>CM048593.1:15995000-17357500 GCA_026413675.1 Populus pruinosa
GGTCACACCATGGTTTCTTCCTTCTATCTCCATCTGAATCAGATCCTCTAGAAACAAGAGTTGAGCTCTTTATTTCTGGGTTGGATTTAGGTTCTGGATTTGTCAATATCACTTTTCACCTAGCCTCCTCCCTCCTAACTTCTGAAAAAACTTCTCTGATGAATGGTAGAGGTTTTCTGCCTACAATCCGACCTCTTACCTCATCCAAGTGATGATTGAGTCCTGCGAAAAACACATAAACTCGATCATTTTGCTCTCTTTTCCTGTGCCTCACATTATCATTTTGGCAGTCCCATTCATCTTCATAGCAAAGATCTAGCTCTTGCTATAACATCACCATCTAGTTGTAGTATGTCACGACTTGCCGATCTCCTTGCCTTGATTACCACAACTTAGATTTTAAATAAAAATTTGTGATGAATTCTCCAGATCTGAATACATGTCACGTACTGCCTCCCAAACATCTTTGGCAATTGGTCAAAAGAGATGTGGTTTTTCAATAGCAGGCTCCATTGAGTTGATAATCCAAGCAATTACCAATGAATTCCTTGAGCTCCATATTTTCATATTAGGATCATCAGCTGCTGGTTTACTAACTTCTCCATTTAAATGACTGAGCTTGCTTTTGCCATTTATTGCTAGCTTCATAGACTGGGCCCACTCTAGGTAGTTTTTTCCATTCAATTTGTGAATGGTAAGTTGAAAGGAAGAATGTGATGTTGAAAAATCTGTACGACTATTTACTATAGTAGTTTCAGACAACACATTTTTTGTAGTCGCTTATGAGGAAGAGGAAGGTTTGCTTGCCCCAGTCATGGCTGTTTTTGCCATTAAAGCTTAAAAGCTTAAATGATAAAGAGCCAAAGCTCTGATACCATGAAAGTTTTTGAGAAGAATAAGAGCTTTTCTATCTTTTTCCTGTTTAATAATAGAAGTTACATGAGGTATTTATACTCAAAGTAGTGCTGGTAGAAGTCTATCATAATCTACCAGATTACATAAAGATAGAAAATGTCAAAAGAATCGGAACCACTAACATACTTCCCTAACAAACTTATTCAAATCTAAATTTGAATTTGAAACAGAAACTAATTATCCTTATCTTCAACAGAAGTTAATGCAACATATATATAATGTTATCTTCAACAGAAGTTAATGCAACATATATATAATGTAGAAAATAGTCTCTTTTGCATTTGTACTATGCAGCATCTTTATGAGTAGTATTTGAATAGGATCAAGCTTCTTACCACTCAGCTTAAAATTCTTCAGGTGCTCGAAAAGTTGCAAAAATCGCTTCAGAGGATGCCACTGTGCAAAGAGCCAATGCAGAAGTCGACAATGTCCGTGCTTTGCTGCTGGTCGTGAATGTGACCCAGATGTTTGTAGGAATTGCTGGGTCAGGTAAAGTATTTTATATGCCTATACTTGATAATCATTGTTTTTTATGCAAAGATTCTTACCTCTATTGCATTTCCATTCTTAAATGTGTGTTTCTGTAAGCACCATGGCGTTGTATTGTCAAGTTCGCCATACCTGTACATCACCTTTTGGCGTTAACTCAATCTTTGTATCCTGCATCCTCCAGATTTCATAACAGTGACAATTTATGCGCACACACACATACTACAAGACCTTATTATCCAATAGGGGCGGCAGATTGAAGTAGATGTTAGCTCCAGAACAAAGTTGGATGAAATGCTTTTCTTTCTCTCACTGTTTTTTTTTTTTTTAACTTGACCACCACATGCCTATCAAACTATAGGAACATTTACATGGTCTAAGCAGCTGTTCTGAAACTAATTGAATCATTTGACAAATGGGCCCCTGAGATAATGGAATATTAGGCTCATAGGCTTCTTCTCAAGTTATTAGTTGGTTGTTTACCGTAGAAAAAGATGGTTCATGACTGAATATTAGTTGTCTTGGAAATTGATCTGATTTTATCTAGTTGTGAGAAGTTGGAATTTTCAGACTTTAGTGTTTTCTATCCAAACTGGAGCCAGGCAGACAAACATTTGATCTTTGTATCAGTCCAGTTCCATGTTTCAAAGGCTCCAGTTTCAGAGCAATCTGTTAACTTAAAGAATACTAGTGATAGTACAGGGATTTTCATATCAAAAAAAGAAGAAAGAAAAGTAAAGCATGAAGTTGTTTGATTGATTTATTCAGTTATGGGAACCGTTTGATTGATTTATTCAGTTATGGGAACCTGTCTGTTCTGAATTAAAGTGTCTCTTTCAGTCCCATGAATCTGATTACTGAACTATTCAATCCATGTTTCTTTTGCAATTTGATCTCCAGTTTGAGTTTAATAAATTCTGGGATCTATTGATGGCCAGGGTTACTGAATTTTTTCAATCTCTTTCTTTCATTCTTTTGCATTTTGTGTAACATTTTTGTTTTTATGCAGTTGCGGAGATGGCTCATTAGGAGAGCCTCCAAAACAAGGAGATGGACAATGTGGAAACATGAGGCTTCTTTTAAGGCAGCAGCAAAGAGTGAGTGATTCAGAAAAACAACTGTTATCATACTAATATTATAGATACAGTCTGAAAGAAATTTTTTGTCTTCCACACTATATATATAATATCATTCTTCAGATCCTCTTGGCAAAGTCTGATGTTGCTGGATGGGGAGCCTTTTTAAAGGTATTACTTACTGCCTGCTTCTGTTGTCATACTCTCCATTACTCGTGACTTGATCTGTGCAATGAATTTGATGATGTGGTTTCAGAACCCCGTCAACAAAAATGATTATCTTGGAGAATATACTGGCGAATTGATCTCTCATCGAGAAGCAGATAAGCGTGGGAAAATCTATGATCGTGCTAACTCATCATTTCTTTTTGACTTGAATGATCAGGCAAGTTATAGTTACTGGTTACAAAATAGATAATCCCGTGTGTAAGAACATAATAATAATGCTATCCTTTGAGACCAAATTCACCTCATGTTCAAATGGCTGCTCCTTTGACAATTGAGCAGAAGAGTGATGGTATCTGATTTGGAGAACTAAATTGGTTTACATTTTCAGAAGTTCAATGCAATTTGCAGAATCTATTTTCTTACTGCCATCTTCCTTGATTAATGTTGCATTCTATCCTCTTTGGAGTGATTTACTGAGTCTGTTTTTGTGGCTATCTTCCTCGCCGGTTAATGTGGCTTGCTTCTTCTTCTTCTTCTTCTTTTCTGTTTTTTTTTTCCCAGTTTGTCCTTGATGCTTATCGAAAGGGGGATAAGCTGAAATTTGCAAACCATTCATCAAATCCTAATTGCTATGCTAAGGTATTCAAGTTTCAGTGATTACCATGTTAATTTTTCATTCGTCGACATGGACTTAGATATTATGTTGGATCATTCAGGTAATGCTGGTAGCAGGAGATCATCGAGTGGGCATCTTTGCAAAGGAGCATATAGAAGCTTGTGAGGAGCTATTCTATGATTATCGTTATGGGCCAGACCAGGCACCTGCATGGGCTCGAAAACCCGAGGGTTCCAAAAGAGATGATTCCACAATCTCCCAAGGTAGAGCAAAGAAACACCAATCACATTGATGGATGATTATTGGCATGGCTTGATATTATGGAGCATGTTTCTGTAATTCCTAAGTGTATTTGAACAGTCTCTTACTCATAGAATGAACATAAGTTGCCTATAACAGGTCATGCCATCATTTATTTGTACAAAGATGCACGCACAAGTGCGCTTCCTGTGAATTTGACTCTTTCAAAAAGACAGGATACCAATAAGGCCAAACATTGTTATTGATATTGAGTCTGAAACTGATCTTGCAGTTTCCTGTAGAAGCCAACAGTACCCGTTGAAATATGGTTGTTTCATGTAAAACTGTTATTGCCATAACTAATAAGGCATTTTTCTTTTCCTACTTTGTTTCTTTCCTACGAGGCTGGTAGGCAATTGTTTGACCTTGAGCTTTAAAGCATCCATGTGCATTATTAGCTGGGGTGGGTTTGCGTCTCATCAGACCCACGTCCTCCTTGGACGCTATCAGCGTAACCAGGGTATTAGTATATGTGTAAAGACGTCATGCTTGTGGTTGGAAAACTAGGCGTTTCAGAATCTGCGAAGGACTAGGAATCTGGCTCGTAGTGATGAATTTCTTCCAGTTTCCATTCGTCTGAATCTCAAGTAAAACACCTCTCTCCCCCAAAGAAATAATTTTTTAAAAAAAATCCCCACATGCCTGCCTGAAAGATTACGAGGAATGAAAAGAATGTACAAGCTGAAAAGTACAAATCACTTCTACTTAAACGTCTCCCCTTATTTAGAACCTATTTTAGATAGCAAGTGAAAGGACAAAAACTCGTTCCAAGTATCTGGAACACCTGGAAGACACCAATGGCTGCAATCTTGGATGCTCGATGCATAGCGCTTACCAGGTCTTCTTCCATATATAGATGGATGACCATCTATCCTAAAGCCCGAGAAGCCAGTTATATTCAATAAAGTTACAGGAGTTTTCATGTGCTTGATGGTCTCTTCAACAATGGAATTCTTCTCAGAATAGCCCGTCCTTGAAGTTTCATTGAGGGGTTGAGTAGCATCCATACACTGCCCACCTGAATTCCATTGTCCACCCCTGTATAATGCATCATAAGCCACTCAACAATTTGATACGTGGAGGTCAAGGCATTGAACATGACAGCACTGAACAAACCTGAAATGAGAAGGCGCTGAGCTTCGAAAGAAAACTCGAGTCTTTCTCGGATTAATGTGCCTATCAACCCATGATGCCCAGGTCATTAGAGCTCTTCTGAAAGCTATAGAAACATCAAGCTGGGGATGAACTTGGTTACCTTCCTGGTAATAGTTGATCCTGTTACAAGGTCAGCAGAAGTTACAAACGACCTAATATAGGTACAAGGAAGCAAAGTTATTAAAACTACAGATGGTCTTTTCCAAAGTTATATTGCTCTATTTTACAGACATCATGCATGCTGGTAATTATGTAGTGAGTTTGCCACGTTCAATATATTCCATGCTTTCTTAATCAAATCAGATCTTGATAAAACTACCAGCAGTAGTAATTTTTTATTTGAAAAATCAAAATTCCCATAAAAACTATGCACTAGCCTAGGTTCTGAAGTCGAGCAGGTCAAGAATATACCGACCCAGCTTTTGTTTTGAAGTGAGACCACCAATGTGCAGTGTTAAAAATCAAAATGTCAGCCCCTCTCCATCTTGATGAACCATGATCAATGGCATCGATTCGTAATGTCTGCACTCTCCTGGATCCTATTCTTGCTTTACTCTCATGAACCAAGAAATGTGACACATAGTATTCAACTGTACATTTATAGTCCTGCAAAACCAACATCTAAAATCAGCAACAAGTCCAACAGAATAACCTGTTAGTATCGCAAAAGTTGATCTTACCACAAATTTGAAGCTATAATTCCCTTTCTCCTTGGTGATTCTCCTTCCATGGGTCTCATACACCTTCTTAGGATCTTTAACAGCTCCCATTAGCATGCACAGCATGGATTCCCATTGGTTCCTGTTAATTGAATCGCCGACAAAAACTAGCCTCTTCCCTCTAATCAAATCCAGCATTCTTGTCGCATTGAATCTGTGGAATGGAACAACACCCCGTTTCAAAACAAAAAGAATTTTCAACATTGTGTGCTTCTTCTGTCTTTTCCACCATTGCACTTTCAATTAAATCATAAAGCCCCTTCTTTTTCAAAATAAAAGGAAAGAAAGACTGTTAGATGTAAATTGATGTACCTTGAAATGTTGCAGTCTTGAGGTTGCCATCTCCATTTCATGTAATCTTTATCCAATCTCCCATTGCCAACACAATCAAAGCCCTCGTCTATGAAAGGACATGAACTATTTGTGTAGAGAGGATAGTTCTCATCATAGACCCACCTCCCTTTCGTAACATCACACTCTATCATGCTCTTTTCTTTGTTTCTTTCATTCCTCGAAGTCTTACTATTTGCCACTGAAATTGGTCCTTTTTTCTTCTTTCGAATCCCCTCCTTGTTTGGAGCTTCATTTTTTTCCTGTGTAGCAGCTCCTCTAGTCTCTTCTGGAATATTCTCACTACTCTGAACTTCAATTCTCTTCGTTGAAATTGATCTACTCTTCTTCTCTTCAAGACTCGCAGTTTCTGGTACCAGCGCACTCTCCTGTACCGTGCTAAAACTACCATTTACACCATCTCTGTCTTTCTCACTAGTTACAGATTCGTTGCCCTTTCTTTTAACAACTGAAATGCTAGCAAATCCAGAAATATTTTCAGGTTCTCTAAAATGGGTATCTACAAAAATTGAACTTTTCAGGTCAGATGATGAGGAATTTATAGCCAAGTCACTGAAGGGCTGTACACTAAGTGGTTTTAAACTCACTACAAGGGAGGTTTTGTTGAACTCAAAGTTTGTTTCTTGGAGAATTGAAGGGGTGGATTTGGACACCCAGATGGTAAAAAATACGAGAAAGAATAAAGAAGAGATTGCGAATGAAAATACCAAGGATCTTGTGGATTTGAAGGAGAAACTTCTCTGCCTCTCCATTTCTGAAAATGAGTCTCTCTGTTGTGTGCTAAGAAATGAAAGTCTACTTCAAAAGAGTTTCGAAAGTCTTTGTTGAAAATTGGTTTTTTGAGGTGGACGGGAGTTCGAATGGGAGAGGGGGACATTGACAGAGAAGACAGCCATATGCTGTCTTCTGGGGGTATTTCTGTTTCTTCAAGTAATAAGAAAGTGTGGAGAGAATATTTACTAAGAAAAAAAAAAAAACCTGTTAATTTGAAACTTGAACTCTCTTTCCTTCTTTTTCTTTTTAAATCCAAAAGGTCTAGAAATTAGAAAAAAGACAAAAATCCAATGGCTAATCCACCCGTTAATCAATTCCTAGTGTTTCAGGTGTTCACAAATCTCCATCACCATGTTCGGGAAACAGACTAGCCTTTAAACTCTCGTCAAGAAAAGAAAAACCAAGGCATCACGTTTGATATCGCAGTTTTCCCCTGATTTATTCCCCTTTTCCAGTTCTTTTAGGAGAACAACTGAATTAATAAGCAAGAATATTTTATTTTACATAAGCTGTTCAACTGTCTTTATACGTGTTTGTATAATGGTTATTTTTTATTTTTAAAAAATTATTTTTAAGGTTGATAAATTAAAATAATATAAAAACATAAAGAAATTACTAATTTAAAAAAACAATATTTTTTTAAAAAATAACGTTCTGATCGGAATAAAAAATTAACTGTGTTCTTGGATTAGCTGGCTTTGCTTGATTTGCAAGAGATGCAAGCGACAGAAGCAGAACCCTTTGTAGGGGGTGGATTAGTCATCTTACAAGACACCATTGTAACCAGAGAAATGCAAGGACGACGACTGTGGGGAGGCACAGCTGGACAGGACAATTACGTGAGACATTGTGGGAATAACCAAAGTGATTGTCAGCCGTTTTCATAATAAACAAAGTTGTCACATTCTAGTGATCTGGATTTATGAAGTACGACAGACGACTTTCTCTGTAGATTAATTCGAGGGACCATCCAACCTATCTTGGATGGGACAAATACTGCGATTACCATACAAAATAAAAAGATATGATAAATTAATACAATAACAAAAAGTCTCTCATAAGTAGCATATTTTTATATATCAAGTTTTTATTTAACATTATATTTAATTGATTTTGTGATTTAAAGTTATTATTTTTATATTAATTGGCTAACCGATTCATACAGTCCATCCGCCAGCTATTTAAGTTAGAGGATGGGTAATAAAGCTACTGCTTTCTCTGACATCTAAACCTCACCAGAAAAATGTTTTTTATAAAATTTATTATTTAGTTGGTTAATCTAACATTTAATTTAACTAATAATTTTAAAGAGTTAAAAAAATTTTAATTTTTATAAAATTTAGACTAAGTTTTCCCTTTATAGAAACTATATCTAAAATTTTTCCCACTTAAAAAGAAATATACAAAAAAAAACAATAACAAAACTCAACAACTTCTCATATTTTATGATCACAAGTAGCCTCACGGATGCAAATAAAAAAAAACATATATACATGTAAAATAAATCTTAAATAATATAACATTTTAGTAATTAGAATCCTAAAATATATAAACATAACTCATTTATTTATTTATATCTTTGTCATTTATTGGATGATCCAAACTTATCAATAGCATGACTACATTTAGCTCCACAACATCATCAAAAGTTTACCTCTCTCCAAAAGTTTTAAGTACAGTACGATAAATATTATACCACCAAGACACATAGATATATTGTACCACCAAGACACATAGATTTATTTTCATTTTCTTTGTCAATGTTATGAAGCACAAATATTCAACCTAACATTAATATGCTTTTCAACCCTCATATAGCATAAAGTCAACCTAACATCAATAAAAACATTAATATTAAATTAAAAGATCAATAAATAAAACTCAATATTTAACATATATTAATTATAAAAAAAATTGTAATTTTATTCATGTCATATATTAATAATAATTGTTATTATTTGTGTGTCAAAATCCCTGAACAATAATTAGACAATTCATTTATCCTAAGTTGGATTCATAAATAATAAATATTGTCATTACAAAATGAAATTATGATAAAAATTATAACATTTTTTAAATAACTTTGAATATAGTGAAATCGATTCACAAATCAAGGAGTTTTATCTTCCATATGCCAAGATCCTTGAATAATAACTAAATGATTCATTTATATTTAGTCGACTTTATAGACCATAATATTATATACCTAATAAATCAACAATCACCATATGTACAAAGTTAACATATACCAAACTTACACTAAAATATTACAGTCCATAATCCTAAAACATTAAAGTTCACAACAATCAACATACATTAAACCATTCAAAACACATAAATATTCATTTTAGGATTAAAATCAGCCTTTAAAAGGTACAAAAATCTTCTAAAAGTTACTAGAAATGCGTTGAAAAATGGTGGTGCATAAAAGACACATGTTATTTTGTTAAAGAGACTTTTAACATATGAAATAATGTTTTAATAAAAGTTGGTGCATGAGACCAACTAGACAAAGTGCATCTCCTTTTCCTATTTCTTTTTATACTAGCAATGAGGCACATCGATCCCATAGTTTGAGTCAAGAGAAATTAACTTTTTCTTTTTTATAAGTTTTCTCTATCTTATTATAGTTGGTTGTTACTTTTAATGGCTTTATCAATATGACATGATGTGAGGGGTTCTTTGATGGTTGAAAGACTAAATTGATAAAAGAGGTGATCAACTAAAATATGAGCTTTGTCATGGTGGCTGGTTTGGTTAGAAAGGGAACAAAAAGGTTTGGACTATAAAAAAGAAAAATGAGGTGTTAAAATGTGGTGGGGTTTTTGTTATGTTATTAAAGTAGTAGGGTGGATTTTGTCATTGCTAGAGATGAGTGGAAGACAGTATGAATTTACACGGAGAAGTTTTTTTTTAAGGGAGAAATTTGGATGGCTAGGGTTTTTCTTTTTCTTTTTTTACTTGTGTCACTACTCAATATTATGATGACATTTAAAAAAGAGAGGAAATAACACATACCTGACATCATGTTCTTTTGATGATGGTAAAGTTTTTATTTATAAAGTCACTATTTAGTATTATAATTTTTAAGAAATTCAAACTTTTGTATAGAGATTTTATGGTAAAGGACTTATTACTCAATAAGAAAGATATTATCACACTTAAAACTTCATACCTAAGGTAGGTTGTATTATTGATCTTGTTCTAAATTGCTAAGGGTTTATTATGCTATACTATTTTTTTTTCTATAATATTCCTGACTCTAGCACTAATTCAACTAAGAAATACTTTTAAATCTAGTATTGGTAAGTATTACATGCAAGAGGTCTAATGTTTCTTACTCTAGTATGAATGAATATTAGGGTTAAATTTATTGCTAATCCAAGTACTAATATTTATAACTCTAGCATTAGTTAATTATAATCCAAAAGGTATTCTTATTTTTAGCATTGGTGAATATCACTAAAGTTGGTGTTTCTAACTCTTGCATCAATGAAAATATATTTTCTCTATTCTTGAAAATTTTATTTGAATTAAAAATTTTTATTTGGAAAAACTATTCTTATTATTTTTTGTGCTTTAAGTAATAGCCTTTTATGATTCCATTAACTCAAAACAATAGAAATAAACATCAAGATATTTTATTTTGATAAAAATCAAGGTTAATTTTTATTTTTAAAGTTTAGGTATGTCAATCTAATGAGTCTTTTAATTTATATCAAGTTCTAATGAACTTTATAAACTTGTTATAAAGTCCAAGTATCCAAGCAAAATACTTTTGTTTTTTCAACTTTTGTAAAACTCTAGGATAAATAAATAAAATGCTAAAATATATAGAATTTCTTTTTATAAAGAACAAAACAAAGGTTTCTTTTTTAACAATGCAAAGATATGCAAAAATAGTTTTTTTTTTTTTAAGAACTTGGCCATAAGCAAAATTCTTTGTTTTTTAAAACTAATATGTAGATGAAATATAATGAAATATGAAATATAAATCCTATATATATTTTATAATTTTCTTTATAAAATATTTTTGTCTCAATAATTTTATTTTTACTTTAAATTCATTAATCAAATATTTGATAAATATTAAAAATAAATAAAATATTTATTAAAAAATAAATATGTTACATAAATAAAGTTAATGACATGCATAACCAATTAATTAGTTATAAAATATATACACAAATATTTATAATTCTTCAACTATTGAAGCTAAGAAAAGTCTAGTGTTAAAAGAACAAGTTGTTGTGATTAAAAACATATGAAGTTTTGTGGAGAATTAACCATCGAACCTAAAAAAGGATAGTTTTTGAAGTAGAGGTGATTATTTTCAATTTGATTTTTATAAAAAAACTAAATCAAAATTTTTTAAAAAACTAAAACTGGTTCAAACTGGTTAGTTTCAGTTTGATTCACTTTTTTAGAAAAAAACCGATTTAAACAGATTTGACTTAATTTTTTTAATTTTGGCTTGATTTTTCTGGTTTTACTCGATTTTTTTCTGGGTTTTTTTAGTTTTAGTTTGATTTTTTTGATTTCAGGCTCATAAAACCAAAACCAAACCGAACCAATTAGTTTTTTTTTTTAATTTTAATCAGTTTAACTTGTTTTTTATAGTTTAATTTTTAATTATTTTTTATTTTCTTAATTTAATTTATTTTTTAATTTTTTTTGCCCGCTTTGAAGTATTATAGTAAGGGAGCCTCAAGTTGTATCTAGGGGTGATCATTTTCAGTTTGGTTCGGTTTTTAACTATAAAAAACAACCAAACTGGTTTTTTTCTTTTTGAAAAGAAAACCAAAACTGAACTGAAATTGAGTCACACCAACCTATTTCGGTCTGGTCCAATTCGGTTCTTGATTTCAAAAAATCAAGAAAACCTATATGCTCATATTTCTCCTCAAACTTGCCAATAAGATGCCTTTTCACAACTATTTTTTTTCTGCATTGTGCAAACAAATTAAAAATAAAAAATTAATACCATTGATTTCATCCCAAATCCAAAACTCTACTATAAATCAAAACCCTAAATTTTCAGACACTGGAAATCTGGACTTCCATATAAATCATTGAAACTAAGCCTTACATTATTCAACACAAAATGTAGAATCATGAAGCAAGCAAAGCAATTATATCACTAAATTGTTGCCTCAAATGTAAAGGGAAAACAAATAGAAAGATATTCATCCTAGTAACACAAATAAATCTTTTCATAGTTCATTGAAAAAATTACTAACAATAATATTTCCTATATGGTGTTGGTTGGGTTCTCCTAGCTTACTAGGGATAGTGATCTCTACAATTATATAAGTCACAACATATGAATCCATGTTTGAAGCAATCCTTACAAGTCTAGGGAGAGGGCGAGGAAAAGAGGGGGGAAGGGATAATTTTTCTATTTATAGCGTTTTTTTTTTTAACTGGTTTAGTTCGGTTCGGGTTAACCGGTTCCTGCATTACAAAATCAAACCCAACTGAGATTTTTTTCTAATTATTCTAATAGATTTAATCAGTTTTTTTTTTTAATTTAATTTTTTCAATTAATTTTTTCTTAATTTTCTTGATTTATTAAGTTTTCTAATTTTTTTACACACGTCTAATTGTATCTATAGGTCGTGAACTCTAGTCTAGCGAGCTACATTTTTACAGTAAGGATGTTGTTGGGGCAAATTTTAGAGAGGAAGTGTGTTGTGGCCCGGACCCACATGTTCATTTGAATAGGTGTTCTATAATTACAGGATACGTAAAATTGCTTTGAGAAAAGAGAAAACTACCACTGCTAACAGGAAAAGAGAACAAGTCTTTACCTTCATCCTCTTAAACTTCTCCTACATACACGACCGCCATCCTTGAACCCATTATGTGTTCACTCACCGAGTTCCAAACCATTACCACTTTTTAATCATGAAGGGATCCGGGTAACGAAAGGGTCATCATACTAACATTTAATACCATCCTCATCCATGATTACTAGCAAAGATTTTTTTAACTTTTCCACGTGCGACAGCTATATATATATATATCCTCCATTCAAATAGATTATTTTTTTTAATTTTTTATGTCACTTATTTTTTTTTATTTAGAATAATTATATATAGTATATATCTATATAAAATATATTTTAATTTTTTCATGTAAAATATTAAAATTAAAAAAAATATATATAATTAACTCAAATTAAATCTAGTCAATTTGTGTGATTTGGAACCCGACCCATTAACCAGGCAACCCCGGGCCGGGTTTAATAAAAACGCGCTATTCCCTGCCCTGTCAAACAGCCCTCGGTGTCAGAGAAGATTCACAAACCTCATTTGGCTCTCGTTTCTGTGGAACCTCCGTAATCAGCTTCTCGGCGCTGTTCAGGTCAGCAAACCCTAGCCTCTTCCTCCCTCGCTCTTGCTTGACCTATATCTATCTTGCAACAAACTCTTTATCTCTGTTGACTACTGTATCATTTAATTTAAATAGGGTTCCATCTTCTTCTTTTTTTCTAATTTCACGCGATATCTTTTTATTGTGTGCAAGTTGAAATTTGTCTGTCCACTCATGTCAAGTTTTGCTGACATGAAAATGGGGCGGGACGGTGAACTTATAACAAATTGAAGATTTTCTGTGCAACTTATACAAGATCGTGTCAAAGGCGATCTCCGATACTAATCTGTTTGATGATGATGATGATGATGAGGATGAGGATGAGGATGGGTTAAATGACAAATGAATGATCGGATTATGAATTGTTTAAATTTTTAATTTGGTTTACAGGCTGCATTACTTATTTTTGCTTTGCCTTGTTCTGATCCTTTTTTTTTCTTGTATTTTTTTTCCTAAAAGGACAGAGTTCGTATATTGTCTTGGTAGTGAGTAGCCAGCCAATTATACTTATTCTTTTGCGAAGGGCATTGGAGCCGTTTTAGTCTATGTATAGATATAACTATTGAGGGATTTTCTTTTTTGGCCTATTGCAATTGTACATGTTTCAATTTTTTCCTGAATTCTCTTGTGGGTGCTAAAAAGTAAAGAAAATGTTGCTTGCAGGTTACCAGAAAAGTGAAATGGCTGGCGGTAGGGTTGCTCATGTGACCTTAAAAGGACCAAGTGTTGTCAAGGAGATTTGTATTGGGATTGCACTTGGCTTGGCTGCTGGTGGTCTTTGGAAAATGCATCACTGGAACGAGCAGAGGAAAGTGAGATCATTTTATGACTTGCTGGAAAAAGGTGAGATCGGTGTTGTTGTGGAAGAATAAATCATGTCCTATGCCTCTGCCATGGTGTTATGGACATCGTCAGAGTATATTTTGTATTGTCATTCTTTTTTGTTCCAAATGTCTGAATCTCAAGTTGCTGGTCCATAGCATTCTGACTTCAAAGAATAAATTTCTTGTCTAAGATGTGCAGCACATAATTTTTCTACATAAATTTATGAAGTTTAATATCTTCCACTCCATCGCTGTGATGCTCGTATGGTTTTGTTACTTGATATATTAGTATTTTTTTCATTTTTTATTTTTTGGTTAGTGCACATCTAGCTCATGAAAACAGAAATGCAATGAAGCTTGATGGGCAGGCTTTTCCTTTTCCTTTCCTTTTTTGCTGGAATGTTAATGTCTTTTACTCTGTCGTTGTGTTGCTTCAAATATTAGTTTTTTGTTTTTGGCTGTGCTATTTGTGCAACAGCTAGTTCATGAAACAGAAATGCAATGAAGCTTGATGAGTTTGATGGCAGGTTTTTCCTTTTATTTTTTGCTGGAATACAAAAACATTACTGGTTGAGCGTTGAAGCTGTCATGGAAGTCTTTTGTTTTCATATTTAAAAACAAGTCTGAACATAGCTTTGCTTTCTTCTCTACTGTCACTAGAAGGTTAAAAGTTGCTCTAATTTCTTGCTTGCCCTATGATATGAGACATGGTGCCCAATAGGGGTCAGGATTTTGGGACTAGTTTTCTGGATTTGGAGTCCGCTACTTGTTCATCGTTTGCCCATTTGAATTTTGAGGGTGATGTTTGCTGTTGATAATTTTGTGGGTATGGAATTCAACACGATCAGTTTCGTTGGATCATTTCTCAGTTTATTCATTTATTTATTTTTTTCCGATGAGGAATGGTTGGTTAGAAACGAGAAGGGGACACAACAGGCAATTCTAATTTTGGATGGGTTGTTTTCATGATAAATCAATTTCAAGTTGAGCAAATCTGCCCCAAATCATTTGTTATATGACAACCTCGTTCAATCATTCATCGTGCGTTCTTTATGTGACTTCTTGAAACCACCATTTTTCCATCATTCATTATCAATTGGGTTTTTTGTATCTTTATTTATTCAATTTCTATCCTAATCATGAATTAAAAAAAAAACCATTGGACGATATAAGTTGTTTGTGTTTTAAAAGTATTTTTAAAAGAAAAAAATGAAATTTTTTGTTGTTTCAAATTAATTTCTTTGATGTAATTAGATTATTTGGAAGTGCTAATAGTAAAAATGAATTTTAAAAAATAAAAAAAATACTATTTTAATATATTGTTAAATAAAAAATATTAAAAAAATGATTATTACAACACCAAATAAATTTGAATGGTGTGCCGATAACAAAGAACCCTTTACATAATTGTACTAGTGAAGAAAAAAAGCGAATTCCAGAAAGCTTCACATTGAAATTTTAATCTCACACAGGATGCCTAATCTCACATTGAATTTTAAAATTTCAGTAACATATCCTATCTTATCTCAAATCAGACTAAAAGCATGATGTGGATAATTTAATTTAAAATTGATAGATACTGACTTTATTTTGATGGGTGAGTATTTTTGAAATAGTTATCTTAACCTTTAGGTAACACACACACACACTTTAAACACACACTAGCTATTTAATCCGTAATCTGCTGCCTATTGTAATGTTTTTTTTTTTTTTTTCAATAAAGGGCAAGCATGTTGTTTCAATGTCTTTTTTATAAAAAAAATTTATAAGTATAAATTAAAAAGTTTATGTAAACATATAATTAAATAAATTGATAATAAAAAAATCATTAATAATAACTAAAAAAAATAAGAGATGGATTTTTCTTCTTCAATTCATTCAATTAACAATATACCCTTTTTTTTATGCCTACTTCTTTTAAAAGCCAAATTTATATTTATATTTTTATATTCATAATTACAATCCTGTCTTTATTTTTTAGTTTAACTATATTTTTATTTTTATTTTTATTTTTATTTTTTTTGTTTTATTGGGTATCTCTTTTCAGTTTATTTTTAAGTCTTATCGTACTTTACTAATATTGTAATATTTTAACCAAGGTTTTGCATTTTCTTTTTCTAAAAACAAATTTCATCCTCAAAATAAAACCTCATACTTGCATCTAAAAATAAGTAGGGATACTTTTTCCTCATTTTTTATTTTCTTTCTCAAGTTTCTTCTTCAATTTAGGAGCTTCTTCATAATACCTTCATCATAGGAATCTTTTTACTTCTAATTTTTTTCCTCTTAGTCTATAATCTTTACTAGTTTCACTTCCAAAATCAAGTCCTCTTTAATTTCTAAGGAAACTTGTGACAATATATGAGCAAGCTCTATTTTTGCTTTTTAAAGCAATGATACATGGAACATATTGTGTATTCTTTCCAAATACAAGGCAATGCTAGTTTGTATGTGAATGGACCTACTATATGAATAACTTTAAAAGGTCATATGTATCTCGGCGTTAGCTTTCTCTTTATGAAAAATCACATAATGTTCTTCCAAAACACAACCTTAAAAGCACTTGATTCGCTACTTCAAATTCAAAAGGTCTTCTCTTGTTATCAGCTTAACTTTTTGTGTAACTTGAGTTGCTTTTATTCTTTCTCTGATAACCTTCACCTTTTCAATGATGATTTAGACTAATTCCAATCCCATTAACTTTGTATCCCTCATCTCTTCCTAACATAAAAGAGTTCAATATTTTCATCCATACAATACTTCATATGAAGCTATCCCTATCGTTGCTTGATTGCTATTATTATAAGTAAACTTTATTAAAGGTAAATGATCTTCCTAGTTTCCTTTAAATTCCATCACACATCCTTTAATAGATCTTTTAGAATTTGTATAATATCTATCTAAGGATGAAAAGTTGTACTTACTTTCAATTCTATCCTCAAGGCATACTTTCAATTCTATCCTCAAGGTATACTGAATATTAGGCCAAATATGAGAGTAAATCTAAGATCACGATCAGATACAATAGATACAGGTACTCCATGTAATCTAACCACTTTGTTTATATACAATCTATCCAACTTATTAATTAGACTAGTCATTTTAATTTCAATTCTTAACTATGCATCAAATTTCTTCAATTATATTACTTTTCTTATATCCTAAGCATTCAATTCACTAATTAATATCTTTTCCTTGCATCAAAGAATATTTGTGCAATATTGTCCTTCCTTGGGTGAAAGTCTATTACACAATCATAATATTTAATCAACTTTATCCATCATTTTAACATCATATTTAACTCTTTTTGCAATATCAAATACTTCAAACTCATATAATCCGTGAAGATTTGGACTTGCGACTCATATAAGTAGTGTCTTCACACTCTCAAATCAAATTCCACAGCTGCCAACTTTAGATCATGGACAAGATAATTGATCTCATAAGTTTTCAGTTGTCATGATGCATAGAATGTCACATTTCTATGTTGCATCAACACATAACCTAACCCCTTCTTTAAAGTATTATTATATACTATAAAGCCTTCTAACTCAAAGAGAAGTGTCAATACATGAGTAGCTGTAAGCATTTTTTTCAGCTTCTAAATCCTTTCTTCACACTCTTTTAACCATTCTCACCTTAATACTTCCTATGTTAATCAAGTCAAAGGAGTTGTTATTGTTGAAAAAACATATTCATCTTTTAAAATGCTTTCTATATTAAATATTTTAATCTATATCTATCTCTTAATTTTATTCAATTAGATGTCTAAATAAGCTTTTCAAATTACATTTTGAATTTTTTATGTTAAACAAAACATATTAAAATAACCTATATATCCAGATTTTTTTGAAAAAAAATTACAACTCATGATAAAATACGAATCAAACAACTAGTTTAAGTACTAGATAGCATCAAGATATCTATATTTAAGTTATGTTTGCTATAATTTTTATAAACTAAATTTGAGAAGTTTTTATAAACTAAATATGTTATTGTTGAAAAGACATATCTATCTTTTAAGATGCTTTCTATATTAAATATGTTAATCTATATCTATCTCTTAATTTTATTCAATTAGATGTCTAAATAAGCTTTTCAAATTACACTTTGAATTTTTTATGTTAAACAAAACATATTAAAATAACCTATATATCCAAATTGTTTTGAAAAAAAATTACAACTCATGATAGAATACGGATCAAACAACTAGTTTAGGAACTAAATAGCATTAAGATATCTATATTTAAGTTATGTTTGCTATAATTTTTATAAACTAAATTTGAGAAGTTTTTATAAACTAAATATGTTATTGTTGAAAAGACATATTTATCTTTTAAGATGCTTTCTATATTAAATATTTTAATCTATATCTATCTCTTAATTTTATTCAATTAGATGTCTAAATAAGCTTTTCAAATTGCACTTTGAATTTTTTATGTTAAACAAAACATATTAAAATAACCTATATATCCAGATTTTAAAAAAAATTACAACTCATGATAGAATGCGGATCAAATAACTAGTTTAAGAACTAGATAACATCAAGATATCTATATTTAAGTTATATTTGCTATAATTTTTATAAACTAAATTTGAGAAGTTTTTTAACTTTCAATTAAAAAAAATTATAAACATTCTTGGTTAGAAATAATTTTCAACTTAAATTAATGTGTTATAAAATTAAATCAAAATTTTACTTTAATTAAAAGTTATTTATTTTTTACTTTTATATTCTAACTTATAATGCTTTTTTTTTCTTCTAAAAAGTAGTTTTGATTCATTTTTGCTATCCATAGTTCATCACTCTAGCTCATATTTATCTTTTAAGTTGTTTATGAAAAATAATTTTTAAATTATGATTCAAAATCATAAGTTAATTTTCACAAATCATGTTAAATACAGCCTTAATTTATTTAGTGCCCATTTGGCACTGCGGCTACAACAATGTTTTACAATAAAAGCAAGATTCTGGTGTTTGGTAATCTCAAACCACACTTTTGTTTAATATAGGCCCCACGTAAAAACTAAGGTTGGACCTCAACTTGTGAAAAGCAACTCACATCTGTTTTTCACTCAATGCTCTTCTCACCGATACTTTTTTTTATCGTAACAAAATTTTTTTACGACTGAGCTAATAACTTTGTTCCCTTCTTCTTTGTTAAACTTGATCTGGATAAAGATTGACGAACAGACACTTTCAAGCACTCAAGATTTTTGTGTAAGTATGGAGGCAGTAATTCTTGAAGGGGTCATCCTTTCTCTTTCTGTTAGTTGACCAAAAGCTATATACACTATCAGAGTATTATATTATGTTTCTGTTCATCTTTTTTTTTTAATTCACGTATAATTGTATTTAAACTTTAATTTTGTAAAAACTAGAACATGTTTATAGATTTGTTTTTTTATTTACTTTATATATAAAAATTTATTGTATAATATTTTTAATCAAATACATGTTTTTTAAAATTTATTTTTTAAAATATCACAATTAAATTATAGTTACATCAATGGTAACTATATTAGAAAACGATCACAATATGATGAGGTTGTTTTCAAGTATAATCACAATTCTAATATAAAATGATTATCTATCTAATATTTCTTACTCAGCTATTCAATAATTACAATGACAATAGCCTTTACGAATAGATTATGTATGAGATGCAATTGTAAATAATTTAATGAAAAAATAAAATTTTTTTATTAATGTACAAGAATTATTCATTTTGTTACGTAAACATACGGTTAAAACAATAATATTTTAACTATATATATAATATTCTTTATAGTAGTTTTACAATCAAATCTCATACAAAAAACATATTAACCAAATACAATAAACTTTTTTTTTTAACTATAATTTCAACCGCAATTTTAACCAAACATTTCAAAATTAATAATAAACCTCACAAAAAAATACTTTTTATTAAATTATTTTTTTTAAATTATAATCCCAACAACCACAATTACAATATCAAATATATCAAATAGACTCTTAAAAAGTTTTCTTGACTGAAGACTTCTTTAATTCATAATTCACTTGTGGATTTTAGCAAAGTTTGCTTCAAGTAAACATAAAAAAGCAACATGTGTTTGAAACTTTGAATCGACGAGACAGACACAGGAAAATGAGCATTGATTTAAAAGGGTGGTGGTTTTATAAGTTATGTAACAACACATGATATTTTGTACTCGGGACGTGCATCTGCGCTGCTGTTGCATCCATGCATTGACAGTTGATGCTGCTCAATGTCAACTCCCGGCGCGCAAACACTAGGCAACGAATCTCAATGAGCATTAGATTTAACACAGTTTTCACTTTGGTTGATTTCATATCAAAGAAATCACAGACCAGTGGACTGAATATTTCGCCAATAGAATTATAATTGAAGACAAGGGATGAACACATTACAATTACCCCGGCAAAGAGTAGAACCCTTCATACTCAAAGCCTTGCCAACTCTGGCCCACCTCCTCCACTGGCAACAACTGCTTGGTTATCGGAGTCTCTAACTCCTTTGCTCACCTCGTCCTTACAGGTATCAAGTTCTGCACTTGCATCAGAAGGGTTCTGCACACAATGTTTCTGAAGCCATCTATCAGTTTCCCATAGGACATGCATGATGCTCTCTCGTGCAGCGTCGTAACCTTGGCTCTCAAAGGGTAGAATGACCAGGCGACAAAGGGCACCATGACCTTTCAGAGCATTAAAGAAACGATCTGACTGACTGCATCATGTGAAAATGCAAGATAAGCAGCAAGTAAACAAGTTGGGAACACAAACTGAAGCTGGCAACAAACCACTAAACTGAGAAATCAACAGTTAAATATATTGTATCAACAGGAAAGAATAAAAAGAATAGAATAATTTCTACAGATAGATGGTATGATTATTTTTAGGTAATTGGAACGGTAGGTTTGAACCATTAAATTTTCTTTTATAAATACCTGCATGTTTAGCATTCCTGAATTATTGTCTTCTTCTCCATGGATGAGCAGTATTGGCTTTTTAATTTTATTTGCTGACATGAAAGGACTCATTTCAACAAAAGTAGTAGTGGCCTCCCACAGAGTTCTGTCCTCGTGCTATATCAATAAGATGAAAGAAAAAGGAAATCATCCAAAACTATGACAAAAATAGTGATCGAGGGAAGAAAAACATGTGAAACACTGTTGTGTTCAATTAGCAGCACGTTATAGTGGGAAGAGGGGGGGGGGGGGGGGGGGTCTATTCCACTATTCTGTTACCTGAAAGCCAAAAGGTGTAAGTGTTCTGTTGTAAGCTCCAGAGCGAGCGATTCCACAACAGAAAAGATGGGGGGGGCATATGCCAAGAGGTTTGCAGTCATGAATGCACCATAGGAATGTCCTCCAACAGCAATTTTGTTGGGATGAGCAACCTTAAAATGTGCAACACCAAAAAAACTGTCACAGACTCATCCGGTGCTATGGAAATAATAGTCATACGAGGACAAGTGAAGAAATTTACTCCACGCTGGATAACTTCCTCAACAGCTGCCTCCACACTTGCAACCAGTTGCTCTACATATCTAGTCATCACATATATCCAAGATTTAAAATTTTAGAGACTCCACAGCATAGTTCATTTAGTGATACTTCCTATTACCTAAGAAGAAATCTAAAAACATGCTCCAAATAACACCTTGTTCAATATTGTGGATGTTGCGGAAACTTATGAGTTAAGGGAAAAGGCATCATGCTAATGCTATCCTCTTCTTTCATGAACCATTTGCTTTATTTTAATATCCATGGGACCAGGATTAACATATAACAAATGATTTATTTCACTTGTTAGTTGTAACCACAATTTCATGAAAACATACTTGTACACCATTTACTGAAAGAGTTTGAGTTATGTGAATAATTAGCAATTCATGGCAATAACTTGATGAGTACAAGAAGAAAACCCACATAATCATATCCATATGAACTAGCAATAAAAACATAATTCAGTAAGATTTATAACAAATTACCAGTCATTTGCCTCCTCATCACCCTCACCTATAATAGGGATTGTTGGTCCAGATAAAATAGCAAACCTGCAAGATATGAAGATATTATAATAAGGTCCAGCATGTTCAAAAAACACAAGCAATGGTAAAGGTGAAGCAAAAATCAGCTGATAATGGAGACAGTATAAGCAACAAAACAAATGGTAACAAGAAATGGAGGGAAGAATCCATGCCTCCTAGCCAACCAAAGAAGAGCTGATGCTGGACCTATGTCTGCAAATTTATTAGGAGAACCACGAACTTGTCCTGCAGCATCTTTACTTTTAAATTCTCCAGGGTAAGACCAGACCAGACATGGAAGAGGGCCATCTTTTGACGAATCATAGCCTGGTGGCAGGTACAACGTTGCAGTGAGCTGAACCCCATCTTTTCTCTGGTACCTGATCATCTCTTTCTGCAATGATGCCACCTGTGGGTACGGGTGTGGAAAATTTGTAATCTGACATGCTTTCTTCTCTGGCCATTTCTGAATGAAATATTGCCTATTTTCTGTCTTTGACTCCTTGAAGGTCAATATTTGCAACCGATCAAGGAGTAAATCCCCTTCTTCGTAATCCAACATAAGAGCAACAACAGTTTCATAATACCTTTCCTTGTCACTCTCCCAGATTCGTTCTTTGCTGCCTGTATTTCTGAAAGAAACTGGTTTGGATTATCATGAGACCAATGAGAATTGGGGACCAGGTGAGGAACATGTGTTGAAATGTTCTTCTCCAAAATACTCACATGTCAAACAGATCAAGCAAGGGGATGTAAAACATAAGTGCCTTCATTTTCGTTCTTTATCTTTGCAATCACGTAAGTTCCAGCAGGAGTCCTCAAAATGGGAGAGCCAGGATCGGAGTACACATCTTCTGATGACCAATCAAATAGTATTCTTGGACTCGCATCTTTTGAACCAGGAGATATCACCCAGGTTCTTGTTCACCTTGTCTTGTACCATGATTCATCAACTAGTGCTAGTGAATCATCACACCAATAAATCCCACTGTGAAGGAAGGGGAAAGGAAAAAAAAAATCAAAGAACAACTTGTGTTTATTCATGAAAAAGTAATGCTTAATTAAATAAAAAATACATTTCTCTTAAACAATTTTATTTGTTGTTTTTCATGCAAATGTCTATTATTATAATTTTTTAATAAATAAAATATGGATTCCAGAAAGCAAAGTTATGACCTAGGTTAAAAAATTAGCGGATTAACCTGATTTAACCCTGATCTATCCTAAATATCATTGTTTTAATTTTTTTTGTAAAAAAAAAATGTTATATTGATGTCATTTCCAAAATATTTAAAAAATATATCAAGATAGGATTTTGCTAGGTCAACCACTTGGCAAGTGCAACCGCTAAGTTCACTAGGTCATATTAGAACAACTCCAACATGATTTGCTTTGAATCTCAGATTGGTCCAATGACCGAGTCAATGATATCACTATGTTGACTCACTAGAATTGATTGAATTTAATAACATCATCGAAAAGTTCCTCATGGAAACAAAACAACTTACTAGTGAACGATACATCATAATAAATTTTAAATCTTTCCTAAATGATAAATCATGTGCTATTGATAATGATATAGCATAGATTACAAATGTGAAAGCAGTACCTCATTTAGTAAGATTTTAGTGAAAAAGTCTTAGCATATGTTGCATGTCTTCCAAGATAACCCACACCGACCTAAAGTGTGATTAAACAATTTGTTATTATCCATTTTAATATATGTCACACTCATGTCTTTGGATAACCCTCCTACGCAACCAATGCATGTATTCAACAGATATTACAAAAATTTGGAAATTTAGGGATCAAACATGTGCTTGAGAGAAGGCAACTGAACATGTACATGCATTCCTGCATGTCTCTTTTTGTTGACCTTGGGCATGTAGTTAGAGCTTGACGCAAGATGAAAAAACATGTATATTGACAGAAGTGAATGCTAGTCCAGGCTAGTGTTAGACCTATCTTTGAGAATCCTGTGGTTGGTTATAGAATTTCTTAATGTCAGTAAGTCTGCAAGATTAAGCTCTTTCTACAGAGTAAGAGAGTATCATTATCAAAACACATATAAAAGAAAGATCCAAAAGTTTCAAAATTATCGAGGCATTCACGTTTTAAGAATCTGTTGCAAATTAGTTTTGCAAAGTAAGAAATCAACATGCAGATCATATCATACCCATGGCGAAGATCAAGTTTGTGCAAGATTTCTGGCTGTTCACCTTCCAATGGCTCAGCTGGCTGTGTATAAACTATATCTCTTGGAGAAACTTCAATTTTTGCATCACCTCCATCTTGTGTCTCTGCCCTAAAACGTCAACAAGAGTCAAGGGAAAAAAAAACGAATAAAAATAACAAGGACAAGCTGCTCCACATGCCACTACATAATGCTAAAAGTGTTCATTTATACTGTTAAGTAACTAGCGTCATGCAGCTATCATGTAATCCTGCCGGTTCCTACACAAGCACAGTGAAAAATTAGAATTTTCATAGTTATACCAGTGTGAAAAATTAGAATTTTCATAGTTATACCAGTACAGTGTTGAAGGCTTGTCTGCTCTCCAATTGACAAGCGCTTCCCCTTGCGCACACTGCTGATTGCAATGGGAATGTCCTCGGCTAGAGGCAAATCAGAGAGTTCCCTCACAAATTTCCCATCAGTTGTCCATACTTCTACCTTTTTGGGAAATCTTCCACGCGGTACAATAAAAGAGTATGGTCTGTGAATAGAACTAATTAAAAGGTACTTTTGGTCAGGGGATGGATCCATTGATGTATATCCAGCTGGAGGTCCAACTTCCTTCGCTGTCCCATCCAAAGAAGCCAGCACAAGTTGAGAGGTCGTGTAGTAGTCAAACAAGTCTTCATCATACTCATCCTCCAATAAGTCCTGAAATGTTCTAACTTGAACGACATTTTTCTGCTCATTAGATTGAATCTTTGGACCAGAGGGCACCGATGGTTTCTTTGGTGGATCTCCACGAGATGATGGAATGGTGCAGACCAACAGAGAAGAGTTATCCACCCATACGAAATTATCAAAAACAGCATTTAGGTAAACATCTGGTGACTGAAACAAAGTCGAGCTTGCCCTGTTTCCACATTAGCAACCCATACTCTAAGTTTACTGCTGCTATTGTCCTCCTCGAAAACTCGGATGCTGAAGGCCAAATGCCTTCCATCAAGAGACCAGGTGACAAAATTGATCTTAGCACCATCTGGATATCCATGTACCTCCTTTTCAGGCCCTAGTGTACCATCAGGCATTAACTGATGAATGCCAATACCAGTTTAGAATGACATCCGGCTCTTAGTATTACATTTCCCATCAATACGCAAAGCAGCCAGCTTCTCCTCTGGTCTTGCTAGTTCTGCAAGTGGAGGTAATGATCTCCGCTTGAGAAAAAGCATTTTATCCTTTTGCGGTGATAATGACAACGCAGGGAGAGGCGGAGCATCAACAATGTCTTTTATCTCCGGTGGAGAAAGCTGATATTTACATGCCAATGCTTCTACATTTATACAACTATTAAAAAAAAAATCACCAGTTAGAGTTATAATCATGCAAGTTTTTAAGACTTGACCCCCCCCCCCCCCCCCAAAAAAAAAAAAAAAAACGAACAAACGAAAAAAGAAAAAGGACAAAAAGGAAAGACCGATCAGTTTCCTAGAAAGAGGAAACGTGCTTTAACATAGACACACAGCTACTAATAAACTTGTTTGATATATTTAACTGGTCATCATCGCTTCCGTTTGCCTTGTGTTTTACCGAAGAATCCAGTCCAGTCTAGTCTAGTGAGCCGATGAGATTAATTAGCAATAATAACCTCAAATTGCAAAAAGAAAAGGAAAAGTGAGAGTGAATGAGCACCTTCCTCTTCGGTGGTGGATGTGGATGAAACAGAGGCATTGGAGCGACTGCCAACATTTTCGGCTGCAATAGAGTTTACAGGCACAAGATTGCCGGGTCTAAAAGGCATAGTTGAAATTGACTTGAACCTTTTTAGAGTGATGAGTTCTCAGGTGGCCATGAGTTCTTACGGATGTTGTGAGTGAGGGAAGAGACAACGGGGGGAGAGACAGGAAACTCAGACGATGATTGACTTTGGGAAGCCGCATCATTTGCCTTCCTATCCAATAACTGAAATTTCATAGTGCTCATAAAATTAATTATTCGTATTTTATTAGTTTATATATATATATATATATATATATATATATATATATATATATGTAGAATTTTATATTCACGTAATTAGTTATATTCTCTCACACCGCAGTCTACAGGGCACCTTATTAACCTGACTCATATGGCACCGCCGTCAACTATAGAATTTGCCATAGATTAGGTAACTTCTCTTCAAACTATTCCTCAATTAGAGTAACTTGGTGCCTCGATCTTCAAGAAAATAGTCATCTCGTCCCTCTAGTTTCTGATCATTTGAAGTCATTAAGGAAATGTTTGCAGGACAATGATGCACAGGACAAAATATTTTTTTTATATAGATATTTGGTTAATTTTTATTTGGTCTAATAAAAAAAAATTATTCCACTAAAAAAAATTAGATAAGTTAAATACTTTTATGGAAGTGCTAATATAATTAATCTAAGTTAATATAAAAATAAAAATTATAATTATTAAAATAAAAATAATTATAATTATAGTTTTAAAACTCGACTAAATAGTCAACTTAAAGCCAAACTTGGATCATGAGTCGGATTGGTCATTGACTTAGGTTAATCTTAGGATAAAAAAATTATTATAATGGTTTTAAAACTCGAATTGAAGGTCAACTCAGGGTTAGGCTTGATCAACTAGGCTCGGGTCACGAATTAAATCATGAATTAGGTTGACTATTAATCTAGGTCCACGTACGAATAAAAAAAATTATTATCATAGTTTTAAAACTCGATTCAAGAAACAATATGGGACCAAGTCCGAGTTATGGGTCGAGATTATTATCATAATTTTAAAACCCTACTCAAAAGTCAAGGCTAGGCAAGGGTTATGAATTGGGTTGACCATTAACTTGAGTCATTGTAATGATAAAAATAGTTTTAAAGCCTAAATGGCTCCAGTCATGGGTCGAGATAATCAACCTGAGTTGACTCAAAACAACATAAGAATAAAAATTATTATTATCATAATTTTAAAACCTGATTCGATAGTCGATCCAGGGTAAAACTCAATTTACGATCCAAAAGGGTCAACTCAAGTTGACCCAAATTAAAATAAAAAATAAATCGAAGCAACCTTATTTTGACAAATAAACATATATAAAAAAAGTTATTGCATTTTTTATTTATGTTTTATCTTAGGTTAACAAGATCACAAATTGACCTGAGTTTTTTATCAAGCCAAGTCAGATTAATCCTTCCTTTATTTTTTCTTAAACTGAGATCTTTGCAGACAGGGGCGGAGCAAAAAAGAAAAATTAAGAGGGGCTAAATTAAAAATTAAGAGAGAACAAGTTAAATTTTTAATTATTTTTAAAATATTTACAAGAGAGGGGGCTGAGAAAAATATTTTCTACCTCTGCCACTATTTATAGATTTTTGTTGGTTGAGTCTCATTTAGTATCTATTAAGCACAAAATAAGTTAAATTATCTGGTCCAATTCAAAGTATATTAAACATTGAATAAGATGATTATTTGTCGACTCATGTCAAGTCCAGTAATATTTAATCCAGTCCAATCAATATTATCTAGTATACCAAACATTACATTAAAAACCTTATAAAAAAAATTGCAAAGAAGAAATTAATGTGATAGTTGTGCATCTTGTTAACAAACAAATTAATGAAAAGACTAAATGGTAAGTTAGTAACAAAATATAGAGATTAAACATGAGGTCTTTCTATTAAAGGGTTTTGAATTATTTGTTTCTTACGAACACAAGGGACAAGTGGGGAAAAACAACAGAGATGATAAATATACGGTTTTTACTGAGATTCTTCCCTATTTACTTGAATTGAAAAGGGCATGGGTTTTTTTTATCTCTATAAAAGTGGATAAAAACATTGATTTATTTAAATATGGAATTTGATGTGATAAATTCTAACCTTGATGTGAGATTTCCTATATCAATAATGTATTTTATTTATAATTTTTTTCTTGATGTGAGATTTCCTATATCAATAATGTATTTTATTTATAATTTTTTTTAGATATCATTTGATTATTGTCTTGAAACAAAAGATACAGTAAAAATAAAAATAGAAAATAGAAAATAAGATAAAAATAAAATTTTGTTTGGTGGTAATATATATATATATATATATATATATATATAAGTGATTGTTTTTGTATAATGTTAGGTTATAGTGAATAAAATAAAATATAAAAAAATATTTTATCCTTAACCTATATTATATATTATTGTAAAAATTACATATTTAAAAAATAATTAAATATCATAAATTAATATAAAAAAAATCTATAAATATCTGAGTTACTGTATAATTTCATTAATCAGCGGCCTCATAAAGCAAAATGAGCCTTGTTACTAGCAAAGGGAACTATTCAGTACCGTGCCCGGAGAAGTATTCAGTACTGATGATAAGGTAACTGATTATTGGGGTCAGAAATTTGCCATCTCTAAAGATTCTATGGGAGGCGGAATTGGAATCATTCAAAGTTTCAACATCTTAGGTGGTGATGAATTTATTAACTCCCTAAAATATCAACTGGGCAACGAGGGGGTTTGGCTCCTGGATTGGTCTTCTACATCTTATCCGACGTCCGTCAGCATTTTTACATGGAAAACACGTTTTTTCTTCCTCTTTATATTTGGGTATCTTTAATTCGTGACAGATAAAGGTCTGCCATGGCTGATACTTTGGAGGTGGGATAGGAACTTTCAAGCTACAGAAGCGAGTTGTGATTAATTCAGGTGGTTCGGTATATTAATTTTTTTAAATAAGATTTGGAGAGAAATAAACTGAGTGAACTCGATCAAATTAGTTGGAGTTTAATGCATTTTTCTTATGAAAAAAGGAAGAAGGAGCTGTAAATATCAATAAGGCTTTTACTCCGATCCAACTTTTCCGGCACTTATAAACCCTGATCTTTGACGTTTGAAGACAGTAGATTATTTTAAGATTTTTAATTTATATATTCAAGTTTATATTTTATCAACAAATATTATAAGTCGAAGTCTTTTATATATTGATTTGTATTTATTTATGTAAATATGTACTAACCACGAGTGTACATATAATAATTAACAAGATCAGTGCACAAACCACACCACAATTCCCCAGTCTGACGTGGAAGCATGCAATTGGTTGACACCTGATAAGAAATCTGTGTTCGGTAATGGTTACTTGTCCCGATAATATAGTTTCCATTGTCACCTTCCCTCGACACCATCAGTTTTATCTCCATTGCGCAATACCACACCACGCCACAGCAACAAGCTTTACCATAACTAGAATGGCAACAATAGCTGGTCTTAACCTCTCAACACCTAGAGTCTTAGCTAAGGCAACAGACAAACCAAGAGCTCAGCCCCTCATCAAGTTAAACCAGCCATGGAGGAGGACATACCACCTGGGGTCCGGGCGCATGCAAATCCGACCCGTGAGGGCTGCCCCTGATAGCATATCAGAGAAGGTTGAAAAGAGCATAAAAGATGCAGAGGCGGCGTGCTCCGATGATGCAGCAAGTGGAGAATGCGCAGCCGCATGGGATGAAGTGGAGGAGTTGAGTGCTGCTGCTAGCCATGCCAAGGACAAGAAGAAAGGGTCTGACCCTTTGGAGGAGTACTGCAAGGACAACCCTGAGACAGATGAGTGCCGCACTTATGAAGATTGAAATGGTTTTTACTTTATGTGCCTTTTTCAATGATCAAACTTTAGATATTTTTATTAATTTTGGTTTATGTAACGCTGGAGATGCTGTATGGTGTCTGTTATATATGATGTTCTATTAATTAGCACATACTCTTATACCCTACCTTCGTCAAAGATAAATTTGGTGATTAATTATCAGGTACGTGTTATATTTCTACTTAATTTATAGCTATTTTTTCAAACTTTTCTAAAAGAAGTTCAGATATCTCTGGCTTAGAGCTGAAGCGTGCCTGTAGGAAAAATTCGGTAAAGATTACCGTGCAGAATCCAGGCTAACCACGATATAAAAAGGTCAAAGCTAAGTGGCCTGTAGGAAAAAAAGGATAGAGAAGCCAGGAATGGCGCCATCCGTCTCCATTATCCTATGTTAATAAACTTGAACTAGCTTCTGTTACTAAGAAGACAGCTAAACGATTAAGATCTGAGATCCAGGACAGTTCAGGTTTCAAACCTGCTACAGTAGTATTTACTATTTAGTGTTATCTACGGGGTTGGATGTCGGGTGAGCAAGGTAATAAAAAAGGTAAATGCTAACGCAAGGGTCCCACCGGTTGTGTTTTTGTTTGAGGTTAGATAATTTCATTCATTTTGAGAATTTGTAGTTATTTTTGAAAGTATTTTTTATTTGAAAAAATATATTAATAATATTTTTATTTTTAAAAAATTATTTTTAAAATTAATGTATCAAAATAATTTAAAAATATTAAAAATATATTAATTTAAAATAAAAAAATTCAAAATTTTTCGAAAATCTTTTTGAAAAGCACTCCAAATAGGCACTTTAGTCATTGTTTATATGAGAATTCGTTTTTCAAATTATTAAATAAGGAGATGTCATCTCAATAAATGCACAAGTTAATCTAACAACGTATTTATTGTCGGGGGAAAATCCAAGAAAATTCTTAGAAGAGATAAGAACCGTAAGAAAATTGACTTGAATTGGTAATAAGAACCCTCTAGATGCCTTGCAGCAGGGAGTACGCCAACTCACGCAATTATCCGACCTTGCTTCCTGGCTTGGTCAAAATGAGGGAATTTCTGATTGAACTTTAATGATTTGCTTCATGATTTGCATTCCAATTCAGCTGTTTCCAGGACAAGCTAAATAGCAGTCAAAAGTTGTGAGCTACATCGCTCCACAGGGGGAGGAATCGTGAGGTGGGCAAAACAGCACTCACCAATCGTCCCCTCCTGAAATATCCCGAGGAAGTCCAACACGCACACTGTTACCAAATTATATCCATAGACACGCTTAAAACATAAACCCCAAGTCCCCAAATGAGCTCATCCAAGTTGAAGATCATTCAACTTCTACAACTTCCAATCTAGGTTTATCCAAAATCACTCGGAAACTATGCTAATTGATTCAACTTGGATGACTTCCAATCTAAGTCTATCCAAAATCACCCGGAAACTAGGTGCAAAGTGCTATATACTACCATCCAAAAGTAAGAACAACAAACTAGGAAAAATTAAAAGCATTGAATAGGCTCAGGAGAGTTAGAACCTTCAAGTGAGTCTTCTGCAGCTTAAGGTTCAACCCACGCAACAAGTGACCATCTCATCGTTCTAGATGATCTTCCTATTAAGTTCTTGTATCCAATTTTACAAACAATTATCCTTACAAGCCACCGGGAGCAGACAGCGTAGCAATTTACCGTCACTACTGTGTAAACACTTACTACCACCCACTTAGTGTTAACCATTCCAACTATAAGGAAACCAGCAACAAAAACATGCTGATCACAAATCAACACCCAGACAATTGAGCTCCAGCTCCTCACATTTGGGGGGCAATCAAGTGCAGGGGGGTACAATCTGTGAGCATAAAAATGATGGAGACCATAATCTTTCACTTTCATTTAAACATCAAATCCACTCACGATTTAATGCATATAAACCAAACATATGCATACCATGGAAAATATAATGCAATCACATCGAGATTACTGCAGAGAAACATAACAGTAAGGGAAATGACACAAATTGGAAAGTGATTACATTATAAACGGTGATTGAAATTCAAACAGGACCCATAACATCACAACTTCGAACCACACTGCTATCAAACACACACCATACCAGCATCCACCTAAGACATTAAACCATGCTGTTATTAAGACCCACGCAAGCAAAAGATGAACCCCGGACGATAGACAAACAACATCTTCCAGCAAAGCACTGAACAGGCTCACAAACACTAATATTGAAACATATCAGCAGATGCCATTATGGGCATTCCTGAACAGGGGAGCTGCCATGGCTTCAACAAAGGATCGGGTATTTCGGGTATCTCCATAGAGAGACCACTAACATCCTCCACAATCTGCAACACAGAGTTCAACGACCGCAGCCTCTCAGTCAATTCCACAGCCTGAGCCCTCAGGACATTGTTGGCTGACTCCATCTCCATGCGGCGTTGTTGGCCAACATTGATACCCTGCATCAACTGACTGTTCTCGTTCTGCAATTTGCTCACTTCATTGACCAAATCCTCCATTTGTTTCTGCTTCCTCATCCTGGAACGCCTCGCAGATTCCCTGTTGGATATCATCCTCTTCCTTTTCCTCTCATCGACATTCGCATATCGCGGATCACTATCCGATCCTGAGCTCGCCGCTTGCCGAGCAGACATTTTTTTACAATTTCTAGATTCTTCGCTAACAAAATCAAATAAATTCAATACCTACCTATCCAATTCGGTTATAATTAGACTGTAAAATGAACTAGGGGTCGAGATCTAGAAAATAAATTGGATTAATTCATGAGAACACATAAAACCAGTAGAGAAACACAACCGAGAAAGAGTGAAGAATCCGAATTCGCCGCATAAGCATAGCGTAACTCAAAGAAATTCTAAAAACATCGGTGCTTCTTACAAAACCCTAATTTTCGATCCCCAAATCGAACAGCACGGATTTTTAGAAAACACGAGAGTAAGAAATCACCCAAGAATTAGATCCGAGACTCTAGATCTAAAAACAAAAATAGAGAGACACTTAAAGAAGAATACTTAGCTGACGAAACGCAGAGAGGGGGTGAGAGAGAGATTTTTGGGGGAACAGAAACCCTAAAATAGGAAGACCCAGATTAATCCGAAAGAAAAAGAAGGTTGATAAGATCGTTTGGTGCGGGTTTTATAGAAAAAGAGGGGCTGGATTTAGCTGTTAGAAGATATCTTTTAATTCAAAATGGTGGGGTTTTTTTTTTTTTTCTTCCAAGAGAGTTATGAGTGGCGTCGGTGTAATTGCTGGCGTGCAGAATGACGCCAGCTGTGCTTTTAAGCCTCTCCAAGTCTCCCATGTATATATTATTTTTTTCATAGGGGAATATACTATAATTATTCCTTCGTTTACCAAGTCAAAGTGTAAAAACGAAGCTTCGTGGGATTTGTTGGTCTTCATTCATGAATCCTGAACAGCTGTGGAAAGGACCAAAAAACTCCAAGGTCATAATCGCTGTGTTAAGTAATTAATTAAATACGGAAGGTTTGTAGATATTATTTTCCGTCAAAACTTTGAATGTCACACGTTGGTGATTTTTTTCTTTTTTTGAGAAAATTATCCAAAGTATTTTGTAGTTCGGTGAAAATTATATTTGTTGTTTGGTTTAAAAGAGTCAAAGTGATAGTTTAATTGATATATATATATATATATGAGGTATTGTGATAATTTCATTATATTTAAAAATAATTTCTTACAAATTGCAGTTTTTTTAAACTCAATAAATATATGCAATTTCAATCAAATTATAAAATGCAATTTAAAAAAAGAAAAAGAAACAATGTATAAACCCTGGATCATTGCAAATATTTTTTTCATTTGGATCCATGAATTCACATATTTTTATCATGATACTTAGCATTATTCTTATGATGCAAATGAGTTGTTGTATGATGATATTAAAGTAGGATTTACTTGGTAGATCATATTGCTCAATAATTCATCATTATTATTTAATTTTCATCTTGTCGTAATGTTCTAATACAAATTTTTTAATGTGTACTTTACCCATGTCTGAATCAATTAATAATAATTCTTTTAATTTCAAAAAATTGTTTTTCTTTATTAAATAAAAATGTTTAATTTTTAATTAATTTTATATAAATTTTAATAATCATAATTAAATTTATCACATAAGGTAACTTTAATAATACTTAAGTAAATATTAGGTACATAAATTGAAGAATCTTTCAAAACATAAATATATATATATATATATATATATATATAACTCTTAAAAATGATAATTATATAAAAACATTCATTTAATATTATATTATTATAAATCCTTTTTATTTTAAAATGTTATTTTAAATTATATGTGTTGTGAATTTAAAGTAACAGTAGATAAATAAATTTTATAAATTATTTTTTAATAAATATTGTTTTTTTTTATATTGCTGAAGATTTGAATAAACCTTACGTCGAAAGTCGCCAAGTTATGAAGACTTTGCACTTCATTGACTTTCTCAGGGACTGACAAATCACAGGTGGCATCAACCTTTCGTTATAGTAAATGTGAATACTCTTTACACAAGGAAATATTTTTTGATCATTTATTAATATTTAATTATGTCTTTAATCAACCAACTATATTTATTTTAATTTAAAAATATTGTTTTTAATTAAACATGACTATATTTTAAAGGGAACATTTTTCAAGGTGAAACCTCTAAATTTGAAGCGAGGTGGCCAACTAAGATGCGATGGAATGATATTAATATTTTATTTTGAAAACAAATTTTATTAATCAAATAGAAGTGATAATGTTAAATATTACCTCAACTAAACATAATTCTCAGCTCATTCACTATTCATAAAAAAATATTTTTTTAATTTTATTCTTCAATTTTTTTTCTTTTGATTAAATCTTTTTTAACTTTTTTTAAAAAATTAATTCAATATTTTGTTAATTTTAAAATGTTTTTATTTAATTTCTATAATGTTATTATTATCTCAGATAAATATCTTGATATTTGATTGATACTTAATTTTTCAAGCATAAATTTTAATTGAATTATTTTTAGTTTTTTTTAATTTTATCTTTCAATACTTTATTAATTTTAAATTTATTTTAATGATTAATTTCAATTTACTTTATATGAGATTATCATAATCTCAAATAAATATATTGATATTTGATTGGTGCTATATTTTACGAGTAATTATTTTTATTATTATATCATTAAATAAAAAATAATTAAAAAATAAAATTGTTGAATCTAGTGGAGTTCATAATCTAGGCTACGGGTTTGGTGAGTTAAGCCGTAAAACTAAGATCACTCTAATATATTATTATTTTAATATTAAAAAAATATTATCTTAAAAAAATTTTAAAGTTAAATTTATATGTTTTTTTCTTGTTATTAAATTTATTTTTAGACCCATTAAGTTAATTAGACCATAAAAGAAAAACTTCTACATGGGTTAATAACAGTACCATATGGTTTCCTATCATCTAAACATTCCTTTTCCCATTCAATTAAATGTTGATCATACTCGTAATATAATGGGGGCAGCAAAGTACTTTAATCGTAAACTAAAAAACATAGAGTTTTTGAATGGTAGATATAACTTTAGTATCTATTTTTTTCACAATTTATTTCATGCAATATTATTTTTATCACATTTTAATTTTAAGAGTAGAGAGAGACATTAAAAAAAAGACGAGAGAAAACTTTCAACACGTGTGAAAAACTAGATCAGAATATGAAAATTATATCTTGATTTGATTTTATTTTGAGTTTTTAGACAAATTATAACATGTTTTAGAGTTGAGAATGGAGTTATATAGATTTCTATAATATGATTTTTGTGTTTTTAGATGAAAATAAATTTAAATTTAAATTTTGAGATAGAAAAAACACATAAACAAATTTTTTAATTTTGTAATTAATATTTTTTATTATATCATCCAATTTATTTTTAATTTCAAATAAATTCCTTTTAGCTTTTTTTTTATGTATAGTTCTATAATTCAATATAATTGTTAATTCAAAATTGTTCTTTATAATTTATTTTGGTTTGATTTTTATGACGTTATTGTTGTCTCAAATACATGTTTTAATATTTGATTAATGCTTAATTTTTTGAGTGATTATTTCAATTGAATCCATTTAAGCTTTTTATTTTTTTTATTTATCTTTATCCTTCAATGTTTCATTCATTTTAATTCATTTTTATAATTTATTTTAGTTTGTCTTGTATAATTTTATCATAACTTCAAATAAACATCCTAGGCTGGTGCTTAATTTTGCAAACAATTATTTTTGTTATCTTGTTATTAAATAAAAAATAGTTAAAAAAATAAAGTTGTTGAACTAAATGGAATCCATGATCCAAATTATGGTTGTAGTGGATGAAGCCGTGAAACTAGGATCGATCCAATACATTATTGTCTCAATATTAAAAAAAAAGATGTCATTTTAAAATTTTCTTAAAGACAAAATCATGTTTTTTACCAAGTTGACTAAGTCACGTGGAGGTAACTCCTGCATGGATTAATTTTAAAATTAGGCTAGATAAGGAATCTGTTAGAGAGGTTTCAAGGTTGACCCACATGGTTGATCCCCTTTTTTCCTTTTTTTTTTTTGAAATTTTATCTTCCAGTTTTTTTCTTTTGATTGAATCCTTTTTGTTTTTTTTTTCAATTTTATCCTTTAATATTTGGTTAATTTGAAATTTATTTTTATAATTTGTTTTGGTTTGCTTCGTATGATACTATAGTAGTGTCAAATAAATATCTTGATATTTAATTGATGCTTAATTTTCAAGTATATATTTTTATTAGCATATCATTAAGTAAAAAATTACTTTAAAATTCAAAATTACTAAACTCGATGGAATCCATAATTCAAGTAATGGGTTTGGACTTTAAAAAGTTAAGCCATGAGGCTGAGGTTTATTCAAGTAACGGGTTTATTCAAGAGTTCCAGATATGTCAATTATAAAATCAAGGCCAAAGAAGCTTAAAGATTCATTTTGTCATAAATCAATTTTGAACCCCTTTAAATTTATTTTTTCATTAAAAATTTAAAATAAGACACGAGAAGATAAGCTTTCAAGTTGTAAACGATCAAAACACCGAAAACATATCTAGTTTGAGATCTTTCGATAAGATGGGATGAAGAAAGGAAGATAATTGAGGTTGAAATCAAAACTTGATCAAAATTAGAAGAATTAATTAAGTCTAAGGATTTAATTAAATTTCTAATAGGTTTAATTGATTTATTTAGGATTTAATTAAAGTAAAATTAAGTTTAAAAGTCAATTGAAAAAAATTAGAAGAATTAATTAAGTTTAATGACTTAATTAAACTTGAAATAAGTTTTGGATTCAATTAAAGATTCAATTAATGAAAAATCAAGTTTGGAGGCTTAACTTAAATCAATTTGCAGAAATTAAAAGATTAAGGACACAATTGAAACTTTGAAAGGTTAAATTGGTATAATCATGAGCTTAATTGCAAAAAAAATCAAAGTTTGGATGGCAATTAAGGGGTAAATTGAAGAATCTTAAATTCAAGGATCAAAGTGAAAGAGGGGGCGTGTATTTAGGAACCAAAATTGATTAAAATTAGGTGTAAATTTGAAAAAATTAAAAGTTTAAAAATTAATTAAGGATGAAATTGGAGATATATAAGATTAAGAGGTATATTAAAAAAGACGCTGAAAATTAAGGGTCCAAATTGGCATAACCAAAGACTTGATCAAAAGAAATCTTGAGAAATCAGTCCAAAGTGTTCGAATTTGATGCAATTGGAAGATTAGGATCTCTTTGTAAAATGAATAAAACAATGCCGACTTAGCACCATTGTTCATTTTCTTCTTAATTTTTGTCGTAGGGAGCTGGCTGGGATCTTTTCTTGTAAAGCATTTAATGCTCTCCTATGCCTCAAGTAAAACAAAATGGATGCTCACTTGATAATTTTAAAATCTAACTACCTCACAGCATTATTCTCATCGAGTAGTTCCTCTTGTAGTTATTGTAATACTGGTCTAAAATCACTAACTCAATCAGTCTTTGACAACGTGGTTTGAGAGTACCAGGTTGTTGGCTTCACATTAATGGTTGAGATTATTCTGGAAGGATTAAAGGAGGTTAGAAGCTGAGTCATGAATCTTTATGACCTTTTAGACTATGTGGAAATGAGATTGAGCTGAATCTTAGATTTAATGGTGTGTTTGACTTATCCTGTTTTTTATAAAATAAGGCCCTGTTTAGCTTTTTAAAAGGTGTTTTTCAAACATGTTTTTAAGATCTTTTTTATGTTTTGATTTAGGTTAAGGGTATGTTTCACAAACATATTTTAAGTTTTTCTTTTAGTTTTAATTTGTCGATATTTATATGTCTAGTCAAACAAACCCTTAAAAATCCCAAAAAAATCTAAACAGATTTAAGGATAATTTTAAAATCATTTGTAGGTATCTTGTGTGTTTTTCTAATAGTTTTACCCAACTCTACCATGTTATAGTCCATTAAAAATTGTTGTTGTTTTAACTTCTACTTGGTCAAAACTAGAATTAACTGTGAAATGACGAATTGCCAAAGAATAAAATAAAATAAAAATTTATTGATTGAAATGAAGAGATAGTTTTATAATAGATCCATGCTAATTAACTTAAGTTTAATTTATTTAATTTGTGAAACTTGTTATGACATAACCACAACAAAACCAACTTTGTATGACTCGTGTCATTCATTTTCCTATATTTTGTTTTCCCTGGATGGGTTTAGGTGGGTTGAGATTTGGGATCAAGAATGTGTTTGGTGTTATGGTAGATGTTGTGGTTGTGATTTGAAAAAAGTTATTTTATAAAAAATATTTTTAGTCGAGGTTGGTTTGAAAAAATAGATGTTTGGTTAAAATTGTGGTTGAAATTGAGGTTGAAAAAAAAGTAGTTTAATGTGTTTGGTTAAAAATGCTTTTGAAATTAAAGTTATAAAATATTTTTTAAAAATATATATTAATATTGATGATTTTAAATTTAACTATTGTAGAATTAATTACTTATATTACATCATGAAATAAATAATACTTTATATAAAATATTTTTTTATTTCATTAAACTATTTATAATTCCATTAATAATAAAATTTATTCGATAAGAATTCAGTTTTCATAATTTTTTTTAAATGTGTAATAAAATTAGATAAAATATTATCAGGTATAAAATTGATATTACAGTGGGAGTGAATTTAATTCAATCTATACTAGTTTTTAAAGAAAAAATATTATTCACATTACAGTACAAATAAATTTAATTCACTATAAACTAGTTTTTTTAAATATTAATAAAATTAACACTTAAAAAAATATTTAAAAACTTAATACTTAAAAAAATATTAATAAAATTAAATTAATACTTAAAAAAAATCTGTATGAACACTGAAAGTGAACTGCACTGTTCTCTAAACAATATACCAAAATATATTGTTCATGTTAATTGTATTATTCACTGAATAGTTCAATTAACGTGAATAATGCATGAAAAGTAGTATTTCTTTACTTTTTATTAACTGCATTTCAACCGTAAAATTTGCGTGGAATCCATAAATACTAAAACAATTTTTTTCTTTATCAAATAACTAAAAATTACTTTTTAATTAAAATATAGTCACAACCATATAAATAAACACTCTCTAAATTGTGGAGCCATCCAAGAATCAACGATAAAAAATAAAATAAAATTAAAAATTATCAAAGAATTAAGGATAAAAACAATTAGCTGATTAAAAACTAAATTGGAAAAAACATATTACTGCATGCGTGGATTGAAATTGTAGACTGGATGTCTAGAGCTTTGGGCTTGGAGTCCATGGTTCTGGGCCTTAGCGTAATGGGGCTGCCTCTCGTTAGACGGTGCCGATACGGTCTTGAACCTCATAGTCGTTGGTGGTATCATGAGCTAGGACGCGAAACTAATTACTTAACCGGAACTGTCTAACCGCTTTATTAAACCAAAAGCCAACGCCGGAATCTTGGATCTACAATCCATTGATTTCTAAAAACAAAATGGGGGAGGACGATATGCCGATGGATGACAAGGCAAAGAGAATGAGAGATCTGTTATCAAGCTTCTATTCTCCAGATCCTTCTGTTACCAATACTAATAATCCTTTCAAATTTGCTACCTTAGATGTCATCAACACCACCTCCTTCGATGCAGATCAGTACATGAATCTGCTGGTACGCCTACTTTTTTATTTATTTATTTATTTTGAAGCTCAAGTTAATCTTTTTGATATTTCTTTTTCTGATTAATTGATTTATTTAGAAATTGAATTCAGGTGCAAAGATCAAACTTGGAAGGGCTTTTGCAGAAGCATGTTGAGATGGCAGCTGAGATAAAGAATTTAGACACTGATTTGCAAATGTTAGTTTATGAAAACTACAACAAGTTTATTAGTGCCACTGACACAATCAAAAGGTATATAATTTGACCTGCCTTGCTAGCAATTCCTTTCAATCCTTACCGGCGGCACTGATGTAATTTTGAATTTATTTATTTCTTCTTCTTACAGGATGAAAACTAATATTGTTGGCATGGAAGCGAACATGGAGCAGCTTCTCGATAAGGTATGTGCCAAATTTCTCATATTCGTTCTTGTTGAAATATGTCCTTTCAATTGCTTATTATGTGAATGTCTGTGCTTAAGATTCTACCACTTCATTGCAGATAATGACTGTGCAATCAAGAAGTGATGGCGTGAACACTTCTCTTTTCGAGAAGAGAGAACATATAGAGAAATTGCATCGCACACGCAACCTTCTTCGAAAAGTTCAGGTACTCAGAAACCATCGTTTCTTGCATGGTCATATATATGCTGATGAAAACATGATTGTTATAGCTTTTGAGAAATTTTTGAACTGACATTGAATCGGATTTTAGGAGGATTAGAGAATGTTCCTTGCCAAATATGCTGAATTGGAACTCTGTTACGTCAATGCTGCTTAGTCAATTTTGTTTTTGACCTGCTATTTGACTTTTAATCGATGTGCAACTATTTATTTTGTTGAATTGTGAGCTGGTTGCATTTCAGTCTCTTGCTAGTTGACAGTAATTATCATGTATATGCAGCATTTTTACTTTCAAAAGAGTTTCTCAATAATGCAGGTTGCAACGATTTTTTATTTTTGAAAGTAACATTGGTTCTCGGTGTTCAAGCTTTTTTCTTTTCTTTTCCTTTTCCTGTTAATATATTTTAAGTTTTTAATGGATTGAATAGAATCTTCTTATTCTACATAATGAAAGCATATGTTCCTGGCAATATGTGAGTCATATGAATTTCTTCCTCTCTGGAATAGAGCAGTTCATATATGATCTACCTGCTAGACTTGGGAAGTGTATTAAATCAGAGGCATATGCTGATGCAGTCAGGTTCTACATTGGAGCAATGCCAATTTTTAAGGTCAGTCCTTTTAAACCTGACCTTTGATGGCTGGTTCTAACATTTATTTTTTCTTGGTTTTTCTGGGCATTTTCCTTTTGTTTTTATTACATATTCTTCAAATTTATGCTTATGTTATTTTTTATGCACCAGGCCTATGGGGACTCATCATTCCAGGATTGTAAGCGAGCATCTGAAGAAGCTATGGACATGATTATAAAAAATCTGCAGGTATATTCTGCTTTCTCAATTAAGCATATGGATGGATAGAGGAGCCATGGATGTTTACTTCCACTCTTATTGTTCCAACATTTCCTTTGGCCTTATAAGATTGCAATTAGAAATTTGAATTCTTGATGATCTGACCATGCTTTTTGTAAAGCAATTGGTGCCATTTACTTGCATGAATCTGTCCTTTTTCTTGAGGTGGGAGGGGAGGATAACTGTTTAGGCTTATTTGAATGAAAGTTCTCGCAACTGTTCTTTTTCATGGTCTCTGGGCCACAGGGGTATCCCATCACCCATTGTTACTTTTGTTTGATTATTGAATTCCTTCTGGTGAAAAATATTTGGATTCAATTGATGAAAAACATGAAAAGCATTAGGATTCAAATAAATTGAGATTTATGGACATGAGGGTATGCTGTGCAAACCCCTGACAAAAGTTTTTTGTACCGTGTCATAAATCTCTGAAACTTCTTATATCTTTGGGCATATTCCTTAGGCTTCCCAATATAAGGTTAGAGACTTTCTGAAAGAATGAAATCCTAATTTTGTGGCTTGACTTCTATTGATATGTGCTATTAAAGTTATGTTTTCTCTGATGTGGAATTTGTGTTGTTTCATCTGCTTTTCAGGGAAAGCTATTCTCGGATTCTGAATCCATACAAGCAAGGGCTGAGGCTGCTGTGCTTCTTAAACAGTTGGATTTTCCGGTTTGTATCCATTCAATGTATCACTTCAAATTGTTTGTTTGTTAGCCAGTATGTTAATGGGGCTGCAGTTCTTTTTTATATTTTTTTGTATTTTTTTAAACTATGAATTGCAAACTATATTTAGTGCTTGCAGATGGATGCTGGATTATAATTATTTGAACTTACATGCCTATTGTGTATCTCTTATCATGTAATTGTTGGAGAGGGCAATGTGCATATGATAACAAATGACCCTGCGTCTTAGCAGGTGGACAGCTTAAAAGCAAAACTATTTGAAAAGTTAGAACAATCTCTTGATGGCCTTCAGCTCACGCATGAAGAGATAGCCAATGTTACAGTTGAATCTAGTAACCTTTCTGAGCAAGGAAATAATACTGAGTCAATTCCTGGTTCTGCACATAGTGTAAGTGCAACATGCACCATCTTTGTATCTGTTGGCAGTTGGTTCTCATACTAACACAAACTTTATCCTGAATAATTTGATCTTAGGCTTTAGTTAGTGAGTTTGCTGAAGCTGTTCGAGCTTATCAAGTAATATTTCCTGACTCAGAAAAGCAACTGATTAAACTTTCTCAAGACTTGATTACTAAGTAAGGGCATTGAATTGGTTACAACAACTTTTATGTTTAATTTTTTTCAATATTTGGACAGTATGAATTTGAAATTCACCAGATTCCTCATGTAATATGATTTGGTTTCTTTAGGCACTTCGAGATCACTTCGGATTATATAAAGAAGTGGATTCCCATTGCTAATTTTCTGGGTGTTCTTCGTAAGTACTATGAATCTCTCATCAATGCTTCTCTTGACAATCATGTTTTGGACTACAACATGCTTCTCTAAATTGTCCACCTTTTTCCTTTAAATTTTCCTTCTTGATTTCTCATTCATCTACCATGTAAGTACAATGTGCATGTTGGCATGTGTTTGGGACAGCTTTATGCACGAGTTTCAGGGTATTTTTGTTCTTTATGTCCTTTGTTTAGGTTGCTTTAGAAATATGTGTAATTGAATTTGTTTTGCTTAAACAATAGTGATGGTTGAACTATTTTGTTCTTTGGCACCTCCTCATGCAAGCTTAGCCTTCCTTGTATGACACAACTAAAGGATAATATGATGGTCTCTTTGCTGACCGGTCGAGATTTTCATTTCATTTTAAAAGTTCTGGAATGGTTTCTTCATCAGGTTCCCTATGATATGCATCTTTTGCTAGAAAACACACTTCAAGTGCATGGACTTGCTTGATTTTTCAAACTACTATTTCAATTGTTATTTTTTCAATAAAGTTTCTGAACTCCCAATATGTGATTAGTCAGTTTTTAAAATTGGATGTTTGTTAAAAATTAAATAACTTGGTCCTTAAGTGATAACATGACACTTCCAAAGCCAGGGATAACTAGTAAAACACTCACCACACAACACTTGATTGAACCAAATTGAGAATTAAAAATTTTAACTCAAAGAAAAAATTGACAGTTGAAACACTCCATTGAGAAATTATAATTAATTAAGATGCTTGATTGATCACCAATTGAGTGTTGAAGTACACATGGAAAAATAAAAGCTGGAACACTTGATTTAAGAAATTAAGGAAGTTCAAATGCTTGGATTGCATTTTTCTCCAGCATCATTTGTTGTAATTATGACATGAACGAAACCAAATTCAGCATTGTGCTTTTGGTGCCACATTTGGTGTTTTGAAGGAGAAAACCATAGCATCAAAAACTTCCTTAATTGCCAGGTGGATGCCATGTGGATATGTTTTTTAGCTGTGTCTATTCCCAGTGTGCTGCAATTGTTTTGCACTTCCTCATCTTTCCCTTTACTCACTATTCTACTTGGTTTTCTGTATGGTCTTTGAGGTTCTTTAGCCATTAGTATAATTTGTTTTTGTTGTTTTTATTTTGGTCTATAAAATGGTCTCTCCACCATCCTAAAGATAGCGGATAATTGTATTGATTTGTGGCTTAAATTGATGAATTGGTTTAGGTTAGATTGGTAATTGCATGGTGTAGTGTCCTAAAAAAGAATGGAATGCGTTGGCATATTCTATTTAAGAAAAGAGACTTTTCTTGTTGGAGTTGGACTTGAAGTATGTTTCCAAATGAAATAAAGATTTTATTTGCTAGTATAAATAGAATGTATTGTGGCTATTTTATGTGTGCGTCCAATATTGATGGTGTAGTGGCAACCACAAATTTTGATAGTAGAGTTCTCTGTGGTGTGAGCTATGGTGGGTTTTGTGAAATGGTTACCTTCTCATGTAGTTTTACACAATAGTAGTTTGCGAGGCCTAGTAGTTGTGTAGTGAAGCTTCCTTGACATGGTTTTGGGTAGTGAAGTATTTGTGTAGTGTTTGATTAGTGGGTGTAAACTCTAATTTTGGTGGTGAAGTTTTGTGGAGTAGGCTTCCTTGAATCACATTATATTTTGTTTCCCTTTTATTTTGTGTTATTGCTTGGGTTTTGCACAGCATGTAGTTAGACGTTTTATGAAATCTTGTGTGAAATAATTGAAGATGGCGAGGAAGCACATTGGTGTAACAAAACATGAGATCAAATTGTTTGATGGGAAATTTTTTTTGTTCTTTGGCAAAGCAAAGTGAATGATCTTTTATCTTTCAAGGACTTAATATTGCTTTTGAAGAGACTAAACCCAAACAATTGAAGCATGCTGATTGGAACTTAATTCAGAAGAGAGTAGTGAGTCAGATTCAGATTCAATTAACTTTGGCTCAAGAGGTTAATTACAATATGCTAGGTGAGTTGACACCAAGAGACATATGAGAAAAGTGGGAGAGTTTATGCTTGAAGTTGTTGACTAATCGTTTGCTTTTAAAATTAAATTGGATCTGTACTGCTTGAGGATGGATGAAGGAATAAGTGTGCAAAACCATTTTTTTAGAATTTTATAGGTTGATGACATGGGTAATTAATGTAGGAGAAAAGATTGAGGATCAAGAGCAAGCCTTTAGCTTTGCACAAGTCATACAAGCTGGTAGTGCAAATGATACTACTTGGAAGGACAAATTGGGTTTGAATGGCATGACTTCAATTGTACTAGAAAATGATAGGTTTTTGGGAGTAGAATATAATGTCAATGGTGATAAGACATTGTTTATAGAAGGTTCCTTTGAAAACAAAATTATGATCATCATCATAATAGGGATACAACACGAGGAGGTAGATATGATAAAAATAAATCTAGATCAAATTCTAGACCTAAAGTGGATTGCATTAATAAAAAATGCTTTTATTATCACAAAATATGACCTACTTTGTACCATTGTGAGAAGATGAAAGTCGGCTTAGAAGAGTTGAAACAAAGTTGCAAGAAGTTTGGTGATGCTATGATTCCAATGGTAGATAAGAGCAATGATGGTGATGTTCTCATGGTTTGTAAAGGTAAGAAAGTTTTGAAAAATTAAGGGATTTTTAGATTTTGCATGCTCCTTCCATATTTGTGCAAAGAAAGAATTGTTTGATACTTACAAAGAATTTGATGGAGATTATGTAGTGCTAGTGGATGATAATGAAATTAAAGTTGATGGGATTTGATAGTGTTAAAATTAAGATGCATGATGGTACAATGAAGACTGCTGGTGATTTTAAGCACTTGTCAAAATTTGAAAGGAATTTAGTATCATTCGGGAGACTTGATTCACATGGTTATAGGTGCTCAGCTGAAGGTGGAGTTGTGAAAGTTAGTTGGTGTGCTTTGATAGTGATGAAAGGAAAACTTATGCATAATAATTTATAAAAGTTGATAGGAAGTGCAATTCAAGGTGGAGCATGCAATGAAGTATACAAAATATAATATTTTTTTAGAAGAGAGTTAGTTTTGCTCTGATGGATAGTGTTAAAGAAGATTTTTCATATGAAGAAATTTGCAAGGTATAAGCAAGTGGAGGTGGAGAAAAGGAGTGGCTGTTTCAAACTTGGGGTGAAAAGCTCACTTTGGTCCCCAAACTTTTTAAATTATACACTTTGGTCCCTACACATCGAAAATTCAATTTTGGTTCAAAACTTTATTTTTTAATTTTTGATCCTTGGTTTGAGAGGAGAGAAAAAATGGCTGGATTCTAGTGGTAGAGAGAGTTTGGTCGACATCAATTTTTTCCGTGAAAAATGATGAATTTGATGTCAATGAGCTCCATTTGACGAGGGAAGTTTATGTTAAGTGTTTTTTGCCCTTAACCTTGCTTAAGATGGTAGATTTGAACTCAGAGTCTTTTTTTGATGTTGGGTTGATCTTTAGGTTGTTTGGGCCATGAATAGTTTTTTCAAGGGGTAAAGGTGTTTTTTAGGCTTTTTGGTTAAAAAAATGGTTGGAAATGGAATTTTCGGGTGTGAAAACCCCTACCCTAACTTTCTGGTGATCTTTGGTCTTTGTAATCTGAGCATTGCCTGTGATTTCTGTCAAAAAATTTAGGGGCAAAGGACAGGAAAAAAATTTAAACAAGCCCAGGCACATAGGCTGCTCCAAGCCTACATGTTTGGATCTTTTTTTTTTCTTTATGTTTTTTTAATTGTTTTTTTTTTCTTATTTTTTTTCAATTTCATACTTTAATATTTTATTGATTTTTAATTGAGTAACGTAATTTATCTCGGTTTGATATTTGTTGTTTTCTCATGATCTCAAACAAACTTCTCGATATTTAGTTGGTTATTAATTTTGCGAGCGTCTATTTTAAATAAAAAAATTATTAAACCTAATTGAGTCTGTGACACGGGTTATGGATTTGGCTAGTTAATTTTAGTTAGTTAGGAATTAGGCTTCATAATTTATTTCAGTTGCACAAATTATTATAGATGTATTTAATTAAATGCTACATAAACTTTTCAATTTATGATTAAGATTTTTTTATGTCAAAAAACATGCAGGGAGTGCTATCATATTCATTTTTTTGTATTGAAATTTTTTTTGATCCAACTTGCGGTGAGGTGCAAGTCAAGTAGCTAGTTGGTAATTGCATGGTGTGGTTTTCTAGACAAGAAGAGGGAATGTGTGGACATATTTTGTTTAGAAAAATGGACTTTTTTTTTTATTGGAGTTGAACTTGAAGCATGTCTCACAAGGACTTCATTGCTAGTATGAAAAGAATGTGTGCTCATGGATAGTTTATGTGTGCTTCCAATATTGATGGTCTTAATAGTAGAATTATTTGGTGTGCACTGTGGTGGGTTTTGTGAAAGCGTTTCCTTCACATATTGTTTTACACAATAGAACTTTGCGGGGCCTGGTAGTTGTGTAGTGAAGATTCAAGGTTTTGGGTAGGGATGTATTTGTGTAGTGTTGAATTAGTGGGTGAAATCTCCAATTTTGATAGTGAAGTTTTGTGGACAAGGTTTTGCCGAACCATGTTATATTTTTTTTTGTGTCCCTTTTATTTTGTGGGTTTTGCATAATAAACTAAAGTTTTTTACACATCCTATACCTGCAAAAACAAGTGGTCTTCTTCCTTTCATCTTTGAAAACATAGCCTATCTTTACGCTCTGAGACTGGAAAATTCCCCTCATTTTGTAAATTTTAGGTAATTATCACACGCATCATCATAAAACTATTATAATTGGTGAAAAAATGCTTCATTTTTTTAATGTTTCTATCACCCATCTAATCAATTCAACATTCCTTGTTCCCAACTGTCCTTATCTGAATTCCCTCAACTTTTGATTAATTAAATATCATGTGCTTAATCTTTCTTATTTGGAAGCTTTGCATCTGATTTCTTGAAATGCTTTACCAAATACAGGAATTATATGGAAAGATGTGCTCCTGATAGATAAAGTGTTGCATGAGGCTCTTCTCCCCGACTATTCTTCGAAGGTTGTCCTTTTATTTCAGCTGCTCTTAGATTTAATAATGATCCCTACCTTCATTTTCCTCCTCTTGCTGAATTGAAATTACAAAAAGAAAAAATGTTTCTTTGAAAGGGGAATTTCATAACTAATCAAATCCTACATCATCTCAGGCTTCCCGGATCGCTGTCAGACAATATATAAAAAGCACATTTTCTCACCTTCTGCATGATATCTCAGGTATTGTTACATCTTCAACAAAGTTTTACTTCTGTGGTGCAATTGTCCATTTTTTGAGATGGATTGAGGGTTATGAAATCTTGGAGTGGTGTAATCTTACAAGTTTGCAACTTTGTATCATCCAATGGCTTGACAGTGAACATAAACTTGTTGACCAAAAAGCTCAGGAAAATTCATAATTGTTATTGATTTTTAGATAGCCTTGTCAATCCTAATTAAATTCCATCTGAATTGGCAGATGCCCTAACCAATGTCCATATCAAACCAAAGGGGGAAGTGGATGAGCATCCTCTAGTGGTTTTCCTGGAGGCAGGCAAAAGCTCAGTGCTTCAAGGGAGCGTGAGTGTCTTACTGGTAATAAATAAAATTCCATCAAGACAATACAACCAGGAATGTTTGGAGTCTTACTTTTCCCCTGTACTGAAGCATCTAAAAATCCTGCTGAAATTTCTAATAGGTTTCTTGAAAATTTAACTAGATTCCGTTGTCTGTGACTTTCTCTTTGTTTGCTGTTTGGTATGTTTTTAACAGAATGGAGGTGATACTGCGGTCTTGCATTGCATTCTATTTTTTTTTCTCTAATGATTATTTTTTTCTCTAATGATTTGTGTGTGTTTCCTCTATCCTTGTACTTAGACATCTCTGTCACTGACAACCACATTATCTGTCAAGTACTTGAACACATCCTCACCTAGCATTTTTGGATCTCATTACTCGCTCTTTCCAGGACTTCCGCCAACTTCTCAAGGAAAACTTAGGAGGGCTTCAACTGAGTGACTTGATTGTTGATTGGGTTCAAGAAGGATTTCAAGATTTCTTCAGGGCACTTCATGATCAGTTCCTTTTACTTTCAGGGAAAAATAAACCTGCCATTCAAGATGAAAATTCCACAAACGGTATGCAGGTTGAGAAAGCAGTTCCTGGTCTTGTCCTGGTGCTGGCTCAACTGTCTATTTTTATTGAACAAACTGCCATCTCTAGAATTACTGAGGCAAGGAGCCACTCAACAGTTGTATTTCATTTTCATTTAAGAGTTAAAATATCATCATTTGGCATTTTATATTCTCTGTGGCTTACCTTAAAGTTACATGTCTTAATTACCAGGAAATAGCTGCTTATTTCTCTGGTGGTGGTGGTGGGGCTCATGAAAACGGGCCAGCATTTGTTCCTGGTGAAATTTGTCGAACCTTCCATTCAGCTAGTGAAATTCTTCTACAGCATGTACGAATTAAAGTCTCTCTTCAGAACTTTTAATTCTTCAATGAATATACAAAGTGCCTATTTTATGTGATTGTTCAAAAATCTCATGGTGGTGGTGAATTTTTGGATGTTCATGGCACTATCACTGCTTCATTGCTTTAAAATTCCTATAAATTTATATACTTATTAGCTATAATCCACAACACTACCCACTCCCAAAACACCTGTCTGTTGGAGGATAACTGAAAACTTTCCCTTCACTCACAACTGGTCCCATCACAGCATCAGGCAATGGATTTTTCCGGTTTTGAATTTTGCCTGATTATGCGTTGGAAAAGTGGGATTCAAGTGAGACCGTGATCTCCCAAAAATAAAAAGCCTATCCCTCTTGAAAATGGAAAATTCGTTATCTTCCTCCTCTTCCCCTTTCCAAAACAACCCCCCACAAAAAAAAAATGCAATTCACCCCTGGGCGTAGCTGTCATAAACACTCATTGACAAATTTGCTATTATACATCATTTGCTATCACAGATTGAGTCATCAAATACAATGCAAAATTAATTAATTTGAGTAATGTTTTTCATTAACCCGACATCGGTTTTACTATCTGTTCCAAATAACAGTCATTTTGTTACTTTTTTCAGTATATAAATATGAGAACTCAAAAAATAACGGTTCTCCTGAGGAAGAGGTTTACAGCTCCAAATTGGGTCAAGGTCAGTATGATGCATGAAAGTAGAACTATATTTTAGTGTGGATTAGTTTGATATGTGGCTAATATTTCTTAATTTTTCACAGCACAAGGAACCAAGAGAAGTTCATATGTTTGTTGATTTATTCCTTCAAGAGGTTTGTTGCTTCATTGTTTTTTCTGGGTTATTATCTTGGGCAATATTTGGGGGTAGTATTAGGATATGCCAAATGTATTTAATTCGACATTCCTACAAATTACAGTCGTGACAACTTGTAGATTCGTTGTGTTGACACTCACCTATTTATTGAGAAAAAGGGAAGAAGACAACCTACTTTTATTTTGTCCTTGCTAGTTGGAAGCAATTGGAACAGAGGCAAAGCAGATCTTACCTCATGGAGTACTTCGCAAGCATCGTCGCTCTGAAAGCAATGGAAGCTCTGCTTCCTCCCGCAGCAATTCATTACGGGATGACAAAATGAGTCGGTCAAACACCCATCGGGCTAGGAGTCAACTTCTTGAAAAACACCTAGCAAAATTGTTCAAGCAAAAAGTTGAGATTTTTACAAAAACTGAATATAACCAGGTATAAGACCATCCTTGTCTTTTTTTTACTTTGTTGGGCAGGAATTACCGGTACAGACTATGAAGTAACATGGACCGATTCTGCTTGCAATATGCAGGAATCTGTTGTAACTACTGTTGTAAAACTTTGTCTTAAAAGCTTGCAAGAATTTGTTCGACTCCAGACTTTCAACCGGAGTGGATTTCAGCAAATTCAATTGGATGTTCAGTTTCTAAGGGCTTCTCTAAAGGAAATTGTTGAGGATGAAGCTGCTATTGACTTTTTACTTGATGAGGTAAATCAAGGAATAACTTGACTTGATTTTGAAGTTCAGTCCTGGAAATTGTCTGCTGGAGTTCGTATTTGTTGGTTGTTTTCCTCTGCCTTCTATATGAAAATGTGTTATCCTGGAAAGAGAGGACGGGGGTTGGATTCCTTCCCTTTACTCATTATTCTTTGAGTTTTCGGAGCTTATGATATTTGTGGTTAGCTTTGAAACTTCTTAGCAATAAATTATATGCATTGATTTTCTGATGGAACAGGTGATTGTTGGTGCTTCGGAACGCTGCCTTGATCCAATTCCACTGGAGCCTCCTATCTTGGATAAATTAATTCAAGCAAAGTTGGCAAAAGAGAAGGAATAGACTCCAATTTCTCCGTAATCTGAGGAAGGTCAAGCTGGTGGTTAGAATGTTTGAGTCATCAGGAACTGCCAAGTGTATTTCTGAAGGAATAATGAAGTCACAACAGAAGCTTCTCCGGCATCCTCCAGCGTATTGTGGTGGTAAGATGGTACGAAAAGGATGGTAGATCTTTCTTGATTCCTTATAATGACCATGCAAACTCCCATGTTTTTACTCTTGAAGGTGCACCTTTGATGGTCATGTTCTGATTACTGAGTGTTGCTTTTTTGGCTGCGTCGTTGCCGTCCACAATTCGGAAGGATGTGATATGATGATGAGCATAGGGAATCATGTAACCTTTACACTGTATAAAACACCATGCTATTATTTCCATATTTTTTTGGCAGGGCATAAATAGTTTTCATGCTTCAATTCAAGAAGTCAATATTTTTGTCAATACATCAAAATAATTAATGGGCTCATTTATGAGCTCACAGAAGGGGACTAGCAATGGCTTTTTTCATCATGTGGCCGTCAATTTATCATCGTCATGAAAGGCTGTGTTCGGCTTTCAGGTTTTCTTTACACTCATAAGTTATTCCAGTATTTTCACAAACTTTTTTTTTTATTCATTTTTGGGTTGTATATAATTTTTATAGGTGTAATTAATTTTAAGATTTTTTCTTATGTTCACATTTAATTATCATTTTTTAAAAAGGTCACATGGAATAAAAGGTCATATTTCTTGGAGGAGAATAAAATAAAAAAAAGTTTAACCAAGGGTTTTATTTTTTATATTTTTGGCAACGCATGTTAAACTTGTTCTAATTGATTCTATATATATATATATATTGTTTCAATTTCATTCATTGTGTTTTTAGTATTCACTATAAAAAAATTATCAATTACAAACAAAAACATCAATGGAAAAAGTATTGTCCATAAATTACAGTGATATTTACTAATAGAAAATGATGTTGCCCTTTCTTTCAGTGTACACTAAAAGAATTATTTTTTTATGAATATCTAAAAAATTACAATTGAAAATTAAGAAACAAAAAAAAAAGTGTTAATATTACTAACATAATATTTACTAGAAAAGATGGTTGAGTTGACTTGTAGTTCTAACAATATATATGAAGTTGTAGATAATAATAATAATCTTTATAAGAGTATAATTATAGATACAATGAAAATGAATTAAGGTCATGTAGGTGAATGTTCAATTCGTAAATGAAGAACCAAATGCATATGCGACCATGTTTTTTGATTTTTTGAAAAACTCCAACGAATCATTATGGATAGATAGGTATACAAATCATAATAATTTATCAATCATTGCAGATATATTTACCATTAAGTCAAATCACAAGATGAGTAAAGCTAGTTACAACAAAATCGTTGAATGAATGAGAAATATTTTATTTGAAAGAAATAGACTGAAAGAGCATCAACATTACTGAGAAATATTTTATTTGAAAGAAATAGAATGAAAGAGCATCAACACTACTAGTATGTGTAAACCCATGTAAATAAAATGAGGAGCTATATGTGATATGTAAGCCATTGCACATATATTTACCATTAAGTCAAATCACGAGATGAGTAAGACTACTTACAGCAAAATCATTGAATGAACAAGAAATATTTTATTTGAAAGAAATAGACTGAAAGAGCATCAACACTACCAACAAAACTAGTATGTGTAAACCCATGTAAATAAAATGAGGAGCTATAGGTGATATGTAAGCCAATGCACATGTATTTACCATTAAGTCAAATCACAAGATGAGTAAGGCTAGTTACAACAAAATAGTTGAATGAACAAGAAATATTTTATTTGAAAGAAATAGACTGAAAGAGCATCAACACTACCAACACAACTAGTATCTGTAAACCCATATAAATAAAATGAGGAGTTATAGGTGATATGTAAGCCAAATGAAACTATACTTTTAAAATAACACATAATACATTTAACAATAACCTAATATGTATTTGTAGTGGCATGCATAAACTAACATGTCAACACTAGAAAATGTAATTAGGTCATAGGTAGAAGGAGAGAGTACTCGAGAAATAGAGCTAGTAGACGAAGTGAAAGAAGCTTTCAGATTTGTTGTCTTTGGCAGCTATGAATAAAGAACCATGTGATGTTAATGAACCACAGAACATGAGGCAGTTAAGTTTGAAATTGTATGCTACTGCAAAGGATAGGAGGAGAGGTCAACAACCAAACTCAACCCAATAGGAGATTCAAACTATAGCAAGCCCAAGTGAACCAACAGCAGAATTAGGAGAACCAGTAGCGTCAAAATGGAAAATTATAACTCTAGAAAAGGAGGACCTACACCTAGAGAATGATCATTAGATAAACAAGCATACAATGACATAAAAACAAGACCACTAGGCTATCTTAAGGTGGCAAGAATGGTAGACAAGATTGGTGGCGAAGAGGTTATAGGCTTAGGTGAGTGAAAAATTAAAAAATTAAGCAAATCAGGCAAATGAGTAATAATAATATGACATAAAGAGGTGTTGTAGCGACTTTGCTATCTATCTAATTTTGTTAAAAGGAAACACTTATTCATAAAAACAGACATTATAAGAAATATAAATATGTTGAGATGCGATGTCAAGACAATAATAACTAAGATGAAAGGATCTATAACTTAAAAACACACGTGAAGAGGAACAAAAATCTAGCTTATAAGAATGATATGGACATAGAAATGAAAAGAAAAGACACTCAAATGGACATGGAAAATCATAATTAAAAATATGATGAAAAAGACACTCAAATCCTGACTTATCATGGAGGAAAAGAGTAGGCATATAAATTATAAGATACACTAAGGATTCAAACATATAATTCCAAAACTGTAACGATACTTTACACTGTCCAAGAAGATTAAGACCAATTTTAACAATATGCTAATGAAGATGGTCAATAATTTCATTTTGTTAATAAGTATAAGAACAAATTAAATGATGATGAATACTGATAGTTGGAAATAAAATACTAAACTTGTGGTATTCACCATTGCAACCAGTTTAAATAGATTTAATTTTTCACAAAAATTAACACTCAACAAAAGCTTAAAAACGATGAAAAATAGAAGATACATCAGATTTCACAAGAAAAAGATAATATCATATATATTTTGTATATGCCTAAAAAAATAACAAAATAATAAAAATCATCAGAAGAAAAAATAGAAGCAGGGCCTCAACAATCACAAGAAATTAAATCAAGTGGAGTAGAAGTTTTGTGACCCGTAGGTCTTAACAACAAACACAACGATTTTCATAATGAACATGCTTAACATTAAGAGGTTGAACATCGAGAGTTACAAGTGCGTTTATTATTTGATACTAAGAAAATGAAAATATAGGAAGTACAATGATCTAATTAACAATGCTAGATATCAACAAAAACAAATATGCAAGGAGATTAGTAAATCTGAGGAATTGACATGGTAGAAGACTCAAACAAAACTTAGAGATTATCTTTACTTTGACCGGAAAGAAGCACTATCTTGGTGTTGAGATCTTTGATGTAAAACACAAACACGTGAAATTTAAAATAGATATTATTATCATGACAAAATTTTTCAACAAAAATCAATGGCTTTCGAATATGATGTATATAAAAAATATTGGATAAGATAAAGATATGTTTTGCTATATAGAATATAGTATACCTAATATTAGATATGAAAAAGTAGAATATTAGATATGAGGTTCCTAAACAACAATAAATAAGAAAAATCATCGTATTTGTCATTGAGACCTATTAGGAAAGTATGCTTAGGACATGTTTGAGTTAATTAACTGCTTATCTAAATAATTTCTACTTTTTGAATTAATTAATGCTATAAAATCACTTTTAATTTTTTATCTAAGCGCTTGAATTTAATTAATTTTTATTTTTTCAGATAATTATTTTAAAAATACAGACACAACTTTTCTATTAATCTTAAATATTTACATATTACTAGATTTATATTTTAGTAATGATTTTGAACTATACAATATAATATTCTCAGGATATAATCTTAGCAACAGTGGACCATCCATCAAATGCTTGCGAATGGGCATTTGCAGAGGTGCTAAACAATCCTGAGATACTCAAAATGTTTGTTGAAGAACTGGATAGAGTGGTTGGGAAGCAACCACTGGTTCAAGAATCAGATTTTGCGCAACTCAATTACGTCGAGGCCTGCGCTAGAGGAGCCTTTCGGCTCCACCCTGTTGCTCCATTGAACATTCCTCGCGTGTCCATGGCTGATACAGTAGTCTCCAACCATTTCACCCCGAAAGGTAGCTATGTTATTCTTAGCAGATCAGGGACCTTAAAGTCTGGGACGAGCCGCTGAGATTCAAACCAGAGTGTCATCTCACCAGAACAGGACATGTTGTGCTGGCTTGAGAATGGATTGAGATTCGTTTCATTTTAGCACGGGAAAGCGTGGGTGCATGGCTGCATGTGACCCTAGGGAGTTCGATGACGAACATGCTATTTTCTAGGCTTCTTCACGCTGAAATTTATTTATTTATTTAGCTTGTTTAATACATTAAAGTTTATTCTCAATATCAAAAAGGTTGAATGATTGGATTCCATCTCATCATGAAGTGGTTGTGGAAAAACCTTGATTAGAAAAGTTGAGATATATAAATTTAAAGTTGTATAATCATTAACATGATGATGCATAACAACCTTGATGTTACAGCCATGGGTTTACTCGATAATTAAGGATGATTCATCCCTTAATCATTTGATTATTTATTATGACATTACTTGTAGATATATTGCTCCAAATATGAAAGAGCAGATGCTACGGAGACTTCTTGAAGTGCTTGGGGTTGCAGTGAGTGTTCGAGCACTCCTTCAAGCAAATATGCCTTTTCACCTCATCTGTGCATCAAAAACACCTTAAAAAGGTCATACATCTGCACACATATGAATAGATTTCATAACTATTTGTGCATATACACTATAAAGCTAGCATATGTCCATGTTGATTTATTTATTAGAGGGAGATAAATGAGAATTAAGGCACAAAAATGAGCAATCCATTTGCAGCAAATTAGCCTACTTGTCAACACAGAGAAATAAATAGTTATACAAAAATATTAGGTAGAAAGATCTGGAAAAGAGTTCAAGTTATCATTTTATTGCTTCATTATATTAGCTTCATAAGCTTATCGGTTGGGCCAAATCTAAGTTCACTATAGAATTAAAATTCAAATCAAGCACAGTCAGAAGACGTGATCTGAGAGTCTACGTGGGTGAATCTAACATTTGATTTTTTTTCTATTTAAAGAAAAAAGAGAGTCTTGTTTCAAATTTTATTTAACAATAATATCCAAAATGGTATCATTTTAATTTAAAAAACCAAGTTTCTTCATTGACGACTAGTGGATCCTACCATGCCAAAACGAGTCTTATATCCAGGCTTTCAAGTGAAATGTAGAGGCAAGAGAAGGGGTTGGTGTTACCGTCCATGATTTTGTTGCAATTTTGAAGCGAACAACCAACATTGCAGTAGCGAATAACATCTAAATTGTTGCTGCACGTGTCCATGCAGTGAGACGAACACTGCCACGGTATATTACCTTGATCAACACAGCTTCTAAAACATTTATCATAACACTTCTTATCGTACTCTTCCGAGTAAGCTGTTGTTTTCCTCAAGAGCATCAGCATCAACATCAGAACGATCACCCTGTTGAACCCTGTAATTAACTCCATTTCTGTGAATTTTCTTTTGATTAATCGTGCTTTGGCCCATCCAAAAAGGCAACATATATGCTTTAATCTTTTAACAAAGTTAACACGTAAATGCATTGGTAGTTGCAAGGAAAAAATAGCATAAAATCAGCAAGTATTACTACTAAATGCAATTTGCATGAAGAACTGTTATCCAGTCCATTTATACACTAAAACTACTTTGATTCAAAAAGGTAAATTGTAATGTGATAAGATGTTTTTATCAACAAAATTGCCGATGAAGTTACTGGTTATCAAAATAATTATGTTTGTGAATCCATAAGTAATATGTAATTACTATGAATTTCACTTATGGAGTTATATATGGTTCTTCTACTAGTGATATGCTAAATAATATTGAGAGAATTATTGATAAATTGAAACATGTAATTTTTTTTAGCTTGTATGATTTATCTATAAAGTTATCAGTAAATTTATTAATAATAAATTTATCAATAAATTAAAAATTATAGACGAGTGTTTTTTCAATAGATATTTTTTGTCTATAATTATATCGATAAAATATTACAGAAGGAATATTAGGTAAATATTGATATAAAATTTAATTTATAAAACTGTTACTGTTGATGATGACAAAAGTCTAACACAACCGCGGAACAAGTTAACAAAAATCCAAGGAAGAAACAGCGGGTGTTTTCGTTGTTTTAGTTGATTTTGATGCATGATGGATTACTTCACATCGTTATATTTGTCATATAGGATATGGTAGTTGAATTGTTGATTCACTTCCCGACCTCTCTCTCTCTCTCTGTCCAGACAAAGCATGATAAAGCACAGAAGCGTCGATAAGGGCATCTGAGCCAGATCAAGAAACCCACTGGTCCTTATGGTGGAGAAAGCTTCGGAATTAATGCAAGAATTAGACGAAGTATCAGACTTTGAAACTAAGAACCACACTCCTCTGTATTATGAAAGTGTTACATTCAAGTCTTTAACTTAAGAGCACGCTTCCCATATAGAAAAGCAAAAGTTATGGTTTTTGATATTGACGTATGGAAAGCCTCCAATTACACATTGAGGAGACATGCCATTTTTATCACAAGCCTGGAATCTGCTTGATTTGATGATTCAAATTCCAGCCATTTGGACGATGCACCAAAGCCAAGATTACAAAAAATTATTAGAATTTCCTTTGGTTTACCTTTCTGTCATTACGAAATTTTTGCTTCAAATTTATTTGTCAAAAATAAACGTCAGTTACCATATAGTTTAATATTTTAAAATAAAATAACATTGGTAGATTCTCATTTTTGTTATGAACATACAGACCAGACTACGCTTTAATGGTAAAAGAAAGAGAAAAAAGAAGAAGAAGCATACACATCCCAGTTACTTTTATTCACGAGTTCTAATAAAAAGTAGCTAATTAGCTGTATAAAGATACATAGCTAGATAGACAAATCATAGTTTGGTATGGTGGACAGTATTGATTGGATTTATACATAGCTATATAGACACATCATAGTTTGGTATGGTGGACAGTATTGATTGGATTGGACTTAATAGAATCCGACAAATAACTATCTTGTCTTGTAATTGATGTGCTTGGATCTCGACTAACTTGAAAATTTAACTTATTTTTTGTTTGATAGATACTACAAGGGACTTGGTTGGTCGAAAGTCTATAGCGATTTGAGTTTAAAAAAAATAAAAAAAAAATAAATTGATTTTACTTGATAAAAAACTTAGATTAAGCTGCTATCTATTTTGACCCGGGATAAAATACGAGGAAAAAATGCATTGTTTTTATGAATTTTTTAATCAAAACAATATTATTTAATTTTTTTAATTTAAGTCAACTCGAGTTAACCCTCTTAACTTAAAGTTTATTCCAGATTAATTTTTAAAAATATAATAGTAACTATTTTTATTTATATATTGAGACTTGGAACCGAGTTGACTATCCTGACTTGTGACCCAAACATTATCTCAGGTTGACCTCCAAGTTAGTTTTAAAATCATTTTTATTCTTATATTGATTCGGATCAACCTATGTTGATTCTACTGACCCGTAACCCAAGTTTTGTTCCAAATCAACCTCCAATTATGATTGTAATTATGATGTATAATGTGGTTATTTTATATGTCTCTTTCTATGATATCTCACAATAATATATTTTTTATGCATGTTTAAAACCAATCTTAAGATGCTTATATTGGTTTTTTTATTCTAATGCAAATGATTGATTAGTTTATAAGTAAAAATTAATTTCATGAAGTTTGTGCAACTGTCTTTGATATGAATGTTTGGTTTATAATAATGCTTACCACTTGTTAGCAAAATAGGGTTTTATGACTTGGGATCAAATTAGTTGTATTAGTATTTACCTTTTAGGAACACTACTGAAAAGGTTGAGATCTTTTATCTTCTAAAGTTTTCAGCTTTGAGGTATTTCACATGTCTTATTGTTTGGAAATAGCACAACATCTAGATGAACATGGAATATGTGGTATCATATATTTGATAATACTTTACAAGTGCATTTGTTATTGTTAGATTGGAACCATTACTAAACTTCTAAATGTTCGTTTTATATTCTTTATAATATAACTAATATTATAGAGCTTCTTTTAAGTTAGTTGAGTTTAAATACAAACCAAAGTATGTCTTTTAAAAGACTTATTTATCTCCAAGTTTGGTTATTTTAAAATTATTTTTGTCTTATTATTTGATATGCGTTTTGACTAGGACCTTATGAATTTGCATCTCATGTTTGATATGTTTTTGGTTATTTTTAGCATTGTTATGGTTAGTTATATTTTGTTATTACTTTTGGATTTTGAATTTGCCAAACAATGTGTTTCATGTATTCCTTATCGATTTCTAATAAAAATCAAAGATCAATCATTCATATATCTATTTTGAACCTAGTAACTTGTTTACAAGACCTATAAAGGTTTGAACCCATATAAAAAGGGTCTTTAGAAGGCCAATATTTTAAATGTTTTTATAAACTATCTTTTCATTTCTAATTACCAAAATATTTTTTTTGTTTTTTTATTCACATACAACGTTTAAAGTGATAGACTTATATCAAGTTGTTATCTTAAATATTAATATCAGTTTTTATGGTTTTTAAAATTTCAAGAAGTCTTCTCTTGAAACACACAAGCCTTTAGGTCAGGTGTCTATTAAGGATTTCTTATTACAAATGAACCTTAACTGGTCATTATATTTTTGGGTAAATTAATGGTATTATATTAGTCAATTCAGTTATGTCAATGTTTATTAATGGGTTCCAAGTGTAAATGAATGCTTATTATTATTACATTTAGGTATCAATTAGAGGTATTAAATTTTGTAACGAGTCTTATTTCAAAGAACACATGATGATAAATAAGAAAACATAAATTAATTATCCACTTACAATGTTTATGTGTACACGAGTCTCCACCAACTAGTGTGCTCAAATATTGATTAAGAGAAACATTTTAAAAATGAATTACCAACATCATTATTCATAACAAGAACACACCCTCACAAAAATGAACCGGTAAAGGTTATTGTCCAAACTTGATCCATAAAAGGATATTCAATACCATTATATCTTGTTTCCAAATAAATGTATCTATAAATATCACTATTTGGATATTTAGGAGTAAGGTATAAAGCTTTATTCAACAAAAAAAGAAAAGAACCTAGTACCATAAGATAAATGAACCTTTATTGTTAATTGTCCATGGACCATAATTATATAAACACATGTTTAATGACAACCCACCTAGATTTAAGGTTAGTTCAATTAGGCCCCATATAAACCTATCCTTATTTACTTTATCTAAAAAAACCACCAATAATTATATGTCTTTATTAAAAGTAACTGATTTTAGACATGTCAGTTTAATAGTTTTTATTAAAGTTTATAAGCCCATATTAGTCATCATCTTGATAGCAATTAGGATTGAAAAAAATGACCTAAAGTTTAGAATGAATAAGTTTAAGCCCAAACATCCAATTTGTACCGAAACTTTAACTCATTATAGTAGACTCATTTATACCACCAGTATATCATGCATAACAAGCCATTAGAAATGCAAGACAAGTAATAATCTAGCTTATTTTAGGTAAGATATTTTAGGGTAATAATATCTTCCTTTTAGCATGATCAATCCCTTATCTTAGAACTCTAAAAGATTAATAAAGATTTTCTTGTGACTATAATACTAAGTGATAACTCATTCATATATAACATAAGTTTCAGACCTTTCTTCTTTGTAAACCAAAAGGCCTTTTCCTTTAGGAAAGAGAGGGTGGGTTGCCGTGATGTTGAGCATGACAATGATAAAATCATACAAAAAAAATCATAAAGAATATTAAAGAAGATTTCTATATAATAAAATAGGAAAAATAATGTAGATCTTACCTTTTTATCTATGAGTCTATTAAGATCGACATCAACTTAGTGATCAAACTTTGGTATAAAACTATAATATTTTTCCAAAAAAATTAAAGTGACTGAATCTTCTATCATTGAACACTTTATATCATCTATGGTCTAATTTTTCACTAACCAAGATACTGATAGAGTTTCTCTCATGTAATTCATCAATGCAACTAATATTTTTGTTAACTCAATCCTTTCAAATTTTGAGATTTAACTTTGCAAATCATAACTCTCAGCTATTATGGATACTTAAGAAAATATACAATGTAAATTTCATTTACAATTATGTATTGCGTAGCCATTTCAGATCCTAGGACAGGTTCACATAGTAGGGGAAATCCTTCTTTCTTTGTTGTAAAAAAATAGCGTAACCTTATAACATACAAATCAAAACCCAAGCTAACTAAAATCTCAAAAGATGATGTTGTCCAAACTTTTATTTCTTAGAAAAATTCTAAGCAACTTGTTTTAACATAAAAAAAATGATTTAATCAAGTTGGCAAATTCAACTTTGATAATTAGTAAAAATATGATTTGGTTTTAAAAATAAGATGACATCTTTATATATATATATATATATATATATATATATATATATATATATATATATAAATATGAGATGACAACATATTAATCACTCTTGGTTAACCTGGATTAACTATCAAATTTGTGACTTGAGTTATGGATATGAGTGCAATGAACTAACCTAGTTTGTAAGCTATCTCTTTCATTTTCCTTCTCTCATTCTCTTCCCGATTGGGCTTTCATTGGGTTTGGGTAGTGATTAGTACTTAAAAGTGCATTTTTATCATGGTTTTATATCATCATTTTGCACTTGAAGTATCAATAACTCCTTAACTAAAACATGTTTTATAATAATATATCTAATAATATAAGATACCTTTAATTTATGGTAAATGTTCATTTTAAATGCAGGCCTATCACATAAATAAAAATATTGATTGATGACTTTAAGAACTTAAATTGCAAGGGCAAAGAGATGGCCAAACTTAGAAAAGAGATGTCGGTGCGATCCAAACCGGAACACTATTTGGTAATTAGGCCATATCTGGAGCTACAGATCTCAGATTTAGGTCCAATTTATATGAATGGAAAGGTAAGATATAGGCCTACAACTTTCATATGGAGCCCAAGATCTAAAAAGGCCATTATCAAGTCCAAATTGTAGCAACAACAAAAAAGCCCGAATCTGTCTTCTAGCCCGAATACTATTCGGTATTTTGGCCATATCTGGAGTTCTAGAAGTCCAAATGAGCTGAATGTTTTACACAAGAAAGCTGAGACATTTGCCTACAACTTTCATGTTTTCAACTGGCTCCAATTTTGACGTTATCAATGACGTTTTGGGCAGACAAGAGAAGATAAGGATTGTCACCAAGTTAAAAGTTGGCCACCCACTTATCAATTAGTCATCAAATCAATAGTTCCCAATTTTGGCCTATAAAAGGAGGCATTTGCCATGCATTTAGGCATCTTGGTTTCCAGATCAAAATCATGCTCTTCCTTTCTCTCTTTGTATTTTTTATGCTTTGTTTTCATTAATATTAAGTTTATGCCTTTCATTTCCTTTCCTTTACTTAGTTAACTTTTATGTTCTTATTTTGTTTATCTATTTTTATTTCTTTCATTATGTCTAGCTAAGTTAATTATGTCAAGGTGAAAAGGTTACACTAATGGTGTAAGAATAAGTATAGTGTAAACTTAATATGGACTTTAATGTTTGATACTAACATGTTTTATATTTGTTATCTTGTTCACTCTTTAATACTTTGCTTGTTAAATGACTAATCTTGATTTATGTTGTATAACACTTGGTACAACAAATGCTTGGCACTTTCATAGCCCATAATGTATGGTATAACCGACACCTGAGCTATGAAAGGAACTTGATTTGTTGTTAACATAAGTTATAATCATGAATGCTTGACGAGATTTACAAGTATTAGCATTAATTGAATAAGCTGACTAATGCAATCATGTTAACAATATATAATCTGATTGGAACCTTCTTTGTGTGTGGTTTCCAATTCAATAATAAGAGTTTATACTATACTTGTTTGATATACCATTAGTGGAACCTCTAACCTTGACATTTGTTATTATTATTGTTTAATCCTTACATTAATATTTCATCTCCAAGTTCTCATCATCTTCTTCTTCTTCTCTTTCTTTATTATTATTATTATTGTTACTACTAGTATTACTACTACTACTACTACTACTATTATTATTAATATTATTGTTGTTGTTGTTGTTGTTGTTATTGTTGTTGTATTATTGTTATTTATAATTTGTACAATTAACCTCCCTGTGGTTCGACCCCGGTCTTACCGGGTTATTTATTACTTCGACACTCCTGCACTTGGGAGAAGACATCAACCTTTTAGTCGTGTCAGGTAGGATGAAACTCATACCTAAATTAAGGAGTTAGTAGAGAATCAAGACTAAATTACAAGAAAAGAGTTTAGTTTAGGTGAGATGAAATTTAAGACTTAATTTAAAAGTCATTATAAAACGGACTAAATTAAATATAGAGGGAAAAGAAATAAATGACATGTGTATTACACATGCCACTATGTAAAAGTTGATATGACATAGGCCAATGATTTTGGTAAGTTTAAAGATGATCCAAATAATCAGTAAAAACATGTGCTAGCTTTAAAACATAAATTAAGATAATCTTTGTTTAATATTAAGGCAATAATATATCGAACAACCTCCAAGTTAACCTGACTTAAGAGTTAAATTCATGATATGAATCAAGGTTGTTAAAATCACGATTTTGACACAACACGAAAAATGCAAATCAAACTCGGATCGTAAAATCATAAAGAATTTCAAAATACATTATAAAAATTCATGCTTCAAATAAAAATTCATATATAGTTCAAGTACCTTAAAATACATAGTTCAAATAAAAATCCATACATAATATAAATAACTTTTCATTAGCTTATAATTAACAAACTTAAAACAAATAATATACTAATGTGTCATGTAAACTAAAATTAGCTTTATTGCCTTCATCTTCCTCATTATTTCTCAGATATTCATTAATATCATTAGCATCAAAAGGATTATTAGTGTCATTAATAGTGTCAACACCAATATTATGAGCATTAGTACTACTACTAGTACCAACACCAATATCATCAATTTGAATCTTCAAATCATCTTTAGTACCTTGACTCTCCATTTCAACATCATTAGGAATTTCTTCTTCATCACTTTCATCTTCATTACTATTTTTTCTTCGTGTTACGCTGTTAATAGCACCAAGCAAATCAATATTTAAATGTTTTTCTCCCTCAATTATCCAATCATCGTCAAATGAAAGATCATCTTCCATACTAAAATTATCAGCTTGTTTTTTGACTTGATTATAACTCAATTTCAGACTGCATATTACAAATACCAAGTCATTCATTTTTCTTTAGCGCAAATGATTTCTTCGTTTTGGATGAACCTATATAAACAATTCAAATTTCTAAGATTTTTATCAAATATTTCAACATTTAAAACAATAAAATAAAAAAAACTCATCATTTCAAATGCACTTTAGTTACGCTCACATCCAGATAAAGTACAAGTCAAGCTTAGAACTCGAATTGCAACCTTTGTAATTCTGAACATTTATCCCCATAAGAATCCCACTATTGAGCTGGAGTTTTTTTTTTATCTCTTGCTGTCCTGGTAGCCTCAATGCCAAACAACACTTTTGCATCCTTGAATGATTTAAGTTGCAAGTTAATTTTGCACCTTTTACTTGTATTAGATACCATCCTTTCTAAGCATTAATATAATCCAATTTTAATATTGACATTAACCTTAAAATTGAGATTATAATGATAATGAGAATTTAAATAATAAGCTGATGCATGTATGAGTCTGTAGAGTTGAAGTTCCCATCTTGGATCAATAATATTCCATAAAGGTATATAATTATATTAAAAAACAATAAAAATATCATTACACTCTAAGAATATCTCAATTGAAAGTATTTCTAAAGACATTCATATTAATAGATGATAACATTTGAAATAAAAATTAGCAAGATATGTATTTTTTTTTTCATTGAACCAAAATTCACTTGTATCTTCTCTTTTACTTTATTCACTGTTTTATATATAAAACCCATAGTTGGTTTCTCATAAGAATCAACTAATCAAATAACTTTAATTAGAGGATACGCTTCCATAATATATATAGTAACACCATGCCAAAACCTGTTGTCCATAACACAATCTTGAATTCGTTTCCCTTCTTCTATTGTTATGAACCTACATTAATTCCACTATTTGGAAGTAAACATAGTCATTAACTGCATTTTATGATCATTCAAATATCCTAGAATCAAATATACAGTAGCAAACCGAGTGGTAGCAAACCTAATCAAATTTCTTCCTTTCATAATAGTTACTTTATGAACCTCTAACTTCTTCTCAAAATCATTTACTATCAATACAATGGGCAACACATGGTGTCCAAAATAAACTCTATCTTTTTTTCATCAATAATTGTCTTGCTGTCTTATAATTTACAGCATTATTGGTGACTACTGGGACAATATTTTCCTTCTCAATCCTCTCCATAATGGCATCCAACATCTTAAATACAACAGTCTTGGACATATTAAAAGTATCCATCGATGACAAAAAAACTATCCCTTTAGGACTATTAACCAACAAGTTAAAAATACATCTTTTTTTATCTGTCCATCCATCAGACAATATTGAACAACCAGTTTTTTTTCATTCTAGCTTGTTCTCCTCAAGCATATTCATTGTTTAATCCACTTATTGATTCAAATACTTTTCTTTAATATCATGGTAGGATGGAGGCTTGAAACCTGGTCCATGCTTTGCAACTAATTCAAGTGCCTTAAGAAACTCAGGGTTTTTTACACAATTAAATAGAATTGCACTAGTGTAAAAAAACCTTGCAATTTATCGACATGCTTCTTCTCTAATATTCTTTTTTAGTAATTGATTTAGGTTTATTTGTGTACTTCCACTCCCACTAGCTACTCTTTTTCATTTGTCCTTGGAGCTAATTTCTTTTATGTCATCATCATCAACATTTACACTATATTGATAAACCTTTCCTTTATTTTCAGTTGCTTCTAAATTTTCCACCAAAACACCTAAAATCATCTACTTAACATTTTCTAGTACTTGCTGATATGGCTCAACATTCTTACGAGTGCAAGACAAATGTTGTTTAAAATAAAAAATACCTCTATTGATAATTTTTTGACAATACTTACACTGAACTTTTCTAGAATTCTTATCAATATCTATACCATGTTGCCATCCCACATTAAGCCTATTACCAGATGAATTTTTTCTAGGTGTCATAAGTTCAACAATTCAAGAATCAATTCAAATCAGCCCTATAATCAATCCAAAAATTTTATGATTGTAATTAAATTTTTGTTAAAAAAGAAATACCATAATACATAATAGCCTATCTTCTATATTATTATCCAATAAAAAAACCTAAGATAAATGATTTTAGTACACACTACAAAAAAATAATAGCCAACAACTCATCTTCTAACATTGAGCTATAAACACACACAAACAGTAAACTTTGAATCTAAAATTCACAAGCAAAATCTCAATAATAGATTGTAAAGATCAAAGCACCATGACAGGTTACAAACTTACAACCCTTTACAACTCAGTAAAGGCAGCATAAAAACAATCACACATCACTCTAAATTAGACTCACACTCATGATAGGTTACAACCTACAACCCAAATCCATTCATCACAAGTTTAAACCTAGTTAACTTGTAGCAGCAGTAGCACTCTAAATTACAATAAATCCAAATCTAGAGTAAGAAAAAATAGAGTCACACACATTCGTGGTTAAATTTGAATATAAAATTCATAGCCAAAAACTCAATAATAAACAGAGTCACAGAAACCTTGAATCAAAATCTCAATCTTTAACATTATTAAACTGTAAAGATTAAAGCACCTAAAGGTCCTAAACAACAGTCATGAAAAGATTACAAACAGGGTAAGAAACGGATATGGTAAGAAACTAAGAATCTTACCTCTGTTCTGAGTAGTGAGCACTAAACGGATCAATATTGCAGTCAAACTTAGAGCCTGCGAATCCAATCAAACTAATATTAGCATTAAAGTAAGAAACGGACATGGAAAAAAAGTCCCCCTGGCCGCTAGTAGTTACCAATAGAGAAGAGAGAACCAATGAAGTTTTGCAGGAGGTGAAACAAGATAAACAGAGTAACTTATATAGTGGAGACTGGAGAGACGTCGTTGTTGTTAGATGGATTCTGGTTCTCACGGTAGCTGGTGAAAAGAACGTCGTCAATGATGGAAAACTAAAACAGATGAGGGGCAAGGGCTGTTGTGGAGTATCGATTGATGGTGGTTGATTGTTGGACTGTGAAATTATGGACGATTGAGAGAAAAAGATTAAAAAACTAAATCAATGAGGAATCCTCAGTGATGATTTAGAATTTTAGGATTTCAATTTAGGAATTTTTTTTGTTCTAATCATGAATGGTGAAATGTGAAAAGAAGACTGCATACATGATTGATGATTCGATGAATTTGCATTTTTTCTGTTAAAGCCAGTAGGCGGTCGACACCTGTTAGCAATATTGCATTTTTATTTCCTGCGGGTAAACTCATTCAATCGATGGTGAAATCATGATTTTACACGATTTCATTTGATTTTAATGATTTTACTTTATTTTAACCTGATTTTATCTATTTTCGAGTATTACAAATGATTTAACACGTAAAATTTATATTAACTTATAAAAACATATAATTTTATGAGTTAAATTGTAATTTTAACAACTTGACATGGATCATAGATTTGACCACAATTCGCTAACCTTGTTTGCCAAAAATCTCTTTATTTCCTCTTCATTTATTCTCTCTCGGGTTGGACCCTTATTTGTCTTAAGTGGGATAAAATTGAGGCCAGACAAAAGAGTTAGTAGAGAATCAAAAACTAAATTGAAAAAAAAGGGCTTGAGCTTGACAGGATGAAACTCGAGACTCGATTAAACAATTATTATAGAATCAAGGATTAAATCGAATGAAATGGGAAAACATTATCTGGCGCTTATTGCACATCCCAACCTCCACCAGCAAGCAGCATCGGAGTGAATCGTAACGTTTTGATCTAGGGGTAAGGACTCATCAAGAGACACGTGCCTGCGTGTGAGAGGAACTGCAATATTGGAAAGGTGTGTGTGACTTCCCCTACATTCTGAAGATGGCCTCCTTAGTGTCTATGGAATCATATCAGTAGAGGCTTTCTCCCATGGTGATGCGAGGAGTCTATGGAGCTCTAGTGTGGCTTCAGTGACCAATTCTTTTTCTTTATCTTTTCTCTCCCACCTTCAGATTTTTCACCTGTTTTTTTTCCAACCTTTCAGGGACAAAAATGACTGCATTATTTCATAATTTTGAATCGTAGTCCCTTTTAGGTTTAATCTTTCATAAAATTGAGCATTAGTTTAATGATAATTTATTTGTCTATGTGGAAAACCCCATATCATGCTTAGGGAAGTAAACTATTAATGTCAATCTCAAATAAAGTAAGTGTGGAAGGATTACATAAAAAGAAAGTACAAGGATGAAAAAAAGTAAATTGGATGAGTTACAACAATTAAAACAATCAATTATCCAACTTCTGTACTGCTTTTCATAATTATAATTATACGTATAACACCGATATTATATTACAATTATAAATGTAATTGAGATATAATATTGGTGATGGAGTATTGAAAGGATAAGGGATAGTGCTCCGATCAGAGATGGTTGTAATGTCAAAGAGGTGGGTTCAGGCAGGCAACAAAAGGAAGAGGTGGGTTCAGGCAACAAAAGGAAGAGGTTGTTGGTACGTAATGCGAGTGATGTGATTTGTTTTGAAAGTAAACGCATATGAGCCTGCTTGGTGGTTCAATTCCACTGACCGGCATGTTTCAGATTTTTAGTTATTGGGTGGGGTTTTATTAATGTGAAATTTCACCCTCACCTTGAATGTGACAGAATTCTAAAACCTCAATTCCTCGCTTTTACCCTGAAAATGGGGAAGAATAATGACATGACGAGCACTGACGGAATGCTCACATACAAAAAAAAAGAGAAATCATAAAATTTATTAGGAGCATGCCTATACTAAATGCTGTTGCTCATCACCCTCATAGTTTGAGTTGTAATCTTCTTCTTCGTCGTCGTCGTCGTCAGAATCCTGATGAGCAAAAACGAATTAAAATGTTCTTGTTAGCTCGCAAAGATGTTATTAATTGAAGAGCTCTTGATGTCGTATCTTCTATGGTCATTGATGTTTACAGGAATAAATTTGCTCGCTTCAAATTGCAAATAGAAGGTTTCTAATCTTTGCCGCTCAGATTTTATACAGAACTTTGTCCATTGTTATAAAGGGTGCTCACCTGATATTGATACCGAATGCTCTTATGAATTGCTGCAAGTGTCCGAAAAACAACATACATTGGGAATAGAATTCCACAAGCTCTCAAGACAAGCATCTGCAAAATTCACCAGGAAGAGAATCAATTTGGAAAGGATACAGATAGGTTGAACTGTGAAGTATGAACAGCCACCATTAGGGAATCAAATGCTCACAGTAGCAAGTGTAAATGGGTAGTCCTCTGTTCCGCCGGTGATTGCAGCGAAAAGATGTCTCGAAAGTACAAGGGCTGTAATCTGCAGAAAAAAATCATGAAGGAACAGTCCATCAATAAACTCGAGCTTTTATTGCATGGCCGTGGGGGTTTCGGCCCACATTATTGCTACTAAACAATTGTGCTCCACTTTCAATTTGACTGATTCTAGGGCAGCTTGAATGAATCAGTAACTTAGCTAAGCGATCCCACCGAATTTTTAAATGTTACAAAATATTCCGGTGAACCGAAGTTCCCCATTACACCAGGCCATAGCTAAACTAACATTTCCTCTTTTTTCTTCTATCACAATCTTCTTAAACTAAGCATTAATAAATGTACTTTCAAGCATCGTATAATGAACAAGGACCTACTGTTATAGCCAAATACCAGAAGCAAGAAGACCGAGAGTCAGCTGTTGTTCTTTCAGATGTGGCTTCCATTTCTTGGTTTTCCGGATCATGTTCTCTTCTTGGAATTTCCAAACTATCTCTGCCACAATCACTCATGATTGTACTACATTACTAGATGACATATGCATGACAGCTCCAAAAAAGAAAGGCTAAAGACTTGAAAATGTCAAAAAGTAGTCATAGTTCATGGACCAAGCAGCAAACAGCTGTGACCAATTTGCTTGGTGTTTTCTTATATCAGGAGGAAGCTTGCAAATAAAGGGAACGCAAGTATTCTAAACTTGCACATGCAGTTGGAGGATAATACTGCCAGGCGTTTTTTTTTTTTTATCTACAATTTATGAAAATTATTGAATGGAAATATGAAGGTAGGTTACCTAATCGTCATTGCCTCAATCAGCTCACACTTTTTTGAAGGTGCTGTGTATCCTGGTTCATAATTCTGGAAAAAAAAATTCAAAATTCAAAAACAATTAATTATCTAATATATCTTTGAAATTAAGATTAAACCCATTTAAGACCCCATTACGAATTTCATCCAAAAAAATTGTAGAAAGCTTTCCTTTTTCCTTCCAATACAGTAAGTTCTGTGTTCATGGGCTATAACTAGAGAACCTACAGTGGATATCGTTAGAAATAGGCCGGCATAATGACATACATTATGAGAGCGGATAAAGACAAGATTGCAGGCTAGAAAATTCGAAGAAAACCGAAACAGATGTTTTCAAAGTTTGAAAAACAGATAAGTAAAACAAAGAACAAATACTTGATTCATATAATCAAAGTATCTGCAACACAGCTGACAGGAAAAATGAAACAATAAGACAAACCATGAAACCAAAACAAATAAGAGAGCAGAGGAACTCCTGAGAGGCTGTTAGAAATTGTTTTTTAAAATGTATTTTTATTTTTTAATTCATTTTTAACATGCAGGCGCAGCTCTAAACATGCCTTAATAGATAAATCGTTCAAGTTTCAAAAAACCTGGAGACATATTTCACAATTTGTGTTTCCCTTCTCATGACACCATCTCTGTATGCACTCTCTATGTGCAAACTGAAACAGAGACCCAAAAAAAAAGTCATGAACAGAAGATGAAAATCAAAACTAAAGGTACTCACAAGAAAAGGTAGAACAACGTGGGGTTTCTTGATTTTGTTAGCTTACCTTGACAGTTCCAGAGCAAGCACAAGGAGCTTCCAAGCTTTTACAGCTTTCAAATTCTGCTTCATGGCAAATTCTACAGTGTGGTATTGCACAACTAGTTCGCAAATCATCCACAAACAGTACAATATCTCCCATTTTTGTGTAAGTTTCCCTTTATTTCCTTTCTTCTTTCCTTCTTCCTTTCTAGTTTTTTTATTTTTTTATTTTTAAAAAAAATCTCTCTGGTTTCCTCTCTGTTTTTCGGAACTTCTTGTTTTTTTCCCCTCTCTGTCTTGCTGGCCTCCATCGACTTTAAACAAGGAAATGGGCTTCAAATCCCAAAACTACCCTTATTTAAATTAAATTATTTAAAACAACAAAAAACACAGCATTGCACAGCTAGCCTGCAAATCATCAACAAACAATACAGCATCTCCCATTTTTGTGTGATTTTCCCTTTATTTCCTCCCTTCCTTCTTTCCTTTCTAATTTTTTTATTTTTTTAAAAAAATAAAAATTCTCTCTGGTTTCTTCTCTGTTTTTCGAAACTTCTTGTTTTGTACCCTCCCTGTCTTCTTGGACTCACTCGACTTTAAAGAAGGCATTGGACTTCAAATTTCAAAACTATCCTTATTAAAATTAAATAAAAACCCAAAATAAAAACTAAATCATTAAAAAAACAAAAAATAATAGTATTCCACTGTGCATCACACCGTGACATATACGGTTTGATGAGGCTAGCTTCTTCTTTTTTTAATATCATCCCACTTGTATTCGAAGTTTAAATTTTGATTATAAATTTTATTTATATCATACTTTAGTTTCCAATACATTAAAGAGAAAGAGATATTGAGAAAAGAGAAAACTTTTAACTAGTCACAAAAAAAAAAAAGTATAATTTTGATGTTAATAAGTTTATTTTGAAGAAAAAAGTTTAATTTAGTAGATCTTAATATAAGAAAAAAAAAAGTAAATTGAATCCAAAAAATATATTTTAGTTTAATTTTAAATTTTTATATTGATTATAATATATTGCTTAGTTGAAAACAAAATTATAAATATGATGTGATTTTTATATTTTTAGATAAAAATTAATTAAAATATTGTTTTTAAAATCAAATCCCCCATTGTTATTTATCAAAGGTAGTAAAACAATTCTTGCATTGAAAAATATATTGACTTTCTAGATTTACGACATGTTATTTGCTAGGTTAACATGTCATTTGCTAGGCCAAGAGCATGGGCTTGGCCTTGTTGGCCTATTCGTACATAAATTATTGTTTTTAAGCCTTGGTGTGGTTGGCTTGACTCTCTTGGTTATTTTTAAATTTTTTTAATTAATTATTTTATTTTTAATGTTTTAAAATAAGATAATTTTCAAATAAGATAATTTCAATGATATTTTAAAATTTATATAATAATATCATACTTTTCAAATAAGATTAAATAATTTTTTATAATATTAGAAGTTATTTTATGAATAATTATATATAAATTTAATATACATATTTTTTAATTTCTTACAAATATTTAATGAATATATATTATAGCAAAAGTTAAATGGTATAGAAAAATCATTGTAGTTTAAAAGATTTTTTATTGTTGATTATAATAGTAGGTTTTTTTAATTTGTTATCTTGATTATAATAGTAATTTTATTTTTAATTTTTTATCTTTTCAGCAGCGATAAATATTTATTTGACTTTCTTTCATAAGGGAAATCAAGTTTTCTTAATTTTTAAGTACAAGCAAATAATGTTTTTTGAATAAAAAAACAAAAAAAAAGCTTTGTCTTTGCAAGTATTTTGATATTTTTGTGTAATTAAAAAAAAATCATGAAGGGCATTTTAGTATTTTCATATTGTATTTTTTATTTTTAAATCAAAATTTTATTGGAGAGTATTCCACACACCCAACAAGTGGGTGACATTTGTGCCATTTAGGAGATACGTGAGATATTTTTCGGTACCTAAATCTACTCGTCCATGATATCACTAGACGCACAGTCATGTTCTCTTTCACATAGAACAATGCATGTAAACATGTTATGGTTGGATTGTCATTGATAATCAATTGTTTGAGTTTTGTTTTTTTTTTTTTCCTCTCTTGACAACTAAAATCCATGATTATTCTCTTTTTATTTGTTGTTTGCTTAGGTCTGGCATTGGCTGCCATGCCCATGCACCTTAAATGTGGCAACCATATGTGATGTCAAACTTGGACGTGTGGGTCTAGTAAACCCAGTCAAATAAGCTTACATTTCAGGTGCCTAGGGATGGCATAAATACTAAATTCAAGGTGCTTAGGTCTAGCATGGCTACCTAATTCAATTCGCTGAGATCTAATAAGGTTGTTAGGCCCAACTACTATGAGTCAAATATGGTTGTAAGACCCAAATACTTTGAGTGTATAATGGTGGTGATGGTGGTGGTGGTTGTTATTGTTGATATCATCCAAAAATTATTTATACACGAAGTATAAATAATTTATAAATAATAAATTATCATAAAAATCTAATTTAACGATTTAGATATAAAAATTTAAATCATATTTTTTTATTTAAAAAATTATTTTTTTAATTTATGAATTTATTATTCCTTCAATAGAAATTATATCTTTTCTTATTATTATTATTACCACTATCACCACCACTACTCTGATTACGACTACTAATAATATTATTATTATCACTATTATTACTACTACATCGTCACCACCACTACTGCTACTATTACCACTATCACTAATGACTATCATCACCACCATCATCACTATTATTACTACCACCACTACTACTATAATTATTATTATTATCACCATCACTACTACTATAATTACTACTATTACCACCACCACCACTACTATTCACACTACCACTAACACTGTCACCACTATTACCACTAGCTATCACAACTACTACTATTACCATTATCACTAGCACAACTATCATTATCATCACCATTACTATTATCAATATCACTATGACTATTAAAAATATTACTACTATTACTAGCATTACGACTACCACTACTAATATAACAATAACAACGATGACTGCTATTATAATTATCACTACTACTATTACTATTATTACTATTACTATTGTTATTATTATGATTATTCAAGTAAACTTGGACAAAGCATATTTATCAGACTTAAGTAACATGAATCTAAAAATTATTTATAAACAAAGTATAATTCATTTATAAACAACAAATCATTACAAAAATCTAATTTAACATTTAGATCTAAAAATTCAAATTATATATTTCCATTGAAATAGTTTATTTTTTATGTTTATAAAATTGTTTTTTCTTTAATAGAAATTCTATATGTTGTTCTTTCCATACAAATAATATAATTGAAATATTTCATAATTGAATTACCACTATGAATACTACTATTATTGCTACCACCACCAATAAAAACTACAACCACCACCACCACCACCACTATTATTATTTTTATTATTATGATTATTCAAATAAACTTGAGCAAAATCATGTTTGTCAAACCTAAGTAATGTAAGTTTAAAAATTATTTATAAATAAAGTATAACTCATTTATAGACAACAAATCATTACAAAAATCTAATTTAACATTTTAGATTTAAAAATTCAAATTATATCTTTTCATTGAAATAGTTTTTTTTATGTTTATAAAATTATTTTTTCTTCAATAGAAATTCTATATGTTGTTCTTTCAATACAAACCGTAATTGAAATAGTTCTATTGTATTATTATTATTATTATTAAAGTAAACTTAACTCAGACATGTTTAACAACTCAAGTAACATTGATCTAAACATTATTTATAAACTAAGTATAAATAATTTATAAATAACAAATCATCACAAAAATATAATTTAACTTTTTAAATCTAAACAATTTATTTTTTATATTTTTGAATTTTTTATTTCTTTAATAAAAGTTATACATTCTCTCTTTTTTTAACTATTTTTTTATAAAGTCGAGACTAATATGACCTAAGCTACATGTGTCTAGCAGTCACGCTTTATCTAAGAACTTTGGATTTGATAAACATACCAGTTCTAAGAAACTTGAGTGTTATTTTAAAAAAAAAAACTTATTTGCAATATAAATTTACATAAAAGGTTTGAACAAACATGATAAAAGGTTTAAAAAACTATATAAATGGTATGATGAAACTAAATACATGTAGTCCATAGTCCAGCATTGTTAAAAAAATATAAAATAAGATTGTTGTTGGTGAAAAATCATAAATGATTAGCATTAAGTAAATGTTTTTTTTAATGAGTTTGAGCAAAACAAATATAAAAAAATACAAATTCATAAAGATAAAAGAGAGAAGATAGAATTTCTAGTGAAGAAAAAAATTTATAAACATAAAAAATAAATTATTTTAATAGAAAAATATAATTTGAATTTTTAGATTTAAAATGTTAGATTAGATTTTTATGATGATTTGTTATTTATAAATAATTTATGAACTTAGATTTCTCTTAAGGATAGTTTAAATATAGTTTAATAAAAAAATAAAAATAATTTATAAAAGAATTTATTAGAATTTATATTTATAATACTTTAAGAATAGTTTAAATTTAGTTTTATAAAAAATAAAAATAAAAATCACTTCTAGATTTTGCTGCGGAAAAGGTTCCTTTAAAACCTAAAGTTTTAGTTTATTTATATATTTGGTACTTATTGTTTTAGCAATTCATATTTCATTCTTAAACTTTATTTTTTGATGTTTTTTTCCTTGAGAGATGAGAAAAAAATTATTAGATAATATTAGAAAAAGATAAAATAATAAAATAATCATATTTTAGCCACTAAAAAAATTAATTGTTTTCTAAAAAATCATGCAGCAGGCGATAATTCATCTTCCACGGTAGAGAATTGGTTACCTATTTAGAAAAAAAAATAAACAATATTAAAAAAAAAAAAACAATTATCAAGCGAATGAGTGCGCTTCCAAGCCAAGGTGTGCCTAGGCTTTTTAATGGTTGACTAAACAGAGGACACAAGAGGGCATGGCTTATACTATTTATATTATTTTAATGGTTGATTAATAAAATTATTTTTTCAATTTCATTAATATTTTATTTAAATATTAATTACCATCCTTTATCTTATATTATAAAAAATAGTATAGTTTAATCGTTTTAAATTGTTATTAATCTTTTAAAATATATATATTTTTAATTTTATAAGACTTCAAATAGATTATTATGATTTGTTTGTAATTTTATATATAAATAAGTTGTATTTACATGACATTTTTATAATCACAAAAATGGTTTGATATTGACAACAATACTTAATCTTTAAGTTATAATAAATAAAATAAAAAGAATAATAAGAGTAAAAACATTCTTTTACTTATTTTTTTTGTTTTTACTAAAATTAGAGTTAATATTTTTCTTAGTTTATCAGTTTTTTTTTTTAATCATGTTATTAAAGATAAACAGTAACCTTTTGTTTTCAATTAAAAAAATATAATATCCACACGATGCCAGGTGGCCTCCAGCTTGCTCACGCAATCGCGGCCGATTTGGACTGACCTCCCCAATCAGAGAGCAAAGGAATCTTTCGGGGGGAGATTTGCTAGAAAACGAGTTCGATTGAAATAGAAGCAGCCTCCCTCCTGTATTATCGTCTTGATGAGCTCACTGAACACACCGAGCTCCATAGTAAGTTTTAATGGCCACAGATATCTCCATGATCTGTGGATAAGCTTGCGATCGCCATGCTTTTGGTGTGCTGAGGCTCTACCTCGCTATACTAATAGCTATTATCCTCGATTTATCGTATAAAAAGTTAACAAAATAAAAAATATATTTTATCACTTTCATATTAATTATTATTACACCTGGTTTAAGACTAATCAACCCAATACTTCGTTTAGTTTTTTTAAATTAAAAAAAATCGTTTCAGATAAACATTAAAAAAAAATATTAAAGTTTGATCTATCAAATTTGAGGGGCAAATTTGTTATCAATTCAAAATAAAATTACAAGTTTCTTTTAAAAAATTTATTAAAATAATAATTTTTATTATTTTTTAAGATTTATTTTTTATATCACTACATTGAAACGGTGTAAAAATATTAAAAAATTAATTTAAAATAATTTTTTTATAAAAACATAACGCCACCACAACAATAATAACTCCGTAGACAACCATGTCATGTTTGTCCATGTTAAGTCAATGGCTTTGGTGCTGTCAAAGGAATCTCCAGACAGAGTTCAAATGCAAAACAAGAAAGAAATCACTCAACTGAAAGAGGAAATATCATGTACGTAAGCTTGAAAAAGTAAATTTCCTAGGACCTTGTTTTAACTGTGCAAAGACGAAAGTGTTTTGTCGAGTATCGTGCTGGACTGGCCTCGATGTCACGGTGGCTCTTTAATGCCTATACTTTTATTAGCAGGTAGTCCTTTTCATTTCAAAAGCCTCGTCCGGTTAATCTAATCACACAACCCACTGAACTCAAAACCAGCAAATCAAACCCAGGACTGCGTATACTGCCTATAAATAATACTACGGATCAGGCTTGTTTTGTTATCAACATCTTGCGGCCAGTATTTTTCCCAGAGCTGTGTTTATAAGCTTTATAAATCAGCTAGGGGTAAGGAAACCAGACAGTCAAGGTTACTTACAATGGAAGGAGTGAGTGTCGACAACAAGCACAAGATAGTGGTGGCGGTGGACGAGAGTGAGGAGAGCATGCATGCACTTTCATGGTGTCTGAGCAACCTTATTTCTCACAATTCCACCAACACGCTAGTCCTCCTCTATGTTAAACCCCCTCCAATTATCTACTCTTCCTTCGACATCGCAGGTATCCATTACTTCCTTGCTCTTTTAATTATATATCTCTTTTAATTATATCCCTGAAGGAAACTTCTGATTGTAGCGCACATATTTTCGGCTGATGTGATTGTTGCCATGGAAAAATATGGGACCGACTTGGTGAACTCAGTGATGAAACGAGCAGAAGCCGTCTTCAGGAACTTCAACAGAAATGTAAACCAAGCCTTTTCCTTTTGTATGCTAGTCTGTTTGCTTCCTTCCCTTCATGTCTGCTTAATGATGGAAGCTCTGTGCAGGTAAACGTGGAAAAAGTAATTGGGAGTGGAGAGGCACAGGATGTGATCTGTGATACAGTTGAGAAACTTAGACCTGACACTTTGGTCATGGGAAGCCATGGCTATGGTTTCTTGAAGAGGTAAGGATTCACTAGTTTATTGAACTCTTTCATCTAAATCGAATAGATTATTCATCTTCTATGGAACAGCAAGGCCTTATCCTCTAATTCATTGTTACAGGGCTATCCTCGGAAGTGTGAGTGAACATTGTGCTAAGCGTGTCAAGTGTCCAGTCGTGATCGTCAAGCACCCTCATGACAAGACTACTCCCCCATCCAACTCTTCCCTAAAGCATGATGACGGATTCTAACTTTCTTCCAACAAAACTAGAATATTGTGTATATTACCACCAAAGAAGGGGAGAAAGGCTCACAGAAGGGGAGGAAGGATCAGCTTAGGGTTTGCTTGCATCATTTTATGTACTTCAAATGTGTTAATAAAAAAAAAAAGGTTTTGTTTGCTGAAATCATTTACCACGAACAAAATAACCCCACAGAAAAAGCACCAGAAAATTTCTATATACTGAAATGAAAGAACAATCGATTCTATCCTAAATCCATGGTGGCAGATGCCAAGAAGGGAAGCTCAACTGACAAAACACATCCCTGAATGCTCCTTAATTTACCTGGAGATCGTTAAAAACCAATCTATAGCACCTTACCAGAGACACAATAACCTGACCAGAAAGGTGATTCCTTTGTCCTCGAGCTCTTCAAGCTTCATGTGCAAGTGGTGCCACGATGAACTTTTTGGCTTTCCCCAGTTACTTTGCGCGCTTCCAACATATTTGAGAAACTCCAGAAGGGAAGCTAAACGTGATCCTGGCCTTATCCACCCCACCAGGCGGGAGGTGACCAAGAATTTCCATTTGACTGCTTGGTTTGCCGACAAAAAAACTGTAAGATTCTAACTAACCACCTTAAATAGCCTGAATTTTAGGACATGAGCTCATATAAAAAGGTAATCCCCATGTCAAGGGGTCTATGATGGGTGTTGAAAGACTTGCTATCATCAGTTCTATCAGTTCAGAAAGGAGGATGCCAAACCAGGCCCTAGATTAGTGGTCACGATAAGATAACACTTATCTTCATAATCTCTCAGGGGCGGCAAGACATGACGGTTACCGCTAGGTAAAAAGTCTGAGATGCACAATCAAATTGCATATGTTTGGTTCTGAATAACAACAATCCACAGAAGCAGAAATCAACCACTAACCACAATGATCAAGAAAAGTCTCAAAATAATCTCAACCTCATTGATAGCAAGAAAATTCATGATTACCATTCATCCATGACACTTGGTTCCTTAAACCTTCAGGATAAAGCTGACCATCCCACAACTTCCTTTGAACTTTCCAAATTTTAACAACTCATGGATGCTAAAATCAACCATTTAACCACAATGATAATAATAATAAAAAAAAAATCTCAATTTCAATTGATAACAAGAAAAATTTTGATCAACATCCGTTCACAACAGTTGCCTTCAGAATAAAGTAGAACCTGCCACAGCTTTCCGTTTCAAACTAATAAGTCAAAACTTAGTATATTTCCAATAAAACAGTTTGCTTGTGCACTCCTTTTAACCTTTTGGCACTTTCCCAAAGAAAGCCTTCCCAAGAAATATTGGACGTATTTGACACAGAACTCTTCTTAAACGAAAAGAAAATGCTTAATTGACAAGTAAAAATCTACAGAATCTCTCTGTCTCCAACCTTTTCAGTTACCAAATCAAATAAATAAGCTAAAACGACCACCCACTAACTGGAGTAAAAGAGCTTAGCAAACTTTCACCTCTTGACAGAGCAATGAGGATACACAGACCCACAACATTGTGATTATTAAAGTAATAGTAGCTTATTGATTGATAAACAATGACTTTCTATTGTGGTTGTATAATTGTTGAAGGCTGTTAATGGTCAGATATTCATCGCACTGAGTTAAAAGTGGCCTAGTCTCAATTGTTTTAACTAATCAATGCATAAATGAAACTGTCCTGAAACCTGTCCAAAGCAATAGTGAAAGCAATAAAGATCCACACACAATTTACAACTTCACCTTCGCTAACATAAATCCGAGAAAACAGGCTTAATACCAACATTACACAGCACAAGCCAATGGCAATAATATAAAATGTTCCCTTGTGTCTGAAGACTTCAATGAATTCAGCTGAATACATCAACAAGGAGAGCCATGCATAAAAACAAGAATCACTCCCAGATGACCAAATCAGTTAACTCCCAAAATTACGCCACAGCAAAGGTATCCCACTAAGACAAGATATCACTGAAAATTATAGCTAGGCATCCATCACATCTATTTCAGGAGTGCAAGCCACACTCATGCATTTAAACCTTCAAAAATAGTTTCTATTTTCATAATAACCAGACAATTAGTTCTACAAGTCCAAAAAATCATCTTTCTAATTCTTGAGATATAAAATCAGAATAAAACCAAACGAATGTTGATGTCTTGTGAGTGAAAACAAAAGGAAAAATATAGCATTATGAAACAAATTACTAGAAACAGCCAAGATGAGGTTCAATATCTACTCTTCGGTTGAAGATTCACCATTTTCTTGTTATGCTTCCTCGCGTACCTCTGGTTCCTCAAAAAGTTAGGATCCATCTATTTGTGCACAAAAATAAAAGAGCGAATATTGACATATATGCATCAAAATTGTAAGTGACATGAAAAATAAAATGAAAAAAAGAAGAAATCAGAGCAAAAGTTACAGACCCCTTTAGTGGACGTGTGCCGCTGCTTTCTGGGTTTCTTGATCCCCTTTTTGTGAGCTTTATAAGACTGGTTATGAGAAGTGTGATTCTTTGACTTTGCCGTTGGATCAGCAAGAAATTGCAGGCAGAGGCAGAGATTCCTCGGAGGTTGTTGGGATTAGGGTTCTTGTGTCTTTGCGTAAACGCAGAGCTACATTAAAATGGGTGAATATTTTATTTTAACCACTGAAATATACAGGTTCTGTTAGTTTTTTATTAAAAAAAATGTTTTTTTATTATATTTCATACATTTATTAACAAAAAAATTATAAACTTATTAACAAAACTCAAAGAAAATATGAAGTCATCCCTTCGATGTGACAACGAGTAATAAATATCAACATAATTATATACTAAGTATGATTTCATATGCATTTCTTAGAATTTTTCACAGTCGTATATTTTTATATAACCATATTTTCTATCATATACACATTTATTCATTTTTGGAATAAAAAAACCTCTTAGACCACCAAAATAAAAATTAGTTTTCGAAATCTAAAAAATGAAAAATTATTTTCAAATACATAACAAAATTTGAAATTTTCAAATGCATAACAAAATTTGAAAAATCAAAAAATAAAAAATAAAAAACCATAAAAAGTTCTTTTTTAAAAAAAACTACAAATGTAGAAACTTGGAACATTTTACAAAATTTAAATAACCTACAAAAATTATTAAAGATAGATAGATATACCAAATGATCCCTTGTAACAATTACCATAGTAAATAAAAAAAAAGTACTAGATATTAAAATGGTAAAAATTCTATAATATTGCTTCTTGTAATCCAGCCTTATTCCTTTTTCATGGACCCTCTAACTAGTTTAGTTTTATAAAACTAAAGACAATTTTTTTTTCTTAATGACACATAAGTTAGCTTTAGCTTTATTTATAATTTCAGTCCTAAGAAATATATAAATCTATTTACTTTCCCAAATAAATATTCATGGTTTCTATTAAAATCTCTAATTTTTATAAATATTTATATATAATAAATCCAAATTTAAATGACACAAAACCCTCAACCAAAAAATAGGTCAAAGAGCTCCAAGGATCTAATGTTTTCTTGAGAAGTTTTTAAAGGATTTTATGCGGGTTTTTTGATATTTTATACTGATTCAATACTTATTATTTTTAATATAATATAACTTAAAATATCACTTTAATTTATATAAAAAAAAAGTAAAATAGCTCTTTAACTCTTTTATCTACAAAAAAACAAGACTCATAGGCTATAAATACTTCATGAATCTACCAATTTAAGGTTCATAATCTCTTTATTCTCAATAGTTTTAGTATATGTATTTTCAGAATTTATCTTTCTAAAATATCATTTTAATTTCTCTATCTAAAAAAATATTTGCTTAAGCATATAAGAATCCTTAAATCTACCAAAATAAACATTTTACAGGTACTAACCATCTTAATTAGGGAGGATGAATTAGATTGTTAAAACCAAGAGATTAACCAATTATCCAACACATAAATATTGCTCGTAAGTTACTTGGATTTTTTTTAGACATATCATTGACATTATTTATGAGAACCTAAATAAAGAGCGAATTCATTTTTGTTTCTTTAAAGCTCATTTTATGGCCAATGAAACCCCAATATAGTGGTAACCATGCCGAAAATTATGATTACGGCTACGCCAACAACATGCCAAACTTATACTAGAGACTACACCTATGACAATACCTGCGATGTCACCCACGACTACATCTATAGTTATACCTACGACTACTCTCACGACTACGCTTTATGACCATGTCTCAAAGCTACGCCTATAATTTTTATGACGACTTGTACACGTCAAAAGATGTCACTAAAACTTAAGGGCTTTGATGATACACAAAAAAACAAGGTCCACATGCTAGGAAAGCTTTATTTACTAGGTGAGTTTCATCTACTAGTGTAATAGCATAATTCTTTAAGGGATGCAATTAGTCTCTCTAATGTAAAAGCAAAACCCTCTATTCCACTTATTAGGTTAGTTCCATCTACTAATGCAATAGAACCAGTTTCTAAGAAATGAATTTAGTCTCATTAGAGCAATATCATTAATCTTTTAGGGATGGACTTGGTCTCTTTAGTATAAGAGCACTAACCTTTGTTTCATCTACTAGGTGAACTCAACCTACTAATACAATAGCACTACTTTTAAAGGAATGAATTTGGTCACCCTAGTGCAATAAAATCAGTCTCTAATTAATAGACTTGGTGTTTATATTATAGTAGTATCACTCTTATTGGATTCATCTATAGTTCCCTTCACCCTCTTTGGGTTCCCCTAACCATTTAGAATATTTTAAATACAAGCTCCCCACTCTTATTAGGTTTTTCTTAGTTACTTAGAACTTTTTTAATTACTGGCTCTATCCTCAATGGCTCATCTCAGCTTTTTAGAAGATTTTCTTAGAATAAACTCATATTTCTAAGGTTTTTCTAGCCACTTAAATTTTTTTCTAGATATAAGCTTCTCCTTTATGGGTTTCTTTACCTATCAGAAGAATTTTCTAAGTACAAAATTATTTATATCTCACCTCACTCTTCTAAAAGTTTTCTAGATATAGGTTCTTCATGGTTTCCTTTTACATATTTAGAAATTTTTTTAAACATGGTGCACACCTATATATACGGGCTTTATGGTGTATTACCTGAAGTTTCCACTCTTCTTTTCATATGAAGAAAAGTCGATGAAATCATTATAATAACGAAGTATTTTTAAAAGTCTTTGCATATCAATACCACAAAGACTTAGAGGTTTATCGATGAATTTAAATTTAATGGGCTCAAACCCCCCCCCCCCCAACAACCTAAAAAGAATAGCTTCAAGCGTCGCGTGGACCCAATTCTCCTTTGAGAAATTTTTTAGGGCCACATGCAGGTTTTCGGTATTTTATATTGATGTAATTATATCTATTACTTTGAGTGGAATATATATCAAAATATTATATTAATTTATAATAGTAAATAAGTTATAAATGCTCTATGAATTACCAAGTTTAAGGTCTATAATCTCTTCATTTTTAATATTTTTAACTTATATGTATTCAGAGTTTATTTATTTAAAATATCATTATAATCTCTTTTTTTATAAAATAAATATTTACTTAACTATTTGAGAGTTCACAAATCTATCAAAATGAGCATTTTAACTTGCATCATAGCCAAACATTAAGAAAAAATGATTAAAAATATTTTCTTTTCATGATTTGGCATTTAATCAAAAATCATGTTTAACATTTCATAAAAGAAAAAAATATATATTTATGTTGGCATATTTTTGAAATATTTGTTGTACGTATTTTTGGATTTAATAAAAAGTTCGTTAAAAAATTTTCTCAAATTAAATAGCCCATTAGGCTAACATACTTAAACATCAAAAACCCATCTTTTTAGAAAAATAAACAATGATAATATTTTTCAATAAAAGGATCAAAATCTATGTTTATCATTCTTGTGGGATCAAAGACCATTTTAAAATCCAATCCAAAAACTATTTAAGGTAAATAAACCGAGAATGAGTTGTTACCTCAAATATAAAAATAACATAATTTTTTAACCTCAAACAAATTTAAAAATATTTATTAATGTCAAAATTGAGAACACATCAATGCTAAAATTAGAAATATCACCTGAAATATACATTAATACTAGAATCATATTAATGTTCACCAATGCCAAAATTAAAAATATATTTAGGATAATTATTCATTAACAATAGAATTAGGAATATTAACGCCATGAATATAAATATTTTTCAGCTAAATTACGAATAGCAGACGTTTGCATGTAGTATTTAATATTATTAGAGTTGGAAATATTCTTAACTAAATATTCATCAATACTAGAAACAAAAGTATTATAGTGGGCCACCAATAATATAGCACAACAAAGCTTCATCAATTTAAAACAAATCAGTAATGCAGTCTATTTTAAATAAAAAAATTTATGATTTATAATATTTTTTCTTTGATATAATCAATCTCATACTATAAAATCTATATTGATCAATTAGAATTTTTCAGTAACTATAATTGTTTGAAATAAGATTTTTTTTATGAAACAAAATATCAAATATATATTCTTTTCTTGTCTTTTTGAAAGGTCATCGTAGCATTAAATAGCAACAAAAATATATTTTTTTTCTATTTTGTATATCAATAGTTATCAAACATACTATTTTAAAAATCACAATTCAAAATATATACATACTAACATGTAATTAAAATTTAAGAAAACTTTAAAACATAACCAAGGAGAAAAATAATGCGAAGAATTTCTGTTAAGCTGTTCTGTCAAGCGTCAACCTCAAGCTCCGCCCTTAGTCATGAAGTTGTCAATAACAATATGCTTGAAGTTGTCAATAACAATATGCTTGTTTTATACAGGGTTGTTTGTCACTACTCTAGACTTGTAATGGAAATAGTAAACCAAACAAAACTGGAAATGTAATAATTCATTTTTCTATATGTTTGATCCGGTCAGAAGTTGGGATCCAATTGCCGTAGTTTCCATCTCACAGAAGTTCTGATTTTCTTTGCAGCAGCTGAGTAAAATAATCGCACAGACATCAGAATGGACATAGATCTTTTAAAGCTCTTACCTATGGGCTAGAAAAACATTTGGGTCACAGATCACAATGGCTACTTCAAAGAATCCAGCAGAAAGCTGGAGAAATTTATTGGAGTGATGTAGTTTTCTGCTGGTACTTTAATTGCTTTGAAGTTTGAATTCTTCTTCGTCTTCTTTTTTCTTTTTTGTCACTATCTTTCTTCTATTTTACACTTTAACTATTGTCTTCTCCCCCAACTCAGTCCACCATATTATTGCAAACAGAGATATTTGGTTGTTGACTCGTCACCGGCCATTACTGTGACATGTTGGACGTATTATATATCTGTTTTGCCTGACCAGTTTGTCACGTTCCCAATTAATAGGTTTACGTTTACGATACAACTACAAAACAAACACCGATGATAGACTTCCCTGGCCTGAGCGGCTGGTGGGTGAAAATAACATGATTAACCGATTCAATAAACGGCAAAAGCATAATCTGTTCAATACCCTCCCCCTGTAATTGGCCTCGCAGGCTTTCTCGTGGCACTCAAAATTAAACTTGTCTTATTTTCGGCCAAATTCCCTTGTGTAGCAGCTTTAACATGTTCATTGGATCAATGTATAGGAGGCTCACAGAGCGATTATCATACGGGGAAAAGAAAGAAAGAGATCTAGTAAAGCTAATGTTCAGTTAAACAGAAATTCATAACTTCTTCATTAACAAGATCATAATGGCACAAATGCACTTTGTTTCTGGATCTTTACCATAATAGACACATACATGCTATATCTTATCACTCAACCATTGACATCAAAGCGCATACAGCACAAATCACAAACTAGTGATATATAGAACCTAAATTAACTCAATTAATTAACCCTTCAAAACAACCAGTGAGGGGTTTTTTTCTCAACCTTTTTCTCCTTGATAGTATCCAAGCTAGGCTTCCAAGTCCCTTTACCAGAAAGCTGCCTACTCAAATACTCGGGCCTACTCTCAGAAATCTCTGTTAACTCAGAATCATATTTCTCCATGGCTGGATTCTCCTCCACGTGACATTCCTTCTTTTGCATAACAAATATTTGCTCCTCTCCAGTTCCAGAAGGGCATATCCTAGCAAATAAAGGGAAAAACCTTGACGATGATAGAAGGGACCGTGACCTTAAAACCGAGTTTGCACTCGAAAGAACACGCCTCGCTTCCCCTGATGACAATGACGCTGGTTTCCCTCGCTTAATGGGCAGCATTAGGTACACCTTCTTCAATTCTAGCCTCTTGTCAGCAGGCAATGGTGCTGGCCTTTTCTCTGTAAAATCCGAGCGAAACTCGACCACGACTTGCTGTGGATACTCTAGCATTAGCTCAGCCGCTGTTAGGGGCGTGTCAAACTCAAAAACCCTGCCATCCCATAGAATCACTCTCCCAGTCCCAGCAGCAGAGTTTGATGAATTGGGGTATGTGATGTAGTTTCCCATTTCAAGTAGAGAAGAAAAACTTCATGCAAGTGGAAGTAGCTAGCTAGGGAGGTTAGTTTTGGGGGGTTCTTATTGAGCCGTGTGTGGGGAATGTGAGAGGTGTTTGTTAAACCGCTCCATCTTGTGACGGATGCGATGGTGGAATTGGTAGAAAACAAAAAATTAGATCAAGTTGGTGCGTGAGGTATGTTTAATCCAAAGTGTTTGACCTGTTACAGGTATGTTAGGCTCGATCCGATCCTGGTGGGTTCTATTGGACTTCGACTTGCCTGTGGGGTCACAAGAAGTGGTCTGTTAAAGTTTTTGTACCAAATGGTTTGAGGAAGTCAGAAGAACAGTTCAACTATAACTACATTAACTAATTTCTTTTAATATATGCATGGGATAACGTAATGGGGGAGTAAAAACTGGGCGGTCTATTCCATCTACAAGTCATGACCTCACGGGTATCTAAAATATGGCACGGGCATGCATGCAATAGAATTGAAAGCAACATTTTTATTTTATTTTTTTTTTGGAAAAGAGAAGAAGAAGAAGAATTGAATACACGGGAGTAGAACTATTGCTCCATCATGTGAAGGTGTATAGTCTATAGACTTAAGAGATGTGTCTCTTTGTTTGTATGAAAACAAGGGATATGTAGTCCTTTTTCATATATAAACGTCTAGTAATTCGTGAGCAAATAGCGAACATCAATAAAAAATTAAGAAAAACTTAAAAGGGATCGGTGTTTCCATATAGCCTATCAAAAAACATGATTCAAATGGTGCTTCTCTTTCTCTTTTTTTATCCTTATTTTTTTTCTTTTGTTTTTCTCAATTAATCCCTTTATATTAAATTAATTAAAAATTATTATTATTATTTTAATTGACTTAATGTTAAATGCTTGATTTGGTAAAATTAAATTGAATTAAAATAATTAAAGTTATAGGACTGTATTTGAATACTAGAAAGTTTTGAGTTTTTTTCTTGCAAACATCAAATAGTGTAACGCACGGTCATGGAAAAGATTTACCAAAAAAAAATTGTTCAACTTAATTTTTTTACTTTAAATTTTTTTTAGATTAGACTTTGATATTTTATTTTTTTCGAAACAAGGAGACCCCACAATATTGAGAAAAGATTTTCAACGTTGTTCAACGCCAGGTTTTATAATATATATATATATAATTATATTTATTTAAAACAATTAAAACTTAAAGAATTAAAATTGAAAAAAAATTCTGAAAAAGATGGACAAGGAAAGTTTTTTTTTTTATTTACGTGGGATGTCCGGGTCAGCTTGCGCGCACCATGACTAATCTTCACGGCTTACTGAATACTCTGCAAACCCAGTAGGCATGTAAGGCACCATAAGGATGACAGGCATGCACGTCAGGACTCGAATTCATAACAGTGAAAGAAAACAAGCTCTTTCCACCACTAAACCAAATATTAGAATACAAAAAATATTTTTTATTTGACGTGTAACACATATGTGGTCTTTTCTAGTGGTTCCAAACTATTGTTGTGGTTATGTTAGAATAGTCCTAAGAGATCTTTTAATGAGTGATACAGTAGAGCTTTAAAGATTTTTTTTATTTTTTTTTTCTTATCTTTCTCTGAAGTTTGTGCTATTTGTTAAAGTTAAAAAATATCTTGTCATTTTTTATATTAAATTCAGTTAATATTTTTTTAATATTATTTATTTTTTAAAATTCTTTTTTCATTCATTTTATTTTTTAATTTATCTTTCAATATTTATTTTGATTTTATTTTAAGAAAAAATTATTTAGATTTGCTCCAAATTACTTTTTGTCTTCATTTCTTTGTAAATTACAATAAAAAAAGGTCTTGAACTTTGATGTTCATGACACTTTAAATGGTGTTAAAAAAAATCAAGGTTTTTGTACATTAATTTTTTGGGAGCACCCACCAAAAAAACAAATATGAGGCTTGTGTGCATTAACTTTCTGGTTTATTAGGCAAAAAATGAGTTTGTTCCAGTAAGCACCACCCATGAAAATAGTGTCCCTGCTATAGATAAATATGCAAGTCTTGGTATTTGTAAATTATTTACTTTGTTTTCGAGAACAATCATCCGAGAGAATTTATTCCACCTCTTAACAAAAAGTTATTTGAAAATTGAGTTTTTAGTTTTTAGTTTTCTATATATATATAAGCAAGTCTCTGTTAGGATGCAGAGGGTCATGTGAGTTCAGACGGATCTAGTGAGTTGTTCGAGTCTTATTTGGCCAATTACAACTCTGATTTTCCTTGTGTTCAGACCCCACTGGAGACCCGAGTGAACCTTCCAGCCGGATCAGGTCTCGTGACTAGGCCACCAATCCCTCAACTAGCACGTCTAATTCCAACACAAAGGTCCCAATTCTCTGCTCTGAAAAACACAATCGAGTCCCCAGCCACGAGTTTTTTTTATTCAGAAAATGACTCCATCCAGCAGTCAACAAATGGCGACGAGGCGCCCCTCTGTAAATATGCCTACATTTCCAAGTCTCTCCGTGCGCATCCTTGGCAAGAATGGTCTGCACAGGAGGCCCAGCATTGTAATCCAATCATGTAAATGTAGTCATGGTTGGGGCATAAAGATACTGTTTCTTTTGCCAAGACATTGACTGCATCTGAAGCTAATAATGGTGGTGGGTTCTTTATGCCACGTTATTGCGTCGAGACTATATTTCCAAGATTGGATTACACTGCTGAGCCTCTTGTTTCTTTTTCGAAAAAGCTTGAGTTTTTAGAGAAAACCCAGTAAAAGAAAAGCCTAGTAAGAGTAACAGACCCACTGGTGCAAGAAATGGCTGGACTCGATGGATTAGACCTTGGATTGTACATAGAGAAGACAGAGTTATTCACTAACTTGATTGTTGTAGAATTTGAGGTTCAATCTACCTGAGATATGTAAAAATTCTAGAGAGCTTTTTTTAGAAATTATAGGTTTGCGTTTGTCAGTTTTTTGGGTTCATGTAAATAAATTATATGAGATTAGTTTAGTCATGGTTTGGTTTAATTTGAAATTTTTTATTAGCATTATTTTTTATTTTTAACTTACAAAACAATGGAAGCAAGATGTAAATGTAATTTGGTGTAAACCTACGATGCTTTGGATGATTTGCTTTATTTTCATGTAAAGTTTGTTGTTTATTTTTTTTTTATATTTTAGTATTTGATTAATTACAAAAAAAAATTTATAATTTTTTTTAATCTTATGATTTAAATTACAAGTTTAGAAGATTAGTTTGAGTTGACTTTAATTTATTCTAGATTTTTTTAAATAATTTTTTTCAATTTTATATTTCAATATTAGATTGATTAGAGATTAATTTTTTTTTAATTTTCTATATATGAGATTATCTTATTTAATGTCCTGGATCATGAACTTAATGATTAATATGAGTTGACTAATGTCTTTTTTATTTATTTATTTTCAAGAATTGATTTTTTTCTTTAAATATTAGATTGGTTTAAAAATTGAGGTTCATAGTTTTATTCAATCTTCTTTTAACGGGATTATCCTAGATTCATAATTAGATCGTGGATTTGGTTAGCCAACTTGAATGAACTTAGGTTGGAGTTTTTTTTTTCATATTTTCCTTCAATGTTAAATTTACTAAGAATTGAACTTCAAATATTTTTTTTCTATGTGTTATCTCGTTTTTATTAATTTTTTTTGTTTTTTTTATCAAATAAGATTATTCAGAACTTTTAAAAATACTAGAAGGATATTTTTCCATAATATTAACAAGTATTTATTTTTAAGTGAGAAACATTTTAAAAGAAAACATTCAGTAACATATGAATCGTTTTATACTTTAGGAACATGTATAAAAATATTCATTACTCTTAATATTTATTAGTTTCTTAATCTTTATAATAATAATAATAATAATAATAATAATACCAAGAAGAAAAAGAAGAAATAATAAAAATGTATATGAAAAAAATATTGTGAAATATAGGATTTAAACCTATACCAAAGGTTTTGAATACTTTGTCCTATCCATTAGACAATGGATGCTTTTCCATTATACATATTTTTTTTCTTTAACATCTCTTTTCATAAAAAAAATGTGAAATAGTTTAGGGAATTGCATTGCATATTTAATAAAATATTAAATTATTTAATTAAAAATTAAATAATAAATAAATTATTATTTAATTTTTTTAATATTAAGTAAATTGAAATTCACTAATTAATGCCTATTCTAGTAATTAAATTGCAATTAAATTAAACTCGGCTCCATTTTTACTAAGAAGATTGAGTCAAATACAAATATTTTACTGTATATATTTTTTATAGTTACATACTTAGTAAGATATACAAGATATTAACCACAAAATATGAGATTAAAGAGCTCAAATATTTCTATTCCTACCCGTAGTTTCATAATTTTAGATCATGGGTCAGGTCAAGTACAACAACTTTGTTTACCCTTCCTATATATTTTCCTTTTCATTCTTTGTTGGAATATAAAGTTATTAATAGATGAAATTTTACAAAAACAGATCCTAATATTCCTTGGAGAAAAGAAAGATTTCTTCTCTCGATGCAAATTTAACACAACATGATAAAATCCTATTTTATATATATTTATTTTATTTTTTAATTTTGAATATCCTTTTTTTATTACTTAATCATATTAGTGATTGGATTATATGTGTGTGTGTTTATCGAGAGAAAATTGAGATATTCAAATAATTTTTTATCAAATGACTTTACATTTATTTATTTTGATGTAAATTATACCAAGAAAGCTTGATTCAATTTGATGTTATTTAATGTGGGGTTAGAATACTAGTGTAAGCTAACTAAATCAATGCATAATTATGTTCTTGAAAATACTAATGTAAGTGAAGACCCGATTCTAAATAACACAAAGAAAAACACTTATAATTGGAGTCATAATAACAATAATAATATTGATCATTTAGTTAGTGTCAAAGATATTTCAAATCTAAACATATAAACATATATGATACCTTTTTAGTTTTAGATAAGAATAATAAAAAAGATGATTATTCCATATATTTTGATATTGAAAACAAGTTTTTGAAATTGACAATAACCATTTTTTTTAAGTGAATCAAAGAAAGAAATTTTCAAGTTATTAAAATTCTAGTTGGTTAAATAAAGGGTTTAGCAATTAATCATTGTTATTTTTTTTAGTTTATTTTTTAAAATTATATTGTTAAATTAACCAAGTTTATTGAATCTAATAAGGTCAATTATCCAAGTCATATATTTTTGTTTCTTTATTTAAAAACTCTAAAGTTGTTTGAGTATTTTTTTTATGTTAAGAAAAATTTAGTTAGCTTTGTTGCATACTACAGGACACCAATTTAGTAAGTACTAAAGACTTGATGAACTTAATTTAAATACTTGTAATGGTTTTTTTATGATTAACTTATATGATATTTTATTTACTGAACCAAAAACAAAAGTCATTATATGATTTTATTTTTAAAAGAGTTTTGAAATTTCATTGACAAGTTGATATGCTTTTAGAAACTGTTTGTTAGTGTGATTCACATGTGATTTTCATAGTTTTTAAATTTTTTTCTTCGAATTATTATTTTTAGGTATCTTTAAATTATTTTAATATATTGATGTCAAAAAATAATTTAAAAAAATAAATAAAAATTATTTTAATATATTTGTAAATAAAAAACACTTTAAAAATAAAATCTACTATAATATCACACATTACCTTAATTTGTAAAACAATGTCCGATTTCCATTTCCAACAACATTTAGGTCTTTAAGTAGATTATTAGTTCATATTACACTGCATATTAGGTTAGTTTTTTAGATATATACAAAAAAAAGCATTCAAGCATCTAATAGAAAAAGATAAAATATATAGAAGTTAAATTGATATGAACTAATTAATTTGGTAATACAAAGATAATCTAGACAATTGATTAAAACATAATTTGACTAAAACGTTTTAGATGAAATTTCTTTTTTAATATTAAAATAATAATATATTTAATTGAATTAAGTCAACTCGAGTTAACTTGTTAAGTTTGCAACCATTATTACAAGATCATGACAACCCTTTAAAAAGTAAATTGAAACAAATTATGAAGCATAATTTTTAATTAATTCAATGTTTAAGAATGAAATTAAAATAAAAATAATTAAAAAAAACACAGTCAAACCTAGCTAGCTTACCAAACTCGTGGTTCAATTCTCGTCAACTTAATATTGAATGATGAAATTTTAAAAAAATAAAAATAAAAAAGAACACAAAAAATGACTCTAGTCAACTTATGTCAACATGTTAAATTTATTACTCGGGTCATAAAATAAAGATAATCTAATATAAAGCAAACAAATCGAGTCAACTTTGGTTAATTCACGAAACTCAAGACCCAAGTCATAAGGTTTGTGATAATCCCATAAAAAACAAATTAAAACAAATTATTATGTGTAATTTTTGATCAACTTAATATTAAAAGATATAAAAAAAAATTATTTATATATATGAAAAATAATATAAAAAACGACACGAGTCAATTTTGATTAATTCATCAAACCCATGATTTTAAGTTATAAGACTAAAATAACCTCATAAACAATAAACTAGAATAAATCATGAAATTTAATTTTTAAATAAAAAATATTAAATAAAAAATTAATAAATTAATAAAATAAATTTTGAATCAATCAAGTTAATTCGTTAAATTTATGAGCTGGGGAATAAATGGTGCTTTGTTAATGTTAATTAATAATAATGTTAATGGTTCTTTAGGATGAAAGGTTTATTGTGTAATGGCCAGTCAGGTGCATCTGAAGTGGCAAGGCGCCAACTTGCTCACGCAGGCCAGGGCGAAAGCTTTTCCGGCCATAGGCTTCAAACTTTTAGTAGTTCATTTTTAGCCCATTTTATACCGAGCTAGATTCTGAAAGTTTTATATGCAAAGCTCAAAAAATCCCATTGATTATATAAGTATTCAAAATTTTATTATTAGATAATATTTTATATTAATTTTATCTTTAAATTTTTTTAAATACTCAATTAATAAATTATGTCTATTTTTTTAAAATATTAACATAACAAATTTAAAAATTCTTGTTATGTGATTCTAATATGAGTTCTTATTAAAAAAAAAAAGGAATGTTTAATGGAGCAACAGATACAGAATGTGGCTTTTTGTAAATTTACTTTTAAATTTTGGTTTTAGATCCTTCATGCATTAATGGAAAACAAAACTATTTTTTTTCTTATCTTTTTATTTTAAAAAGCTTTTAAAAATGTGTTTAGTGGGGCAATTAAAACAGTTTGGAAATGCGTTTGCACCAAGTTTTCAAAAAATTTAATTTTTTGAGTATAAATTATTTTTTTTTTGTATATTTTAAATCATTTTAATACATTAATTTCGAAAATAACTTTTTAAAAATAAAAAATATTATGTTAATATATTTTAATATAAAAATTATTTTTAAAAATAATTACAATTATATTCTCAAATAAACTCATAAAAATAATTTTTGCTATTTGTATTTGTTAGGAATCATACCTAACAATAAATAAACACACCGCAACCGCAACCGCAACCTCCTCTCCACCAAATACAATTTACAAACACAACCACAACCATACGAAGGCATCCGAAATGGAAACATATACAAACTTGTCATTGAGACAGTAGCGAAAACAAACTGCGGCAGCATATTGTAAAGGGGCGAAGGAGTGCAAAAGTGCATTGTCTGAAAGAGAAACACTTGTAGTGAGCACCCTACATTAGGCATCTTCTAAACTTATCTTAAGGGGTAAATTTTGTGTGGTCCCTCAAGTTCATAAATCTGCTAAATCATCCCTGTACTTTAACTATGGACATATAACAACCTTCACACCTTAAATTTGTGATCCTTCATCTACTTTTATGTGAATATTTGGCAGCTAGTGGCACGTCGTATCGAAAAACTGCATGTGATTAAGTGTTTAGTAATATGTAAGGTGTTTTTTAATTAAAAATAAATTAAAATAATTTTTTTTAGATTAATGTGGGTGTCCGAGTCAGCTTGCGTGCACCACTACTAATCTCACAGGTCTTGAAATTAACGACCATGTAATCTTCCAGTAGCTATCATATGAGCAACTAAGAACTCGAACCTGAGATCACAGAGGGAGCAAATCCTTTGATCCCAAATCCTTACCACTTGATCACCATCTGGTTAAAATTTTTTATTTTTGATATAACCCATCAAGACCATTAAAAAACATAAAAAATATTATTTTAATTTAAAAAAAGAACAATTTTAAAAATGAATTGAACTGATTGAGTGACTAATTTCTAAAACTTGAGGGCCAGACAAGGAGTTTACCGATTATCTTAAACTGAAAGGAAAGTTATGACATAGATGCCAGACAGGAGGAATATCAAATCCAAAGGGCTTTCGTTAGGTTTTAAAGCCACGCGAAAAGTAGCGTGTAGCTTGGCTATTTGCACTTTAATAATGTTGTTTCGAACAAAACAATCCATGTTTGTTTTAATTTATTCCCTTTAGGTTTTTTTCTTTATTCTGTCTCTTAGATGACATTAGTGACAATGCTCACGTGTTATGGTTGAGATTTTTTTGAAATTTATTTTTTATTTAATTATACAATAATAAAGATAAATATTTATTAAAAAGACAACAAACAAAATAATGGAGAAGAAAGTTTCTTGTCAATTTTTTTTCCTGATTCGTGTGTTTATTTTTTATTTTGACAACAAAATGATTTTTGTATTAATAATAGAACTCATTCAATAAAAATTAACGGCAATAAGAAAAAAATATATTAAAAAACTATAATGATTTAAATTTAAAAGTAAAATACATATACTTTTAATATAAAACACACAATTTCTTTATTCATGCATTTTTTTTATTTTTATTAAATATATCTTTTTTATGAACAATATTGTTTCTAAAGTAAAAAGTTATTATGATCATGAAAAAAAATCTCAGTTAAAAATTAAAAAATCATAAATCTATAATTATTACACATCAATATAAAAATAATATAAGAAAAATAAATTTGATAAAATTATATAAAAAATAGATATTTTATTTGTTCAATATTAATGAGAAAATTATTATAAATTTTTTACATATTAGTCTAATTCATAATTATTCATAAAAAAATCAATAATATCACATTAAAAATACCAAATTTTATTTTAAACAATCACTTAGATATTATTTTAATAAATTGATATAAAATGATTTTTTCATCAATTGTTTTTACAAAAGATATCTCCAAAAAAGTCTAGGCACACCATTTTTTTTTTAATGGGCAGACAACTTCAATTTTTTTTTATATATATAGTAGACATCATGTTTTTCTGGTTGACTTTCTAGCCAATGTTCAAGAGTCCACACATCAGGTAAACCTATTTTCATCTAAACCTCAGTAAACCCCCCTAAAAATAAACATTTTAAAAACTCAGTAAACTTATTTAAAACCCCTAAAACAGAATATAATGACTCTAAAAACCAAAATTCTATAGAAATTAAAAAAAAAACCTTTTGGATTCCAAAATTCTTTCTACGACGTGTTCAAATGGAAACATTACCTTCAATGAATTCATTGATATTAATGTCATACTTTTATTTCTACTGGAAAGTGGCTTACCGACCATGTTTCCTCTCTTTTTTCATTTTTCAATGACCCTCTCTCCTTACACGTTCTAAGAATTAAAATGCAAAACTAATAAAGTTAAGGAATAAAACATGAAATGTTAAAAAATTAAGGACCCAAAATGAAAAAAAAAAGAGAGAGAACAAATTGTAGTTTTTCACGTCCCATGAACAACCAAAAAGAAAATACAAGTTGTTTTTCTTGTTTTGGTGTTGAATTTGGTCTCAATTGTTTTATTTTTTTTAATTAATAAAATTAAATATTATTATGCGAAATAAGGTATCAATTTAATATCAGGATATTTTTTTATATTAAAACAAATTATCATACTTTAAACCATACAAACATAACTTAAAATGATGAAATTAAAAAAAATAATAATTGAAACCATATAATTATTCAAAAAAAAAAATGATTCAACCTAGTGCAAGTTAAACTATAAAAATCTATAATGTAGCAAAAAAATAGTAAAAAAAAGTCAAATAACTCTCTTTTTGTTTATTTACTTATTATTTGACTACAAGTTAAATCCTTATTTTTCTAATTATATAAAAATATAAAGATGCTAGGATGGCTTAAATTTAATGCATGTTGGATGACACATTTAAAATATTAAAATTATAATATATTATGATAATCTCATAAAAAATTTAAAAAATTAATTTTAATAAATAAAATATTAAAGAATAAAAAAGAATATTTAGTTTAAAATAAAAATACCCAAAATAATAACTCTAGTTAAACTAGAAGAAAAAAAAATCAAATTTGTGACTAGAGTTATGAAAATAGGATTCATTTATAAAAAAAAATGAAACAAAAAACAATAACTAGTTTCTAACTAGCTAATTGTCAAAATTTAAAATTTAAAAAAATAATAATTTTTTAAAAAAACTATACCCTAATAATAATAATAATAATAATGTATGGGATATGTTTTCATGGACCCTATCCCATGCAATTCTTTCTCTTGCCGCTTTTAGCCCCTTTTTCAATATAAAAATAAAATAAAATAACCAAAGTAATAAATTACGATAACTGAAAATAATTAAATATCTAATTCCTTTACTTTATTTAACTGAATTCCGATCAAGGACCAAGTGGATAAGATAAAACAACAGTATTGTTACTTCGGTCTGTGGAAACTTAGGTCAATTAAAACATAATTGAAATTCGACAGACATTTAAACTTCGGAGGTCCTTTTTTCTATTTCTAAACTTCTCTCGAGTGTTTATCCGATCACCAATTCTTTTGATCATGATTCCGTTTGGAGCATCGTCTGGTACAGCTTTGCTTCTATAATAAGCTTTGTTATTGACCTTGTGCCTCATCATCATCATCATCCTAACCACCGTTGTCTCCCTCCTCCTCTGGCTGTGGGCGCATTGCTTCCTAACCACCGTTGTCTCCCTCCTTCTCTGGCTGTGGGCGCCTTACTTGAATTATACAATAAGGATTAAACTCATTTAAAAATAAATAAAAAAAACATGAGGCCGGTGTTCACCAGAATAAAACACCATGCATATACTCACAGTGCACTCTGGAGCTTTTTTTTTTTTGTTTTTCTCAATTTAGTCCCCAAAGTTTTTTTTCATTGCCAACAACTTTATATTAGTTAATCAAGGGTTAAAATGAAAGAAAAGAAATGAAGGTTGAAAAGACACCAAAAATAGATGGTATGTTCGAAGTTGGTGTGAAAAGTTTAATTTGATCATCTAATTTCCAAAAATTATATCTTTTCAATTTCTTAAATTTTTTCAAATTCAATTTTAATACAAAACTTAAATTTTAATATTCAATCTAGGTTATAGGAGGAGAGAGAGTGGATTGCTAGATTTTAATGTAGAAAAAAAAATCATTTTGTTAATTTCAACTACCAAAATAGTTTATTTTAATATCTATGAGTTTTGTTTAATGAAAGAAGTTTGATGATGGTTGTTTAAAACTTTAATATTATTTAACAAAATAAATTTAATTTTTTAAAAACATCTAACCTGGTTTGATTTTGTGTTTTAGACCTTTTTGGTTTTTTTTGGTCGATAAATTGATTTCTTAATGTTTTGAAGGTGTTTATAAGGTTGTTTATTTATTTATTTTTTACTAAAATAGATTAGGAAAATGAATTTTTAGGGCAAAATATTTTTTACCCTGATTTTTTTTACCATCATAATGGTATTTATAATCAGGGTAGACAAACGACATGTCATCTATCTCAATAAATAATAAATTATTTAATTATTTTTTTTATTAAAAAAATAGTCATTCATCTTTTAAAATGATTAAAAATAAATATGATAGTCTGAGCACGTGAGCCTTAGCTTGAAAGCCCATACACCCAGACAATATTTTTATTAGAAACCTAGATATGTTAAACCAATAGGCCTGGACATCTAGACTTTTTTTTAAAGCTTTTTTCAAAAAAAAATTGTTATTATATATTTAGGTGCAAAGTAAATTTAAGAAGGAAAAAAAAACTATTAGATGTAGTTTAGTTCATAACTTAGATCATGGATTCGATGAGTTTAGCCATAACATCCAGGCTATTGTTTTTTTTTTTTTAATGTTGTTCAATGCATCCCCCCTTAATTTAAGCCTTTTTTATATCTATTTTTTATTTAAGTTAAAATAAAATAAAAATATAATTTCACTTTTTATTATAATTTAACTTTTAAAAATATCTTTTTTTGTTATCTTTGTCTCATGTGTCTATCCTAGTAAAGACCATGGATAATTACAATAGAAAGCATTAAGCGCACACGCACACACAACACTACGAATAACTAAAGTTTTTGTTGATGTTGTAGTTATTGCTATTGCATGAATATCAAGACGGGGGAAAGGAAAGGGAAAAAAAATCGTTGGAGTTATGTTTGTAGTTTGATACCAACAAGTACCATTCTAGAAAAAAACCCTTAACCCTTAACAAGAAGATTTTGGTAGCACAAAAAAATAACCACTATCTGTTCATATAGAAGACCACATGTGTTGCCCTAACTTCAATGACCTCATATATTAGCATGTGAAATGTATATGTTATATATTTTTTATTTTTTATTTTTCCTTTAATTTTTTTATGCCAATTCAATTTAGTCACAGATTTAAAACCTTTATTTTATTTGATCCCCAATTTTATTTATAACTTTTCAATTTGATCATAAATTTCTTTTAATTTTTGGCTAATTAGTCTAGCTTGGAAGAGAATAACGAGTAAGAAAATAAAATTACATGTTGCCCAAAAAGGTTGTATAATTAGGATCACATTCATGAATTGGTTTGTAAATTTTATGTGTTAATTCACATCGACCAAAATTTATACAATATGTTATATTTTAAAAAATTATATTTTTAATGTTTTTATAACTTTTTAATTTAATTTTAGGTTCAATCCGTAAATTAAGATCCAATTATAGTTTAGTCAGGAAAAGAATAAAGAAAAGAAAAGAGATATGTCCAACCAAATTAATTAATTATGATTGTGTTTATTACCTGTTCCGTAGATAACTTAATATAATATGTTGTTATTTTTTTATTTTTTTTAGTTTAATCTTTTAATATTTAATTATTTTATATTTATGTTTGGTAGGGTTAAATAGAGGTTAAAATGAGGCGGTGTGAAATTGTTTTTAACTAGATTGTCTTTTAAAGGAGGCAATTAATACTTTTGGCCCACTTGATTGAACAAGCTACACCTATTTATTTATTTATCAACGTTTATGGAAATTGATTAATTAATTTGATATAATACAATGATCGTGTTTTTAGTTCTCATCCCAAAAATTTAATTGCAAGCGAAAAAAATAATGACATTCATACTTTATTATAAAATAATTGGCTTTTGATCCGGCTGGTAGCGATGTGCGGCCCCAAAGTGTCGTATTGTCCTAATTCTCACCTGCTAGATACTGTAACATTTATATCTGAGGGTTTTTTTTTTTTTTTTCCCTTATGGGAGACAGATGAAAGTTATCTGAACTGTGAGACAAATGACAGAGATCGTAAGTGCCACACTGAGTCACATGAATTTGGATGAAGGTGGGTTCCATGGGAGGCTTCCACTGAAGTTATTCTTTGTTACTCTTGCAGGTTTGTAGGAATAATGTTATAAAGAGCGGTGATGAGACTTGAGAGTTTTCGATGAAGATGTCTCTGGCAAAGGTCCACCTGCTGCGTTGTGCTTCATTTTAGTGACTATGGCTTCCGAATAGAGGTACTCTTGATGCCTTCTCATGACCATTAAATACCTATTAAAATCAGACAAAAATAATCTTTTGAAGTGTAGGGGCTTTTTTTGAAATATATTTTTAACATAAGGATTAACATGTCCTTGTCAAAAAACTTAAGGACGGAAAAATCTTCCAATTGAGGATTTACGTGTATGGGACTATTTAATAGAAAAACCAAACCAAAGAAATCTTTTTTGAAAATTCCAAGTACAAAAATATATATTAATGAAAAACCTAATTTTTAGATTGAACTAGCTATTTCACCTACATTTCATTGCAAATTAGATAATTTTATTTTTTAACAAAGAAAATGAATATGTGGGCTTTTTCAATGCTTTTTTGACCATAAAAAAAATTTTCAATAAAAAAAACTTATACATGTATCTAATTAAAAAATAGAGAATTATTCATGCCAATAAATATTTAAAACAAAGTTGTTAATAATAAGTAGAGACTAAACTAAAAAAAAAAATTAAAAAATAGATGTCGATCAAGATATTTAATCTCACAATATAAGTCATAAATCCAGTTATGTTTAATAATTTTATTTCATTGAATAAATTTTTTATTTAATCAAACAATTATCCATACCAATAAAATATAAAAGAAATCATTAATGATAACCAAAAACTAAACTTGAAAAATAAAAAGATAGATATAGATCAAAATACTTGATTTCACAGTACTAGTCATGTACCTAGTTGCTTCAAATAATTTTGTATCTTCTAATAAATTCTTTATTTAATGAAACGATAATAAAATTAGTATGTATTATGTTGCAGGTTGAAGCCAAAAAATATTTTGAACCACAAAAAATCTATCTAGACACCGCTGATATGTTTCCTAAGAAAATAAATAGATTTTAATCATGAATTCAAAATCATATTGGATAATATTTTTTTTAAATATTGAGATGAAAATATATTGGATTTAACTAAGTTGACTTACGAAACCCGCGAGGATAATCTTCCAAAAAACAAATTAAAAAGCTTTATCCTCAATTAAATTAATGTTAAATAATGAAATTGATAAAAAAATATTTGATTAAAAAAATACTCGAGTCAACCAATTAAACTCGTGGTCATGCATATCATTTGATTCAATAAATTGTGTAGGCTAGAAATTATTATTCATTTAATTATACGATAATAAAGCACATTAGAGTTTTTTAGTATGAAATATTTTTCTTTTAATGAAATAAAAAAAAGAATCAAGGACAAGCATCTAGGTTTAAGATAGCAAAAACATATCATTGATAACAAATGATGAAATTATATTTTTTTTGTTTTATTTTTTTTAAAAAAATCATATCATTCATAACGAAGGGTAAATTATTTATTTTAAAAAATTAAGGGGTAAAAAATACATTACATAATAAAAGAAAAATAGTTTGGATATTATGGTTTAACTCGTCAAACCTTTGATTTGAATCATGAACCCAACCAGATTCAATAAATCTTGTTATTATATTTATATTTAACTTAAATATAAAATATCAAAATAAAAAAATAAAAAATCCCAACACCTCTAGGCCTTTGAAAAGAAGAACTCAATCCCAAGTCTATGCATTTGAATTTGGTTTTAATTTCTTTTCTTTCAAAGAGGGCAGCAACCTTTTTATATATATATATAAAAAAATTATAAACAACATATCATATTTCAATTATTATTATGGTAGCTAGAAAATTAGGATAGTAGGTCTTTGCTTTAAAAATTTAATTTTTAAATTATTTCAACTTAAAAATACTTTACCAATATTTTTAAAATATTTAGAAACTAATTCATCAATCTAAAATAGAATTCAAAAATCTAAAATCAAACTAGATTAAATCTTTCTTTCTCATTTTTTTTTTCAGGTAACATCAAGATTTTAAATAATCATTATCAAACTCCTTTTATTTTATGAAACTCATGAACAACCAGAACAACCATTTTAGCAGTAAAAAATGATATAAACAATGACTTTCAAATCAGAAATTATAAAATAATAAAATATTATAAATAATATATGATTTATAATTTATGACTAGATCTAGGCCTACGCTACACTACGTATCTGTATTTTTATTTGCGAAAAATACAATGTCCAAGCACCATGAAAGCGCTTTAAATAAATTCAGTCATTTGAAGAAAACATGCTTGCACGTGGAGAAGAGCTGACACATTCAAGTGGTGGGTGCTCCGTTATGCCATGGCCAAAATGCCAGATCATCATGTCACCACCTCTAATGAGTGGTGGCGCTTCCATTGAGCTAATGAGTATGTCGTGGTTCTCAGCGGTTTAGCGAGTGCTTCCAACAAAAAATAAAATGTGTTTTTTTTTTTCAGTTATATTTTTTTTTAATTAATATTTGATTGTTTTAAATCCTTTTTATTTGATTAATTTTTATCTTCAACTCCATCATTTTAAATTAAATTTTGTTTGATTTTAATATTAAATTTGATACTAATTTTTTAGTAGCTATTTTTTTTTTCAATTTTAGCTTTTAAAATTTAATTTGATTTAATTTTTATATTAATTTTTATATTAATTTATTCATTTCAATTTTATCTCATGAGATTTTATTTAATTTGATTTTTATATGAGATATGATATTTATTTTTTTAATTATTATTTTTATATTATTTTTCTAATTGCTTTTGTTTTATAGTTTAATCTTTCATTATTTTATCTTTTTTTTGTTGAGTTTCATATTTATTTTTTCAATCACTTTTTTTTTTCTTTTCCATCTTTTTTTTAATTAAATTTATTTTTGTAGTTTTATTTATCACTATTTTATTAATTTGTAGTTTGGATCATAACATTTTTTGGTGTAATGATCTTAACTCATCCCCCAGGTCACATGTATAAAATGTTAATTCAGATTAATATCAAACTTTTTTAATTTCTTATTAAATATATATATTTTTTTAATTTTATTTTTTAATATTATTTAAAAAATAATATATTTATTTTTTATGATAATAACCCACCTCATAATATAAACTATAAGTGTAGTATTCTTGCTCAAATTGACCTGATAATATGATTGAACTTTTTATTTTGGATTCATTGATTTTTTTTTATCTCAAGAAGTAAATATAATATTATTTTATTTTATGTGTGATTTTTTTTTAACTTTTTTAATTTGAGGCATTTTCAACCCTTGAAACTTTAAGAATTAATTAACTATCTCATTTTTTTCTTAAGGTGTTTTTTTTTTATTTTAAACAAGAAATCCTTTAAAATTCTTGTTTTGCACACCACTTTTTTTTTTTTTTCAAAAAAGCAAATTGTTGTTTGGTATTAAAAATTTTTATATATTCATTGATATGTGAGAATTAAAAATAATTTTTTTATATATTAACAGTGAAATTTAAAATTTAAATTTCTAGTTTGACTGGTTAATTATGATTACTCTAGGGTATGTTTTTTCCTTTTTGATTGAATTTTCATTTCTAGTTGTAATACTTTATTATTATAATTACTAATATTATTATTTATTGTTACTATTATTATTATTATTATCAATACTATTATTATTATTATTATTAAATACTCAAAAGATTTATGCTCATGATTCATTGGATAACTTTATCTTAAAATTTTCAATATCTACCAAGTCAATGTTAAGTTTGTAGAAACAACTAAATTGACTTGTATTTTTGAGAAAATAAATTCATAAATATTAAGGAATAATTTCATTTATAGTAGATGAGATTTAAAAACTCGAAAAGAAATGAAGGATATTTTAGAGGGAAAAAAATTAAACTGTCATGAAAATTAATAATAAACATGAAAATTTGATTTGGTCGGCGAGATTTATTTTACAGAACTTCATTATCAAATATTAGAAATTACAACCACTAATTAAGCTCACATACACAAATACTTCACTGTCCAAAATCCAATCACATTCAACAAAACTCTTTCAAAATTCCACACCAATTCTCTTAAAAGCTAGATCACAAACAAAAGATGGCTGCCACAAAACTTTAATGCTCCTCTAAATTTCCACAGCATATATATATATATATGATCAAAGGTGATACTTTAGCAAGTACAGATAGATCCAGCTAGGGAAAATACAAGCATTTTAACAAAATAATAATTTGCTCAACCAAAAACTAATTAAAGAAGACAAAAGGGGGAAAAGTAGATGGAAGGAGACAAAGTTCTGCTATGCAGCTTACACCAATGGTGGAATTCAACCTTCCAGAGAATGAAAACAAGCATTTTAATGTATGACAGAAACAAACCTCGAACAAGTGGGTACTGACTCATTCATAAAACCACTCATGTATAAAGACAATATCCTCAATATTCATGCGAACTCCAAATAACCATGATTCGATATTAAAGATAAGATCTTTCCATGTCCTTTTCCAGATACCTTATCGTTTACAATCGAGGGACAAAACTTATCAGGAATCAGATTGGTAATTAGGATTAAATAAATACAAAGCAGCACGCAGTGTGTCAAGGTATTGCTCAATCGTTTGGTCGATGGTTTCAAAATATCGACTATAGAAATCTGTGCTTAGATCTTCTGTGATTTCCAAGCTCTTATATCAGTATAACCATTGGATATTCCAACGACATTTTGTGGGAAAGAGATTTTCCTTTCCTTAGTGAGCCGAGCAGAATGTCAATTAAGTTTCATAGTTAATTAGTTTTTGGCTTGTTGGATCAAGACTTTGCTTTTGTTCTTAGCTAATTAGTTGGTTTAAAAGGGAATACTTTAAATTTATTTCTTATCCAAAGGAGACAGAGAGAGAGAGAGTAGTGCTTTTTTATTCCATCGTGTAATGCAATAATGTGAATATCACCGTCCAGTATGGGTTAATCTGATCTGATCCTGAGCCAATCTGACCTCTCTTTCAAGCGAAGCTAGAGCAACTAGCAGGTTGCAACTGGCTGACAACATTTCTTCGCTCGACCACCATGGCAGCCCTCTCACCATTAATTGCCTTGCTCTAGATGTCGAGACCACTGATTTCGACTAGTGTCCTTTTGCAGTGTATTTGCTAGACTCTTCGTTGAAAATATCAGATTGATTCGTTTTAATGTTTTTGTTTATATAGTTCTAACAATTAAAATCAGAATCGTTACAAAAAAAACACACCGATTTCTTCCATTTCCAACTCGTGAACGCTTCGAGAATCCCTGTGGGAACACTCGAAACCCATTATACCAAACACGCCCATAATTTTCTCTCCGTAGGTTTGCTTGCCAACCAAGATAACAAAAGTTTTCAGATACGCAAATCTGTAGAAATATTATCACTGGCTTAAGGGTCAATTGGATGATCTAACCCCACCTGATCATCCTTATAATGCCTCGTGTCTTGGACCTACCATTTCTTGGATTCCAAACCACCAATACAAACATTCCACGTGAAATCTTACACGGAGAACTCCACTCTTATCTTCAAAATGGCAGGTAAATATGTATTAGCAACCACCTTATAGTAATCCCACCACAAGAAAAGGAAAGGTCATAAGTTAAAGGAGCAATATGGTCCTCTAATCATCAAAGTTGTTCTCCCACGTCATCACTCCCATTTCTCTCACGAACTTGTAATTCACCTCGCCTATATGTACTCTACACACTCGGCTCCCTTGGTCTCCATCCCCATTGAAAAGCATTTCCATTTCTTATTATACTGGACTACACCACCATGCCCGTATCCCTCGTTGTTACCCTCTTGGTTCTTTTCTTGGGTGTTTCTCTGCAAACCAGCGAAGCTCTAGACGCCTTTGCTTGTGACCCGGAAGATGGGACGAGCAGGAACTTTCCATTTTGCCAAGTGAAGTTGCCAATACAAAGCAGAGTCAGCGACCTTATTGGAAGGATGACATTGCAAGAGAAGGTTGGGTTGCTAGTGAACGATGCTGCGGCAGTTCCACGGCTTGGGATTAAAGGGTATGAGTGGTGGTCCGAGGCTCTTCATGGAGTTTCCAATGTGGGCCCAGGGACCCAGTTTGGTGGGGCCTTTCCTGGGGCCACTAGCTTCCCTCAAGTGATCACCACCGCTGCTTCTTTCAATGCAACTTTGTGGGAGGCCATTGGTCAGGTGAGATTTCATAACCTTGATTTTTATTAAATAATAATTAGACTACTCTGTAAAAGTTAATGGATTAATTCAAGTCATAACAATTAACAAGAATTCTATCAGTTGGAGAACCTTTTGTTTTCTTCCTGTAATGGCGTCCTTAAGTTTGTACATGTGAGCTGGATAGAACAGTCAGTATGGAAGGCAGCCCTTTAGCATGCAAACCTCACCCAGCTCTGTGACCATGCATGAAAAGTGACAGTTCGAACCCAATTTGCATGAGGCTCATACAAATAATGTAGGGACGCCTCCTACATGAGCCAATGTCACTCTACAAAGCTTATAATTACTCTATGAATGAGTGTCATTGTCAATAACCATAACATTAATATGTGATAATTGATACCAAGAAAAAAAAAAGTAACTATTGATACAGTAACACTCAGGAGAGGAAATTAAATCTTAAGTGTGTGTTGTGTTATCACAATGCCGAGGTGTTTTTAAAGTATTTTCTATTTAAAAATATATTTAAATAATATTTTTTTACATATTAAAAAATACAAAATTTTAAAAAATATCATTTAAAACTCAATCTTAAACCTCCCCTTCATATCATGACTGTGCTCACAATGAAGACATAGTGGTTGCAGCTGTTGCTAGTATGTACTAATTATTTAAAATTCAGACATTAATTAATTTTTTATGCATTTCAATTAATATAAATTAAAGTCAGTGATTATATGAATGCAATAGTTTAAAATTACTGCTAGTTACAACATCCAGTGCACAGCATTACAAGTTAGGAGATCTTAAAAATAAAATTAAAGAGATATATATAAATTCGATGATGTGACGACCTCTCTTTTTATGACATGCTTGCTTGCTACGACACATTAAAGAGATAAAACAAAGATACCAAATATTGCTGTCTTTACAGAAGAAAGTGGTAACGGAAATGCTCTTACTTTAATTAATTAAAAAAATATTAATCTAAATTATCATAATTTGTAGAGTCAATTCTTTGCCAAGTGTGGATGGGGCTGCTAGAAAGCGAATATATCCATGTCTTTTTAACACCAAATGGGACCTTAGTTTTACTTTAATTGCAGGGCTAATCAAAAGGGTATAGGAAAAAGGATAAGAATTTAATTTTACCTTAATATAATGTCGGGCAAGTTGCTTCTTCTTCTTTTTTTTTTCTCTCTCTCTCAGCACAGACGGTAGTGGTGCTAGAATTAAAACTAAATAAAATAAAATTATCTAAAATAAAACCAATCCTGTGTACTGTGCAGGTTGTGTCAGATGAAGCAAGGGCAATGTTCAATGGAGGGGTGGCCGGGCTCACATTTTGGAGCCCGAACGTGAACATATTTAGAGACCCAAGATGGGGTCGTGGACAGGAGACTCCCGGTGAGGACCCAGTAGTAGTTGGTAAATATGCTGCAAGTTATGTTAGAGGTTTACAGGGGAATGACGGTGACCGGCTGAAGGTGGCTGCTTGTTGCAAGCACTTCACTGCCTATGACCTCGATAACTGGAATGGGGTTGATCGGTTCCACTTCAACGCCCAGGTACATTTTAATTTAACAAATGTTTAATCTATATATGTGCTGCTGCTCTGCATCATGGGAGCTATACGATTGACCGTCCATTTTGTTGACTTTAGGTATTGTGTTTTTGGTAACTCTAGCAATAACATAGAGGTGAGGCTCCCCCTTGTGTGGTGGTCTACTTTTGGACATTATGGAATATGAGGGTGGTCCATATATAATTTATTCAGTTTGAGATTCTATATTAAGCTCTCAATATGTAGCTTAACGCTTAATTATATATAACATGATGTAGATAATATAATCTCGAGGTTGAATAATCTATACCTTGAAGAGCGGAAAATGGATAACTTTTTATTTTTATTTTTCACAAAAGAATAATTAAATATTATCGCTTATGACAACATCGAAGAAGTCGATCAAGGCAGCTGCAAGAGAAGTTAATCCCACTTTTCAGTCTGTCTTTGCTTATGCCCATAAGTATCATCACGGTGTCATCCTGATCATTGCTTTGGTCTGTGCACAACTTTCTCCTACCTAAGCCAGACATAACATGGATGAAAAATCCACCAAATTACTAGTAATCCTCATGGCTGCTCAATTGCTATGTGCTGCCTGCCTTCATCTCACGTGTGGGGGTTAATTAACAGGTAAGCAAGCAGGACATGGAGGATACATTTGATGTACCATTCAGGATGTGTGTGAAAGAAGGCAAGGTGGCAAGTGTTATGTGCTCTTACAATCAAGTGAATGGGATCCCCACTTGTGCTGACCCAAAGCTGCTGAAGAAAACTGTACGTGGTCGGTGGAAACTTGATGGGTATGATCAAATCCAAATTAACGCCATCCAGGTTTTATATATATGTTGATGATTGTATATATATAACATGATCATGTAATATATAATTAACCCTTTCGATGCTGTCTGCGATTATCACCACAGGTACATTGTTTCAGACTGCGACTCAGTTGGGGTTTATTACAGTCAGCAACACTATACTACAACGCCAGAAGAAGCAGCTGCTGATGCTATCAAAGCAGGCCAGTAGCCTTTATTCCTACATCACCTTTTGTCGAAGAAAATATATGTGCTGGACCTACTAATTAACCTCTGTTAAATGGGGTTGGATGAAAATATTAGATGGCAAAACTACCGATGTTCTGATAAAGATTACTCTAACAAATTAATTTAAATATGTTGCAGGTTTAGATTTGGACTGCGGACCATTTCTAGTTCAACACACCGAGGATGCAGTGAAAAAGGGCTTGCTAAGTGAGGCAGAAATAAATAATGCATTACTTAACACACTGACAGTCCAGATGAGGCTAGGGATGTTTGATGGTGAGCCATCATCAAAGCCATATGGGAACCTAGGCCCAAAAGATGTGTGCACGCCTGCTCACCAAGAGCTTGCCCTTGAAGCGGCAAGACAAGGCATTGTACTTCTCAAGAATCAAGGTCCTCCATTGCCTTTATCTACCCGCCATCATCAATCCGTAGCCATCATTGGGCCTAATTCAAATGTCACTGTTACGATGATCGGCAATTATGCCGGTGAGTGTTATAGAGCTTGGCTACTTGAACTATCTACAGATATTGATCATTAACAATTTTACTCATGGTCGATTACTAGGTGTGGCCTGTGGATACACAACACCCCTACAAGGGATAGGGAGATACGCCAAGACAATATACCAGCAAGGTTGTGCAGATGTTGCTTGTGTTAGTGACCAGCAATTTGGCGCAGCAATGGACGCAGCACGTCAAGCTGATGCAACGGTTCTAGTAATGGGGCTTGACCAGTCTATTGAGGCAGAATCCAGAGATAGGACTGATCTTCTTCTACCTGGACGCCAACAAGAGCTTATATCCAAGGTTGCCGCAGCATCGAAGGGCCCAACCATATTGGTCTTGATGTCTGGGGGACCTATTGATGTGTCTTTCGCTGAGAATGATCCAAAAATTGGAGGCATCGTATGGGCTGGTTATCCTGGCCAAGCTGGAGGAGCAGCCATTTCTGATGTCTTGTTTGGAACTACTAACCCAGGTTTGGTTTTAGTAGTGCTTGTCCGAGTGTCTTATTAGGCTCACTTCATCAGGAATGTAAAAGAGAATAACGACTCTTTTTTTTTGTCTTGCAGGAGGCAAGCTACCCATGACATGGTACCCACAAGATTATGTCACAAATTTGCCTATGACAAACATGGCCATGCGACCAAGCACATCAAATGGCTATCCTGGAAGAACCTATAGATTCTATAAAGGTAAAGTGGTGTACCCATTTGGTCACGGAATAAGCTACACAAATTTTGCTCATACCATAGCAAGTGCACCAACAATGGTTTCTGTACCCCTTGATGGACACCGCCAGGCCTCCAGAAATGCAACCATTTCAGGAAAGGCAATCAGAGTTACACATGCTAGATGTAATAGGCTGTCGTTTGGAGTGCAAGTAGATGTGAAAAACACTGGCTCCAAGGATGGAACTCACACATTGCTCGTCTACTCTAAACCACCAGCAGGGCATTGGGCTCCTCTCAAACAATTAGTGGCCTTCGAAAAAGTGCACGTTACAGCAGGGACTCAGCGAAGAGTGGGAATTAACGTCCATGTTTGCAAATTCTTGAGTGTTGTGGACAGATCTGGAATTCGAAGAATTCCAATGGGAGCCCATAGTCTCCATATTGGTGACGTGAAGCACTCGGTCTCACTTCAAGCCTCAATTCTAGGTGTGATCAAGTCTTAAAATCTCTCGTGGCATGACGTCCGGCTATTGAAATGTCTCAAGTAATCAAGCAGCAGTAGCATAATCTTCTCCACCAAAGTCACGGAGTCGGGATAAAAAGAACTGTCTCTCAGAGTATAAATTAAATTTTTGATAAATTCTTGTTATTCGTTGATGATAGTCCATATTAAAGGACAATTATAATGGGATTTTCAGAAAGAAATGAAGAATTTAAGTTGTGAAACATAACATGTCTTTCTTTTCCTTTCTTTTCTGCCTCTTTATTATTGAAAATAGTGAAAGAGATTATAAACTTTCTTTCTTCAACTTCTTACAGCACTCTAACTGCTACCTTTTCTCTAATTCAGATGTCGAAACTTATTAAAAACTCCATATTCACAATTATGCAAATTGTTATTCTTGATTTGAGTTTGCTACGAGTATAAGATTTGAAACCTAACTTGATATTAAAGTTTATTTTATGGTCTAAATTGCAGATAAACCAAGTTAATTTAGGCTAATTTTAACTTTTATTAAAAAAAATCTAAAATAAGATTGTCGGGACTAAATTAACTAGGTTTACAATGCTATAATTGCTATCTAGTTATAATTTAATTCAATTTAGTTTCGGCTTCCATTAAAATTTAACTTAGAAAAATTGAACCATGTAGTGAAAATAATGCGATGTTATTATGAGACAATCAAAGTTCACCCTTTTTTTCAAGGATTATGACCCCATTGTCCCATAAAGAATATCTAGCAAAAATAGAAAAAACTCAAAGAGAAGCCTCTGGTTTGTTGTTATTATTTCTTTTATAAGCTTGTTTGTGGTATTTTGTTGGCAAGGTTGTTTGTTGTTAAATCAACCAAATTAAAAATACGTATAATTATAGAAAAAACTAAAAGAGATAGCAGTTTCTCCTTGCAAAAATCAATGTGCATATGTCCACAAATTATTCTGGATTTCGTTGGTAATTTTATTTTTTTATTTTGATTATCAAACTTTTTTTCTTTCCTATTTGAGCCTTTAGTGGCCAAAGCAATGGGTAATTAGATCTAACTTATTAGGGATGGTTAATGTTGAAAGATGGAGGAACAACGTGAAAAGGATAGAGAAATTAGAAGTAGCTTTCAAATTCGATGAGAAAAGTGAACTTTAGTCCTTGTACATTTTAATTGATATGTTTACTGCCCCTTTGATCTCTAAAAATTTATTTAAAAATAAATTTTTAATTTAAAACTTTATTTTTTTCTATTTTCCCTTGATTTAAGAGAGAAGAGAGTTGTCATATTCCAGTTGAAAAAAAAGAGTTATTATTGAGTTTAATTTAATTAAAAAAATTCTACTCGAGTATTCTTTGGCTTAACAAAGAATGGATTTGTTAGAAAGTTTTTGAAATTCAAGTTAGATTTCGGTTTTTTTAATTAATTTTGGATCGTTAAAGACAACAAATAGGTTTATTATGGTATTTACTATGCTTTTCGTGTTTTTTTTATTAAAACAAGTAAAAAAAATATTTTTTTGAATAAAAAATTCCTTGCTATGATTTTAATAATATCTTAGTCGTTTAAATCTAGAATAAAAAGCATGGTGTCATTTATGTTTTTTTAAATAAATCATCTTCTTATGTGTGTGTAAAAGAAAGTTTGCACACCTTCAGCATGTTTTTTCCCTACTTTTCGATCATGAGTTCATTAAAATAAACATATATATATATATATATATATATATATATATATATATATATATGAGATCATAGTATCTTTTATTATATTAATAAATGTTTTTTTAACAACCCTTCATAATATTTTTTAAAATTTTTTTATTAAATAGCTGAGAATCTTTATTTCTCTTTCCATTTAGATTTTCATTCCAAATCTCAAAAAAAAAAAATTTGTTCTTTAGATTTGGTTTATTTTTATAATTTTTTATTTTACATAATTTATAAAATTGATGTGCCTTTTTAATTTCATCAACCTTTATTTTTTTTTTATTTTCAAATTTGATCTTTTTTTTATTACTATTTATTTTGTTTCAAAGTAGTTTTTAAATATATTTTGGTGTTCAAACCCTCCTTTAAATTATTTTTTCTATCAAATTTAATTCTTATTTTTTTTATTGTTAGTTTTTTTTATCAAGTTTTTTAAATTGATATTTTTAAAGTGGTTCATAAAAAACTTCTGAATTTAAATAAAATCTAAGATTTCATGAGTTGAGAATTTTAAAGATTTGAGCAGGGTTAGAATGTTTACTCTAATTTGCTTAATTTTTTTCTTTCATTTAAGATGATTTTTTTTCTTGTTTCATCCTTTAATATTTATTTAATTGGGACTATGTTCCATTTCTTTTTAGCTTGCTTTCTTTGAAATTTCCTATTGATTTGACTTGGTTTTCCATTTTTTTTTTCATTTTTTATTGGGTTTTTTTCTAATTTTTTAAATTAATATTTTTTTTTATCATTTGCAATGGCTTTTCTTTTTTGTCTTTTGGTTTGTCAATTTATATTAGCTTTTTTGTCTTAGTTGAGTTTATAATCTAAGTAACATTTTTTAAAAAAAATCTAAAATATACTTGCATCATAAAATTATAATTTGTTTTGTTTGGAGTCATTTTTATATATATATTTTTACAATTTCATCCTCTATGGGTGTTTTTATATGAAATTTAGTCCTCATTTTTTTATTGCTATCTTTTTTTGCAAGTTTTTAAAATTGATATTTTTTTTATAATTTTATTATTTAAAATTAAATTTAAAACTTGTGAGTTTCATAAATTAGATCAAGTTTAGAAAGTTTGCTTGAGTTATTTTTTTTTATTTTTTTGCTTTTTCTAGATGATTTTTTTTTAATTATTTCTCACTCTTTTTTAGAGTTTTGTTTAATCATTTTTTACAATTTATTTTTTATGAGATTAATTCAAATTCATGACTAGAGTTACTATTTCAATTATAATGGCAATTGACTTTTGTTTTCTTTGTTATTTTTTAAGTTTATTTATTTTAATTTTATTATTCAATATTTGATATATTAAAAATTGATCTTTATATTTTTTTTAAGTGATATTTTTATCATAGTCACGAAACTTATGAATTAGCCTAACTTAACTAGAATTTTTTTACTATTTTTTTATATCTTTTTTTATTGCAGTCTCTCCCTTATTTACTTTCCATGGGCTCAAATCAAGGGGTTTTTTTTGTTATTAATTTTTTCATTATATATATATATATATAACCCGAGTATCATATTTTATTAAAAAAAATTACGTCGTAAAACAACCTACGCAGGCCACAAGTATAGTTCATTCTAATCCTAAATTTTACGTATAAAAAAAAAAAAATCGTTGTTTTCAACTCGTTTTAACCTTCGGGGGCAGGCAGCTAGGATTTGAATCGATTTTATAGCTCTTCAAAGCCCTTCTTTTGGTCTTGCGAGCCCATGGCGTCTTGTAACTGAAAACTTACATCTATGGATCGGGAGGCTCCTTGGGCCTCACGGTCATTTCTTCAACATAGTCTGGTGAATGACATTTTTTATTCCCGGCAACATGACGGAGTAATTTCTTTGATTTTCTCCTTTCCCCTTCGCTAAAGACCAGCAACCAGTTAGTATTTTATGATCCTTTTGGAACAGGCAAGCTACTTCTGACCTGACACGCACAGGACTATCTGTGGCAAGAGCTAATCCACAGGGAGGACCCGGAAAACCTTCGAGCTAGGGGACAGACCATTTTCATATGACCATACAGGCTACAGCTAATACAGTTTGATATATGTGCTAGTGTTGGGATGAGCAACACGATATTCGTAAATCCCCATTCTAGTCAATATCTGTTGAGCTGCTTATGGCTGTCATGGACCTCTTGGTCCCCATAAAATCACCATTCCGTGCCTGGCAATTAAGAATCTTTCAGGTTCTTGGACCCAGTTAGCAGTCGCTAATTCAAGGTAGACTGGTAGGGCGAGATCACTTGCCAGCATCACATGCTGTTTCTGTAACTAGAATTACAATATAGAAAACATTGCTCATGTATAAAAAAACAAATTAATCACGCGTAAAAACTGTACTGAAAAGCAATCTACGACAATAATTTCTGCTTGTTGAAGAACATGAGCTGTGCATTAGTCTCATCTCTCATGAGCTGTACATCAATAGCTCAACCAAGTTTTGATTTTGGGTGCTCGCGGGAAAATTTCAGCATTTGCAATTATTAATTAACATTTCCAAAATAGGTAAAAGTGACCCACCATAAAAATAATAATTTATTTTATTTTTAAAATTATTTTTAATATCATAACATCAAACTATCCAAATCAAAATCTCGATAAACCGTTTAGGAGGCAATTACAAACTACAGCCCAAGCTGATATATCCTAGCTCGGCTCTTACCTTGGCATTACATCCTTGTCCCATGTGCATTGTTTGGCCTCTGTCTTGTTCACACAATGACCCAGCTCCCGCAATCTAATGAGCGAGCCTAGCATGTGCAAAAACCATGAAGATAAAAAAATAATAATCACGAAGCAGTATGGCACTGACTTTGACATGTATACACGGGATGAAATCTTATGATTGCTAGCCTTTCTGCAAGTAAGCGTCTGTTTTTGCCGTATCACTATATTTTTTTAGAGAATATATAATTTTTTTATTAGAATTTTTTGAATCATTTTGATATTAAAATAAATTTAAAAAAATATTATTTTAATATGTTTGAAAAAGAAAAGACGAGAGGTGGGGATATGAGGATACAATTTCTAAAGCCTAGCATCATGCTCCGTGACCATACCCTAGGACACCATTTTCAAGTACTATATATCCACATGTTCGTTTGGCTCATCTCCTACTCGTGGCATGAAGCATTCTGGCGTATCATGATATCATCTCTTGTAATTGTATGGGGGGAAAATGATTAGGCTTTGATATTCCATATATAGAAAGAAAGATGCCTAGCATTATCTGCAAATAGAGAACCGTGTAGCATAGAATATATCAATCTGCATGTGATCTTTTGCTTTCATCGGAAGTTTGCTCCAAGTTTCTCCATTTCAAGTCAAGTGCTACGCCATTGATAGGTCTAGGTAGAGGTTTTTTTTTTAGCCAAGTGAAGAGAATGAACAGGGTGGAGTGAACTATCTGAAAAGAATTTTCTTTTCCTTTGATTTGTTTTTTCACTTTAATCTGATTACACTTGTACAAGGAGAAAGCTTTAACAAAGGCTGCCTGAGCGGGGATGGCTCGAGAAGATTCTTAAAACTCCTAGAGCGTGCCCAGGGAGCCCCTGAGTAGCCGAAGCACCATGGACACCTTTCCCACATTCTTTCGAGTTTCGATAATTGCAAGAGCTTCCTTTTCTTCTGTTTCACTTTGTTAGTGAGCACTGGTACTAATTGCATTTGATGAAATGGTACAATGGGTTTCCTTTTTCTTTCTTCTTTCGAGCGAAAGTCAACTCTAAGCAAATTTAACAAGTGATTTCATCTTAAATTTTCCTGCGCCACAAAAAAAATGTAAGTTGGCATGCCAAACGACAACAATTAAGTTGACATTTTATGATCCTGACATCAATATTGACCAAAGACGTTGAATAATGCTACCATCGAGTGCCCATGCCGGCCCGGCGCAAAAGTTTCGACAACAGCTCAGATTTCAGAGGTGGCTCCGGACAAAACCAAGGAGGCTTGACTTTGCGCATCACGAGCGGGCTGGTGAAAGCTCTTTAACTTCGTTGAAGTTTTCAACTCCTTCAGGGTGATTATTTCATGACATGCTTTGGACTCCTTTAAAATTGGTTTTTTTAAAAAAAATTCATTTCCACCTAATTTCTTATTATATTTTCTTTATATAAAGTGTTTAAATTAGTTTATACACATTTCAATTAATTTTTAAAATTAATAATTTGATAAGTTTTCAATATCTATTAATATTAGCAACTACAAATTTAAACATGAGATTATATAAAAAAAAAAAATCTCTTCGTCCCAAAGTTATTATCACTAGCTGCCTGCTTGATGTGCTTGAATTTTTATCACTTGCTAGTAAATATATCAGATATGATAGAAGGTGACGATTTGTGACCATTCAAGAGGTATTGTTCACTGGAATAATACAATGGGTTTCGATCTTTTAAATGATTAGGATTCTTGTTTTCTAGCTGGTGGCATTATCCAAAAGTAAAAAATAGCATCAATTCTCTAAAATGGTACTTTAGATGTAGCTAAGATTATTACTAACAGAGATACATATAAGTAAGTTGAGTACTATTATTATTACTTGAGGAGATTTAATTTATATTTAATACAAGTAAGTTGAGTACTATTATTATTACTGGAGGAGATTTAATTTATATTTAATATAAGTAGGCGTACATATTCTTCCACAGTGTAACATGTCCTGATTTTGGGAAGGGTGGGAAGAGGGAACAATACTTGAATATATATATATAAAAGGGGTGATTCATTGTAGATGCCTTTTTTCAAGTAAATGAGACGGTTTAACACTTGGATGCATGCATCAATTTGGAAGCACTTTGGAAATTAAATTCAATTAAATATCCGAATCAGCATAATATGTATATTTAATGTTTTACAATGTTTTTAAAAGTGTTTTTGGTATTTTTTTAAGTGTTTTCTAGTTATTTTAATGTGTTGATATTAAAAATAAAAAATTATTTTAAAATAAAAATTATTTTTTAAAAATCAAAGGGAAAGAATGAATCTCAAGGTGATTTCACCACTATTATTCTTTCCTTTTAATTGATAGATATTTTATTAATACACTTTAACTTGTGATTCTTCGAATTAAGCATGCCGTTATGACAATTAACCTGTACTCCCACTGTACCGTTCAGGGCTTTTTTGGTGTCATAAAGGTTTCAGCGTATGAAACCCGCAAATGCTAGAATATTATTCTAAGAGATTCATAGAAGATTTATTGGAAGATGCTCATCATTTGGACGGTTAATATGCACTGTCGTGACAAATAAATTAATGTTTTTTTTATGTAAAATAGTGGTACACTAGCTATTTTGACAAGTATTTTGTCATGAGTTGATATTTTTTTAATAAAAAATGAACATGTAAGTTTAATTTTTAAATGCATTTGTTTATAACAATATTAAATATAAATTAAAAAATTTATGAATGTATCTAATTAAATAAATTAAAAATCATATGCGACAATAAATCAATAAATAAATAAAATCATTATTGATAATTAAATATGTAACTGGAAAAATCAAAAGATTGAACACAACAAATATTAAATTAAAAAAAAACAACCCTAAACAAAAACTCAAGCCAATTCAGGCAAACTCGCCAAGCTCGAGGTCTAAGTGATGAGCCATGTGTAAATAAATAAATAAAATAAAAAAATCGTGAACTTCAATATCAAAAAACTCCAACTTTGAAAGATAAAAATGAGAAAGAAAATAAATTCTCAATCAATCTAATGTTGAAAGATAAAATCATAAAAAAAATTCAATTTAAGAAATTTATCAAAATAAATTCAACAAAGAGCGACAAATAAAATGAACCGAGATAATCCAGTTTATTTTTAAAATCAATGAAAAATTATATAGAAAGCAAATAAATAAAAATAACAGAGCCTAATCTTCAATTGAATAAATACTTAAATCTAAAAAGTGAAAAAAAAAACAAACAAGACCTTAAAAAAGAGGGGAGCAAATCCGAACAAACCTCTTAAACCTAAATCAGTCTCTAAAACTCGCAATTTGTGAGATCCTAGATTTGGGTTCAATTAAGAAGTTCAATTCCTAACTAATTTTATGTTGAAGGATGATATGAGAAAAAATCAAATTAAAAAAAAATTACAAGAGTGAAAAAAATAACAATAAAAAAAATAAGGATCAAATATGGTTGGAAAAAAAAACTAAAGGATGATTAAATTGTAAACAAAAATAATTTTAAAAATTATATCAAACAAAACAAATAGCAATCAAATAATTGGAGATCAAATTTTAAAGATGAAAAAAAATAATGAAGGATGAAACTTAAAAAACATTTTAATTTTATAAATTATTTCAAATAAAACAGATAGTAATCAAAAGAACATGAATCAAATTTGAAGGAATAACAAATTGAAGGGCTAATTGGTAATTTTAAAGGGGTTAACACATAAATTAAAAAGAAGAGAAAAGAAAAAAAGAAAGAAAAGTCGTCGATACCAAACTAGATAGCTTTTGACCTCATACATCATCTCATCAGTGTCTATACCAAACTAGATAGCTTTTGACAGTATATATCATCTCATCATTATAAGAATACCAAGATGATTTAAAATCTACTATGAAGAGCAGTGTTTAGCCACTGCAAAACTCTACACACACAGCTCATATGTTGGCATATGCATTAATTTTTTTAATAAAATTTATGTTTTTAAAATTATAAAATTACCCTCTATTAATTTAATAACTATAACAAAAAATACGAATGAAAAGATGATGATATCAATGTAGGTAAAAAGAAAACAAAAATTTTTTAAGATTATTTATGTTATTCTAATGTGCTTATAAAAATAGAAAGATTAAAAACACTTGACATCAATTTTAAGAATTTTAACTCTAATGATAAATTTCTTTGTGCATCATAATTGTAAAAAAACAAAAACAAAACAAATCTACCCCTATAAATATGATGATGATTAATGAAACCTCGTGAAAAAATATATTATCCTCAAATAATTAATTAATAATATTATATTAAAATAATTTAAAATACATAAAAAAATCTAGTTTTAAGTAAAAGAATTAAAATAAATTAATTTTTAGACAGCATTTTTTACCGCACCCATGTAGAGGAAAAGAAAATAACATTTTTTTATTAAAGATAGATAAAACATTCAATCGAATGAATCTGGAAATAAAAATATATATATATATTGACAGCTCGTTCAAATCTAAGACATTGACAAATTAACAAACATCACATGGAAAAATAGATAAGAAAAATAAAAATCACAATGATGTTCAGCCTGGCTATAAAAATTATTCAAAAAGAAAAATCCTAGATGGATAAAGATTGGATCTCATTTCGTTTTCCACAAAACGGTTGAATATTCTTCAGGAGTTAAATTATTAGAAAAATAAATGGCAGAGAATATGACTGCATTTACTATAGATGCTTAAGATGACAATCACATTAGGCCAGAACATAATTTGAAGTTTTTTATTTGTTTGTTAGTGCTTGAATGGTAGCTATGGCTAAACAGTCCCTTGGTATTAATTTGGGGGCAGGATTGATTCTTTATACCAGCGCATATGTGTTTAATATACAAATAATTCATGTTCAAAGTTTAAAAGTAGGTTAAAAATCGGAATCCATTAAATGGATGGTGATGAGTGAAACTTAAAGATTCATTGAACGATTATGAATCGCAACTATTGGATGACCCTTCTTGTTTATATGAGCAAATCGTCATCCTTCAGCACTCAAGAGGAAATGAGCCAATACGTGCTCCTGTAAATCTACAATTCCGTGCATTGCTTGCAACTTTTGAGCAAAGATGAAGCACGAACCCCCCGAATTAAGCTGCCTTTGCTGGCCATTTTAAGGCTTAAACCGATGAACCTCGGCGCGGGCGTGATCACAAAGCTTCATCACATGGGTCACCATCTCCCACGTGAAATTCCATCGAAAGACACGTGCATCCCTCTGAGCTTTTATCTGTGCTGTGCAGGGATGAGCATATTTACAAACTTTTGGAAAGAGTGTCGCACATTGGTTGAATCATTAGTTCACAAAGCATGATTGGTTAAGAACCCAAATTTATAATAAGCCATTATCATGCCGTCGAGATTAAAAGGGAGGCTTCTGTGTATGTGAATATATAATATAAGTGTGTTTTTTAATCAAGAATCTTTGGGAATTCCCGTCTCCTTTCTTGCTTCCTTGTATGTAAACATGTCTTAGAGAATGGGAGCGTCTCCCCCGATCGATCAGCTAATAGATCATTATTAGTTTATATATATATCGACTAAGATTGGCACAAGAGAGAACCCCATGATGATGCTGATTCCCCTACCCTTTTAATAAGGACCTTGTTGCAAGCATAAGCTATATATTCTGGTACATATATAATGCTACGTACCTGCTGACAGGATGCCAGAGCTCTGCCGAATTATTTCCATGATTGTCACAGCTGTGAGCTCAATTAATTTGAAATCAAGACCCTGCAGGATTATTCATCCAAGGTTTAGAAATAAAAATAACAGGACAAGAAATGAGGTCGGGTGTTAATTATGAAGACTTGGTGTGAAACAAAATTTAAAACCTTGATATCAACAACTAACCTGTAGATTTATTGACTAATTAATCTCATAAAAACTCTGCCAAAATCCGGTCCTTATATTTATGATTAGCTTAATACGTGTGGTCCAAACCAAAACATAATCATGATGGGCATCTCCAATCAATGCTTGAAGAATCTTGCAGAATTCCCCTTGGCTAGGGGTGAGGACAGGAAAATAAACGCATGTACATATATAAACCAAGTGATCAAGGGGCATGCACGGCGAAATTGCTTTCAAATCAAACGTCTCAGGTATAATTAAGACGAAAGTAGATATAAATATAAAACTATTTATTTATTTATTTATTTATTTATTGTTGATAAGTGCTGTTTCTTCCATCTGTCATTAAAATATTAATATTCTATGTCACTTACCAGGAATGACCACTTATGTGTTTGTGGGTGTGGTGGCTTCGAAGGAATGTGTTGAAGAAAGCAGCACCTACCATACTTATCGTGGTCGAATAAACCTGTTTTCTCATGCTATAAGGGATCATATAGGGAGGTTCAATGCCCTATGTACGTCCTTATATAATGTAACTATGGTCGATTCCATTTTTAATAATGGTGGAGACACTACATGTGTTCTCATATTGGGCGCATGATCTGCTCTTCACGTGATATACCAATGCCCTTCAAATTGAAATTTGTAGGTGGACAACCAGTCTCGTCAATTTTAGTTGTTCTTGGCCCATTTTCATTCAGAATAAAAACAAGTGTAGGCTCCGTTCTTCAGAAGAGACCTGCCCTAGCTATAGGATAGAAAAAACAATGAAGATCGAAGAAGAAAAACAACTGGAAGAAGATGCGCACTAATTAAAATGGATAACTGGTCGTGTTGGATGTTGATGATATACATATACGTGAAGAGGGAGCATTCATTAAGATAGGTTAAGGGACACACGCAAACCCAAGACATGCAAGTGAATAAGTGAGAATTAATGATCATTCAACGTTTTGTTCACAAAGGTTTCTCAAATAAAAAAAGTTAACTGGACCCTGCAAGTTGAGCGATGTGCGTAATTTTCTTCTGTTTTTATCTATTGATCATCTTTACCTAGAATATTATTGCTCGTCTTCATCAGAATAAGGGGCCCCAAGTTCTACAACCTGGAGTCCTTAGCTGTATAAGAGCTGCTCCTGCGTTAATGGAAGAAAACAACCCTTGTAGACCCCAACATTACGTTGGTCCAGTGGTCCCAGACCTGTGGGAACAGCAGCAACAACCCAAGTAACGTAGGTTGGACCTCAATGCTACGAGAGGAGAATATATAGCATCTCATTCCCGGCTGCTGGTTTAGATTAGATCGATTACTTTGTCGCCCGCGCTTTGTCGCGGGTAGGGTGAAATTTGCTGGCCAGCGCAAAAATGTTAGTTGAGTGAAACAATCTATATATAAAATTGGAGGACACCATTTTAAAAGAACAAAAATAGTTCAAAACTATGTATAAAAGCATGTCGAATTATTTGATTACCCATAAGTAGTACTTAATTTTAAATTATAATAGCATAATAACACTGGGAGTGTTTGGTATTGAGATTACTGTTATAGTTTGAAAAAAATTATTTTATAAAAAATATTTTTAGTTGAGGTTGGTTTTGAAAAAATAAGTATTTGGTTAAAATTATAGTTGAAATTGAGGTTAAACAAAAAGAAATTTAATATATTTGGTTAAAAATGCTTTTGAAATTGAGGTTATAAAATAATTTTAAAAAATATATATTAATATTTATGATTTTTAATTTAAATATTATAAATTTAACTATTTCTATTACATCATGAAATAAATCATACTTTATATATATAAAAAATTAATATTTCATTAAACTATCTATAATTTTATTACATATAAAATTTATCTGACAAAAACTACAGTTTTCATGATTTTTTGAACGTGTAATAAAATTAAATAAAATATTATCAAAAATAAAATTAAAATTACAATACAAATAAATTTAATTCACTTTAAACTAATTTAAAAAAATATATTATTTTTTGAAAAAGAAAAATGTTAACTAATTTTTCTAAAAAAACTATTCAAAAAATCAATATCTCTCTACACTATTTACTAAAATGAACAGTACAGAGAGATGCTGATTTTTAAAAAATAATTTAAAAACAAATACTATTCACTAAAGTAAACAGTGCACTCGCACTATTTACTAAAGTGAACACTGTAGAGGGATGCTGCATGGCGCAGCAGTAAGAAGCACGTAAAACCTACTTTTATTTTTCAACATTTCAAACATGAAATTGAGTAGGATCCATGAATAATATTTTATATTTTTTTGTTATTAAACGTTGTTGCATCTACATTTTAATCAAAACACAGATGCAACAACGTAGACAAACACTTTCTTACATGAGTGTAGTACATTCCAAACACCTCGATCCCTTCCTCTCCTCTTGACGAGCTCTTTATTTTTTCTCAGCAATTATCACCTTTTATGCATTTTCATTGTTTTGTGGTGGCGCGCGCGCGCGCGCGCGCACACACACACACACACACATATATATATATATATATATATATATATATATATATATATATATATATATGAGTATATAATAAAAGGATAAGTATTTGATGTTTTTTCGTTAAGAAATTCTTTCAATGTAGTTTTGCTTTTGAAAGCTAAGGGGAGTCTTCTTGTATAAAGTATAACAAGGCTATCATCTTTGAAAATTTTGTAAAGTAAATAATTTTTTTTTTCAAAATTAAAAAAATTATTTGTCAATTATTATCAAAAATTATTTGTTATTAATATAAACGAGGGGGTTAACTTTTTAAAAAGTTGGGGTGGCAACTCACTATTTTAACCACTTATACTAATAAGAAAAGAAAAATTTAAAGATTTAGACTGATAGTTTGGAGGATTTAGACTAAAATATAAAATAGATTAATTTTTTTTTATTGTTCTTAAAATACTTTTTTTATAGAAACAATGGTTGCTTTATAATTTTTGTACATGAGTTGTTACGAGAGGAAGGTTACCATAACAATTATTTGTTAGGCCAATTATAAAACTTAAGAATGATGAGGAATCATTGTCTCTAATGCTTTGGAAGAGTTGCTTCATGATTTAAAAATATCCTTTTTCATATTATGATGAGGTAAGAAGAATATAAGCACAAGATCAATGTGGTAGGAATTTAGACTAACAGTTTGAGTTTATAATCTTAGCATTTTGATATTATTGTAACCATTCAATAACAATAGGTTTGAAATTTTTTATTTCTACTATAAAAGAGTCCCATCATTTTACTTTGTATCTCCTGATGAGGAGAAGATATTCATGTTTGGTATTATATTCAAAATAACAAGAGCAAATTCAAGGGATAGAATTTAGAACAAAAAAGGAGAATGGTGAGAATTTTTTTTAATTCCTGAGGGTTTAAATTTTGTTTGAAGTAAGTGTAACTATTTTCAACTAAATGGTGAGGTTTTATTACTTTATAAGTACAACCAAAGTAATTCCATCATTGAAGAAACTAATTACATAAATTTGAAATCTTGATGGAATTATTAAAATAGAATAGCTAGACTATTGTTGAAATTTAAGAGGAAAAAGGTGTTGAACCATACTTGTCAATAATTCCAATAAAAATAAGTCTAAGCAATAAAATTATCCAGTTTTACATGTGATAACTAATTAGAAATTGAATTACTTGGTGAAGGGATTTTTTCCAACTAGAAAGATAAAAAATGTTTTGAATGATACATGTAGAATAGTGGTATTAAAAATGATTTTGTTGTAGTTTAAAAAATTTGAATTTAATTGAATCTATTATTTCAAGTATTGTCATATAGTAAAATTGAGGTTTGGATAAATTTCAAAGCTTAAAATATCAATTTGGAGAAAAGATTTTTGTAGATGCAATGAAAAGAATTAAATGAACAAAAATTTTTATAATAAAATAATTTTTTTAACAATTATTTTAATATGCTGATGTGATTGAAGAATTTATTCTTTGTTATTTTATATTTATTTAAAAATACTATCATCCCTCAATTCACAAGTATATATCCCAATTATTTTGGGAAGTAGTTAAGAGATTAAAAATATATAAATGATGAATTTTTTGTTTTTATTTTTTAATATGTTGAATAATTCTTTAATAACTTTTTTGAAAATAAAATATTATTACTCTATCACAATTAACAAGGTGAAATGACTTTACATCCAAAGCAAGCTCAAAGGTGAAAAAGAAACGCCCTTTATATTTTCTGTTGATAATGCCTCATTAACCCTACTTGTGTTATGTTTTTTTTCCTCTTGGCGTCATCTTTTTTTTTTTCAGAGAGTGGTTCTATAAAGGATGACATTTTTATAACTGTTGGAAGGTGTGTTTTTTAATGATATTGATTTAATTATAGTGAGTTTTTTTCTTGGAATAAATTTAATAAAAATATATAAACATTATATTTTTATTTTTTTTATATAAAAGGTTTATTATCTTGTTAGAAAATATAGTTCCAGTTTCTATATAAATAATTTTTTATATCAAAACATATGTTAATAATCTTTTCATTTTTAAAAAATTATTTTTAATATTATTATATGAAAATAATTTAAAAATACTAAAAATATATTAATTTGAAGTAAATAAAAAATTTTAATTTTTTTTAAAATGTTTTTGATAAATAAAAACAAATAGATAATTACGTCGAATCGAGTAGTTTCTAAAGCAATTGAAGCTTTGCTTGAAAAAGGATTGACAAGAACACAGTTGAAAAAAAAATTATCCGAAACACTTTGCATCAATGATTCCATAATGTTATGCTGTCCACTGGATTGAGTTTCAATAATAGAGGTCTCGATAGCAAGGAGAGTGCAAGACAGCGTCCAGCACCTGGCTGATCTGGACAGCGAGGGTGTCCACATGTTACGTGGGACCTGCCATCGAGGCATGCCGCGTGGATGCAGGCCATGTAATGGAGATGACGTGGTACGAGATTGGAGGGACTGTCCTCCAGAAAGGGGGATTGTTGGCCCTTTAGAGGTGGGGTCCAAGGAAAAAGGGGGAGCCTTTAAGACAAACCCATCTGGCTACTATCCATATTCATGTGCATACATTAATCAATTTGAGTGAGATAAAAAGCAAAGCAAACCCCATAAAGAAAAGCATGATTCCTGTGCCTTGTGAGGGAAGGGTCACTTTCCCCCGCCCTATAAAATATGCCCCTGCAACATTATTACCAATTCCTCCTCCCTCTTTTCAGATAATTACAACCACACCCCTGTCATCCTTCTAGCCCCCCCCCCCCCCTTGGCCTCGTGTGACCAGAACCAAAGTAGTGTGTTGCCATAGAGCACGAGGTTAAATGAAAATCGGAAGACCCAGGAAGCTTCATCTTGGTTGAATGAATTAGCGGGAGAGACTCTTTTATGGTGGGAGATCTTGTATTCGAGTTTTTTTTTTATAATAATTTTTTTATAAAAGAAATACCTTGATTAGGTTGCAATTATGGTCACCCCTCCCTGGAGACACTGCTCAGACCTACAGCTATGTGTTCCATTTTGGGAGGTAAAAATAAATATTTTGAACAAAAAAGAAAAGGGAAGAAAAAAAGTGCACTTATTCCCTGAGCTCACTTTGAAGCAGGAGGGCAAATGGGTAAATTGAAAGTGACCACGGAGAAATAACTGGGGAGTTTCTTACGCGATCTTCACTTGCTTTTCGGGCAATTTGATGGCGTCTTATCTTTATATTTTCGTCCCCGGTAGTTGAACCAGAGGACCCGTGATGGGTGACCGTCTATGCCCGGTGACAATCATGAACCCTAACCGATGTATCCATAACATAGGGAAGAGCGACTCATCAATAGATTTATTATATATCAAAACCGTCAAAAATAAAAAACTATTATAACTATAGACGTATTCTCAAATTCACTTACTAAAAAGCTATTATAAAATTTTATATTTAAAAAAAAATTAAAAAACCTTATGATTATTGAATTATAAAAATTACCTTTAAATAAAAAGATATCATAAAAAATAAAAATATTTCTAAAAACCTCCTATATTAATCTTTCTAAGTTGAAAGGAATACATTTTTGAATTCAATTTTTAATAAAAATTTATTTTTTATTAAGAACATTTTTTTTTTTGCATGTGAGCTACCTCATTCTAGATTCATAATATTTTTATGTAAATCATCTCATTATAAATCTTTAATATAATATTTTTATATACATCTATCTAACAGATAATACCATTAAAATTAAAAATTACAACAATTTATGCAGACAAAACAATATACTAGTTCCTAGAGGGTGCCTCATTATCCTTTCATATATAAAAACATCATATTTTAAAACTTCTTCTCGTCATCGTTATTCCACATCATATAACAAAACAAAATAAACCACTATGGAACCATTGTTGTTTTATAGGACATAATAAAATAAAATAATCACTAAAAATCATTGATCACTTTTCTTAGATTATGGAGTTTTGATATCAAGGAACTCATACTTAAGTAAAAGATAAATAAATTTATTATATATCAACACTTTTAAAAACTAAAAACACTATAAATATTTAAATTTATAAAATATTTATTTTTTTCATTTAAATATTTATCTGTCAAGAAAAGAAAATTATTACACTACACTAATAATAATAATAATAATAATAAATAAATTTTCTTCAAATAGAAAAAGATTTAAAAAGCATTATAATAAAAAAACTTAAAAAACATTATTTTTTCTAACAAAATTATTTGAGAGTGTAATTATAGTTATTTTTAAAATATATTAAAATAATATTTTTTATTTTAAAAAATTATTTTTAAAATCCATACATTAAAATAATTTAAAATATAAAAACAAATTAATTTTAATAAAGTAATTAATTTAAAAAAAAAAACACCATTACACTCGTATTTCCATTTGCTCACATTCGCTCCCCAAGTTTGTAATAAAACTGTTTTCCTAAAAAAACAAAAACAATAATAATTATAGGGTATTGTATAGAGTGCAATAGGCCACGTAGCCATAGTGACGAGAGAGAGAATAAAAGTAAGTGGTGCCAGCTATGAAGTTGAAGGATCAAAGCTTTCTCTGAGGTCAGAGCTGGCAATTTATTTATTTAGTTATTTATTTATTGCTTTTCTTTGAAGGCCAGGCCTCTCTCTCTCTCTCACACACAGCTTTAGTTTCTCTCCCATATTTACAACACACTTAAACATAAACAAGATTTTAAATCCAAAGATCAACCCTCCCTCTCTCCCCACTTTGTTCCCGTTTTCCCTCTTTCCATTCCATTCCCTTGCTATATATATTTCTTCTCCTTTTTATCTCACAACCGAAAAAATATATGTGCTTTGGGGGAGACAGAGATAGAGATAGAGGGAGAGAGGGAGTGGTTAATGGTTGATTCTTCTTCTTCCTCAACAAGAAAAAAAAAACAACCATGGCTGCTTCTACTTCTCCTTGTCCAAGTATGAATGAAAAGAAGCACTGGTGGCTAAGGAACCGGAAGGTAAAATATACAACTTTCTTCCTTTGATGAAGAGGATCTCTGTTTTGCCTTTATATTTCATTTCCTATGGTTTATTTCATCTCTTTCTCGAATGGGTTTGAGCTTTTCTTTTTCGTACATATATATTCCTGTGAGAGTTAATGAGCTAGTGCATGAACTTTCGTGTGATCATACAGATTGTGGACAAGTACATTAAAGATGCAAGAAACCTGATTGCAAGCCAAGAACAGAGCGAGATTGCGTCGGCTCTTAAGCTTCTAGACGCGGCACTTGCACTCTCTCCTCGCCTAGAAGTAGCTCTTGAACTCAAAGCAAGATCTTTGCTCTATCTTAGGCGATTCAAGGAGGTGGCTGATATGCTTCAAGACTACATTCCTAGCCTTAAAATGGCAAACGACGATTCGGGATCTATTTCTTCTTCTGATAGTTCTTCTCAGCAGCTTTCAAGAGAGCGAGTTAAGCTGCTGCCTTCAGATAACTCTGATCCAAGTTTCAAGTGTTTCTCTGTCTCCGACTTGAAGAAGAAAGTGATGGCCGGCCTCTGTAAAAATTGCGACAAAGAAGGGCAATGGAGGTAAGTTCCTCGGTTTCTGTTTCTCTTTTGAAGCTATGGTATGCGGTTCAACTTTTAATAACCATATTTATTGTCTAGATCAGTGGATATGTTTTTGCGTTGGTTGGAGTAAAACACACCCAGCCAGCCATGTGTTCTTACCTTTTCCTTTTCTTTTAGGAGATGAAGGTGGTAGCGATAATTGAATTTTTAAAACTTTCAACTATCAAAGGTCTTTTCTTTTTTTGGGAACTACGTAGTGATTCTCTCCAGTGAAAATGCTAGTGCACACGGGCTTTGCCCTGCTTTAACATGATTTGGTCATCTTTTAAGGTTAAAACCATATTTTTGTGTTTTAAAATTTTTTTAATTTTTTTTAAATCAATCATAACCACTGTTAATAGTAAAAAAATCCCATGATGGCTATCTGTGCTTTTGCCCAATTCAGTATTTTATTTTATTCTACTGTTTTAGCTTCTAGGTAATTATTTTCTTTTGAAATGGCCTAATTAAAAAAAAAAAGTTGAGTTGTAACTTGGGATCTTGGTCCCAAAGACTCCAAATTTACAAGTTAAACACTTGAAACTTAATGATTCTATTCAACTAACTCGATCATTAACGTATATTCTTACAGGTATCTGGTTTTAGGCCAAGCTTGCTGCCATCTAGGCCTAATGGAGGATGCCATGGTGCTTCTCCAGACCGGAAAACGCCTGACAACTGCTGCATTCCGCCGTCAAAGCATTTCCTGGTCAGAGGATAGCTTCTCTCTCTCAAACTTCCCAATCTCCAGCGATATATCCACATCGACAGCCCCACCTACCCCACCGAGAAATTTAACCGAATCTGAAAGCGTTACGCAACTCCTTGCCCACATTAAGCTACTGCTTCGACGCCGAACAGCCGCGCTGGCGGCCCTGGATGCTGGCCTCTATTCCGAGGCCATCCGCCACTTCACTAAGATCTTGGAGGGCCGACGAGGGGCGCCACAGGGATTCCTTGCTGAATGCTATATGCATAGAGCTTATGCATACAAAGCATCAGGGAGAATTGCAGAGTCCATTGCTGATTGCAACAAGACTTTAGCTTTAGAACCTGCCTGCATTCAGGCGCTTGATACAAGAGCTTCTCTTCTGGAAACAATCCGTTGCTTGCCCGATTGTTTACATGATCTGGAGCACTTGAAACTACTGTATAATTCAATCTTGAGGGATAGGAAGCTACCAGGTCCTGCTTGGAAGCGGCACCAGGTCAGGTACAGAGAGATTCCTGGGAAACTCTGTGCATTGACTACCAAGATTCAAGAACTGAAGAAGAGAGTTGCTTCTGGGGAGACTAGAAATGTTGATTACTATGCTTTGATTGGATTAAGGCGTGGGTGTTCGAGATCCGAATTAGAGAGAGCTCATCTGTTATTGAGCTTGAGGCACAAGCCTGATAAGTCTATAAATTTCGTTGAGAGGTGTGAGTTTGCAAATGATATGGATCTTGAATCGGTAAAAGACCGAGCAAAAATGTCTGCTTTGTTGCTCTATAGATTGCTTCAAAAGGGTTATTCTAACGTCATGTCAACAATCATGGATGAAGAGGCTGCAGAGAAGCAAAGAAAGAAGGCATCAGCTGCTACTTTGCAAGCAGCTCAAGCAGCAGCAATTCAAACCCAACAGACAACTCAAAATGCCAAAATGGAATCGAACCCATCTGCAGTGGAGATTTCTGGTCCCAACAGGATCAATTCCAATGAAAATAAAGTGGTATCTGCATCTTCAGGGAGCAACACTGCATCTGTCTTTCAAGGGGTGTTTTGCCGCGACCTTGCTGCGGTTGGGAATTTGCTATCACAAGCTGGGTTTAACCGTCCACTTGCAGTGAAATTCGAAGCATTAAGCTGCTAAATGATGAACAAGTTTCTTGAGATGTCACCGGCAGTGGAATCTCTGGTTCATTTTGTACAAACACATATATAAATTTAGTCTGCCGGGAAATTTTGTTACCTTTTCCATATCTTTCTTACCATCTACTCTACTTGTACAGAATTTCAGTACCGAATTATCTATTTATGGGTCTATGCTTTATTGCTTAGTTTAAATTTGGAATTTTATTAGTACCTTCTCATCCTATCCTCAACCTTCGTTTTAACTAGTTTGGGTTTTGCCTGTAACTCGGTATCCACATGTGTAGCCAGGGGATTGCCGAGAAGCAAAGCTGGCTTCGGATTCTCTCTGGTGTCTCATACGTTGCATTTAATTTCTATCAGTCTATCTATAAGCTGACACGTCTGACATTCCACTAGATCTCATTAATTTGCTAATGCCACATCAGGTTTATCTCTATCCACGCCTGGTGAGAAAAATCTCTGCAACTAAACAGTGAATGCTATAATCCTATTGGGTTTGAAGCCACCCTGTGTGGGTGTTATGGCTTTGCGTGCATCTTGTAATTTAAGACATGGCCGTGTTCCAATGGTGGAAACTGCAGAAGGGACCATGTCAAGTACCTATCTCCCAGCGGAAAAGAGGTTGTCAGGTTTTTTTCACGCCGGGCTAGGGCAACAGAAGAAGGGGTCTTAATCTTGCACTCAATACAAGAAAAAACAAGTTGGTTTTGGAAAGGAGGAGTCATGTCAATTCAAGGCTTGCAGCATCCGAGCTTTTTTTTCCCTACACATCTGCACTCCACACATCTGTGTATAGGCACCTAAAGTGTACAAAATAATGACTGGTTGAGGCAAGATAAGGAGCAATAATGGCGATTCGCATTCTGCTGTCTTGTGTGACTGACTGTGGGGAGGCTTAGACTTTTAAGAGGGTTGTTGGGTATCAATAAGGTTTCCCAACCTCCTCAGACCTCATTGTATCTGTTGGAACATTTAGATAGCATTTCATTACTTTTCTAGTATAGAAAAGATAATGCCGAGAAGGCAGAGGGAATGGAAAATATATATAAAATAGAAATTCATATGAAAATAATTTTTTTGGAATAAATTTATAGGAATTTTTATATTTTAAAAAATAAAATACAAAAAGACATATCTCCAAAGATAATATATATTATTTTTTATTTTTAAAATATTATTGTAAAAAACTTTTAATTCTAAAAATATCAAACTAAGACATACAATAATAAAACTACAATAATAACAAGTTTTATCCTTATATTAACTTAAATTAACTAGAAAAAATATATTTTTTTATATTTTTTTTATGATTTGGTCACCATAATCAAATGAATCATTTTATCATGTTATTTAAAACATGTATTTTCTATGTAAGTCAAATACTAATACTAATAATATTAATAATAATAATAATAATAATAATAACAACAAGGTTTCTATTCCATGCAAAAAATTGCATCATTGTGTTATGATTTTTATTCCGAGTCATGTTCAGCATTGCAATATAATTATGCTTTTGAAATTTTTTAAAATTCTTTTTTAGCTTTAAATTAAATATTTTTTATTTTTTTAATATGCACATAACAAAAAAATATTTAATATATTTTTAAATAAAAAATATTTTAAAAAATAATTTCATCGTTATTCCAAACAATTCTACAACTACTCACCTCTAAAGAAACACTGTGGGGCTAAAGCTTTTCTCAAAAACTGTCTTTGGCAATTAAACACTTACTATTACTATGAGTTGCTTTTACTGTGGGAAATAATTAAGATTGCCTTTCTGTGTGGTCATCAATTTTTGCCAAAGAAAAAACAATTATTCAAGCATTATCATTGCTTGAACTGCCGAGTAATTATCCTTGTAATTTGACAATTGCCGCAGAGTGCCCATCTTGAACAATATTGTTAAGCAATTTAAAATAGAATCCTTTTCATTTCATGTTTAAGATTAAGTTCATGTTTATCTACACCGATTATTGAAATAAAAAGATATAATCTCTTGTGCTTTTCATTCCAGCCATAATCTACAAAACGAAGCGACGCGCCATGTAAACAAACAGGATCTAAAAAGATTAATAATCTAGTCTAATTAAATTTACATTAATAATAACAAAATATAGGAATCAATGATAGCAGAAAGATAGCTCAGCTGCATGTAGTTTTCCATGTAAATGATGACAGGGTAAAAGAGACCAAAGCTTGATGTCTCTCTTGTCAATGGAGGAAGTGGGTGCATGCATCGTTTAGGTGATACTTCCCCTCTGTTCACTTTAAGACAACAAAAAGGAGCTCCCAAGCCTAGCAGTGTACTCAAATAATATGCCGTCTTCACTTGTTAAAGATGCTCTCTCTGTCTTTCCTTACAAGTGATTTGAGAACTTTTTTACCCTCATAAATTTCGCTTTGTCCTTTTGTCCTTCCACGCTACTCAACAGCTTTAGTTGTATCCAGTCCCCACCCTCATGCAAAATGATAATTATGTTGATAATTAACTTCTGATCAACAGAGAGCTTGAGATTAATTATGATTTGAACGTCTGCCTATCTTCTCTCTCCCTTTAATTAAGCCTTGATGAGATCTCAGCTGGTCTAAACTTGGATTCACTGATCCATGTTAATACGAGTGATGATTTTGATACTTGTCTTACCCTTCCAGTAAGAGTACGTGCTATAGTTTTGGATGCTCAAGCTTTCTAACCTCATGAGAGAATTTTATCCTTGTGCTTTAGGACAGCATGTTGATCTTCCACCAGAAAACTTGCTCTCAATCTGCAGTATGATGTCTCCTGTAGGATTTTATGACACTTGTTCTTGCTGTGTTCTTTCAACGGACTTGTTTCTTATATTATTGTTATTATTAATGTAGCTCCTCTGCGTAGTTTTTCGATTATTTTTTTTTGTGTCGATATTTCCAGCAATTTTCAAATGCTGGAAACGCGCTCAGGTATGAATGAGAGCCAGTTAAATGCCATTGTAATTCTTGGACGCTTCTTGCAATATTAAATTTCAACTCTTTTAGAACATTATATTTATTTTCTTATGGCGAAAGAAAGGGGGCTCTGCACGAATTCTCACGAGGCTGCCATTTTTATAAATAAAGTCGTCAGATCAGATATCATGGAGCATCTCTAAAAGCATGAGATATTATTTAAGGCTTAATCCCCACAAAGTAGAACAAATTAAATTCATGGTGTCATGTATAATGACTACAACACCCTCGCTTGCTGGGTGCATTTGGAGGGTAAGAAGGGAAGTAGGAGGAAGAGAGGACTTGGTGTTTGAAGGCTGGGAACAATGGAAAGAGGAGAAGTCGTGGCCAGATATGATGATGTCAGGAGCCCCATGTGATGCTATCATGTGCAATGATCGCCCTTTTCTTCCTTTTTCCTTCTGGTAGGGAGGAGGGGGTACTCAAGGCTTGTTTCTAGCTCTTTGTCAAAACCAGGTTTTGGGGAATTTTACAGATAGATGTGTTCGTTGATGAGCTGAGCACCAATTTCTCGTCCATTTCACACCTTTTTCATCTTTTAGCTCAACTTTTAGGGTGGTTGAAATATTTGCTAATCTTTAACATTCTTTTGGTGACTTGAAATCTCAAAAAATTTCTTTTGAGAAATTCTTGTGAATAATTTTTTTTATTGTAAGTCATTTTAGGAATTGGTTGGTATCAAGGTAGCTTTTATGATTGTGTTTTAATTTATTTTTTTAATAAAAAATACTTATAATTTCTGTTAATATGGTTATATATGTATTTGATTGAAATTATTATTGAGATTCATGTTAAATAAAAAATAATTCAAAAATGTAGGATTAAAATTAACTAAAAAAAATTGTATAATTTATAGCTTTAAATTAAATAAAAAGCATGTGATTATTAATAAATAAAAAATGTACCAAATCAACACCAAGCAACATTAGGTTCTTATTATATTATCCTATTAAACTAATTGCAGTCCTACCATGAATATAGTTTATTAAAGATAGCCTATGACATCTAGGGCTTCCTGAATATGGTATGATATCAATTAAAATATTATTAAAAATAAAATTTAGATGGTAATCATATTTTTCAAATGCATGATTCTTCTAAACTTTCTTATCATGTAACTATTGATACCACTACAGTTTGAACTTGTATTTTATAGGTATATGTGAGCATGCTTTGCAAAATTATCTATCTTTTTTTCCACGATCTAAAAGTATCTTATATCATACTGCATGTTAAAAAGTGTACACAATTGAAAATCTTTTTCCGACTTTTAAGTTGTTTATATCATTGAAAATTTCGTAAGTGATATCTTTCACATTTATATAAATCTAAATATTTATACTCATTTGGATATCCAATATTTACCAAATTATATTTTCTATAATAAAAAGTGATGAATTTGGAACTTATTTCATAAAAGGAAGATTATATAGAAAAATAATTACAATAACATGAATATTTTCTCATGTAATTACCTTTAGGTGATTTTAAAAATTTTATATTAGAATTATCAATTACCTACAGAAAAATATGTGTGTCATATGCATTATCTTCTCATCCTATCAAAACAAAAAATAATTACATGTCAAAGCTATATACATTCATTACGTTTTGAGTCAGTACATATTTTCTACCAAAAAATAGGATTCGATTTTCTTAAGAAATTATTACAGACACGTGTGCTATCAATTCCTCTTGTGCAATTCTACATCAACTAGAAGAAGCATCAAGATGTCGATGATTGAAAAAATTTATCCAAATATAAACAGATTTATAGCATTAATAATACAATAATATATTAGTGTTACATTGAAATGAGATATGTATCTTGGATCTACTCGATTTCTAGTAGAGTGTTTTGAAATTCAGAATCTTCTGGTTTTACAACATTTATTGCGTGCACATAAATAAATTTAAGCATTTTTTTAAAATATTTGTTAACAATCTCGTTTAAATATTGAAATATTTCTTAAACTTCTCTATTTGAAGCATCTAATGCTAGTATATAAAAAACATTGCCACATTTTCAATAATACTCATTCTTTTTTAAGCTTATAATCCGTATTTTGTTTCTAAATCATAACGTGTTATTGCATCCATCCTAAACATGTTGAAACTTTATTTCTAATGTTCTTGTAAAATTTTATTCAACCATCTTATACTTGTGTTGTACAAAATCATATAAGGTTATTTAAACATATTATTAACATAATATATTATTAGAGCTCCACCTGTATATATTGCTAGTTTATGATAACCAAAATCTTGCTTCTAAAATGAATTAACAACCTCATCATCATTATTGTCATCATCATCATCACTATCTATATTCCTCATCACCAATATCATCATCACCATCATTATCTCCATCACCATTATAATTAATATAATTAACTATATGATTCATTACATTATAATAATCTTCCTCAAAATTTTCTTTGAATAAAGCATTAAACCATTTGACTTCCCAATCTACAATTACAAATGAAAAGAAAAGGATATTTTTTTTAAAAGTTTGGTTCAGAAATTAATATTATGTGAACCGAAAACAAACTAAGGGATGTTAAGTAGAGAATAAATAATTTTAAGCCCTATAAAATTAAATAGAAAAGTTTAAAAATTAAAACATCATATTCATTGATAAACAAGTCTATCATGATCAGTTACTATATTATTTAAACATAAAATAACATGACAATAACTAGTTCTTCAATGAACTTTATTAAAATTCAGTAATTTTAATTGTTTCCAATGAGTTTTTTTGCTAAAAATTATTTATGAGTTGTTATATATAAATATTTTTAATAGAAATGAACAATAACAAGTAATTATCCATTACTTGGAATTTTAATGCCAAGAAAATTTATAAAAGATAAAAACAAAGACCAACCTATTGTTTCATTAATATATTCTACGAAAACGACTCACAATACAGAGATTGTATCCTCACTTTCAATATTTAGTGAGAAATTGAAACCTGCTTCTTAGATCTAAAATTTGACATTTAATAACCTTCAATTAGTAACCATAAATTGTAGACATAAGCGTCTTCTTGAGAAGGATGGGTTTAGGTATGTATTCAAATGTTGGATTCATGAGAATGAAATTACTTCTGCAAAACTTGGTACCGGGCTTACCTTTGTAGTATGAGATGTTTAAAAAGGGACACCAGTAATATTATTTAAGGTTTAACTTGAAAGCTAATTGATGGTTATCAAATTTAATTGGATATTAGTTAGAAGCTAGCTATTTTAGCATCTCTATTGCTAAAATTTGCATCATTTGAGACTTGAAAGTTGGTTGGCAAACTTGTATACCATCTCACTCCAAAATAAATGAATAGGACTTACGTGCTTAGGGTATTGATAGTTTGGTAGTTATAGATAAAAAAAAAATCCACGACAAAGATTCTTATTGTTCTATGTTTTACACTATATTATTGAGTGAAACTTGTTTGTCCAATACAAGACTGCAAATGTTCTTATGCATGTTCTTATAAAGTGACATTGTAGTGATTTGATGACTTTGTCATGACACTACTACATAGGTAAGTAGATCTTTTTTTAAAATAACATAAGAAAATGTGTTTAAAATTAGTTGTGTAATGACATCTAAAACTTCCACTTATAAAGCCTAATAAAGATTCAGAAAATAATTTTGGAATCTTATAAAATCCAAGATCAAGTCTTTCTTGAAGTGAAATATTTCAACTGTCCAACATATGAAAAGTTGTTTAATGTTCCTTACTAAACAATAAATTCTAAGATGGATTAGCTTATGAGTTATGGAACAACTATGCCTGTAATCATTCCAGAGCTATTATTAGTATTTCATGATTTTTTTTGGACTTCTATTCATGTGTTTATCAAGCACTCAACTTTATCATTTGATCTTTAAATACTTTTGTGTCAATAACTTTTAGTTAGTCATGTATAAATGTAATTTTATACACATATTTTTAAATATGAAGGGAGAAAGGTTGGGTAGTAATTGCTCGAACCAACAACAACTCATTCAATCGTCTGTGATAACCTGAAAAAAGTGTATCCCAGAAAGGATGGAAATTAAAAAAAAATGGCAATGAGAGGATTATCTCTTACTATACCTTGAGGGGAGTGCTTCAACATGCTTGGTCCCAAATGGTGCAAGGAAAACTTTGTTTATTAGTATGGTTAGTGCACTTTTTTTATAAGATTTTATAATTGTATAGACTAAGTTTTTTTGTTAAGCATAGCATTACCTAGTTTTTTTGTTCAACATTGGAAAAAATGAATATAATTAACTTTCAATCATTTTCATGTTTCTTCTTTTATACTAGAAATGATAAACATGTTTACGAGGGTTAGTGACCAAATAATCAATCTTGCTCAGTATATTCATTGCTAGTTACCTATCATGATTGGTTAATATACCTAAAGAAGTTGCTACATAAGAATGTTACTTGTGCTATAAAAAGCTTTGAGAAGGATAGTCATATTTTATAAAATCATCAAGAAGAAGAATAACAATAAAAAAAAGTCAACATATGAATTGATCAAAGAACTTGACTTAAGGATTCTAGCATTTTAATAATAAAGAAAAAGACTAAGATTTTTTAATGAAAATACATTACAATATTTTTATAATTCATTATCATCTTAATATAAATATCAATCTAAGCAATTCAAATACCAAATATTACATAAATATTTTTAAAATAATAATTTTAGTACATTACACATAGTCGAAGGACCTTTACATTATAACAACACAAGCACATCAATAATTTCCAATTCTATTATGGTATGTATATCAAGCAAAAGGAAAAAATCAATAAGAATGATGGATGTAAAGCACAACTCTTGTTATTAAGACCTTTAACTTTAGTATCATATATTTTGTAGTCATTCAAGTTTTACAGTAACGTCTTGTATTATTAACAATATATATCTCTTGCTTCTTAAAAGTAAAAAATTAAAAGCATAGCAATAAAAGTCACTACATTTGACAATGTTATCAATAGATTGAAGTTCAGTCATCACATCTATAATACTACACTCTTTCTTATCCTTATTGGTAAAAATGCATAATTCACTTTTGATAGAGACACTATCTAATAGTGAACTAAACAACATACTAAGCTCAGATTTCAAAACTTTTTTTTTGTTTTCTCCCACCTTTTTTTTTGGAATATGTTTTATTTTATTTTTTTCACTATTATAGGTGCTACTGTTTGCTACATTTACTCTATTTACCATGTTATTACATCATCAATAAAATTAGTTGTGGCATCCTTCTTTGAATTATCATTTTCTTCCTCTAAATTCAAATCATCATCACATGTAACATTCTCTACATCATCATCTCTACCACCATCATCAAATAAAACTCTTGTAGATGGAATCCAAACAAATTGTACAATAGCCACAATATCGTTGAATATTCTATCAAATTTACTACAAATAAATGGTTTAATACCAACGTGCCTAAACCTTTTGGCTCCAATAATTTACTACATAAGAGAAAATCAATATAATAGATAACATATAATCAATTTCTTAGTTATTAAAAGTAAAAACTAGAAGTTAAGAACATAAAGTTCCTAAAACTAACCTGAATTTTTAATTTTCACCACTCATTACATGCATCAATAATTCCAATTTCATTATTCCATCCAACACTGGTTTCAGCAACTAATTTTTTTTCAAATCTTTTAATTTTTTTAGACCATCCCATTTGTTCTTAAACTATGACTTAATGAAAAAATAACCAGTCTTTTTTTTGAATGTATTCATCATATATCTTCATTCATTTTTTTTTAAATATGTGTTTAGTCTCGTAACATTATTAATTGTTATGATACATATGTCACAAAAAGTATGAAACATTTATTTTATCCAAGTTGTTTTATCTTTACTTTGATAACTTTCCATTGCTTGGTTTTGCTAGCCTTATTCAACATACACAAGCACAGACATTAGTATTATATTTAACCATGACATTTAAACAAAATTTGGTTTTCACTAAACCAAAATTATCACAGAACATCCAATAATATAACTTTTTTTTTTCAAAATTGCATGTGTTAAGATGCAAGGAAAACATATAAAAAAGTGTTGGAGTTAATAATTAGTGTGTATATCAACAATAATATATATTATAGGAATGGCCAACCTGGAGTATACACAATATCTATTTTTATTAATATAAATGTGTTGGAGTTGATAATTGGAATCTAAGTATTGTATACTAGTTAGCTAGCTATGATAAAAAAAAATAAAAAAAATGAATGCAAATAGCTTATAAGATAGAAATTAAAGTTAGTTAATGAGTCTTTCCTAAAACTGCATGTCAGGATACTTTTTTCTCAATTTAAAACTGAACTAATTAAATCCTTGGACCTCTAAATAATTGGTAGAAACTAATATATTTTTAATAAAATTAATATTCCAAGCACCTATATCAATCAATAAGTCTTACTACCTAGCATGGTGATAAAATTTAGCTCAACCCTAATGGAAAACAGGGGAAGGCAAAAACTTAGGTGATCCAGTAAAAAAACTAGGTTAACCTAGTTGTAACCCGTTAAATATTTATTTTTTTTATAAAAATAATATTGTTTTGCTTAAAAAAAAATTAGAGTGGACCTAGAATGACCTGGAAACCCGATTAAAACTCATAACCCGAGCTTTAGTTTGAGTTGACCAATAGTTCGAGTTTAAAAAATTATTCTATTAGGGTCACTTATATAAAAAAAAAATAATTCAATATAAAAGGTCGTTGATGCCTTTCTTGGATCCAATAAAACAATTCAAAAATTTGTATTATGAGTTAAGGATTTTTTAAAAAATAAAAAATAACATACTAGTTAATCAACATATTTTCCACTTGAAGAATTGGATATTTAGGTTGTTTTTTTTTTTCCTTTACTGCAAAGAATGAATTGGCGATATTTTTTTTCTTCCCACAAACACACTATGCAATTTCAAGATAAAATACAAAACCTCATAAATAGAAATGTTAGAAAAACCAAAATATATAACATATCTTTACATTTAGTTTGAAGAGATAGGAGAAGAAAATGATTATTTCAGTTATGAAAACAAGAATAAAACATCATAAAAAAACAAAACTTATGTTCCAAATATCCTGATCTATTGCACTTACCAAAATGTATAAATTAATTTGAGCTCGAAATGATATGTTTATCTTTATATTATCACTAGAGTTTTGAAGAAAAAGGCAGGATTAACTTTCAGCAAAGCAAATAGAGTGAAGAGTATTTTACTCCGATGAATTACAATGGTTAAAATATCCTGAACTATTGCACTTATCAAAATCTATAAATTAATTTCAACTCGAAAAGATATGTTTATTTTCAAATTATCACTACAGTTTCAAATTATTACTAAAGTTTTGAAGAAAGAGGTAAGATTAATTTTTAACAAAACAAACAGATTAGAAGGTATTTTGATCTGATGAATTACAATAGTCAAAATCTTTTTTTTGTGTTGGCAAATTTAAAAGAACAATTGAGATTAGATATAAGAAAAAGCATCTTCAAAATACTTCAAGATGTTTATAACTTAATTATTAACTTGATGCACTAACTAAACATTTTTATTTTGTAATTTTTATTTTGTAATGAGAGAAAACTCAACAAGTTACCACATTTTTAAATAAAAACTTAAAGAAATAAGTCTTAAAACTTAACACACCCAATAAAGAACAACATGCTTGATAAAAAGAAGTAATGCATCCACATTTTATGATCGTGAGCTCATAAATAACTTTTTTATTAGGGTAAATGGCATATATATCTTAGGTCATGAAGAAATAAGTTTTGAATTATTAATTTAGTCTATTGTATTTTTAAATTATTATTTATTAAGTAAATTAAGTTACATTATGAAATTTGAAAGTTGAGATTAATTGTCGAACTTCAGCTGTTAGTTTGCTGTTAGTTTAAATTAAATCCTATATAAAAAAACACACAATTTGAAGAAGAAAATTTTGGAATTGATGTTGTGTCTCTTCACATAAATCATTCATTGAAATGACAATATTAAATGATGCATCGTTTCATATTTTTTTAATTATTTTAATCTCTTAAGAAATTAAATTACTTCGAAACTGCTTCGTTTATAACATTTAGATTCATGATCAAAGCTTCAATACTATTGGTTAAATTTGACAGCATATCTTAACTTATTCATTAAATAATGGTTTAAATAGACAACAAATCAATTAGTCGATAGTCCGGATCTTATTTTGATACAACCTAATAATTAAGAGGGTAAAATATCTCATCAAACCTTTTTAATTACATGGAGCAACGGGACATGGCGTAGATTGTTTGATGTTGAAGTCATCTATGCACCAATCTTTATGGCTTGGAGGCAAATAGATGGGAAAACGATAAATATTTTGATTGATTATATTGTTGTAGTGACTTTTTCTTTCTTTCTTTCTTTTTATAGTATGACTTTCGTGACATTAAGAGCTTGATTAGTGGTAAGAAAACTCTAGTCTAATCATGGTTTGAGGTGGTTGTCTCGAAGACCCACAGCTTAACACGTAATGAAACCAATAAAAACACCTTTATTACAGATCATAGATAGAGTGTGCTTGAAGCTGAGTAGAAGACTTCTGTTTGGTACTTTATTTTCTTACTATTTTCAAAGGGCCATGTCCCCGATTCTGTGCATTCGAGAACAACCTGCATGGCATCCGATTCCTTGAAGAAAGAAAGGGAAGAAAAAGGGAGGAAGAATTCCAAAGCCTTGGGGGGCGCATAACCAAAGTCGCCTCTTGGGAATAAGTTGATAGCTAAATCTGGGACATCAAGCTTTGAAGTTTCATTTTCAAGTTTTAGGGTGGATTTAGGTTATAAATAGAGAGGACTGTTCCCAACATGATGGATGCTACGTACAAAATGTCAACTATTTAGGTTTTTTTTTTATCATATTTTATATCAAGGTAACCGTTGATAACTCATTACCTAGCAGGAGAAATCCGGGAAAAGATTATTTTTCAAAGTTTTTTTTTTAAAAAAATATTAAAATAATTTTTTATCTTTTAAAATTTGTGAAGACATTTATTATTACAAGCTAAACGCAAATCAGAATATACCCCTGCCAGAATTTGTTTCCACAATGCCACAGGAGGTGTCTTCATCAAAGCAAAGGACTTGAGATTCGTGAGGTTCAAAGACCGACGTGGAAAAAGATTAGAAAAACAGTAAATAGATAGTCGAGAGGGAAAAAAAAAAGGCACAATTCTCATGCTCAAATATGAAGACGATGACGTTTATCTGGCAGTTCTTTAACAAGACCAGGAAAAACTGAGAAATCAGAATGCATACCTTGAAAGAGGAAATACAAGACCATAGTAATGCGTCCATTCATTGCAAATGAAGCATACTTCTGTGCAGTTTGAACTATTTCTGCCCCTTCTCCTATACCAATCACAGGATCAGTCCTGTATACATATCCTAACCACCATCAGGATTGCTCATGAAATTTGTTTGTATCAAGAATAATGTCTAAATATCAGAGACAGGATTAGATAAGTTCACAAACATAAAATTGAAGAGGTCTTACGAGATGCAAAGAATCAATTTCTGAAAATAAATACATTATGTCCTGACCACAAGCTGAATGCATCCTATAATCACAGTGGCTAACCAGGAAGGTTATTATACAAATCTATGGCATACACATGAGATCAAGTATAGTAAATTCTACATGTTTGGTCGCAGCAAAATGTGTTACATACGGACATCTTTGATTGAAATCTAAAAGGGTTTCAAGAGAAATAAGAAACCAATAAGCCTTTAATGAAGTGCCCTTTTAATCTTTTTCTTCTTAGGGCTGGTGCTCCTGTTTCCGCTACACTTTGGACAAAACCAATCCTCTTCTGGAATGCTTTCAAGAGGAGGATCGCAGCAGTCTATATGTATCCCAGCCCCACAGCCAACAGAGCCACATCCATCACCACATATCAGCATATCTTCCCCCCTATCGCAAGAACAACAAACTTCACAGGCTATATCATCACCACTATCACAACCCTTTGACATTGTCATGTCCTCAGGAATCACTTTTGCATTGCTCAAAAGGTTGGAAAATGACTTCTCTGCCAAATCGTTGGTACTGTACAGTACATGTCTCTCAAGAGAATTCCCAGGCTTGCAGACATACTCCACCAAGTAATCGGCAACGATGCAGGGTATCTTATGTTTTAAGAACTCTTGGACCCACACATCTGCTTGTGTTATGCCAGGACTGATGATAGCAAAGTCAACTCCAGATGTAAGAAAACGGGTGTAAGGAGGAGAAGTTGCTAAGATGGTACCATCCCCTGCCTTCACTACACGTTTCAGAGTATCCTGTTTGTTGAACAGTAAGGTGCGGACAGTGTATCAGATCATGCATATTAGATAATTGATCAGCTAAAATCTATACACCATCATTTTCAGGAAAACTGAAACCCTGAGAAAGCTTATGCAAAACGTTATAACTCGACCAAGGAAAAAGTCGCAGGTAAACATATCTGAGAAGAAAACTTACCAAAGGTGGTGTCATGCATTCTCCATAAATAACAATACGCATCCCATAGAAGGCTCCATGACCTGTTCTCTCCCTCAACAGCCGCCACTTCCTTGGAGCCTCTAAGTTAATTGTTCCATCTTCGCTAAGGCCATTCTTGTGCCATTCATAAGATTCCTCTGCCAAGAACCTCCCTGCCTGACCACAAGCAGTTAAATAATCCGTCATAAGAATCCACCTGCAATAAATAGATATCTATCAGTTTGAACAGGTGACTCGTACAATTATGGATGGTCTCTACTGTAACTCATTCCAACAATTTTCCAATCTTGACCACAAAAAAGGAACAAAACAAAAAATTTCTCAGCAGAGAAAAGAGGAATACATAGTTTACAACAGTAAACTGAATAATGGACCACATTGAGCTGTCACAGATAAGAATTTTAAAAGAGTTTTTTTAAATCTCTGTATTCAAACTTCAGAGGTTAATGCACAATTTACTGTACCTTCCAGATGCTGCAGCAGCAAAAAACTTTTCTGTCCTGCGAATTGGGCCTGGAGCTATGTAGTGTGTTGCCTGGTATGACCATTGATGAGAATCTCTGCAGAGTTTTCCTTTCAAACTCTTAATAACTTTCTGGTACTCCTTCCTTTGCAGTCTATGCCCACTCAATATAAACCACAGGGGTTCGGCTTTCACTTGCTTTGTAACCTCTCTTCCTGTTGTAGAACCAAGATTACTTTTACTAACCTTTTGATTAAATTTGACCGGTGCTTTATTGGATTTAGCAGCTGTTTCACCAACACGCTTGTCATCCAGACTTGCATGTTGATCTCCATCAACAGCAGGCTTATTCTCCTTCTCGGCTTCCACAGAGTTCTTGGACTTTTTCCTAGATATAATTCTGCTTTTACCTTGACCTGTACGATGTGGCTCATTGCTTTTCTTTTCTGCAACATTCTCCTCAATGTTCTTGCCATAAAGATTATCTTCCATATTCAGAACTTTCTTAGACTCTTCTTTTCTAACAATCGAAGTAACAGTCTTGGTATTGGTCTTACCTGAAGGCTGCTTCCTTCCTTTTCCTTTTACAAAATCTTCTGTCAAGATTGATTCATCCCTCTTTTGTATTTCATCTGGATTTTTCCCTTCTACCGGACCATTGCGCATGTAAGCTGCAGAATTATCTGCTTCTAATTTCATTTCTATCTTATTATCTGCTTTATGTGGCCAATCAATCATGTCAGCCTGCTTTTCTTCGAGAAAGTTGTCACATTCATTTTTCTCCTCTGGAGCCTCAGTTTCATCATCCATGAAACCAATCTTAACCTCAATATTATTCCCCAGCTTTGTAGCACTTTCCATCTCCATCTTCTCTGTTACTGCAACATTGACAACTGCCAGGGATGTCTCAAGCTCAGTGGCATCAGAGAAATTCCCATCCTCTTCTCTCTCTTTCACCTCAGCCATAGTAACTGTAGGATCATTTTGAGCAGAAGTTGCATTTAAGTATACGGAACCTTTCTGGCTGTCATTGCTTTTCAATTTTGATCTAGAACCTAAGGTCTTTTTGGCAATCATCTTCTTCCTAACTGGCTTTGTAATGAAGTCATCTTTTCCTGCCCGAAGCACATGCAAATCAGAAAGCATGTCAGATTTATCCATCTCTAATTCCTTAAGTGAAAATGGACCACCTCCATCTTGCTGCTGATTTTGCGGCTCCCCTGCTTCTGCAACCATCTGTTCATATCTTTCAACAACAAAACCTCCACTATCAGACCTGAGGACCAAGTTGTTATCTCTCAAGTCCCTCGAGGATGGTTGTGGTGTCTTATTATTTGCATTCTCATTTTCACCAGTTTCCAAGACCATATTTGCAAGGAAAGCGTTATCTTCTGTGAACATGTTTCTACTAAATTTTGATGAATTGGCTGTTGAAGAATTGGCATGTGAGTTTAGCACAGCATTCATACTACTCATATCATGCACAGAATGACCAGTATTGCCAAGAGGAGAATGGTTATTAATCCTAGATGGACCATCCACCAAATGTGTTGGTTCAGATCCTTGATCTGCGTTTGTAACTGATGGATTCAGAACTTTGGCAGAAGACTTGTTGACGGATTCACCTAAGAGAACTTTAGGAGAGCCTCTAGTGTTGCCTGAGTTTCCAGGGGAAATTGATGATGGGGACCTTCGTGGAGTTCTCCTTGTGTAACTTATTGTAGCATTATACTTAGCATCAGAATGAGAAGGCCTTTCAACAATTCTAGAAATAAATTCCAAGTCATTGCTTGTCCTTGTAGAAATAGGAGTGCTCTCTTTTGAATCAGGTGGATCATTGGAAGAGGCACCCTTGAAGCCACAAGCATCCAAATGGCCAAGCACCCTTGATAGACCTTCAGGCTCACTCAAATTATGTGATACTTTCAGCACTTCCCCAGTTTTGGGCATTTCACAAGACTTGGGTGTTCCAGCTTTTAAATTCTTAGGACTCTTATTCACATTTTCACAACTTGGTTGCTTCACACAGGTACCCTCAGCTTCATCCTCAGAGTCTTTTGCTTCAGCTTCCAGCATCTCCAACTCATAGCCACTGTTCAATTAGAGCAAAGTTAAGCACATATTTTAGCATCTTCACTAGATTCAAGTGTCTGTGTATTAAAAAATAGTCAAAGTTGAGCACATATTTTAGCATCTTCACTAGATCCAAGTGTCTGTATATGAAAAAATGGTTAAGCGAACAATCAAAGGTTAGAAAACCTCAGCTGCCAAATATGTGTGTGTGTGTGTGTCTTTTATTTGGAGAAGAAAAGATAACATATACTTGTTTACCAATGCAACTCATTGAGATGCTTATTTTGTGCAAACATATAATGAGTCACAGATCTCAGCCGAAGAATGACCATCCATTCAGTAATAATATAGTAAACAAGGGACATGTACTTGTATGTGATAACCACTCCAAACTCAACATCTTGGGATGGAGGATGCACACAAAGCTCGAGTGGTCCATGAAAGGAAACAAAGAATCATTCCCTCTCTTTCTACTCATTATTCTGAAGTGAAGAAATATCCAAATGAAAGAAACAAAAACACCTAAAACAATCTCAATTTATCATTCAGGTCATTTCTTACTGGAGTTCAAACTCATAAGGTGGGCTGAAGAAATATCCAAATGAAAGAAACAAAAACACCTAAGTTTCTTCTCTCGTTATGCACAGGTTGTTGTCGAGAAGTGGTGTCAAATTTATCATGTTGAATGCTACTAAACCAAGAAGTTAAAATGCCTCACCTCTTGCTATAATTATCTTCTGGAAGAAGCTCCCAATTTCTTAAGCTGCAGCAGAAGGATACGTTCAAAATGTGAGAATGCTCATGTATTTCAATATGTAACAGAGCAAAAGGTACCCCAACTCGGTGGTCTACAAATCAGGAAAAAAAAGAAGAAGATGACTCACCAATCTTCCAACCATCGATGATTAACAAGCTTTATCTTCATTTTATTGGCAAGCTCATACTTCTCACCTAGACAAAGTGAAAATCTCTAATTAACATTAGTCAAGCTGAGCACTCGCATTGTACCAGTGAATTAAGAAAAGTTCCATAGGATCAAATGATAAAATAGCAGCAAGTAACAGTGCAATTACGATGTTCGTGCAAATAAAAGCATTAGAAGAAGAAGAAGAAGGCCACTGTCAACTGTTCAAGAAAAATGAAAGTCACTCTTTGCCAAAAACTTCTTCTGTAAATTAAGTCTCACCATAAAAATAAAAAAAAAAACAAAAAAAACAAGTATATGAACTTAAAGCAGAACAATAATCAATGATAACATAATGTATGAGTAGGATTTCAGAATCATCAAAGGAGCACAATATCCATAATGTATTAAAGAGAAAAACCCTATAAAGATAGGTTTAACCAAATATTCATAAGCAAAAATATGTCTCCTTGTTTGGTTCAATGTTTTTTTCCATCTAATGTACCTTTCTAGAGTTAATATCTTCCATATGCTATAGGAAGATGATAACATGCATAGCTGAGCAATCCATGGATGACTGCATATTCCAGTCAACTAAGCCTCATTCCAAAACTATCGTGCCTTTGAAACATATTACCCAACTAACAGCAGCTAAAACACGCTATATATGATGCAGCGACTACAGCAAGCTTCGTATGCTTTGGGTATCAAACAAGATCATATTAATACGAGGAAAAGAGGAACAGCATATATGCATTCATTAAGAATGGTGTTCAGTATGGGAAAATCAAAACCACACCTTCAAATTTGTAGCAGATGAGATGAGTAACTCTGTTAGCTACCAATGGCTTAGAAAAATGTGCCCCCATCAAGCCAACCATGGTCTGTGAAAGAAAATAGAAAACCCATAAAGATTTCATTCCCAGATGCTCATGAAAGCTAACAAAACGAGCAACATTTACCATAATGTCATCTCGATCTTGGCGTTGGTACCCAGTCAAGCACACTGTTAAATTCTTCGCACGCGGAATTCCATTCAAATCTCTAAGCGGTCGATACATTATCTATTGTACAAAAACTAAATCATAAACATCGAGCAATTTTATATGTGAAAGAACAAATGAAAAAAGAAACAGCATTAAAAATAAAAATATAGAAAAAAAAATAAAAAAAAAACTCACAGAAGTGGCATCAACAGGCATCCCAATATCAAAACTATGATCAACCCATAATCCTCTCACAACCGTCTTTCCATCATTTCTTGCACCAACACATACAGCATCATCCTAAAAATACATATTTAAAAATAAAAATATGGCTAAATTACATTTTTTTAATTGATCATTAAAGTGTGAATAATAATTTATTACTCACGTAAACAATCTTATCGACAATGACGTGAGTGCAGTTCTCACTATACTGAACAGCATCAACTCCGCCACCATTGACAAGCTTTGATTTAACCTGCACCACAGTTCAAAAAATAAAAATCAGTCTATTAAGTCTTCTTCCTTTCAATCAATAACAATGATTTAAGGCAGGGAACCTCTGTTTCGCTAAGGGGATCGAAACCAAAGAGAACGAAACGGACGCCGAGAAACGTTTTGGAATGAGAATCTGTTTCCAGCATTGAATCGAAATTTTAAAAAACAAATTGAAGAATTTATTTTATAAGAAGAGAGAAGGGAAGAGTATGTTATAAGACTGAGAAGTGACTCTCGAGTTAAAAGAAAAGGAGAAGAGGATAAAATGGAGATGGAAAGGGGCTTCTGTACTGTATGAATTGAAGGCAAGGCTGGTGGAGGAAGAAGGGGAGAAATATTACCGAGGGAGGGAGTTATGGGTTTCATTTTTGTGCCCTGGCGGGAGAAAGAATAATTGTGGGTGCCTCCACGTGATAGGACACGTGTGCGCGAGTGGCTTCGACGCCCTGACCGAGATTGGAACCTCGTAGAAGCTGAGTTCGCCGTCGTTCGTCTCGACTCTGGTCGTTTTATTTTATTTCTTTTTTTTGGCTTAATTTTAATTAAAGTCATCTACTTCCTGCCACATAAAAAAAAAAAGTTTTAAAAAATATATATTTAATTAAAATTACTGTGAGTTGATTTTTTATATACAGAATGAATAAAAAATAGATCTAAATTAATAAAAAAAACTATTCTAGCTTTTACAAAAATTAAAATTTAAAACATAATTATATATATGCAAAAAACATAAATTATTTAACTAATCAAATTATTTTTTTATAATATAATAAAAACCAGAAGCTACCATAATATAATACTAAACAGTCTTGTAACTTGATGTTTTATTTGTAATATATAACCTGCAATATTATTTTGTAAACATTAAATTGTAATAAAATAAATTATTTGAAATATAAATATTACCCTCTCATCAATAATCTAATATTTGATATTAATTACAACATTCAAATCCCATATCTTCGAAGATGATGACAGGAACCACTCCACCACTATAACACAAGTTCTTTTATTTATTTAATTTTATATCCACTAATCAAAAAAAATTTTGTCTAATTTGATACTCTATTTATTTTTTTATTACTATTACCACATCCATTTTTCCAACTAGGTGTACAAGTAAAGCATTTCTGCAAAGAATTTATCATATTTTTATTTCCATTTGAAGCATAAATTTAAAATAAATAATTGAGAGGAAAGATAAAAAATTTTAATTGTTATTTGAAATGCCCTTGTTTATAGTATAATATTTTTATGTATTTCACTTTAAATAAATATTATAAACTTCATTCTAAATAAATGTATATTTCATCAAATGTAAGCTCATATGTTTGCTATAAAATGTGATATTGAATTGAATAAATAAAAGATTAAGATTAACAAATGGTTTGTGGTTCAATGCTAAAGTGGTTTCATGTCCATATAGGATTTACATTTTAAGGCCCGTTTGTTTTGAGTAAGATAATTTATAAAAAACTATTTTAAAAATATTTTTATGTTTGTTTTAGAAGATACTTTTTTAAAAAATATTTTAGTGTTTATTTTTTATAAAATATTTTATAAAAAATTAGTAGATAAAAACTATTTTATGATCAATCTTTAATTGTTAAAAAATATTTTCAATTCATAAAATTTCATAGAATATTTTATAAACAACAATCCACTTATAATATCAACCAATTATTTCAATTATTATATCATCCTCCATCATTACCCTTCTCTTCCAACATATCATGATTGCCTTGTAACCATTATCATCATCTCACCATAACCTTTTCCTCCATTAACACTATTGAAAAAATATTTGACATGTAAAATATTTTATATTAAAAAAATAGACTTGAGATATAAGGAAGGGCATTATTATTATTTTGCAACTTGATAATAATGTCATTAGCAACTATAGTGTGCCAATAACAACGCTCATAAATAAATTATACATCATTAATTATTAAAACAATCTAAACTTAAGTCAACCATCTTAATGAACTCATGATCTAAATTTTTTATTGAGTTGGTGTTGTAGGTTGGGTTGATTCCAATAGCTTTACAAAGCATAACAAAATCATGATCTTTTCCTCTTTTTTCTTTATAAAACATCTATCTCAAAAACAATAAGCAAAATCAAATAGTTTCGTTATAGCATATATCCCTTAATCTCCTACATCTTGTCATATAAGTTATCAATTAAGTTTAAAACAAGTCCGATTAATATCACTTAAATAAGTATTGTTGTGACAAAATGATATTAACACTAAAAAAACTGGAAGTGCTTATGATTGTTTTAGAAGATATTTTTTTTAAAAATATTTTAATGTTTATTTTTTATAAAATATTTTATAAAAAAATTAGTAGATAAAAATTATTTTATGATCAATCTTTAATTGTTAAAAAATATTTTCAATTCATAAAATTCCATAGAATATTTTATAAACAACAATCTACTTATAATATCTGTTGCTATCCAATTTTTTATTCATATTTTGATTTTTTTTATAAAAAATAAAAAAATAACAACAAAAAATAATAATAAGAGTTTACATGTGGCGATAACATAGAGCATTGGAGCTAAGAAAACAATATACCAAGGAGATAATTACTAAATCATATATAATTATTGCAATATATAAAATATCATAGATATATGATTTGATTCGTATTAATTATGGAAAATAATCACTGTAATAAAAAAAAACCTAACCCTTAACCTATCTCACCAAAAAAAGCCACCCCCACCCGGCTTTGATTTTCTTTCGCCGAAAACAGCTGCCCCACTCCCATTGGCAGATACAAACTAGCCGGCAGCACCCCCTCCCATTGGATTTGGTTTCTTCTTCCTTCAGCCGAAGGTCCATACACGGTCCCCTCTCCCTCTCATCAACACAAAACCAGCGCCAGATCCTCCCTCACAAACCGAACCAATCTCTCCCCACCATTCAGCCTCCAATAGCAGCGGCTAAACAACAGCCCCAGCTCAGCCACACGCCGGACGAAAACTAGAGTCGTTCTTCTTCGTTCTCTTCAACAACAATGACCATAGACCAACCAAGATTGGTTACCTCTTTCAACCAGTCGGTCGCAGATCCACTCATCATCAACGACCCAGCAGCGGCCATAGAAGACCACCAGTAGATGCGCAGTCGTTGGCAGAAACCCATTCGCCAGCCAGCCGCCTGAATAGAGAATGTTGGGAAAGCAAAAGAAAAGAACAGATCTACAGAGAGGGAAGCAAACTTGAAACGGAGAAGAAAAAAAAAATAGATTTGAAAACAAAGAACAAAATTAAAATCAACTGCCTGTGTTGTTTTCGTTTGTTTTGCAGGTCACCGCCGGCGTAGGGAGGCTGAGAAGAAGAAGTCGATCCAGATCCCCTCTATTTCTGGGGTTTTCTTGTGGCGGCGCGTGAACCCACGCGCCGCCACTGTTGCTGTAGTGCAGAAGGCTTCTCTGCAGTTTCTGTATTTATTTTTTGGGGTGTGTTGTGTAATTTTTGAATTGGTAAGGTTTTGTTTGAGTAATTTTAATTTTTGTTATTATGTAACATGTAAAGAATGATGTGTAAAGTGATAATGTGTTATTTGTATTTTTTTTTTTTATAAAATCAAAAGGATAAAAAATTTAATTTAATATAGTTAAGTATTTAAGGATAAATAAAATTAAGTTGTATTTTCTATAAAAATATAAGAATATGTTTCTATATATTTGTTGGGATTTAATAACTGATTTATTAATATTTTAAGAATTTGACTAATATGTGGGTTGTTGATTTTAATTGTAATTAAGGGTGATGTTTGTGTTTTTTTATATTAAAAAAATATAAAAATATTTTTTGTGTGTTGCATATGACTAATACTCTAATATGATTTGAATTTTTTTTTATATATAAAAAATATTGAAAATTTTGAAAAATATGTTTTTGCATGAATTTCTTAAACACAATGAAAATTATTTTCTTGCATTTCTGGATTTTACAACATGTTTGTAAAACTCTAAAGGATATTGGTCAATATTCCAAAAAATATAAAAATCTTATTTTTGGGAGAATTTATCTATTATTTACCGTTAATGTTTGGATAAAGAAATCCTTAAAGGATGAATATCCAAAATATTACTGGGAATAATTTGTTATTATTTACTATTAATATTTGGATAAAGAAACCCGTAGTGGTAAATATCCAAGATAATTTTTTGGGAATAATAAATCTGCACATATCCTTGAAATAAGCCTTGATTATAATCGAGGATATTTTAATTTTTTTCTCTCCATGGTTTATGAGCCGTGAGAGTACAAAATACTAAGAAAAAAATAGGCGTTTAAAGTACCCTAGATTTCTAAATTTTTGTCCTTCCTTGCGATTTACAAGTCGCAAATTTTTGAAATACCAAGGGAGAAAGCGCATTGAATCTTCTTAGATTTCTTTCTTAAGAAATTTAGTTAGAGTCGAACCGAGAAAAACTAATGGGATTAGAAAACACCAACACCATAGCAATTATAAGACAAACACCAAGCAGCTTACCTTAGGTAGGGCGTATTAGGGGTGCTAACACCTTCCCTTTACGCAACCAGTCTTTTTTCTTAAAATCTTTGAAAGACCAGTTAGGTTTTCTAGTGACCATAATACTAGGTGGTAACTCCCTTTTACATAAAAATAAAACTAAGAGACCACGAAATCAATTGACGATCGCCTCGACGCCGCGCTCCGCTCGCGAGGGTGCGACAATATCAACCAATTATTTCAATTATTATATCATCCTCCATCATTACCTTTTTCTTCCAACATTATCATGATTGCCTTGTAACCACTATCATCATCTCACCGTAACCTTTTCCTCTATTACCACTATTGAAAAAATATTTGATATGTAAAATATTTGATATTAAAAAAATAGATTTGAGATATAAGGAAGGGTATTATTGTTATTTTACAACTTGATAATAATGTTATTAGCAATTATAGTGTGCCAATAACAACGCTCATAAATAAATTACACATTATTAATTATTAAAACAATCTAAACTTAAGTTAACCATCTTAATCTACTCGTGATCTAAATTTTTTATTGAGTTGGTGTTGTAGGTTGGGTTGGTTCCAATAGCTTTACAAAGCATAACAAGATCATGATCTTTTCATCTTTTTTCTTCATAAAACATCTATCTCAAAAACAATAAGCAAAATCAAATAGCTTCGTTATAGCATATATCCCTTAATCTCCTACATCTTGTCATATAAGTTATCAATTAAGTTTAAAACAAGTCCGACATGATTAATATCACTTAAATAGGTATTGTTGTGATAAAATGATATTAACACTAAAAAAACTGGAAGTGCTTAAGGTTAGGGTATGTATGTTCATATAAGCGGTCTTATAGGCTAAGAGGGAACCTCGAGCCTATTATATAGTTTACTAGCGTTTTTTACGCTAATAGGATTAATTAGGGGTCATTTACACCCATAAGACTCATGTCATCATTATAAGTTCAATGTTTTTTAGGTCAAATAGTGTGATCAAACCTAACTTGGAGATGCATTATGTTCAGGCTTGGGGACCTTATCTATATGTTCTAATCCATCATTTTTTAAGCTTGGCATATACCTCAGGTCCAATGCCTTTGGACTTAGGTTATGTTTTGTACCATGCACTTTTGCCTTATATTATAGGTATAAGTCCTATATGTACCAGTAACTTTCTGGGTCTTTGTGTAATCGAACACAAATACATATATTAGGACTAATTCTAAGCATAAATATTTTTCATGTTGCTTTATTTTCCCATGAATCATTATGATAAAATTAGACAAGAAAATCTTAAAAGCTAGTTTAAGGATGTGTAATAAAAAGGTGAAGGGTTTATAACTTTTGAATTTTAAGATTTATGAGTGATAAAGAGGCCAGTATTACATGTCAAGTGTCGCACATGTTCGCGCAGCATCGCAACTATCGTCCATTCATCGGTATATGTAAGTTTATCTGGCAAATATAGGGAGATAAGAAATTCTTATATTTTGTCAATGAAAAATTTGAATAGGAGTCAACATCTAGTATTTTGGTTATTAGAAACCTTAATTAGTCTCGAAGATTGGGTAAGGAGACTGGTTGTGTAAAGAAAATATATTAGCACTTCAACCATGTCTTACCTAATATAAGCTGTATTTTTTTTTGTTTGATAAAATCTAAGATTTTGTTGTGGTTCTTAATTAATGGTCTGTCTACAGTTTAAATATCATTGGGTGAAAGGAAATGGTCACTGTAAGCTCTGGTTCGTGTGCACGAGCAGCCTCTCACAACGGTTGAGGCCATAGTGGCTCATGATGGTAGGAATTAATGGTTCATGTTTGGAAAAGATTGTTGGTCTACAATCAAGCTAGAGAGAAAATGATAACTACGTGAGAAGGGAGCTACTTTATGTAGTTTTGGGTTAAAGGCTTGTTAGGAGGGTTGTCATTAAAGGTGATAGGTCGATCTTGATTGAAAAAGATGATAGTGTGTGGCTACAAAAGGTTGGCCAAGAGATGGGAGGTTAATGATGGTATCCTTTTTTTGTTATGTGGCTAACAACTCTTTTTGGAATAATGGGTATAAGTTTTTTTTTTGGTTGTGTAGATCTTTTAGGGAGAGTATATGTGTTAGAGAGAAAAGTTAGAGAAATTATTTTTAGCCTTTTTTTGGTTTTTGGCTACCTCAAACTCTGATCGTTTTGTGTTTGTGTGTGTGTAACCATCTATTTATAAGTAATTTCTTTGTCTCTTTCTTCTTAATTGCTTGGTCCCCAAGCAATTTAATTTTTAAAGATTCCTCACTTTTTTCTTACACTTTTGGTCCCCTTGTCATTTTGTCCCTTTACCACTAACTCAAATTATCTTCTAAGTTTTTTTCATATGTATCCTTTTATATTTTGATTTTTTGATTTTCTTGGTTTTGTATAAGGTCAAAAATAGGTAACAACAATTAGTCTAATCTCAACCCTAGTTATATTTTTTATTTTAAATTTTTTGTATTTTTGCATTTTTTTATAATTTAAAAAAAATTGACATATGAAAATTAAATAAAAATAAAGAAAATAAATAATAAATAAAATTAACTGAGATAATTGAAAAGGTAGTTTTTGGATCTTTCTAGTTTTCAAAATATACATTAAAAGGAGGGGTCAATTTTTAAGTCATGATGGCTATCCATTATTTACAAAATCTTATAAAAAGCTTTGTGTAATAAGATTATAAGGGGTGAAATGATGTTTAAAACAAAAGGAATCTAACACTTTTAAATTCACTAGATGGATTTAACACACTCGATAATCATATAATTGGAAGAAAAAGGATTTGATACTCTTAAATTTTAGAAAAGAAATCATATAGTTGAAAGAAAAAGTATATGACATCCTTAAATTCTATAAGAGAGATCTGACATTTTCAAAGATTTTATTTTGAAACTTAAGAGATCTTACACCTTCAAGTTTAAAGAAAAGATACGATACCCTAAAAAATCATGCAGTTGAAAGGAAAAAGACATGACACCTTTAAATTCTAAAAAAAAGATCTAACACCCTCAAATATTTCATTTTAAAATAAAAAGAATCTAACACTCTTAAATTCTAAAACAGATATTTTATACCTTAAATATTTTATTTTGAAATGAAAGGGACTTAACATTTTTAAAAATCATGTAATTAGAAGAAAAGCGATTTGATACTCTTAAATTTTAGAAAAGGAATCTGACACCTTTAAGTTCAATGAAGGGATTTTCACCCTTGAAAATCATATTATGGTCTCGTTATAATAAGTAACATATCCAAGATAATGTTGTTGTAATTGATGATTTATCCAAGTAGTCTTATTCTTATAAATGACCTATTTAAGATGGTCTTGTTTTTAAGAGTGACTTTTCCAATATAAAAATATTGAAATTTGATCATTTAAAGAGGTAACTTAGTTTAAGGTTTAGAAATAAAATTTGATCATTTAAAGAGATAACCTAGTTTAAGGTTTAAGTTCAAGGTTTAAAAATGGCTTGCCTAGCTACAAGATTTTCTAACATTGTTTGATTGTAGGATTAAAACTTTTTTCAGTATCATGACTCAAAAATAACGTTTTATATTAATTTGGATTCATTTGAGCCCTTTTGAAACTAATGGAGGATTTTAAAAAAAAAGTATTTTTGCAAAAATATTATGCAAATCTTTATAAGATTATATTCCATTTTTTATTATATTAGCAAGCTTTTTTTTTATATAACCATTCATGATTTTTCGTCTTAAAAAAAAACTATTCATTTGCTATTTTTTTTGGTGTTGTTTAATTAAATACCATTTTTTAGCCCCTTATAATAGCTTTTTTTTTCTTCATTTTTTCATGGCTTTCTTATGCATGTTAACTTTTATTGCCATATAGTTGGATAGACAAAAACTCTAAAATAAAAAATAAGTTATTTGAGTATAAAATTTTATTATTTTTTATATCAAATCAAATTTTAAATGTGTCAAGTTTGATTCAATTTAAAACTCAAGTCAATTAAAGTTTTTTTATTAGAATTTTTGTTGTTGAAAATAATTTTTTAAAATAAAATATATTGTTTTATATTTTCTTTTTATAAATGTGAAATACTTTCCTGATACCTATTTTTTTCAGTTTTGAAAAAAAAAAAGGTGTCTACCATTAGGAGTGTTGGACACATAACCAACATTATACTAAATTATAAATAAAAAAAAAACAATTCAATATTTTTTTTTAAAAAACAAAACACTATTGTAGTAATATTTTTAAAAAATTCAATTCAAGACCACAGTTATTAAATCTAGATCAATGCAGCAAGTTGACCTGGAATCCAGTAAATTTAGTGGCCAAATTAGTTTGGATTTATTAAAAGATCGATCAATACAACAACCCAATAAATACAAGTCTATCTATGATCCGGACGAACCCAGACAAGACTAAGTGTTTTTTTTTTTCAAATGTGAATTTTCTTTTACATCTTTTTTTTATTTGGTTATTAACAGTTTTTAAAATTAATTATATAACTATTAGAATAATATTTTATTTTTTTAATATGAGATTTAAAACCTTTTAATATATATGCTCTATATTTTCAATAAAAAAGTTTTTTTCTTCAATGTGTAATTTGAAAACCTTTCATATATGTATATGTTTACAAGAAAAATGATTATGTTTTTTTAATATGGAATTTAAAACCTTTTAATATGTATACATTATGTTTTTTTAAAAAAAATATTTTTTTAACATGGGATTTAAAGCACTTTCATATATATACTCAATGTTCACAAGAAAAAAGTTATATTTTTTTAATGTGAAATTTGAAGCCTTTTTTATATATATACTCTATGTTTCCAAGAAAAAAATTATTTTTTTAATATGGAATTTAAAGTTTTTTCATATATATACTCTACATTCACAAAAAAAAAATTGTTTTTTTAATGTGGGATTTGAAATATTTTATTATATATATTTTATGTTCCTAAGAAAAAATTATTTTTTAATATAGTATTTAAAGCCTTTTCATATGTATATTTTATATTAAAAAATTATATTTTTTTAATGTGGGATAAAAAAAATTTAATTTAAATACTTCAACTTAAAATGATAATATAATATCTTTTTAATATGAGATTTAAAGCTCTTTATATATATATATATATATATAATAAAAAAGTTATTTTTTCAATATGGAATTTGAAACTTTTTAATATATTCTAGATTTATAAGAAGAAAGTTATGTTTTTTTAAATGTAAGATAAAAAACTTTTTAAGTTTAAATATTTTAACTTAGAAGGATAATATAGTGTTTTTTTAATATAAAATAAAAAAAATTTAAAATATTTTTTTAAACTTTATTATTTATGATATTTATAATCTATATTCATATGGATCTTTTTTTAATTTTTTATATAAAATATTAAAAATTACAATTTTTTATTTTTTCAAATTTACCCATAAAGCCAAAACTCAACTCCTTGATATGGTCAATCGTGGGCTAGATTTAATCACGATGTTCCAAACTTGAGTTTACAAACAAATTATAAATAGAAAAAAAATACTCACTTGTTATTTATTACAATATGTTTTTTTAAATGTTTTGATAAATATTTTTTATCTGAAAAATATTAAATTAATAATATTTAATATTTTTTAGATTTAATTTGAAATATAAAAATATAAACTATGAAAAAAAAACATTATATGCATTTTTTAATTTAAAAGTATCCTCCACTGTAAAAACCCAAACACGACCGTGGCTGGGCTGAGATTCGGAATGGAGTAACTTGTTGTGCAGATGGTAATGTATATGACGACGGGCTTCAATCTAAGATAGGTAGAGACACTCCGACGAAGAAATAGCAGAAGGTGCGGTGCCCAACTCAACTCCCGACGAAGAAATGGCGGGAGACACAGAACCAGATTCTCAAGAGACACAAAGAGACGATTTCTCTTTTGATTGGGATCAAACCACTCAACTCTATTTCCATGCCAGGTTGCTTTTTCAATTCTTGATCTCTCACGTAATCTAATTAATGCATAATTTTATCTGGGAATTCTTCCACTTTTGGTTTTGGTTTTTTGTTGCTGACAGCGTTTTCTTCGGTATAAATATGATAACCTTTTATTTCCTTTTGTCTTAAATTGATGCAGTAGTGGATTTTACCATGACCCAAGTGCTGGTTGGTTCTACAGCAGTAGAGATGGGCTTTATTACAGGTTCGAGAATGGAAGTTATGTGCTTTTAGAGTGTAGTGACAAGGTAGCAATTTTTCTTGGTTCAGTTGGTTGTTTTCAATGCCAAGGATTCTGTTTTCTCGACCATTATTTCTCGTGTTTTGGCTATGACATTTTGCTTTCAGGTTAATAATGAATGTGAAAGGGAAACTTCTGTTGATAATCCCCTTCAAGATGAGCCGTTTACGCATGTTGAAGACAATTTTTATGAAAATCTCTGTTCATTTCCACCAGCAAATGATTCTGAATCTTTCCAACATCGTGGAGTTGTTGTCGATGAAAGCAATCTAGGTGAGCCACTCGGCATGGTGCTGTTTTTATTGAAGAAATGAGTTACTGACAAGATTGCTACTTAGCATTTACCCAGTATTGCTAGATGACAGGATAATAAAATGCTTGTTGCATCCTGCATAGATGTATTGGCTTGCAGCTGACTTTGTTTGATGGATAGATGATTAATGGGAGAGAGTGTGTTAATTTGTAAATTGGAATTAAACTTTCTTAACTTGGATTTATGGCATAAAAGTGGCACATGCACCCCGTGTCATGTTTTCCTCATTATATGTGTATAAATAATTTTTATGTTTTATCTGATGAGACATTGAACATCTCTCTGCAAACCTTCAATGATGTGGTTGATAAGTCTGGTTCAACCTTCTTCCCATTTTAACTTATTTGTCATTCCTGTTTCTTCAGTGCAGTCTGCAGTGAGTTATTATTTTTCATTTTTCTCAATTCACCGGGTCTCTTATCTACAGGAAACACTGAGTGCAGCAGCATTCAAGAACCTGAAAATCCGCCCGCACCATCGGAGTGGTATGTTCTGGAATACAAAACCTCATGCCATGCACATGATTTTCAAGTTATTATGCACCTTCTAACAATGTTACTTACATGATCCAGGTTGGAAGAAACACTTATCAACATTTATTTGTCTGGTTCTAACCGAGTGATTGATGCCTCTGATGATCCTGTGATAGCTTTGAAAATGGATGGTGAGACAGCTTCTTCATCTGACTGTCACAAAGTATTTTGAAAAAAAAGGGTGGAAGATTTTGCGCGTCAGTTTGCTGTGCTTTGGCAATAATTTAAATGGTCCTACATGGATGATTTGCAGTCAATAATGATAATTGCAAGCCAGAAGAAGGTGATCCAATCACAGAAGGGCACCATGGCTTAGTTGATCCAGGTAAAAGTGTCATAGTGGAAATCATTGCCTGTCATTGACTGCTTAGACATAAAAGTTGCTTGTGTTCTGGTTTTTTTGATCTTTCTCCTTTTGGTTTCTGTTTAATTGCTTTTTTATGCTTGGATTCAAAACTGCTTCCAGGTCAGTTCACAGAAATGGTTAATAGATACACTTAACAAGTACTTTTAGGATACCATCATGAACCGCATGTTTGCCCCCTCAAAAGCAATACATGAAAGTGCGAGCCCTGTTTTCCACTTTGATCCTCAGGGTTCAATTTTCTTATGGTGGTCCAGCAATTACAGACTTTGGTTGAAGCAGACCCTGTTTTCCACTTTGATCTTATGGCCCTTTTTTCCCTTATACAGATGCCTCAAGGGATGAAGAAAACTGGCGAGCTCAGTATGGTCAAGTAGTCCATTCCAGGGAAGAGCCAGTGCCAGATTTTCATGCTGTCGATTTATGGGACTGGGAAATTGTCAAGGGTTCTCGAAAGCTTGGAAAAGGTCAGGAGGCTAGGTTGGCTGGGCAGCTGGTGAAGCGATCTGCAAAGTCTCATCCTTCTATGCCTTCTAGCTGTAGTCGCTTTAGAACTGCTCCAATATGTGAAGTACACCTTGACCTGGTACGAGTTAGAACAGGTTCGGATTTTGCCTCATTTAGTAGATAACATGACAGTTTTTGTGTTTTCTGTGCCGCTTTGATGCTAGTTCACTTTCTAATTTTGGTTGCAGGAGAAGTTGAAAGTAATGTTAATATCTAGAAATTGAAACACTGTATGATGTGGTGCATTTACTATGAAAGGCTGCAAATTTATGAAGCTGTTTAAATTTCTCTTCAGGACAAGTTTATAAGTTGCATAGTCCAAGCACAAGATATTTGGCTTCCATGTCAACTTATGATTCTTCCAACCCAACAAAAGGCTGGGATTTCCCTGAATTATCTATTGCCATGCAAGATAGCCCCCTAATAAAGTCCAGTGGAAAAGGTGAATCAATATCCGCAGATGGAGATGCTGACAGCAAGTGCACGACTGTGTTATCCAATCAACTCTCTGCATCCAAAATGGTAACTTCTGCAACAGAGAAACTTGAAATCAATATCAAATAACTTGAAACCAATTTTAAAAAATAACACGGCATAGAATAACTGGTGGATAAAGCCAGTTCAATTTAAGGAGAAACACCTTAAAATAAATAAATAAATAAATAAAATAGTGAATGACATGGAAATATTTTGAAGGGCCTTTTCCAATTACAAGAAGTAGAGATTAATCCCCATATAGTCTTGTGTATTCCCAATTTACCAAGAATATCTGCAATAATACCCAGAGCGGTCCTTGAGAGACTTAATTGCATCTAATAGCTATGGCCATTTAGCAAAAGATGATTCTGGGTAAATACCATGATACCTGTAGACCTCCTGCTAACAGCAACTAGATGCTTACAGATAACCATAACACCTGACTGCTGATAGATTAACATGTTAGTTGTTCCATGCATTATTTTTTTTTCAAATAAAGGCCTTTCATATGCTTGTGCTTCCAGATGATTGTTAGGATATTGTATTTTTTGATTTCCCTGTTTAGGCCATATCCTGGGCATAGGTCATTTATCAAATTTCCTTTCACATTGGCCATATTTCTTCTTGTTAGTTGACTTAGAATGCTAGAGTCTTAGTTATACTTGTAACCTACTGGCATAGATGGTTATAGAGACCTTGCCAGGTCTAATATTTTATTATTTTTAAACTAAATATCACCAAATTTTGTCTGCCATGAATCAGCTGGAATTTGGCAATTTTGGTCGCTAATATGTTACTGGAAGTATTATGCTTTAGTGCAAAACTTCAACATTTGTTAGACCCTGTCAGCCTTCATATGGTAGATTTTGGTCCTTTGTTCTGTTAACCTGTACCTAGAACGATTGAAATCTTGCCAATGTATAATTTTCTTGCTTTTCATGCTTGGTGGTGCATCAGTTTGTGAGAAAATGACGCTGCCCTATCAAAAAAAAAGAGGAAGTTGACACATTTCATTAAATATATTGCTTTAAAGTTTGTCTAAATCATGTACAACCATTTTTTTTTTCTGTATATAATCAATCTGGTGGCATTATCATGCTTCTTGCTTCTTTAACTTGTGATATGCCTTTTGTTGCATTCTCAGCAAGCAAGCCACGCATACAGGGATAGAGCTGCTGAGAGAAGAAACTTGCATGGTGGTTTTGGTGTGGGCCCTGGACAAAAGAGTTCTTTATTTGGTGATGTTGGTGGCTCTTCATCTCCAGTTTCTACTTCTACAGAGGAAGCTGCTGCTGAAGCCTTGAGCATGTCATTTGGAGCTGGTAGTTATGCCAGGAAAATTCTTGAAAACATGGGCTGGAAGGAGGTATGTCATCTCCCACAAACATTGGATAACTTAGCCGTAATTTGTTTAGGCTATCTTTGAAACAAATAATTTAATTCACTAAGCAAAATAAATAAATAAATACCCCTTGAAACTTAAATTGTCGGTAGTCATTTATGAGACTGTATCGACCTTTCAAAAGTAGTAAATATCCTTTTCATAGAGAAGTTTCCAATTCAGTAAATCATCTCATTTGATCATGAATTGTACAGACGAAATTGGCCTCATATATCTGATGGCCAAGGTTAAACTTAGAGCCATTATATGGTTTCCTTGAGCTACGATTTCCTGTTTATAAATTGTGCAGGGAGAGGCTTTAGGCAACACCACAAAGGGCTTGGTTGAACCGATAAAAGCAGTCGGAAACATGGGCAGCGCTGGATTGGGGTGGCCTCAGGGAAGAATGAAGCTCCCCTAATGTTTAGGACACTAACTTCGAGTCTTTGCTTGCGGATATAAACACTGGGTGGAGTATGGTTTCCTCGTACGTGCGATGCTTCAATTTTACAGTCCAAAATGGCTGCTAGTATTTGTATATATATTTGACTTGTATTTCAATGCGATTTGTAAATTATATATTTTTAAAAAAAATCTTGGAATACATGCTATTTTGATATTTTTTTAATATAAAAAATTCAAAAAATAAATAGGTTTATATAAACATTTAATTAAATAAATCGATAATTATATATGTAAATTTTTTTAAGAAAATAGATAATAATAATTAAAAGAAAATTTGAAAAAATTGAGAGATAAATGTAGAATAAGATATTTGATTATGTAGAATGAAATATTTATTAAAATCAATATAAGGTATAAAAAATAAAAATATATAAAATAAAATAAAATAAAAATAAATATGCAAGGTTGAACATGTTAGAAATTTTATTTCAAAATAAATATTTTTTAAAAAAATATAAAGTTTAACTATATGAAAACAAAATTTTCAAGAATTAAATACAAATAAAATAATTTTTTAAAAATTTCTATTAAGAAAAAGGTTTGCAAAACCTTATTTTTAAATAATTGTTTTGGGTTTAAATCATGAGATTGAGATTAGCTAATAAAAAATAATCATAAAATAATATATTTATTTTTAAAAAATAATATAGAATGATATGATCATAAAAGAAAATGAACAAAAATATAAAAAAATATTGAATCATATTAACTTTTCAAACATGCTATCCATGTCATTAAATTAGAAATACCACAAATAAAAAAATATTAAAGCCTAATTCTTAACAAATCAGTGTGGAGAGATAAAATAAAATAATAATAATTATTATTCAAACAAGGATCCAAAAAAAAATTGTAATAAAAAAATAAGAATTAAAATTAAAATTAAAATAAATTTGAGAGCGTAAAAAATTTAATTTGAGGGTTAAATTTAAAAGAAAAACTTTAATAAAAGAAAAAAGAAATAAAAAAATAATAGCTAAATTATACAAAATAAAACAACATAAACTTTGATTTAAAGATGAAATTGAAAGTCAATAAAAAATGAACAAAAATACCAAGAAAAAAATTTATAAATCAAAAAAATAAAGACTGTATTGTAAAAAATAATATATGACAAATTGTAACTTAAACACTAAATTGAGAATATAAATTTTTTTATAAAAAACCAAGGGCGGAAATTAAAAAAATATAAGAATTGAAATTAAAATAAAAAAACATGCACTCTCTTTAAAAAATAAAAAAAATAAATAGGAAAAATGACAAATTAGTTATCATCCGCCACTCCTATCACACCAACAATAAGAGAAATTGATGGTATTTTTAAATACATGGTATATATGTAGGTTTGATTATTAGATGATATCTCATGCATCACCCATAAACCTACAACTTTTTTCTATTAAAATGTTAGTTATCCAATGTAAAAATGCTAAAACATTCCTCATGCCAAAATTACATGAAAACCTATGTAAAAGGACAATAATACTCCTTAGACTCATGCCTTATTTTTGTGTAAATACATCTTTTTACTGTATTATAATAAGTGAAAAGAAAAACATACCCTTAATCGCATTCCTAATATTTTTTAAGCATGGAGAAAAATTAATAGTTTTATAGTTTAATGTTTTTAAAAAGATGAATAATTTTTAATAATTTTTTAATAAGCATTGAAAAGAGTAATATACTCCAAACATCATGTCTTTCATTGTAACGATATCTAGCCCTCCACTCTATAAAATTAATTTAATATATATATATATATATATATATATATATTGTGTGTATTACATGGTAAATAAAAAAATTAAAAATTAAGCTGGGAAGTTGACATTTCCAGGAAAAAATAAAGGAAAAATAAAAATACATATTTTTTAATTAGATCATCGTGTCCTCTTCTAAAAAAATTGATCGTAGTGGCAAGCAAACTGGCATTGTTTGAAATGAAATGATAGAGAAATTAGAGTCACACTCTGGCTGATACAATGGAGCAGGGTGATTCATTGCTTTTTTTTTTTTGTGTGGTTTCAGTAGATCATTTTAATCTCCATATCTTAATTTTATTTACAAATAGGCCCTTCTTTGGAAGCTTTTAACCCTTGTTTTAAGGTGATAACATACAATTTAGTCCTCGTAACTAAAAAATTCTTACAAACCCTATCTAATTGTTTGAATTATATATAGGAGTGTGAATACAAAGCATACCGTGTAATTCCTCCTACCCCCGGTCAAGCAGTCAATTTTCCATGAAAAAAGTAGCCATCCCATGAGTTATTTTCTGGTTTTAAAACATGTGCTGCGATGACTATGAGGGTATAATCTCAAGTTGATATTTAATATAATAAGAAATTATATCAATATTATGAATGCATTTTATTGAGAAATACAAAATTGTGAAAGAGTTGTTAATGCCAAGTTGCAACTATTGAAACTAGATAAGGCCTTTAATATATATATATATATATATATATATATATATATATATATATATATATTCATGACAAAATAAAAACTATTATAATTTCCATGTAAAATAAAAATAATAAAATCACAATTAAATATTTTATCAAACAAATAGGGTGCAATATGATACAAAGATAAACTATGTGAAAAAGATTATAAAGTTATTTTAGGTTTGCAATTTGACTAAGAAAATAAAAGTTCAATATGAATTTTTTAAGTTTTCTTTTTTTTTTCTCATTGTCTCTTGATGACCACAAAAAAAAAATGAAAATGTAAAATATATTATTATTTCATCATATCAAACTTAAAAAATAAAACAACTATAATTTTTATGAAAATAGAAAATAGGAAAAAGGAAAAGAGACTAAGAGAGTGAGAGATGATCATGAGTGTGAAGGCAAGAGAGGGAAAACAAATAAAAAGAGAGAAGGAAAAATATTATTTACACCAAAAATTTGAGTTACTTACACTAAGCTGGGTTAGATTTTATGGATAATAGTAAATAAAAAAACCTAATAAATATATATCACAGATCATAAAAATAATAAAAATTACAATTAAATATTTTATCAAACAAATAGGGTGCAACATGATACAAAAACAGACTATAAAAAAAAAATTATAAAGTTCTTTTGAGTTTGTAATTTGACTAAGAAAATAAAAATTCAATATGAATTTTTAATTTTTTTTTGTTTTTTCTCATTGTCTCTTGGTTACCACATAAAAAAAATTGAAAGTGTAAAATATATTGTTATTTCATCAAATCAAACTTAAAAAAAAAAAGCAACTACAATTTTTATAAAAATAAAAAATAGGGAAAAGGGAAAGAGGTTAAGAGAGGGAGAGGTGATCATGAGTGGGAAGGCCAGAGGAGGGAAAAAAAAATAAAGAGAGAGAAGAAAAAATATTATTTATATTGAGAACTTGAGTTATTTATACTAAGTTATATTAAGTTATATAAATTGGGTTAGATTAAATGGGTTTCAAAAATCTTGATATATGATATATATTTGTTAGATTATTCTACTTGCTATCATCTGTAAAATCTATATTATTTAACTTTGATGAGTTGAGTTGAGATAGATAATATAAATATTATAAATGAATTAGTTTTTTGAGCACCCCTACTTAGAAAGTTATCTTTTGTCATCCAGAACAAATGATGTTTTTTTAATACACCATATCAATAAAATTTATCTATATCAAATATAAATTGAAATTTGTTTTTTGAGATATTATAAAAATATAAAATCAATAAAAAAATAACTATTATTTTTAAAAAGGGAACAAAACAATTTGAGAAATTAAATAAAGATAGTATTACTTTAAATTGAAATAAAAAATAATAATATAAACTAAAATGTATATACAAGAGGAGGGTATTGATTAATTTTCTTTTTGCCAAAAACAATAAAAAATGAAAAGAGAAGTTAGGCATTTCTAGGCCTAGGAGGTCAGGGCTGAATGTTTGACCAACTAAATAAGTCTAGACAGGGTTACTTATAACGTAAGGCTCACGTGTCCAAACTTATATTTTTATGAAATAAAAATTGAATAACATGTAGTCCATTTAAAAAAAAATAAAATAATGCAAACGATGTGTTGTTTCCCAACTCATATTCTGATCACTTGAAAATAACTGGAAAATTAGGTAGATATATTTTAAGGTTCAAAATCTTATTTTTAACTTATTTTAATATAAAACATTATAAATATCTCAATATATAAATTTTTTAACTCAAAACACCTATAAATTAGTTAAAAAAATACAATAAAATAAAATAAAATAAAATAAAGAATTCTTTCTCGAGCCCAATCTACCTTTTTAAATAAGATGAATGTAAAAAACAACTATTATTAAATTTTTTTTGTTGAATGAAATGTTTTGACACCAAATTTCTTCAATTTAATTGTCAAAATTATAACAACCATCAACTTTTTATTTTTTTTATTTTTTAATGAGTTTCTCTTGTGTTTATCAAACTCATGAATTAAAAAATAAATAAAATAAACTTTATGAAAATATAAATTGTCACAAATTTAGGATTGACCATGCCTTTTCTTCATATTTTTCTTGTCAATCCTCTGTTTATAATTCGGTAGGGTATGTTTACTATAATTTTAAATTCAATTTCATTTAATTAAGCTGTGAAAAAAAATAAAGTTAAAAATAAAAAACAAAGCCATATACTTCATTATTTATAGGAATAATGAAACAGCTAGAAAAAGACATTTAGTTAGTTTATAATTATAATATAATTATAATTTATAACGGGCAAGAATAATGCAAAGCTTGAAATCATCCTTAATATGTACTTTCAGTTTAAAAGAATTTTTAGTTCATTGAAATAAAAAAAATATCAATTTAAAAAAATTGAGAGTATTGAAGGACAAAGAGGTCTAAAAGGATTTTTCTTCATTTTATTTTATTAGATATTTTCATTTCTTTTTAGTTTTTCTAAAAAAATAGTAATAACAGAATAGACAACCTATAAAACCAAATTAACAATAATATATATATATATAATTTTTTATTTTTTTTAAAAAACTCATTGTTAGGTTTTTAATAATCTTTAATTTTTTTTTCAATTTATCCTATAAAATTTGATTTATTTTACATTGATATATTAAATTTGATTTATTTTAAATTGGCATTCAAAATATATTTCAGAATAACATCTTGATATTTATCAATTATTTTATTATTTTTTATAGAATTAACATAATTTCATAACATAAAAAATTAACTCACGTGCTTAATATTTTATTAAAAAATTCATCTAATTTTTTTTTTAAATACAAACCATAGTATTATTAATCACTGGGGTTGGGTTATCTTTTAACCCATGTGTTAGAACTTTTCTTTTTTCTGTTCATATGAGGGGTTTTTCTAAAAAATTTTTTTTTTTAAAAAATAGGCAACCTGCCCCTTCCTGAGTTAAGGCAAACCACGGCCATTGACATAAATGACATTCTAGTAAGTTGAAAGTTATTCGCTGTGATGCTGGTCTACGATTTTAACAACCCAAAAAGTTTGGACCTGCTTTGCGAAACCTAGTTTCCACTTTCCAATCCACGCATTAGTCCCACGAATCATGAGCTAAATTCTCATCTGCCATCTAGCCACACCAGAGCTCACCCAGCGGTCCTGGCAATACTTTCCCATCAAAAAAAAAAAAAAAAGCACGGGCAAATTTAGGCATCCAGGAACTCAAGTTCACCGGACAGAGGAAAACCTTCCATTGCCCTACGCAGACCACAAAACCCTCCCAACATAATAATGAAATATTTGAAAAGAATAGTTAAAAACTATATTATAATGTACAGTGCACAACCATGGAGGATGGAAATGATATATTCTACAAATTGTCCAGTCTAGTTGACCTCAGCTTCCTTCTTAAATTCATCAGCGCTGACTGTTTTATTTGGACACGGATCAGGCTTTTCCTCCACTAATGTCTTCTGCTGTAGTTGAAGCTTCAGCTTTTTAAGCTCCTGATCCTTCTCCTCTAGCTTTTCTTGCAACAGAAGTACCTACAATGGAAGACAAGAATGTATCCTTCTGTTTAAACATAATCCGCAAAAGGAACACAAACTGGATGCTAATTTACAGATTTATGCAGTTATTCTATATTTCATTCACATGATATAGTTCATAGTGGTTCATTTTGCATGATAGCAGGAGAACATAAACTGATACAGAGCTGTAATTAAAAAATATTTCAACCAACCCAGAATACGTATCAGCCACTGAGAACTAAAACTGGAGTCGGTGTCTAATATGGGACAACTATTGTCAAAAATAGCCGAAGACATGAGATATATCTCGTCCACAATAACTGTCTCTCCCAACATGATTTGCCAACAAGATCGCAGATGAAACAATTGAGAATCAAAATTATCAAGTTCATTGTTGTGCTACATCCACAGTTTAAAGAAAATCTAGACATTCCTCATTTAATATCAATAATGGGTATCATCATTAGAGTAGAGAAATTAGAATGTTTATATTTACTTTATACAAGCATTGTCTGAAACAGTTTAAATTCCATTCAATATATTTTATTGCAAACATCATCGGAATAATAAATAATATATACATGAGGATTCTGCTAAAAAGTAGATACTTGAAGAAATCAATTGTGAACATGTTTTGGGGATTAAATTATTAAGACCTTAAATTACAGTGTCTGCCTGTAACTTCAAGTAATAAAAGAAAAGGTTTGAGATAATAACCGTTTCATTTGATTTCTCTACATCATTTGTCAGGCCCTCCATGTGTTCGTACAGTCCTGTATGAGCAGTGCAAGAAAATCAAAATGGTAAGGACCAATGATATACATACAAGGTATAACCATTTGTCATTTCAATGTAAAAGGCAAACAATATTAAAGTTCAACGGGTAAAGTGTAATCTTTAGAGTCCAGGTAGTTTCCTTTCATCAACCAAAAAGCATGACAAAGCTACCATGCAGTTAAGTGATTAATTTCAATAAACTGGTAAAGAAATCATACATCTAGATGCAATTTTTGTGACTATCATAGAAACGAATTCGAGCAAAACAATAACCATAGTAATAGCTACAGTATAAAATGGCAAATCACTGTTCAAGCACAACAAAGGGCAACCACGCTACAGAAGCAAGATGGGGGCTTTTATTTGATTAATAAACTGGGTGAAATAAATAGTCTAGGGAATGGACATTTATACACAAAGCTTTAGTTTTTCATGCTATCAGTGCAAGGATTAACAAAAGAATGAAGTCTTAAGAAATCCTTGCTCTTCTAATAAAACTACCAATTTGTTTGGGAGAAACAAAACCCTCTGTTCAGAGCTAGCCAACATTCAAATGCCCACGTCTACTAGGATAAGGTTCTCAAAAAAGTCCACAAAGGACATTTGACAAAACAGCTGAAATGACAAAGGATTTATCATAAGTTCTATTATACGGCAAAAGGAGTTTTCTAAGATGTGCCTTCACGCCTTGGAAAGAATAGTTGGAAGTTCTTACTTCCATGATTATAAGGATTTCAAATTTTGGTTTATCACTTTGACAAAGTAAACAATGGCCTTCAATTAAATTACAATATGATATCATAAGTCTTGAACATTTTTTCAGGTGACAATCCTTATCCATTAAAAGAATGACCAGATGTTAATTGGAACAGATTCTTTTGCTGCTAAGTAATGGATAACCCATATCATCACATCTAAAAAACTAAAAAAATTCTGCAAAAAAATCAGGAGCCTGGTTTGCTCACAATGCTTCTTTGCCTCAAAAGATTCTATACCATTATTTTTTATATCCTTTTTTAGATATTATGATATGGCTACAACTTCTCTGCTTTTATCCAGCTCAATAGAAAAACAAAAAAAAAAGTAAAATCAAAAGTGCCAATTTTTTAATGGATCAAGGGTTGTAGCTAAAAAATCTCCCAAGACTTTGAATATAATTTTAACATAACTAAATATCAGTTCTGGCATAGTGAAAATTTGTAGTAGAAAACCATCAACTAAGTTCTGGAATCCCATTAATCATGGTCGTACCGACCATAATTTCTATCAGCACACATGGTAAAATCAATGAGAAAAAACAGAAAAGTGATGATTAAGTTGACAAATAGGAGAGAACTCCATCAATTATAGCATTCATGGATGATATGAAAAAGGCATCAGCAAGGGCATTGGAAACAGAATAGCTGGTAAAATTTATTCAAGGAGACAGAGAACCCTTGACTCAACAGAAACTACTGTCAAATGGCACATATGTTACTTAACCAGCTAAAAAGAAAAGGAGCATAAATCAGTGTCCCATAAAAAAGCCAATCGTTCATCCTTCAAGTGCAATTAGCCCAAAAAACATGAAATGTGAGCAAGACATGTTATAAGCAGCAATGACAACCTACAAGTGCATATAACAAAAGACATAAAAACCACAACCTGCATTGAAAAGAAAGGGGGCAGTTGCATTAAAATATAACAAACCTTCAAATTGATTTCTAAGCTCTGCATTCTGCGATTTCTGCAAAGCAAGTTTCATTGCTAGTTCATGTATCTGCAACCAACAACCATTTTTGGAACAAAGCTTTAGCAAAATCTAGAAGATGACAAATAAACAAGTTCCAGAAACATAGGAGCTGTACTTTTTGACTGATATCATACAGAGGGCATCAAAAATCTTTTCCTAGTACATCTAAATATCATGTCAACATTTTTTATTTCTTGAGTCTCTCGTAAAGAACACAATCAATTTATTAGTCATATTCAGCAGCCAATGGGTTTCACAACCATTTCATCGTGTTCAAAAACAAAATTCAAACATTCAGATGGATATTGCTAAAGCTTTTACATCATTCCCCCCAATCTCCCCAAAAGAAAAAACCCCTTTCATTTCCACAAACCAAACATAGAGAAAAGAAAGGTACAACTTATAATTTTCTAGCAGTAGGAAAATCATAACCATCAAGCATGAAAAGCACTTCCCTTCCAAAAAGAATTGAACACCAAACTGGGAGCAAGAACGAAATGTACACAAGCAGAGGGGGCAAAAAAGCAAGCAAAATAAAGAAAAAACAAGAGCATTACCTTTCCTTCGGCAGCTTGATTCCCAATCTCCTCATTTTCCTCTTGCAGTGTCCTACACTTTGCCATCAGCATCTTCCCCATCTTGCTTTGTGGAGTAAAATTCATAGCAGCAATATTATCCTGCAATTCCTTCACCTTCTTGTCCTTCTCCTCAACCAAATTCTGTTAGAGCATTTAAGGAAACCACCATAAACCCATCATCTAAGTACATCAAACAAACATTTATAATCACACATGAAGTTGCACAAACAACTTATGGTATCAAGTCTGAAGTCTTCAATGCAAGGAATTCTCAATATGCAGAAGCCCAGATCACCCAGACCAAATTAAAATTAACAGGACCTTACCTGAAAAGTTAACCAGTATTTAATGTATTATTTTACCTTTATGAACTCATGGTATGTGATTTATCCTATTTTTAACAAGGACAATTGAGTTGATACCTCTGTTAATCAATGTGTCTCAAAATACGATAATCCAATCAGATTAGAAGGTAACAGTATGTGCATGTAATGCATCAACTTGAGCTAAATTTTACTTTCACTAAAATGTTTAAGCACAAACCTTCAAACGTGTAAATTCCTCATGAATTGCTGGATCCAGCAGTAACCTCCTTGCCTACCAGGTTGATTGCCAAAAAGAAAAGGAGAAAAAAAGGGAAACAAACAATAAACAATAGTCAGAGAGAATGGGAAACAATCACACACTCTACAACCAGGCCATGTAAATTCTAAGTCATGCAAATTTCCTAAAATCAGATAAGAGCACAAATATGCAGCTTCACTTTGAAACTCAAGGGAAATAGTAACAATAATTCATCTGGAACTTGAAAAGAAGGGCATTTAATGTACAGGACAGAATGTTGTTAGAAACAATAAGAACTTTATAGCCTTTAAAGAATTCAGCATACAAGTATGAGGAAAAAAAAAGCAGATTGAAGGGAAGAACAGCAGCAAACATAAGATCCTTGTCTAAAACCCACCCTGACGTAGAAAGTTTTCTTCATGCTAAATTGATATCCATTTTTACAACCTCATAAATAAGGCATGCCAAGATGGCACATATTCCTTAAGACATAATTTAAGCACTTGTTGATACCTGCATTGATGGTGGCTTGAGTTGAGCTTTCAGATCCCGGACTGCAGACTGCAAATTTAAAGCGAATTTGCGATTAGACAATTATATGACACCAATCAATATAGTCAATCAGGGTGCACTAAACTTCCCTCAAGTAAGATTCAGGATACACAAACGATAGCACTACAGTCAACTACAAAAACCACATTATGTGGTTATTTCATTCTCCTCCCAAAATTTCCTCATGTGTACATTTATGTACATGTTCAGGTAAACCATGGGAAGCCATTTCAAATTCCATGTGACCAGGAATTTTGGTTTCCAGAAAAAACACAATCTTGAGCTCTTTTCATCTAAGCCAATTTGAGGATATGCCTTCCTAGTAACACCAGTCCTCCAATATGTCTAATAGATATTGCTCCAAGAAGTTGCAGTGATTATGTGATCCAGCATTCAATGTATGCAGAAAAAAAATCAAGAGAAGTGAAAGACCCTCTCCATCCTCAACTGTAAACTGTGAGAGAGGGACTCACCTTTAGCTCTGCTATCTCCTGCTCCCGTTTTGCAAAAGTTACAATAAAGGCAGCTTCCTTCTTCTTAGCCTTTTCTAACTGATAATAAAAAGAAAACATGGATGAAATCCTGCTCTCACCAAAGAAGCTAAAGAAACCAACAGTCTAATATAATCACTTAACCTGCTCTCTCAATAACTCCTCAGAAGATTTCAGGGTCTGAAGATAGTTGATCACTAGTTTAGGTTCTGCAACAAATAATAGAAAGTAATTTTTGAGAAAAGGAACAGCTTTTAGGATGTTCACAAACAGAACTAGTTCTAGCATCACATGTCACATTACAACACAACGTAAAACACTCTAATAACAGGCTAACCAAGAGATGCCCCAGCAGGTATGGAGGACTCATTCTCAAATGCAGAACGCCACTTCTGAATTTCAGATTTTGCAGCTTCAAGCTCTGTCTGAAACCAGCATTATTACAACTCAATTAGTGGATCTGATGAAAAAACATCCACAGTGTGTACAGAATGCTACAATATTTAAGAAGTCACATGCAGATTTAATGCCATTGTAAAACTTAACATAATCAGTTCAAGTAGCCTCAACCTATAATAAATATACAAACAGATATTCTTATGTATTCAAAACATCTCAAATATAAAGGGAACCCATCAATAAAAATTTCAGAGGAAGAGCTGTGATCATTACAAAGCTATAAAAATACTTTATCCAAAGCATGTGAAAAGAAAGACTTCTACCCTGAAATTCTAGGCCTGTGCTCCCACCAGATAACCAATTTACATTATTTGCATTGTTAGAGATCAGTTATAAGCTTTATCCATAAGAATTTCTGTTATATTTTCCTTATTTAATTAAGAACAACACGGGTCTAAGATATTAATGAAAGGACCATCTGTTCTATGAAAATTATGCTATCCACTTAGAAAACAAGTTTTCCATTCCTCTGTCTTACTCTATTCCTTCACAATCTTCCTACTCTTCTTGTTCATGTTTCCTTATGGACAGCCATTCACTTGAACTTTCATCAACAACGAAAATGTCTCCTCCTCAAAAGTACAGTTTATAAGCTATAAGAACAGTTCTACTAATCAATAATCCATATAAGAAACAATGGGATGGACGATACATGCCTGGCATGTTGCGAGTGAACTTTTACAAGTTTCAAGACTGCAAAAGAAAACAGAAAGAGAAGATGAGACTGTAAAATAATATAACCGCGCAATAAACATCATCAGTCTTCTCTTTTTACATAAGTTGCTCTATTTACGTCTTACTTTACCTCTCACGAAGCGACAAAATCATTGCAGTTTCTTCTACCTTGGAATTACCCTGCAATGAAAACAAACAAGATTTTCATTCCTTTAAGACTTACAGACTTCAGCAACTCCTACGACCTACGGATAAAAAGAAAAGTTCTACTTCATAATTCGTAACTGATACCAGTATGTGTGTGAAAAAGAGAGTACCTTTTTGGAGCTAAAAATATCATCTTCGTCATCCTCGAGATCTCCAAAGCTTCTCTTGTTGCCTAATTAATTAAACAAATTATTAAGAATTGCTGTTTCGTGAATGTAATGGTGATGATAATAAAGAAGGAGTTAACCAAGTAAAAACCAGAACGTCTGCTATTGTGGCTCCCGGGAAAATCACCGCCAAAATCATCATCCTGGAATTCGGTGCGGAATCAAATTGTCAAAGAAACCCTAACACACGTACGTACGCATTCATGTCTTACACGTTGAAATTATGTGAGAGGTAGGATTGAAGGAGAACTTACATCGACGTCGAGGTGATTGTGCGATGCCATTGGAGAAAAACCCTAAAATGCTTTGTTTTTTGGGAGGGAGTCGAGACTCGTGACAGACAGACGGTCAGTGGTGTTTGAAAAAATAGTGTCAGGTTTCGTAATTTCTTTAATCTTTATTGGAGAGTAGATAAATCGCAGAAGGAGTTAATTGACAATTTGAGAAAATTAAACGTGTTGATTAAAAATAAACAAAATTCTGCGTGTAAATTAACGCCATGTTTGTTGTTATAAAAAAACATGAAATAAACAAAATTAACGCCAGATTTTCTCGTGTTTGACTGCAATAATTATAAAAAAACATGAAATGAAAAAAAAATCACTTTCAATGAATTACACGAGAATCATAGAGAGAACTATTTCATTTTAATACATAAGTATATTAATATATTAATAAAAATGATTTAAAATATATAATATTATTAGAAAATAATAAATTACTACTATTATACAATATACTAAAATGACTTAATGCCCTTATTACTATTTATATAGAAATAAAATATTATGAATTGGAGAAATATAATGACAAACTAACTATTTATATAAAGAGTTGCAAGGATGATGAAGAAAGGATAGGGTTGTCTTTTTTGTTAGAATGTATTTTGCATTGAAAAGATGGTCGGTGAAAAAATGATCGGCTTAAGTTTTGGTAGGGCTGCAGATATTGAGATACAGGTACCTAGTGCTGAGGCTGACTTGCCTTTGGCGCTGAGCCAAACCAGCATGCCACGTAGGGACGCCAGGCACTGGGTCTGCCCTGCTTGCGTGTTAGGTCTGACTTGCACGAATGGTTGTAGACCCTGGCGCGACCCGGGGCTCATGGGTCCGACATCAAGACCCAGTTCTCTTGGGTTCTGCATCCGAACCCAGTACTAGTGGCTTTTGCAACATGACTTAGTACTCTTGGGTTTTGTATTAGGACCAAAGACTAATGCGTCCTGCATCAGAATGACTGATTAGTACTTAAAAGTGCATTTTTATCATGGTTTTATATCATCATTTTGCACTTGAAGTATCAATAACTCCTTAACTAAAGTATGTTTTATAATAATATATCTAATAATATAAGATACCTTTAATTTGTGGTAAATATTCATTTTTAATACAAGCCTATCACATAAATGAAAGGATTGATTGATAACTTTAAGAACTTAAATTGCAAGGGCAAAAAGATGACCAAAATTAGAAAAGAAATGTCGGTGTAATCCAAATCAGAACACTGTTCGGTAATTGGGTCATATCTGGAGCTATAGATCTCAAATTTAGGTCTACTTTATATGGATGGAAAGGTAAGACATAGGTCTACAACTTTCATATGGAGCCCAAGATCTAAAAAGATCATTTTCAAGTTCAAATTATAGCAACAATAAAGAAGCCCGAATCTGTCCTCCAGCCCGAGCACTGTTCAATATTTTATCCATATCTGGAGTTCTAGAAGTCCAAATGAGCTGAAATTTTTACACAAGAAATATGAGACAATTTCTTATAACTTTCATGTTTTCGAGTGACTTCAATTTTGACGTTATCAATGACGTGTTAGGCAGACAAGAGAAGATAAGGATTGTCACCAAGTCAAGAGTTGGCCACCCACTCATCAATTAGTCATCAAATCAATAGTTCCTAATTTTGGCCTATAAAAGGAGGCATTTGCCATGCATTTAGGCATCTTGGTATCCAGATCAAGATCATGTTCTTCCTTTCCCTCTTTATATTTTTTGTAATGTTTATGCTTTGCTTTCATTAATATCAAGTTTATGCCTTTCATTTTCTTTCCTTTACTTAGTTAACTCTTATTTTATTTATGTTTTTATTTTGTTTATTTATTTTTCTTTCTTTCATTATGTCTAGCTAAGTTTATTATATCAAGGTGAAAAGGCTACACTAATGGTGTAAGAATAAGTATAATGTAAACTTAATGTGGATTTTAATGTTTGATACTAACATGTTTTATATTTGTCATCTTGTTCACTCTTTAATACTTTGCTTGTTAAATGACTAATCTTGATTTATGTTGTATAACACTTGGTACAACAAATGCTTGGCACTTTCATAGTTCATATTGTATGGTATAATCGACACCTGAGCTATGAAAGGAACTTCATTTGTTATTAACATAAGTTATAATCATGAATACTTAAAGAGATTTACAAGTATTAGCATTAATCGAATAAGATGACTAATGTAATCATGTTAACAATCTATAATCTGATTGGAACCTCCTTTGTGTGTGGTTTCCAATTGAATAATAAGAGTTTATAGTATACTTGTTTGACATACCATTAGTGGAATCTCTAACCTTGACATTTGTTATTATCATTGTTTAATCGTTACATTAATATTTCTTCTCAAAGTTCTCATCTTCATCTTCTTCTTCTCCTTCTTTTTCTTTATTATTATTATTATTATTACTACTACTACTACTACTATTACTACTACTACTACTACTACTGTTGTTGTTGTTGTTGTTGTTGTTATTGTTATTGTATTATTGTTATTTATAATTTGTACAATTAACCTCCCTATGGTTCGACCTCGGTCTTATCGGATTATTTATTACTTCGACACTCCTACACTTGGGAGAAGATATCAATCTTTTGGTAGTGTCAAGTTTTTGGCGTCGTTGCCAGGGAGGTAAGTTTTGTATAAATTATAATATTTATTTTATTTTCTCTTTTCACTTTTCTTGTATATAACTTTGTTTTTTTTTCTCTTGTTTCTTCTTCTTTTATTTTTTTTATTCTATTCCTACACGTGCATGAGAGTGTGGTCATGTACATCAAGTGGTAGACTTTGTAGGGTATCCTCATCATTTTCAAAAAATATGGCCGAAGAAGATAATCAATCACTTCATAATGAGAATGACCATGCTAGAACACTTAGAGACCACATGAATCCCACAAGAACAAGTGCACCATCATGCATAGTTTTTTCTCCCGATGCATCTTATTTTAATTTTAAGCAGAAATTATTCAACTTTTACTATCTTTCCATGGCTTGGAATTGGAAAATCCATACTTGCATTTAAGGGAATTTGAGGAGGTCTGCAACACATATAATAACTTAAATTGTAGCATGAACACTATCAGATTAAAGCTTTTTCCTTTTTCATTAAAAGATAAAGCTAAAACATGGCTATAAAATTTAAGACCAGGATCCATTCGTGCTTGGGATGAAATGCAACAACAGTTTTTAAAGAAGTTTTTCCCATCTCATAGAACAGACTCTTTCAAAAGACAAATCACCATTTTCACTCAAAAACCAGGAGAAACATTTTACCAATATTGGGATAGGTATCGAGACTTGCTTATTACTTGCCCTCATCATGGTTTTGAAACATGGAGATTGATTTCATATTTTTATGAAGGGTTAACACCTAGAGATAGGCAAATGGTTGAATTGATATGCAATGGAACTTTTGAAGATAAAGACCTAGATAAAGCAATGGAGTACTTAGACTTGTTAGCTGAAAATGCTCAAAATTGGGACATCGTGGGTACTTATGAGGCACCGAGTAAAACTCAACCTCATACATCTAGTGGAGGTATGTACAACCTTAGGGAAGATCATGACCTTCAAGCCAAGTTCGCATTTTTAGCTAGAAAAGTCGAGGCACTAAAATTGAAAAAGAGTGGTCAATTAAAATCTGTTGAAACCATTACATGTCAAATATGTGAAACCAATGAACACTCAACCAATAACTATTTAACCTTGCCTTCTTTTAAAGAATGTCTCCATGAACAAGCCCATGCTTTAAATAGTTTCCAAAGAGCCAACCACAACCCATACTCACAAACATACAATCCTTGTTGGAGAAATCACCCAAATTTTAGTTGGAAGAGTGATAATAACAATGCACAAACTTCACAACCATCATTTCAAGCACACCATAATTTCTAAAATTCTCATAGATATGCACCTCCTTATGCTCCACCTCCTAGAAGAAATCTTGAGAAAACATTGCATGCATTCATTGAAAAGTAAGAGACAATCAATACTCAACTTGCTCAAAACATGAAAGATTTTAAAGATACTCTTGCAAAATTAACATTTACTCTCAGTTTCAAAGAGAAAGGTAAGTTTCCATCTCAACCACAACAAAATCTCAAGGGGCAATACAATGCAAATGCAAGTAATTCCGGAAGCCAACACATGGATCAAGTCAAATCAGTCACTACTCTGTGTAGTGGTAAGGTTATTGAAAAACCCTCTCTTGAACCTTATGAGAAAGATGATGAGTCAATCTTTGAGGGTAAGGAAGGGGTTAAATCTTAAAATTGCAAAGAAACGACCGATTCACCGCCAGCACTTCCATTTCTTCATGTCATGACCAAACAAAGGAAAGTCAATCACAACTCTGAAATTTTTGAAATTTTCAAACAGGTAAGAATCAATATACCTTTATTGGATGTTATTAAACAGGTTTCTTCTTATGCTAAAATTTTGAAAGATCTATGCACTATGAAGAGATAACTGAATGTGAAAAAGAAAGCCTTTTTAGTAGAACAAGTAAATGTCATTCTTCAGAATAATAATGCTTTGAAATATAAAGACCCTGGTTATACTATAATTTCTTGCTTTATTAGAGAACAAAAAATTAAAATAGCCTTACTTGATCTTGGTGCTAGTGTGAATTTACTTTCATATTCAGTTTTTTAGAGTCTCAATCTAGGTGAGTTAAAACCAACTTCTATATCTCTTTTACTTGTCGATAGATCTGTAAAAGTATCTAGAGGAATAATTAAAGATGTGTTAGTACAAGTCGATAAATTCATTTATCCTCTGGATTTTATTGTCTTGGACACAGAACCTGTTGAAGCATGTAATTCATTTCCTATTATTTTAGGACGTTCATTTCTTGCAACCTCTAACACATTGATTAATTGTAGGAATGGACTGATGAAGCTATTATTTGGAAACATGACATTGGAGATGAATATTTTCAACATTTACAAGCAACCTAGAGATGATAATGATTTACAAGAAGTAGATCATATTGACGAATTAGTTTATGATCAACTTGAATCTACTTTAAGTAAAAATGAGTTAGATGAATCGAAAGATTTGCAAATAATTTATTCTAAGGAAGAAATCACAGATGAAACAAGCACCGAAAATGTTGATGCGAATCTTTTGTCAATAGTGACAACAAATTTGACATTTGATATCACACCAATCGATGATTACTTTCCTAACGAATCCTTACTTTCTCTTAGTCCAATGCCTTGGTATGATAAAAATATCAATTTTCTTGCTTTAGGAGATTTGCCAGCTGATTGGAGTACTCAAGACAAAAAAAAGTTTTTGAATGAAGTGAAGAATTTTTATTGTGATAACCCTAACTTATTCAAATATTGTCTTGATCAAATATTTCAAAGATTCATTCGCGACAATGAGGTAAGTAGTGTTATTGAACTTTGTCATTCTTAAACATGTGAAAATTATTTCTCGTAAAAAAAATAGCTGCAAAAATCTTTCAAAATAGATTTTATTGGCCCATCATGTTCAAGGACACGCATGCATTCTGCAAAACTTGTGAAAATTGTCAAAAAGTTTTATTTTATAATTCTCAACTCTATGGATTCCTTAGAGAGCTAAGACCAAGATGGAGCAATCCTTATGGGGCCTGTGATATTGAGAATTCAACGAATGACAATGATTTTAAGGAAAATGGACATTGTTTGAAAGCTTACTTTTATAATTTTCCTAGTGAAAATGAATCAACTGGTTGGAATGATTTTGTAGATAAAGGTTGATTATTTGTTTTCTCTTATATTGTTTTTGTGTTTCTTTTTGAGTGATTTTTGCTAGTTTCTCTTATCCCGGTCAAATGGCGGACAACGGTACTCTGTAACTTAAGTCAGTTCTTTCAGTTTCCCACAATAACTGATATCTTTATATATATTTATGCAATTCTTTGAATCTCTCTTCCAATTCTGATTTGAAAATGGACACTAATCTTGAAAAATTGAAAAAGTATTTTCCCGCTCTGCCTTAGAATACGATTACAAAAATTTACCATGCTAGATGTGCAAGATTGAGATTGTTAATGAATCATGGAATTTTTGAAGATATTTGCTGGTTAATTGAAGCAAAGGTCCGATTATCAGGTGAGTCCTCTAACTCCTTCATTTCACACATGCTAGGAATATGTAAAAGCACTTTTGCAAAGAAACGTTGTGCAAAACGACTGAAAGTCTATCATCGATGTGCTAGATGGACTTATAATACACAATGTCGTTCTTTAGGAATGGTATCTATAAACTGTGAAGATAAAATACAATTCATTAAGGATGGCCTGAGTAAGGAGTCTTTAGATAATCTTCTATTGACTCTTAAGACGCATCCTAGTAGAGATGTGCATCGTGTAATTCATGATTTATGGCTACTATTTCATAAAGAACATGATGGACTTAGTCTTGGGAATCTGACTAAAAAAGATCTTGTTTGCTAGTTTTTAAGAAAATTGGATGGGAAGCCTATCCCTGACCCATAGAGGGCGTTTAAGCCGTTCTTGGACGTAAAACCAAGGGAAGATGTGAGCCACAATCACAACTACCTGTACATACACATGTTTTTTTCAAAAGTAAATAAATAAATAAATAAAAAGAGAGAGAGAGTGTGTGAGACTCTAGCTGGCCTACATATAGGTGTTATGATTGCCTTTCTAATTTCTCATCTATAAAACTCTCTCTTCCTTCCTTTCATTTCTACTCAACCCATACATTCAAAAACTATAGAAGTGTGTAGAAATGGCAAGTTCCTCAAGTCATCATATTAGAAATATTTGTGTTTTCGGTGGATCTAGTCCTGGGAAAGAAAAGAAGTTTTTAGAATCAGCAAATCATCTTGGTCAGGTGCTAGCTGAGAGAAAGATTCATTTAGTGTATGGGGGAGGCAGTCTTGGGTTAATGGGAGGTGTGTCAATAGCTGCATTTTTAGGAGGTAGTCAAGTTTTAGGAGTCGTCCCTAAAGCTTTGGCACAAGGGGACATCATTGGAAAAACAATTGGAGACGAACTTCAGGTCTTCATAATATTAGCTTGAATAAATGCAATGTTTAACCATGTTGATGCCTTCATTGCTTTACCAGGTGGTCGAGGCACATTGGAAGAGATCTTTCATATTTTCTCTTGGGCTCAACTGCACATTCACCGTAAACCCATAGGTTTGTTAAATGTTAATGGTTATTATGATAAGTTGTTATCTTTTCTTGATCATGCTGTGGAACAAGAATTTCTAACATCTTCTGCACGACAAATCATAATCTCTGCTGCTACTGCGAAACAATTAATTAACCAACTACAATCCTTCATTCCTGTAATCGATCCCTCTATGAGTCGTATAAATTGGTCAACTAAGGAAAGCCCTAAAAAGCTTAGATTGGATTTGAGCCTTCATTTATGAATCTTTGTGTCTTTTGGTTTTATTATTGTGTTTTGTTATTTCTTATTTTTGTTTCAGTGTGTTTCAGGTTTGTCAGTGTTGGCCACCCACTCATCAATTAGTCATCAAATCAATAGTTCCCAATTTTGGCCTATAAAAGGAGGCATTTGCCATGCATTTAAGCATCTTGGTGTCCAGATCAAAATCATGCTCTTCCTCTCTCTCTTTGTATTTTTTGTAATGTTTATGCTTTGCTTTCATTAATATCAAGTTTATGCCTTTCATTTCCTTTACTTTACTTAGTTAACTCTTATCTTATTTATGTTCTTATTTTGTTTATTTTTCTTTCTTTCTTTCATTATGTCTAGCTAATTTTATTATGTCAAGGTGAAAAGGTTACACTAATGGTGTAAGAATAAGTACAATATAAATTTTGATACTAACATGTTTTATATTTGTCATCTTGTTCACTCTTTAATACTTTGCTTGTTAAATGACTAATCTTGATTTATATTGTATAACACTTGGTACAACAAATGCTTGGCACTTTCATAGTTCATATTATATGGTATAACCGACACCTGAGCTATGAAAGGAACTTAATTTGTTATTAACATAAGTTATAATCATGAATGTTTGACGAGATTTATAAGTATTAACATTAATCGAATAAGATGACTAATGTAATCATGTTAACAATCTATAATCTGATTGGAACCTCCTTTGTGTGTGGTTTCCAATTGAATAATAAGAGTTTATAGTATACTTGTTTGACATACCATTAGTGGAATCTCTAACCTTGACATTTGTTATTATCATTGTTTAATCGTTACATTAATATTTCTTCTCAAAGTTCTCATCTTCATCTTCTTCTTCTCCTTCTTTTTCTTTATTATTATTATTATTATTACTACTACTACTACTACTACTACTACTACTACTATTGTTGTTATTGTTGTTGTATTATTGTTATTTATAATTTGTACAATTAACCTCCATATGGTTCGACCCCGGTCTTGCCGGGTTATTTATTACTTCGACACTCCTACACTTGGGAAAAGACATCAATCTTTTGGTCGTGTCAATGACATGACCAAAAGATTAATATCTTTTTTCAATACTTGTAAATGTTGTCAGGAATTCATTACTATAACTTACATTAACAACAAATCAAGTTCCTTTCATAGCACAAGTGTATGTTATACCATACAGTTGGGCTATAAAAGTACCAAGTATTTGTTGCACCAAATGTTATACAACATAAATCTAGATTAACCATTTAACAAGCAAAGAAGTATTAAAAGTGAACAAGATAATAAATACAAAACATGTTAGTATCAAACATTAAGGTCCATGTTGAGTTTACACTATACATATTCTTACACCATGAGTGTAACATTTTCACCTCAACATAATAAACTTAGCTAAATATAATGAAAGAGAGAAATATAAATAAACAAGATAAGAACATAAATAAGATAAAAGTTAACTAAGTAAAGGAAAGGAATTGAAAGGTATAAACAAGATATTAATGAGAGCAAAATTTAAGCATTATAAAAATACAAAGAGAGAGAGCAAGAGCATGATTTTGATATAGAAACCAAGATGCCTAAATGCATGGCAAATGCCTCCTTTTATAGGTGAAAATTAAAAACTATTGATTTGATAACTAATTGATGAGTGAGTGACCAACTCTTTGCTTGGTAACAATCTCTATCTTCTCTTGTCTCAATGAAACGTCATTGATAATATCATGATTTGAACTATACCTCTCCATAAAAGTTTTAAAAAATTATCTTAGCTTTCTAGGAAAAACAATTGAGGTTATTTGGACTTCTAGAACTCAAGATATGGGTTGAACACTAAATAGTGTTTGGGTTGCATGATAGATTTAGACTTCTTTGTTGTTGCTACAATTTGGACTTAAAAACAGTCTTTTTAAAATCAGACCTCCAAATAAAAGTTATAGGCCTATGTTTTACCTTTCTATCCATATAAAGTAGATCTAAATATAAGATCTACAGTTCCAGATATGACCCAATTACCGAATAGTGTTCCAGTTTGGATTGTACCAACATGTCTTTTCTAAGTCTGACCATCTTTTTGTCCTTTCAATTTCAGCACTTAAACTCATCAATCAATTATTTTATTTATGTGATGAGCCTGCATTTAAAATGAATATTTGCCACAAATTAAAGGTATCTTATATTATTAAATATGTTATTATTAAACATGCTTTAATTAAGGAGTTATTGATACTTCAAGTATAAAATGATAAAATAAAACCTTAATAAAAATGTATTTTTAAGCACTAATCATAGGATTCACTTGTTTTGGGTCATTTTTCAAGACCCATACTCAAACCCATCCACCTTGGGTGTGGTCAAGGACCCCACACACTTGGTTCGAACACATTTAGTCCTCATCCCTTTAAACCCGAACATAAACCCAACCTCATTGGGTTCAGAAGCAGACCCAACCATGCTAGGGTCTGGACATGACGGACCTAACCCCCTTTGGTCTAGACATAGACCCAAACCGCTTAGGCCCACACCTAGAGGGACCCAAACCCGCTTGGGTCCGGACACGAACCCAACTCGTCCCTTAACCCTTTTGGGTTCGACTATGGACCCAACCTCCTTAGGCCTAGATACAGACTCAATCTCTTTGGATTAGGACGCAAACCTAACCCCCAATCCTATTTGGGTCTAAACACAGACGAACCCAACCCTTTTGGGTCTGATCCAGGAAGAACCCAAACCCCAACTTGCTTGGGTCCAGATACGAACCCCATTTATCCCCCAACCTTTTAGGTTGGAGGTGAGGACATAGACCCAACCTCCAACCCTCTTGGGTTCAAACCCGAAAGGTTAGGTCCAACCATGGACCCAACTCCCAACCTATTGGGTACGGACACAGACCCAACTTGTAACCTCCTTAGGTCTAGCGCAAAACTCAATGGTAATGCACTTTGTCTCAGAACCTAAATTGCTTGGGTCTTGATGTAACACCCAAATCAACTTTGGTTTTGCGTAGAACTTAAGCTCAATGGGTCTTGCAGAAGGATCCAATAGTATTAATATTAAAAATATTATCATTTATGTTACAAATATTATTATTTTTATTATAATAATTATTATTAATAAAATAGTTAATAAATTTGAAAAAAAAATATTATTTTTATTATAACTTTTATGATTTATTTATAAAAAATAAACGATAAACCTATGGTGTAACGCAAACACCTAACTAGTGTATATATATAGCATGATATTTTAAGGAAATAATGTATTGTTATTTATTAACATATAACATAGAAAAATCATATTAATTTGATTTTATAGTGCATATAATGTATTGTTGAGAATGTTATGATTCATATAATAAAAAAAATACTAGTTTATAGGCTTGTCCATTTTGTGAGCTAAACAAAAAATATTGAATGAAATAAAAAAAATATTTTAACTGTAAATAATTATTTGGCATTGTTATAAATTAAGTTCGGTAATTCAATTTTGAAATCTTTCGACTTAACTCCTACATAACATTGATTTAAAAAAAATATATTAATTTGTAGATTTGTGCACTTTGTAAGTTGGATAAACAAACTGAATGTAATAAAAAATGTTATGATTGTAAAATAGCATTTGACATTTTTATTAAATCTAGTTCAACAAACCAATCTTAAAATCTCTTGACTCGACTCTTTACCTAACATGGGTTTGAAAATAAATCGAATAAGAGTTGTCTTAATATAAACCAATCGACTTGGTTAACTAAAAGACAACTCAGATGATCGTTAAAAAAGTTTGAAAATAAGATTGAAAAAACATAATAAAATTTAAAAGAAAAAAAAACTTTCAACTTGACTCGTTGTCTAAAATAGGTTTAAAATTAAACATGTGAGTTTTGTCTCAACATTACCCTATCAACTTGAATGACCCAAAAGCAATTAGGATCACCTATAAAAAAAGTATGAGAATGAAATTGAAAGAATCTTTTATCCTAACTCATTAACTAGCATGAGTTTAAAATTAAATATATAAAATTTATCTTAACATGACCCAAGCTTTTTAGTTTTCAAGTATAATATAATATTACAATATACAAAATGTTATATTATGTGATAAACATGCATATTATATCATATAGATTTTATTATAAAAATAGCACAATATGAAAAAAAAATTATTATTTTAAAATCCTGCTGTTTTGAAAAGGTTTATGACTAAGAAATGTTATATTTTCTATGAAAATATGGTTTTTAGATTTATTTTTTATATAATAAAATATCTAAAATGGTTCGATTTTCTTAGAAATCATGATCTATAAGATTTATTTTTTTGACAAACAAGTAGAAATCTAGGAAAATTATAAAAATCCCTCCCTACTCCTTTTTTTTTATCCTTTTTCTCATAATGGAATTATTAAAAAAAATTAAATAACTATATTTTCTATTTCATAAATAATTTACAAAATTTTTGTTACTAAAATGACAAAGTAAATGAGTTTTTTTTGTTAAAGTGACTTTTGATACGCATTTTACTGAACATTCTTAATAAGGTCTATCAAGATACTTCTAGAAACATTCAGATTTACAAACTCTCGCATTGTTATTACTTAATTGTGCTCATATACTCATTTAACAAGTATTCTTAAACCTCCATTTTCACACATACACACTTTAACATATGATTATGGGTTGCACATTGGATTACTATATTATTTATATTCTTTTAATAAAGATAACAACTAAGGAAAATAGATGGTATATAAATTACAAAAGAAAACAAAAACAAAAACAAAATAAATAAAATAAAAAAATTATGATAATAAAAGCGTAGATAAGTTTGGTTTTGTAGTCTCCCTAACCTAAGCAATTAAACCTGCTAATATCCTAAAGTCAACTAACTTGAGAATTATTAGCCCAACGCTTGTTACATGGGTTGAGGAGAATAGCTTAAAGAAATCAAACATTGCATTATTTATGTATCAATATCTACAACTCAAGTTACTAAGCTCGTAGAGGTGTCTCAACACCTAATACCTAAGACTAACTGGTTTGAAAGTCATTAGCTGAAAGCTCCTTATATGGGTTAAAGATGCATTGTGTTTTTAAGTTTTACTTATATTAATATCTTATTTATGCTTCTCATTTCCTTTCCTTTATTTAGTTAACTTTTATCTTATTTATATTCTTATCTTATCTTATTTATATTTCTTTCTTTTATTATATTTAGTTAAATTGATTATGTTAAGGTGAAAAGGTTACACTAATGGTGTAAGAATAAGTATATTGTAAACTCAATATAAACTTTAATATTTGATACTAGTATATTTTATATTTGTTATCTTGTTCACTTTTAATACTTTTCTTGTGAAATGGTTAGTTTAGATTTGTATTGTATAACACTTGATATAACAAATACTTAGTATTTTCATAGTCCAACCATATGGCATAACTGACACTTGTACTATGAAAGGAACTTGATTTGTTATTAATATAAGTTATAATCATGAATACCTCATAATATTTATAAGTATTAACATTATTTGAATAAGATAACTAATATAATCATGTTAGCACTTTATAATCCGATTAGAACCTCCTTTGTGTGTGATTTTTAGTTGAGTAATAAAAAGAGATTATACTATACTTGTTTGAAATACCATATGTAGATTTTATTGGCCCACCATATTCAAAGACACACATGTATTATGCAAAGTATGTGAAAATTGTCTAAAGTCAGGATTTATTTCAAAACATAAGGAATTATTAGATAATTTTCTATTGATTTTTAAAACATTTTTTGGTAGAGATTTACATCATGCATTTCATGACTTATGACCTCATTTCCATAAAAAAAACATGTTTGACATAGTCTTGAAGATCTAATTAAAAAAGATCATGCTTGCCAGTTTTTTAGAAAACTAGATGGAAAATTTATCCTCGACCCATAAAGGACGTTTAAGCCGTTTTTAGACGTAAAACTAATGAAAGGTGTGAGCCACAATCACAACTACCTGTATATATGTTTTTTTTTAAAGTATAATATAAATAAATAAATAAAAATAAAAAGTTAAGCTCCAGCTAACCTACATATAGGTGGTATGATTATATTTTCAAGTTCTCATTTATAAAATCTTATCTTCCTTCTCTTCATTTCTACTCAACATATACATTAAATAGATATACAAGTATGCAAAAATAGCAGGATCCTCAAGTAATCATATAAGAAATATTTGTGTTTTTGGTGGATCCAATCTTAGAAAGAAAATAAAGTTTTTAAAATCTATAAATTATATTGGTCAGGTACTAGTTGAGAGAAAGATTCATTTAGTCTATGGGAGAAAACAACCTTAGGTTAATGGAAAAGTGTCGATAGTTGCTCTTTTAAGAGGTGTTCAAGTTTTGAAGGTTGTCTCCAAAGCTTTAACACAAGGGGAGATTATTGAAAAAACAATTGGAATGGAACTACAAGTCTCCACAATGTTTGATCAAATGAAAGTTATGTTTAAACACGCTGATGCTTTTATTGCCTTACTAGGTGATTTGGGCATATTGAAAGAAATCTTTCATATTTTCTCTTAGGCCTCACTGCACATTCATCATAATCTTATAGGTTTAATAAATGTTAGTGGTTTTTATGATAAATTATTGTCTTTTCTTAATCATGCTGTGAAACAAAAATTTCTAACATCTTCGGCATGACAAATCATAATCTTTGCTACTACTGGTGAACAATTGATTGACCAACTACAATCTTTCTCTCCTGTAATTAATCACTCTATGAGTCGTATAAATTGATCAACTAAGAAAAGCTGTAAAAAGCTTAGATTGGATTTGAGCCTTTGTTCATGAATCCTTGTGTCTTTTGGTTTTCTTTATAGTATATCATTTTGTTTTGTTATTTCTTATGTTTCTTTAAGTATGTTTTAGGTTTTTCAATGATTGGTGTTTTAGGTTATGTCTTTTATACTTTATTTTTCTACCTTAAGATATTGAAGACAATATCTCGTTTTGGTTGGGGGGAAAATGTAGTAGTTGATATTAAAAAAAAATTAACTAACTATATTTTCTATTTTATAAACCATTTGCAAAACTGTTGTTACTAGGATGACAGTGTAAATAATTTTTTTTGTTAAAGTGACTCTTGAGACACATCTTAGTAAACATTCTTACAAGGTCTATCAAGATACTTCTTGAAATATTCAGATTTACAAACTCTCATATTGTTATCATTTAATTCTACTTGTATACTCATTTAACAAGTATTTTTAAATCTTTATTTTCACATACACACTTTAACATATGATTTTGGGTTGCACATTGAATTATTATATTATTTATGTTCTTTTGTTAAAGGTAACAACTAAGAGAAATGGATGATATATAAATTGCAAAAAAAAAAAACAAAAAAATTATGATAATAAAAACATAGATAAGTTTGGTTTTGTAGCCTTCATAACCTATCCAATTAAGCCTGAAGGAGTATTTTAACACTTAATAATCTAAAGTCAACTGACGTGGGAGCTATTGGCCCAACGCTTATTACATAGGTTAAGAAGAAAAGCTTAAGGGAATCAAATATTGCACTATCTATATATCAGTACATGCAACCTGATTACTAAACTCGTAAGGTTGTTTTAACACTTAATGCCCTAAGACTAACTAGTCTGAGAGTCAATAACCAAAAGTTTGTTATATGGGTTAAAGATGCATTGTGTTTTTAAGTTATATGTATATGAATAAAAAAAGAAAGAAAAAAGAAAGAAAAGGATAATAATCTCAACTCAAGGAAGTTAACTTTAAAAATTAGAATAATTTTTTTTTCAAGTAAAGCCTCATAACTATGTGTTGATATATTGAGCACAAAAGAAAGGTTTATTAATATCTTATTTAAGAGATATTGAGCAAATATATAAATTTAATGAGAGTTTATTTATCTGAATAGATTAATAGAAGTTGAATAATAAATTCCTTGCTTTATGGGCTTTGCAAATTGTTTTTCTATTTTAACTCCATGATTACTAGGAACTAGTAATAAGCTGGTTGGGGTGTGATTAGTACTAAAAAGTGTGTTTTTATTAAGGTTTTATATCATTATTTTGCACTTAAAGTATCAATAACTCCTTAACTAAAGCATATTTTATAATAACATGTCTAATACCATAAAATACCTTTAATTTATAGTAAATATTCATCCTAAATACAATTCTATCACATAAATAAAATGATTGATTAATAAGTTGAAGTACTGAAATTGAAAGGACAAAGAGATGGTAAAGTTTAGAAAAGAGTTGTTGGTTTAATCCAAACTATAACACTATTTGGTAATTGGATTATAACTGGAGTTGTAGAACTTGGATTTAGGTTTGCTTTATATGAATGGAAAACTAAGACATGGACCTAAAACTTTTATGAAAAGACAAGACTCAATTCTGTTGTTTGGGAGTCCAAATCTTAGCAATAACGTAGAAGTCTGAATCTGTTCTACAACTCATACATTGTTCAGTGTTTAACCCATATCTCGAGTTCTAGAAGTCCAAATGACCTTAATTTTTTTTTTTGTCAAAAGCTGAGACAATTTCCTAGAACTTTCATGGTAAAATTAGTTCAAATTCTGACATCATCAATGACATTTTATTTAGACAAAAAGATAAGAATTGTTATTAAGTCAAAATATGGTCATCCACTCAATAATTACTCATCAAATCAATAATTTTAAATTTTGATCTATAAAAAGAGGCATTTGCATGCATTTAGGAATCTTAGTTTTTATATCAAGATTATGCTCTTGCTCTTTTTTTATTGTAATGCATAAGTTTTACTTATATTAATCTTTTGTTTATACTTCTCGTTTCCTTTCTGATTAGTACTTAAAAGTGCATTTTTATCATGGTTTTATATCATCATTTTGCACTTGAAGTATCAATAACTCCTTAACTAAAATATGTTTTATAATAATGTATGTAATAATATAAGATACCTATAATTTATGGTAAATGTCTATTTTTAATGCAGGCCTATCCCATAAATGAAAGGATTGATTGATGACTTGAAGAACTTAAATTGCAAGGATAAAGAGATGGCCAAACTTAGAAAAGAGATGTCGGTGCAATCCAAACCGGAACACTGTTCTGTAATTGGGTCATATCTGGAGCTACAGATCTCAAATTTAGGTCCAATTTATATGGATGGAAAGGTAAGACATAGGCCTACAACTTTCATATGGAGCCCAAGATCTAAAAAGGTCATTATCAAGTCCAAATTGTAGCAACAACAAAGAAGCCCGAATCTGTCTTCAAGCCCGAGCACTGTTCAGTATTTTGGCCATATCTGGAGTTCTAGAAGTCCAAATGAGCTGAAGTTTTTACACAAGAAAGCTGAGACAATTGCCTACAACTTTCATGTTTTCAGCTGGCTCCAATTTTGACGTTATCAATGACGTTTTGGGCAGACAAGAGAAGATAAGGATTGTCACCAAGTCAAAAGTTGGCCACCCACTTATCAATTAGTCATCAAATCAATAGTTCCCAATTTTGGCCTATAAAAGGAGGCATTTGCCATTCATTTAGGCATCTTAGTTTCCAGATCAAGATCATGCTCTTCCTTTCTCTCTTTGTATTTTTTGTAATGTTTATGCTTTACTTTCATTAATATCAAGTTTATGCCTTTCATTTCCTTTCCTTTACTTAGTTAACTTTTATGTTCTTATTTTGTTTATTTGTTTTCCTTTCTTTCATTATGTCTAGCTAAGTTAATTATGTCAAGGTGAAAAGGTTACACTAATGGTGTAAGAATAAGTATAATGTAAACTTAATATGGACTTTAATGTTTGATACTAACATGTTTTATATTTGTTATCTTGTTCACTCTTTAATACTTTGCTTGTTAAATGACTAATCTTGATTTATGTTGTATAACACTTGGTACAACAAATGCTTGGCACTTTCATAGCCCATAATGTATGGTATAACCGACACCTGAGCTATGAAAGGAACTTGATTTGTTGTTAACATAAGTTATAATCATGAATGCTTGACAAGATTTACAAGTATTAGCATTAATTGAATAAGATGACTAATATAATCATGTTAACAATATATAATCTGATTGGAACCTTCTTTATGTGTGGTTTCCAATTCAATACTAAGAGTTTATACTATACTTGTTTGATATACCATTAGTGGAACCTCTAACCTTGACATTTGTTATTATTATTGTTTAATCCTTACATTAATTTTCCATCTCCAAGTTCTCATCATCATCTTCTTCTTCTCTTTCTTTATTGTTACTACTACTACTACTACTACTACTACTACTATTATTATTATTATTAGTATTATTATTATTATTATTATTATTGTTATTGTTATTGTTATTGTTATTGTTATTATTATTATTGTTGTTATTGTTATTGTTATTGTTATTATTGTTGTTTTATAATTGTTGTTTATAATTTGTACAATTAACCTCCCTGTGGTTCGACCCCGGTCTTGCCGGGTTATTTATTACTTCGACACTCCTACACTTGGGAGAAGACATCAACCTTTTAGTCGTGTCAAGTTTTTGGCGCCGTTGCCGGGGAGGTAAGTTCTTGTATAAATTATAGTATTTATTTTATTTTCTCTTTTCACTTTTCTTGTATATAACTTTGTTTCTTTTTATTTTGTTTTCTTCCTCCTTCTTTTGCTTTCTTCTTGTTTTTTTTTTTTTCCTACACGTGCATGAGAGTGTGGTCATGTACATCAAGTGGTAGACTTTGTAGGGTATCCTCATCATTTTCAGAAAATATGGCCGAAGAAGATAATCAATCACTTCATAATGAAAATAATGAGAATAACCGTGCTAGAACACTTAGAGACCACATGAATCCCACAAGAACAAGTGCACCATCATGCATAGTTTTTCCTCCTGATACATCTCATTTTAATTTTAAACCAGGTATTATTCAACTTTTACCTTCTTTTCATGGCATGGAATTGGAAAATCCATACTTACATTTAAGGGAATTTGAGGAGGTGTGCAACACATATAATAACTTAAATTGTAGCATGAACACCATCAGATTAAAGCTTTTTCCTTTTTCATTAAAAGATAAAGCTAAAACATGGCTACAAAATTTAAGACCAGGATCCATTCGTGCTTGGGATGAAATGCAACAACAATTTTCAAAGAAGTTTTTCCCATCTCATAGAACAAACTCTTTCAAGAGACAAATCACTACTTTCACTCAAAAACCAGGAGAAACATTTTACCAATGTTGGGATAGGTATCGAGACTTGCTTAGTACTTGCCCTCATCATGGTTTTGAAACATGGAGATTGGTTTCACATTTCTATGAAGGGTTAACACCTAAAGATAGGCAAATGGTTGAATTGATGTGCAATGGAACTTTTGAAGATAAAGACCCTGATGAAGCAATGGAGTACTTAGACTTGTTAGCTGAAAATGCTCAAAATTGGGACACCGCGGGTACTTATGAGGCACCGAGTAAAACTCAACCTCATACATCTAGTGGAGGTATGTACAACCTTAGGGAAGACCATGACCTTCAAGCCAAATTTGCATCTTTAGCTAGAAAAGTCGAGGCACTAGAATTGAAAAAGAGTGGTCAATTAAAATCTGTTGAAAACATTGTGTGTCAAATCTGTGAAACAAATGAACACTCAATCAACGATTGTCCAACCTTGCCTTCTTTTAAGGAATGTCTCCATGAACAAGCTCATGCTTTAAACAGTTTCCAAAGGCCTAACCACAACCCATACTCCCAAACATACAACCCTGGTTGGAGAAATCACCCAAATTTCAGTTGGAAGAGTGAGAACAACAATGCACAAACTTCACAACCACCATTTCAAGCACACCATAATTTCCAAAATTCTCATGGATATGCACCTTCTTATGCTCCACCTTCTAGAAGAAATCTTGAGGAAACATTGCATGCATTCATTGAAAAGCAAGAGACAATTAATACTCAACTTGTTCAAAACATGATAGATTTTAAAGATACTCTTGCTAAATTAACATCTGCTCTTAGTTTCCAAGAGAAAGGTAAGTTTCCATCTCAAACACAACAAAATCCCAAAGGGCAATACAATGCAAATGCAAGTAGTTCCGGAAGCCAACACATGGATCAAGTCAAATCAGTCACTACTCTGCGCAGTGGTTAGGTTATTGAAAAACCCTCTCTTGAACCTTATGAGAAAGATGATGAGTCAATCTCTGAGGGTAAGGAAGGGGATGGATCTGAAAATTGCAAAGAAACGACTGACTCACCGCCAGCACTTCCATTTCCTCAAGTCATGACCACACAAAGGAAAGTCAATCACAATTCTGAAATTTATGAAATTTTCAAACAGGTAAGGATCAATATACCTTTGTTGGATGCTATTAAACAGGTTCCTTCCTATGCTAAATTTTTGAAAGATCTATGCACTGTGAAGAGGAAACTGAATGTGAAAAAGAAAGCCTTTCTAGCCGAACAAGTAAGTGTTATTCTTCAAAACAATAATGCTTTGAAATATAAAGACCCTGGTTGTCCTACAATTTCTTGCTTTATTGGAGAGCATAAAATTGAAAGAGCCTTACTTGATCTTGGTGCTAGTGTGAATTTACTTCCATATTCAGTTTTTCAGAGTCTCAATCTAGGTGAGTTAAAACCAACTTCTATAACTCTTTTACTTGCCGATAGATCTATAAAAGTGCCTAGAGGAATAATTGAAGATGTGTTAGTACAAGTGGATAAATTCATTTATCCTGTGGATTTTATTGTCTTGGACACACAACCTGTTGAAGTATGTAATTCATTTCCTGTTATTTTAGGACGTCCATTTCTTGCAACTTCTAATGCATTGATTAATTGTAGGAATGGACTGATGAAGCTATCATTTGGAAACATGACATTGGAGATGAATATTTTCAACATTTGCAAGCAACCTAGAGATGATAATGATTTACAGGAAGTGGACTTTACTGAAAAATTAATTCATGATCAATTTCCAACCACTTCCAATGAAATTGAGATTGATGAATCTGATGATTTGGAAATGATTTATTTTCAGGAAGAATCAAAGACAAGTAATTGGAGGCCACAAATTGAGGAATTGCCACCACGATCAATTAAGTCCATACCTTCAAGTGTTCAACCACCAAAACCTGATTTGAAGTCGTTGCCATCCAATCTCAAATACTTATTTTTGGGAGAAAATGAAACTTTTCCTGTAATAATCTCTTCCAAACTTAATGCACATCAAGAAGGTAAGTTATTACAAACTCTGAAAATACACAAAAATGCATTAGGATGGACCATAGCTGATATAAAAGGAATTAGTCCTTTGATTTGTACACACAGAATTTATTTAGAGGAAAATGCTAAACCCTATAGAGAAATGCAACGAAGGCTAAATCCTAATATGAAAGAAGTAGTGAAAAATGAAGTCATTAAGCTTCTAGATAATGAAATCATTTATCCTATTTCTGACAGCAAATGGGTAAGTCCTACCCAAGTTGTACCTAAGAAGTCTGGAGTCACTGTGATAACAAATGAGAACAATGAGTTAATTCCCACTAGAACTGTTACTGGTTGGCGCATGTGCATTGACTATAGGAAACTTAATTCAATGACTAGAAAAGATCATTTTCCTTTACCTTTCATGGATCAAATCCTAGAAAGAGTTGCAGGTCATGAATTTTATTGTTTCCTAGATGGCTATTCGGGTTACAACCAAATTGAAATTGCATTGGAAGATCAAGAAAAGACTACTTTCACATGTCCATTTGGTACTTTTGCATATCGAAGGATGCCTTTTGGATTATGTAATGCACCAGCCACATTTCAAAGATGCATGCTTAGTATATTTAGCGATATGGTTGAACATTTTCTTGAGATTTTCATGGATGATTTTTCTGTTTTTGGCAATTCATTTGATGATTGTTTGACTAACTTAGAAAAGGTTTTGACCAGGTGTGAAGAGAAGAATCTTGTGCTGAATTGGGAAAAATGTCATTTTATGGTAACAAACGGCATTGTACTTGGTCACATTGTTTCATCAAAAGGAATTGAGGTTGACAAATCTAAAATCGAGTTAATTGCAAACTTGCCAACACCAAAATCTCTTAAAGATGTTAGATCATTCCTGGGACATGCTGGTTTTTATAGAAGGTTCATCAAAGATTTTAGTGTAATATCTAAGCCTTTAAGTAACCTTCTAACAAAGGATACTATTTTTGAATGGACTGAACATTGTGAAGAAGCCTTTGTTAAACTTAAAAACTTGCTTACTTGTGCTCCTATCATTCAACCTCCCGATTGGTCATTACCTTTTGAAATAATGTGTGATGCTAGTGATTATGCCGTAGGTGCTGTTTTGGGACAAAGAAAAGATAAGAAACCTTATGTAATTTACTATGCAAGTAAAACTTTAAATAGTGCTCAAATGAATTATACCACCACTGAAAAAGAATTACTTGCAGTAGTATTTGCATGTGAAAAATTCAGATCTTATCTTGTTGGCTCACCTGTTGTTGTTTTTAGTGATCATGCAGCATTGAAATATCTTCTTTCTAAGAAAGATTCCAAGGCTAGATTGGTGCGGTGGATTTTATTACTTCAAGAATTTGATATCACAATCAAAGATAAGAAAGGCAGCCGAAATGTTGTCGTAGATCACTTGTCAAGATTGACAACAGATTCGAAAACTGACATCACACCAATCGATGACTACTTTCCTGATGAATCTTTACTTTCTGTCTCTACAATGCCTTGGTTTGCTAATATTGTCAATTTTCTTGTTTCAGGACAATTGCCAGCTCATTGGAGTACCCAAGATAAAAGAAAGTTTTTGAACGAAGTAAAGAACTTTTATTGGGATGATCCTTATTTATTCAAATATTGTCCTGATCAAATATTTCGAAGATGCATTCCTGACAATGAGGTAAGTAGTGTCATTAAATTTTGTCATTCTGAAGCATGTGGGGGCCATTTCTCATCAAGAAAGACAACTGCAAAAATCTTACAAAGTGGATTTTACTGGCCCACCATGTTCAAAGACTCACATGCATTCTGCAAGTCTTGTGAAAATTGTCAAAAGTTGGGATCTATTTCAAAACGTCACATGATGCCTTTAAACCCTATTATTGTCATTGAGATCTTTGACTGTTGGGGTATAGATTTCATGGGCCCATTCCCTCCATCATTTGGTTTCTTATACATATTAGTCGCAGTAGATTATGTTTCAAAATAGATAGAGGCAATTCCAAGTCGAAACAATGATCACAAAACAGTGATAAAGTTTTTGAAAGAAAATATTTTGAGTCGATTTGGAGTCCCTCGAGCCATAATAAGTGATGGTGGAACACATTTCTGCAACAAGCCATTTGAGTCTTTAATAAAGAAATATGGAATCACACACAAAGTTGCCACACCTTATCACCCTCAAACAAGTGGACAAGTAGAGCTTGCTAATAGGGAGATCAAACATATTTTGGAGAAAACAGTGAACCCTAATAGGAAAGACTGGTCTTTAAGACTTAATGATGCACTTTGGGCTTATCGAACTGCTTATAAAACATCATTAGGTATGTCACCTTATAGACTAGTCTATGGAAAACCTTGTCACTTGCCTGTGGAACTTGAACATAAAGCTTATTGGGCTATTAAAGCTTTCAATTCAAATCTGGATGATACTAGTCAACTGCGAAAATTACAAATAAATGAGCTTGAGGAAATAAGAAATGATGCATATGAAAATTTAAGAATTCATAAAGCAAGAATTAAAGAGTTTCATGACAAGAAAATACTGAGAAAAACCTTCAATGTTGGTCAAAAAGTCTTGCTTTATAATTCTCGACTGCATTTATTTCCTGGAAAATTAAGATCAAGATGGAGCGGTCCTTTTATTGTGAAACATGTGTATCCATATGGGGCCTATGACATCGAGAATCCAAAGAATGGTAATGTTTTCAAGGTAAATGGACATCGTCTGAAAGTTTACTTTGACAATTTTTCAGTTGAACATAACTCTATTGAATTGGGTGATCCTGTATATAAAGATTGATTTTATTTTATTTTATTTTTGTTTCTTTTTGAGTGAGTTTTGCAAGTTTCTTTCACCCCGGTCAAATGGCGGATAACGGTACTCCGTGACTTAAGTCGGTTCTTTCAGTTTCCCACAATTACTGATATCTGTGTATATATCTGTGTAATTCTTTGAATCTCTCTTCCAATTCTCATTTGAAAATGGACATTAATCTTGAAAAATTGAAAAAGTATTTTCCCGCTCTGCCTCAGAATGCGATTACAAAAATTTACCGTGCTAGATATGCAAGATTGAGATTGTTAATGAATCATGGAATTCCTGAAGATATTCGCTGGTTGATTGAAGCAAAGGTCCGATTATCAGGTGAGTTCTCTAATTCCTTCATTTCACACATGCCTGGAACAGGTAAAAGCACTTTTGCAAAGAAGCGTCGTGCAAAACGACTGGATATCTGTCATCGATGTGCTAGATGGACTTGTAATACACAATGTCGTTCTTTAGGAATGGTATCTATAAACCGTAAAGATAAAATACAATTCATTAAGGATGGCCTGAGTAAGGAGTCTTTAGATAATCTTCTATTGACTCTTGAGACGCATCCTAGTGGAGATGTGCATCGTGTAATTCATGATTTATGGCCACTATTTCATAAAGAACATGATCGACTTAGTCTTGGGAATCTGACTAAAAAAGACCCTGTTTGCCAGTTTTTAAGAAAACTGGATGGGAAGCCTATCCCCGACCCATAGAGGGCGTTTAAGCCGTTCTTGGACGTAAAACCAAGGGAAGATGTGAGCCACAATCACAACTACCTGTACATACACATGTTTTTTTCAAAAGTAAATAAATAAATAAATAAAAAGAGAGAGAGAGTGTGTGAGACTCTAGCTGGCCTACATATAGGTGTTATGATTGCCTTTCTAATTTCTCATCTATAAAACTCTCTCTTCCTTCCTTTCATTTCTACTCAACCCATACATTCAAAAACTATAGAAGTGTGTAGAAATGGCAAGTTCCTCAAGTCATCATATTAGAAATATTTGTGTTTTCGGTGGATCTAGTCCTGGGAAAGAAAAGGAGTTTTTAGAATCAGCAAATCATCTTGGTCAGGTGCTAGCTGAGAGAAAGATTCATTTAGTGTATGGGGGAGGCAGTCTTGGGTTAATGGGAGGTGTGTCAATAGCTGCATTTTTAGGAGGTAGTCAAGTTTTAGGAGTCGTCCCTAAAGCTTTGGCACAAGGGGACATCATTGGAAAAACAATTGGAGAGGAACTTCAGGTCTCTACAATGTCGGCTCGAATGAATGCAATGTTTAACCATGCTGATGCTTTCATTGCTTTACCAGGTGGTCTAGGCACATTGGAAGAGATCTTTCATATTTCCTCTTGGGCTCAATTGCACATTCACCATAAACCCATTGGTTTGTTAAATGTTAATGGTTATTATGATAAGTTGTTGTTTTTTCTTGATCATGCTGTGGAACAAGAATTTCTAACATCTTCTGCACGCCAAATCATAATCTCTGCTCCTACTGCTGAACAATTGATTGACCAACTACAATCTTTCACTCCTGTGATTGATCCTTCCATGAGTCGCATAAATTGGTCATCTACGGGAAGCCGTAAAAAGCTTAGATTGGATTTGAGCCTTCATTTGTGAGTTTTTGTGTCTTTTGGTTTTATTATTGTGTTTTGTTATTTCTTATTTTTATTTCAGTGTGTTTCAGGTTTTGTCAGTTTTCGTTATTTCAGGTGATATCTTCTATACTCTATCTTTCTACCTTAGAACATTGAGGACAATGTCTCATTTTGGTTGGGGGGAGAGGGTAGTAGTTGATAAAAAAAAAAATTGTTTTTCATTTCATAAAGCATGTGCATAATTGTTGTTACTAGGATGGCAGAGTAAAGGAGTTCTTTTGTTAAAGTGACTCTTGAGACGCATCTTAGTAACCATTTTTAACAAGGTCTATTATAATACTTCCTGAAATATTCAGGTTTACAAACTCTTGTATTGTTACCGCTTAATTCTGCTCATATACTTATTTAACATGTATTCTTAAACCTTAATTTACACACACACACTTTAACATATGATTGCGGGTTGCATATTGGATTATTACATTATTTATGTTCTTTTGTTAAAGGTAACAACTAAGGGAAAGGGATTGTATATAATTAAAAAAAAAAAGAAAACAAAAAAAGAAAAAAAAATGATGATAATAAAAATGTAGATAAGTTTGGTTTCGTAGCCTCCCTAACCTAAGCAATTAAGCCCAAAGGGGTGTTTTAACACCTAATACCCTAAAGTCAACTGACTTGGGAGCTATTGGCCCAACGTTTGTTACATGGGTTGAGGAGAAAAGCTTAAGGGAATCAAACATTGCACTATCTACATATCAGTATCTGCGACCCGAGTTACTAAGCTCGTTGGGGTGTCTTAACACCTAATGCCCTAAGACCAACTGGTCTAGGAGTCATTAGCTGAAAGCTCGTTACATGGGTTAAAGATGCATGATGTTTTTAAATTATATGTATATATATTTGTTTTTTTTTTAAAAAAAGACAAAAAAGAAAGACAAAAATAATAATTCCTACCCATGGAAGTTAACCTTAAACATTAGAACAAAAATTTTGTTTTCTTCCAAGAAAAGCCCCATAATTATGTGTTGATACATTGAGCACAAAAGAAAGGTTTATTAATATCTTGTTAAGAGGTATTGAGCAGATATATAAATTTAATGAGAGTTTGTTTATCTGGATAGATTAATGGAAGTTAAATGATGAATACCTTGCTTTGTGAAATTTGCAAATTGTTGTAACGCTTTGATTACTAGGGACTAGTAATAAGCTGGTTGAGGGGTGTGATTAGTACTTAAAAGTGCATTTTTATCATGGTTTTATATCATCATTTTGCACTTGAAGTATCAATAACTCCTTAACTAAAATATGTTTTATAATAATGTATGTAATAATATAAGATACCTATAATTTATGGTAAATGTCTATTTTTAATGCAGGCCTATCCCATAAATGAAAGGATTGATTGATGACTTGAAGAACTTAAATTGCAAGGATAAAGAGATGGCCAAACTTAGAAAAGAGATGTCGGTGCAATCCAAACCGGAACACTGTTCTGTAATTGGGTCATATCTGGAGCTACAGATCTCAAATTTAGGTCCAATTTATATGGATGGAAAGGTAAGACATAGGCCTACAACTTTCATATGGAGCCCAGGATCTAAAAAGGCCATTATCAAGTCCAAATTGTAGCAACAACAAAGAAGCCCGAATCTGTCTTCAAGCCCGAGCACTGTTCAGTATTTTGGCCATATCTGGAGTTCTAGAAGTCCAAATGAGCTGAAGGTTTTACACAAGAAAGCTGAGACAATTGCCTACAACTTTCATGTTTTCAGCTGGCTCCAATTTTGACGTTATCAATGACGTTTTGGGCAGACAAGAGAAGATAAGGATTGTCACCAAGTCAAAAGTTGGCCACCCACTTATCAATTAGTCATCAAATCAATAGTTCCCAATTTTGGCCTATAAAAGGAGGCATTTGCCATTCATTTAGGCATCTTGGTTTCCAGATCAAGATCATGCTCTTCCTTTCTCTCTTTGTATTTTTTGTAATGTTTATGCTTTACTTTCATTAATATCAAGTTTATGCCTTTCATTTCCTTTCCTTTACTTAGTTACCTTTTTTGTTCTTATTTTGTTTATTTGTTTTCCTTTCTTTCATTATGTCTAGCTAAGTTAATTATGTCAAGGTGAAAAGGTTACACTAATGGTGTAAGAATAAGTATAATGTAAACTTAATATGGACTTTAATGTTTGATACTAACATGTTTTATATTTGTTATCTTGTTCACTCTTTAATACTTTGCTTGTTAAATGACTAATCTTGATTTATGTTGTATAACACTTGGTACAACAAATGCTTGGCACTTTCATAGCCCATAATGTATGGTATAACCGACACCTGAGCTATGAAAGGAACTTGATTTGTTGTTAACATAAGTTATAATCATGAATGCTTGACAAGATTTACAAGTATTAGCATTAATTGAATAAGATGACTAATATAATCATGTTAACAATATATAATCTGATTGGAACCTTCTTTGTGTGTGGTTTCCAATTCAATACTAAGAGTTTATACTATACTTGTTTGATATACCATTAGTGGAACCTCTAACCTTGACATTTGTTATTATTATTGTTTAATCCTTACATTAATTTTCCATCTCCAAGTTCTCATCATCTTCTTCTTCTTCTCTTTCTTTATTGTTATTACTACTACTACTATTATTATTATTATTATTAGTATTATTATTATTATTATTATTGTTATTGTTATTGTTATTGTTATTATTATTGTTGTTGTTATTGTTATTGTTATTGTTATTATTGTTGTTTTATAATTGTTGTTTATAATTTGTACAATTAACCTCCCTGTGGTTCGACCCCGGTCTTGCCGGGTTATTTATTACTTCGACACTCCTACACTTGGGAGAAAACATCAACCTTTTAGTCGTGTCACTTTCCTTTCCTTTACTTAGTTAACTTTTATCTTATTTATATTTTTATTTTCTTTATTTATGTTTCTCTCTTTTATTATGTGATTAATACTTAAAAGTGCATCTTTATTAAAGTTTTATATCATCATTTTGCACTTGAAGTATCAATAACTCCTTAACTAAGACATATTTTATAATAACATATCTAATAATATAAGATACCTTTAATTTGTGGTAAATGTTCATTTTAAATACAGGCCTATCACATAAATAAAAGGATTGATTTATGAATTTAAGAACTAAAATTGAAAGGACAAAAAGATGACCAAACTTAGAAAAGAGGTATCGGTGCAGTCCAAACCAGAACATTGTTTGGTAATTGGGTCATATTTGGAGTTGTAGATCTCGGATTTAGGTCTACTTTATATGGATGGAAAGGTAAGACAGAGACCTACAACTTTCATAGTAGCCCAAGATTTAAAAAGACCATTTTCAACTTCAAATTATAGCAACAACAAAAAAAGTTTGAATCTGTCCTCCAGCCTAAGCACTATTCAGTGTTTTGCCTATATCTGAAGTTCTAGAAGTCTAAATGACCTTAATTGTTTACTCTAGAAAGTTGAGATCATTTCCTATAACTTTCAGTTTTAAGTGATTCTAATTTAGACGTTATCAATGACGTTTTGGGCAGATAAGAGAAGATAAGAATTGTCACCAAGTCAAGAATTTACCACCCACTCATCAATTAGTCATCAAATTAATAGTTTCCAATTTTGGCCTATAAAAGGAGGCATTTGCCATGCATTTAGGCATCTTGGTTTCCAGATCAAGATCATGCTTTTGTTTTCTCTCTTTGTATTTTTTGTAATGTTTATGATTTGTTTTCATTAATATCAAGTTTATGTCTTTCATTTCCTTTCATTTACTTAGTTAACTTTTATCTTATTTTGTTTATTTATTTTTCTTTCTTTCATTATGTTTAGTTAAGTTTATTATGTCAAGGTGTTACATTAATGGTGTAAGAATAAGTATAGTGTAAACTTAATATGTACTTTAATGTTTCATACTAACATATTTTGTATTTGTCATCTTGTTTACTCTTTAATAGTTTGCTTGTTAAATAACTAATCTAGATTTATGTTGTATAACACTTGGTACAACAAATACTTGACACTCTTATAGCTCATATTGTATGGTATAACCGACACCTAAGCTATGAAAGGAACTTGATTTATTGTTAACATAAGTTATAATCATGAATGCTTAACGAGATTTACAAGTATTAGCATTAATTGAATAAGATGACTAATGTAATCATGTTAACAATTTATAATCTGATTGGAACCTCCTTTTTATGTGGTTTCCAATTGAATAATAAGAGTTTATACTATACTTGTTTGACATACCATTAGTGAACCTCTAACCTTGACATTTGTTATTATCATTGTTTAATTCTTACATTAATATTTCATCTTAAAGTTCTCATCATCTTATTTTTATTCTTCTTCTTCTCCTTCTTTTTTTTTATTATTATTGTTGTTGTTGTTGTTGTATTATTATTATTTATAATTTATACAATTAACCTTCTTGTGATTCGACCCTGATCTTGCTGGGTTATTTATTACTTCGACACTCCTGCACTTGGGAGAAGACATCAATCTTTTAGTTGTGTCATTATATTAAGGTGAAAAGGTTATACTAATGATGTAAGAATAAGTATAGTATAAACTCAATATGAACTTTAATTTTTGATACTAACATATTTTATATTTGTTATCTTATTCACTTTTAATATTTTGCTTGGTACAAAAAATACTTCGCACTTTTATAGTCCAACCGTATAGTATAACTAACACTTGTGCTATAAAAAGAACTTAATTTATTGTTAACATAAGTTATAATCATGAATACATGATAATATTTACAAGTATTAACATTATTCGAATAAGATAACTAATGTAATCATGTTAACAACTTATAATCCGATTGGAACCTTCTTTGTGTATGGTTTCTAATTGAGTAATAAAAAGAGTTTATACTATACTTATTCTTACACCATTAGTATAACCTTTTCATCTTGATATAATAAACTTAACTAATATAAATAAATAAGATAAAAATATAAATAAGATAAAAGTTAACTAAGTAAAGCAAAGGAAATGAGAAGCATAAATAAGAGATTATTATAAGTAAAACTTAAGCATTATAATAAAGAGAGAGTAAGAATATGATCTTATTTAAAAATTAAGATGTTCAAATGCATGACAAATACCTCCTTTTATAGGCTAAAATTTGTTACTATTAATTTGATGAATAATTTATTAAGTGGGTGGTTATATCTTGACTTGATGATAATTTTTATCTTCTTTATATTAGAATTTGAATCAACTTTACCCATAAAAACATCATTGATAACATTAGAATTTGAATCAACTTTACCCATAAAAGTTCTAGAAAATTATCTCAACTTTGTAGGAAATGTTTTTTGAGATCATTTAGACTTTTAGAACTCGAGATATGGGCTGAAAACTGAACAGTGTATAGATTGTAGGATAAATTTTGACTCTATATTGTTGCTAAGATTTGAACTTCCAAACAGCAGAATTGAGTCTTGTCTTCCCATGAAAGTTTTAGACATATGTATTAGTTTTCCATCCATATAAAGCAAACCTAAATCTAAGTTCTACAACTTCAGTTATGATCTAATTACTAAACAGTGTTCCAATTTGGACTAAACCAGCATCACTTTTCTAATCTTTACCCTCTCTTTGTCCTTTTAATTTCAGTACTTCAATTCATCAATCAATCATTTTTATTTATGTGATAGGTTTGTATTTAGGATGAACATTTACAATAAATTAAAGGTATTTTATAGTACGAGACTTGTTATTATAAAACATGCTTCAGTTAAGGAGTTATTGATACTTCAAGTGCAAAATAATGATATAAAATCTTGATAAAAATATACTTTTAAGTACTAATCAACTATATAGGTGGAAAGGGAGTTTGTATGTGTATAAAATTGAAATGTTTCAATTGGTCACTAGCTAAGCCAATAAACCATTCAAACATCAACATTCATTACTTATCATATCAGTAATTTTGATAATCTTTTATGCTTTTGTAGTTTTTATTGTTATTGTTGTTACTTATTGGAATATTTTCAACTTTAAGTACATGTTTAATATTAAAGTATTTTTAAAGAATAGTTTTTTTTCTACTTTTAACAACTTTAAATACATGTTTAATATTGATGTGTTTTTAAAGAATAGATTTTTTTGTTCTTTTAATTTTAAAATTGTATTTGATTGAGATTTATTTTGCTTTTAATTAATACACATAATGCTTTAAAATTAAATTGTTTTTCTTTATAATCAAAACAAAGTATTCATGTCTTTTAAACAAAATAAGAGGAAATTAACAAGTATACTAAATTTGTCATTTTTTTCATAAGATAAGTGCACAAGCTCAAGACACGTAAACTGAATTATATGAACTACATGCATTGTAAGCAAACATACATGCATGCTTGACATTATGGTAATTTATGTTTTTTAAATTACCTTTTATCTGAAAAATCTTTAAATTGATGTATTTTTTAATGTTTTTTAATGATTTTGATACGTTAATGTTAAAAATAAAATAAGAATTTTGAAAGGTACTTTTTAAAAACATCATGTGCTATATTATCAAGCATGCAAAAATCTACTCATTGATTTTTCTACAAACAAAATAATTTATCATGGATTCTATATTTCCTCTACTATTATTACAATCTTTTAAAAAATCATAGAAAGAAATTACAAATATGATTTTAGCTAGTGTTATTTTTAATTTACAAACACAAAACAATACAACAATACTACATACGGATAATTACAAAAAAAACTTATAAGGTTTAATTGTGTTTTCACTTTCCCACTATACTTTCAAAAATTATACTTTACATCTTGAATCAAACAAAAATTTCAAAAAGAATTAAAAGATGAAATCAACCTTATATGTAATATAAATCACACCCACACTCAATATACTTTTTTTATAATCTTAATATATCTATCTCAAAATTCACGATCTAACACTAGAAATTCTATAATCAATTTGATTGATAACAATATCTTTTTTAGTGGGTTGAGTGATGTCGCTTAGATGACTTAGAAGTCCTTCATCTTCATGTTTAATTATTCCATAGTGTTGACCTCCATCTTCATATTATTGATATGAAAATTCAAGAGGTGAAAAAAAAATGATGTATTTTAATGTTAATAGGCTAAGAAGGGTGTCATACAAGGTTTATAAATAAGGTTACCATAAATTGAAGAGGCATAAAAAAAAAGAAGCTCTAAGTACAAGAAAAAAAAGGATAAAAAAATTATTTTAAAAGAAAAGAAACTTAAAAGGTTTTTTTTGTTATATAAGAAGAAAGCAATAACAACAACTCAACAAAATCAATAACAATGGTGGTAGCAATGTAGCAACTCAACAGGAATAATGGTAGCAACAATAGTCTCTAAGCATTTGACATGTGTCTAATAATTAGTTGATTATATTCATAGTTAGTTAGAGATAATTAAGAAGTTCGTTGCTGCCAAATTAATAAGCTATTTAATTAATAAGAATCCTTTTTTCTATAAAATTTTCTGAGCTTCTTCTTCCTCTTCTTTCTATCTCTACCTCTCCATCTTTTTTCCTTCAATCAAACTCCATTTTCAAGACCTTCATTGACAATTTAGTATTAGATCATTAAAAGATCTATATAAACACTTCTAACTTTTCATGGAAAATAATAACATACTAAGAGCTTTAAAATAGCACAATAAACACATTAACAAAGCAAAAATGAAGGTGTAATAAGATAAATTATGTAATAAAATGGAACAATTGCAATCACAATTGGACACAATGCTATCAACTTTGAATTCCTTCAAAGCTAATTTAGATGGTGAGCATGGAAAAAGAGAATGCACCACTGTGGGAAGAAACAACTCTTTTCACCATAATAAAAATAAGGGATATGTTTTGGAAATTTAAGAAAGAATCAGAACAAGGTATAATATAGCCATGTCAAGGGTAAAACTACCTAATTTTTCTGGAGATAATCCTCGTGGTTAGATTAGAAAATATAGAAGATTTTTTAAAATATATTTCATATATGTTTTTCAGTGGAGAAAGATTGATGCCTCGTGGAATACAAGGCTGAGATTTGGTATGAAGGAGGTAATATGTGTCAAATTTGGAAATCAAAATGAAATGATGAAAGAGTTCAATAAGCTAGAATAAGAGAAAAAAAGATAAAACAATATATGTTTATAAAGAAAATCAATCATTGGAACGAAGACAAAGGGTAGGTCTTTTATACAAATGAATATTAAAGAGATTTTCACAATCCTAGTCCAAGCTGAGGATGTTCCTAAAGACATGCTTGCAACTGACCTTCCTACCAAGAAGATTACTCAAGGGTTATCAAAGGGGTCTTGTTCCTCTTCAATGAGAGATCTCAGGGAGTCAATGCCCACTTCAATCATTATAGAGGTTGCTTTTTGTTGGAAGGGAAGGAGAGTTAGCACACTATCAAGCTCAAAGACTTGGAGCTTGGCACACTACGAAGCCTAACGTAGTTAGGGCATGACACATTATCAAGCTTAACACATCTTCACTTGAGCGTAATTTTTTTCCTGAAAATTTATACTCACAAATCTTTATTGATCCAGTATTTTTTGGTAAAAATATATTAATAAAAACTTGATTGATTAGTTGTTATATTAAAAATGTTATTTGATGATAAACTAAAAAGTAAGGTATCTGAATCAGTTTGTCAAGTTAATAGAATTCTTTCTATGTATTAATTGATCATACCGCTGCAATAAAATTGTTGATGTTAATTATGATTTTGTGCTTTTTTTGCTCGGAGAAGAGGAAGAAAATTCAAATTATTCAAGTCTATAGAAGTGGATTGATAAAAAAAATTTCAAAGGGATGAAATACTTTTCCAGTTATAAGTTTGTAATGTTAACATTAAATAATTATAATCTTGTAAATAATATTGACTTTTTATTGAAAATAAATTAAATGCCAGCATAGATTTAAAATATTAATGAGAAATAAAAAAAATAAAAACAAGATGAAACCTTAAAAGGTTTTTTTTTTAATTATCCCTAATAAATAAGCCATTTGCTCTCCTCTGCTCCATGCAAGCATGCAACATTGCATAGTCATAGACGTTCACATGAGACATTTTCACGGGTGTGTTTTGAGAAATTCACAAGAAACTGGCCTTGAATTGTTTTTTTTCAAAATAAAACATTGAAATATTTTGAAATTATTTTATAATGTTAAATATTATAAACAAAAATATGTAACAAATATTTTTTTAAATTAATATTTTAATATATTTATATAGTTTAGATATATTTTTAAAAAATATTTTTTTAATATATTTACAAATAAAAAATATTTTAAAAACAATTATTACTAATATCAGATTAGTTTAAAATTTTGAGTCACAATATGTACTAGTTAAAGACTCGCAATATGTAATAGTTAAAGTGTACTAGTTAAAGTGTGGTCAACATATATTAAAAAAAAAATCATGTTAATTTTGCATAAAAATTAAATAATATAATTTGACAGGACATTGATCAAATAAATTTTAGATTTTACATAATAGGTTGATGACAAGAATCACTTAATTGTTCAAACCCACAAAATCTTAGAGGAAATTTCAAATGAATTAGGGATATATTAGTAAAATATTTCATGACAACAAATTAAATTAAATTAATTAGCTGAGAAGGAAAATGAGGGGAAAAAATACAAAGAACAAAGTCAACGCAGTTTCTCTCGCAATGGTGTCTCCTTTTCCTCCGCCGGCAACTAATTTATTTCCATCTCTCGCGTAAACTCCTGGTTAGTATTTTACCAGTGGCATTTTAGTCAGAGGACTGGATCAAATGCGACAATGTGCTGGTAGGTGGACTAGAAACCATCGGTTCAACACGTCGCCAAAAATTGAGGGTCGTCACAAAAGAATAATTAATTTTTTATTGCAACTAGTAGAGCATGAGATAACTTGTGCTGGAAAAAATATTTTTTATTATTTGATTATAGTAGTAAAAATTATTTTAAATAATTGCATAGCATTATCATGTATTCATGGAAAATTTATATGTTCTAAAAGAGAAAACGATAATTAATTAGTTAATACTAGAGTTTATGGCTATTCACATAGTAGATTTAAGTAAAGTATCACTTAGATAATGACTTAAAAACTCTATTTAATCAAAAATCTCAAGAATAAATAAAATATATTTGTTAATTACATTTTATGAAATGAAAATGGCCTCCTATTAACAAAAAAATTCAAATATAAAATAAAAATGGCTAAGATGTCATTTGTCCCACACACATAATAAAATTTAAAAAATATATGTAGTTCTTTAATATTTTAAAAGACTTCATTTATAATTTTATCCAAAACCCCCCATTCACCTTAAGCTAGCTTTGACTATTCGTACAATTTATTTTGCACTTAACAATCCTAGCTTGGCTTGAGGAGTTATTGAAGAGTTAAACAATCTTTTTCATGGGATTAAATTGTCAATTCAAAAGTTACAGGAGTAACAAAGTCTTTTTACTTTTTTGTTGCATAATAAAATTATTAAATCATTCGTTAAAGCTAAATTAATTAAACTTAAAGTTGAGGGGCTTTTCAAGAATTTTAAAATTTCACGGTGGGATACCTAAATTACCTTTAAAATTAATTTTTTAGGTGTTTTTATAATTAGCAATTTGAATTAAGGAAATTTAATTTTTTTAATTAAAATATAATATTATTTTAATTAAAAAATAGGTGTTTTTATAATTATTAATTTGACTTAAGAACATTTAATTCTTTTAATTAAAACATTGATAGGCATGCACCAACAAGTAAAAGACTCTTACTCCCCTCAAGTAATCAAACTTCATATTTTAAGGTGATATTTAATGTATCATATTGCCCTCTTCATAATAGTGTGTGTTGTTGTCTCTAGTGGGGTTTCGGTAATATTTTTATTTTTCCTTTTCTTTTTTCTCTTTTTAGCTTTGAAAAACATTATGTCCTTGCAAGAATTTTAAAAAAAATATGGTCATTTGTTAATTTTATTAAATTTATCCCTTATTCTTTTTATTATGTAAAATTTGATTTTATTTATTTGTCAATTTTATTTTTTAGTATTTAATTTTTATATTAAGTTTAGTCTTTATTTTTTTCAATTTCATCCATCTAAATTTTATTTTATTTTATTTTTATAACAATTTTAATCTTTATTCTTTTTAATTCCATTTTTTCTTGTTTCTGATCTTTTTTTGTTGATTTTTTTTAGTTTTACTCTTCATTAATTAGTTAATTGGAAACCTGGCTTCAAGATGTTTCCGGGTTTAATTTTTATGGTTCAATCCAACCTCATGATCGTCATGACTTTAAGATATTAGACTAAATTGTATTTGGTTTTTCTTTATTTTTTTTTAATTTTATCTTTTAATACTGTATTGGTTGGGGATCTATATTCATTATTTTTGACTTTTTTTCCTATTAATTTATCATAATTTCATATCCTGAGTCATGGATTCAGTAAGCTTGTTAGGGTTGACTTGTGTCTTGTTTTGTGTTTTTTATTGTTTAAGTATTAATTTTAGTCTTCATTCTTTTGATTATATATTTTTTTAATTTCACCTATTGACATTTGATTTTTATATCAACTTTGCACCTTATTCTTTTGAATGTTATTTTTTTTAATTTTATCCTTCAATATTTTTTATATCAATTTTGTTCTTCATTCTTTTTATTTTTTTGTTTGGGATATTTTTTTTGTTGATTTGTTTTTCAATTTTACCTCTCATTATTTTTTTAATTCAAAATTTGGCTTCATGATTTTTTTTTACTTTGACTTTTATGGTTAAATCTGATTTCATGACCTATGTCACGAGTTTCAGAGATCAGGCCATTTTCATTTCAATTTTTTAAAGTTTTATTAAATTTGATCTTTTTCAATTTCATCTTTCAATATTGTGTTGATTGAAGATTTGCAATCGTTATTTTTTTTACTTTTTTCTATGAATTTATCCCGATCTTATATCTCATTTAATGAGTTTAGTAGGGTTGACTCGAGTTTTTTTTTACCTTGTTTTTTTTTTTTTTGCACCTTCAACACTTAATTCATTTAGTAATAAAACTTCATGATTTTATTCAATTTATTTTTCATAAAGTTATTTTGGTTTTATAGCTAAATCATGGATATGACTTGATGGCTTGGATAAACCTGGTTTGTTTTTTTTATTTATTTTTTTAATTTTATTATTCAATATTTTTTTTATAAGAATTAAGATTCATATTTTTTTTAAAAAAAATTCTTTTATGTATGATCATCCCATTTTCATTTTGTTAATAAATAATATCATAGAGATCTTTTAAGAATATTAAAAAGATATATTTTCATGTCATTAGCATTCTTTTTTATTAAATTATTGTTAATTTTTTATGCTATATTTGTTATTAATGCTTTTTTTTCCAATCACATTATTAGATTAACCAAGTTTATTGTATCTTTGATTAGTACTTAAAAATACATTTTTAGCAAGGTTTTATATCATCATTTTGTACTTGAAGTATCAATAACTCTTTAACTAAAATATGTTTTATAAAACATATTTAATAATATAAGATACCTTTCATTTGTGGTAAATATTTATTTTAAATGCAAACTTATCAAATAAATAAAATGATTAATTGATTAGTTTAAGAACTGAAATTGAAAAGATAAAGAGATGGTCAAATTTAGAATTTTAAATTTTCTTGTATGGTGGGATACCCAATTTACCTTTAAAATTAATTTTTCTTTAAGTTGAGATCAAATGGTATTTTTATCATGTCATGTAGGTGTTTTTGTAATTAGCAATTTGACTTAAGGGCATTCAATTCTTTTAATTAAAATATAATATTATTTTAATTAAAAAATTAGTAGACATGCATTAACAAGTAAAAGACTCTTACTCCCTTCAAGTGATCAAACTTTATATTTTAAGGTGACGTTTAATGTATCCAGTTGCCCTCTTTATAATAGTGAGGCTTGTGTTGTCGTCCCTTACATAGTGAGGTTTCGGTAATGTTTTTACCTTTTCTTTTTTTTTTCTCCTTTTAGCTTCAGAAAACATTATTTCCTCGCAAAAATTCAAAAAAATATGGTCATTTGTTAATTTTATCAAATTTATTCTCTATTCTTTTTATTATGTTAAATTCGATTTATTTATTTGTCATTTTTATTTTTTGATATTTAATTTTTATATCAAGTTTGATTCTTATTTTTTATTTTTTTCTTGATTATTATTTTTTATATTTCATCCATCTAAATTTTATTTTATTTTTTATAATAATTTTAATCCTTATTTTATTTTATTTTATTTTTTCTTGTTTTTGATCCTTTTTTGTTGATTTATTTTTTTATTTTTAGTCTTCATTAATTGGTTGATTGGAAAGCTAGCTTCAAGATTTTTTCGAGTTTAACTCTCATAATTCAATCCAACCTCATGATTGTCATGGATTTAAGATATTAGACCAAATTGTATTTGATTTTTTTTATGTTTTTTTAAAATTATTTTTTTTTAATTTTATTTTTTAACACTATATTGGTTGGGGATTTGTATTTATTATTTTTTGATTTTTTTCCTATTAATTTATCATAATTTTATATCCTGAGTCATGGATTCAGCAAGCTTATTAGGGTTGACTTGTTTTTTTTTATATATTTCTTTTGTTTAAGTTTTAATTTTAATCTTTATTTTTTATTATATTAATGTTTTTTTAACTTCACCTATTGATATTTCATTTTTATATTAAATTTGCTCCTTATTCTTTTGAATGTTATTTTTTTTTCAATTTTATCCTTCAATATTTTCTTATATCAATTTTGGTCTTCATTCTTTTTATTTTATTTTTGTTTTGGATATTTTTTTTGTTAATTTGTTTTTCAATTTTACCCCTTATTATTTTTTTAATTCAGAGTTTGGCTTCATGATTTTTTTATTTTTGATGGTTAAATTTAATTTCATGACCTATGTCACGAGTTTTCGAGATTACACCATTTTCATTTCGGTTTTTAAATTTCTTTAATTTTTTTTAATTTTATCATTCAATATTATGTTGATTGAGAATTTGTAATTGTTATTTTTTTACTTTTTTTTATGAATTTTTCTCGATTTTATATCTCATTTAATGAGTTTAGTAGGGTTGATTGAGTTTTTTTTACCTTATTTGTTTTTTGCACCTTCAACACTTAGTTCATTTAATAATAAAGCTTCATGATTTTATTCCATTTTTTTTCATAGAGTTATTTTGGTCTTACAATTAAATCATGAATATGGCTTGATGGCTCGGATAAACTTGGGTTGTTTTTTTTTTTTAATTTTATCATTAAATTTTTTTTATAAGAATTGAAATTCATATATTTTTTTTATTTTTCTTTCTGTATAATCATCTTATTTTTATTTGATTTTTATTTTGTTAATAAATAATATCATAATAATCTTTTAAGAATATTAAAAAGATATATTTTCATGTCATTAACATTCTTTTTTATTAAATTATTGTTAATTTTTTATACTTTATTTGTTATTGATATTTTTTTTTATAATCATATTATTAGATTAATCAAGCTTACTGTATCTAATTGAATAAATAAATTAAATTTTATTTTGTTTTTACTTTTTTATATTAAATAAAAACTAATCCTGGCCGCGATGGAGTGCAAAATATTTATCTTATGTTTTCTATTCATTCATGGTTAGTGTATTTATATATCTATATTTTTGTTAGGAAAAGAGGAGTAAATCGAAATTACTCTTTGTCAAGAATTACAAGTGGCATTTAAGTCAAACCAACTCAATCCGGCCACCATTAAAGTCTCAAACAACCACCAGTTTCTTGTATCTGTACCCGCAGCTCAGAAATTAAAATAAAAAATCCTTCGTTCCTCCCTTTCTTCAATCTCTTGTGGCAAAATATTCTTCTGAGAGAGAGAACGATGGGTTGGCTAAGTCGATTCCTAGCAGCGATAGCATTCTTTGCTATAGGCGTGCTCTTTTCTCCAGAAACGTTCGGATCAAAATCGGTCACTCATCTCTCCGCTTACTTGAAGTTGGCTCACCTCCTCTGCTTCTCCACGGCTTTTGGCTCCGCTCTCTGGGTCACTTTCATTGGCGGCATCATCATGTTCAAGTATCAGTTTTAACCCTTGCTAATTATTTCATCTTCCCTTTTTTTTTTTTTTTTACTTTAATCATGCCTAATATGTAATGATTTTTTTACGGAAATTCACAATGATAATGAAAAAAATTCACTGGGAATGATTGCTTAGCGATGACTAAATCGTGTGGAAATTATCTAGGAACTTGCCGAGGCATCAGTTTGGTAATTTGCAAAGCAAGATGTTTCCTGCGTATTTTTTGTTGGTGGGCGTTTGCTGTGCAATCTCTGTGGCAGCGTTTGGTTATCTGCATCCATGGAAATCAGCATCCACTGCAGAGAAGTACCAGCTTGGGTTCTTGCTTTCTTCTTTTGCTTTCAATCTCACCAATTTGTTTGTCTTTACTCCAATGACCATTGAGGTATAAATTACATTTTGTTCATATTAGTTTATATGCACTACAACTCTCGAAGTGTATTAAACTTACCCCTTTCCTCGTTAATTATTGGAAGTAGAATTTTCCTGCCATGTGACTTCGTCGAATTGAAAGTGAGGTAGAGCTTGTGTTCATATTATCTTTCATATCAAATTAAAATTAAAACTAATAATATTATTATATTAAAACTATCTAAAAATACAAAAAGAAAAAAAAAATGATGAAACAATGGTTCAAAAACATCAAACATGCCCTGTATCTTTATTTCGTTGTCTTACGAAACTTGATGATTGTTTTCATTTTCAATTTTCATTGTTGTTTTGCACTTTTTTTTATAAAAAAACATGGAAATAGAAAAGGTTTGCTACCTCTTGTTCATTGTTAAAATGGTTGAATTGGTTAAATCAACTTGGTCAAATGCTTGGATTTGTTTTGATTGACCGGAGATTTTCGTTGGTAAGGTCACGAAAATCCATCATGATTTAATTGTTTAATCTTTTTTATTCTTCCCTTGATTCTCAACTACCTCTTTTTTGCTCTTTTTTCCCCATCATGATTTAATTGTTTAATCTTTTTTATTCTTCCCTTGATTCTCAACTACCTCTTTTTTGGCTTTTTTTCTTCCCATCATGATTTAATTGTTTAATCTTTTTTTATTCTCCCTTGATTCTCAAGTACCTCTTTTTTGTTCTTTTTTTCCCTCAAGAAACATGACCAAACTGTCAGAAACAAAAACTGGAGTTAATAATATTCAATCCCCTGAAAAATACTGTTTGAACTCCGAGGCTGCCACTGATTTTTATGTCTGAGTTTATCGATGCGTTCAGGATTGATTTGTGAATTCTTTTCTTTGTTTGGTGGTTTAGATGATGAAGCAAAGGCACAAGGTGGAGCGTGAAGAGAACATTGGGACTGAAGTTGGATGGTCAAAGAACAGGGAAGTGGCGAAGGCCAATCCAAAGCTTGCTGCCATGAACAAGAAATTCGGAATGATTCATGGGTTATCATCCCTTGCTAATATCATGTCATTTGGCAGTCTTGCCATGCACTCATGGTACTTGGCAGGTAAGATTAATCTGTAATTTGTGATATTCTTGAAAATTGGTTGGCCATGGACTTGTCTAATTTACCATTAGTATTCTCTGATTGTTCCTGTGCCAACTTATGTACTCCGAATGTGTCAAAGACTAAGAAGTTTGTTGTGAGAACATGCTTAGCAATAAATTCTGCACACGTATTCTCCAAAGTTATTGAATGTGTTTTGATGAACTTCGAGCTTATGTTGTAATTGAATCTTTTTGATGACCTCTTGCCTATTTCTCCCTACTGTATGCCCCATAGCCAGTAACCTCATAGTATAAACATGTCCTTTTTTTGTGTGGCGGTGGTGGTGGGATTCTCATGCCACGACCTTGATTAGGTCCTGGATCGATTGACATGCTTGAGCAAATCCAGGCTGATCAACTGTTTAAAAATACATTATACTTGTGTTATTGAACTGAATTTTGTTTTGTTTAATGGCGAATTACATCACGGATCTGGGACAAATTAAGCTTAGTGTTAAAGAAATCAGAGCACGAACTCTGAAATAATGTAACAAGGATGCCAAGTTTGCAGCAAACCTTAATCCGGTGGAAAGGCCCTGGTGACGTATCTTTATCCATCTTCTTATGGGTCTTGATTGTTTCTGAACTTGGTTGCCTGTCAGAAGCCCAATAACTAGTTTCAGTGTGGACACAGATTATTTGGGTTTGCCCAGTAGTACTGATCTTCCCTGTTTTTAACTTTAGAGTAAAGTAAGTAGACTCTAGAAACATATGAGTTCCATTTTCGTTATTCCAAGTTATCTGAATTAGGGATGCTCTGTAAACAAATCTCATAGTACTAAAATGTTTGCTATAAAGGGATGGGAAGAAATTTAGTCAACAGACAAGGACTTGTGATGCGAGTGCAACCCATAAATTGTTGGGTCTTTGGGTCTATTTAACAAGAGATCGAAGAGTGCCATGCGTGGGTTCCACACAAAAACTTGAGCTTGTCACTCTATGATATTTCCGGTCTTTTATCTCACCTATGCCCCATAAACACCGAAACATTGCAATGATGGTTCGTGCATCTATTCCATGTCAATGCTTTTCATCTATACGGGCGGCACTATGATTTTCAGTCTTCTTTTATTTTTATTAAAAAAATAATCAAATTAAATTTTTTAAAAATCAAAATTAGTTTAAATCAGCTATTTTAGTTTGATTTATTTTTTAAAATAAAAACTAATTTCAACCAATTTGTCTCTATTTTTTTTATTTGAAGTTATTTTAAAATAGATTTGAAGTTATTTTTTTGATTTGGGTTGATTTTTTTTATTTGACTTGATTTTTTCTAATTTGGTTTGATTTTTTCTATTTTTTGGTTTTGATTTGGTTCAATTGAGTTTTTTTTATTTTAAATTTATAAAATTAAATCAAATTGATTAATTTTTTTAAAAATTTTAATCGATATAATATGTTATTCATTATCAGATTTTTTCAATTATTTTTTTTTTTCTGTTTTTCTCACTTTTACTGTAATGTTACACTCAAAAGTTCTGGCATCATTCCCTGGAGGTCCACCTTTGACTTTTCGATTGAGTTATCCATCCTGATGCCCCCTCGATCAAGCATAACAAAGGGCAAATAAATTAACAAAAATATTATAACTCTCAACAATGTTTATTATCTTGTAATAGCTTTTACTAATGTTTATTATCTTATAATTGGAATGTAATACATAATTTTTTTTTTTTAATTTGATCCTCATGTTTTTTTAACACAATTTAGTTTTTTAGCCTACATTAACATTAAATTACATATATATATATATATATATATATATATATATATATATTTGCATAGAATATTTGTATTGAAAGTTAAAGAATCAAAATAAAAATGATAGCTAAAATAGATGGTGGTTTTGAATTTTATATAAAAAATTATTTTTTTCCTTATTTTTTTAGGTTTATAGTTGATTGGTTCCTTTAGTTTATCTAAAATTCAATTTTAGTACAAAAATATATCTCTTATTTTTTTAATTTTTTTTGTCAAAGAAAAGAGAAAGGATGTCTAGTTCTAATTTAAAGAGAGAAAATCATCATTTAGGGTGATTCATGCCACCAAAAATTTTGAAATTAATATTAACAGATTTCATTTTACCAGGATAATTTTACTTAGGTATTCTTTTTTCTTCTCCTTGCCTAAGGAGGGAGATATGACAGTAATAATATTTTTGGATTTGGGTTAATTTTAGTTTTTTGAGCTATTTTATGGTTTTTTAGACTATATATGGGTTTATCATGGTGTTTTATGTGTTTTTTAGATATTTTTGGTAAAATAATAGGTTGAAAATGAATTTTAAAACAAAAAAAATTAAAGGCTTGTTTTTTTAGCAATCAGAGGTTATTGAATTCTATATAAAAAATTAAGAAAAATAAAGATAGATCTAGACATATAAGTAAAACTAGAAGGCCTACAAGTCTAGGCTGTTTGTTTTTTAAAATGTTGAGGCTTATATATCTAGATTTTTTTTTTAAAAAAAATAGATTCTTGATCTTTTATACTTGGGTTAAAAAAATAATAAAAGAATTGTTGAAATCATTGAATTCATAAGGCACAAGTTAATTCATAAAATCTAAACTATTATTTTTTTTCTTTTTAGTTTAATGCTCTTACGGCCTCCTTATTTTTTTTTTAAAAAATAATTTTATCATTTATTATTAATGATATTTTTTTTTACTTTTACAAGATATTTTTAATATCTCAACATCACATTCCTATCATTTGATTTAGGGTTATATAATTAAATAAAAAATAAAAAATTATTAAACTTAATAACATACATGACTTGCATTAGAAATTTATTTTATTAATTCAAATTTACTTAATTTTTTTCTAAAATAAATAATTTTTTTTATCAATTCCATTCTTCCACTTAACTTAATTCAGGATAGAGTGTTTTAGTTTTTTTTTTTTAAGATTATTATCTTGCATTTCACAAGTAGACCATGTTAACTTGCATGGATGAAAATTTTTTTATCTCAATATTAAATAAAAAATTATTTAATTCTCGACAAAATTCTTTTTTTCTTTTTTCTTTTAAGAAGATGCATCAGTAACTATTTGTTTTAATGCTTGTTCTTTTTCCCGATCTGGAACGTAGTGTAACTAGTTGAGGCTATTTGGCAGAACAAAATCATTCAAATCACATTGAGGAAAGATGACACATTCAATGAAAGCGATGGTACTCAACCACTATCGCCGCTATGGCACGCATTTTGTACGAGACGCAAGTTGGAGGTTCAAAAGTTCACCTACTGTTCATCCATAATCTAGCTGGCTGGCCAATGCCTTGTCGGATGGATATCCGTTACGAACACGACATTTAGGGCTTAGGAAGCTTATTTTGTCTCCAATCGAACCTTTTAGTGCAGCCCCCTAAGCCAGACCAGGACTTATAGCCTCGTGGTTTGTCTATTTGTGCATGGTCCTACTTGTAAGTTTCCATGTTCTTAACGTGGGTCATCGAATGGCTCTGGACACAGATTCCCACTTGCTGTCCACGAAATTGAAACTTCCCCTTGCGTTTTGAGCTAAGCTAAATCAATGTTCAAGGAGCTTCACAAGCTGAAGGATTCGCCAAAAGTGGACAGGTTTTCCTAATGATATCTATCTGCTGGGGTTTGCGTACTATATAAAGGCATGGCTAAATTATTGATGGGCTGATTGTGATCTTCAGATAGTTTTAGGTGCTGACGAAGATATTTTGATACCTAAATAATCAACGTCCACAAGACATCGATGAGCTGAGTAACTGGAATATCGTGTTTGTAACGCCTACCTACGCCATATCTCACTTTCATATCTTATGATACGTTGAGGTCTTTTCGCATATAGACAGCCTAAGAAGACAAATACCGCAAGCTACAACAATAATCAGTTTAGTCAGAAAAGAAGATGACTGGAAGCTGAGCATCAACGATAAAATGAGATTACTTTCACCAGAGAAGACAATTTGTGAGTTCATGACTGAACTCAAACTGTAATTCTATTGTATTGATCAATATTCAATTGTAGTTCGACTCTACATTAATATTTCGATAAAGGGCCAAGAAAACTTGAATCATTTAATTTTTTTTTTTGGTTGGAAGCAATGAATAAAGAATAATCTAATGGTCTTACCTGCCATGTGCCTGCAGCCTGTACAATATTCCACCAACGAGACAGAATGTGCCTAAGACAACAAGGCTATTCAATGGTGATTGATTGTACTGTATGCCCCGAAGAGCAACACTCGAGCAGGACACAAGAGAACCACAAGCAAATGCATGTGTTGTGATGCAACAAGCCTACTGAACCGTTTCAAGGACTCTCTCCCAGTCTGCAAGATCCCTGAGAAGCTGAATTGGTTTTGGCCCATGTTCATAAATCCCACAGGCCTCCCTACAAAGATACTGGTATCATTGCCAGGCGGTGCCAGGATGGAAAGCCAGAATTTGCGGCGATGCTGTCTCCTGGCTTTTCTGATGCGATTTAGCTCTTGACGAATCACATTCCTGACAGATTTGAAGTACGAATTCATGTCATGATCCCTTTGGATGGTTCCTTCAGAACCATATGCAGAGCGGTCTCTTAGGATCTCAAGAGGATGCGGGGAGTTTAAGAACACAATCTGTGCAGAGCGGAGCTGCTTCTCTGCATCACTGGCGTCAGACGGTGGACAGTTCAAAAAATAGAGGCCACTGCCTGATGGAAGAAGATGATGGTGAGGCGAGAATTTCTCATCCGGCTGCAGAATCAGAAGCTCCCCCATAGGAGCGTACAGTAGTTTCTGTGATAAAAAAGTACACAAACAAGTTAGTAAAATAATCAAGATAAAAAATACAATTAAGTAGATACTTTAAGAGAAACTTTACCTGGTTATTGAGACAAGGATGATTCCGGAAGTTTGCATTAACAGCCTTCAAAAGTTCTGCAACATGATTAGGATAATTGCAAGAGAAGGCTCGAGGCACAATGTCTCTATGCATCATAATTGCCTGAACATGGCTACGTGGCAAGCCAAGCTTCCGAAGAAGACGGTCACCTCCACACATGATGGAGGGTGCACCAAATGTTATAACAGGAAGCAAGGAAGAGGCTGGCACTTCACCTCTTATCTTCAGCATGAGATTTAGGAGTAGCGATAAGCTTCCTCCAAGAGAATGCCCTGTGAAACGAAAGGTAGCGCCCCTGCCATGAGATTTTAGATGGGCACGAACTTCGGGTAACATCTGTTCATACATTCCTTTTGCAGCCTCATAAATACCTCGATGTACAAGCACATCCAATCCCTAAACCACAAAGGCAAATCACATTTATCAATTTGTGGGATTATGTACAGAATTAACACGCTGTTCTACTGCACTAAATATCTGCAGAATGTAAGTCTCTTAAACATTAAGCAGTCTTTATCAAGATAATGCTTGAATTTCTAACACTTTTTCCCAGCATTCTATACCAGCAACGAAAGTAAAGTTTTTGAACAGAGTGAATGATGATTTGAAAATTCAAAAAATTATTACCTCAAACAGGACTGGCTCAAACAGTAAATTTGCTTGCCAAGATGCTAGTGTCTCGGATCCCTGCACATCAGAAAATAAGAACCTGCCTGAGGATTACAGTCACAGACGATACCAACAATAAGTCAATAACAATCAAATTAGAAGTTGCTTTGAGCATTGTCATGACTGGTCCAATGGGAGTCATTTTTTTGAAGCTGGAATATGATCTTTGGATCACGGTCTATAATATTCAACAGAGATGCAATCTATAAACAGAGATCACTGACCATTCTCCAGTTACCTCACACTCAGACCACAATTTACACCTACATAATAAATTAATATGAGGTACCTGAATCGCAAAGAATCTTGTACCCTGATCATCATCACATATAAACCATTCACATGGTGATGAACGTGTCGAACTCAAATCATCTGCAACAGCCTGCTTCACTTCCTCCTTTGCAGCAACCACAGCTGTCATTGAGTCAGTGGTTGCCATAAAAGATGCCACATCTGGGTTCATTGTGTTAACGGGTTCAATGGTTTTATTGCCTCCTTGATAAGAATCCTCACTAGTATCAGCCTTTGAGGATTTTAAAGGAAGTATGCTCTTTGTATGTGAGTGCAAATAAGAAGCAGCAGAGGCAGCTATCTGATATGCAGATGAGGCACTTATGCGATACCCAGCATTCTCTTGTTCATTGCCTTCCAGCTCATCCTTTGCAATAGTGCTTTCCGCTTCTTCATCTTCAGGTGGCACATGATTTTTCTCAGTTCTCATGGCCATTTCCCTTCTCTCTATTGATGAAGTCACAAAGGAGAGACCACGGCGTTTCAAGAGACTTTCAGGCTGAATTTACCAGAAGAAGGAAGAAAAGTTCAATTCATCAACTTGAAGACATTTAAATTGCAACGTTAAAGCAGTAAATTTCTCGATCAGAAAGGAACAGAAAATAAGATAATGAAACAGCGGTGACAGTAAATTCAGAGAAAATAAGTATCAAATTGAGCACTTTTTTGCCCAGTTACGCTTTTGGCTTCACGGGCACAACATGCAACAGCTAAAACAACAACCTTAATAAACTAAAGCATCCCAAATCTCACAGATGTCAGCCGGCGTCCTCCGAACATTGTTTAACTAAAGGGATCACAACAAACTCAGGAAATTCGCGTGCAAGCACCGTAATGGTCTATTCTCAAAATTGCTCCCAACGAATTAAAATTCGACAAACAGACACTTGAAATGAGAATTCAGAAAAAATAAAAAATTCCCCAAACAGGGAGGAAAACAGAAAATTTGAATATCTAAAAAGCACAAGCCATACGATTGAAAGTCATCTAACAACAAAGCAGAGTAACTAAGATCATCTTCTTTTAATAAAGAAAATCCGATCACTAAAACTATAAAATCCACCATGTACAGGTCGATCCAAGATCCAATAAAACCACCAATCATATCCAAGACCTAATAAGAAAGAAATATTTACGCAGGACTCTCATCTCCAGCGCGAGAAAACAGCGATCAAAGCAATAAACTTGAAAGCAAATGAAAAGAAAGAAAGAAAGAAATGGATAGATTTGGCACCTTGATATCAGGAATGCAATAAGCCAAGTTCCCCAAATAAGACATTTTCTCATACATTTTGGCTTCAGCTAACGAGGCCCTCCTCAACAATCTCGAAAACGAATCTCTATCAAATTCAATCTCTTTCTCTCCTTCTCCTTCCTCATCATCATCGTCTCCAACTCTACACACAGCACACTCCTCTTCTTCATCGTTCACAAAAGCAGCATCATCTTCTTTCCTTAACTCTTCATTAACACCATCCAAGCTTCCTTTTCTCTCATCTACCCAAAGTGATTTCACTTGCAAAATCTTCAAAACCCAGTTCCCATTTTCCCCTTCACTCGATCCCATTGTTTCGCTCTCGCCCTGCACCCCATTCTCCACCAACACGGCCTCGTCTGAGGCCATCCCATTGTACCTGGTACTCTTACCTCCTCCTGACCACAGAGATTGCCAAGGGTGTCTAAGACTAAAAGAGAACGTTGGCGACGCCGTTTTCTGAGGCGCCGTCGATTTGTCCCTCGCAACCGCACTCAGCTGAGATGCGTTCGTAATTGAACGCGCCTCCACCTGGGATCCACTCACGGTTGATATGGTTGAAGCTATCCCATGAATCCCAGCTGTTTTTAAGCATATACTATCCATTTTATTATTATTATTAATATAAACTAACAGAGTATTATTGTGTTTGCTTCTCCTGTTCTGTTGCGTCTGCCTAACAATGAATTTCTACCAAGCAAAGACGCCGGGGTTTATGGACAAACCACAATCTTTGAGTTTCTCTCCTCTGTCTTCTTGTTTTCTTGTCTTCCTGCTCTAATAAAATCTTCGAGAGGGGTGTAAATTTAAAGAAAGCTAAGGTTTGGTTAGCTCAGCTACCATTTATTTCCCCGTTTTTTTCTCGCTGCTTCTTCTCCTTCTTGTTTTTTAATGTATATTTACTAAAATAGCCATCGTCTATCGACGACGTCGTTGCTGTGGTGAGCTACATTATTATTATTACTATTTTGCTTAGTTGGCTTCTTCTTCACATTGAATGAAATAATTCTCTACGTCGAAAGCGTGTTGCAACCTGAGGAAGTCCGATCCATTAAAGGTTTGCCATTTGTCACGCAAAAGATTAGCTACCTTTTATTTCCCATTTTTTCTCTCCCTTTATATATATATATATATATATATATATATATATATATATATTTACTAAAATAGTCGTCGTCCGTCGACGGCGTCGTTACTGCATAACAGCATTATTTTTTATTTCTTTATTTCTTTCTTTCTTCGTATATTTTGCTTCTCCTTCACATGAATGCGATTCTCTGCGTTTACAGCGCGTTGCAGCATAAGGAAGTCTGGTCCACTAAGAGAACACGTGAGAAGATGGGACCCACGAGACAGAGAAGAGTTATCTTGAAATGCCACGTCACCTGTGGAGGCAGATAATAATAAAACCTTGTTATCCACAGGCGACGTGTCCGTAAGGCTTTCCTAATTTCTGGCCTGTTGCTTCCATGTGTAGATAGGTGTCCTTGCTCTACAGTTTACACGTCTCTTATACGTAATGATGGTTACCGAACGTCACGTATCTATAATCTGTCCACCATGTTGATTTTATTTTAGAAATGATACCTGGATAAATTTATATGTATTTTAATTAATTTTTAAAATTTTTAAAATTAATAATTCAATAAATTTTTAGTAATTCTATGTTTGTAGTGCCCAAATAAATAATTTATAAAAAATAAATTGAAAATTTAATTAATTAAATTACACCGTTCAGGATTATTTATTAATATCTATTGATTTTTAAATCAATTTATATACATCTCAGCTAAATAAATCAATAATAATTTTAAGATTTACAGTACTTAAGTGATTTTTAAAGAAAAAACCTACTATTTGACCGGTTAAACTATACAATCAGATCTTGTTATTCCATCCATGATTTCAATAACATAGATTAAATCAAAGAAAAGAAACCACAAAAGTTGTTAAAGTGATTTGCTTGTCAGCTCTCGTTACAGTCATGACTTCTGCAGTTGATAATCTACTGTCAGGAAACCATGGTTCAAGGCTTCAAGTGCAGGAGGAAGAGGATTCACGTTCAAGAACAGGAACTAGTTTACTTTCTTCTGAAGTATATCATATGTTTATTACAGAGGTAGATGAGTGGAAGTGGATTGGTTTCTTCTTGTCACCGTTAACAAGACCCCATTCTATCTCTTCCTTGTCATGAATTGTTTCTTGATAGAGAATATTCTGACAAGAAAAACTCTTGAGGCTATCGGATCTGCTTGTAGTGATTTTATTCAAGGATATTTTATGATTAACTTTTTAAAAAATACTTCTTTAGCTTATGCAAGTTGTGTTCATGAGTCCAATAAGAATCGTAATTAAGTAGAATGGAATCATGATACTTATTAAAAAAAGTTAAAAATGTGAAATGACCTTTAGAGCATCAGTCGACTTTAAAAGAGTAGAAAATAAACAAGTCAATTCAATTACGTAGGTATTTAAATTAAGAATAAACTAGTCTAATTTAATTTGATTTCATAGGTATTTTAAATGATATAATTTAATTTAATTTAATTACATGATTTAGTTTTTTATTATAAAAATATGAATTGTGAAAGATTATCAATTGAATTCAATTCCATTTACAATTTGATATCAAATTAATACACTGTTAGATGTACAATTTTTTTTTTAGAATATGTTATATTTTTATTGATATTAATTTTATAAAAAGAATAATGTATAAAAGTCCTCTAAAACCTTACAGTATTTTCATCAATATTAATATTTATATAAAAACTATTTATCTCTCGTTAATATATATATTAATCATATTTTTTCTTATTAAAACTATAAAAATAAAATTATACTTTAATCTAATCTTTCTATAAAAAAATAAAATTCATGAGCTATATATATATCATAAATTCTTTAAAAATTAGGTTCTCAATCTCTCTTCTCCATGATATATTTATTTTCAAAGTATCTCTTTAAATTATCATTATATTTTTTACTAAAAAATTATTTATTTAAGTATAAAGAATTCCAAAATTCACTAAAAAAAACTTTTTATAGGTACTAGGTACCAATCATCGGTCATTTTAGCTATAAAAAATAAAAAACAATTATCAAAACCAAAAGATTAATTTTTTTCCCAAACTACTTGAATTTTTTGGATATCATTTTCCTTAAAATTGTTATAATTTTTTTTTATGATCAACCTAAGAGATATTTTCAACCCGTCTGCGAGTTAATTAAAATTAAATGATTTCTTAAAATAATTTTAAAAACATATTCTTACATTTACATTAAATAATGTATTGAAAAAAATAATGTTGTTTTCTTAATATTAATTGCAAAGTTTGAACTCCATAAATTGAAAAGGAATATAGTATATATTTTTTAACTATTAACTCAATCACCAAAATTATCAATTTTTTCCCATGTATACCTTACCATCACCAGGTTCAATATACAATTAGACATGATTTTTCTAGTCAAATTGAGTTCTTTGAAGAGTGTATACCCAACTTTGATTTAATATAAGTTTTCTCTTTTAGGAACCAATAATATCATTTTTTATGTCAGATATGCTTTTATATATCAATTTTTTTAATATGTTAATTTTGCTTTCATATGTTAGTATGGTTTACATGTAAAAATTTATTTTTGGTTCTGATTATTATTTTAACACATTGTTATTTGTATTTATTTTTTAAATAGAAAACAATAAAAATTTATGATGTTTTGATTTTAGGTTGAATTATGAACAAAATAAGAAGAATTGATTTTTTTTTGAGAAAAAAATATTGATAACTAATTGAATCAATTCTAATGTGTGATGTTAAAGTTATGGTTGAACAACCCTAATGTGCTTCAGTTTATGAAAAACATGCATTGATTAATGAGCAGCCTCCTACTAAAATCGACATTTATCATCTAATTAGAGATTCAAGCAATTGCTCTTAAATTTGAGAATACCCGATTAATCAACAAAATAAAATTAGAAGGACATACATTAATTTGGGGTCATATCAATCTTTAATGTATAAATTTTATTATTAAGTATTTTTAACTTTAAATTTTATTTATTAGTTCTATTAATCATCACTAATATCCACACAATTAAGTGGCTTTATAATTGGATTTATATTAGGGATTTATATTTGGTTTCAAATAATAACCAACATAAATACACACACACCAACCCATCATATACCACATAAATACAGGCTAACTATTTCTTTTATTAGAAAAAATATCTGTAGTTTTATTAATGAACCTCATTTTAGAATGAAACTTACCTGTTTATTAAAGTGAAATAATTTTGATTTTTTAAATATTTATGATATGATAATATTATCAAACATACAATTATCTAAAGGATTATCATGTATTAAAATGGAGAAATTTCTATAACGAGTGATGAATCTTTTTTGTCCTAAAAAAATAACATGCTTTCAAATGTAGAAAAATATCTCCATCAAAAAATAAAAATTAGGTCAACCTTATATATGCATTTTCATTTTCTATTTAGGGTACTAGAAAACATAATATTCCAATTGTCTTACTTAGGGTGTTTTTTTTTATAGTATAATTTAAAAATATTTTTGGTAAACTAAAACTCTTCAAACAATGACTTTGTCCAAAGGTGATGGTGTTTGGTTTCCTAAAATAAATAAATATAATGAAAATGATAATTTAATTTTTTTCAGGAGTTTCAAAAATCATGTTTGGCAATTTATGATTATTTAGGGTTTAAACAAATATTATCTGAAAATCATATTTTCTTTTTAAGGTAGGATTGACTTTTTTAAAATTAGGTTATTGCAAATTACAAGTTGTTCAAGTATTCAACCTCTAAAAGTGATCCATACAAACTACTAATGAAAAATATTCTAAAATTCTTTTAGGAGAGAGATCGATATGTCGTTGAGTCTTAGCTCTCTCTCTCTCTCTTGTGTTTTAAGGTATTTTTTTATTTGTAACTTATGTAGTTTCTCTCAATGCATAAAATATAAAGTATATCATTCTATTTATAAAGAAAATTAATAACTTTATAAATGAAAAAAATATGAATTTATCCTATGAATAAATCACATATATTATTTTAGTATAATTTTATAAACTTATTAAATCAACTCTCTACTTGATTTTTCTAGATCTAAAATTAAAATTCCTTATATTAGTTATATCATACTCTTTAATTTTTAAAATTTGTTTGCAATCTAGTTACACTTAATTAATTATCATACTTTAATTTCTAACTCATGCATATGGGTGACCCATTAGATAAGTTGACCCAAATATAAATTGCAATTCTAAATAAAATTAGATTGAATAAATTAAACAATATAACTCATTATCAATTCAATAAATTGATTTATTTATATTTAAAAATCAAGTACAATGTCTAGTAACATGTTATCATTCTTTAAATATTTTAAAAGTTATATATGAGTTGACTTAACCTTTCAGTGAGATGTTTTTATGTGTCTGCTCTATCAAATCATATTTTTTTCCAACACCACTCATATATAATAATAATAATAATAATAATAATAATAATAATAACAACATAATATGTATTAGTTTTAATGACTCTAATTAATGTTTGGTCTTAATAAAACATTGACTATGAATATTTAGAAACAATATTTTGATGCATTAGAAGTTTTATAATTATAATCACTCTATAATTGTTTTTGCAAAGTATTTTTGTCGCAAGGACTTTATCCTTAATTTAAATTCAATAAAAAAAATACTAAAAATAAATTTTTTTTTATTAATAGTAAATATATATTTATAGGAATAAAGATAATATCAAGTGTAACTGACCAATTCATTACATGACATATACAAAAATAGGTCACTCTAATTATCATTGGTGATCTTTTTTGTATCCTTAGAAAAAAAAATTTATATTTTTATTGATAATAATAGAATGAAACTTACTTATTTATCATAGAAAAATAATTTTGAGTTTTAGAATATTTATGATATGAGAAATATTATCAAACATATAATGGTCTAAAAGATTGTCATGCATTGAAGAAGAGAAATTTTTATAGTTAGAAATAACCAAAAAAATATTTTTCTTCAAGAAAAATAATAGGTTTGTTTTCACATGTAGAAAAATATCTCCATAAAAAAATGAAAATTAGGTCAATGTTCATATATGATTTTTTTCATCTAAGGTTTTCAAAAACATAATCTTCAAATTGTCTTGCATGGAGTGTTTTTCTTTATTAGCATAGTTTGAAAAATGTTTTGGTATACTAACATCAGTTTTAAAAAAATTTGTCAGGTGATTTATTTATTTTTGAGCGGGGCATGTGTTGTTATTTTTTGGAATCCTTTTCCATTTGTGCTAGTTTCTATTTTTTTTTAAATATGCTAATTTTTCCAAAAAAAAACCTCTTAAGAATAACTACTTTTTTGAAAATATCTTTTTCATGTTTTTGAACTTTCTCTTATTATCATCATTTTTTCCTTTATGTTTCACTTGGAAAAACTTAATTGTGCGTTTCAGATTTTGAGTAACAAAAAACATATATTATTATTTGTAGATTTTTTAAACCCATCTTTTATATATATACATGATAAAGGCATAAAAACTTCAATTTTAATCTAGATCTTTTTACAATTATTTGATAGGAAAATAAGGGTGAATGAATTTGGTTTGATTGATGAGGCAGTGGAGTGGGTATGCTAGGTCATTCAATACTTTCTTGAAAAACAAGTTTCTATTAGAATAAAAAAACCTTTAATATTTAAGTTATTAAATATAAAAAAAATATATGAAAATAAAGTACCATGAGAGAATATATATTTATTCTTGTACAAATTTATGTTTTGTGATATCTTATTATTCTTCTTATGAATAAAAATTATAAATAATTATCTAATGGTATATCTTGGTTGCATAAGTTTACCTCATAGATAGTAGAGTAATGATCTCATAAAAAATAATTATTTTTTCTTGTATGTTTATTAATTGTTGTGTCTTATTATGTCATTAATAATAAAGTTAGTCCTTCTATTGGTAAGGAAAGTTGGTATCCATTAAAAAATTAAATTGATAAAAGATAGTCATTAATACAAAAATCAGATACAATAACAATTTATACATAAATATATAAATTTGAGGGTTGTAATAAAACATTAAGAAAACAAAAATTGATATCTATTAAAAAAACAAGTTGATGAAAATAGTTGTTGATAAGAAAATCAAGCAAAGCAACAATTCATACATAATAAACATATGAGTTTGAATGTTGTAATAAAAATCTAAGTGCGTGCCATGAAAATGATATGTGGCGCGACCTCTGACTTATTGGAGCTCATAATGAATATGGTGTGCGTCCCACATGGGACAAGGCAAAGACCCTAATAGTGGTCGTTGAGAGTCGTAAGGTGTTGTGGACATGGTGAGTCCATCTGAGCTTAGAGAGCTGGAAAGCAGTTCCTCTACCTTTAGGTGCGCCTCACTCCTAGCTCTGATGATGGCTTTCCTTGGTTACTTTTGGACAGAAGAACAGTCCATTGTATGAATCCCCACGAGCCTAGGATTCTTCGTTATCTGTGAGCTCATCTTGCTAGCATACAAAATACAGCAAGCATCGAGTTACAATATAAAATATCATATGGTTGATTATATACACATACTCCAAAATAAATATCGCAAGACATCCAGCAATAAACGGCATCGCGGGTTTATAACTAGATTAGACTGGTGGTGATATCAATCTTCTTAAATGCAGAAAATCGGGAAGGCTGTAGCAACTGTGTGAATCGCTAGCGCACAGTTAAATGAAACAGTTACAAGCGTTAACTGGGATGGTAGCTCGATCAGAGGGGAAAACAGTGCACTGCCAACAAGGGTGAATCGTTCAAAGAAAGGGAAATATTCCAACGTTCTAGGGTGCAATGATCTAATTCTACACCCTATGTATTCAAGATCGCCATGACCTTCACCTCCTGTTCTTGACTTCTTGTGTTAGCAGTGGGAATAGAAGCTCCTCGTAAATATTCCTTTTATCTGTGCTAAAATTTATGCAAGGTGGTCATGACTGGTGAGAGCATATGAAGGGCAATAGCTTTGCTTTTCCCATTGACAGCTCAGAAACCACGCCCTAATCGCGAAGTTGATTATTTCTCGTTTCCATTTAACGCAGACTGTAAGAAATTATCGCCACTCTGAGAAAACGACAAGTGGGATTGAGGATTAATCCCTGCTGTTTTCCTTCTTTCTGGCACAGAGGATTGATCCCATATTAATTCATATTCCGACGTTTCAAAATCCAGAAATCATTCTATATTCATAATTCTTATAGTTACAGAGCAATTAGCAACATTAGAGAGGGAGAGGGTTGTATAATTTTTTACTGTACATTAGATTTACTTAACTACAATTCATAGTCATTTACTTGTTATAAAATAAATGTGCTTATTTTATTTTTAAAAATAATAATATACTTTTTAAGATGTAAATGTACCATAACACTGAAATTATTTGAAAAGCGTTTACTTTATTTCTTAAAGACAATAGTACAATTTTTAAGTTGTCAATGTACCATAATACTGAAATTATTGAAATCACGAAATGATATATAAATTGATGAGTAATAACATTTATTATAATAATATAATAAATAAAAGTTTTTTTTTATATAGTTATTATATAGCCTTCGAATAATTATAAAAGTTTCCATCATTATTATTATATATAATACCTGCATTACAATGATTAAAAAAAAAGTTACTAACCATCTACTATTTCAATAATAAAAGATTGAGATAAATATATTTGTTTTTTCAGTTATCTCAAATTTAAGCTTTTGGATACTAATATAATAACTACTAAAAATTTATATAATTATTATCTTTAAAACTTTTAGATATTTATAAAAATCAAAATATTTATTTTTTTTGTTTTAAGTTTAAATCTTATAATTACTAATATGATAATTACTAAAAATTTATATTTTTATTATTCTTAAAACTTTTAAATATTCATCATAATAAAATCTTTTTTATTAAATGTGGTTAAATAATAAAAATTTAGAACCAAGATATTTAATTCTTCAATCATCTCAAATTTGAATTATACAATTATTAATATAATAACCATTGAAAATTTACAACTTCATTACCCTCAAAACTTTCAGATATCGACTCTATAAAAAAAAAAAATCACTAACATTGTACTATAATACTAGTACGCCCCCCGGGTTAAGAAAAAAGAAGCAAAAACAAGAGGATTAAAAACACCCATGGCCGACGCCTGTGCATGATCAGTCTTGCTGGGACAAAGCTTACTATTGGCCTAATCTCAGGACGCCGGTCTCGAACTCCGCCATCCCAACCTCACTCCGACATGAATAGTACCATTTCCGGCACCTCTACGTATGTATGTATATCGCAGGCATAGATAAGCAACTTGCGCCTCTAGCGCATCGAAAAACCAAAAGGAGGGTCTATTCTTCACAGCCTCTAGAAGCTTCCTGTAAGCATAAGCGAGGAATCTTTCAGCAAGACAACCAGTGTAAGTGACCGAATCAACTTTCGATGTTTTGCAAGCCATCTTTTTTTGCTCTTTTTTGATGGATGGATACATGGATGCAACAGTGCTGCACATGATGTGTGGTTTTGGCGATGACCCAAATGTAAGTGTTGCTGTCTGTACGTCCTCTCGCCACTCACTCACTGTAAAATGGATGGTTTGGATTGAGGTTGGTTTCTCAAAAAGATTTATATTTCATAAAATAACCAAAATTACCATCACATATATTAAAAGAAAAAAACCCTCTTTTCTGATCCTGGCTCCCAATACTAATGCCATACTCGATCGATCGAGCTGCTTCATCATGTGCTCCAACTCATCATCTGCAGTCTGCACCCAAACCTAAAAGTAGTGGCACACAACAATGGCCACCACCCAAATAAAAGTAAATTCAGCACATGTTTCTCACTAGAATCAAATGTATTTACGTCAAAACCACAAGCCATGGCAACAACAGTGGGCGGCTCGTTGATGTTACGCAAAACATTTAGACCAGCAATTGCACCAGCTTCCTTTGTGGCCTACTGTTGCGAGTGACTGAAGATGACAGGTGCTGTGACCACTGTAAAATAAATTTAATACGCAAAATACATAAACACGGTGGAAAATTAACAGGATATATATTTTCAGTCGTGATTGATTAAGTGTTGTCCTAATTGTTCAGATATCTTTGAGCTATCAAGAATTGAAAAAAAACTTCTAATTTATGCTAAATTTCAGGGTTGCTTTGACTTTTATTTATTTATTTATTGCTAGACTAGGGACCTTATATATGTGACCTAACTTTTGCATCTCTATTTATCGTCAATGTGTTTGCCAGCTGAGCTCTAAGTTTTAATTGTTATTTAATTTAAAATCTACATGTTACAAAGTACATCTCAAAGACATTTGACACCACTCAAAAAAGTACAATATCTTTATAGAATTCAGAATGTTTAGCAAGTGACAGCACTTATATTTAAATAAAAAACACAACATATAAATTATAGCAGTTACACGGTCACATTTTATAATCAAGTATTTTTTTTTTCATGTAATACAATATATTACATCCTTAAAATAAAGACTTGATGATGAAATAAATTTTATGAATGAATTTTTAATAATCATCATTTTAGTCTATAAGAATAACATAAAAAAAATTAGATAATCAACTAAAAAAAATAAAATTAAATATCAAATGAGTTAATTAGGCCATACTATCCAAATGATTTTAGTACTATTATCAAATATGCTTTAGCCATATGCTAAATGAACATGTCATGTTCATTCATTTTTTCTCTTGCAATGAAATACTTTATGTTGATATACTTGTTTTAACTTTCATTATTATTATTTATAAAGAAAAAAATTAAAGCTAAATTATCATAATATATCATTAATAGTCTTGATAAGAAATTAATAACTTTCAAGCTATAAAATAAATTTTTTACACATGTAACATGTCATTGCTTCATAACTTGCAATGAATTATGCTTTTATAGTAGATGAATTAACAATAATTTGCTTAATTCATCTATAAGACACAACTTTATTAGCAAGAAAAAAAAATCATGAAGTAGATTTTTTTTGTTTCTACACAACTAGCAAAATCCAAGTTTAAATAACTATTTATCTCAAAGTTATCAATATGCCTTTAAGGCTCTGTTTGTTTGCTAAAAAGTAGTTTTTTTAAAAAGTGAATTTCATAAAAGTGAATTACTTTCTAATGTTTGGTAGTGTAATGAAAAATAAATTAAAAAATAATTTTTAGTATTTGGTTATGTCATGGAAAATGAGCTGGAAAATAACTTATTAATATTTTATTTTTCTTAAGTTTATTAAAATAATAAGGAACAAATCTTATAAATTAAATAGTTGAATGAAAATGAAATTGAAAAAAAAATTTATAATTTCATAAATTATCTCAAATAAAATAAATAATAATCAAAATAATAGAGATCAAATCTAAAAAAATAAAAAAATAAAATATGAAGAAATTAAAATAATAATAATAATCAATATTTTATAAATTATTTCAAATAAAATAAGTAACAATCAAAAGAATGAGGATCAAATTTGATAGATAAAAATTTTTAATAAAAAAATGCTAAGGAAAAAGCAAATAACAAATATAAAAATAAGAATCAAGTTAATATAAAAATTAAATTTTAAAAGATAAAATTGAAAAATAAATATTCAAAACAAAATATATACAACAATTAAAAGTTTAAGGATGAAATTTGATATAATTAGCAAATAATGATATTTCTAAAGTTTTCATAACTTCCCGAAAGTGTTTTTCATCCAAATTTTTCAGGAAAATATTTCCTTAAAAATCAAACTAAATTTTTCTTTGACTGAAAAATATTTTTCATTGACTAACTTTTCTAATAGCAAACAAATACAAGAAAGTTTGAAAAGTGATTTTTTAAAAATCACTTTTCAAAAAACAAACATGGCTAAAAAGAAAAATATTTTTATAAAAACCAAACCAAATTTTTATTTGACTGAAAAATATTTTTTGTTGATCAGAAAGTATTTTTCGTTGATCAACTTTTCTATTAACAAATAAAAACATGAGAGTTTAAAAAGTAATTTTTCAGAAATTAGTTTTTAAAAAACAAATATGACCTAAATTAACTTGTAATCCTTATTTCTTTATAGGTATCTAACAATGTTTTTAACATGTTTGTAATGATTTATTTTTGAATTACTTTAAAACCTTCTTAATATTTTTATTGCAAATGCATCTTGTACAAACTTGCACACATATTAAACTACCAACCGCATATACATAAAAAAAATATTACTCACCTACTTTTTCAATCTATTTTACAAATAATAATTTTAATTGAATTTATCCCTTATAACAATCGGTGCTGCTAAAAATATATAATTTAACATTCTAAATCTTTTCCAAACTCTTTTAAAATAAGTCTTCCAAGAGAGTTCCAACTTTTTTGGAGACCTGTCTTTACGAATGTCTATGCGAATAACATAAGAGGCTTCTGGTCTGTATGGAATCCTGGCACCCTCTGCACAGTGGTGATCATCAGTGCAAGGCATGCCCATCAACTCTCTTGCTCTTTATGCAAGGAATGCCGCACTGTGCCTTTAACTTTGGCTAGACAAAAGGTAGCCCTCTTCTTCAACTACCAGGGACAATATGATGTATCTTTGTGTTGGGAGGTGACATGAATCATTCTATTTTGTGTGCGTGCGTGCACGCGCTGCATGATAGCTTAGTCATCCTTTGAATTCATTTGTATCTATAAGACATGGGTCGGGAATAAAAAGAACAAAAAAATGGGATTTAATTGTTTATATATGAACTATATTAATATATGTTTTTAATTATTTTATAATAATTTTGTACCATAACTCAAGCACACATTTTAATGGTTAAAGGCTACAGCTTCAATTACTTATGTCAATAATATTTTTTTTAGATGACAGATATCCATATATTTTTATTTTTATTTCTTTAAAAAGGCATCTTCTGCCCCTTATAAAAAGAAAAACAACACATTGGCCCAGGTCTATGGCCTCTCTTTTGCCCACATGTCTGAGTTTTGTTGTAACAAGCCCTTTAAGTTTTTTTTTTTGTTTTTTTTTTAATTTTTTTATTTAAGTTGGAGTTTTTATTTAATTTTATTGATAATGATAAATTTATTTTTTTATTTTTTATCATATAATAATAAAAAAAAAATAATTCAACCCAATAAAATCTATAATTCAGATTATAAATTTGATCATTTAATCTATTTCTTTTTTTCTTTCAATTTGTGTAATCAATAAAGTCAAAATAATCAAACTATTTAATTTAAAATTTACGCTCAATAAAAAGTTGGTTAAAAAGTTTCCAAGTTTGAATTATTATTATACTAAATTTAATGATGATCTTGAAAGTTTTTTATGTTTTCTTTGTCTAGATATTATTATTTTTTATGTTCCAAAAATTTTTGGTCCAGCCCAAAATCCCTTACTTCTTAAGCTAAGAAAACCCAAGTAAAAAAAATGTATCTCCTATCATGCTAGTTCACGTCTAACATCCTTGCATATTTAGCTAACAAAATCAACAGCACACAAATTCAACCAAATCAAGTAATTATAGCATTAGAATAGAGATTTTCTCTAGTTTGAGGGGCATTATAAGCTTAATAGAAAGAACCCTCTCTTTGATTTTCTCATTATTATTGTGTTTGGAGAATAAAATACTTTTAGGAGAATTTCAAGGAAATAAATAGAGCTCTTTTCTTGGTTGATTGAATTCAAGGTTGTTAATGAATTTCTAGTTTCGGTTCAGTCAACTCTTGGAAGATGTAAAACTCTCTCTTTACTTTTTTATTTTGCACCTAGTTTTTGGTACATTTATTTACTACATATTATTTTCAACAATGAAAATTTTGACATCTCTTAACTGATTTAAACCTTGAGAGATAATAGATTTAATTTTTTGTTTGTATACAACATGAGATTGTGGACAATCTCACGTATAAATATTTTATATAAAAAATTACAAGTTAGCAATAAGAATAAATGATAATTTACTAATATTATTAATGTGATATATTTAATTTAATGATAGATTTTTAGTTGCTATAATTCAATTTTAGAATTAGTGATGAAATAATGAAACTCTTTGTACTTAATTTTTTTAAACTTAAAAATAATTTTAAATCATTTAAAATTAATATTATTAGCAAGCTGCTGAAAAATTTAAAGATTTTAATAAACAAAAAATTTATTATTTAATATATGAGATAAAAGATTATCATGTAATTTATCATAAAAATTTTCAAAATATATCTATCATTTCTGAATTTTATAAAAAAATAATTAAAAAATAAATAAATCCAACATTATCATTTAACTGATAAATTTATTCGTCTTGTTTTCATTTTGATTTTTTTACTGCCTACTCCATGGAACTTTAGTGTAAAAATGCCTTGCGGGCAAAGGTAGCTGAGCTGTTTCATGAGGCTCTCTGCAAGGTTTCTAACGAGAGTAAAGATGTTAATTAGGAATCAAGTGGATGCATGTGACCCTGTTGGTGTTGCCGTTTCTTTAGAGTCAGAATATTTTTTTAAAAAAAGTAGGGGAATAGTAATGGACCCAACAAGATGAAATATCGATCGGTTTTGTTTAATATTAAGGATCCAAGGAACCCAGATTATAGGAGGAGAATACTCCTCGGTGAGGTGAAGCCAGAGAGAGTGGTGAACCTGAGCACTCTGGAGATGGTGAGCGATGAGAGACAGCATAAGAATCAGGTGATTGAAGCAAAGGCTTTGATGAAGCGCACCAGCGGAATAGCTAACCAAGCCACAGTTGATGTGGGAAACGTAAGACTACTTGCTTTCAAATGCAGACGAGGAGTGCTGATGAGCCCACGACAACCTTCGTCGCCTGTGTGATGTGCAGCAATCGTTGGAATGATTTGCGAGGATGGTTGAGTATCGTCGACAAAGGATGCCTCCTACAAACATTCTGTCAGGAGAGGTCTCGATTGTTTTGTCTAGTTCAATTTCTTAAGCATGCGAATTGTCTCCTTCAACTTCCACATGATGACTGGTAACGCAATGGATACCTTTGAATTACAAGATGGCCTCACTTTGGGTGCTTATAAACGTATTCCAAAAATTCTACTTCAGAAGGATTGGCTGTGCAGGACGCAAGGCCAATGAAGCAGCCATTTACCATAGAAGATGTAACAAAAGAACACGAAAGCAGCTCGTTGATAATTTCTCAGTAGCAATTCATTAAAAAAACAAGAGGCAAGGGAGATTTTACCAAAAATCGGAAATCAATCGCACATCAGGAAACTGAAGCAGTCATTTAGGTCGAACAGCTAACGCAGTTCCTCTTTAATTTTACCTTCTATTTCACTGGCAATCCATTAAGAAACAAGGGAGATCTTAGCTTAGATGGAAAAATAGTACCAGTATGCATGCTACTCCTCAACGAAGTGTAAGAAACAAAAACCTTGCCGCTTTCTGATTTTCTATATAATGCCATTTTACAATTTGAACAGTTTCAGGACACGAAAGAATTAATTTCTACAGCCTAGCCAAGAACTTCCTTGATCTTTGTCTTCTGGTCTTCGGATAGTGACGCGGGGAAAAGAACCTCGAACGTGATGTACAGATCACCCTTCTTTGTGCTAAAATGCAGTGGCATTCCCTCCCCCTTGAACCTTCTTACTTCCTTGGGTTTAGTGATTCCCTGAACACAATTTACATGTCATTGCTGTTTCTTAACCTTCGGACCCACCAAGTCAAGTATCTATTAACAAACACAGAACTATAGAGAACATGTGAAACTTACCTTCGAGCTAATGTCCACCAAACGCTCATCAAGATGTTTAATGGTCTTCTTGAAACCAACAAGCGCTTGAACCTGATGAAAAATAAAGGTTCATAGAATCAATTCGGCGGTGGAAGCGGAACTCATCTCATAGAGCATTTAAAGGAAAAGGTGGGGGTGTGTGTGAAGGATACATCAATCATCACAAAATTTACCAGTGTTATGGTGACAGTAGTATGCAAGTCATTGCCTTCTCTTCTGAAGACATCATGGGGTGCTGTCCGAATTCGGAACTGCCAGAAGCATGATAAAATTATTTTTTGTTTCAAGAATAAAAACTGCAGCAGCAGCAGTAACGAAACCACATCACAACTGTGTTTAAACGAACCTTCAAATCTCCAGGCTCTCCATCAATTATAGGCTCGCCGTCTTCATAAAAAACCACCTCCTGTAACATGCACAGTAACATTATGCTAAAAAGACATGAAAATGACATAAATAAGGATTCCTACACAACCATAACTAATGATGAATACCATCCCTGATGTAAATATTCTTAGCAAAAATCATATCCAAATATCTGACACGAGATTAATAATTAGGAAGAATAATGACATGAAACATAATTGCAGATCTAACAATTAGAGTTATAGTTTGCCACCCAAATTGTGAGAGAATAGTTTTCCATAGATTTTGAAATTGCATAACATGTGACCAAAAAATCTGCAGATTGCACACATGTGAAATGCGCATTCAGATGGCAAGAAGGATAATGGCGCATGGTACCCACAATTCCATGCTTGATAATGTTCCAAATAACAGTTGAGGGTTCTAATTGATTATCATCATCCCCAAATAGGCAAGTCAATTAAGGAATTCTTAAGAAATTGACAATGTGAGGCACACAAACAAGAAGCCTTCTTTAAAATGCAACGGAAACAGAATATGGAAAGCCAAAACATAGGACCGATTAAGGTCATGCATACTGCTCATACCTAGACATTAATTTACTATCACTGTATATATACATGACTTCCATAAAAGATGGGCAGTAAGCATTTAAAAGGAAAGAGAAGTTGATGACAGCTTTCATAATGATACAGCAAAGGAAACAAAAATTTCTATATGAAAGCAATATTTAAGCATCTTAAACATAATGGTGCAGGGGGCTTACTTGTCCGTCTTGCATCCCTTTCTCAATATCAACTGTAAGAAAATATCCCTCCCTTTCATACTTAACATTTTGGCATTGCTCACAGACCTGAAAGAAAAATAACAGGAAATGTAATGAACAGAGAGAAACCTTACAGTACTGGAGTTGGGTGAAACTAAACATTCGAACCAACAAGGTGTGAATATACTCCAAGTACTATATTACTTAAAAATAATTTAGAACAAGATCCATCAGAACTTGTACAACAGGATTGTTGAGTCATATCTTACCTGCTCTGTCATCTGTTGAAACATTCCTGGACCAATTTGCTTGTGGTAAACTTCATTTCTGCAATTACAACGTCTTTTGCCAGGGGCTGGCTTTATAACATTTTTTTCCCTCCAAACCTGATGGGTAAAAAGAAGAAGTCAAGCTCAGAAACAAACCAAATGAAAATCTTACTGCAATCAATTTCTACTTCTCTCAGGCAAAATAGAAAATAAAAACAGATATGACCCTAAATTTTGTCGATGACAGCTGCATGTAAATGCACACACACATACACAAATTTGTCCCCTTAGCTCGTGTTTTCCATGCTAGCTTCCAAGAAGAACACAAGACACTAACATATTGATACAACTGTCACAACTTTAAAGTTATGTTTGCTTCATACTCACTATGTTTACACAAAAACATTCCCAGATTGCATATTCATTAAGAGAAGTGCTAGCAACAATGGGACTGTGCATGCAAAATAGACTACTTGCATCAGCATGAGAGACCAATCATAGGCGTATTGCATGCATGGTCCAGACGCATCAATTGATGCTAATGCAAACAATTCTCGCATGCTAAAAAGGCTAGGTTTGGCAGCATGAAATGTAATGTAAGAATGACTTTCGTGCTTTCTTTTACCACTACATTTCATTACATTTACCAAACATATCATGAAATCCTAAGTTTGGTAACACATACTGCAATGATCTACTTTGACTGCATTCTATTACATAGCATATTGACAATTTTCTGAAAATGAGTAGAGTATGAAACGCATCTCAAAGACTGTTGCTTGAGCTTGTAACTCAATAGTTAACAACTCAACTCGATTAAGCCTCATCCCACCAAACAACATTCCATCCGCGTGCAAGTTCCCATTAGAAAGGCTAAATACAAACATTTATATATTGCATCACGTAGGGTTTACAGGACCTCCAAAAAAATGTGTTCGTAGTACACCAATTGAATTCAAATGCTACAACAAGAATGTTCAATTACAGATTTAAGCGACCCTCACCTTCAGTGACCCACCCATGTACAGGTCTTCCAGTGTTGCATCCAATTCCACAATTACATCATCACCCTTCACGATTTTCTCTTCCTCTTCCATCTGACCTCCACCAAAAAATCTAGAAGAACCATTTGGTCAGAAATATGAGATTTTGACATTAGGATTTAAAAGGGAAAAAAATTGATGGTTATGCACAGACAAATTCACAACACAACCATATTACTAAATTAGCAGAAATGTCGTTATCTACTAAATCTCAAGTGAAATGGAATTTTTAGGTACGCATAACAGACCCACTAATTTCAAAGAAAAACATTCAGCACTAACACTCTCCACTTGTGCATGAGTACGATGGTAACCTTAGTTTTCAGACAGCGATAGCTGACCAGCACAACTAAACAGCAGTTTATGCAGGCATGATCAAAGATAAGTAACAAGAATTTTAGCTATCACAAAGCCATTTCCCACTCCGAACACAAACACGAAAAGTGAAGCGCCAGCTATCCCAAGCAACCAGGATAAGAATAATGAATGGATGCGGGCAAGACAGAGTACAGCAAAACGAACATTGAACATCAGAGCACAGCCAAAGGAACATTAAATATAAAGATAGCAAAGATCCTAACCTCACAACAAAACTAAAATGCAACAAAATGTTTGCAGGATCTTGTAACCCTTTGTTGATTAAAGTTGGGCGAAATGCATGAGCATCATGCCATTTTAAAACAAACATTGAAGAATTGAGCAAGCAGATATTGGAAAAGAAGAATTGAACATACTGGCTAAAAATGTCTTGAAAATTCATTCCTCCTCCTCCACCTCTGCCTCCACTAGCCATATGCTGCTTAAGCCCCTCTTCACCATGCCTATCGTATATATTCCTCTTCTCACTATCCGATAACACCTCATACGCTGAACAATTAATTTACCCACCCAACACTTCAATCAGATTATCGATAAGCATAAAAAATAATAGTAAGTAAATTAAGATGAAGAAGAAGAAATATACCATTGTTAATCTCAGCAAATCGCAAATTAGCCTCTTCATTTCCCTGATTCTTATCAGGATGATACTTCAAAGCTAGCTTTCTATACGCTCTTTTGATCTGTACGTCCGACGCACCTCTCGGCACTTGCAACACTTCGTAATAGCTCTTCCTGCACCCACTATTATTAATCAGCAAATCCAACGCTCTAATAATAAGCCGAAAGAGTGAAAGAGCGAGAGATTATGAGATGCGCACCCTGCAATGGCTACGAGAGCGTAGTGTGATAGAGCCACCGCGCATAATAAGAATAAGAGCTTGTTGGCCATTGTTCAGAAGAGAAGATTACAAGATGGCAGGAGGAGGAGAGAGAATTGGTGGATCTCTCCAAAACTTAACTCAAAGCCACTAGGGTTTGTTGATGATTGATTTCTGCCAAAACTGAGCAATGTTGAATGACTTGTCGTCTCTGAGCACACACGCCCTCTCTCTCTCTCGAATCGTCACAAAGAATACAAGATCTCTTGCTATGCTATAATATTTGTGTTCCAGGGAGAGACTGCATGGCGTGGTGGAAGTTAAACCAAAACGCTAAAATCCATGACGCTTTGGCGACGTGTTCTCTCTTCAAACTAACCAATGAGAGGAGGTTCTAGGTTGGTCAAACCAATGAAGTACTGACACGTGAGCCTCTGCCTCGTTTTGTTTCTTTGGTCATGGTGCTGCCTAGCCAGCTATACACGGCGCCCACCTGGAGAGAGTTGACTGAAAGTATAGTTGTAAACGACGTCGCTACTTTTAGCAAGATAGGAGTCATGGAAATGGGCACAGGTCCATTAAGAATTGGGCCTTTTAGCCTTTAAACTTTATCTGTAATGAATGACATGAGAAAAGGATTGGGAGATATGGGTAAGGCCTAAGACCATCCCGGACCCTTCCATTTGAGGCCATCTTTGCAAATCTGATTTTCAACGATTAGCGATTCATGGCGGCGGCGAACTGCCAATTTATATTCGTAATTGCATGCATCCGGGGAACCCAATTCCTTTTTTCCTTTTCTTTTAATATTTGAGAGTTAACGCCATTCTTTCTTTAAGGAGGATTATTAACGAGAAATGATTAAATGAATTAAAATTTTCTAATGGATAAACATATAAAATAAATTATTAAAAATATTAATTTAAATAGACCTTTCTATTACAAAAACTTCAAAAAAACAAATTTCAAGATGTTCTTGATTTGGTTCTATACCATATAAATTTTAGATTGGTTATACACTTTAATTTTCATCTTATTTTTTATTTTTTTAATATTTTTTTATATATGTATACATATATTAACTTCAACATTAAAATGTTTTTATTCTTTAAAAGGCTTATTTTTTTTTCAAATGACTTAAATGATTATCGGTCAAGCTTTTCACCTTAATAATAAAAAACCCAATTTATATATAATTATTTTTATATAATTTCATCACTTAACATACTTTTTTATTTAATAATTGTATGAGCCAAGTGCTTTTTGTGTTACCATTGTTGTAGCTCGATCTTTTACTTGAAAAGGATATAATTGTTGTAGCTCGATTTTCCACTTCAGTTGTTGATAAAAACATAATTGGTTGTCTTGTATAGCACCAAGAGATTGCTCCCCATCCAAGTATAAAGACATACTCGGTAGTTGAGCGTCGAGTATGATCAGTTGTATAGTTAGCATTTTAAAAATCAACTAGTTTGCAATCTTAATCCTTATACAAAATGTCATCATCAAGTGTGTCCTTCGTATATCTTAAAATTCACCGAACTGCTTCTAAATAAAGTTTCTTTAGGTTTTGCATGTATCGACTCATCACACAAATTACATGTGAAATATTTGGTCTACTTAAAGTTAAGTAAATCAAACTGTTTACTAATTCTCGATACATTGTTGCATCTTTTAAATCCTTCCCTTCGAGAGCACAAACTTTTGCATTTTCTTAAATTGGTGTCGAGATTGGTGTGCAATTAACCATTCCAAACTTCTTTAAAAAATCTCTAAAGTATCTTTTCTGATAAAGAACTAGCCCTTCATGAGTATAATCAATCTCCAGATCAAGAAAATGCCTAAGTTACCCGAACTCTTTCATTTAAAAGTGAAGTGATAAATTTTGCTTTATTGAGAGAATTTCTTCTTCACAATCTCTTGTTATGATTAAGTCATCAATATATACTAGCACAATAGCTAGTTTTGTGTTAAACTAATTTGACAAACACGCTACAATCTGCAAATGTCACTGAATGGCCACTACAAGTTAAAAATTCAACAATTTTACCATACTAGGCTTTTGGTGTTTGTTTTCATCCATAGAACATTTTTCGTAATTTACAGAATATTCAGGATGATCTTAACTTTGAAATCCTATTGGTTGGTTCATGTAGATTTCTCGATCCAACTCTTCATGTAAGAATGCATTCTTTATATTTATTTGCTACATATTCCAACCTTTGTTAGCTGTAAGTGTAAGTAAGACTCTAATAGTTGTAATCTTTGCAACTAGACTAAACATTTCATCATAGTCCAATTTATATTGTTAAGAGAAATCTTAAGTTACCAGAGGTGCTTTGTATCTTTCAATTGATCCATCTGTGTGACGTTCTAGTTTATAAACCCATTTGCAAGAAATAGGTTTCACATCTCTTGGTTTTGGTAAAAGTTCCTAGGTTTGATTTCGTTCTAAGGCAGCAAATTCCTCTTTCATGGCTTTATTCCATTCCAAACTAAGCTATGCTTCTTTAAATGTCTCGGGTTCTGTTGCATCTTCTTCTTCTATTATAACAGTATTGGCATAATTAGGATTTGGCCTTTTAAGTCTTGTCGATCGTCTTAGTTTCTTTGTTCTGCTAGGCTCTTCTTCTTTAGTTGGTTGTTCATACACACCTATTCATGAAGGACGTTGTGCTATGTCATCATCTGAAACTTCTCCTTCACCTAAATCTAGTTGAAGCTAGATAACCTGTAAAGAATCTGAATATGGTAACGTCTTCTTTTCTGAGAATCGCCATGAGGATACTTCATCAAACACCATATTTCATGAAGTGTAACACTTCCCAGTTAAATGATCACAACATTTTCACCATTTTCATTGACTGTAATATCCCACAAAAATACACCTCACAACTTTTTTATCAATCTTGTTATGTAAATGATCAGAAACAAACACATAACATATACATCAAAAAACATGAAACTAACTTATTAGTATTTAAAAGTGTATTTTTATCATGGTTTTATATCATCATTTTGCACTTGAAGTATCAATAACTCCTTAACTAAAACATGTTTTATAATAATATATCTAATAATATAAGATACCTTTAATTCGTGGTAAATGTTTATTTTAAATGCAGGTCTATCACATAAATGAAAGGATTGATTGATGACTTTAAGAACTTAAATTGCAAGGGCAAAGAGATGACCAAAATTAGAAAAGAGATGTTCGTGCAATCGAAACTGGAACACTATTTGGTAATTGAGTCATATCTGGAGCTATAGATCTCAGATTTAGATCTACTTTATATGGATAGAAAGGTAAGATATAAACCTATAACTTTCATATGAAGCCCAAGATCTGAAAAGGTCATTTGCAAGTCCAAATTGTAGCAACAACAAAAAAGCCCGAATCTGTCCTTCAGCCCGAGCACTGTTCAGTATTTTGGCCATATCTGGAGTTCTAGAAGTCTAAATAAGCTGAAGTTTTTACACAAGAAAGCGAAGACAATTGTCTACTTTCATGTTTTTTAGTGGCTCCAATTTTGATGTTATCAATGTTGTTTTGGGTAGACAAGAGAAGATGAGGATTGTCACCAAGTCAAGAGTTGGCTACCCACTCATCAATTAGTCATCAAATCAATAGTTTCTAATTTTGGCCTATAAAAGGAGGCATTTGCCATGTATTTAGACATCTTGGTCTCCAGATCAAGATCATGCTTTTACTTTCTTTTTTTTTATATTTTTTGTAATGTTTATGCTTTGCTTTTATTAATATCAAGTTTATGCTTTTCATTTCTTTTCCTTTACTTAGTTAAATTTTATCTTATTTATGTTTTTATTTTGTTTATTTGTTTTTCTTTCATTCATTATGTTTATCTATGTTTATTATGTCAAGGTGAAAAGGTTACACTAATGGTGTAAGAATAAGTATAATGTAAACGTAATATGAATTTTAATGTTTGATACTAACATGTTTTATATTTGTTATCTTGTTCACTCTTTAATACTTTGTTTGTTGAATGACTAATCTTCATTTATGTTGTATAACACTTGGTACAACAAATGCTTGGCACATTCATAGCCCATACTGTATGGTATAACCGACACCTAAGCTATGGAAGGAACTTGATTTGTTGTTAACATAAGTTATAATCATGAATGCTTGATGAAATTTATAAGTATTAGCATTAATTGAATAAGATGACTAATGCAATCATGTTAACAATCTATAATCTAATTGAAACCTCCTTTGTGTGTGGTTTCCAATTGAATAATAAAAGTTTATACTATACTTGTTTGACATACCATTAGTGGATCCTCTAACCTTGACATTGTTTGTTATTGTTGTTAAATCTTTATGTTAATATTCCATCTCAAAGTTCTCATCTTCTTCTTCTTCTTGTTCTTATTATTATTATTATTATTATTATTATTATTGTTGTTGTTGTTGTTGTTGTTATTCTTATTGTTGTTGTATTATTGTTATTTATAATTTATACAATTAACCTCCATGTGGTTTGACCCCGGTCTTGCCGGGTTATTTATTACTTCGACACTCCTGCACTTGGAAGAAGACATCAATCTTTTAGTCGTGTCACTAACTAACCACAGGTTTCATGTTCTATATTTTTTTCAAAGAGTGTAAGGAAACATAATCGATGTTGAGGAAGCCTGTTGATCATATAGGAGGCAATTTTCATTGTTTATGCCTAAAAATATCTTGGAACATTCTTTGCATAGAGCACACTATGGTAGAGTTTTGTGTGGTGTCTATTTTTTCTTTCCACGACACCATTATATTTTAGAGTGTAGGCATATGTGAATTAATGATGCATTCGATGTTCTAGTAGAAAATTAGAGAACTTGCCTGATGTGTACTTTCTCTCTTTGTTCGTGTGTAAAGAATGAATTTTCTCGCTAATCTTTGCTTCTTCTACACTTTAAACTCTTGAAATTTTAAGAAGGTTTTAGATTTCTCTTTTTGAAAATAAACCCACACGTACCTTGAAAAATCATTAATAAAAGTCACTATGTATCTCATCCCACTGATAAAAGCTTACTTCACAAGTCCAAAAACATTGGAATGGACTAATTTTAGTGGTTTCTTAGCTTTAAACTTGGACTCTTCATACGACAACTAATGAGCTTTACCATATTGGCATCCTGCACATATTGTGTTTGTTCTTACTTCAAGTTGAGGAAGTCCCTTCAACATCGACTTCTTTATCATTACAACTAGCTTAGAATAGCTACCAAGATTTAAACGTATATGTCATAAATCTATTATCTTGTTCTTTTTTGTCTTGTCTATGTATGTAATTTCTTAAGACATTATATAGACTGACTCTAGTCTCTGCCTTTTTATTAGTGGTTTTTTTGCATATAAAGATTGTGACATGCTCTCACATCTTGTGGACTGAACAAAATAAAATGCCCTGAAAATGTTAATTATGATACAAAAAAAAGGTTTTTCTTCAAGCTTGGAACATGATAGACTTTCTAAAGTGATACCTTATTATCACTGTAATTGTTAGAGATTATTGTATTACTAACATAAGCTATTGGTAAATTTAAGTTGTTGGTTGTTACCACCACATGTTTTTCCTTATATTTTATCAAATTTTACAGCTTTTCTTTATCTCTAGTCATATGATTGGAGCAACCAGAGTCAACTATCTAATCTTTCTCATAATTGATTTGATTAGATATTGTTGTTGTAAAGGTTAACTTATCTTCTTCTTTTTTTCTTTTTGTATCAAATAATGCCTCAACATCTTATACATCTTTAATTCTAGAAGTAATAACATTACTTTCTATGAACTTTGTTTACAATGTATAAAATTTTGCCATATGACCTTTCTTTCCATAATTGTAACATTTTCCTTTAAATTTCTTATTGTTACCTTGAATTTTCCACCCTCCCATTACATGACTACTTTCTACAGCTTGATGATTTTTCATCTTGTCATTATGCCTTTTAAATCCATCATTTCCATATTGCTTGAAATTCTTATTACCTTTGTTGGCGTAAAATGCTTAATCTTCACTCTTTAACGAGGCTCCTCCTATTTACTTAGCTAAATCTTATTAATTAGCAAGCAAAATTTTAAACTTAACAAGTGATGGTTTATCTTGCCATCCCTGTACTATAGTAATGAAACCCTTGTATTAGATCTCAAACCATGAATAGCAATTCTTTTCATCCTAGTTTCTTGAATGGGAGCTTATGAATCCAACTCAGAACTTTCATGGCATAACGACTTCACTTTGTGAAAATCTTTTAAATATAACAAAAAAATATATAAATCATGAAAAATTATTTAATATTTTTATTAAATTTAACTCATCAACCTTGATCTATTTGATAGACAACCTTGTTATGATGGCTCATCAATCTTCATTACAAGGGGATTTTCAACCATTCACTAAAATAAAAATTTAAATGGTGAAGTTCTTAATCCTCATACCTGTCAAATTCGCCAAAGGAAAATTAACCATATTGTCTTAGTTTTCTTCCACAGGTTTGACTTTAACTACCAAGATCGGCATCCTCCCACTTAATTTGCTTCGATTGTAACTCCCTCAAACTCCATGCTAGAAGATAATACCTGATTGGCTAATAGTAGGGCAAATAAGCATATCACCAATGTCAATAGTGATATGGCTTGCCCAACTCCTTATTATGTGAAGGACGTTAAAACTATAACACCAGTCAAGTAAAATAACTGACCAAGTCAGCTTTATTTACATGTTCTTCTGTAGATTGTTTAGTTTCAATGTTGCTTTTCTATTATTAAAAGTATGTTTAGGATTTTGTGGATAGAATAATGGATGTAACTGTTAGTTCCTATTTTTATGTAATTGACTTGCATATATAAAGCAACACAGTTCTGCAAAATAATATATCATATTGTTCTCTATTTTCTTACTTTTCTCAATTTATTTAATAGTTTGGTATTAGAACCTTATAATCATAGGCATTATATTCTTGTGTATTTTTTTTATTTGTAAAATGGATAATCTACAAGTTATTGCTAGAATTCAAAAACTCAACCATACTAACTACAACACTTGGTCTATATATATGATATCCTACATGCAAGGTCAAGATTTGTGAAAGGTTGGTAACGGAAGTGAAACTTTACAACAATAAATAGAAGACATAAATGGTATGTTGGGGAAATGGAAGATAAAAGTGGGCAAAACATTGTTTGCTTTGAAGACAATAATTGTGGATGATATACTGGAGCATATAAAGGATGCCAATACTCCCAAAGAAGCTTGGGATATGTTTGCAAAACTATTCTCAAAGAAGAACGATACAAGACTCCAATTAAGGATCTATGTCAGCCAATAAAGGTAGTAGTTACATTGCATTATGATAAAAGATCAGCAGTTTATTTGGTTGGAAATCTAGTTTTTTATGCAAGAACTAAACACATAGAAGTGCATTATCATTTTATTAGAAAGAAGGTTCTGCAAAAAGAAATTGAGTTGAAACATGTTAACATAAAAGATCAACTTGTAAATTTGTTTATAAAAGCTTGAGTGACAATAGGTTTGAAAGTTTTTGTCATCAGCTCGGGATGGTTAATAGAAAAGACATTGATGTTGAGAGGAGATGTTAAAACTACAACACCAATCATGCAAAATAACTGACCAAGTTAACTTTGTTTACCGGTTTTTCTTCAAATTATTTAGTTTCAATATTTATTTCCTATTCTTAGAAGTATGTTTAGGATTTTACGACTAGAATAATAAATGTAGTTGTTAGTTTCTATTTTTATTTAATTGACTTGCCTATATAAAGCAACTCAGTTTTACAAAATAATATATTATCTTGTTCTCTATTTTCCTACTTCTCTCATTTTATTCAACAAAGGATCGCAAAACATAATGCATGCCACTAAAAGGGCTAAGTGAAGAAGGACTATGTCTCATTTGTTTGTCTTCTAATTCTACAAATAAACTCGATTCCTTGTTTCCTTTATAAGAATTAAAACTTTTATTAATTTGTGGCATACTCTTCTTGGCCATTTGTCTTTACAAGTCACCAAAAGTGTAACCAATTCTTTTAATATATCCATCATTGGTACTATTCCTTGTGATTTTGTTTGCACGTCTTACAGACTAGCTAGGCAAAAGTACCCAATCACTTTTTGTTCTCTTAGACAGAGTCTATGAATTTTCTCTTGATCTTATTCATTCAAATGTGTGAATATCACCAGTTATGTCTAATAATGAGAGTTGTTATTATATTTCTTTCATTGATGATTACTCTAGATTCATTTAAAGTTTTCTCTTGCTTAATTCATTTTAAACTATTTGCTGAAAACTTATTTTCTTGCAAAATCAAACAAATTCAAATTAAGAATAAAGGAGAGTACATATCTAGTTAGTTTAAAGATTTGCTAACATCAATTGGGTATCATCATCAACTCATTTGTCTACATACTTCCCAACAAAATGATATTACAGAAAAAAAAAACATATATAGACATATAATGGATATAGGGTTGTTTGTGCTAGCTTAATATAATTTTTCTAAAATCCTGATAGGTGTAGCTCAATTGATCAGGTTTTGAATTTATTCATTATAGATCACCAGTTCGAGTCCCATAAACCCCAGTACCACTAGAGACTTACATGGTCATTAACTTTAAGATTTATAATATTAGTCGAGGCGTGTGCAAGCTGACCCGAATACCCACGCTAATAAAAAAAATCTCATTTCATGTTTTTTTAAGCAAAACACTCAAAATAAATCTCCTTGCATGCATCGAATAAGATTAACATAAAAAAGGAATTGGAATCATTAAGCACATGGTCCAAGGAATTTAATAATTCAAAACACTAAAAAAATTATATAAAAAAATAAAAGTAGCAAAATAAAAAGATATTGTTAGATTTAACACTATGTAATGATACAAGATTTAATATATATATATATATATATATATATATATATATATTTCATTTGAAAGAAAAAGTACTAAAGAATGATTCAAACATATTTTTTAAAATTATTTTGATATATTTTATAAAAATTAAATTCTAAAAAATAATTTAATTTGAATATATTAGAATAATTAATTATTTTTAATTTGAATATATTGGCTTTTATCTTTTTATATTTTTTTTAATAATTTAACTCTCCCTCTCTTTTTTTATATTTTTTAGTCTAACCATATTTTAAAAAAATTAATTTTTTTACTTTAAATTAATTTTTTAATATATTGATGTTAAAAATAAAATTTAAAAAATAAATTATATCATAATTTTAAGTGCAATTAGGTAAACCATAGTTTATAGCTATCATGGGTTCTACAGTTGTGCAAGGGGCATCGACGTGAAGGTGCACCAGGTTCTCGACGGTGGAGATATGCCACGACTGCATTGTTATTTTGTTGCTCTCGTGGCCCAACTAACCACCACAGATCTATGAACAGCACTAGCCCCCACACTCGCTGTCCCTCTCCTTGTAAAGTCTGCCGCCACAAATTTAACATTTCACTCTTCTATAAAAAGATCCAATCCTACTTGGCTCTCCTGGCTATATAAACAAAGTTACACTCTTTTTCGTCTAGACCAAAAGTTACACACTATAATCTGTAGCAACAGCACACTAGAGACAAAATGGGAAGGGCACCTTGTTGTGAAAAAGTGGGCTTGAAGAAAGGGAGATGGACTGCAGAAGAGGATGAGAAATTGGCCAAGTATATTCAAGCTAATGGAGAAGGGTCTTGGAGGTCAATGCCCAAGAATGCAGGTATACTTGCTTGTTGAAAAGAACGTCGCTCGTTATGGGTCGCGAGCTTGTTTCTTTTGAAATTGAATGCAATGTTACATAGAGCATGTTGTTGGCTTTTTCATGGGATATTTTTTTCATTTTATTTTGTCATTTTGAAGGGTTACTGAGGTGTGGGAAGAGTTGCAGACTGAGATGGATTAACTATTTGAGAGCTGATCTGAAGAGAGGAAACATATCGACTGAGGAGGAGGAGATCATCGTGCAATTGCATTCTTCTTTGGGCAACAGGTGAGTGCATTATTAGGGCAGCATTTTCCTTGATTAGTTATTTTTCAACTTCTTGGTCCTCCTTCCTTCTTTCTTTTCTTTGCTTTGCTTTACCTTTCTATTTTTCTCTCACTTCCTCTCCTGACAGCTTTGGAATCTCCCTTCATAAATGTTCAGTGAGTAAATTAGTTAGGAAAGAACTGGAATGATGGCCACTAAACAACAACATTTTTTAACTCTAAAATTGCTGTCAAGAAAAAGAAAGCTTCTTTGGAGAAATAGTCATCTGCTACCCGTGTGATATTCATTTCAAAGGCAAAGTGAACTTAAATAGAACCTCTAATATTTTTTGCTATGATACGTACACAGGCCACAGAGAAAAATGGCCGTGCCTGCCTTGGCGTACTGAACTAGAAAAAAACAATGTTGTAAATGCCTAATTAGGTGACTGGAATCATCACAGCCTTTGCTAGGAAAAAGAAAGAATATATCTAAGAAATATATGTTTTCCACAACGTCTTTTTTATTTACTCAAGTATTAAAGATTCTTCTCACATTTTTCATAATTCATGTGCTGTAGTAACTATATATATATGTTTTAAACAGCAAAAATGAGATTACTCCAAATCATTTAAGAATTCCCAGTAACGTATATCCATTGGTAATTAAAAAAAAAGGAAAAAAAATAGTTAAAGAATTGCATAATTACAAAGTGTATGTTCAAGATGAAAGGGAAACGAACGGTGAGTGAAACAGATCGACTACAGGTAGATTGAGATCTCTACGGAGTTGGGAACCGAGTCAACGTTGCAAGACGCTGTGATTTAATTAATAATTAAAAGATGACAGCTAGCAGAAGCTACTATTAGTGTGTGTATATATGGGTTAATTAGTGACTATCCCTAGCTATCTTTGTTCGGGAGGGGTTTGGCGAGTTTAATTAATTAAATGTTAATCTCTTCTGATCCAACTTGTCACTGCCCCTGTTGGCCGATGCTATCTAGCTACCCTCTACTGGTCATAGATGTGTTTAACATGGTTTTAAAGAACAGGATGTTAACGACGGAGTTTGACCCACCCGTTGTGTTTAATATGTTCTTAAATCGATAGGACATTTTGCAAGCATCTCGATGATATCGGCCATTATGCAGCCCGTTACTGATGCTAGATAGCGTTATCGTTTCTTTTATACTTTCATAAGCTATGTCATGTTCATTGCAGGTTAGTAACTGTCATGCTGTAAATCTTTTATATACTTGTATTTTCATCATTTCTTCTTAAGGTTTGCTATTTATTAGCAATCCATGGTTATATCAGTTGTTCTATAGAAATATTGATCTTAACATTAATTTAAACGTGTTATGTAATATATATATATATATATAAAAGGGATAGAGATGAGACAACATGCCGATTGAGTTATGGAGGCGATACTTAAGGGGTATATATACGAGGAGACCATGACCAACGGGACTGGGGACGTACGTTTCTCCTGCTCTCAAGTCTCACATTGGATTTGTTTAGAGAAAATTTTATAAAGGATAGGTCCCCAGCTAAATTTTTGGATAATTCCTGATCACACAGTTTTGTTATTTTGATGACGTTGTTTTCTTTCCCACCATAAAGGAGCAGGGCGGGTCAACACTTCGCCATGCATTATATTTTATTTTATTTGTATGGGAATATGGCATTTAACGTTCATCGCTAATTATTTCGATGGCTTCAGATGGTCTTTGATAGCCAGTTACTTACCAGGAAGAACAGACAATGAGATAAAGAACTACTGGAATTCTCATCTGAGCAGAAGAATCCACAGTTTTAGAAGGTCTGCAAGTGGAAGTCTACCATTGATCACGGAAACAGCCAAGGAGGGCGTGTTAACCAAAGGAAAAGGAGGTCGAGCAGGTAGATTTGCAGTAAAGAAAAACAAAAATAGCCACACTCCAAAAGATGTAACCAGGGCGTCGACAAAGAAACCTCTGATGGAAAACAATACCAGTAATTGCCATAATTCAAACATTGAAGTCATGCAATTGCTGCAGACACCAGCAATAGAAAAAGAAACCTTGTCAAGTGCAATCAATGATACGGTTATTTGGGATCCATGTGAAGATGATAAGGAACAAATGGACCTCGTTATGCCAAGTCCCTATCCAGAAACTGGAAGAGGAATGGTGGGTTCAAGTGGGGAGAAGGCAACCCTGGTCGAAAGCCAAAGTGACGAAATTACAAGTGGGAATTCAATGTTGTGCCCTAGTGTTGGCGAGATACATAATGATAGCTCAGGGCCATACTATCAAGGCATGGACAACGCACTGTGTTTTGATGACGTTACGGACAAGGAGTTGCTGGATCCAAATGGGGATTCGACATTAAATGCGAAGCGACAAGATGGTCTGGTGGTTCACAGTGGAGAGAGAGAAAATGGGGTTTTAAGTCCAAACAAAACAGTTTATGACTCCATTGGTTATTTGAGCTCAAATGGAGAGAGTGGCGAGTGGCACTCGTGTTCTTCAATAAGTAGATCAGGTTTTGATGATTGGATCTGGGATGATGTGATGGGAGGACATGTCGAAGGAGGAGGAGATGAGATTCAAGAAGACAATATGCTGTATTGGTTGTGGGAGAGCGATAAGGTGGAGGGAGGAGGAAGAGACACTGGACTATGAGAAGCAAAATGCCATGGCTGTGTGGCTTCTCTCTTGATTTCCTGGTAGTCTACCGAAAAGATTGATTATACTATATAGCTAGCTAGCTAGCAGACAGCATTGATTCTCGGTTGGTTTGATTTCCCATTTCTGTCTGTAAAATATCAGGAATGCGAGAGCAGCAGCTAGCACTTAGGAAACCGAGCTCTTGGTTGATCAGTTGTTAACCAAAAACATTTGTTTTAAGATACATCTCTCTATATATATATATAGATGTCGAACTAATTAAAAATAAGAACCGGTATAATTTACTTAGATTAATAAACATATCGGCTTCAATTAAATAAATTCAATTCTATTTAATTTAATTTGGAAAAATATATTAAATATTCTTTGACTTAAATCCTACGAGACTTCTATGCATTTGATTGTGTTATTAGCTAGCCTTCTTCTTCCTTCAATTCTTTCTGTCAGTTTTATCATCCAGGCCCTCGCATGGGTCGACTTAATAATAATAATAATAATAATAAAGAAGAAAGAAAGAAAATAATCCTCCAACAGGAGAAATCAGAATGAACCACATACAGTATAGCTATGGAAGATTGGCTGCAAAATCAAATAAACCTTGTCTAGCTCCCAGGAGATATTGAAGTGATTTGTTTTCCCCATATAAAAGCTATAGAGTTCTTTCCTCAAAGATTTATACTCAAAATTAAATCAAGGAATATAACGTATATATGTCTTTAACTATATATTAAATCAACTTCTTGAAGTCGATATTGAAATCTTTTCGGAAAGGATTTATACTTAAAAAATCAAGAAAAATAGCATATTAATTTCCCTAACTATCATATAAACCCTTTAACTATTCATTAAATCAACTTTTTGAAGTCGATATTGAAATCTTTACTATCTATTAAATCAACTTCAAAGATTTATACTCAAAATTAAATCAAGGAATATAATATATATATTTCTTTAACTATATATTAAATCAACTTTTTGAAGTCGATATTGAAATCTTTTCTGAAAGGATTTATACTTAAAATTTCAAGAAAAATAGCATATTAATTTCCCTAACTAGCATATAAACCCTTTATGGCTGACATTGAAGTGATCTTCGACTAAAATTCAACGCGAGCAAATTAAAGTAGTTAGGCAAATACTCAAGTCATTAATGCATATTGTCTTTTCCTAATTTTTTTGGTCAACCTCCAGCAATAAATTGACCTGAGAGAATAATTTTGAGAGCGATTGTAACGAAACTAAGCACCCACATGGCACAAGTCCCCTTTCTTAATGTTCTTTTCTTGAATTCTTTTATACGGATGATCTTAGTTTTCTTGTCTTTTTGTTTATTTCTTATGATCAAATATCACTGAGATTATTAGATCTGACCGTGGGTATGATTTTTCTTTTATATGAAGGTTTTATATTTTTAGATTTGAGAGGTTAGATAATTTGAATAAATGTTGGGGGATTTGTCTACATATATACTTAATTTGAGAAGAGAAAATCCTTGGTGAAGATGGCTGGATATAAAGTTCTTTGTTTTTTCTATAACTAATGCTATTGTTTATTAATTATACATTTTAAAGTTAATGATATTCGTTACGACATGCATTGAAAATTAAGTTGACCCTATATATCTTAATTAATTTAGAGTGGTGGATTTGCCAAATTCACCTAATAAGTTATCATGGATTGTGGCGTTTAGCTAGACTTTGCTAGATAGTGCTTGCTACCCTTCATAAATTCACAAAGGGAGCGTAGGAGAAAAAATAAGTGTATTTTTTGGACGAATAATTTGAACTTAAGAAAACCACACATTTCATTAATATGGTGTAAAAAAGTGTAATAATAGTTGTTTTTAAAGTTTTTTTACTCAAAAATATATCAAAATAATATTTTTATTATTATTTTAAAATTAATTTTTATATCAACATATCAAAACAATCCAAAAACATAAAAAAAAAAATTAAAATTTTTTTTTAAAATTTACCTAACCCCCGTTTAAAATGAAATACCAAACAAGAAAAATCATAATTTGCAATGTTTTAAAAAAATAATTGGATTGTATTATACATAGTATACATAGCATGCAGATTCATCAACATTTTATTGTAGTAAATTGCAATGTCTTAACTGCTCTATGTTCCACTTTCACTTCCCTTCCTGTAGAAACCTATTTTACCAAACGAAGGTTATCAAATTAAGTGCAAGCAACATAAGGGAGGCGTCACTGCTCAGATGGTCGGATTGGACTTCCGCATGAAGAACTAATTTTATCAATATTACAGCTATTAGCTATAAAATATAAAAAACCAAGTGATGAAGGAAACAACTATAAGAGAGATCATTTTTAAGAACCTAAATTTATTTAGTCAATTATGAAAGAAAAAATCTTGAAAAGTTTTATTTTAATGTTTTGGCATTTTTAATGGACATGCAGGAATGAATTTAAAAAAAAAAACTAAAAAGTTATTTTGGCTCTTCTGAGCTGCAAGATTAAGAAAAAAAATTAAAAAATTAGTTTTTTTTAAATTTTATTGTTAGCTCTTCCGTGTTGGAGATGCCTTGAGTATGTTATAGCATGAGTTTGTTTTAAAAAAACAAAATGAGCAAGAGGTTCGATCCTTTCCTCCTTGTGTGCTAAATGAAGTGTATAAATGAATTGAAAGTACTATGGTTTTATATGCCAAAAAATGTATGCAATGTCATTTTTATATAAGTAAGATTGTTACAGGAGATAAAAAAGATATCTATATATCTGTTACAAGAGATAAGATTTATAAGATATTCAAAACTTAAACTAACAATACTAGGATTATACCAAGTTGTTACACTCTACATGTAAGGTGTAACGGTAACGTCTTCAACATCAAGAACAATGATTTTTTTGTATTTTATTCGAAGTGGTGATTATGTTATCCTTATCCTTATCATTCCCCTATAGACTAGTAGGGAGATCCAACACTAAGAGTTTGTTCCCAAGAAAACATAAACAATCAATCATATGTCTCTTTGTAAATCTATCTGCAGGTTATAAGGAAGAGGGGAACGTGTTGTAAGATGATGTCTCGGTTTGTCACTTTTTATCGAATAAAGTGGTAATCCACTTTAATATATTTAGATCGTGCATGAAAAATAGGATTGGAGGCAAGAGCTAGAGCATTGACATTATCACATCAGATAATGGGAGTAGAGTCAAGTGAAATTCTCAACTCATACAAAAGCATACGTAGCCAATATACCTCAGTTGTGATCAAAGTTAAGCACTTATATTGTGTCTCTATACTAGATTTGGAAACTATATGTTGTTTTTTGGCTAACCAAGAGATGAGGTTAAGACCCACATATATACAATAACCACTCATTGATCGTCTATTGTCAAGATCGCCATCCCAATTAAAATCTCAATAAACATTAATAGAAAAAAATCATAGTTTATAGAAAAGAACATAATCAAGTGTATTGATTAATACTTAAAAGTGTATTTTTATCAATATTTTATATCATTATTTTACACTTAAAGTATCAATAACTCCTTAACTAAAGCATGTTTTATAATAATATATCTAATAATATAAGATACCTTTAATTTATGATAAATATTCATTTTAAATGCAGGTCTATTACATAAATGAAAGGATTGATTGATGAATTTAAAAACTGAAATTGAAAGGACAAAAAGATGGCCAAACTTAGAAAAGAGATGTTGGCGCAATCCAAACCGGAACATTGTTTGGTAATTGGATCATATCTGGAGTTGTAGATCTCATATTTAGGTCTACTTTATATGGATGGAAAAGTAAGACATAAGCTACAACTTTCATATGAAGCTCAAGACTTAAAAAGGCTATTTGCAAGTCCAAATTGTAGTAACAACAAAAAAGTCTGAATCCAGCCCGAGCACTATTCAGTGTTTGGCTCATATTTGGAGTTTTAGAAGTCCAAATAACCTAAATTTGTTACACCAGAAAGTTGAGACAATTTTCTACAACTTTCATGTTTTCAAATGACTCTCGTTTTGACGTTATCAATGATGTTTTGAGCAGATAAGAGAAGATAAGGATTGTTACCAAGTCAAGAGTTGGTCACCCACTCATCAATTAGTCATCAAATCAATAGTTCTCAATTTTGGCCTATAAAAGGAGGCACTTGCCATGCATTTAGGCATCTTGGTTTCCAGATCAAGATCATGCTCTTGCTTTCTCTCTTTGTATTTTTTGTAATGTTTATGCTTTGCTTTCATTAATATCAAGTTTATGCCTTTCATTTCATTTGCTTAGTTAAATTTTGTCTTATTTATGTTTTTATTTTGTTTATTTATTTTTCTTTCTTTCATTATTTCTAGCTAAGTTTATTATATCAAGGTGAAAAGGTTACACTAATGGTGTAAGAATAAGTATAGTGTAAACTTAATATGGACTTTAATGTTTGATACTAACATGATTTGTATTTGTTATCTTATTCACTCTTTAATACTTTGCTTGTTAAATGACTAATCTTGATTTATATTGTATAACACTTGGTACAACAAATGCTTGGTACTTTCATAGCCCATATTGTATGGTATAACTGACACCAGAGCTATGAAAAGAACTTGATTTGTTGTTAACGTGAGTTATTATCATGAATGCTTGACGAGATTTACAAGTATTAACATTAATCGAATAAGATGACTAATGTAATCATGTTAACAATCTATAATCTGATTGGAACCTCCTTTATGTGTTGTTTCCAATTGAATAATAAGAGTTTATACTATACTTGTTTGACATACCATTAGTGGAACTTCTAACCTTGACATTTGTTATTATCATTGTTTAATCTTTACATTAATATTTCATCTCAAAGTTCTTATCATCTTCTTCTTCTTTTCTATTTTTTTCTTTATTATTATTATTATTATTATTATTATTATTATTATTATTGCTATTACTACTATTATTGTTATTATTGTTGTTGTTGTTGTTGTTACTATTATTGTTGTTTATAATTTGTACAATTAACCTGCCCGTGGTTCGACCGTGGTCTTGCCGAGTTATTTATTACTTCGACACTTCTACACTTGGGAGAAGATATTAATATTTTTGTCATGTCATATATGCTTCAAATAGTAAAGCACTCATTTAGTTGTTGTCCAATGAGTAGAAGTGGGAGCTTGCATGTGTGAAAGTGACATATTACAAGGCACCTACTATTTGCCTATATTCAGATGGATCTAAAAGAAGATCTTTATCAAATTTAGACAATTTAAAACCCGAAACACAATGAGTGTGATATGGGTAGATTGCAAAGAGTTTGACATGATTTAATAAATCAATGATATATCTTGTTTGGTGAAGATGCAGACCGAAAGAATTATGTGTGGCTTCAATGCCTAGAAAATATGTCAATTGTCGAAGATCCTTCATAGCAAACTCAAGTTGCAAGTTAGAAATAAGAGATGTAATAAAGTGTTGATCATCGAAGGTGATGAGGATATCATCCACATATACTAATAAAAATACATGAATTGAGTCTTAGTGATATGTGAACAGAGATGGATGGACTTATGAACTGAGGAAACCAAGAGATAAAAAAGCAATAGATAAGCGATTAAGCCAAGTGTGAGAGGCTTGTTTCAAGCTATAGAGCGACTTATGAAGCTTACAGACAAACTAGAGCTGCACGGGATCTTTAAAACCTCTCAGTTGGGTTATATAAACCTTTTTTTCTAAAATGACATGAAGAAAGGTATTGAAAACATCTAGTTGTCGAATATCCTAGTTGAAAGAAACTACAATCACAAGAACCATACGAACAGTGGACGGTTTAATAACAAGGTTGAACATGTCATGAAAATTAATACCACTTCTTTAGAGATAACCAACAACCACTAATTTTGCTTTGTGATAATTAATGCTACCATTGAGTTTACGTTTGAGCTTAAATACCATTTATAAGAGACCATATTTTTACCAAGAGGGTAAGGGCACAACAACATGTTTCATTCTTTAACAATGCTTGAAGTTCATTGGTCATTGTTGTATGCCACTCAGGTATAGAAGCTGCTTGAATATAAGTACGAGGCTTAAATATTACCACACCTACATGCAAAGCTTAAAGAAGGTAACGAGTAAAGTAGTGAGGTTGAAAGTTAGGAAAACTACAGGGTTTAGAATGTTTGTAATGAGATATAGTAAACATACAAAAAGAAGGAATAGTAAAAGGGAGTCTAGTGCCAAGATTATTAAAAGGTGTAATTTCATGAGAAGCAAGAGAAAAGGTAGCCAAAGATATATTTTAAGGAAGGTAGTTGGTAGAAGACTCAGGTTGACTAATAGTGAGAACTTGTGTGTAGAGGAGAGGTGCAGGGGAGGTGTTATCAAGAGAAATAAAAGGAAAGGGGAAACTAGGTTATCAAGTGAGGTGCTATCAAGGAAGGTGTTATCAAGTGAAACTGGGTTATCAAGTGAGGTGCTATCAAGGAAGGTGTTATCAAGTGAAACTGGGTTAAAGGAAGAAACAGGGAAAAAATTAAATAGATAAGAGGAGGGAGGTAAAAATAGAGTATTTGAAGTACCTGAGGAGTCCAAGCAATTGGCAGAGTCAATGAAAATGGATTGTTCACAAGCAAGAAAAATACCTTCACAAAAAATCATGTTTCGAAAAATATATACATGCTTGGAGGATGGATCAAAGCACCAAAAACCTTTGTGATTAGAGCAGTAACCAATAAAAATAGAGTATTTGAAGTACCTGAGGAGTCCAAGCAATTGGCAGAGTCAATGAAAATGGATTGTTCACAAGCAAGAAAAATACCTTCACAAAAAATCATGTTTCGAAAAATATATACATGCTTGGAGGATGGATCAAAGCACAAAAAACCTTTGTGATTAGAGCAGTAACCAATGAAAATACAAGATTTGTTATAGTAAAATAATTTATCAAGTGAGTAAGGACAAAGATAGGGGAAACATCGACAACCATAAGCACGTAAATAGAAAAAATCAGGAATGTTGAAAGAGGTGTTCATAGGATGAAGAGTATTCAAAAACTTTGGTATGTAAATGATTAATGATAAAAATAAAAGTTAGAAAGGCTTCGATCCAAAAAGCCTTAGGTAAGCAAGATTAGGCAAGGAGAGTGGGTCCCATCTTTATAATATGATGATATTTCCTTTCAGCGAGGCCATTTTATTGGGGTGTACGAGGATATGAAAAACAATAAAAAATTCCATTGGTAGTTAAAAATTGCTTAAAGACGATAGAATAATATTCATCTCTATTATCACTTTGAAATTGTTTAATGGTATAATTAAATTGTTTTTCCATTAAAAGCTTGAATTTAACAAGTGTGGAGTAAATATTAAATTTATGAGAAATATGAAAAAGCAAACAAAAATAAGTATAGTCATTAACTAAGTTATATAATATTGATAACTATTTAAAGATGGAGTGAAAGTAGATCAAATATCGAAATAAATTAATTTTGAAGGAGTTGTTGATTCTCTTGAAGAATCCAAAAATAATAATTATTTAGATTTCCCCTTTAACAAGACACAAATAACCTGTTTATTTTATAGAGTAAATAATTAGAAAAAAAAATTAGAAATCACATTATGTAAAATATTTGTTAAAGGATGTTCTAAACAATAATACCAAATAAAAATAGAAGCCTTGACGCTAATAGTCATCATAAGAACATGACATTTGGATGAAGGGAGTTCGGAGTTGATGAAGGTTGATCGGGTACAATCCATTTTTACTTAGTCTCGTCAGAAACTTGTCCCCTGTCAGGATGTCCTTCATAAAAAAGTTAGTGCCAGTGAATTCAAAGAGAATATTATTATTTTTGCATAATTTATTAATAGAAAAGAGCTGAGCCAAAGCTTGAGGACAATAAGCAACATCTTTTAAGATGAGAATAGAAAAATGAGTTTGAATGGAAGCAGTGCCAGTGCGAGATATAATCAAACCTATCTCGTTACCTACACCCACAAAATCATCACCATTATAAGGTTGAAAGGTTGCAAGATTGGCAAGATCTGAGATCACATGAATATTGGCACCACTATTTGCATACCATTGATGTTGATTGAGATAAGTTTTATTAGCTTTAACAATCATAGCAGCTAACTCGGTTGGAGGGTGACGACCCTGAAATGAGTAGTTCATCCAATTAAAACATTCTTGTGCCTGATGTTCATCTCGTTTGCAAATCTGACAGGAAGATCGAGAACAAGAGGCAATCGATGTAGCATTTGATGATGAGGATGGCAGGTGAGGTACTGGTTGCCGAAATTAAGAAAGAGCAGGACTGAAGCCTTTTGATGTCCCAGAAAAAATAGGTCTTGTTGCTGTTGCGAGAGCCTGATTTTGAACCAAATTTATGCAAATAAAAAGCACAAACCCCCACCTCCTGTTGAATAGTTTGACTATAGAATTTTTTCATAAGATCAAAATCCAGCAACTCTGCATGGAAGTCCAAGAATGACATAGATTTCTACTAGGAAGAAGCATATATATTGTCACAAAGGAATGAAAAAAAGAATTGTGACCATTGAGAACAGAGAGCATTAAATCCGAGTCATCAATTGGTTTCCCAACGGCAAATAATTCATCAGTAAGGGACTTAACTGCATCTAAAAACTGTTGGCAAGGCATGAAACCTTGTTGTAATTTTCTCTTGATAAGAGAAATACGAGATGTAGAGGGCGCAACAAAATGTGCACCAAGGGCTTGTCAAGCAAGCCGGAAGGTCTGAAGACCATAAATGATGGAAACCACTACAGGAGATAGAGTAGATATAATCTAGCCAAGTATCATTTGGTCTTTATACTGCCAAACTACATAACCAGGACTAAGAATACCTTAGGTTTTATGTTCAGTGCTGGTAAATTAAGGAGGGCTGGGTTCAGAACCATCAATTATTCTCATAAGGCCATAACTACTAAATAAAGGAAGTAATTGAGCACTCCATGCAAGAAAATTAGTTCCATCAAGTTTGATAGAGATAACTTGAGCTAGAAGATGAAATGCAGCGGAAGAGGAGGAAGAATCTGTAGTGTGAGACATAGGATCAATAAAAAAGTGAGTTATAGTTTGCTCTGATACTATAAAAGAATTGAAAGCACTCTGGTTTTACACGCCAGAGACGAATGCAATGTTATTCTTGTATAAGTAAGGTTTTTACATAAGATAAGTGAGAAAACTATGTGTTTGTTACTAGAGATAAGATTTACAAAATATTCAAAACTTAAACCAGTAATACTATGATTGTGCAAAGTTGTTACACTCTACATGCAAAGTGTAACAGTAGCGTCTACAATATGCAGAATGTAACAGCAACATCTTAAACGTTAAGAACAATAACTCTTGCATTTTATTAGGAGCAGTGATTACATTGATCCTTATCCTAATCAGTGTACATGTAAAAAACAGGCAATGAAAAAACACAAACCAGTTGGTCCGTGGGTGTAGTTATGTAAGAAAGAAGACGAATCTCCTTTTCTCTTTGGTTGGTTTGCTATGAAGCTTTGATCTTTGGCTCTTTGACATGTTCTTTTGTTTGAAATCATGTGAAAACATTGCTCAATTAACGAGGTTCGTTTCCTGTTTTAGCTTTTAAGGAGGAAAACAGGGGGCTGTTGTTGCCAGATCGAGAGGAACTTTAGCTTTTGCTGTGTTTTGAAAGAACAAGAGTCCCTGGGAATGCCCGTAGTATGGCCTTAATGTGTTGAGATTCTGAATGGAGGTTGTCTGAATGTTCACAATGCCAAAACTGCAACTCCCGTTTTTACCCTTAACAAAGTCTTTTATACGCATGCTTAGGACTTGGTTCCTTCGGTTCTATTTCCTTTGTATATAAATCACATAGCATGCCGTTTTCATGATGTATCTTCAAGCCATGCACATGCACAGACTTATTATTTGTCATTAGTGTGCATAAAGTCAAGTTTCGAGTGTGAAGCTGGTGCTTGTCCGAGTGGTTGTTCTAAAAAATTAGCCTTTTTTTTATTTGTCTTAGTATTTTCACAAAAAAATAATATATATATATATATATATATATATATATGCTTACGTGAGGTTTTATAACAAGTTTAGGACTTAACTTATATTAAAAAACACAATACATAAAAGAAATTGCTATAATTTTTGTTTTTGACAATCTCCTAGAGATTAATGTAACAATTTAAGAAAAGAATCTTTTTCCAACAAAATTTCCTATTGGTACGTATTAAATTTTCTTAGATTTCAAAAATATTTGACAAAATCTCTTATTGTAGGGATTAACATAAAAATTTTATTAAAAATTCAAATTGATAAAATCTTTAATTTTTGAGAATAACATCAATTTTTTATGTGGGTTGATGTCAAATTTTAAATGAATAAATTATAAATTAACTAAAAATTTTATAACATTAAATAATTTTAAAAAATATAGACAACAATAGCATTTCATATAAAAAAACATTTAGGATAATGTTTATCTTTCCTTAAATATAACTAATTTAATATTTTATTTCTAAATAAAATCAATATTTATTTTAGAATCCTTAGCTTTTTTAATAACTAGTTAGAAACTCCAAAACAATCAATCATTTTTTTTATTAGCAAGAGGCAATCCTATAAAGAAATTCAATCATTTACTAATATTTTGAATAATTGTCTTGAATTCAAGTTGATTATATCTAATCACTTCCTTGAAAAGTAATTTTTAATTATATTTATTACTGATGAGATTATCTATATAATATATAAAAATAGAATCTCTAGATAGTTGATACGTTTAATGAGTTCTCAATTCTAATAATGTTTTTTTTTTAGATATTTATAACTAGAATCTCCTATATAGAGAGATTAACTTGCCTCTTGTTATTCTGCAAAAAAAAAAAATCTTTCCTCTAATTTGCTAATTCAGGAGATGATACTGACCTGTTGTATTTGAAAAATATATTCTTTCAAGAGGAGAATGGACCGGCTAATGGTGCCATGAGATCATATTGGAATTAGGACTTGAGAGAAATTTGGATATTTATTACTTACTTGTACTATATTTATAAATTATTTTCATACCCAACAAATAAAAATTTAAATTTATTTTATTATTTATTTTATTTTATTTTAAATAATTTATAGTATTAAAATTTTAATTTGAATTCTATTTTTCTTTAAATTTTTTATCTATAATTTTAATCCCTATTCTTTTAATAAATTTAAAATTTTAAAAGTTATTTTTAATTTATTTTTCATAATATAATAAAAAAATATATCTTTTAACTTTTTTATATATTATTAAACATTAAAAAAAATTATTTTGCATTAAAAAAAAACTATTCTCAGCATACAAAAGTCATTAATTAACCACACGGGGTCGGTTCAAAAGCAAATGCCGCTAGAGCTGGGACAAAGCCAAGACGTTGCCGTTACCTTCATAGTCTAAGCTACCAATCACTGGATCCCTCCGGGTTCCCTCACCAGTCTGTGAAAAATGATGAAGAGTAGATTCCGAGCTACTCTACTCCCTTTATTCACTGGTAATATCTATTCCTTACAAAACCCTAACCCTGTGTTTTGAAATAGGGAGAACAATTTCTTAACTTGATTTGAATTGAATTTATTTAGCAGGTGAATACGGCTTAAATCCTCTTACAAAAAGCTCCACTTTGCTTGACAGGTAATTTCTCTGAACACAGTTTTCTACTTGTTTGGTTATAGTGTTACTGAACCCACTCATTCCATCAGGGTTTTAGCTTTCTCAATTGTTTAATTATCAGAATTCTGAGCGAATTTGTGTATCTTCGTCGTGGTTGATTCAGCTTCAGTGTTCTGAACCAATCTTTGTATCGATTAGGGAATTTAATGTGGATTCAGCTTAAAGACAAAATTTCCTCTGTATCTGAATTGGGACAGTAGCAGCCACTGTATCACGAGTCTATAGATTTTGGATAACTGAAAATTCATGCTATCTTAGTGATAACTTGGGGCCTGCTTATACTTTGAAATTTATTAGGAGCTCAACTGTGCAGCAGATTGGGCATGGATTTCTGCATACCTGTTAATAAGATTGTTCATTATTTAGAGAATTTATAGTGGTCTGTGGATGGTAGATGTTTTGCTGCTCGACCATTCGCCAGTTTTCAGTTAGAGAGGATTGAAAGTCTGACTAGGTCTACACATAGCTGTGCTGGTGAAGAAGATGATTTCTCAGAGTTGGGCCTGCCTGTGGAACAAAGTGTTGGTACATTTCCCATGTTGATGACAGAGAAACCTGAAACTTTCAAGGTATGTTTCTGCAGAACTGACTCTTTCTCTCTCTCTATTTGTACTGGATTGAATAATTTCGAGTGTGACTTGACTTGAGCTTAATTCCTTGCTCAAGAAGCAGAGAAGTATCAGTACTAAAAAACCTTCATCTTTGCCACCAGAAAGCATCGAGAAGCTGACGGGCACAGCCCCAAAACAGAATAACTGCACTTCCAAGGTATGTTTCCATCAGATCTGACTCTCTTTCTCTCTTGGTTTGTACTGAATTGAATAGTTTCAAGTGTGACTTGACTTCAGCTTAATTCCTCTCTTAAGAAACAGAATATTGTCAGTACCAAAAAAGCTTCATCTTTGCCATCAGAAAGCATCAGGAATTTGGTGAACGCATTCTCAAAACAGAATAACTGCGCTTCAACTCCACATCTCAAACCTGAGAACAACACTGATGCCTCTTGTTCTAACCTTGCTAAGAAAAATGCATCCAACTTCAAAAGTTCTACATCAGTTACTATTGAGAATGTACCTTCTTTTATCCATCTTCGCCGGTTGAAAGAGGCAGTGTCAACTTTTGGGAAGATCTCAAATGCTTCCATGAGGGCTGTTCCAAATGGACTCGACTGTTGTGATATTGAATTTGAGGTAGTTAATGAATGTAATATGATTCCAAAGCCTATCCTGTTTCTGTTTCTCACTCAGTTCTCTTCTCCTTATTACACGAGTGTTTGACCAGGATTGATTTATTGTACTTTTATTTTTTGTTTTGAAGAGTGTGGAATCAAGGAATAGTGCAGTGTCAGTTGGTAGGATTACATTGGAGAACTTCAACCTTCCAGTTCTTCCTCTACATGTCCTACATGTTGTTTCATTAAGAATTAGTAACGTTAGCTCAGAAACTGATGATTCTTTGATTCACTCGTTGTGCATGTCATGTGGTCCTTTGGAGGGGATGGTGAGGGATAAAGATATCGTGGATGCCTCATTTAGCATAAGGGACAAATCAGACATAGAGAAGATAAAAAAAAGGTAAGAAACACTCACTTTCATGAAGATAAAGCCATGTTTTCTGTTCTGTTTATTATTTAAACTGGACGTGGTATCTTCTCCTAGAGGGGGTACCAATTCCTTAGTTTCATCTGGCTGAAGCTGAAGTTATTATAAGCATTTCCCCTTTCGTTCAGGGTCCTTCAATATTTTCTCAAGTATTTCCCTTTTCTGCCTCTCTGTTCCCCATTTTCCCCCTCTGAAATCCCTATGTTAAAGAGAAAAATTTAGATGATGCTGATTCTTTTTGCAGTTGTTGCATCTACCAAACTATTATTGTATAATGGACTTGACAAGAGAAGGGGGGCAATTTCTCCCCTTAGTCTTTCCTAAAAATTCATAACAACCCTTATTTGTTTAGAAGTTAAAATTTGCCCCCTTTTTTAGACATTTTCCCCCATATTTCTTGAAACTTGTGCCTCGGCCCTTAGCTAATCTACTATACAATGGTTTTTTTCCCCAAAATAGTTGTGTATGAAACTACTGTTTAAATGGACTATATAGTGACTGTTTCAATTAAATGTATGATTTAATTTTGTTGAAGTACAACTTTGCTTTTTAGAGCAATACTATTTTATGTAATAGTGCATAACGCATCACGTCTCCCCCTCACAGGGAGATTTCCTCTACTCATAAACTTTCTTTTCTGGTGTGTTATAAGAAGTTGAAGTTGAAATTGAAATGGAAAATGCGATTTCAAATTAACATTGGGAAAGAAACTATTTGTTCACTATATATTATCTGATTAGGTATTTAAATTGAGGCCAACTTTCCTGTGTCCTGTGTATGTTATGAAATTTACTTTATCTTGATGTTGTTATGTTATCTTTGTAAATCAAACAGCTCAAAATAGCGTATTTCTTCATTGTGCTGTTAGGTTGAACCAGACAATTGTGGATTCCTGCAAATGGTCAGCTTGTTTGCAAACTGTAATGCCCACTGCTGTGGTCACAAACAACGACAACAATGCTGAACTGCACTTGGGGTTGGAGGTTAGTGATAAAATACAGGAGTTAAAGAGTCAAATTTCACTGACACAAGTGCATGCAGAAGACCTCGAGTATCTGTATCATGCGCTACTGCACCTTCAAAGTCATCCGAGCACCAGCAATAAACACTAACTAGAGCTTTTACATTCTTGTATATTCATCCTCTAAATTGAAAAGGAGAGAGAAGGGTACGGTAAGTTAAAAAATCATTATTAGATGGAGGTTCACAAACTAGAGAATTCTTGTTTTGGCTGCTATATCACAAGCTTATGGGAGCTCCATTTTCTGAGGGCAATATGTGTACCTGAGTTTTTTGTAGCTCTCTGTAGCTGCAGATTGACCTTTGCTATCAGAGATGCTGGGAAACAATTTTTCGATCCATATGTATATTCAGGGCATAAGATTTTATCGACCTGTTGAAGTTAGGGGTGTTTTTTTGTTTTTTTTTTTTTGTTTTTTTTTTGACGTTCCAGCATGCTAACAGATGGTTCAGGGCATAAGATTTTATCGACCCGGAAGTGATCGCGAGACCTTTAATATTAGCTTTTTTTTAGAAGATGAGGTGTTTTTTCTTTTAAGTTACCTCTGGTATTCATTATAATAATATTTTTTAAAAAAAATTTATTAAATCTAAAATTTTATTTTTTAATATTTAATTTGTTGTAGATTAAATTTAATAATTTATTAGAATTTATTTTTTATAAAATTATTATAGTTTTATAATATGTGTGTTGGGTTTAATAAATTAACTTAGTTTATTTAATTTATTTAATTTATTTAATTTTTTTTAATTGGTATCGTTTTAATGTTATTATATATTATTTAATATTAATTTATTAAAAATTAAATTTAATAATTTATTTGGGTTTGAAGCTATTGTGATTTTATAATTTAAAAATTATAAGTTGATTAGGAGTTGAGTTTTATAAATTATTTTAATTTTTTTATAAATTATTTTAATTTTATGATCTTTTAATAAAGAAATCTGAATTAATTTAAATTTATTATTTAATTTATTTTTTATAATATTATTTTAGTTTCATATTTCATATAATGAACTTTGTATGTTAATTAGGATGATCTTAAATTTTTTTTTTAAATTTTAAATTTTAATATTAAATAAATTAAAGTTTCAATTTTATAAAATTATATTAATTTTATAATTTGAATTATAAATTAGACAAATTAAAATAAATTAACCTGAATCATATGTTTTGATTATTTTTTTTTCTTTTATCACTGGTAATCCAAGTAATTTTGATGGTATTCTTCCGTTGGAGAGCCAATGATCTAGTACTTCTCAAAACAGATTCAATGCGGCATCATTTTTCGTAAAAAGGAAATAAATAAAAAATATACGTGGATTTGAACATTTCGACCTCTCATACCCTGCCAAGTAATAAAAAAAGGTCACCCTGGGAAAACAAGCCATGTACGACTAAAGAAGACATTACGGTTCGCCATTTCAACAAATCAAATTATTCCACCTCAGATAACGTACATGGTAAATAAATGGGGTTCCCTTTCCTCTATCAACTCTCATTTAAAAACTCCTACTGCAGGAATTGGCCTATAAATACCTCTTTTAATTCCCTTTAAGCTCAGAGCAAGAAACAAAAAGCAGAGAAAAATAGAAACGAGGAAGAAAATGGAGAGGTATAATAAGATCTGGTACGCCTTGGGCACCGTGGCTTTGTTAGTCGTTTCAGCCTTAGCAGACGATGTTGTTGTGTTAACAGAAGATAACTTCGAGAAGGAAGTCGGTCAAGACAGAGGCGCGCTCGTTGAGTTCTACGCTCCTTGGTCAGTGATTCTTAGATGATCTCTCAAATCATCCTAGTTTTTATTAAGCTGAGATTAGTTCTTTAGATGCTGAAATGATCGCGATTGGTTTATCCATAGATCTGTTTGTGATTTTGCTATTTTAATTAATCTAGTTTTTTCATAATATTACGAAACTTGTAGATTCTTGATCATGTGATTAGCCATTAGTTAAAGAAATGATTAATGAATTTTAGCGGGATCATTCAAGAATTTGGTGAGAAGTACGAAATTGTAATTTTGAATGTCATAGGTGTGGGCACTGTAAAAAGCTAGCTCCTGAATATGAGAAGCTTGGAAGCAGCTTTAAGAAGGCAAAGGCTGTTTTGATCGGAAAGGTCAGCCTTATTATTATTCATTGTTTTTTTTATTCATATTGGTCAACGCAAATAACTATTTTGATCCTTGCTGGAAAATAGGAGCTGCTGTTTTTGTCAGAGATTTATTGACACCTCAACTTACTTCGTCACTGTGAATTGTTGATGATGTGGTGCAGGTGGACTGTGATGAGCATAAAGGTGTATGCAGCAAATATGGGGTCTCTGGATACCCAACTCTTCAATGGTTTCCTAAAGGATCGCTCGAACCTAAAAAGTGAGAATTTTATTAAACTTCGCCGATAGAATGTCCAAATTTAATGCTTTACATGGAATGCGAATTTGTGGTTTATATAAAATAGGTATGAAGGACCACGAACCGCAGAAGCACTAGCTGAGTTTGTCAATAATGAAGGAGGTACTGCTTTTTCTTCTTTTTTTAAATCAATCCTCCCTTCTCCCCTAAGCATATCTGATAAAACTGGTCTATCTGCTGTAGTCTGACTTATTGCATCTTCAAAGAATTGTTTTACAAAAGCAATACTTCTGTAATCTCGCCATTAGTATCATGTGAACTGGAAAAAAACACTAAAGGTTTCTCATGGGCTGTGTTATTTACAGGGTCAAATGTGAAGATAGCGGCAGTTCCATCCAGTGTAATGGTGCTAACTGCTGATAATTTTAATGATATTGTCTTGGATGAAAACAAAGATGTTTTGGTTGAGTTTTACGCACCCTGGTAAGCTCCCATCCTTTTGTTGCTGACCACTGTTAGTAACCATAGTGATCTTGAGTTTTTGTTAAATCTCCCTTTATCTCAGTCTTGAAGGTGTTATATGTTGGTGATTTACAATTTCTACTTCTTACAGGTGTGGCCATTGCAAAAACCTAGCTCCTGTATGTACAGCTCCTTCTTCCTTCCATTCCCTCTATAATTTGTGTGTGTGTGTGCATGCATGTATGTAGGAATATGTGATTTGCTCTGTGTGTGTGCATGCACGTATGTAGGAATATGTGATTTACTAACCTGCATATTTTCTGGGCAGGTTAGCATTGTTCCCATTTTTTTTAGATACAAATCATCCTTGAAGTCATTTTTTAAACTTTTTAAGGGTAAAATTCACTAAATAAACAAATAAATAAAAGCCAACTCTCTCCCCTTCACTTATCTTCTCTCTCTCTCGCCTCTTTGTTCTTTGTTGCTTGTGTCTATTTCTGTGATTCTTTTGCCTATTGAAAGAGTTCTTTTAATTTTCTGTAAGGTTATATGTGAAAAGCCATAATGTGAGATAAGAAGGATGTGGTGGAGAAAGAGAGAGATGATCGAACACTATACATCTGTGAGAGAGTTTAGGTCTAATTTTTTAGCTTTTAATAGTTGGACACATATAGCCTTGAAGAGTTTTAAGTTAAAGCATGTATTACATCCAACTTAGAAGTGGGCATAATGCTACCTTGTCCAAATACTAGTCAAGTTTGTAAATCACATGAGTGGGTGAGTGCATGCATGTTCATGTTCCCATTGTTGTTTATGGTTCTATCTGGGTCTTTCCTGCACAATTTGACGATCTGGAATTTGCTGGTTTGTTCCTTCAGACTTACGAAAAGGTAGCCGCAGCATTTAAATCTGAGGAAGATGTCGTGGTTGCCAATCTAGATGCTGACAAATATAGGGATCTAGCTGAAAAGTAAGGGCAAACTTTTCCGGTTAGCTAATTTATTTTTCTGTGAAAAGGGTTCTCCACTTTAGGAGCGGACAATGTTAATGATCTATGCTGCATTCAGGTATGGAGTAAGTGGATTCCCTACATTGAAGTTCTTTCCAAAAGGAAACAAAGCTGGGGAAGAGTACGAGGGTGGGAGAGATCTGGATGACTTTGTTGCTTTCATCAATGAAAAGGCTGGAACCAGTCGCGATGGTAAAGGACAACTGACCTCCAAGGTTAGTTATCACAAAATATGGAAGTTTAATCCTTTTATTGTTGTTGACCGAATCTTTTAATTGTGTTATGTTTATGTACTTGATAGGCTGGTATAGTTGAAAGTTTAGATGCCTTGGTAAAAGAGTTTGTAGCTGCTGGTGATGATGAGAAGAAAGTAGTCTTTTCCCGAATTGAAGAGGAAGTTGAGAAACTCAAGGGTTCCACAGCAAGGTACTTCATGGGATGGTCACAGCTAGTGTTTAAAATTCATTTTGGCTTGTATTGATATCCTAACAAAATCACTCAAAGCTGTCATGTCTTTTGCAATTGACTTCCTTTATTCTTGTTAAATCTCTAGTGAATGGAAAACTTAACCACATGTTATTCCATGTTTATAGGCATGGAAAGATTTATTTGAAGGCTGCCAAGGCTTGTATGGTGAAAGGTGCTGATTATGCCAAGAATGAGATGGAGCGGCTGCAGCGTATGCTTGAAAAGGTAAGATTGATAGATTGTCTCTTGTATTTGAAGCATGCCATATTTTTAAAAGGAGTCAAACAGCTATATTTTGACATTTTTAGATTGTCTCTCTTAGTTGAAGCATGCCATGTTTGTAAAGGGAGTCAAACAGCTATATTATGAACAATATTCATAATAAGATCATACATAATCATACCGTAGGGCTTTCATGATATTTTAGAGAACTCCAATTGGGAGGTTTGGAAGACAGATCATGATAAGAACTTCTGCATGAGTAGAAAATGAATTTTGAGTAATTACGTGAAAATTGTGATGACTGTTAATTGACCTTATCTTTTCTTTTGTTGATGGTGCAGTCGATAAGCCCGGCAAAGGCAGATGAATTCACCCTGAAGAAGAACATCCTATCAACTTTTGCTTGATCTCCTGATCTTTTGTTTCACTCGTCTATATTTTGGGGGTAAACATCATCCAGCTACCCAGCCCCAACCTTCACTTTGAAGTAATCTGGGCAAGTCTTCTACTCGCAGTTAAAATCTGTATCCCTTGGATTTCGACTGAGCAGGTTCATTATAACAAAATGATTTTGAGAAACTTTAACTGGCACGTGAAGTATATTTATATGCCTTAATTTTTACTTTTGTACCTTTTATTTTCAGTGGAGAAACTTCTAATTTTCAAATGAATCTCGCATTAGACAAATGAATATCTGCCAATTGATCTGTTGTGATCGATTGAACGTATGATCAAGAATCTTGAGAAGTTTAGTTATGCTCCGCAAGCTTAGCCTGTATGGATCTTCCTTGTTGGCTATTTTATATGAATTGTGACTGTTCTGGAATAATTTGGAAGCCCTCGCCATTGTTAACTGGCGATGATCAACTTGATGTTTACACCTGAAATCATCTTTTTTCTGTTGAGAGCTCAACCCGAGTTGCCCTTGTGGTTGATGGAGGTTAATTTGATATTTATGTATGGTTGGTTAAAATTCTAATTAAAATTAAGATTAAGATTGAATAAAAAATATTTTAATATGATTGGTTAATAATGTTTTTAAAATTAAAGTTATAAAATAATTTTAAAAATATATGTATTAATATTGATAGTTTTTAATTTAAATATAATAGATTTAATTATTATTATTATATTATAAAATAAATAATACTAAACAACCGATCTTGCGACATCGATTTTTTTTATTTATCCTTCGAAATCAATGTCTCCACTCTCGTTCGGCAAGAGAAGTGTGGCAGTGCTTGTCAGCGCAGCTCTTTTTTTTTATTGATGAGAAGAATTGAAAAAAGGCTTTCGCTGATGACAGAAAAAGTAGAATTTCAAATTCCATTATGGTGGTCTCGTCATGTCCTCTGCTTCAGGCTGTCTTATTGGCATCGGCCATCCTAGGAATCTGATGTTGGGTCGGGGCAATTTGACTCATTTTCATAACAGATTATAATTTTTTTGATTTTTTAAGTAATTTGACTCTTGATTTTGATAATAAATTATAATTTTTTTAATTTTTTAAGTTTATGGTAACATAAAGTAAAATATAATTAAAAATAAAATTAAAATTGTGATGAAATTTTATAAATACTATATTATTAAGTTATTTTTATTTAATTTATATAATATTATTGAATAATATTAAATATTATTTTTTAAAATAAAATATAATTAAAAATAATTTTTATTTTTATTTTACTAGTCATGCTAGGTTTAATATATGTTAAGCTTTGAACCAGACTCAATTTTGTTGAAATTGATCCAACTGCACATGTTAATTGTATTATTTAGTAAATAATGTAATTAACTTGTATAGTATGTGAAAAATAAGAATTTTTTATTTTTTTATTTATATTTTAAATACAAAAATAATATAGGATCTATGAATAACAAATTATGTTTTTTTTATTATTAAATAACTAAAAATAACGATATAATTAAAACATAATTACAGCCACGCAAGCAGCCAGCCCCTGAATAATCATGCACTTGACACCCCGCACAACATGCATGTAAAGGTTGAATTTCTCCTTACTCTTTGACGCAATGGTAATACAGTCAATCTTGTCATTTATGCCATGTCAAGATCATACCCTAATGGTATGTTTGTTACAATGATATGATGTTATATAATCAAATGTGTGATGAAATGGGATTATATGTTTTTATTTTGTTGCAAAACTTTTACTAATGTAATGGCGGCTTCGATAAAGTTTTATTTTAGTCTCTGTGATTAAATAGGATTATTTTATTTTTATTTACACCTGTTCCTTACTTGAAGTTGTTTTGGTCCCTGTATTTTAGAAAAATTACATTTAGTTTGCAATCACAAAAGATGTCTCTGTAGAGGGGAAATAATCAATTAGGTGGCCTGGTTATTTAACTGCCTTTCTTGTTCTATTGTCCGCTGGCACAAGTTATCGCACACGTGTTCTCAATTGTAAGTTGCCCCAAACGAGTAAAGCAACTTTTGAGTGCTCGTAAGACAAAAAGTATATGCAGGCTGATTTAGATTTTTATAAATAATAATAATAAAAAAATCTTAACGTTTGGCCTGCCAAGGATTTTGGGCATAGAAGTTACCCATGGTCTGGTCTGATAAACATGCGGTCAAAAAACTTGCATTTGTCAATCAATCATGCCTAAATCAACATAAATCTGAGAAATATACTAGATTAAAAAAATTAGAGCTTCATAAAATATTTGGATATAAAGTATTTGGATTCTACTATTACTAAATTTTAAAGTTATGTATCCAATTCTAAATTCTAAATGATCTTCTAAATTAAAAATATATTCTAAATGATCTTTTAAATTAAAAATATTGAATATATGATAAATTGCCATATCTTTTTATTTAAAATAATTATTCATATTAATATAATAATTATTTTATATTTATGTGGATGTAAGATATTTTAAGAGACTTACAATGCCTATTGTCTTATTAATATATATAAAGAATATTTATTTTTTATTAATGTCATTGAAAGCAAAAAACTATCTAATTTTTCTTTACTCTAAAAATAAAAAGATTCAACAGGTATAAATACTTTTTAAACTATCTAATTAAATAGTTAAAAACTTTATATTTCATAAGATAAACTTTTATAGATTTTAAAATGTTAATTTATTTAAAATTCAAGAATAAATATTTTTGTTAATGAATTTAAAATTCTTAGTCATTTATAATCTTAAAATATTTGTTGTCTTTCTCATATATACTAATTTTATTATTAAACGATCTTTAAGTATCCTTGAATAAAACTATCTTGGTAGGTACTCAATTTCCTACCATAAGAAAATTTATATACACATTGATTAATCATTATCTCATTCACTATATAACTAGGATATTTATATATGTTGGATTTTGAAACATGGACAAATAAATGGACAGCGTAACAGTTTACGCTTCAGTTCTAACCTGTATGGCCTAAGGCATTGCAATTCATCAAAATCTCGAAACTGCTATACAACCAAGACAAAAGGAAGGGAAAGCGGAGCACCGCCCCAAGCTATGGCCAGATTTTGTCAATAGCTTCATGAGTTAAGCTTTGGCCAGATTTTGCCACTAGCAAATATGTATACACCAGACATTACACAGCAATTTATAAGTTAAATCAGAGGCCCCCATTGGAGGAGAGAGGGTGGAGGATAGTGAAACAGCCAGCAGTAAAACCGGAAGTGCTATTCAGCATTGGACCTCATATGTGCCTCAAATGCGATCCATGATATGGTTATTAACCAAAATCTGTCATGGCAAGCTAGTCACTGATAAGTTGCTCTAAACCACTTCAGTGTAGGTGCACAAGATATGGTTGGTGGTTGGGTCTGCAAATACAAATCCGAAAGTATTTAACCTCCAGAGTCATTCCCTTTTATATTCATATTTAAAACCCGACACGCCTTCTCTTCATTAAATTCAGGTTCTGAGATGCTCATTGAAGAACACTCCTCGATTGGATACTCCCTCTCTTCAACCAAGGATTTCATATATGAGCATGGCCGCTCTTCAGCTTCCATGTTTGATCCAGGCTCCTGTCCCGAACCAAATGGCAATTCAAAGGATGATGAACCAGTAGGTTGTGTTCTCATCTGCACAGAACGCAGGAGTGCAGCCCTCCTCAGGTCAGCTGAGTGGCATATATCACTAGGTGATGACGGAAACCGACCCTCAGAATCTGAGCCTCGTTGACGAGGCTGTGAAGAAGTGACACTGCATCCATGTGAAGAGAAAGAGCTGCTATAAAGAGCAGAAGAGAATCCACAAAGTGGTTTTTGGTACCTATATGGAGAAACTGGACTTCCAGGTAGACTTTCAGATTGAGGCGAGCAAGCATTTATAGGGGTCTCGCAAAATCTAGAGTCATCAAAGTCTTCTGACATTGGTGAATATTGCAAGGACATTTCATCCCTGGAATGATAAATGTGAGGAAACAAAGTGAACAAGTATTAAAAACAGAATAAAAATAAAATAGATGGTTTTCCTCTCAGTCAGCCAGATCAAAAAATGAAGAGTCTTATCAGCCCATGGCACAATTCAAGGTAGAAGCGAATCTTTTGAATAAATTATCTACCAAAAAAAGATCATGAATCAAGCCCTGCTTACCAGTAGTGACGGCAGGCCCCAACAATTTAAATATGAAATCAATTATTTTATCTAGCCAATGGTTTGATCTATCAATCACAGTTTTTTCAGATTACGAAAACTTCAAACAGTAATTTCTATGACAATTTGGCGTTTGACCACCCCCTTAAAGACTTCTTTGTTGCCAAGTCGATGAAACAATACTTCCCACTTGGAGCTATTGAACCAAAAGAACAGAATTTGGTGACTCAAATCTATTAAAGCACATGAGAGACATCAACCTCAAGTCCAGCTTGAAGGCCAGGATGAAGGGTAATGCCTCTATTGCCATCACAGAGATTGCATGGAGCATACCCCAGCACCTGATCCCCGGAATTTGATTTTGCATAAACAAATAGTCAAATTTCATTACCGAAAATTTCCTACCAGTATTTACTTAAAAGGAATCTCTTTACTCTAAGTCACAAAACTGTTATAAACCACGGTCAACTAACATCTCTCAGTATAATGATTTGAGGATAAAAACAGCAGCCTGAGTCCATCAATGATTATTGCCACAATCCACAGATTCGTATAGGATATCTATAAAAGAGCTTCAAATTATGAGGCTATCAAATGACAACTTCCTGTTTCAGGAAATATGAACTTATCAAGTTGTACAGTGGTTATGCAATCCATCGACTAATATTTAAGGAAACGGCACAGAAGTTCCAAAACCAAAGTATCAGTACTTGAAAACTTTACCATTTTAGTATTATGAGTAATAAAAAAAAATCACCTGGCAAAAAACATGGCGTCAGACCTGGCAGGAGATTCCATAAGATTGTCCTGGAGTGGGTCTCCGACCGTTAATCCATTCAAACTAGATGCCATTATCTGCAACCAAAAAAGTACACAATTTTTCAGCCCAAAATTAAACCCCAAAGAAACGATGAAGAAAATTAAAAAAGTATAACGAGAAAGATTAAAATAAAAGCCCATTCAAGAGCCTCAAGGGAAGGAGAAGGGTGGCCGGTTGTCAGCAAAAGAATTAAAATAAAAGAAAACCCATACTGCTAAACACTAGAATTACAGAAAAGAAAGGAACAAACTGTGAAGCTAACCACCTTAATCAAAAATGGTGGGAAAAGGTGTAGTCATCCTTTTACACCTTAGTCAAAAATGGTGGGAGAAGGTGTAGCCATCTTAGTCAAAAATTATATGCATCAAATTGGTGCTATTTGCCTAACTCCTTGTCTTTTGCATGGATGCTTGCCTATAAATAGGCAATGCATCCAAGCATTATATACACACCATAAGAGAGAAAGAAGAGAGGGTGAGAAGAGAGTAATCCCACAAAATTGTGAGGTATTTGTGAGATAGTAAGTGAGGTGTTTTCTCCTAATAATAGAGAGATTTTTGTTGTTCTCCTATTATTAGAGAGAAGTTGTATTCCCACATTACTTAGTAAAATTCTTCTAAACTTGCCCGTGGACGTAGCCAAATTGGGTGAACCACGTAAATTCTTGTGTGTCATTTCTCATTTTATCTTGTCCCTTACCTTTTGTCTTGTCGGGTTTGCATGCCAGTATCCTAACAGTGGTATCAGAGCCTCCTGGTTGGTGTTGTTAATACACAAAAATTATTCGTGTATACGGTTACTATTCACGTATACGGCACTATTCACATATACGACACTATTCATCCATACGGTACTGTTCACATACGTTGCTGTTGGCATATATAGAAAGTCAGTACGGTGATTAAATACGGTCTAGGAAGTTCTGTCTAAGGAGATTGGGTTTTAAACGGGACCGTTTGTGACCCCTCCAATCTTTCCTGGGAACTTACTTAGTGAAGTATTATTCACACGATACTATTTCTATATACGTTACAGATCTGTGAAACGGTGATAGCTGAATAGATCTTGGTGAATACAATGGCAGCAAAGTACGAGATTGAAAGGTATAATAGGAGCAATTTCTCATTGTGGAAAATGAGAATCAAGGCAATTTTAAGGAAAGATAATTGCTTGGCAGCAATTGGGGATCGGCCCGCGGAGATCACTGATAATACAAAATGGAATGAGATGGATGGCAATGCTATTGCTAACATACATTTAGCATTAGCCGATGAAGTATTATCAAGTGTGGCGGAGAAGAAAACAACTAAGGAGATATGGGAGACTCTAACAAAGCTATACGAGTCCAAGTCTTTGCACAATAAGATTTTCTTAAAGCGGAGACTTTATACCCTTCGAATGGCAGAAACCACATCGGTGACTGACCATATCAACACAATAAGAACTCTATTTTCACAACTCACTACATTGGGTCAGCAAATAGAGGAAAATGAACGTGCAGAGCTTCTACTTCAAAGTCGTCCTGATTCGTATGATCAACTCATTATCAACTTGACAAATAATATCCTCTCGGATTATCTAGTCTTCGATGATGTTGCAGCCGCTATCTTGGAAGAAGAAAATAGGCGCAAAAACAAAGGAGACAGAAACAGTTCAAACCAAGCAGAGGCATTATTGGTGTCAAGAGGAAGATTAACGGAGCGTGGCTCTAGTGGGAGTCAAAGGCAGGGGAGGTCCAAATCAAGAAGTAAGAAGGCTGTGAAATGCTACAACTGTGGCAAAAAGGGGCACTTCAAAAAGGATTATTGGTTTAAAAAGGGTATAGAGAATTCTGCAGAGTCATCAAAATCTCAAGGGTGTGTTGCGAGTACCTCAGAAGATGGAGATGTTTTATATAGTGAAGCAACGACAATCTCTACAGATACAGAAGAGCTCACTGAGGTCTGGCTAATGGATTCAGGAGCAACATGGCATATGACTCCTAATCGAGATTGGTTCCATACATATAAACCTATCTCTAGAGGCAAAGTGTTCATGAGTGATAATCATGCTTTAGAGATTGTCGGCATTGGCACCATCAAATTGAAGATGTATGATGGCTTAATTCGTACTATTTCAGAAGTGCGACATGTGAAAGACTTAAAGAAGAATCTTTTGTCCATAGGACAATTTGATAGTCTTGGCTGTAAGATTCGAACAGAAAATGGAATCATGAAAATCATCAAAGGAGCGTTAGTGGTTTTAAAGGCAAGAAAGACAGTTGCAAATGTATTTGCATTAATGGGAGAAACACATCATGAGGCAGAAGCGTCAATCGTATCAGCCAGTCCTGCAGAAGAGAAGACGATGATGTGGCATAAAAAACTAGGCCACATGTCAGAAAAAGGTTTAAAGGTTCTCTCTGATCAGAAGTTACTCCCTGGGCTTACAAAGGTTACTTTACCTTTTTGTGAGCATTGTGTTACAAGTAAACAACACAGGTTGAAGTTTGGCACATCAACAACTAAGAGCAAATGCATCTTAGACCTGATTCACTCTGATGTATGGCAAGCACCGGTTATATCCTTGGGAGGAGCAAGATACTTTGTATCATTCATAGATGACTTCTCTAGGAGATGTTGGGTGTATCCAATTAGAAGGAAGGCAAATGTGCTTACAGTCTTTAAAACTTTCAAAGCGCGGGTGGAACTTGAATCTGAAAAGAAGGTCAAGTGTTTGAGGACTGACAATGGAGGAGAATATACCAGTGATGAATTTGATAACTTCTGTCAATATGAAGGTATCAAAAGGCAGTTCACAACAGCATACACTCCACAACAAAATGGAGTGGCAGAGCAGATGAACAGAACTCTATTAGAAAGAACAAGAGCAATGTTGAAAGCTGCAGGTCTAGAAAAGTCATTCTGGGCAGAAGCAGTCAATACCGCCTGTTATGTGATAAATCGATCTCCATCAACCGCAATTGAGTTGAAGACACCGATGGAGATGTGGACTGGAAAACCAGCTGATTATTCTCGATTGCATATATTTGGAAGTTCTGTGTACGTGATGTACAATACACAAGAAGTTAGCAAGCTGGATTCAAAATCCAGAAAATGTGTATTCTTGGGATATGCTGATGGAGTGAAGGGGTATCGCTTGTGGGATCCCACTGCCCACAAGGTAGTGATCAGCAGAGATGTCATATTTGCAGAAGGTAAAATACAAATGGAAGAACATAATAGCATTCTAAAGGAGACTACAGTAGTCCATGTGGAAAATACTCAGAATCATGCTTTTTCTGAAGCTGTACCAGAGCATGAAGAGCAAGAACAAATAGAGTCTGAAACTCTTGAAGTTCGACGGTCGACTCGTGAAAGAAGACCACCGGCTTGGCACTCAGAATATGTTACTGAAAGTAACATTGCATACTGTCTTCTAACAGAGGATGGAGAGCCATCAACTTTCCATGAGGCTATTAAAAGCACAGATGTGTCTATGTGGATGACAGCAATGCAAGAGGAGATTGAAGCTCTGTACAAGAATAATACTTGGGATCTTGTTCCGCTACCACAAGAAAGAAAGGCCATTGGCAACAAATGGGTTTACAAGATAAAACATGATGGCAATGATCAAGTGGAGCGGTATCGTGCAAGATTGGTGGTGAAAGGATATGCTCAGAAAGAAGGAATAGACTTCAATGAGATATTTTCTCCAGTGGTACGACTTACGACAATCAGAGTAGTCTTGGCAATGTGTGCTATATTTGATCTTCACTTGGAGCAGTTAGACGTGAAAACTGCATTTCTTCATGGAGAACTTGAAGAAGAAATTTATATGCTCCAACCAGAGGGTTTTGCTGAAACAGGCAAGGAGAACTTGGTTTGCAGGTTGAACAAATCTCTATACGGTCTCAAACAGGCGCCGAGGTGTTGGTATAAGATATTTGATTCCTTCATAATTAGCCTTGGGTACAACAGACTCAGTTCAGACCATTGTACGTATTACAAGAGGTTTGAAGAAGATTTCATCATTTTGTTGTTGTACGTGGATGACATGTTGGTGATAGGCCCCAACAAAGATCGAGTCCAAGAATTGAAGGCACAGTTGGCTAGGGAATTTGATATGAAGGACTTGGGACCAGCAAACAAGATTCTAGGGATGCAAATTTACCGAGACAGAAGTAAGAGAAAGATTTGGCTTTCTCAGAAGAATTATTTGAAGAAAATCTTGCGACGCTTCAACATGCAAGATTGTAAGCCAATTTCCACCCCACTTCCTATTAACTTCAAATTATCCTCAAGTATGTCTCCTAGCAATGAAGTAGAGAGGATGGAGATGTCTCAAGTACCGTATGCATCAGCAGTGGGAAGTTTAATGTTTGCCATGATATGTACAAGACCGGACATTGCACAAGCAGTGGGAGCAGTTAGTCGATACATGGCAAATCCTGGTAGAGAGCATTGGAATACTATTAAGAGGATCTTGAGATACATCAAGGGTACCTCAGATGTTGCATTATGTTATGGAGGATCAGAATTTAGTATGAGAGGATATGTTGATTCAGATTTTGCTGGTGACCTTGAGAAAAGGAAGTCCACTACAGGCTATGTGTTCATAATTGCAGGAGGAGCTGTGAGTTGGGTTTCTAAACTTCAGACTGTTGTAGCGTTATCCACAACAGAAGCTGAGTACATGGCAGCTACACAAGCTTGTAAAGAAGCAATATGGATGAAGAAACTTATGGAGGAACTCGGGCACAAGCAAGAGAATATTCTTTTGTATTGTGATAGTCAAAGTGCCTTGCATATTGCAAGGAATCCAGCGTTTCATTCAAGAACAAAACACATAGATGTTCAGTATCACTTTGTTCGCGAAGTGGTGGAAGATGGAAGTGTGGATTTTCAGAAGATTCACACAAAGGAAAACCCAGCAGATGCTTTGACGAAACCGGTTAACACTGATAAGTATATATGGTGCAGATCCTCTTACGGCCTAGCAGAAACGTAAGCAGCATGAAGATGGCAAGTATAGAAAGGATAGAAGAAGCACAAATGATCAAGTGTGAAGACTTGATTTAATCATCAAAGTCTTCAAGTGGGAGAATGTGAAGCTAACCACCTTAGTCAAAAATGGTGGGAGAAGGTGTAGTCATCCTTTTACACCTTAGTCAAAAATGGTGGGAGAAGGTGTAGCCATCTTAGTCAAAAATTGTATGCACCAAATTGGTGCTATTTGCCTAACCCCTTGTCTTTTGCATGGATGCTTGCCTATAAATAGGCAATGCATCCAAGCATTATATACACACCATAAGAGAGAAAGAAGAGAGGGTGAGAAGAGAGTAATCCCACAAAATTGTGAGGTATTTGTGAGATAGTAAGTGAGGTGTTTTCTCCTAATAATAGAGAGATTTTTGTTGTTCTCCTATTATTAGAGAGAAGTTGTATTCCCACATTACTTAGTAAAATTCTTCTATACTTGCCCGTGGACGTAGCCAAATTGGGTGAACCACGTAAATTCTTGTGTGTCATTTCTCATTTTATCTTGTCCCTTACCTTTTGTCTTGTCGGGTTTGCATGCCAGTATCCTAACACAAACTTCACTGAGATAACGCTTGTGAGAATGGAGATTGTTAAGGTAGACCTCATCTTCAGGATCTCTACTTCGCTTCCCATTTGGTGTCGATGGTGTTGGTGTCGATGTCGATGCTGATGGGACTTTGTTCGAATCCGAACCCATTAATTTCTGCTCTATTATATATATATATATTGTCTTTTAACTCAAATCTCTAACCTCGTTTAAGATGGAAATGTTTCATTTGTTTATGTTACCGTTGGAGTTAATGTCTAAAGATAAGAGACAAACGGGGAAAGTGAAAAGGTTTGGTCAAGACTCCATGAAAGAAAGACCACGAATAACCTCTTATCGTAAAAGTGTATTCCCACAAGTTATTTTTTAAAATATTTTAAAAATAAATAAGTTAAAATAAGTTTTTATTTATTTTTAAAATCAATATATTCAAATAATTTTTAAATAAAAAATATTTAAAAAAAAACAGCGTTTTTATATAAAAACAAAATAAAACAAAAGTTAGGTTGTGCTGGGTAAAGAGCAACGCAACATGTGAGAATTTTAAGACATGGATTTATCTATGGAGATCAAATAAGGCCTGGACGTGACTAGATAATTGACATGGATAATACAGCGAGTAAGATTAAGGTTTTTTTAATGTAAAAAAATATTATGACTTTATTAATGTTTTTTTAATATAAAAAAATAAATAATGAGAAAATTTATCTAATATAACTTGGTTGTTTTGATGATAATAATATAATTTGATTTAAAATAAATATTTAAAATGAGATATTTTAATAAATATAGAGATAACAATATATTGAATTAAATCGGATTAATAAATTATAAAATTATAATAATTTTATAGAAAGTAAATTAAAATAAATTATAAAATTTAATTTTTAATAAATCTAATATTAAAGGATAAAACTAAAAATATTAAAAAAAATCCAAAAAAATAATCCGAGTTAACACTAGTTAAACCTGTTAAAATCATGATCTAATCATAAATTAGGATAACCTAATAGAACACAAATCAAAAAAAATTATAAAGTTTAATTTTTAATAAACTTAATGTTGAAAAATATAATTAAAAAAATATAATTAAAAAAAAACATAAAAAACAACTCAGATCAATTTGTCAAGCCTGTAACTCAAGTCATGAGAAGTAATTAACCTCATAAAAAATAGATGGAAATAAATCATAAAATTTAATTTTCTATTAACTTAATTTTGAACAAAAAAGAAAGAAAGTCAATTAAAAAAGAAAAAAAAACTCGAGTTAACTTAATTAACTTGTTAAACTTACGGTTTAAATCATAAATTTGAGATAACCTCATAAAAAATAAAGTAAAAATTATATATAATTTAATTTTTAATAAATATAATATTGAATGATAAAATTAATATATATATATATATATATATTAGAAAACAAAATGCAAAGGAAGTAAATTAAAAGAAAAAATAAAAACATCATCTTAAAAAAAAACATTTTTATAATTGCCTTCCTGGTAGGTAATCTAATCTCAAGATTCATATTCAATTTAAATTAAGTTTTTATTTATTTATTTATTATTTTTTTAATTTATCATTTAACATTTAGTTATTATATTCTTAGTTTCATTACTTGTTCTATATTTTTTTATTGGGTTAACCTAATCTTATATCTTGGGTATCAGATTAGTTAAGCTAACTTGGATTGATTTAGATTTTCTTTCTTGATGTTTCTTTTTATAAAATTAATTTTTTAAATTTTATTATTTGATATTAATTTATTAACTCTTGAAAAAATTTCCAATATTTTTTACTTTTTTTATATCGAGTTATCTTGAGTGCTTATGAATCAAGTTAAATATTTTTTATTTTTTTTATATCAGGTTATCCTGAATCCTTATGAATCAAGTTAGCTTGAGTTATTTGGACTTTTTTTTGCTATATCCTTTTAAAAATCTAATTTTTTTTTAATTTTAATATCATATTGCAATAATTTTAATATCATATTGCAAGTAGTAATTTAGTCAAATTAACTCAAATTGACTTAATATTTTTTCCTCTTGAGTTTTTTTTTTTTTACATTAACCCTTTAAGTTCCTTTTTTTATATTAATTTATTTTTTGTTTTATTATTTAACATTAAATTATTAAATTATTAACTCTTGAACCTGTAATGAAAAGTTTCACTTTTATACTATTCTTTCTACTACATTATATTAAAAACAAGTTATTAATATATTGAAAAAAATTATTAATGTTAGGCTATGTTAAAAACAGGTTATTAAATTTATTTAAATTTTCTTAAAATTTTTTCATTTTCATTGTCTTTTTATTAAACTTTTTACTAGCTACATTTGAAATTCTATTATTTTAAGATAGTCAAGTTACTGTTTTCTTCTAACATTATATTTTTTAAAATTATAGTCTTAATTTTTTGACATTAAATGCTTTGTAGTTTTTTTTCACTCTTTTTTTTTTTTAACAAGTTTTTTGATTTCATATCATCAATCGCATGTTATTAAAGTAAACCCAAGTTTGCTTGAATTGTCATTGCAGGGCATCCTATTTTGAGGTTAGGAAATATCAGCTGGCAGCATAGCACGGATGAACAATCCAAGTATAAATCGAAAACCTAATGCTTCATCAATTGCACATTGAATTCGTCCAACAAAATCTGCCAACAGGGTCTAATACAATTCTGAACGTGCTTTAAGTATTAGAACTCTTCATCATGGGCATGTGATGTTATATCTTGTAAACAGGTTTAATACCAAGAAGGGAAAAACATTTCCTCATCACCACAGCCGTTGCTTCACATAACAAGAGTCTACTAGTTTCTTCTGCTGAACCAACAACCTGCACAATTTTCCAACAAAGATTTTTTAAATCCCTAGAGATTGTATTTTCCATTAGTTTCATGTATTAGAACCTTTAACTTAGTATGCAATACTGCTAGTGTTTTTATGTGTGAAATGAAGACAAAACATAGGATATGGTATGCTAGTACAAGCATTGAGATGGCCAACTCATCCCATGTCATCCATCCACTTGAACGGCAAGCAAGTGCATGTCAGAAGCGTTGACAATCATAGTTCTAACATTGGTATAAAGACCAATCATTGTTTAATCATACCTGGCAATTGGAATAAAATCTCGTGTAGTTTTCAGATAAATTATAGAGGTATTCACACAGCACATTTGGCAGTAGGTTAGTACAGGCCTCCTCAACAACCTGCAAAGGACATTACAAATGACTTGATAGACTCAAAACTTGCAAGATAATCAATACAATGCAAGCAAGCAAGTTAAAATGGGTAAAGGACAGATTGGTTCTATAAAAACTTGTCTCACCTCAGCAAATTGTAGCAAATGAAGCCCCAGCACACGTTCATCAGCATGATCCAACACTATCTTCCCAGTCTGCATAATCAGAACAGAAATGAGAACCAAAATATAACATCAAACTTCACAAGTTGAGATTGTTAACCACCACTTCTCTCATGGCAAGAATTATCTAGTTGCTTCATCCCATGTGACGAAAAACTTACAAGAAAGCAACAAAATAAGAAACACAAGGCCACCTAATTGTTGGTTTTACAAAAAATTTGGGTGAACAGATTAAGCAGAAAACTAGCAAGCAGCACAACCATTGAAATATATTCTCAATCGGAAGATTCAATATTGCACTAGCAGCATTGAAACACCCAAGATAAAAAATGATTACAATAAGTAGCTTCTAAAATAAGTCTTGTGACAGACTCCAAGTGGGCATCAATCATGGGCTGTCATGTCACAGAATGAAAAATAAGATGTTTACATGTCTTATGAATATTGAAATGCAACAGTAACAGAGACAGTTTTCAACTAAAATGAATAACTTACCTTCTTCAGCTCCCCCGTGTCTTTACCAGATTTCCTGATAATTGAACAGATCCGAGCATGTGCATACAACAAATAAACAGCAGTATTGCCCTGCATAAATTTTGAAAGGTAAGAAACAGGTACTGGTAGGGGTGATATAAATAATATAACATGACAATGAGAGACACAGGAGTGGTCCTCATTCCTCGATAACAACAGGCAGTCATCCCTATAACAACCAACTCAAAAGGTAACAAGCAAGCAAGAAATGGCATATTCACCTTATCGTTGAGCATTTGATCAAAATCAAATGTGTAATTGGTCAATCTGTTGTTCTTCAGGTCAGCATACCTGCCATGAAATGTTTAAGATTTAACATTGTCAAAAGAGGCATTGATATTCTACTTCTGAACTATAATCATACCACACAATGGTGTAAATGGAAATGGAACAAATAGCAATCCATTTCAGTTCCAGAGACTAAAACCATCCGAGCAGGTACTGATAATAACTATTCTTCATGAGATTATGGATGATGCAGCCTTGTAAAAACATAGAGCTGGCCAGTTTCACCTAATTTTCAGATTTGGCAACTTAATTTTTTCTTGGGTTGGAAACTCATGATACACCTAATGAAACTAAGCTCTAATCATTTGAAAGTCAAGTCACAAGCTAATCAGGCCTAATAATTATGATATCATTTTGTCAGTGATAGGTGTTACAAGCCAAAACCCTCATATAATCAAAGTGAAACATAGTTTCCTTCAAACTATTATAACTCTCAATTTGCCCCATTGATTCACATTCAAAACCCCATATCATCATAATTATCTGAAATTTAAATACGCCTTGATTAACAATACAAGACACCCTTTCCTCCAGCCAGAACTCCTTTAGCTTGTTCTCATTCATATATTTATCTTTTTCCCATCAAAACTAATTATTCTCTACCAAGTCCAACCACAACTCCTGAACTCTCTCTCCAATAGCCCCCAACCCTTATTTCTCCAAGTTTCTCAATCACATCACATGTAAGAAAACAGACACCAACAAATCAACCAGTGATGATGATTCTGATGACAAAATAGACTTCTAAAGAAAAGTCAAGTCAAGGTAGAATATACAGCTTACTTCACAGCACCATAACCAACAGCTTCAGCAGTTTGCTGGAGCTCCTCTTCAGTCCATTCTGCAGCCTTACCTGTCAAGGATATAGAGCACATCTTCAAACTCTCAAAGTTAAGAAAAAGGCCAAGTGGAAGCAATTTATCATGAAAAGAGGTGAACCACTCCATGTATAAATATAAGGAAGATAAAGAGACCTGTGTTACAAAGCTGACATATAAATTTGACACATGTTCATCAAAGATCATTCAAGTTATCATACCACGCTCGATAAGTGCTGCTTTGCTGCGAGTCTTGGCTTCATCAAGTAAATCAGCTAACCGAACCACTTCAGTAGAGCGAGTTCTGAATCGTTTCCCATCTTCTCCAAGAACAAGACCGAAACCAACATGGCTAGCTTTAGGGTACTGCCTATCATCAGCTGGGAGCCAACCTGCACGTTTGGCAGCCTGCATCAGGTAGCCAAAAGAATGTTAGACTTCCTACATCCAATCACAAATTAAAAATTGCACTACCCTGAATATTTAAAGAGACATTACATGGAAAATTTGAAATAAATAACCAGTAATGAATATTGGCATTTAGAGGTAACAGATGAAAAGGGAAAAAAGAACTTGCATAAGGTAAATAAAAAGTAACGCAAAGAAATTAAGAGCAAAATCAAACATGATACACCAGAGAAGATATGCTAATGATACATACTTTGAACACCATATCAAAGTGTTGCTGTTGGCCAACATCAGTAACATAAATAATCCACTCAGCTTTCTCTTCATTAAGGCGATACCTATATACAAGCAACATTTCCAACGATTAATAAATTGAATTGGTTATCTAAAAAGATGTACAAAGTCCATAAGCAAAGTAGGAAATACTAACCATAGAGCAGTCATATCAGTAGAAGCATAATTGTAACCACCATCACTCTTCACCACAATAAGGGGTATGTTAATCCCTTCAATAAATATCACACGAGCACCTTTGCTTTCTTCAACTAAACCTTGATTGGTTAGTGTTTCAATAACTCCAGGAATATATGGATTGTAAAAGCTTTCACCCTGCAAACAAGGACGAGTGTGCAAATGGTATATGTTACATCAAATCTTGATACGGATTAAATAAGTAGGATGAATAGCAACTAGATAATCCCAAATCACCCTGTGCTAAATGTTTCATGTTGGTGATTGTTCTCTTAATGGACTTTCTTTCCTTCAGAAGCATTACACAAAAACCTAAAATATACCTTTTCCTCTAGATGAACTCCAAGTCGTTGATAGACCTGATCAAACTCCCTCCTGCTAATGTCACAGATCTGTGTCCATGCTTTTCGGTACATTTGTTCTCCACTCTGTGTACAAATGGATGTAATTCAATGCTTAATCATCAGGAAGTTTCAGATTCCAAAGATAAAACACAAGATGTCAAACTTATGAATCCCTCAAGCCAATTGTGATCAATTTACCTGAAGGCGAACCACTGCCTTTTGTGCCCTATCCTTAAATTCCGCATCAACATCGAACCTCTGTTTTGATTCCTTATAGAAAGCCTAAACATGACATCAGTCAGGTTACTATCACATCAACTCCTAGCATGGGATTTATTGTTCTATAAATCATTGGTACCTAGAGGCAAGGTAGGGAAACCCCACTTCAACTCTCTAATTTTCATAATTGATTGATCTATAGTGTTTTGAATCACCTGTAAATCACCAATGGCTGTTTCATTAACATCTTCAAAGTTTGGAAATTTTTCAAAGAGGAATTCAATTAACATGCCAAACTGCAAAGCACATAACAAATTTGTTAGCTCGATGTTGTTGGGAGAGGCGCCAAAAGCAGTATACATTAGAAATTGTCGAGTCCTATGGAAACCAAGGAGATAATAAGAATCTTCTAAGCATCAACAACATCTATTCAAAAAATGTTCTTACACGAACAATACCACAAAAAAATACAGGTCATCCATGTTGTTATTTACTGCAAGATATATCAAAGATAAATGATACAGAGAGTCTATAAGTTAATGAAGTGCATGCGGTTATGGAAAATAGATGAACCACTGAAGCTTCTATAATGCATGAGAAATAAAATTACATTGATTATGAAGTATCAGATATCAGAATTAACCTGTGTCCCCCAATCACCAACATGGTTTCGCCGAAGAACTTCAACATTTGAAAACTCAAGCATGCTTGCTAGAGTGTCACCAATAATAGTAGACCTCAGATGGCCAACATGCATTTCTTTAGCAATATTGGGTGAGGAAAAGTCAACCACGGCTCTCTTAATGGAAAGTTTTGGTGCCCAAGTCTCAATACCGTCAACTAGCATCTTTTGAATGTTCTGCAGCCACAGCAAACTAACCTAAGTAATCTATGCCAATAATATCAGAACCATTGATACAATATCAACAATCCAGATGTACATTCTAAAAATTAAAATTAAAAGAAAAAAATAAATTGAAATTGATCACAAAATGTAAAGCATTGAAAACAAAAAAAAATGGACAATTTCCAAACACCTGAGCCATCCAATTTTTAGACAAGACAACATTCACAAATCCAGGACCGGCCACGGAGCATGATTCTATCATTTCAGACTGAGGAAGATTTTTCATGATAGCCTGTCAAAAACAATAAAAAAGAAAATCATTATACAAAAACAGAAAAGCTGTCCTTGTTTATTTTTTCAAAGAAAACGTAACAGAAATATTTTACAGAAGGGAAAAAAAATCCAAAGCATACCTGTCCAACTGCCGGGGGTCCCCTGAATTCAATTCCTGGGCGGCCTTTGATTTTTGACCAGAGTCCCATCGCATTATTACTGCAGTAAATACCATATCATTTTGAAATTAAAATAATATGACTAATTACAGCAAAAGAATAATTCTAGAGAAGTGTTTGTAGTACCATTGGTAGTCCCCAAATTTGGCAGTGCAAGCAGCAACCAGCGGCTCGATATCAGGCTCACCTGGGACTGTTGCTTCAAGTGATAACTGAAATAATTTTGCTAATTTCCGCTTTAAATTTCCAGCATTCTCTTGTTCCTGAGTATTTTCTTCTAAAAATATTAGACACTGTAAGAAATATTCACCGCTCTAGATTAAAGAAATTACAAAATAGACTTACAGCTGCCATGGTTGAAATTGATGGCGCCTTTGTTGCTGCAAAAGGAAGTCTTCTAGATTTCGCTGTCTTTGTTTCAAAATAAATAAAAAATTAAAGAAAAAATAAAACGAAGTAGAATAAAAAGGGAATCGAAAGGGAGAGAGAAGGCTAACCAGCAAAGGCAGGGAAAGTAGAAGAGGGTAGCAGAGAGAGTCGATTGACGGAGAGAAATGGGGAGGGAAAGAGCGGAGTTAGCTGTAGGTTTAAGCAGGAGGGTATCATCCCTTATTTAATTATTCGCTTCGCTTTTTGCGAGTAGTGGTGTGGCGGCTATGGAGAAATGGAGGGTAGAATCGCAGGGGGACGAAGTCTTGAAACCCTTGAGCCAAACGACAGCGTCTGCCAATGGAACCTCAAAAATTCGGGCCCGTATGTTTTCTTTTTTATATGGTAACCACAGATTATTGGTTAAACTTACAATAAAAAAAAATAAAAAAAACCTTGCTTTCAAACTATCTGCAAGGTTTTAATATAATTAGATTAAAAATAAAAAATATTATTTAATATATTTTTAATTAAAAAATATTTTTAAAAAACACATATATCATATTATTAAACATACACTAGATATTTAGATATTTGTTTATCTTAGCTTTTCAATATTTTTTTTAAATTATTTTAATTTCAAAGTATAAAAAATAATATGAATAATTTTTATTTTTTTTATTCAAGTATTTTTTATTTTCATCACTAACTTCGTTTTTTATCTTTACATGTTACATTTATTAAGATTTAAAATTGATAATTTATTTCAAATAGATTGCTATATTATTTTCAGGTCTTTAAAATTATTCTAATGTTAAATTAATATTTGATTAGCAAAAAAAAATGTAATTTTTTATTAAAAAGTAATTGAAAATTTAGTACCATATTAAACCTTTAAACAAAAAAGCAACATCTTTTTAGCACATGAAGCATGGATTTTAAAATTTTAGTACGTATTTTTTTCATTTTAGTTTTGGGATTTTATTTTGTTATTTAAAATTTTATTTTTTATCATGTTTCAATCTCTCAATTTAAAAAAATAAGGGAGCGTGTGTCATTATAAACAATGGAAGGAGAGAAGATAATTAATTAGCTACGGTGTAATAACCACAAAAAAATTAAGTTTACTATTAATAATTCCTATAATTTTTATAATTTTTATATAATTTTTATTTGATGAGAGAAATTCTATTGGGATGTTTTTATCTTTTTATCTTAACAAAAAAAAATATAAATTAGATTTTATCAGAATTTTTTTAATTAATTAAAGATTGATTTGAGATTAAATTTATATTTATTAAGTTTTTCGGGTATGTTTCATTTTAAGTGAAAAAAATATATACATTATAAGTATTTTTAGCAAAAAGAAATGGAGGTTGACTTTCTAGCCACCTCATGTGAATGGGAATCATACCAGTAAATGAAACATTATTTGATTTGATTTTTAAAAAGCGGGCGACGCGTAGACCTAGCTTTCTTTGTAAGGGTCTCTATCATTATTATTTTTCTTTTCTTTTAATTATATTGCATTAAAATTAATTAATAAAAAATATATTAAAGATAATGTTTTATTAAATATCATTGAATTTTGACTTAGTTTTGTCGCAATCTTTTTAAAACATTAGCAAGCATTCTTTTTATATAACCCTTTTTGATTTGTTTTCTTAAATCTTATATTTTGCTTATACTTATTATATTATCATATAATTTGATAAAAACAACTTTTAGAATACAAAATTATTAAATTCAATAAAATTTAAAATTCTAATCATGTATTTGATAAATAAATTTGGATTAATTCAAAATATTATCATTTTAATATTAAAAAATATTAAGATATTATCTTTAAAAATAATTTTAAATCAAACTATATTTTAACTTTATTTAGATCAACCAGGTTAATAGGGTATATTAGAGAAATTCTCACCTTAATTTTAAATATAGGTAAAACAAGTAGTCTAATTAGGAAGTTTTTAAATTGATGTATTAAGTTAGATTTAATAATATTATTAAAAAAATTCTTAAGACAATACAATTTATTTTTCATCTTAAATTTTTTAATATAATGTTAAAATAATCATTATATCACTATTTCTAGTTAAAACTTGTTTTATGGTTATGATGAAATGCATTAGAAAAACAAATATTTGGAAAACAAATGGAGAACATTAGTAAAGGGTTTTAATTAGAGATATACAATTTTTTTATTATTTCAAATTATCTATTTTTTTGTATTTATTCTTATTACTTTTTATTGTTACTGAATAATATTTTGTGAAATATTTTGTTTGAATGGTATCCAAACTATTTTTCTTCTTATAAAAAATTCTACTGCCATTAATTTAATAAAAAAAACTTTAAACTACATGAGATCAAATGTTTTAATATATGTATGTATGTATTTATTCCTCACGAGCATATTGTCTAATCCCAAGTACTAACGTGGTGTCTAATCCCAAGTGTTATTCAGTATAAAATATTTTATTAATCAAATCCTTAATATATTTCTTCCCGATTTGTCTTTATGTTTATTTTTATATATATATAAAATTAACTTGATAAAAAGAAGAAATAAAATCCCTGTCTCAATACAACATGGATTAACTGAAAAATCTTATTGTACACGGAGGAACAAAATATTTTTAATTGAAGTATTAAAGTGATAAAATTGCTCCTGGATGTAAAAAAAAAAAACTTTTGAATTAAGAGCATTGAAGGTAAAATAGTTTTTTCAACCTGAAACAATTATCTTTAACAACTTATACAAGGGCATGTTAACCATTTTAACTTTTTTTATATACAAAATTACTTATTTAACTACCCAATAAGAAAATATAATGTTTTCCGATAAAAAGCTTTATGATTTTTTTTATTTTTTTAAATAGTTAAATTATTTTATTGTTATTAAAGGCTAAATCAACATAACTTTTAATTAAAGGATTTTTTTGTCATTTCATAGTATTTTTTTTTAATTTAAAGATTATTCATAAACATTATTATAATTAACTATAAAATAAATATTTATAAAAAAGTATACTTACACAAACATATGCTAGTAAGCAGATAACTCTCGCGCTGTTTATATAATACATATAACATTATTTGATAATTAAACATCATTTTTTTATAATAGCTTTTGAAAAGTCTTAGTAGCCCAACTTACTAGAGTGACATGTGATCAAAATGCAACCTGAGTTCGACATCAATGATAGTATTTTGTTATTTTTTTTTTAATTCAGTATTAGTTTCTTTAAAAATTTAGATTTAGCCCTTATAATTTAATTTTTCTTCAAATTTGATTAATATCTTTTTTATTATTATTTTTTAATTTTAAATAATCTATAAAATCACAAATATGTTTCAATTTCATTCCTTGAATTTTTTTTATCTATAAGTAATCCATCCATTTATAAATATTTCGTATTTTTTTTCTCTTAGAGTTTTTAAAACTTTTAAATTTAATTCTTATCTTTTAATTGTTATTTATTTTGTTTTGAAACATTTTAATTTTTTTTCTTTAAGGTGTTTTCTATCAAATTATACTCCCATTTTTTATTGCTATTTTTTTTATTTTCATAAATTTTTTTTATAATTTTATTATTTAAAATTAAATTGGCTGAGTATTACACTTTTTGATTGAATTTATATTCAAGATTTTATTAGATATGAGCTCTAGAGATTATATTAGGTTTATAAGGTTTGTTTAGATTTGTTTTATTTTTTTTAGTTGATGTTTTATTATTTTTTATTCTATTTTTTATTTTTTTTGTTATTATTTTACATTTTGTTTTTTATGAGGTTAATATTAGATTCATAAATATAATTACTAGTTTTAAATATTAAAATAAATTGATTTTTTTTTATTTTTAAAAATTAATTTATTTCAATTTAATCCTTTAATTTTTTTTGTTATTTTTAAAAATTAATTTATTTCAATTTAATCCTTCAAACTCTTTTACTTGTTTTTTGTTTTATGGTGTTATCTTAGTTTTATATTTATAATTGTGAAGTTTCTGAATTTATCCAGTTTAATAAAAAAAATTTGTTTTATATTTTTATTATTCAATAATTGAGTATTTGATAATCTAAATGATTTTAAATATAATTTTATTTATTTATTTATTTATTATTTTTATATTTTTTTAATTTATATTATTTAAATTATTAATTGAATCAATAACTAGGGTCTTAAGTTTTTCTACCCTACCACTATTTTTTATGTTGAAAAAATTTATCCAGCCCGGAATGGGTGCATGAGCACCAAATATAGTATCAAAACTAAAATTATTGAACAAAATAAAAATTACATACACGACATATAAAGTCTACATTAAAAATATTAATAGTAACCTCTAATTTCAATTGAGAGATTCTTCTCTCTTTTTTAACTTTTTTTGGAGGTTTGATCCGTTTTCACTATTTTACCAGTTACCTCCAATGAAAAAAAAAATAAAAAAATAAAATAAAAGCAACCCAACATCTGAAAAGCCCTACGTTAACCCCTGCTTTCCCAATTCCCGCGCCTCCTCCACTTCCCATAGCTCCACCAATACAGGTGAGCCTCAACCTCCCCAGTTTAGGTCCCCCCCCCCCATCATTCCCATGGCTACTACTAGCATAGCATCAAACACTGAGCTATCGCGTGCGATTGCAGCTTCAATCAGACCCTCTTCTAATAAACCCTTGGCCACTCAACAACCCATAGGAAGGTGCACATTTAATCGCTTTTCCGATAGATTTCCGCTTCTTTCAGTGAGAGCTACAAGCAATAGTTCGATGTCCAAGGAAAATAGCAGCAAAAGCGGTGATGGGGCTGGTGGAGGACTTACATACAAGGATGCTGGGGTGGATATAGATGCTGGGTCTGAGCTTGTTCGACGAATTGCAAAGATGGCTCCTGGGATTGGTGGTTTTGGTGGTCTTTTCCCTCTTGGTATGCTTCTTTTAGATTTTCCCCTTCGCTTATGGTTCTCTCTGCTCTTGGTTGTGAACTTAATTGATTGTGAAAAATCTATGAGGCTACAGATTGTTTTCATGCTGACTGCTATATTTCAATTTTTTTTTTCTCCTGATAGGCTAGGCCTACTCACTGGGAACTGGGGGGATAGAGTGATGCTAAGACCTCTTTTTGTCCTTGTGTGTGTTTTGTTATTGTGCTGATTAAAGTTTTTGCACACAGGGGATTCGTACCTAGTTGCAGGTACGGATGGTGTAGGGACTAAGCTAAAGCTTGCATTTGAAACTGGAATCCATGAAACCATTGGAATTGATCTGGTAAAGTCTGGATAAATCTTGTTGTATGCATTTTGCTGCTGTTGATTTGCTTCCCAATTCACTTCTCCTGCTGCAGGTTGCTATGAGTGTAAACGATATTGTTACTTCCGGTGCAAAGCCCTTGTTTTTTCTTGATTACTATGCTACAAGCCGCCTTGATGTTGACCTTGCTGAAAAGGTATTGATGATTGCATGGTTTACTGAGTTAATATGGTATCCGTGCAAAAAAAACAAAGAAACTTCAGCTGAATAAGATTTTTCTGCTCTTTTGATTTAGGTCATTAAAGGCATAGTTGATGGTTGTCAACAATCGGACTGCACTCTTTTAGGGGGAGAGGTATTCTTTCTTTATATTTTACTGGTGGATGTCTACCTTTCAGTGCATCGTGTAATGCTGCATCTGAAGATTGACGTTGTGATCACGGTAGCTTTTATTTTTGCAGTAACAAGGTTATTGCAGTCATTTTACACAATAGTGGCGATTACCAATATGGTGTTGCTGAATCTTTGTATATGAAAGATGGGCTTGCATGGAACTATCCTTGTAAGCACATTTGGCCTGTCTTGACCCATCACAAGTTTCTGCCTCATGTGAAATGGTCGTACTCTAGAGAGTTCTTGAAATATTCATCTGAAATAGCAAGTGCCCAATTATCTTTTCATGAACAATCATCAGCAACAAAGAAATCGTCTACATTTGAAGGGATAATTTTTGTTTGACAAAATAAGATGCTGGTTTGGAAGAGATTGTCTGTTAGGCTAGGGATGGTCAGAGGCTAGATGTATGTGTGTTGCATCATGTAAGAGGATATGGCATGGTAACTTATATAAGTAGATAATTATGGAAATCCACTATTCATTTGCTTTATTTTTTCCTATTATGGTCGTGCTATCTGAGGAATAGACCTAACTAATGCATGCTATGAGGTCAAATTTGTTGACACTAAAAGTCTTGTTGGACTCGTATTCCTCCCTCTATATGTGATCGTAATTTCACCAAAACTTACAACTCTCCTGCAACCTCAATGGTTTTGTTAAATTCCTTTCAGACTGCAGAGATGCCAGGTTTCTATGCAGAAGGTGAGTATGACCTTAGCGGGTTTGCTGTTGGCATTGTAAAAAAGGAATCAGTGATTGATGGGAAAAACATTGCGGCCGGGGATGTTCTCATTGGTTTGCCATCGAGTGGAGTCCATTCCAATGGTTTCTCTCTTGTAAGAAGGTTGGTGTTGGTTTGAGGAATTCTTATTTGTTTTTCCATGCATTAAAACATCATTGATGCCTGTTTACAGTGGCATGATCTTTTTAGTTCCTTGCATTGAATATTCTTTTTAATTGATGAATGCTTGTCTATTTTTGTAGGGTTCTAGCTCAGAGTGGCTTGTCTTTGAATGACCAACTTCCTGGTGGAAGTGTTACTTTGGGTGAAGCTCTTATGGCTCCAACTTCAATCTATGTCAAGCAGGTTTCATTCAAGTTTTGTTTCCCTTTCACATTGTTATGATTAACATTGTTGAATTGACTACATTTTTATGCTAAAAGAAAAACTGTTCCTCTTCAAAAAGGTGCTTGATTTGATTAGCAAGGGCGGTGTAAAGGGCATAGCTCACATCACTGGAGGCGGTTTTACAGATAACATACCAAGAGTTTTCCCAAAAGGCCTTGGAGCTTTTATATACAAGGATTCATGGGAAGTCCCAACCCTTTTCAAATGGATCCAAGAGGTAAATTGTGTTTTACATATAAATGCTGGATTATGATGTTAGATTGACCACTTGTGAGTATTTAATTTGATTAACTGGTAGATCTTGGAGGTTATGTTTGTTGTAAATAAAAATAGAGACCCGGTGGTATTTATTTCCTTTTCTATTGTTTTCTTATTTCAGGCTGGAAGAATAGAAGATGCTGAGATGAGTCGGACTTTTAACATGGGCATTGGGATGGTTCTGGTCATGACCGAGGAAGCATCTCGCAGAATTCTTGAGGAGGGACAACACAAGGCATATCGCATTGGTGAGGTTGTACATGGTGAAGGAGTGAGCTATCACTAAAATACTACCACATGTTTAAACATGTACGTGCATGCGGAGATGAGAGATATAGAGATCAACGGCTTTTCTTTATTCCTGTCACATGAGCTGCCAAAAATCTTAGTGCCAAGACAGATGGTGGGACAAAAAAATCTTACATTTGTAGACTCAATGTAATCCATGGCTGATGGCCGATCCTCACTTGACAATGCCTTTATCATCTATGCTATTTTATTTTCTGAAAAGTTGCTGGGTATTCTAAAAAAAAGAGAATTTCCAGGTTACCCTTTCAAAATCTTAAAATTTAGGTGAGTAATCGAGCCCAAATCAATGGTGGTTTGTAATGCTCAGCTAATAATACAAACGAAGTGCTTTTGTTATTGGGACGATTGATTTATTACTGAAAGCAAACACTGAATAATCGAGATTTCCCCTGCTTTTTTCATACCCTTTCTCCAGCTAGTCTCATGTGTTCCTCACTTAGTTCCCCCGCCTTTTTCTTACCTGCACAATCACATCGAATTTTGTTCCGCTTGATCTCTTAGCAACGGATCTTTCCAAGCCATTCTTCTGTTTGATGTTTGTACCTCCAGCACAAGAGGATTTTGTGAAAATCTGCCTAACTGCATCATTTCCTTGAAGGTTTTTGCCAGGGTTCTTAGTAGCCGAATCTGTATCTTGCTGTAATCTACTAGCATCTGGTTTCCTCAAGTTCTTGCCACTACCACCCGATTGCCACAGTCTGAAACTTATTTTATCCTCCACCTGGCTCCATTGCTCAGCTTGCAATATTTGTCGATGATAGTGAGGGTGAGTGTGGCTTCCCTGATTCAAGTTCTGAAAGCAGCGATCCTTCTGTGGCACTTGCTGATGAAATGTATTCTCTTTCCCAGGCTTTAGGGGCAGCTTGCTTTGAAAACCATGCTGTCCTTTGTCTAATTCCTGTAGATAATAATGAAAGCCAGACTCGGACAAACTAGGAATGGCATTTTTAGGTGGATATCTTAGAGGAGGTACGAATGTTGCAGGAATCTGGCTCTCTGTAGTCGAAGGAACCCGCAAAATTTCGCTTCTTTTCAGCTCCGAATTTGCATCTTCCAGTTCAGTTTTTAGGCTTTTGCTTGGGGTAACTGAAGGTATCCTGTCGATGCCTGGAGCAGCAAAGGCAGGGATGTTTTCCTTGCACTGCTTCCCATAAGAAGGATCCAGCTGCCTGTATAATAATTATGATTACACTGAATGGTTATCAAGCTACGGGCATTGAAACAGAACTCAAATATTTTAGCCATTAAAAACCACATATGCAAGTCTTACAGATGTCAAAGCTAATTGGATCGGTACTAATCTCCAAATAAGAGAAGAGAAAACAAGAAAAGGTTAACAGTTTATTTTCCTCCAATCTTTCTAGACTTTACTTTTGAGTACTAGTAAACAGCAAGACATTAGTACCTTTTGTGAGAGGGTTGTTGAAGATGGATGTCGAGTTTTCTCCAATCAATTCCCTTTTCCAGGAGAACAACTTCTCTGGGCCTGGCAGAACCAAAAGGGTCTGGCTTATGCTTCTGGTGCTCCTGAAATCGAGCTTGTTCTTCCTCTTCTCTCTCGACCTCATCTGCCCACGAAAATGCTGCAGAGACATTTTTTATCCTGCTATCCACCATTCTCTCTACGGGTGTTTCTCAACTCCAACGGCTCTTTGCTGTTTCAAATTCAAAAGTTGGAGGCTTTGGAGCTTTCCGATTCAATCACGCAACCCTAAGGTGCCATTTATGTAAAACCACAAGGGTAATTTATTGAAATTTCCAGCTAATGCATAATTGTTCTGTTATGTCAAGCACAAGGGTAGCCTTGTAATTTTATAATTTTCTCTATTATGATTGTCACATGTCAAGATCTTCTCATATTTTGTTAAAAAAATCCATGGTTACTTAATAGTTTATATTTAACAAATATAATCAACCACGAGAAAAGGAATAAGAGAGAATCGTAGGGAGTTTTTAGTAATATAGAATGTTTTTTATTTTTCAATTTCAATTTCCTACTTATTTTTTTAGTTTTTATTTTCCATTAATGTTTTTTTAACTTGTTAATTCCTCAAAGTTTTAAAATGTTTTTACCTGTTCAAATTATATCTATTTTCCATATATTTTAATAGTAAATATAATTTTTTTAATCTTAAAAGTATTGTTCATTATTTATTTTTTATTTTTTGAACGAAAAAAATTTCATCTTAATTAAATTAAAATGAAGAGTAAGCTCAACAATCGCATAAGAGAAACTATTAGAGTTTATATTAATAATCAAGTTGCATTCTTTAACATAAGATACAATAAAATTATTAATAAATATTATAATGATTATTTTATAGTTTCCATTTTCTAACCAAACTTTATTTGTCATTTTTGAACATATCTACTTGAATGACTTCCTGTACCATGTGAGTACCGTAATCATCGGGCAATTTCAATACTCTCTAATACGGTTGGTGAGAACTCCCCAACTTCAACTTTTTTTGGTTTGAAATGTAGGACATGTTTAAATTATAGTAAATATTATTTTTTAAAATATATTTTGTTTGGAAAGGTATTATAATAATATATTTTTTAAATTATTTTTTATATTAACATTTTAAAACAATTTAAAAAACAAAAAATGTTTAAAATTAATTTTTAATTTTAATTTTTTAAATTATAATTAAACAAACCACAATATAAATAAATTTAGTCCAGTAGCTTTATTGACTTTACAAAGAAGATAACAACTTATGGCGTATTTGACACTATAATTTGAAAGTGTTTTTTAAAAGAAGTTAATTTTTTTTGTTTTAAATTAATATATTTTTAATATTTTCAAATGCTAATCTTAAAAATAATTATTTTAAAATAAAAAAATTTATTAATATACTTTTTTTTAATAAAAATCACTTTAAAAAATAATCACAATCATATTCCTAAACATGCTCTATTTTCTTAAAAAGATTAATAAAGCAAGATTAATAAAACTCAAGGGTGAAGAATTTCAAAGAAATTTACTACTAATTGTTTTTTTAAGTTTCCTAAGGAGTGTTTAGATTATAAGTTTAATCTATAAAAAATATTTGAAATTTTTTAATTTAAATCATTTTGATGTATTGATTTTAAAAATAATTATTTTAAAATAAAAAATATTATCAATATATTTTTTTTAATAAAAATCATTTAAAAAAATAACCACAATTATATTCCTAAATATGCTATATCTTTTTAAAAAGACTAATAAAGCAAGACTAATAAAACCCAAGGGTGAAGAATTTCAAAGAAATTTACTACTAATTGTTTCTTAAGTTTCTTAAGGAGTGTTTAGATTATAAGTTTAATCTATAAAAAATACTTGAAAACTTTTAATAAATCTCCCTTCCTTGAAGAATTTGTATTTGTAGAGGTACTAAATTTTTTTCATGACATTATATTGTTGATTACTTTTTATTTATGACATCTTATATATATAATAAAATGTTTTAAATATCTGTGTTAATCTTTTACTGGTCAACAAAATTTACACAACAAATTTTGGCTGAAATTGTTTCCTTCTACATCTATATTTTTAGCTTGTTTTCTGCTTGATGAACTCAAATAACAGACTACCATGACAGGAACTCTTATGGTCTCGTAAGGCCGATTCCAGTAAGTTTAAAAAAGTGGTTGTCTGTCCCTGCGCACTGTCTGTGCTTGATCTCCATATCTTACGATGTATATATTTTCTCCTGTTCAGCATATATCTTTTCGAATTTCGGAGTCAATGGAACATCTTCGTCTTTTTTCCTTCTTGAAATATCTATTCAAGAATAAAATGTAAGCACGATGATACAAGCATAATTATTCAAAAATCAATGGAAGTTTCCGGTATCTACACAATGCAGCAACGCCTCTTTCACAAAAAAGAAAAAAAGTCCTGAAATTAACTGCTAAATCCGCTAACAACAAAGGCAACCAAAAACGTTGTAGAGAATTATTCAGAAGACAGTGGATGTCTGGGATCATCCCCTTGTTCCTTTCTTGGGTGTTTCATGGTACTGTAGATACGAGATCTGTCTTTGAAGCCTCATTTGCTTGCGGAACTTAGCTATGAACTCCTCCGCTCTCATATCAATCCCTTCTTCCTCTGCTGGAATCTTCTCTTCACAAGTCTCGTAATCTTCTTCATCTCCACCTTTTAATAAGAAACTCCTCCTCATTCCATCATAGCACTCGTAAACTGATCCATCTTGCTGAATACCATCTTCGCAAACTTCATGATCAAAATCGTAGTCAAAGTCCACCTGTGGGGTTATGCAAGGGATGTTGAATCGCATGGAGGCTGGGCGATGCATCTTGACGTGGAAAATGGGGGTCTTGTCGAAGGATAGTTCGTGCTCTCCATAATGTAGCTGGCGCCTGCTGGGAGTATGCTGTCCCAGGCTTTTAAGAAACTTACGCACAACTCGTAGATGATCCATTATCAAACGCCTCTTGAAAACACCACCTTTTCTTGCCCACAACAGTGCTAGGCGCAGGATGTTCCATGCTCTATGAGCAACATCATTGCCATTTTTCTTCGACATTTTCAGATCTAGTTCAGTACCAAAAAGTAGCTATATATTGTGCGTGAAAAGAGACTGAGGTCGAGATTGAAGGTTCTGCTGGTAGTAAAAGCTTTCTAATACAAAAAAACTGTTTCTATTTGTTGTGTTCTTTTGCTGAATGAAAATGGTGACGATGGCTCATTTATATGCGTGGGTTTCTTTATACGCGGTGTGCCGCGAGAGAGAGAGAGGGAGAGAGACAGTTGTTTATCTTTTTCGTTGGAAAGCCGAACGCAGCTGGCGTTGAAATGTGAGCTGTGGGCAGTGAAGGCATGTGGGAAATAGGGTGTCCGCGGGGGATTCAAGCTGGAGTTTTAGTTAATTCCAAATCTAACCATCGCCAGTGTCCTGACACCCAACAACTGTCATGGGCCACTGTATTTTTATACGGTTTTGGGAATTTGGAATTTGAAACATTGCTGGTAAGAAATCTTTAACTCTCTTTAGACGAATTATTTTTTATTCTCAACAAATATGTTGTTTTTCTCTTGCATCACGATTCCACTCAAGTTTCAAGTAGTAAATACAATTATGATAGATTATTTTGACAGTTTTTCTAAAGAATTCTAAATAATATGTGAAGTACTGTCAATATTGTAATGAATGTTACAGCTAATTTTATTTTCTAATTGATAATTTAATTTCTAGTAAAATTAAGTTAATTAGTATCTTTCTGAGTAACTTCGTAGCAGTGGTTAGACTTCAGCATGAAAGGGTAAAATGAAGCGGGCGGCCGGTCGGTGGTTGAGCGTTAAAGGGTCCCACGTAACGTGAAATCAGCACATTTTCTAGTTGGCATGGTTTTGTCTTGCTTCTGTAGTAAGAAAGGAGAAATCTCTCGCAAAATGTTAACGACTTCGTATAAGTAAACGTTTTGCTTAATTTTTGGTTTTAAAAATCCTTAACGAGGGAGAGAGAGAGAGAGAGAGGTGTTGATTTGTATCTAGTAGCTAACTAATTAATTTCTTTTTCTTAATGGGACCTGCAGCGGAGGACTGCGGCTAAACCGTGTTAGTCTCGCTGTGCTAATCATTTGACATCGTTTTCTAGCGTGTAAATATTGATTAATCACGACCGAACCCGCAAATGATGAGTTGAAAATGCTAAAGTATTTTCTGAAGCACATGACAACAAAGGCAGTACATTTTTATTTGAAAAAAATCTTGTAATAATCAACTGGAATTAATTCCAAGTTTCAAGTTATAAACAACATGATCGGGTCAATGAAATTAAGGAACAGATTTTTGCAGAAAATGAATATATATATATATAGTCAGTTCATGCATGAACTGACTTGGATGCCACTACTCTGCATGATATATATATTTTTTTAATTAATATGGATATGTAAATTAGTTTATGTATATTTTAATTAATTATATGTAAATTTTTTTTAATGAATATATATATATATATATATATATATATATATATATATATAGTCACTTCATGTATGAACTGACTTGGATGCCATTACTCTGCATGATATATATATTTTTAATTAATATGGATATATAAATTAATTATATGAGTTTTAAAATTAACAATAATATAAAATTTTTTAGTAGTTTTAAGTTTTGTAAAACTTGAACTATAATTTTTAAAAATTAAATTTAAAATCTAATTAATTAATTTAAACTTGAATTTGTCTAGATTAATTATTAGTATCTCAATTAATTTTATTAATTTAAAAATTAATAACTATGTAATTTTTTAATAGTTTTAAAGCTAATAAAACTCAAATTGATAATATTTTAAAAATAAATTCAAAATCTACTAATTAAATTACATCCTAAAAATTGTTTTATATTACTCTATCATTGTTGTTGGGGCGCGGATTAATTAGTTCTGATTCAAGCGAATTTAAGCTTAGGAGTTCTAACCACAGAATTAATGCTGTACAGCCCATTTCATTAATTGTTTGGTCAAATATACCAAATGGTGCAATCCAGTTACTTGTGGAGGTGTGATTTCAGGACACAGCGGATCAGCAACGTCTTCTGGGTTAGTCTTACTTGACAATTTGAACTAAATACTGCTGGCTAATTACTAATAAGCGAGGTCCATGGGGAAGACGACATGCACTTGTAAACTGTCACATTCAACAATTTTCGAAAATATTGTTTTCAGTGTCCGACAGCTCAAACATGAGTGGATGAGAATTTGAAAACAAGCTACCATTCAAGCCAAGCAAGTCTAAGCCATCAAGCTCATTTAAGTGATTGACGCCAATTCATTTAACAAACACACTCCTGAAGTTTTTCACTTTATTTAGAAATTTAAACACCGAAGGATTCTGATCTATTATGATATGATATTTGTTTTCATGTGACAACTAGATGAAAGACAAAATCTACTTCAAAGACATACATGTATCTTAAATCAATATAACTATGAAAAGCCAAATTCAATACTAATTTTTTTTTTTTATAATTTCACTAGTGTTGTTATTTATAGAAAATTGAATAAAACCTTCTTTATTTCCTTTTTATACCTTTTTTTTTACAAAAATTCCTTTTCATGACTGATAACTTAGAAACTATAAGTCATAAAAGAGTGACTGACCTACCTTCTATAAATACTTTAGCTCCTTTAAATATCTAACAAATCACTATTCCAATTAAAGTTTTTAATGATGTTATCATAGCTATACAAAAATAACTTCACACTTTTTGTTGTACGTATGTGGTGTCTCAATGATCGTTCTCTAGAAGTGAGATTAGTGTGGTGATGAATGGAAAGAACAATAAAATATTTTTGTTTCTTATCAATAAAAAAAAAAATGGAGTCATCACTTAGGATTTTAATCACTAAAAATTCTAGCTGGTCTTAGAGTCTTGATAAAGAGACTGATTGTTTATAAAAAAAGACATATCACTCCTAGTATACCTTATTTAAAGTAAGCTACATTATTTGTTTGTCTGATATAAATTAAAGTATAATTTATATAATATTTAATAAAAGTTCTTCTTAGTAACAAGATTCTATCTTATCAAGTTGAAATCTAATCATTGTAATGTGTTTTTGTTTTTTGCAATTTTCTTTTAATATTAAAAATACCTCTTATGTATAAGTTTGTAATCTTTGATATTCAAACAAATAAGATAATATTTTTTTTAAAATGTAGGCTAAATTCTCATAAATTTCACAAACTAATTATTAAATTTTAAAAAAATGCAAATATATCAACAAAGTATTTTTCTTGAAGTTTTGTATTTAAAGATGCTAAATTATGCCTTATATATATTGTTATTTTTATTATTTATGCTAATATGATTTATTTTTTTAAACATTTGGCCATATGCAATTTAAAATGATGTTGTATTTGTGAAAAATATTTTTTTATTGTTTTTGTAAGAGAACTAATTTATTTAATACAATAAAACACTTCATGTATAGGTTACAATTTCAAATATTATATATGATGGTGTAAGGAAAAATGTGGGGAACTTGAAATTCAGCAAACACAAATAACATGCTTTTATCAAATATATTTTAACCATGATTTCAACTCAAAATAAATTATCATTAACTCAAAACTGAACAATGCAAAAAATCAAGATAAATCTTATTAATTTCACAAAATTATATTCAAATTTCATGTCAATTCAAATAAATCAACATCAATCCAAACACAAAGTATGAATCAAGACTTAATGTTCAAATCAACATAATCATGAACCAATATTTAATGTTCAATTAGCAAACACAACCTTAAAATGAACTCATAATTCAACAAAAATTAGAAAAAACACATATCAATCCAAATCAAATAGTGTGTAAACAGTTCAACAATTATACACAACAATACACATTTGTCCTAAATTTCACAAATATTTATTAATTTGTTCAAAAAATATTTTAAGGTTATGAATTGACCTTCTAAGATGCTTAATGCATTTAGAAGCTATTCGAATCAAGCTGGAGGATCACTGGAATAGTGGCTGTGTATGGATCCACGTGCTGTCACTGATTGAAAAACAAAAATTGGTGGATTTAAAATGAATCTTTCACTGACACGACTAAAAGATTGATATCTTCTTCTAAGTGTAGGAGTGTCGAAGTAATAAATAACTTGACAAGACCGAAGTCGAACTACAAGGAGGTTAATTGTATAAATTATAGATAACAATAATACAACAACAACAACAACAACATAAGTAGTAATAGTAGTAATAATAATAATGATAAAGAAGAAGAAGAAGAAGAAGAAAAAGAAGTTGATGAGAACTTTAAGATGGAAGATTAACCTAAGAATTTAATAATGATAACAATAAATATTAAGGTTAGATGATCCACTAATGGTATGTCAAACAAGTATAGTATAAACTCTTATTATTCAATTGTAAACCATACACAAAGGAGGTTCCAATCAGATTATAAATTGTTAATATGATGACATTAGTTATCTTATTCGATTAATGATAATATTTATAAATTTTGTTAGGCATTCATGGGCTATATAGACACTTCAGTTCCTTTAAATATCCAACAAATCACTATTCCAGTGAAAGTTCTTAATGATACTATTATAGCTATACAAAAATAACTTCATACTTTTTGTCGTATGTGTGTGGCGTCTCAACGATCGTTCTCTAGGAGTGGGATCAATGTGGTAATGGATGGAAAAAACAATGAAATATTCTTGTTTCTTATCAATAAAAAAAATAGAGTCATCACTTAGAATTTTGATCACTAGAAATTTTAACCGGTCTTAAAGTCTTAATAAGGAGATTGGTTGTTTATAGGAAGGATGTATCACTCCTAGTATACCTTATTTAAAGTAAGTTATATTATTTGTTTGTCTGATATAAATTAAGTTATAATCTATGTAAGATTTAAGAAAAGTTTTTCTTGGTAAGGAAATTCTATCTTATCAACTTAAAACCTAACCATTTTCATGTTTTATTTTTTGCAATTTTCTTTTAATATTGGAAACATATCTTATATATGAGTTTGTAATCCTTGATATTCAAACAAACAAGATAATATTTTTTGTTATTTTTAAAATGTAGGCTAAATTCTCATAAATTTTATAAACTAATTATTAAATCCAAAAAAACATGCAAATATATCAACAAAGTATTTTTCTTGAATTTTTGTATTTAAAAATGCTAAATCATGCCTTGTATATATTGTTTATTTTTATTATTTATGCTAATAAGATTTATATTTTTAAAGATTTGGCCATATGCAATTTAAAATGATGTTGTATTTGTGAAAGAGATTTTTTTGTTGTTTTTGTGGGAGAAAACTAATTTATTTAATACAAAAAAAACATCTCATATATAGGTTACAATTTTAAATATTATATATGATGGGGTAAGGAAAAATATGGGGAACTTGAAATTTGACAAACACAAATAACATGCTTTTATCAAATCTATTTTAACTACGATTTCAACTCAAGATGAATTATCATTAACTCAAAACTGAATAATGCAGAAAATCAAAATAAATCTTATTAATTTCACAAAATTATATTCAAATTTCATGCCAATTCAAATAAATCAACATCAATCCAAACATAAACCATGAATCAAGACTTAATATTTAAATCAACATAATCATGAGCCAATATTTAATATTCAATTAGCAAACACAACCTTAAAATAAACTCACAATTCAATATAAATTAGAAAAAACACATATCAATCCAAATCAAATAGTGTTTAAATAGTTCAAAAATTATATAATAATAAGCATTTGTCCTAAATTTCACAAAAAAATATTAATTTGTTCAAAAAAATATTTTGAGATTATGAATTGACTTTTTAAGATGCTTAATGCATTTAGAAGCTACTGGAATCAAGTTGGAGGACCGCTAGTATAGTGGCCTTATGTGGATCCACGTGCTGTCATCGATTGAAAAACAGAAATTAGTGGATCTAAAATGACTCCTTCACCTTTTCCTTTCCTTACCGGTGGTGAGGAAAATAGAGTTCTAAAGAGAGAGATTTGAACACTTCAAACTTTAGTTCTTACTTTTCTCTCTCTATTTTGTATCTCTTTTAATGATAGATATTATTGTCACTAATGGACGAAGGGAGATCCCTGATCACAAGCTAAAGCTTCTTGATAAAGCGTGGTTGGATTTTTATGAAGGTTGTTTTGGCTAATGGGAAGAGAGAAAGTCGTTACCATGAGGGAAAACTCGCTGCCACTACTAATGTTGAGGGTTTGAGGGAGGAAGTTGCTCACAATGATCGAGTCAGGTTGTGGAGTGAGGGAAATGAGGTAATTAGTGTGTTGTGGCTGGAAATTGAAGAGAAATGCTGAAGAGTTTTTTTTTTTTTTATTCTTTTAAACAATGGTTGATTAACTTGGGTGGTTTTTATACGACTAGTGTCAATGGGTAACAATGGAGAAGGGAGATGGACATTGGCTTACAAGTAAATGATTGGAGTAATTTAGTGAGGGAGGTTGGCTTGGTTTTGAAAGTAGTTTAAGGCTTGTTGCTATAGGTAGATGTTGCTACTATGATGACCATAGCTGGAGGAAACTATTTGGAAGAGAAAAGAAGGGATGGGGTCACAAAGCTATAAAATTGGTAGGGGTAGTGATGAATGGAAATAAAAAAGAAATTATCACAAGGTTGCTATGGAGAAAATGATGATGTGATGGTCAGCAGTGGTGTGAGGTGACCATTGATTGGAGAAAAAGAGGTTATAGGTGTTATGGTGGTTAGTATGGGTTTTTATATGCGTTGTTTATGTTTTACGTGAGGTGTGGAAGAGTGTGATTTTAGAAAGGTTTAAGGTGATGATAATGAGGAAAGCTTAGAGAGTCAATAAAAATGAGTGTGTTTTGGCCAAAATCAATAGAAGGACAAGGTTTTTTTTTTTGGTTTTTGTTCTTGGGTTAGGCAAGAAATCATGGTTATAGAACTTAACATGAGGCTCTCAATTGAGCTCTGTTATGAGGCTTTATGGTTGATTTTTTTTTCTTATGTTTGTACTAGATAGTGGGAAAGAGTATTTTTTTTGTCTCTAACTGATTCCCCCTAACTATCTCTCTCTTTTATACGCATTCCGACCACATATTTATAGGCAAAACAAATTTTTCATTTTCCTCCCAATTGCTTGGTCCCAAAAAAAAAAAAATACTTTGGCCTCTTTATATTTTGATTTTTTTTTGTATTTTGTTAACTCAATAAAAAAAAATGATCAATGATTGTGAAATATATATGTTAAGAACCAAACATGTTATAAGTAAATTTTTAAATTTTTAATTATTTTGAAGTGATGTTGAAAATAAAAAAAGGCACAAGTATATCAAACATATATTTTTTAGATTTTTTCTATTTTTTTAAAAAGAGGATGAAAAATCAGGTTATGACACTTTTTCACTTTCTCAATGAGATATACAACATGTAGCTCCATTGCACACACCAACTCAAGTTTCTTAACTCTTTAAAGAAACATGAGAAAAAAATGATATGAAGTATGAGAAAATAAAGAAACATGAGAAAATGATATGAAATGTAAGCATGAAAAAAATCATTCTTTAACTTTTTGAAGAAACAACTCTTTATATTAAAAGCATTCCTTAACAAGTTCTAGATACATGAGTGGTTATTGCTATCAATCTTCCTTTATATCTCACTTATGTACCTCTTATAAAAAAAGATTTAAATACAAGACTAAATCAATAATCACATGAGCTTCTAAGAATGAACACACCTTTACTAAGTGAGACATTCTTATTTTTTCATGGAGTGTTACACTTATTTATTAAAAAATTATGTGTTTATGAAGCTTAACTAAGACAACTATGATGATATTACAAATCCAATAATGCATATCTAAAATATAAGAAGCATCATATAAGTTATAACATAAAAGAGTAATATTATATGCAAAATCCTCTCAATAACATTTTGTGGATATGTTTGAGTATGGTATTATAACTTTGAGTATTACTGCATCTTTAGATTTTATAACCTTTTTGTTAAAATCATCTCCCACTTCAACACTAGTAACATTTCAACTAAAAAAAGCATTAATAAGCTATTCACCATCATACAATGAAAAAATAAGAGTAATATAGTATATCTCCAGAGGTTTAACAAGGAAATTCTTTACGTGGAGAACCTACTCGAATTATTACCACTAAAGATTTGATGAGTTGACTACTTTTTATAGTAACAACTGTATATTTTCCCTAACATAACTCTCATCAACATGAAATAGACCATGAAAAACCATATTCGAGTAGAGAAAACTAGCGTGACAAGATAAGAATGCCCTTGTTTCCAGCCATGAAGAGTAGAATCTCTCCAATACTATCAATCACCTACTAGGACATCCAATAAAAGTACCAAATGATCCATTTGTTATTACCTAAAACTCTCTAAGCTCATGACCATATCTCAAATCACCATATATATTGAGGTATTGAGTGTCATTAAGGAAAAGAAAATTCTTATGATATCCATTTTCTATAAAGAATGACACGAATACAAGGAACTCTAACAAGTTTTATCATTTTCACGACGACCATGGTCATGATACTGAGGAATATCATACCTTAAGAAAAAGATAAAAGGGTTAATCGTCAATGATCGCCTATAATAATTTGTAAGGAAGGAAGTGCAACCCAAATAAAAAGAAAATGTCTTTATGATGCATTATCTCATATATGATAATTTCTAAAAACTATATCTCTATTTGCAAGAGAAAATCTTATAAACTTTTCAATAAAAGAAGTAATGCTTATCCATATCTTAAACGAAATCTTCATGTCTCTAAATGGATTATCCATATTTTTAAGCAAGTATTTATGTCTTCAATAAAATCTTTACTACAAGATCTTTAATTCTCTCAATCTCTACTAAAATCTACATGATGAGATCTCCATGTCTCTAGATAAATTGTTAATGTCTCTAATAAAATATCCAATATAAGATCTCTTTGTCTCTATTAAAATCTCCATATTTTAAACAAAAATATGTATATGCATCGTCTTTTTACACAATACTTTAACACAAATTCCATGATCACAAAGCATTCTTTATTTTCTAAATATTTATGTTCTTAACTTTAAGAGAATTAAGCACATTCATTGAACTCTCTTTTCTCTTGTAGGAACATTAACAAAACTCACGAGTATTCATATTAACAAATACCATAAGAAGGTCATATAACAGGTATAAAATAATAATTTTTTTTTCATATTTATATTAGTTAAGTTTTCCAAACACGACCATTTAAAAGAATTGAGAGGCAAATAATAGAGCATAAAACTAAAAAAAGAAGAAGTTTGGCCATTTTGGAAAAAAATATATCCATTCTTGAACATAATCATCCTAACTAGAGTGGTCTCCTACCTTTTTCTTTTTTTGCTTTAACATACATTTTAATGTATTTTTGAGTTTCTAAGAAGTCAAAGCAGCATCATGCACCACCTACAGGTGCACATTTAGACATTTCTGTTCACATAAATTCTCCATATATAGTAAAAACATCGACTTCTCAACTAATGGTAGAATAAGAACCACAAATAAATGATAGACACTAATCTCTCCACTAATGGTAATATTTTTTGTCCATTAACCATAAGGTTTCCTTCCATCATTATTTTACTCACCATAAAAAACTCGTTACTTCATGCACCGCGTGGTATCTACAACACCACCTTCCATACTCCACGAAGTAAGTTAACGTGATCAAGGTTTATAAACATCTCTGGTCACTAGTTAAAATTTAAAGCCAAGCCCAGTAAGTACAAGCTATTTAGCCTAACTCATTCAAGGGTGTTATACCAATTCATTTAACAAACATCTACTCCCTGTATATTATTTTCTTCTCTTATATTTACTAGCTTAAGCATCATAAATTTTTTTGTTCTGACATGAGACTTGTTTTTGTAGCGTCAACCAAGGCCAAAGATAAAGTCTACATTTTAGCTCACACTTCAACTTAAGAAATAAGTATTGAAAGCCTGATCCAATCTTGAAATTTCAAAGAATTCATCAAATTGCTTTCTAGAATTTCATATTTTATGTTTATGTTTAATATGGTCTGATTATGATATCTTGAGCTAATAGATATATAAGTAACAGGTAACAAGCAACAATTTAATATAGCTAGCCACAAAAGGAGTTTTTATTTTGTTTTTGGATTAAAATGAAAGGACGAGCCACAAGCAAAGTTGGGGTTTGAAATCTACACTTCGTAGATAATGGCTACATTTTAGCTAGCTAAATTGTTATAATTAGAAAGCTTCTATTCATAAATCACAAGGGCTCACGACAATCACCCAACTAGGGTTGTTAGAGAGAACAAGCTGGCTGGACCATTATTTTATAAGTCATGGGTGATGGGCCTATAAATACTAACCTTTACTTAGAAAAAGAAAAGAAAAGAGTAACATGTAAAATGAGAATGATGACGACACCTTTTTTTTTTTTTCTCAATGTGTGGTTCCCATATTATAGTTTGTCATGCTAGAAACTAGACATGTTCAAATGAATTCAAACTTCTGAATTTTCTCCACACCATCTTAAGTTTAATCTCTCTCTCTCTCTCTCTCGCTCTCTCTCTCTCTCTCTCTATATATATATATTAAAACTATTATGATTAGCCAATTTATTTTATATTATCATATGAGGCTTGGATTCTAAAAACTACAAAATAAAAAAAAAGAAAAGAAAAGAAAAGAGGAAGAAGCATTTGATAATCATTGTTTTCTTTTTTAACTAATTATTTGTATAGTTGAGATTTACATTTCACCTTGCAAAATTAGTTTAGATAAGAAATTAATATAAATTGTTTGTAAACACTATATTTTATAAAAATCTATTTAAGTAAATTGATAGGATATATGGAAATTCAAATCCAACTAGTGATATATAATCTTAGAAGCACAATTATCATTAAAAAAGCGTAAACATTGATATAAGTATTTGAAAATTAGATTATAAAAGTTTCAATGCTATAATAAGAAAGGGTAAAGAAACTTCTAATAAAAAATGGTTTTTCTTTTTATGTATTTTCTTTGGTTTTTATCCTCTTTAAATTGAAACCCACTACCTTTTATTTTATTTTCACCTCATACTCAAAATTGAAAAACATATAGTAGGGAAACCTTAAATCTAAAAAGGAAAAAAAAAACCATGAAAAGTGTAAGAAAAGACGATTCACTTTTTTTCTTGAATTTAAAGGCATTTTGTATAGTATTATTCAATTTTTTCATAACTATGTTTAATTAATCTAAGTTAATGAGATCTACCAATTTTCATATTTTTTCTCTTTACAAAAACCTTCTACACTTCATCCTTTTTACATCTTTTATTCCTTTAATTTTATCCAATAAATATTTTTATTCCTAATTTTCTTCTCATACTAAATGTAATGATTAGCTAAGTATATCTTAATATTTATCAATCAAATTATACACCAGATCGTGTTTATAACGATAAAAAATATCATTAATTTGTCGAGAAAAGCTGAAAAAAAATCCTTTCAAATTATATTTTGAAGATAGCTATAATGCATGTTCAATAACAATGAACACATTCTTCTATTAGTTATTTTAGAATTATGCCAACTATGCATTTTAATATTTTCATATAAGATCGAGTAATTATGATAATGGTGACATTTTAGTTAGTGTGCTTAGAAATTCAAACTTCACCTTAAGTTGTCATGCCTAGCTCTATTTAATGAGTGTACATGACATTGATCATTACACTATAGCCCAACAATTTGAGACTAGCTAGCTACCTGTCTCAAGTATTGTTGCTACACGTATGTTTGAGAGTTTATGAAAAAACAACCATAATAAGGCTTGCTAATGACATTGTATTCAATGATTGTGCTGTATCATTCGTGGTGTCTCTTGCTTGTGTGGTGATTAAATCTTAGAAAATGACTTCTCATACAAATATTTTGTGTACATTGAAAACTATTCGAGCCCATACCTTTATATAGAAATCATATGCTAGATGTATAATAAGTAACAATATTTATGACTAGCTTTATGTTTATTTTTTCCTTTTTTACAAATAACCTAGCCAAAATAATCATAAACATATACAAATAAGTATCGATGATGTCTCAAAATCTAAGATATGTAAATAAAAGGTTATTTAACATTTAAGATAATAATTAATTAATATATTCAAGTGCTTGAATTTATTTTTCTTAATCTAAGAAACTCCAAATTTATGATGGAAGCTTGAGTACTTACAAAAATAGTCTTAATTGGGGGGACTTAAAGACCCTCCAATGATAAACTCAGTATAATCATGAGAAATGTGTTAAATAACTTAAGACAACAAGTGACTTAAAAGAGTATTAAATTTAAGGAATAAAGATGTTTGTTCTTGATTTTTTAAGTTGGTTAGTGCTTTTAAATCTATATATCTTTATCTTAAGAGATAAAAAGTTTTAATATTTTACCTGGATGATTCAGAGGATATTTATACTCCCTAAACCTTGTTGTTTTTAGAGAAGGGAAGGACTAAACAGTCCTCTGCTTTAGGCTACATTAATAAAAGATAAATATATCTAACATATAATTAATGAGATAACAACTATGATGAATCTCTTTAGAAACATTATATACACTTATGAGTATATGTATGTTCGGCCTCTAATACTTTTATTGTTGAGGATCATCCAGAATTTTGCATATAGCCTTAGACATGGTAATGTCCAAGTAATTTGGGTTTGACATGCTTACCATACCCATATTACTTTAGGCTTAGCAATTGGGTTTATCTAATTACCAAGCCCAAGTATTTTAGGTTTGGCATTACCAGAGTTTGACAGATTGCCAAGTCCAAGCACTTTGCGTGTGTATGCTCATTAGGCCCACATTACCTTGAGCTTCATTGATTACTAAGCCCAAGTACTTTGGGTTTGTATGCTCACAAACCTACATTACCTTAGGTGTGGCTGACTGTTAAGTCCTAGTTTTTTTGGTCTAGCATGTTCAGCAGGTCCACGTTACCTTGAACTTGGCTGACTACCAAACCCAAGTTTTTGGGTCTAGCATGTTTGCTAAACCTATTTTTAGATGATATTTATTTATAAAAATCTTAAGCAAAAAGTTAACTCATCGGTTTCCCCCTAAGGCTTTAATATCTAATCTTTCATTATAGGCATAAGAGATTTTGAGGGAGATAATCGATCTAAAAAGATTTATAGAGAAAAGAAAAAAGGTTGTGGGAAGATCGCCCAACAATGCATAATAAATATTGCAAGTGTTTGACCTTCCTAATAGTTATAGATGAGGTGCTATTTGTCATGCATTCCTATCTTCCCCTTTTATTTTGCTTTTTTTTAAACCTTTTTTTCCTAATATTTTCTGACTTAGAAATTTTCAATATTTTATAAAAAGATGACAATTTAACAACAAATATGAATTCACTAGCTAAGCAAACCAAATCTTCTTTTCTTGTGTGTTTGTAAAACCTTCTTCAATCTTTTCTTCCTTCTATTATCATAACTTTTAAAAAAGGAAAAGGAAACATATCTTGAACATGATTTTATTTTCAAGCCTGAAACTGAAACCACTTACTGCAGATCTTTAGCCATAAGAATTGGCCTTAAATATGAAAGGGATGATGCTTAGTCTTCTTCTGCTGGAAGAAGGGATAAAGATGTTCCTAGAAGGTTTCAAACCTGAGAGGATAATTAAGACCTTATAGTTTAGTAAATTGGGACCAAGTATCTCTAGCTAATGCTAGTTAGTCAAAAGATTATATTGTGGTCGTCCCTAAAGCTAGTGACCATATCTCTTAGGTCACCAACAAATATGATAAGGTAATGTTATAATTATAACCCCCATAAGTCTATACGAGTTTGGATATTAATTTTATTTACAAGAATTTGTAGAAGATGTTATAAGTTATTACAACCTTAGTCATTCTCATATTCATCCTAATGGATAAACCATTTTATCCTTATTTTAGAAATTATTGATGATTCTGAATGATGAGCTTATGGTCAGGCTATTTAGGTACTATTATACCTTGATTAATAGCACTGAAAGAGAGCTTTCAATCTATTGGTTTCTTATTTTTCTCAACAGGTGAAATGGACCAATAAAGAATACTATAAGGGGAAGGTCTTTTTAGTCAAAAAAATAAAGGGAGCAATACTAATAGTAAGGTATATTGGCTTAGCTAAACCTCAAGATGGTTATGGCTCAATTTAAGGGTTGTACCTATTATTAGAAGACACCCTTAATGAGAATAAATGAAAAGCCTTTCTTAGGCCTATATGAGGAGAGAGTTTGCACCCGGTTGGACAACGTTTATACCGAATATGACATCAATTATATGGCTAAAGAGCTATACAACATTTCAAGTAATTATCCTGTCATATGTTTTTTTTTTATTTCAATGCCTTTTAGTTGTTGTTGTTGTTTCTTTGTGTAGGGTTTTTACCTAGGACCAATGGATATGAATTTAGTGGGTTTATCTTGTTTATGCCTAGTCACTTGTCTATGCCATCTCTTAATGATAATTTTTTTTTATAAAGAAAATCAACCATTGAAGAGAAGATAAAGGGTTAGGTTTTCCATTCATATAAACATTGAAGAGATTTCCACAGTTTAAGTCTAAGCTGAAAATGTTCCTGAAGACATCTATATAACTAATTTTCTTGCTGATGAAGTTTGTTAAAAGGCAATAAAAGGTCTCGCTCTCCCCTATCAGAGGTCATGAGATGTTAACCCCAACCTCATTCATTATGGAGGCTGCTTTTCATCAGAAAAGAAGCTGAGTCTCTACCCCTTTAGATTCTAATGTAGAGATCATTCCCCCTTTATATAGTGGTCCTACTCTTATAAGTCCAGTTTATCTATTTCTTGAATCTTTCAGTCAAGCTTCTCCACTCTCTAGGATGGAGAAAATCGTTTGTAATATCAAATTAGACCATATCCCTATTTGTTTCCCCACTTTAAGTAAGGAAAAGAGGGAAATAATAAAAACCATACTTTAGAGGTGGTTCATATTGGGACTTGGTAGGTTGAGCATGATAAAAACATTAAAAAAACTTCTCACTTTTTCTCTGATGTAGAAGGACTGATCAAGTATAGCTTCCAACGCTATCTGGTTATTATTGAACATATAGATTTTTAGGTAAGATAACAAAGTAATTTAATTTAATTTTTATGCTATTTTAAAAGATAACTTATATTATCTCTTTTGTTGTTTAGACTTACATGATGTATGCCCACTCCAAGAGTAAGTGGGCTGAAGAGAGAAAGGCTATAAAAGAGGCCATTGAATATATCATGCTAGTAGGTTTGAAGTACACAAACTAAGAGAAGAAAATGCTACTTAAGACATTGAAATGGACTCTCTTAGAAATGTGTATTGCAGGCTGCATTGGGGGATAAAAGCTCAAACCATATTGACCTCCTGAAGAGAGGGATGAAGGATAAAGAGAAAGAGGTAGATGAGCTTAAAAGGGTAAGAGAAACCCTAAGATAAGGGCTTAAGTTAGTTAGAGAGGAGGTTCGAAACTCTCATGCAAGAATGGAAGACTTAAAGAATTCATCCTAAGCCTTTTAGTCTGAATATAGGTAGTTTATATTTCTAACAAAGATAATAATGGACAAGCTCTTTTTAGCCATGTCAAACTTGTATTATTTCAACCTATCTATAAGGATATAAGTTAGTTTTAACAAGAGTTTCCCAAATGGTTAAGTCCTGGACTTCGCTATTGTTTTCCTAGTTAGAGGTGCTTCAACTAGGAGTAGAGTTTATCTAGCTTAAGAACCTGACCTAGAGATGTAGGTTCCTTTAGTGTTTTTTTTTGTTTTTTTTTTTGTTTTTATTTCAATGTATTGAATTCTAGCACATTTTCAAGCTTTGAATTTAGTCGTAAGGCTTATGCTTTATATTTTGGATTTTAAAATTTATGACACATTATTTATTTATGATACATTACTTGTATCATTATTGTATTTATATATGCTAACAAGTTGTGTTAAGCGTCTAAATGAGTCCAAAGCCCACTATTAAAAAAAAATAGATCTCCAATACTTAGAAATCTTTTTATAAAAATGTTAACATCTACAAGAAAAGTTTAAAATGTTTAAATAACTAACATCCAATAAGGGCTATATCAAAATAACCAGCACCTAAAAATTTAAGTTTAGCCAAGGTGGAGATGTATTCTCTATGTTAGGTAGTAATCTATGTTTTGTTGATACCTACGATGTTAGATAATAGGGGTGTTTGTGATAATTAAGAGTAATATCTCTAGGGAGGTAGTTAAGATTATTATCCTTATAAAGATCATTGAATAATCCTTTAAAGATTGTCTTTGGAGAGAATACATACCATCCCTTAAGACTTTATAAGGGCTACTACCCTTAGAGAGACCAAGTTTATACTTTGAAAAGTGGTGCATATAATATTAGGGAGACTAAATCCATCATTTAGAGAGCAATGCATATAACACTAGGAAGACCATTTCCATCCATTGAAGATTTTTTATAAGGAGAATGCATACCATCCCCTAGAACTTTATAAAGGATACTATCTTTAGGGAGACCAACTCTATCATTTAAAGAGTTGTGCATATATTATTAAAAAGAACACATCCATCCTTTTAAGATTACCTATAAGGAGAACACATACCATCCTCTAGGACTTTGTAGGGGCTATTACCCTAAGGAAGACCTTATACCGATCCCATAAAGATTGCCTATGGGAGAGCACATACTATCATTTAGGACTTTGAAGGATATACACAGTGATAAAGAGATGAAAATATATATTTATATTCACTATGATATATTTTTAGATTGTCTGAATGTCATTTATGAGGAGATCTTTTCTTCCATATCTTGTACATGGTAAGTATTGACTTAGATAACTCTTATAACTTTGAAGGGACCATCTTATTTTGGAGCTAGTTTACCCCTACTCTCTTTATTGCTTGTGTAACTTTTAGTTTTCTAAGTATAAGGTCTCCAAACTTGAATCTTCTATTCTTGACCTCGACATTGTGATATTAAATAGTTTATCCATACTCTCTTTATTGTCTATAACATCTAGTTTTATGAGTATCAGGTCTTCAAACTAGAATCCTTTATTCATGACCTAGGTATTGTGATATTGTGTAGTTTTTAGCTTATAAACTTCATTCTTAACTGTAGCTACCATACATAATTTTTTTAGAAAATTGAGGTTAATCCTAAGACCTTGTTTATTGTCTTGTAAGGTATAGTGAACTACTCAGTGGTTTGAACATCCAATTTAAGCTAAGATCATGATTTCTATCCTATATATGAGAAAAAAAAATCATGTTTCACCGATTGATGTTTTTTGAGTCATTCTATAGACCTATAAAATTTCATTCAACAATTCTACCTACTCTAAATTCTCTTCCTTTATCATTTTTTTAAGTTTAATAAACAAAACTTTATTAGTTAACTCAGTTTGACCATTTGTTTGAGAATATGTTACTAAAAAGAAATAATGATCTATATGAAGCCTTTGCAATGTTTCTCATTTTATGATTTTTAAGCTACGCTCCATTATTATAAATCAAAACTCTAAGGAGCATAAAACAACATGTTATATTCTTTCAAAAGAAAAAAAGCATTTTATTGATTGTTATCTCTATTAGAGCTTCTACTATAACCCACTTGATAAAGTACTCCACGATCACCAAAACAAGCTATCTTTTACCTATAACCTTAGGAAATGGACTTAGAATGTCCATTCCTCATTGCAAAAATGACCAAGCAGAAGTTATAGCTATCATTTGTATAGATGATTGTCAAGGAACTCAAACAAATCTCTAACATTTGTCACACCTTTTTACTAGACTTATGACATCCTATAATATGGTTTGTTAATAAAATCCTACCTGTATTGCTTGAGCTGTAAAAACCCTAAAGCCTATATATAAACCATATATGCCTTCATTTATTTCTTGTAAAACATAGGAGCCCTTGTTAATTATGCAATATCCAAATGCTTGTCATGTTAGGCAAATGAATTCATTTTTATTTTACGGTAAGTTCTTTTTTTTTTTTTTTGCAAATAGTCTATAATATATTATTTGGCTGACTGCTAAGTCAAAGTTTTTTATACCTTGGACTTGGATGACTGCCAAGTCCAAGTTCTTTAAGTTTTATATATTTGTCAAACCCAATTTATTTAAATTAATTTTTATTTAAAAAATCATAAAAAAATTAACTCATTAACTATAAATGCATAAAATTCAAAATAATTGTTGGTAAATATAATAACTGGCAATTCGAATCATCTTTATAAATTAGTTTTTTTAACATTGTGGTAGTGATTGCTTTTCAAAGTGTTTTTTTCTTGAAAATACATCAAAATAATATATATTTCAAAAAATTATTTTTTACAATAGCATATCAAAATGATTTAAAAATACCAAAAAAGCTTATTTTGAAAAAAAAATTAAATCTTTATAAAAACATTTTACAACTACAAACACAATAAAAGACCTTGATCAATTATATAATCTTAATTTTTCCCTATAGCATGATAATTAAAGATTTGTTTGGTGTAATCTATCATTTTTTTAACTAAAAATAAAAATATAACACTTGATTATTTTAAATTTTTTATTAAAACAAAAACTCAACAATCAATGTTCATAATTTGTTTTTTGGAATCCATTTCATGTGGTTTTGCAATATTTTTATAAATGGTTTTTATGAATCTAAACATAAATAATAAAGACATTTCAATTCTTCTTTTACTTCAATGAAATAACAAATAATTTGATTATTTTAAATGCCAAAATTATCCTAAGGTAAAATTTTAAGTTTTAGTAGTGATATGTTTCTATCTTAAGATTTGAGATCTAAGAAGTAAAGATTGTGCAAATATTTTTTTATATCTCTTATTTTATTTCTTATTTAGAAGTACTAAAACTCGCTCTAAAACTACCATAGAAACAAATTTAAATTTAAATTTTATCTTTATCATTTTAACTAAATATATTTTTGTCTTTTATATATATAGTAACAATCACTTAACTCAAAACTTCCTACACTATTGAAACATAACATCAAATCCCTTTTCAAAAAATAAAATAAAAATATAGCTATATATAATCTTATATCTACAACTTCATTGGACAATGAAAAAGAATTCAACATGGAAGATAATGCCAAAGAATTTGATAATAATCTAATTTTAATGATTATAAAAAATCTAAAAATCACATATATTTTTTATAAGAATCCAAAGTGTTTTCTTTTCTTTTCTTAAAAAACTTTTGATATTCAGAGCTTTTTTATTCCTTTTGAATTGATTCTTTTGTGGTCAAATTGGTAGTAAAATGCTTTGGTTTTTTTTTTTTAATTTAAGAAAAGGTTAAATTGAAAGATAGAGGATCAAAGTAGAAGAAAGAAAAATGATTGGTAATTTTAAAAATGGCATAAAATGTTCACTTTGGTCCTCTTCCTTTAAAATTTCTTATTTTTTTATCCCTTTGATTTTTTTAAAACTTTATTTTGGTTCAAAATTTTATTTTTGATATTTTTCAGTCCCTGATTTGAGAAAGGAGAGAGAGTGAGATCTATAAAGTTATGGTTAAAGAATTAAAGTCTCTGTTGACATAAATTTTATCTATAAAAATAATTGATCTTGGTGTTGACAAGTTTTATTAGGGGAGTTCTATTAAGATTTTTTTTTCTTTTTTAAATTGGTTGAGAGGGTAGATTTGACATCAAAAAGTTTCAAGGTTTCATGTTGATATTTTATTTTTGGACTATTTTTTGGTTTGAAGTAATAAATGACTTTATTTAGGTTTTTAGAAGGTTTTTTTTAAGTGTTTTTGAATAAAAAATGGATTTATAGGTGTAAAACTCCCACGTCCTAACTTTTCAACTACCTTATGTTACTGAAATCGAGGCACAAAAAGTGAGGCATACCCTGCAAAGTTTTATAAAAGACATGTTATACACCGTCAAAACAATAATAAAGGCTAGGTGTTAGCCTAGAAATGCAGATTTGCATGTCCAGGCTTCTTATTTTTTATTTTTAATATTATTAAAGCTTATATGTTTGGGCTTTTTCTAGGTAGTGTTTTTTTTTTTAATTTCATACCTCAATATTGGTTTTAAAAAAATAATTTTTTTAAATATATTCTTCAACTTTTGGTTTATGTTTAATTGGTCTTCATGTTTTGTTTTCTTTTGCATTATATGGAGTTATTCTTATCCCAAATAAATATCCCATCATTTTATTAGTGTTTTATTTTACAAATATTTGTTTTTGTTATTATTTTTTCTAGTTGTCCAATTTTTTTTCGATTCACCAAGTTAATCAACTCACATTAAGTTAAGCATGTTTTTGGTTTTTTACTAGAAAACATGTTAGTAGTATAGCTCCAAGCATTTATAATTGTTTTTCTATTAAAAAAAAGATATAGCCACAACTTTGCATGCTCTAAAGATCTAGTATAACTCCAAGAAAAAAAACTAAACAACTAGAAATTAAGATAATGAAATCATTTGTCAATCTTAACTTTCAAAACTATTTTTTTTTAAATTATCTCAAAACAATATTTTCTTAAGAATGATCATAAGGAAGGACATTTCTAGTCAAATCCTAAGAAAAAAAATTTAATTACATTGCAAGGAGATTTAGCCCATTTATCAAGTAAAACTTTTCTTTGTTTTTGTTTTCAACAAGGCTGTAGTGAGTTTGCATTGAACCTTGTCATCACAAGACTTTCATATTTAGGTCCCAAAGAGCACTCATAAATTTTTCTATAAGCATTTAGAACTGTTATATTGAATCGTTGGATTTTAAACCAACACTAAAAAGTTTGAGTATGTGTCATTAGGACTCAAATCAATACCAGAAGTATTGTATTGAGAGAAGGGATGTTATATTTTTTAGAGAAGGGAAGAAATGTAAAAACAAACCCTAGCCGTTATCAAGGGAAGAAAAAATAATAGGGAACAACAAGCAAAAAAAAAAAAAACCTATCCAAGGTGCCTACAAAAAAAAAAAAAACTAGCCATATGAAAAAAATTTCAGAGAGAAAGGAGGGTGAGTCAAATAAACTCTAGCCACCATTGGTTGAGAGAAAACGTGTAGAAAAAATAAGACTAAAATTGAAAGATAATAAAACAAAAAGAAAAATAAAAGAAAAAAAAAACATTCAAGTCTTCTTCCTTAAAATCGAGCCACCAAACATCTATCATTAACCATCTTTTCAATCTAAAACTGTTATAAGCTACTACACTATTAACAACATAAATCAATTTTAGTCATCCAAAAAAAGCTAGTCACCCTCTCTCACTTCACAATAGGTGCCACCGATAACTTCCCTCTCTACATTTATTATCGGTAACAACTCCACCCTTTGACAAACTATATTGACTACTAATAATACACACCAAGATAATTATCAACAACATCTATCATGGCTATAACAAATGAAACAACTTAGTCCATAATTGAAATCTAGTTATGTCATCAACATCAATCTAGAGATACAAACCTTTTTCATAAATAATCCATCAAAAATCCAGGTTTCATTTTGGTTAACTTTATATTTGGGGAGAGGAGAGAGAGAAATAATGTTAGAAGAATTTTTTTATTTAATTAATTTTTTATTTATAGTGTTTTTAATATATTATATATAAAGGTAGTTTAGTCTTTTTGTTTAATTTGAAAAATCTAAATTGATCTAAAATATAAAATATAATATCAAAACAAAGAGAAGAGAGACAAAGTTAAAAAATAAGTATATTGTAAAAGGAACAATGTAATTTAAAAAAAGAAAAAAAAAAGAAAAGGGAGTTAAATTTGTACGCACAAAAAATGAGGTTATTCAACCCATTTTCCAAAAAGTGATGAAATGCATTCTCTTTTGAGAGGCATTTATGTCGATCAAACGCCCACAAATTTCTTTTTAATCTTTGTTTTATGGTATTTGGTCCTTCGTACTAACTGGTTAGTCTTAATTTAAACTGAATATTCCAAATAATTTACGTGCATGATGACATCCAATATTCCAAATTAAGTAAGCATAAATCATTGCTTCACGTAAACCATGGCTTCTTTCCAGTTATGTATGTCTTCAACTAAAATATATTTTCAAAAGCAGAAACAGAAAATCAATATATATTACGATAGAGGGATGGAAAAGATAATGGAAAACCAAATAATTATATAATATTTGCCTTGCATAACATGTTGGGATTATTTAAATATTATATTTACAGGAACAATAACAATAAATGGACTGGAACGACTGGGCAATATTCAAATATCTATAAAAACCTAGCTATGTCAAAGATGAGTTGTATAGCTTCTCCTTGTATGACCATATATACCCAATAACATAATAAAAGTTGCACCGATTTTGTGAGCCCATGTTTCAGGGTCACTAATTTTCATGAATAACGTGTATAGATAATTTTAGTGCATGCAAAGCAAAAGCAAATGCTTGTTGGGTATCGGTGATGAAGAAGACCAGTTCAACCACGGCGAGAAGCTCGCGGTGGCAAATGAAAGTGAGCCGATGGATTGGTTTTTTAGGTCTGTTTTCTCGAAATAGAATCCTGACGACTTGTTTGCCTAAAGCAATGCTTGCACGTCGCCTTGCGCCATGACAGAAGAAGGCGCGCATCTTCCTCTGCTCAGGTCTAATTGACTGAGTTACTGAGATGTGTCTGAGAGATTTAAAAAAAGAAAAGAGAGGCTACTGATCGAACAGGCAGTGATGTGTTTTTTACTCACACGTTTCAGCTAACTACTCCAGTTTCTATGCTGGAACTGGACGGTAATAATGCAAGAGGATTTGAAATAAAAGAAAGAAACGTTCCTTTGATTTCCAAATTCAATATTAGCAAACAGTAGTCCACCGGATTTAACCCTGTTGACTAAAGTTTTGTTTTTTTTAATTTACTTTTATTTTTTTTACTTTTATCATTTAATATTATACTGATTATAAATTAAATTTTATAATTTATTTTATTTATTTTCTATTATGATATTTTGATATCATGACTAAAAAATAGTGATTAAAAGGTTAATCTAAGTAGACTTGGGTGGTTTTTTATGAATTATTTTCAATTGATTTTTTTTTTAATTTTATTATTCAATATTAGGTCGATTGAAAATTAAGTTTTATGATATGTTTTGATTTGTTTTTTATGCGTATATCTTGGTTTCTTGATCAAGGTTGCTAATTTTGAAGTTTCAATCACGGTTAAATTGTTTTTTTTTCTTTCTAAAAAGTTATCTTCGACTTATGATTTATATCATAAGTCCTTCAACATTATTTTTTTATTAGGTTGTCCTTGTCTCGTGACCCGAGTCGCGGGATTGGTTGGTTAACCTAATTGATTTAGTTTTTCTAATTTTTTTTTATTTTATCATAATATTGTATTTGATTGAAAACTAATTTTTATAATTTATTTTGGTTTGTTTTTTATTATATTATCTCAGCCTCATGAACCATGAATCAATTAATAGGTTAACCTGAGTTCACTTGACTTATTTTTTATGTTATCTGTTAATTAAGATTTTTACAAATTTTATCATTAAATATTAGGTTCAATAAGAATGATTGAGAGTTCAGCTTCATAATTTGTTTTAATTTTCTCTCTAAGAGCTTATCATAGTTTTATGACCAAAGTCATGGATTTTGTAGGTTAACCAGAGTTAAATTAGATTATTTTGGTTTGATGATCCGGGTCACAACTAAAAATAATTAGGAGGCTTAACCTCTTGCTTAGCCAATCTTTTTAAATATATATGTGCAGGGAAATATACAATAGTAATTGTGAAGATTATAATATAAGAAGATGCTTATAACATTTCCTATATAGGAACATTCTATAATATTTACGGGTTTATCGGATTGACTCGAGTCTTTTTTATGTTATTTTTTAATTGATTTTTTTTCATGAGGTTATCTCTATTTTATGACTCGAGTCACGTGTTCTAGTTGATTCGGTTCGCTTTTTGATTTTTTTTTAATTTTATCATTCAATATTTATTTGATTGATAATTAGACTTTATAATTTATTTTGATTTATTTTTTATTGAGTTATCATAATTTCATAACTCAGGTTATAGATTTGACATGAAAACCTAGGTTAACCAAAGTCAATGTAATGTATTATTATCTTATTATTAAAAATAAAAGATATTATCTTAATTTTTTTAGTTAAAATATGTTTTTAATGGATTTGCTTTTGAATTTGCATATTTGACTAAGCTATATCGAATCAATTGTCAAACAATTAAAATTGTTTTTACTAAAAAAAACATTAGCAATATCTAAATATTTCTTTAATATTCAAGAAAAATATAATCCAACTTGCAACACATCACAAATAAATTACTTAGTAATTTTCTATTTATTAGAGAATAATATAAATTATATATAGAAACTTTATTTAAAGATATTGAGTTGAATTGATTATTTGATATGATATCAAAACGTTGATAACTAAATAATTATGAGTTTAAATATTAATAATTTTATTTATTTAATAAAAATTAAATATAAAATAATATAAATTTCTGTAAATTTTAATCCTACATCAAAGAGGAATGTTCCATTTGGTCAAATACAATGTTAAATGATTGCTCAAATTGAGTAAGATCAGCATAAATAGCGCACTAGCTTCACTAATAGGAACATTCCTCCCTTAATGCATGGGAAGGTTGTGGGCTCATCTCCTCAAAACGGAGTGAACCTAAATTCATTTTTTTAAAATAAAATTGGTTAAGATCAGCAAGTACTATCGTTCTTTTTTCTCTTCTATAGTGAAGAGTCTAAGGAATTAATTACAGCAATCATATTCTACCGCACTAAGCAACTGTTAGATTATGAAAGATTGTATCCATGTAGCACGTAACTATACGAGGTCAGTTTTTCTGAAGATTACTCAAAATTAATTCAATCACTTTAAATTCTAATCTTTAAATCTACAAAGCAAACCCCATCTCTCTCTCTCTCTCTCTAAAAAAAAAAAGAAGAAGGAAGAAGAAGAAGCAAGTACGTACTTGCAGACCACAAACTCCAACATGCACGTCATTGGTAATTATGGAAAGAGATGGGCGTAGAAATCAGGGAAATTTAATTTATTCTCCGCAGCCAAGTTTGAAGATCGAGTTTTTGTAACAGGCAAACTATGCTGATTAATGCATCATGAGGGGTATCTCTGAGTTGTATACAACCCATCACACTAATTTTTGGGCATGCATATTATATAATTGTAGAATTCAAACAAACATTAGGGAGTATTCCGCGCTTAACCTCCCTAAATTCTTGGTTAAATGGCTACCTTCCTAAATTAGTGGCTATATTTAATTATAAATAAATGACAACCTCAGGGTCATAAGAGCACATATAAATGCATGCGTTCCATATTTGCATTTCTTTCTTAAGAGTCGCCATTTCTCCCCCTGCTCTTTGCAGGGAAGAGCCCTTGAGATTGGCAGTTTCTTTTCGCTTCCTCTAATTAATTAATGGAACATAAATCAGACGACGTCATTGATATTGTCCGTGCTGTCAACAACCATCAAGATGGCGTCCCAAAGACCAAGAAGAAAAAGCGACGCAGTGCAATGCACATCCTTAGGGTGGCCGTGTATATGCTGTCTCTAAGATCTGGCAAATCAAAATCTGTCCAGACAGATGTTGCTTCGAAGTGGAAGAAGTACTTGTCTTTCATGCGTCCTTTGCACGTTCACAGCAACCAACAACGCATCGAGGCCACACCGGCACCTGTAACATCCACGGCGGTTCATGAAGAATCAAAAGTTACACCTCCGGCGGCTTCCGTGGATGTTGTTGAGCAATATTTAGAGGTGTTTACCCCATCTTATTCACCGGCCCCAAAAAGCATAGCTTCATCCTCGTCGGGCCAAACTAGCCAATACGCATCGGCGCAAAATCTTCTAGATCTTCTAATTGATATGAGTGATGAAGATGAGGACGGGGATGAGGATAGTTATTATGATGATAAATATGGGGACGAAACTATAGACATGAAGGCTGAGCAGTTCATTGCTAAATTTTATGACCAAATGAAGCTTCAACACAAGAGTTACTGAGGTCATAAAACACAAGCTTCAACACATGACAAATCCATGTATGCTCGTTTCATCTCAGATTCTCAGGTAAAGGGCGAAACAACTGGGTTGTTTAATATTTGAAAAACATTATCTGGTTTTTATGATTTTTACTTTAGTGTTTTTGTATTTTAGATTTTATTCAATGAAGACAAACAATATTTGTCATGTGTCCTTTTTTTTATTTACATTTTATTAATTTCTCCGTTTTCCTGTAATTTGGGTATAAGTTAATTATGAATTGGAAGAAGAGGGGATACATAACTGTTGAAATTTTGTTTGAAGCTTAGGCAAGGATCCAGACTTTTCTTTAATGAATAAACATCTAGAGATTAAAATTGCTCAAGAACATGATTTCTTGTCTTACACACACACGTCTTGTTCAATACTAATTGTATTCTTTTTTTGGCGTGAAACATCAGAGCTGGATACTGAAAATTTTTACTCATAAGAAGGTTTATGCCCGCGATATCAGATCATAGAGCTAAAAGCTAAAAAATGCGTACGGCAGATCCTGAGTTTTCTTAAACCATGTTATTTCAACAATCTTGAAAAACAATTTCATTCGGTAAACCTTCTAGGTAAAATAACTAAATAGAAAGAAGATCAAGAATAAATGTGATTACTCTGGAATCTTGGAAATATGGATTAGGCACCTAGGCTCCTTAATTGGCCCAGATTACTCCGGCGAGAACTAGAGACAAACGTCAGTGTTTTCGCACCCTGGGCAAGGACTTTCTTGGTGTATATATTAAGGCTCTAAAACCATAAAAATCAGCGAATACTTTGATGGTTGAACTCCTGGTTTACAAAATTCATTCCAGGTAAAAATAAATAGAAAGAAAGAAGAGTAAGAAGAATTGTGATTTTCCTATCAGAATTCTAAGTGCTTCTGATTGACAAGAGAAAACTATTAATAATATATATATAAAAACATTTTGCTTCCGTAACCCTCTTTGGATTCAGAGATTGTTTTTTTCAAGCAAAAAAGTATATCTCTAATAAAAATTTATTAAATATAAATAAAAATAAAAATACTGATAAAAAAAACTCATTAATAAATCACAATAACTTTTACTGAGAGAATATGTACTTACTGTTTCACTAGATATACATAGATGAATTTTTTTTATTAGTGACTACTATGGAAAATACATTTGGAAATAAAGAAACAATAATAAAAAAATAACGTGTCATTATTAGAGATTAAATTATCGAGAAAATATACTTGTTGCTAATACCCATAAATGAATTTCTCACTAATATTTAAATTATAACCTAACAGACAACCCTCCTCTTCCTCTTCTTCATTTCATCTTTTTTTTTTTCTTTCTCTGCTACTATTACTGAAAATAACACACAACACCCATATGTTTTTATCAAAATTCAAGTTCCTATCATTACAAATTTAGCTACTTGAATACTCAATCTATGACTCAATTTTGTTTTTGAAGATTCACCACATCAAACAAGTAAAATTACCTTTTTTTTTGTAATCCATTTTAAAATATTAAGTTTTTGGTATTTTGATCTTTTATATATAGTTTGTTTGTATATTTACTTATTTTATAACATTTTTCAAAGAAACTTATTGTCTAAATGTATGATTTGTACATGTTAGGATTTATTTGATATTTTAAAAAATTATATTTGTTTGTCATTTGATGAAATTGAGTTTGATTTTGTAATTTAGATATTTTATAATGAAACAAATAACGCCTTATTTAATGGGTATGTTTCACATTTTATCAATTTTATTATTAAGTTGAAAATTTTGATAAATTTAGAGGAATTTGAATTTTTATAAAAAATAATAATAATGATTTAAAAGTACTATTAAAATAGATTGAATAAATTTTAGTTAAATCAATGATAACTAATTAGTTAGGTACCAATAATTTATTTTGTTAACATTATTAATTAATACATGTCGTCAATGTTTTTAAAATCGTGTTTTAACTTGTAAAATCATATTATTTTATGAGTCAAAACAAGCTTTACGTGTTGAATTATTTTAAAAAATAAAAAAATAATTGAAATCGTGTTGAAATCATTAAATCAAGCAAAATCACAAAAAATCATAATCTCAAGACCAGTTAAATGATTTCACCAAAACATATAAACTGAAGTAAATGTTTCCCTCCATGCTCCAGTTGTCTGGCGCTTATTGGCTGGATAAATGTATAGTCACTTTAGAGTCCGGTCTTCACTCCAGTCATCAGTGCATCGCCTACGACCTTATGCCTTTTTTTATTTTCAATGAGAACAAATCCCTAATCTCTTTCTCTATTAACCAACCAGCAACTACGGTGAGATCAACTAACCAGCCACTATGAGATCAATAACTCACGACGACTTCCTTTTCATCAATAGTGGTAACAATCTCTTTTCTTTCCCATCATCAACAGCTCACGACTTCCTTTTCAATCTTCATTAATAGCAGCAACAATCTCCTTTGTTTGTCATCATTAACAGCTCATGGATTCCTTTTCATCAATAGTGGGAGGTGACATGCTTTTCTCTTTAGCCTTTATCAATAATGGTCTTTTTTTTCCCAACATTAATGGCTTCCTCTTCACCGTAAGTTGTTCCCCTGTACCTTAGTGATTACCCATACCCATGATGGAATATTCCTTTGTAGGCCTGTACAGAATCAAAATATGAAAATATAATATTCCCCTATATAGATGTTGAATATTGATTTTGCTGGTCGTAATTGCCCATGATTTTGAATAATAATTTATCCCTTTATAATGTTTTGCTTAATGAAATGATTTTAGTATGATGATTTTTCTAGTCCTAATTGCTCTGTGTGTGTGGTGTTATTAATTATATAGAACCCTTGTGAAATGTGAATTTCTGCATACCTTGGTGTTACAACAAATGTCAATGGTGGTGTTTGCCTGTTTGGTGTGAGTCAAGTTCGTTCCATTAATTCACATTTTAGGATGATGGAATGTGTCTGTCTTTCTACCTATTTGGTGTTATTACTGAAATGATGAAATGATTTTTAGGATGTCATTTCGGTATGCAAGGTTTCTTCACCGAAGCAGATTGATTTTTAATCTAAGTAGTAGTATATTTTAGGAAAAATTATGTGTTTAATTGTATAAAATAGCAAAGAATTATTCAATATATGTGCTACTTGATTTGACATGTTGTCTGCATCTATGAGAATTATATATTATATGCAAATAGTTCCTCTATAATGTTTAATAAACATCATATTAATATAGAATACTATAATAGATTGAGGAAACTATTTATAAAATAGTTTAGCGACTGAATGAAAGTATTTTAGTTTTGCTATGTATAGAAAAAAAGTTAATTACAATCATAAAATGTATAGATTAATTACAGGGCTGATTTGAGTTGATTCTTAAATTGTTGAGCTTATGGCTTCTAGAAAAAAATTCTTCTGGTAATAGACTTAACGTGGGATGACAATATGGTATAAATACTAATAAGAATTCTAAAAAAGTTCAATGTAAGTATTGTTAAAAAACTATAACTTGAGGTATTTTTCATTTCAAACAACATTTAACTTGCACTCATTAGGATGTTGAGCCATATCAGCAAGTTCTAGAAAATATTAAGCAAATAATTTTGGGTATTTTGGTGAAAAATCTAGAAGCAAATGAAAAAAAAAAGAAAGGCCCATCAATATGGTTGAAATAATAATGATAATAAAAAAAAATAGGTCTAAGGATAAAAAAAAAAGAGCAGCTAGGAGGAGTGAAAATACACAAGCAATCCTTAATCAATTGCTAAAAAATGACATTAGAGAAGAAACATGTCAATAAATTGTAAGGTTTTTCTACGCTAGTGCAATTCCATTTAATTGTGTAAAAAACTCTAAGTTTCTTGAGGCACTTGAATTGGTTACAAATCATAGGCCAAGTTTCAAGCTTTCTTCCTACCATGATATTAGAGAGAAGTATTGAAGTAAGAAGTGGATTAAATAATAAAATTGCTTGAGGAGTACAAGCTAGAATGGAAAAAAAAACAGATTGTTCAACAATATTTGATGGATGGACAGATAAAAAAGGCATTGCATTTGTAACTTTTTAGTTAACAGTTCTAAAGGGACAATTTTTTTAATCATCGATGGATACTTCCAATATGTCCAAGACTGCTGATAAGATATTTGAGATGTTAGATGCCATTATAGAGAGTATTGGGGAGGAAAATATTATCTTAATAGTCACTAATAATGCTGTAAATTATAAGGCAGTGGGACAATTACTAATAAAAAAAATTTGTTTTAGACACATACATTACTCATTATATTGACTTGATATTAGAAGATTTTTAAAAGTTAAAGGTTTATTAAGTAACTATTACTAAAAGGAGGAGAATCACCTCATATATTTATTTAATAACTATTTTTATTTCCATGCTAAGGCACTTTATGAAAGGAAAGGATTTGATTAGGCTTACTATCACTCTGTTTCTTATTGCATATTTGACTCTAGGATGTTTTGAATGATCATAAAATGCAGTTGATGATTATGTTTACTTCCAAACAGTGGAGTTCATGTGGGTTTGCAAGAATAGAAGAAGGGAAGTGAATTCAAAATTATATTTTGGATAACAGGTTTTGGCATGATGTCACTATATGTATTAAGACAACATTTTCTCTAATTAAAGTTCTTTGATTAGTTAATTTAGATGAGAAACCAGCTATAAGTTTTATATATAAAGCAATGGATGAAGCAAAAGAGAAGATACAAGTGAATTTTAATTCTGTGAAAAAAGAAGAAGTTATATATCTTGCTAATTTTTAGAGATACTTCCAATTGAGATATTTCTAGATTGTAATTATATTTTTATTGTTTTTTATATAGTTATATCTCTATATGGAATATTGTTAATGCAAGATGAGAACTTCAACTTCACAAGCCCTTACATGCAACGACTTATTATTTGAATCCTTATTATCATTATTAATTTTAAAGTTAATGCTAACATTAAAATTTGATTATATCAATGCTTAAAAAAAATGGTGTTTAATGCAAGTGAAAGGTGCAAAATTGACTTGCAATTTGAATCATTAAGGATATAAAATGATTGTTTGGTATTGAGGTTGTCAAGACAGTAAGAGATAAAAAAATATCTAGCTCAATGGTGGGATTATGAGGGGAATGAATATCCAAAATTACAAAGATTTGCAATTTAAGTTCCAAGCTTGACTGGGATTATGAGGGGAATGAATATCCAAAATTATAAAGATTTGCAATTTAAGTTCTAAGCTTGACTTGTACTTTATCTGGATGTGAGCGTAACTAGAGTGCATTTGAAATGGTGAATTTTTTTTATTTTAAATATTGAAATATTTCATAAAAATCTTATAAATTTGAATTGTTTACTTAGGTTCATACAAAACAAAGAAATCATTTGCATCAAAGAAAAATGAATGACTTGGTATTTGTAATGTGTAACTTAAAACTGAATGATAACCAAGTCATAAAGCAAGCTAATGATTTTAGAGTAAAAGATCTTTCATTTGATGATGATTGGATAATCGAGAGAGAAAAACATTCAAACATTGATTTGCTTGGTGCTATTAACAGTACAACACGAAGAAAAAATAGTAAAGAAGATGAAAGCGATAAAGAAGAAATTCCTAATGATGCTAAAATGGAGAGTCATAATATTGAAGATGATTTGAAGATTCAAATTGATGAGAATTTAGAGAATTCAATGAGTTTTGAGTTAAATAACATTGATAATAATGGTGTTGGTACTAATACTAGCACTAATGTTCATAATATTGGTGTTGGTACTAGTAGTGACACTAATAATTCTCTTGATGCTAATGATATTGATGAATGTATGAGGAATAATAAGAAAGATGAAAACAATAAAGCTGATTTTAGTTTACATGACACACCAGCAGATTATTTATTTTAACTTTGTTAATTATTAGTTAATAAAAAGTTATTTAAATTATGTATGAATTTTTATTTGAACCCTTTATTTTAAAATGCTTGAACTATATATGAATTTTTATTTGAAGCGTGTATTTTAAGGTACTTGAACTATGAATGAATTTTTATTTGAAATATGAATTTTTATAATGTATTTTAAAATTTCTTATGATTTTTAGATCTATTTTTACAATTTGAGTTTATTATCCCTTTTCTATTCCATGTTAAAAATGTATTTTTAACAACCTTACATATTGTCATCAATATTCTATATAGATTTTATATAAGTAATAGATGATCATTTTTATATGTTTCAAGTTTTACTCAAAGAGTAGCACAAAATAAGTTATTGTAATGGAGTTGAGGGTTTTATTAAATATATATTATTTAATTCAAGAAATATTAATGGAGATGATTTTATATGTCCAAGTAAAAGGTGTAAAAATAAAAAAGTTTCTTAATCCAGATGTTGTTATAATGTATCTCTACAAAAAAACAATTTATAGAGAAATTCTTGTGTTAGTTTACATAAATAAAACCATATGTTCCTTATGAAACCACGGTAGAATTGATGGTTATGTCAACTTTTAGTTATAGTTAACATGTATAAAGTTATAGATGATAATAATAATCATTATAGGAGTATAGTTATGGATGCAATAGAAATGAATTGCGGTGTTGTAGGTGAATGTTCAATCAAAGATGAAGAACTCAATGCAAACACAACCAGAATTTATGATCTTTTAAAAAATTCTAACAAATCATTATGAGATGAGTTCACCATTAAGTTAAATTATGGGTTGAGCAAAGATTGTTATGATAGAATCTTTGAATGGACGTGAAGAATTTTACCTAAAAAGAATAGGTTAATAGAAAAATTTTATGCTTCTAAATTGATGATAAAACCCTTTGACCTAGGATACTAGAAAATCAATATATGTCCAAACTTGTGCATGGTGTAGTGCCTAGAATATACAAATTTAACCGATTACAGAGCATCTGGACATGCTTAGTTTAAACCCTGAACTGATAGAGAAATAACTCTTGTCATACATAGAAAACTTAGATATTTCACATTCACTTTTGGACTGTAAAGGTTATTCATGTCTCTAGATACTGCTAAACAATGATATGACATCATTATATAATAATGTAGATTGAGTCATGGTATACCTTTTTTATTGTGAAACCTGAGAACAGTTTAATATGATGCATCCTTCATTTTTAATGGAACCACGAAACATATATGTTGAGTTATGTACAAACAAATTCAATCCATTTGGGTCATTTTTTGTACCATATTCTTGTCAACCTATAATACTTAAGATATACAACTTGCCACTAGGAATGTGTATCAGGCTAAGGTTCATGTTTTTATCTACGATCATACCTAGTCCTAATAGTCCGAGTATAAATATAGATGTTTGTCATCGACCATTGATTGATGAGTGAAGATGTAGTCATTCGAGACTTTAACATTTGATGTCTTGAAGAAACAAAATTTTCAAATGAAGGTAGCTTCGATGTGGAATATTAGTAATTTTCATACATATGAGATAGTTTCTGGTTAGAGCATATATGAAAAATTAGCATGTCCATACTGTATAAAAAATAATAAGGCCTTCACCTAAATAAATAGTGGTAAAACATCTTTTTTTGATTACCATTAAAGGTTCTTGCAATCTAATCATAAGTATAGAAAGAACATTAATAATTTCTTTATAAGTAAAGTTGAAAGGGTTGTTGCATTGCCAATATCGTCTGGTAAAGAATTGTATAAATGGTCTGGTTGTATAAAGATGTTGTATTTGGTTTTCAATTTGGTAAGCAAAAGTTTCCTATTTTTATATGACCTATAACTAGGTTAAATAAATTATTTTTTAAGGAGCTTCTTTAATAAAAGACTAATGTTCTCCGTTATAATTTGAATATCCAATATATAAAAAAAATTGAAAATATTTTTAACATGTTAATAAAATGAAAGTGAAAACAAATGAAAACATGAAGGCTAGAATGAATTTATCTTTGTATTGTCAATATAGAGTCAGTTTATAATGCATTATGGATCACAAAATCCAAAGCTAGCTTTATCCTAAACAAGAACGCATAATTAATTGTCTACCAATAACTTAAAAGTTTGTATTTTTTTAACGAATATGTTTTGAACATATTTAGATTAATGCATTTGAAGAATGATATATTGTATGGAATAAATAGTCATAATTATCAAGTGCTTATGTAGATACTCATTCCATTTATTCAAGAAGACAAATTGCCAAAAAATATATGAAATGCATTTATAAGATTTATTGCCAAAAGTAAGCAAACATAAATTAAAACACATATTAATATAACAACATCATCAAATAATAATTCAATTATATACAACATCGTAAACACAATCACAAAAACATGGAAAAATATATTCATTATACCAAGACCAAATAGTTACATTTCATACATGTCATTTTATTCCCATCCTCCCAAACCTATCACATGGTATTGTTTTGAACCTAATTTCTCCTTTAAAAATAAATCATTAACAACTTTATACCCTTGAGGTTTCTATGCAATGACATAGGTCTCATCACTTTAAATATTACAATATGTATAAATATATTAGAATAGTACTTAAAATAGGGTATAATCCATATTAGTGATAAAAAAATACTTATGTTTATCAAAGAACTAGCTCGACTCGATAGTTTAAGTTGTTACATGAGATTTTAAAATATGATTTATATTATTTTCTAATACTTCTTAAGCGAAATCCCTTTAAATTTAAAAGTTGCATATATTCATATTACATTGTGTTTACTTTTTATTAAATAAATAGAAATGATATAATTCAAACTCATAACCAGTTGATTATTAAAATTCTAATATCATATAAAATAATTAACTCAACTTAATAATTTAAGTTATTATATAAATTTTTAAAATATAATATATATTATTCATTAACTCAGTTATTATATAAATTTTTAAAATATAATATATATTGTTCATTAACTCTTTATGGATACAATTATGCAAAGGGTGGGATCAGAACAAGAAGTGGGCTCACGGCATGTCATGCGTTGGATTGACAACATCCTGACACGTTTTACGCATTGATACATGCAATGTTGTTCGCTGCCAGCCAACGAAGGAGATCAAGCTAACTTTAGCTTTGGATTCTCTTTTTTCTTTCTATATTGTTAGGGTTGTTAATGTTTTTGTTTGTTGCTGGAGTTTTAGGTGGATTATTTGTGTTGTGTTGCTGTTAATTATATGGGTTTTGGATTTGTGATGGTAAACATGGTGGTGAGGGTTTCGAGTAACTGTGTCTAATTGTGATGTGAGTTGTTGTTTGTTGCTTGGTCTATTGTTGACTAAGTGAGAAGTGGAGTTAGGTTTGGTGTTGGCATGGTTATAAATGCTTTCTTGGTGGTGTTTGTTTGGATGCGAAAGGTGGCTGATGTGGCTGATCGGTGGAGGACGCAACTGCTAAAGGTACTAGCATGCATGGTTGTTAGTGGTTTTACTGAATAGAAAAGTAGAAAATAAAGATTTTATGGTGGTTGATGAGGGGAAGGTTGCTGGTGAGGATGATGATATATAGAGATGACCACGATGGTGTTTGATGGTATAAAAGATGAGGATGGACGATGATAATGGGTGAAGGTTCAATTATGGTGGTGGTGTGTGAATGTAACGGAGGTTCACGGAGGATTTGTTGATGGCGATGGTTGCATGAAGATGAGGCTGAGCATGTTGGTTTTTAGTATTGGTGGACAGCTAATCAGACAGGTGGGCTCCTTGTACAGTGAGAAAAGGTTGATAGCGATGAAGGAAGAGAAAAATGATTTAATTTTTCATTTTCTTTCTTTATCCAATCTTACTTCTTTATCCCACTAATCCAAGCTAATCAATAAGTCACCAATTGAGGTCGTGCCTATTTGAAGGACAATAGAAAAAATAAACCTCGCGGATTTGAATAATATAAGTGTTGAAATAAGCTTCTAGGGCATTAGAATCAGATCACGTTCATAAAAAAAAGAAGAAGAAATAAATCCTACTGAAATTAAGTGTTGAAATAAATCCTTTAATTCATTAAAAAAGAAAAGGAAAAGGAAAATAACGCTTTTCTCCTACTGAAGCATTTTCTGCTTGCTCATAGGCTTTAGCTTCATTGTTGATATGTTACGGTGGCGGCTAGGCAAAAATGACTCTTGGCATGAATGATTAGCAGCAACTAATTAATTAAATGGGAGCAAAATGGAACATGCATGTATAGCGGCATTGAGCTTTTGCACCAAAGATCAAACTCACAAACATAAAAAATCTTTCCATGGATAGACGAAATTTCATTCCACATAAACACTCAATCGATCTGTTCTAACCAGAGGGAGTAAGTTTGAGACAGAGATCAACCCCTACATCGTCATCTTTGGAACATAATTTACCAGAAAATGCTTGAATAAAAGATGGCGCTGAAGCTGCAGCATGTAATGGTTGTGGGATGTAAGTTCGAGAAGGAAAGTGATGGTCAGGAGAAGATGATAGAAACAACAAGGGCTGCGATGGGTAACCACTAGCTACTTAGGGCCTAAATTTAGCAGCAGCAGCAGTAATATTGTTGCTAATAATTAATCTGGAGGATGGTAATTTGACAGCATGTGAGCAAACAACTGGTGCAGCTGCCATGAAGCGTCGGTCACAAAGCTAGTGGTTACGTCTTGGTCTTTGTCGCTCTCTTTTGTGAGCATTTTGATGGCCTCCCAGTGCTTGTGTGTTGGCGAAAGCTCGGATGCAAAAATTGCACTCGAATTTCCTGTTTTCTAAACTATTTTCAGTTTTTGGTGGGATTTCATCATCTTGCTCAGTCAACGGAAAACCAAAAAGCTTTAGTTTTTCATATCGATGAAAACAAAAACTATTATTCTTTTATTACTCGAAGTAGCTTACATTCTTATGTTGAATTTGAGGATGTCGTTCTAACTTCGTTTAACATTCAGCCACCAACCACATCTCATCAATCTGCAATAAATTCTGCAAAGATATTTATACACACACATTGAGCAATATTCAACATTTATCTGTCTTTATCAGACACCGCATCATGATAAATGTATTCTGTTTAACTATCTATATTTTTTTATTTAATGTAGATATAAAGTTATACCATTGATTGTCTTGTCGGGCACCAATATCAACAACACCATTAAAAAAAACCTTCATTTGCTAATATTTCTAGCATGGTTTTAAAATACAACCTTCGATCCACGATTTAAGTATCAATCAATCAAAAATAAAAAGTCACACCCGAGCATAACTTACATATTCCCTTTAGGGTTTTTACCCACCATTGACACCAAGCAGATGGTTAGCATTGTTCTGACTGGGATCCTATACTACGCACTTTTTATGCCAGTTGGATTCTTAAATATAATGTGGTTCGTTGACTATTAGTAAACCCCATCTTAGATTGAGTGAGGATTGCTTCCTCTATTGTTTCAAAAACCTAAACAAAAAAAAAATCTCCATCTTCTGGATGCAGTAATGGCAATGGTGGTGTGTGGCTTTGAAACAAAAGGGAAATTATGGCTATCCAACTCCATTCTTACACCATCAAGACAACGACTTTTCAACCAAATTTACAGTCGTTGCTTCAAATCTCTTTCAGGTATCTCCAATCCAACTATTTTTATTTTGCATTCTGATGTGTCTATTTGGGAGAGAGAGTGAGGTTGTTGTGTGGAGGAGAGAATAAAGGTTGTGGGTTTTGACGGAGACAGGTTGTGGTGGCAATGGCTGTTATGGGTTGACGCTACTAAAGTGAATATTAAATTCTACTCTCTAGGTTTCTATTGATGTGATGGTCTTGTAGAAACAAATTAACGGAAGATCAGTGCAAAGGCTTTTGTGAGGAGGTGGTTACCAAATCCATCAAATAAAGCTAGAGCATATATAGTTTAATATGCAGGTAATTTCACTGTTTCCTTCAATTTCGAGAGTCTTTGAGCTGTTTTTCTTCACCAATCTTCATGACAAGGAGATCCACTTGATGGAGATTGTAGTTCATGGTTTTGATGCAAGGTCCCATTTTTTTCCCTGCAAATATATGGATTCATTCATGTAAAAGTAAACTTGAGGGAAGAATTATCTTTAAAAATACAGTGAGTGTTGTTTACCTGGGCTTTTTTAAACTAAGTTCTTGTGTTTCATGTTCTACTGGATGACTGGTGGCATCGCTCTACAGTACTTATTTAGTAAATTCGCTGTTATTTGTTGTAATGCAGGATGGAGCAAGGGCGTGGAGGGAGATACCGATTTAAAGCCTGGTTGTAGCGTGCGCCACACATTTGACAAGAGCCCGACACAAAAATATTATGGCAATCTAATAATTATGGTGATTTTGTAATTTCAGTAATTCTATGTTTTATGGTGTTTTTTTTATTTTTACATTTAAAGTGGGGCTCTTTGGTTATTAAATGAAATGTAATGGAATCCTTATATATATGCGCATGCGCGCGCATGCTTGTATAGTAAATCATAGCGAGGATATAAAGTGTTTATCTGTTTATAAAATTTAGAATGTAAATTATAATATCTAAAAAATAAAAGAAATAATCAAATTATAAAACAGTGAGGATAATTTATTTATTAAAAATATCAATCATGTATTGCTTTCAAAAATCATTACTTTTAATTCTTTATTTTCTTATATTTTTAACAAAGATGTGTGTTTATTCTTTATTAGTAAATTTTGCTAACTACATAAAGTATGTAAATATATTATACTTTACTTTGAAATACATGAGAAAAATAATATATAAATAGCGTAAGTATAAATTTATTGTAGCACTTGGAAGCATTATTTTTTTTGTTTGATAATTATATAGTGTTGTTGGGTCCTGCTTTCAACCAAACATATTAATCTTGGGGTGTGGTTGGGTGATCGGACCTAATATTATTAGGTTTGGTTAGATAGTTAATTATTTTTAATTTTATTTTTTTGTTTTTTTATTTTTATTTTATTTATTTATTTTTCATATAGTAAAGAGAATAAATTGATAAGATTTTTTTATATTATATAAAATTTAGGTGATAATAATATTTTTTTCATTTTAGGTTGGGTTGAATTTTCTTATTAAAATATGTTTGTTTTTGTATTTAAAAAATGTTTTAAAAATTATTTTTTTATTTTTTTCTTGAATTCAGATTAAATTTTTTTTATGTTTGTGTATTACTTTGATGTGATGATATAAAAAATCAATGTTAAAAAATAAAAAAAAATCTTAATATATTTTTTAAAAAAATATTTTAAATATAAATTCATTACACTGTAAATCACACTGTAAATATCGAATATTTGTACTTTGGACAACATTGTAGCACCTAGAGAACATTGTCTTTTTTGTTTATTAGTCAAAAAGTGTTGTTGAGTCTGGCTCACAGCCAGATCAAAGGTTATTAGATCCGGTTTTTAGCTAGACCTACCAATATTGAATTTGGCTGGGCTACCAAATATTTTTAATTTTATTTTTTTTCCTTTCTAAACTTTTTTCTTTTATCATATTGAATTTCTTTGATTATATTGTAAAGAAAAAATAAATTGATGTGATGTTTTTTGTATATTGTACAAAAGTTGGTTGATGATATTTTATTGTCATTTCAAGTTTGGTTAAGTTTTTTTATTAAAACATGTTTATTTTTGCATTTAAAAAATTTGTTTAAAAAAATAATTTTTTCATTTTTGTCTTTATTTCAAATTAATTTTTTTATATTTTTGTTTTATTTTGATGTGATGATATAAATAATCAATTTTAAAAAATAAAAATATATATTATCTCAATATATTTTAAAAGAAAAATATTTTTAAAATAACATTTAAATAATAATATAATTGCTAGCATATTAGCCCGCATCTCTCAGTGGCTGAATAACAATTTTTTTTCTAATGTAAAAATGCTTGAGTTGAGTTTAAAAAAATAAAATATATATGCATCATCATCATCTTCAAATAAAATATTTTCTACAATAGCATCATGAATTGCACATAATAGAGAAGCACCGAATACATCACCAACTAATTTCTTTTCAATTAGTTTTTTTTCCTTTTAAGATATTTTAAATTTTATTTTTTTTCTCTTTAATTTTTTTCTTTTCTCTTATTGAATTTTTTTTCATACTGTAAAGATAAAATAAATTGATATGACTTTTTTTATATTAAACAAATGTTGGGTGATGATAATTTTTTTTATCATTTTAGGTTGGGTTAAATTTTTTTATTAAAGCATGTTTGTTTTTATGTTTCAAAAATATTTTTAAAAAAATTGAAATTTTTTATTTTTTCTTTACTTTAAATTAATATGTTTTTATTTTATTTTGATATGTTGATATAAAAAATAAATTTTAAAAAATAAAAAAAATATTATCTCAATTTATTTTTAAAAAAAATTATTTTAAAAATAACATTTATATAATAATATAATAGCTAACATATTAGCTGACCTAGTAGGCAATGACAATTTTTTTGTAATGTAAAAATGTTTGAGTTGGATTAAAAGAAAGAAATATATTTGCACCATCATCATCTTCAAATAAAATATTTTATATAGGAGCACCATGAATAGTGCATTAAAGAGTAGTGCCCAATACACCAACAACTAATTTTTTTTTTAAAAAAAATATTTCTAATTTTATTTTTTTCTCTAAATTTTATTTCTTATTTCTTCCTGATTTTTTTGCATTTAAATTGATGACTTTTTAATATTGTACAAAAGATGGGTGATGATATTTTTTTTATGTCAAATTACGTTGAATTTTCTTATTAAAACATGTTTGTGTTTGCATTTTAAATTTTTTTAAAAAATATGAATTTTTTTATTTCTTTCTTTACTTCAAATTAACATATTTTATTTTTTATTTTTTATTTTTTATTTTTTATTTTTTATTTTTTATTTTGATGCGATGATAAAAAAAAATTAGTTTTAAAAAATAACATTTACATAATAATATAATAGCTAACATATTAGCCTACGCTTTTTAACGGATCAATAACAATTTTTTTAATGTAAAAATATTTGAGTTGGGGTAAAAGAAAGGAATGTATTTGCATTATCATCATCTTTAAATAAAGTATTTTCTATAGTAGTATCACACGTGTGTGGTGTCGCGATGAATCATCCACCCTCAAGGTATATTGTGTATATCTTGGCAAATATGGGGAGATAAGAAATTCTTAATTTTTATCAGTGAAAAATTAGAATGGAAGTTACCACATAGTATTCTAGTCACTAGAAATTCTAACTAGTCTTAGAGATCGAGTACAAAGATTGGTTGTATGAAGTGAAGGTATTAGCACTCTAACTACACTCTGCCTAAGGTAAGCTATATTATTTTGTTGACTAATAAAATCTAAGGACTTGTTGGTAAGCTGCATTATTTTGTTGTTTGATAAAATCTAAGGTCTTGTTGTGGTTTTTAATTGTCGGTCTATCTATAGTTTAACAAAAATCATCTTCTGTAAGGAGATTCTTGTCTTATTGAGTAAGAACCGAACTATTCTATGTTGTTAAAAGAAATAACTTTGTAATATTCAGAATATATTTTACATATAAATTTGTAATCCCTGATATTAAAACAAAACAAAATATTTTTATGTCTTTTGATGAAAACCAGATATTTTAATACCGGATATGTATTTTTACAGTATAAAATGTGAACCAATATGAAGAAAAAGTTATTCAAAATATTTTTTTTTAATTAAATTGTACCTAGCCCAACCATTTTGGGCTGGGCCAGTGCTGCAAGCCTATTAAATAGTGGGTCTCTCCAATATTTAGATGCAACATGAACAATATTGAAAAAGACTCCAAAGTAGAACAACAAGGTGGAAAGGGAGGCAAAAGCTTACCTGTAGTTGCTCCTCATAATACTAGCGGCGGTGGAGGTAGCAGAATGCAGTTGCTATAGGTAGTCATTACGATAATTTTTATATTTTGTCAAAGGAATTTTTTTGTTAGTATTTGCACTATCATTTTGTTAGTAATTAATTTACTAACAAAATCACTATTGAAAATGTTCTATTAATAAATATATTATTGATAATTTTTTATTAATCGATAAGTCTATTAAGTCTATTAATAATAAAAAAATATTATTACTAATGGAGTTCTTTAATCTTTCATGAGAGATGTTTGCTCATTTATTTTTTGTTTAACATGCTTTTTCGTTGCTACATGAACTAGATTAATCATGAGGATTTATAGTTCTGTACAAGTACCTAGTTTGTCACATGATTACATGTGATTTGTTTCTTTGGATCTTGTACTTGACACCGTTTCCATCTTGAAGATTTCTCTTGAGATGAGAGCTAGAGTCTGGCTTGGTCCCTCTCAAATTGAGAGCTCACGGAATTCTAACCAAACTAGAGTTGTGTACTAAAACAACAGGAAAAAAAAAAAGAAGGTGAAGGATTTTTTTTTCTTTTTCTAAATGCTTGGAAAAAAAAGAATAAAATCAACTCAAATAAATGTGTAAAAAATAAATTCAATTAAAAAAATTCATATGAATTTTTTTAAAAAATCTTATAAATAAATCAACTAAAAATTGATCTTATATGGAAAAAAAACTTCTACAAACAATATTCATACAATTATCTAGAACAAAAATAATTAAAAATAAAATAAAAACAAATATAGAAAAAAAATATGAAAAAAATAAAAAAAAAAAATCTTACCTTCATATAGTTGCAAGTAAAGCTAATAAGAGAAAAAAACAACTCGTAAAGTATACTAATTAAAAAAAAAACTACAAAGAAAGGAGAAGAAGCATACTTGAGCATGGAGAAGAAGAGATGGAGGCGAGGAGAAAAGTGAAAAAAAATAGATATTGATCTTTTATACATAAAGGGAAAAGGAAGATAAAGAAAAAGAAAAAAAGAGCCGAGTCTGTTGTAAAATTGGGAATTCTAGACTTTTTATTGGGGCTTTTTATCGACGATTTTACTGATGAATAATTAAATATTAATATTTTTAATTATTTCATCAGTGATTCCATTAGTAACCACCAAATATCACCAAAACTTTTCAATTTATTGATGATTCTATCTGTAATATTTAATTTAAAATTTTAATTTAATCTATACTTTTTATAAAATTGTCAAATAACACCGATGACTTTTTAATTCGTTGGTAATTTTATCTCTAAAAAACAGTAATTAAGAGTACAATTGGGAAGTGAAAAGTTTCATCGCTCTCTAAAAAATACAAATAAAAAATTTCATCGGTGATTCCCTTTATAATTGACATAATAAACAGTATTCACAGTTTACCAATAGTTTTACAATTGGTAATTTTATTGGTAAAATCATCATGTTATCTTTTTATTACTTTGTTTTGATTATTTTGTTTCCTACTATAATTCTCTTGGTATATACCGATAAAATATTGCTCTTAGTAAAAGCTGTTAGTAAATTTTTGATGAAAATATTCTCTTGATATTTCTGCTTGTATTTATCAATTTTCTAGTAGTAGGTGAAGGCGGCTGAGCTGAAATGACCACGAGTTCCTCTTCTCTCCTTTTCTTCTATCTCGGTTCAATTTCTCCTCTACCTCTACTAGTGGCAGAGCTGCTATCATTAGTGGCTCAAGGTAATTCTCATGGCAATGAAAAGGAAGGTGACGATGGGTGGTAATGGTAATGGTGGCGACTGTAGTGGTTTTCCGCTCTTATTTTCTTTTCTTTCCCATTATTTTTTTTATTTTCTCCTTGCTATTTTTTTCTTTCTTTTTTCTCTATTCCTTCCCTTCTTGCTCTCTCTTCTTCTCTAAATTTATAAATAAAAACAAAGGGAGAAAGTGCCCTACTACCCCTACCCAGTCGTGAAAGAAATGTATTTGCACCATCACCATCTTCAAATAAAGTATTTTCTACAGCAGCACCATGAATAGTGCATAAAAAAGTTGCGTTCAATACACTGACAGCTAATTTCTTTCCCTTTAATTTTTTTTACTTTAAAGATATTTTCAATTTTAATTTTTTCCTCTTTAAATTTTACTTTTATCTCTTACTGATTTTTTTTCATACTATAAAGAGGAAATAAATTGGTAAATTTGTTATCATATACAAAAGTTAGGTTATGATAATTTTTTATCATTTCAAGTTGAGTTGAATTTTTTTTATTAAAGCATATTTGTATTTCTGTTTCCAAAATGCTTTTAAGAAATTTTCAAATTTTTATTTTTTACTTAAAATTAATATTTTTTAATGTTTTTATTTTATTTTGATGTGATGATATAAAAAATAAATTTTAAAATATAACATTTACATAATAATATAATAGTTAGCATATTGACCTGCGCTTCTCAACAAATCAATAACAATTCTTTTTTTTAATATTAAATTGCTTGAGTTGGGTTAAAAACATAAAATGTATTTGCACATTTATAATCTTCAAATAAAATATTTTTTACAGTAATATCATGAATAATGCATGGTAAAACAACGCCTAATACAGGAACAACTGATATCTTTCCTTTTAATTTTTTTCTTGTAAGATATTTTTAATTTTATGTTTAATCCTTGTTAATTGTTTTTCTTTTTTTTTTTTCTATTGATTTTGTTTTACGTACTGTAAAGAGAGAATAAATTAATGTGACTTTTTTGTATTGTACAAAAATTAAGTGATGATAATTGTTTTTATTATTTCAGGTCGAGTTGAATTTTTTTATTAAAGTATGTTTATTTTTTCATTTACAAAAATAAAAGAATAAAATTTTTTACTTCAAATTAATATTTTTTAATATTATTTTTATTTTGATGTGATAATAAATATAAGGAGTCAGATCTAAGACTATTAGGTTTGGTTATAGAGCCAGATCCAATGCTATTTAGTATGGTTCTGTAATTAAATTCAAGGTACTTAAAATCATGTTTTATTTTTTTAACATTTGAAATAAACATTATTATATATATATATATATATATATATATATATGTAAATTCAAAGAATACTATATTTAATAATTGATAAGATCTTTCCATCATAGTATTCTTGAAGTATAAGACCAATATTCAGTATTCTTGAAATAGTAGACTAATATCATGTTTGGAAGTATGGTAGTTGTTAATTTTGAAATGTTTTTTATTTTAAAATATATTAAAATATATTTTTTATTTTTTAAAATAATATTTTTGACTTCAACACATCAAAATAATTTGAAAATATTAAAAGCATATTAATTTAAAATTAAAAAAAATTAAAAAATTAAATTTGTTTTAAAACACTTTTTCTGCAATGTTAAATATTGCCTTCAAAGATAATAGTAGTAAATGGATCCCCAAGAGTATTCCATAAATTTTCAGTGATAATAAATATTTTCTTATACTTTTTTTTAATGATGGATCTGAAGGAAAAGAATTATAAAAATAACTATAGAAATAGTTAAATTTTCATAATATAAAAAATAATATTAAGGTGATGATATAGATTTAAAACTTTGGGAGCTTAATTATTAATTGGAATAAGTTAAATAAGCTTGATTAATTTTAAAAAATAAAAACAATAAAAAAACATAAAAATAAATGCTTCTTAATTTTATAAAACAATACCATATAAAAATGTTATTATATTGTACAACAATTCATAATAAAGTCTTGGTGCAGTATAATGTAATGATGTCTATGAGTTGTTTTTATAATTGTAATTCATGGTCAATTTAGACCCTGATTATTTGTAGGAAAATAATATTTTTTAAAAAGTAAATTTTAGAAAAATAAATTTCAAGAAAATAAATTATTTTCTGAAGTTTGGTAGTTTAATGGAAAATATGTTGAAAAACACTTTTTAGTGTTTGATTATATCATAGAAAATGAGTTGAAAAATAACTTATTAATGTTTTATTTTTCTCATGTTTATTAAAATAATAAGGATTAAATCTTACAAATTAAAAAGTTGAATGAGAATGAAATTGAAAAAAATTATAATTGATAAATTATCTCAAATAAAATAAATAATAATTAAAATAATAAAGATCAAATCTAAAAAATAAAAGATGAAGAAATTAAAATAATAATAGTTAACATTTTATAAATTATTTCAAATAAAATAAGTAATAATCAAAAGAATGAAAATCAAATTTGATAGATAAAGTTTTTTAATAAAAAATATAATAAAAAAACAAATAACAATTATTAAAATAAAAATAAAAATAAAAATAAAAATTAAATTTTAAGAGATAAAAATAAAATTATATATATATAAGGATTAAATTTGATATAATCAGCAACTAATATAATATTTTTAAATTTTTAAAAACTTTTAAAAAATATTTTCTGTCTAAATTTTTAAAAAAATAACTTTTATGAAAACTAAGTTAAATTATTTTTATTAACCAAAATTTTTAATAACAAATAAAAATATTTTTTTTTTTTCAAAATCAGTTTTTAAAAAACAAATATGATATGAAATGCTCTCTTCCCACGTAACAAACCGTGAACCAATCATAATTTTACATGTGAAAACCTTTTTATGCATGGCCCTGTTATCTCTCAAAAGGCCCAGCCCATTTCCATCTCTCACCTTCTGGCGCATCTTATCTGACTTAACTTCCTTTATTTGCTAACGGTAACCATAACGTCCGCGCATTTTAGCATTAATGGCTAACATACGCTGATTTGTTTTCGCGGCCCACTTCTCACTTTGGCCGTTGATTCAGGAACTGAAAATATCTGCGGTCACAACGGATTGATCAGACCGAATTCCCTAAAACCATTAAAGGAATCCAATGGCTGAAAATCAACAAAGTGACTCCGTAACCGGTGCCTCTCATTGCGCACGATAGCTTGTGGATTCAATTTAACCTATCGTCTACCAGGAGTGCGCATAACTCTCTCCAGATGAAGCTACCCGCCTGTTCAAAAGCAGGCACATCGTCTCTCCAGAACTCAAATCTTTAATTCAATTCAAATTGATAGGTATGAAATCTTCTTTTTTTTGTTTTCTGGAGATTTCAATTGCATGCATTTTATTAGTTTTGCTTGTGATCACTGTGATTTTATTGTTTAACTTTGATGAGTTTGTTCAAATTTGGATTGGATCATGCATGGGAGTCGAAACCTGTGGTTAAAGTGGAAGTGTGTAGAAGATTCGTAGAATTTTAGGGTTTTTTTAATGAGTGGGTCTGCACTGTAGAAATTGGTGAAAAATTGTTTAGAGATGACATTTCTGTGTTGATGCCAATGAAAATGAGAATGTGTTTTTAGGTTTGCTGCACTATGAAATTTGCTTAAGCAGAAGCATAAAAAAAATTATTTGTTTGAGCTTGCCAATCAACATATAATGATGCATTTGCATTAACTTAATGCATGAGATGGAAGTAGTTGCATTTCATATATGCTGTTGGTCGCTCATTAAATTCTTCGACAAATCTAGGAGAACATGCATTTGTATTCTCGATGTAGCCCTCAGCTAATGTTGGAGATTCCTGCCACGAAAAACTCCTGATATTGGTTTATAAGTTCATGAGCATTTAGTATTATTTTTGTATATAATAGTCGAAAAATATGTTGGGTTTAATGGTTAGAAAATGCACATTTTCTGAATGTAAAACAACAGATGAGAATAGCTCTTGTCAGGGAGGAACATTTTTCAGCGTCAAAAGTATTAAAAAAAGTTATTTTCATCTTTCCAAAGTGAGGAAATGAGAAAAATATTGCAAGCACTAAAAAAAAAATATATAAAAATTCATTTCTCAAAGTTGTAAAAATTCTGTGCAGGTCTCTTATATCTACAATATCATTTGTCTACTATGGAAATAATGTCCAGATTAACAGATGTAGTGAAAGAAACTTCTGAAAGTGGCATGGATTCATGCCCAGATGATATTGGAACTGTGGAGGAAGTACCAGAGGACACAATTTTGTCACGGCAAACTTCTGTTAACCTTGTCCCTTTTATTGGTCAGAGATTTGTTTCCCAAGATGCCGCATATGAATTTTATTGCAGTTTTGCAAAGCAATGTGGCTTTTCAATCAGACGCCACCGCACTCGAGGAAAAGATGGTGTAGGTAGGGGAATCACAAGAAGGGATTTCACATGCCATCGTGGTGGCTATCCTCAGATAAAAGCTTCGGATGATGGAAAGCTGCAAAGAAATCGAAAATCATCTCGATGTGGATGCCAAGCATACATGCGAATAGTTAAAAGAGCTGATTTTGATGTTCCTGAATGGCGTATAACTGGTTTTAGCAACATTCACAACCATGAACTTCTGAAATCAAATGAAGTACAGTTACTTCCTGCTTATTGCACCATGTCTGCAGATGAAAAAAGTCGGATTTGCATGTATGCAAAAGCTGGCATGTCGGTTCGACAAATGTTGAGGTTAATGGAACTAGAGAAGGGTGTTAAACTTGGCTGTTTACCATTCACAGAAATAGATGTCAGAAACCTGTTACAATCTTTTAGGAATGTTAATCGAGATAATGATGCTATTGACCTTCTTGAAATGTGCAAATACAAGAAGGACAATGATCCCAACTTCAAGTACAACTTCCACATTGATGCAAATAAACGCTTGGAGCAAATTGCTTGGTCATATGCTTCATCTATTCAATCATATGAGGCCTTTGGAGATTCCATAATTTTTGACACAACACACCGTTTGGATACCTATGACATGATTCTAGGGATTTGGATTGGGGTGGACAATCATGGAACTAATTGTTTCTTTGGTTGTGTGCTTCTGCGGGATGAAAATACAGAGTCTTTTTCCTGGGCATTGAAGGTAAGGAGCTGTGTAGCATTGCTTTAGGTGTGGGATCTTTTGCAATGTTGTTGTAACTTTCATGCATAGGACATCATTATAATCATTCAAACCAATCAAATCCCCTTTTTGTTCGACCATAGCTCTCATGCATTCAGCCCGAGGTCAAGTAACCTACATAGTGATGAAGGGTTCTGTGAAAGCTACAGGTACATGAATTTAGCAATAAATCTTTCCAAACAAGTAACACCTGCAAACACATTTTCCTTTTTTCCTCTATGACCTCATTCAAAAAATTCAATTTATTTCCTTTCATAAATGAGTTAATTGTCATTCCTTTCCAATGTAATATGCATCCAGTACATTGTAAATCCCTGCTACATGAGCCGCACAAGACAGTTTTTTATTGCCCTTTCTCTCACTTCTTCAGGATTGCTTTCGTATGCTTCTTTTTTTTTCACTCTAAAAACCACTGTCTTGTTTCTTTTTCTCCTAAGTCTGGATATCATCTTTAGAATGATTGATAGCAAGTACATTTAATTTTTTTTCCACAAAAGTGTTCAATTAGGATTTTCTTGCATTTATTTCTTTGATCCATCATCTTGAAGACAATACCATTGCCAGTCATGCATCCAACTTTTGTATGCCATCTTAAAGACCAACAGTTTCACTATACAACTCAAGAAAGCTTCAGTCCCAACTATTGAAATTTGGTTTGCATTTTTTCTTGAAGCATTTGAATATGTCTCATAACCGTTTCTTAGCTGTTTCCTCCTTCAAATTTTTTATGACAGACATTCTTGGAGTTCATGGATGGAAAGGCCCCAGAAACTATATTAACTGATCAAAATATGTGGCTTAAAGAAGCCATTTCTGTTGAAATGCCAGGGACCAAGCATGCCTTTTGCATATGGCATATCATTGCAAAGTTCTCTGATTGGTTTTCTGCTCCTCTAGGATCACAATATGATAAATGGAAGGCTGAATTCCACCGGCTCTATGGTTTGCAGTCGGTGGAGGATTTTGAACTTGGATGGAGAAACATGGTTGATGCATATGGAATGCATGGAAATAAGCACATCATCAGTTTATTTGCATTGCGCACATTTTGGGCACTGCCATACTTGAGGTGCTACTTTTTTGCTGGAATGACCAGTACTTTTCAGTCAGAGTGCATAAATGCTTATATCCAGCGGGTTTTGAATGCTCAGTCTCTTGATAACTTTGTGGAGCAGGTAGGAGACGTACAACCTTTTCTCTTATATTCATGCTTAATGTTGTCAGATTTTGTTACTTTAACCTTCTGTTTTCAGGTAGCTGCTGCTGTTGAATTCAAGGAACCAGGACCAAGACAAAAGATACAAAGAAAGGTTCATAAAATCTCCCTTAAAATGGGATCTCCAATTGAATCTCATGCTGCAACTGTTCTAACACCTTATGCCTTTAATAAACTACAAGAAGAGCTTGTGTTGGCTCCACAATATGCATCACTAATGGTGGATGAGAGTTATTTCATCGTGAGAATCCATACAGATATGGATGGAGGGTGCAAAGTTATTTGGATTCCTCATGATGAATTCATTAGCTGCAGCTGCCATTTGTTTGAGTTTTCAGGAATTCTTTGTAGACATGTTCTCCGTGTTCTATCAACTAACAACTGCTTTCACATTCCGGACCGATATCTACCTGTTCGTTGGCGTGATGCCAGTACTTCTTTGACCAAGCCCTTCCAGACTTTTACTTCAGAAGAACATGCAGAAAAGGCTCAGTTATTACAGTCCATGGTTTCAACACTTCTTACAGAATCAATAGAGACAGAAGAACGTCTTGATGTTGCTTGTGATCAAGTTGCTGAGTTGTTATCTCGTATCAAGGAATTTCCTAGGCCAGGACATGGTTGTAATGATATTGGCTATAATAGTCCATCTGACTCTTTGATACTTCCAGAGGTTGAAGATTCTGATGGATTTGTCCATGGTTTTGCTGATGGAAATTCTCATGAACCTTTAACTTTGGGAAAGATGAAAGAGAGAAGACTGAGAGATGGCATTAATATCTTCAGGAAACGTAGGCGATGCTCTGTGCCTTGCTGTGGACAGTATGGACATGATGCAACTGATTGTCCAATGATGGAAGGTGGTGATTTGAATGGAGATGGACTAGGATTTCTGTAGGTAAGTTTCTGGAGATTGATAGATGTGTGAAGTAATAGTCGTAGGCAGCCCTATGCTGTCAGATTAACACCAGCAGTTTATAATTTTTCCTGCAAATTTTGTTCCGCTTCTTTTGTATAGAGATCTAGTAATTATTCTATCAAGTATTAGAAAAATCGAGAAGCTTATTATTGTCATATAATGCAAGGTGAATGATCATATTCCTAATCTCTGATAGAGAGCACAGAATTACCCACCTCTTTTACATTAGATGCCAACCTGTTGTTGCATATGATGTCATTTGTGGAGGGGGAAAAAAAATTGGACTTCATATTTGGAGCAAACTAAATGTTTCAATTAGATTGATAGTTTTTTTTTTTAAATCCATTTCTAGTAGTTGTTGCTGATGGTTTTTTATGGTTGCCAAGCATAGTTCCGTTTATTTGAGCTAGTAAAATAGTATTCATCCTACTCTGGAATGAGCTTAATAAATCACATCAGAAACTGGGCTGGTCAAATCAACAGTGATTTAGTTCTTTCTTCTTTCTTAGGCTAGTTCTTGTCATGCATGGATCTTTCTTTGAAAGTAGCTGGAATTGAGGGGGAAAAGAAACTACTTGCATTTATCCAACAAAGAGGCTGGAATGGTCAGCGTGTGATACATTCCCTGCAATTGATTGGTTTTATAATCTGGAAAACCTGGTTATGTTTCTCCCTCATTGGATGGGAAGGTTATTGAAGAATTTTTGTTTTCTTTATGTGCTAGTTAAACTACCCTACAGGTCAGAGTATGGTGAAAGGGCTTCTGTCAAGGCTTGAACAACCGCAAATCCAGCAGTATAAGGTCTTGTCAGGTTTCTCATATGTTTTTGTGGTCTGAATTGTGCATCGCTGATCTGAGCTGCTTATGATCGATATTGGTTCAGTATTTTTTTCTCTTGTGGATTTGGCTGGTGGATGATCTACCTTGGGTGATTCTAAACCAGGTTATCAAGTAAATACAGCATATATTCAAAGATGGGATTCTTTTGTGTTATGCTTTCTCTACTTGTCATTTTCAAACCCATGCACGATGGTTTCTTGATTCACTTCACGGATGCGTGACCCTTTTCCACTCCTGTGAGAAGTGGTGATAATATGACCACACTGATGTTTAGCAATAGCCAAATCATGGAATTCACCGTCTTACTCAAGGGAATTCCGTGTTGAATGGATGATGACGTCGATTGCCTTGCACTTGCCTTGTCAACCATTGGTGCTGCAAACCTGTTTGAACGCAGAGACGGAACTGATATTGTCTTTCAGTGTTGTATGCATTTATGGATACTGCTGATACAGAGTACTGATGGATTCTGGTTTTCAGAATTGCTTTCATTGAGGGGAAGAGAAGGGGCAAGTGTGGCCACAGATAGTTTTTCCTTACAAGGGATTTGGTGATCTTGGCTCCTTGACTGATGTTAGACTATGTGGCTGGTTATTAGAGAACAATAGAAACTAATATTTATCTACTGATATCTATTAAGCATCAGAGTTGTACATTGGCTTGGAATGTTACGAATTCTACAATATCCCATTACACAGAAATTTAGTACAGATCAGTACAGTAAAGCACTCATTCCCTATTTTCGGTGTCATCAGCTATTGAAACCTTGCTTAGCCTACTTGGTAATGTTTTCACATCACTGGATCTGGCCTTTCGACTTCCACCATGGCGGCTGCTCGAACCATAGAGGGCTCTGTGTGCAAGCGCTTTTCCAAAGCGCGGGACAGCTGATGTCGGTGTCTCGCTGTTAACTGAGGTTTGCGTTGAGGTATTCTGGATGCTGTCGTTGTTGGTGTCAGAAACCTCAACATCTGCCTTTTCAGTTGCCATCTCTCTCTCTCTCTCTCTCGTCTAATCGCTTCCCTGAATAGGGGGAAGGAGTTTCGCGAGGCTGTAGCTCTACAAGGTGTGTGGAATACAAGGCGAGCGATTATATACGAGTTAGAAAAGAAAGGATTAGAAGTGAGCATAAAACTTTGTGATCTTTGCCTGGTGGAATCTGAAGCTGGCAAAGTTTTTTATCGCCGAAAGATAACTCCATGGCAAGACTCTTTTAGCAAAGAAGTGATACTTATCTTGAAAAGGAAGAAACGAAACCGTTAATCTGTGATCTGCACAATCAACCATTATGGCATTATTGTGGCTGCCTCTCGCTTGCCTTTTTGGCGAAGACAAGGCACCTCGCAATAATATTTTTCATGACGAGGAGCTCGAAATCCTCCTGCAGGTGGAGGTTAGATAAATATCAATACACGCTTGGCAATTTGCTATGATTAATCACCAGTCAAAACTAACAAGGCTGGTGACCCACAGAGATAGAGGGAGGGGAGACTTGCGACGCGCAACTTTTGGGCTAATGTTGATTCTCTGCTGCCCCTTGTGAATACAGGAAAGCCTCCGAGCAGGGCTTGTCTTCGTATTTTACCTTATCTTTTTTTTCCAGCTCTAAGGAATGAGTAAGGTTGAAACAATCCAATGCCTTTTTCCCCTATCCGGAACACCTTTGTACGCAGTGATCTTCTTTTTTTCCTTTTTCTTTAATTTTACGTCTCTATGTTGCCACTAGGAATTAAAGTGGAAAGATGACGCAAATAATCTCAAGACTAAATTAATCCTGACTCTCGATCATCGTTTACCCCGTTTAACGAAGGGTAGAAATGATTACAAAAATGGAGGAAAGATTGGTACATTGAAAAAAATGAAGGCCGATACCTAATCCAATATAACACAAAGGCGGCTCAAGGTTGTCTTCCGGAGGTTCGGATCAAATCCCACCTCTACACAGGTTTTGGGGGGATGAGCGAAAGATCACTAGGCATATCACTGAACAAAACAAGACACTGTTGCAGGAATAACAATGTATAGGGAACAAGCAGCATCTACAATACCATGCAGTCTCACATGCCTTTCAAAATAAAATCTCCACTGGTACAAAACTAAGGTGCTCCGCTTCTTTGAATGGAACATGGCTTGCAACAGCGATTATGGGCCATCAACTTGCATGTCATATTTAGTTGTAAGCAGGGGCGGAGCAAGAAAAAAAAACTAAGGGGGGCAAATTAAAAATTAAGAGGAGCAAAGTTAAAATTTTAATTATTTTTACAAATTTTAATTATTTTTACAATATTTACAGGGGAGGGGGCTGGGAAAAAAATTTCCTGCAGGGCCCCGCCCCCCCTGCCTCCGCCACTGGTTGTAAGCACCAAAACATTCAGAACATTGACTATAGATTCAGCAAACTATAGATCTGAAGGGAAAGAATGAAATAGCGAGAAGCAACAGTAACTATGGTATGTTCTAATTTAGTGGTATGTTTTAACAGTAACCTGCATGTCATGTTTAGTTGTAAGCGATAATTGTATATGAGGTATGACATTGTATCAGCCATTCCACTGAAGAAAATCAATGGTTGAAAGATTGTTTAATAATAATAGTTTTAAACATGTTGGTGGATCATCCTCTGTCAGTGTGTGCATGCGAGCACACGCCTCTGCATGTGTCCACAACGTGCAGAAACTTGCACCAATAAGCAGAACGCCAGCCATTACACAAACAAATATTTATTTTGGGGAGAGATTGGGTGGAGAAGGAATAACTCAGAACAGGACTGGCAGCCAAGTAGGAAACAGTCTTACCAAGTTGTTTTCTGGTGAACCCCAATAGAAACCTTGAATGGCTGCTGTGAAAAGGTCACATGCAGCCAATGCATAAATGATGAGTGCATTCATTCCCATCCACTGAAGTACCATTGTGGGCTTTCTAAAATGTTAGACATCAACCTGCATAAAATATGGTTGAATTGAAATGATTCTTTCATGCCAATCTCCTTCAGTCTCTTGTTCTTTTCAAAATCCCTCCACTGCACACAATACAGATTGCCCCAGCAGTGTCAAAAGTGGGAAAGAAAAGAAAAGGGGATGACAAAACAATGGGACTGAGAATTGTATAGTTACAACATCTTCATGTGATGGGAAGCAAGCCATGTCAGTGTATCTAACAAGAGCATGGATATAAACAGATAAAAACTCTAATGTTGTCAACCACGCCAATAATAAATCCAAGTTAAGATCTAGCCAATCTCCTATAGATGGCAGGGAGATTTCCTACATCCTCATAAAACTATTTCTTCCTCAACCTCAAAAGCCATGATAATTCCAAAGCTCTACACGGGAACCTAATTTACCAAGTTCAATGAAATTTTAGGTAAAGAAGATGCTCAGACATTATAACAAGATAAATCAAGCTCTGTAGACCTACTTATTTAGCCATGTTGGTGGTAAATTGATAACAAGTAAGCCATGTCAATGTATTGAAAGCAGGTATAGATCAGAACAGACGAAACACCACTAAAACTAAGCTGAAGCTTTCAATCCATAATCATGTCAAGAAGAAACCGCCTGTTTCTGTATTATCATAATTTCCCTGATTTTAACCCAATTAAATTGTATGAATAGCTCAGACCAAGTGATATGAGTCAATACGATCTCCTTGTTGAACACAAGAAAGCAAGTGCATGGTATATCAATTTAATATCATAAGTTTTTCTGAATAACCAGAGAACTACCAAGTGCAACGCTAGAATTTTTTTATTCATTATTTATCTATTTGTTTATTAGGTAGCAAGCGAATGATAAACTTACTATGTAAAAGATAATCATTAAAGCCAAGCCTGATGCTTCCGCTCTAATGCACACATAGCTCAACATATATAACGGTTAATAAAAAGGAACACCTGAAATATTCACAAATATTACTTAACGGAAAAAGAGAAAATCCTGGTAGAAATCATTGATGCTAAATTAATATTTAAAATAGGAAATCTACCAAGAAGTTTTCACACATATCCAGTAATGTACAGTGAAAGAACACGCTGACCACAAATAAAGCCTCTGCATGTGTCCCTGCAGCAAACAAGAAAGATAAATATTGTTATCCAAGTCCATCACACCATAATGTTGCCACAAATTGGTGCACCATGCACATAGTAAAAGACCAAAAGGTACCCACAGATGCACTATAGATTATAGAACAAGATGTGTCATACCTTAAAAATGAACAAGTATACGACCGAACTGCAATCAAAGAAAACATGTTATAGAAGCCATCAAGAAACTGAAAAGATTGTTAAGAAAAGAAATCAACACTAAAGTTTGTCACTGACACAAAAGCTTCTTCTTCTTTTTTTGGTGTCCAAAGATTATGTAAATGAAATGCTATTTCAGCAGAAAATTTTCCTTCATTTTTTGCAATCAATTAGAATGACACCCTCAAGTTGCTATGGATATTTCTATATTTTAATATATTAGTATAATCTATTTGTCCTCCATGTGGTTGATAAACATCAGAGCATTTAATTTTCTTTCCTAACATAGTAACTGATTCTTAAATTCATCTAAATCTATCTATTTATCAGTTTCATTTTTTGAGTGTCACCACATTTTTCAATTAGGTCTTTCATCTAGAAATCTCAAATTCTCATCAATCCAGTTTTGTTTGAGTGCATACAATGATATAAAATATTAACCAAAGTTGATGACTGGACTCCATTGAAATATATGTGATACTTAAGGGACCTCATTGATAAATTATTAAATTTGGGAAACCTAATTGATAATTGGCAAAAACAAGGAATCCATGTGAAGTTTTTCAAAACTGGAAAAAAAATAAAATAAAGGAACTGACTATTTGCTGACATGCTAAGAGCTGTATCACTATACATTTGTACAGTGAAAGCATCTGAAATGGGCACTTGGCTTTAATGTATGTTATTATAATGGAGAAAATAATCTGGTGATTCATAAGAAATGGTGCAAGAGAAAGCATTGCAGTTTATCTGACCTCAAGATGCCCTTGGAGTCAAATGGAGCAAAGGAACCAACTAGGTGAATCTGGTACTAGAGGTTTATAGTCAGGAGAATTAACACTACATTGCTATGAAAACAATGTAATTGTTATGTGTTAGAGAGTACCTCAGAACATCTCCATTGTTCTTCTATACACAGGATGCGGATATAGATGATGCTCATCAAGAAAAAATCAATCAATCAGGCCAACTGCATTACAAGGAACTTCAAGACTTCCTTCACTCCACAATTCACCTATAAAACAAGATACAGTGGTTTAAGTCAGTTCCATATACCAGAGGGAGAATAATAGAATTAAAGCTTGACAATAGCAAGAATTCCATTGGAAAAACAATGGTAATAGCTGAGAAACCATAAGTATATTCTGATGAAATAAAATAAAGTTTTATTTTGCCGTCTTTTGGAAATGGAGTTCAGGAAAATGCTAAACAGTCATCTGGTTGTTTAACGATAAAGAATGGGCAGTCAACCGAGTGCACCAGCTTAGCTGTCAGGTCTTGTTTGACAGTTTTCTTGCTACCTTTGCTACTTGATTGCAGTTCAATATATTAAAAAGTTGTGACACTGTTCAGATAGTTTCATTGGGCATAGTTTCAGTTGGGGGCAAAAACTGAATGAAAAGAAAGAGATCAGAGACAGTCGCACTTATGTCCAGAAATCAAACAAGACATCCATTATGTATTCCACAAAAACAGATTCAAAACTATTTTCTTGTACTCTGGATTCTCTTGGCAAGAGAATTTTATATGACAAGTCAAGAAAAAGAAAAAAAAAAAGCAAACAGCAATGGAGAAAAAGGACCTTGTTTGAGCAGAAAATGGTTGATAAATCAACATAAAACATGCTTCCGGTGAAGAATGGCCCACTAACAGAGCTGAACCAAAGAAAGTCCAATCCCAGAGACGATAAAAACTAATCATTCATGTGACATGGCAGGTTGAGAAAAGAGAAAACAGTAACATCAGCATCTTTGCTGATATAACCAAACTTTTACATATGGATAATTCGATCTTTACGTGTTAGATGAAATGGTAGAAATCGTACAATTCAACTCACAATTTTAGTACCAGATTTGTAACCAAACAGATGTGCGCTTGGAACTTCGAATTCCCAGTCTGGATCATAAAGGCCATACAGCCAGAAAGCGACCATCCTGCAAAACAAAACAAAAAGTGAACACTCTCGGAATATTAAAAGTGATGTACTATAAACTTTATCATCAAAATCATTAAATTAACGATCTTTCTAATTAAATTTACTTTGCCACCAATATGCATAAAACATCTTATCCAGCATTCAGTTTATGGTTGAGCAATAAGCTTAACCTCTTTTTTTTTTCTGCCCTTGAATTTTGATCCAATAGGGATGTACTTTGACACAATGGGAGTCACTTGTATTTCCTTTTGACTTTTGCGAGAGAAGCAAAATTGGAGAGCACAGCAGACTCTTAGTGAAGACCTGCAACCAAACGTTTGAGCATATTTTTTGGTTTCTCAGGTATACCTTCTAATAAGTCTAACAAATATAACGCATTTGGGAATCTACCTTTGCGTACTGGGCTACTCATGCCAGTTTCGCATTGCCTTTCCTAGGCCTGTGCTTCCTGTGGTAGGTGTATATGATCAGATGCAGGCCAAGCTCCATCTTAATATGGTTGGTCATTTTTTTTTATCAGATATCTTTTCAATCCTCGAGCTAAAATAACTGGACCTGGTGATGGGGGCAAGCTTCAAAGTACAAAGCCCTTCCAGATGCCAAAATGGAAGAAGTAAAATTCTTATAACATCATGTTATTCTTGAATCCAACATCATGATTATAGTACAAGAAATCACCACAGAAAATGTTTCTCTAGTCCAGTTTCTTCCTAGACTTCAAAATGGAGAAAGATGGTAGTCTGACACAGACAGAAAAGCTTGTTAAATGAGTTTTGAACCTTCGGTCTAAATTTTGCTTGAGCCCTATTAGGATTTTGTATCTCCTCAACTGCCTTGTGTTAAAGAGGCTTGAACTTATTGTCGTTTAATTATGACTCTGAAAGAATAATTTACCTCAAGAAAATGTTATTAAATTAAATTGTGTAGAAGAGCTACGTGAAAGGAAGGAAAGAAGCACCTGTTGAACCTGATAATGAAGAGGAATTTGTTACCTTAAAAACTAAACTGATAAAGACACCAACAACAAAGAGGAAAAAAGGGCATCACAAAATCAGCAAGCGTCACGCCAAACCACGGAGAGTGATTGATGCAAGGAAAAGCTCCTCCACCATAATCAACTACAAACATGGGCTGTAAGGGAAACAAAAACTTGTGAAGAAATTGATCTTGATTATGGCGATGGCAAGGCCAAGAAAAACGTCGAGGCAAAGGAGGCGTTGAGCTGGTGGTGGTGCGTTTGGATGATGAGGTTGAAGGTGGTGCTGTCGTTTCTTCTTCTTCTTCATTGGAAAGTGAAAGGGATTGTGAAGAAGAAGGGGCTCTCCTTCTCCTTTATATTCCTCTTCCTTCCAGTAGCCTCGAAGCCAGTGTTTCTCAGTTGAAGACCAGGCAGGGCTAAGCTATTGCTACCTCTGTATAAATCACTAGATTGAAATATCTGACTAGCCTGCTCCCCGGCTGCCCAACATAACCAAACTGTAGGATTCAATAAACGGATCTAATGTATGCCGGATGGCATGATGATACACAGACTTTGACTTTTTATCTCTTTAATGCTTAAGTAGAAAATGTGATTTATGAAAACTTATTTTATCTGGTTGGTTATCTAAAATAGTTATAGATTTTGTTCACAGTAACTTATTTTATGCTTTATATAAAAGTTGTTTTTTTAGAAAGTAAATTTTGAAAAAAATAAATTTCAGAAAAGTAAATTTTGGAGAAAAAAAATTCCTGAAAAGTAAAGTATTTTTCGATATTTGTTAGTATTATAAAAAATAAATTGAAAAACACTTTCTAGTATTTGGTTATATTATGAAAAATAAACTGGAAAATAATTTATTAATATTTTATTTTTCTCAAGTTTATTAAAATAATAAGAAATAAATCTTACAAATTAAAAAGTTGAATAATAATGAAATTAAAAATAATAATTTCATAAATTATCTCAAATAAAATAAATAACAATAAAAATAATAAAGATCAAATCTAAAAAAAAGATGAAGAAATTAAAATAATAATAATTAACATTTCATAAAGTAATTCAAGTAAAATAAATAATAATCAAAAGAATGAGGATCAAATTTGATAGAAAAAAAATTTCAATAAAAAAATAATAAGAGAAAAGCAAATAAAAATTATAAAAATGAGAATCAAAGTTAATATAAAAATTAAATTTTAAAAAATAAAATTGAAAAATAAATATTCAAAACAATATATATATATATATATATATATATATATATATATAGCAATCAAAAGTTTGAGGATCAAATTTGATATAATCAGCAAATAATGACATTTCTAAATTTTTCACAACTTCCGAAAAGTGTTTTCCTCCTAAATTTTCTAGGAAAACACTTTCCTGAAAATCAAGCTAAATTTTTCTTTGACTTGAAAGTGTTTTCTATTTACCAACTTTTTTAACAGCAAACATATACAAGAAAGTTTGAAAAATGATTTCCCAGAAACTACTTTTTGAAAAACAAACACAAGAAAGTTTGGAAAGTATTTTCCTGGAAACCACTTTCCAGAAAACAAACACAACTAAAAAGGAAAACACTTTCCTGAAAACCAAGCCAAATTTATTTTTGACTAAAAAATATTTTCGTTGATCAAAAAGTGTTTTTCATTGACTGGAAAGTGTTTTTTGTTAATTGAAAAATGTTTTTCGTTGATCAACTTTCCTAATAACAAACAAACACATGAAAGTTTGGAAAGTGGTTTCTCGGAAACTGTTTTCCAGGAAACAAACATGGCCTTAAGAGTTATATAAAAATTAATTGATAAAATAATTAGTATTTATCATTAAAATTAGTGCATGGCATGTTATTAACAAGATATCCAGTGAACCTTAGAAACACATTAGTGAAACTTAGTAACACATTAACTAGAAATAACTATTTATTAAAATAAAAGATGTTTGATTTGCATTGAATATAGTGTGTGTTTGCACTATTTACTATTGACTATAAAAAATAGTTTCAATCATGTATGAAAATATATACTTACAAAGAATATATATATATATATATATATATATAATCATTTTAAAAATATTATGTATAATAAATGATACAACGTCGTATTTTGAATCTTCGAGAAGTAAAAAAATATAAATGTGTGAGTAATGTTTAAAGAAAAAAAGAAGAGAGAATATACAAGGAAAAAAATTTGAACTAATAAGAAGAGAAATATTGTTGGAAAGGGTGAGTAGTTATTTTGGCATAGATTCAAGCTACTAAAAAAAAGGTAAAAGGTCATTTGCATGTTGGATCAAATAACCACAAAAAATAGGTAGGTTTTGAGTTTTGGCCAAAATAGCCACACAAAAGGTGGGTGGTCACTTGGGTTAAATCCCAAATGATCATATATGTGTGGATAAGTGCATAAGCCATGCTAGTAGGTATGCATGCATTACTATCTTTAGGCGACACATGGAGCTCACTTTGGATACTTCTTGTGGTCTTCCAAATTATTTTTTGAATTATATTATTGAGATCTTTTTAATGATATTGAAAATGTTAAAAATAAAGTTTTGATATGTCATTGATGACATTTTCTTTTTTTCTTTTTTTTCTCTCTCTCTTCTCGCCCTTTCTCATGCTAGGTTAGTTTGTATTAACATTTTTATCCCCATTTCCATCTCTTATGTGCATGTATACAAAAAAGTAAGGAAAAGTGCATAAAGTGAGCTATGTGTATAGACGTGAAAATGGGGTGCAATGTATGAGGTGAAAGTGGAGAAGTGTTTTTCATTTCACTTTATTTAGACAATAACTTGAAGATTGTGCTTTTTATTTCAATTCTTTAGGTCATAGCTTAAATAAACTAATTTGTTTTTAACATGTAACATTATTTACCCCTTACGTCTTTTAAATAGAAATGTTTGAAAGATTTTAACTAGTAAAAATGAGAGAAGAAAACTTACTCATTTTATACATGTCATGTTACCTTTTGATTTGTATTGTGACAAACTTCTTGTAATTTTTTTTAAATGTTTACGCAAGACAGAGAATAATTTAATTATTTTACTTTGTTAAAAGATATAATATAATAATAATAAATGAGTATAAAATAAGTAAAATAGTATGTGTAAGTGTTCATAACACAAGGAAGTTTTTTTTTTAGCAGTCACATAAAGTAGAGAAAGATCCTTGATCCTTATAGAGATAAGTGATCATGCAAATGTGTAAAAGAGTCATTGATCTTTGTAAAGACAAATGGTCATGGAAACCTAGAATAGGTTCCTTGATCCTTTTAGAGATATTGGAGACACGTATCAAGATTCAATTGAGATATATTTTGTGACATATAGATCTCACCCTAGAGATTTTAATGAAGACATGTTTAGAGATATAAAGATCTTGCCATGGAGATTTTCAATAGTGACATGTTTGGAGATATGAAAATCTCATCATGAAGACTTTTAGATAGACATATTTCAAGATTTTAATGGAGATTTCTTATCGGAGACATTAGAGATATGAAAAAAATTACTACTTTTATTGAAAAATTAAAAAATAAAGATGCAATTCTTAGAGCTAATTTGAGGAGTATTTGATTTCTGACAGAACATCAAATGTCCAGACTTCCTTACTTTTATTCTTATATTCTTTTTTTTTTCATGAACTAATAAAGGTAATCTCTGGTGATTAATCTTTGTATCTTATTTTTCAGGATGTGACATTCTATAGTGTCACGCTAATAGGCATGATGAAAAAGACAGAACTTGTTAAGGTTTCTTGTATTTGAATTATTTTTCATAGGAGATGGATATAGCACAAATTCTTTGCCTTTGATAATAGCAACCATCCCAGTTAGAGGGGTAGTAAGAACCTAAGGAATGTGAGACAATTATGAATGTCCACCATTGACAAAAAAATTACGGTGTCAACCTAGTATAAAAATGTGTAATTGCATATAAAATATCATAGAATATGTTAATTTTAAAATATTATTTGCAATAGATAGCTTGACATTATGTTTTGACTCCTTGAAGACTAAAGCATTATAGGTGTGTGTATAAAAGAAAAGAGGAGAGAGATTGTGTGAGAGAAAAGGTGGAAATTAGAAGGGGAGAGAGAGGTGAGTTGATGTCATCTTTTCTAACCACTGGTGAATAATGCAAACACGCATCATGTTAGATAGAAAATAAATATTAGAAGAGAAAGAAGATGTCCAATTTACATTGAATGTGGTGTATGTTTACACTATCCATCATTAGCTAGTAAAAGTAATGTCAATCCTATATAAAATTATGTACTTGTATAAAATATATCCAAGAATGTGTGCTTAATGAGAAAAGAAAAGAGGAGGATTAGAAAGAAAGAGAGGGCAAATGCTAGAAAAGGTGAATGGATGTTTGGATGTTGGCCTAAACTATCATAAAAGGCGAGTAGTCATTTGGGTCAAAGCTCAAACAAGCACAAAATGGTGAATGGTTGTTTAGGCCATTGAAATAGTATAAATGACCTACTTTAGCCACTTTTGATGATCTTTTAATGTATTTTTTAGAATTGTATTGTCAAGATTTTTTTTAATGATGTTAGTGGTGTTGAAAATAGATTTTTAATATGTATTTAGTAACCAATTCTCTCTTCTATATTTTCTTTTCCTTTTTATAATATCTTCTTTTTCTCATGACAAGTGAGCTTTGTTAACATTTCTTGCCTCATTTCCTTCTATTGCATGCATGTATTTGTAAAGCGAGGAGAAATGATTTAACGTGCATGAGTTTAAAAATAGGATGATATAGATAGATGAAAATGAAGAAATATTTTTCATTTCACTTTGTTTGGGTCATGACCCATGGTCCTTTATTTTAATTTATTTAAGCCACAAACAAAATGGTTTTTATTTTACTTTATTTAGGTCGTGGCCCAAACAAACTAATTCTTTTTTTAACATACATCATCATTAGGGAATCCTTATGTAAGGTTGACAATGTTTCTTCTTTAAGTTAAATAAGAGAATTCTTTAATTGGTGGAGTAAGGGTTTTCACCATGGAAGATAATATGTGCTCCATTTTCTTAATTTGATACTCAAGCTTGTGCTTTATTATCTTAATTTGTACTCCATTTTTTTTAAATTTATTTTTTTATGTTATTTGATACTCAACCACTTCTGTGATTTTTCAATTTAACTTGTTTGTGCTCTATCGGTTAGATGTAGCGGAAGATATTAAAATGAGCATGTTTAACCCTATCTAAACTAATTCATTCCAACTCTGATGCATATCCATTTTCATTACAAAATTAATTAATCATAACTTCTTGTTGTTATGAGTCCCTGTGGTTTTTAAAACCATATAGTTAGTCTAAGTATTATATATTTTTTTGACTTTATTATTTCATCAATTTCATGTTATTTTTTATTTTTATTTTTAACAATGTAATAAGAAAAGCAAAGCAAGGAAAAAAGAAAATTTTAAGTAGAAAATATAGACTTTGGAACAAAAATTAGTAAAGGAAGGATTGTGGATGTTGGTAAAGGCATTATATGATAATTGTTTATTCTATAAAGATTAACAAATTAATTTTGATAAATTAAGGAATTACTTTATAATTTACTCTATTTTTTTATAGTGTTTACAAATAAGGATAATTGATTATGATAACACAAGTTTTTAATATGCTTTCATTTTAAAATCTAAAAGATTGTTAGGTATTATAGTAACTTTTGTTTCTTACATAACCACGAAGAAAAATCTTATTGTTCAGTCAAATAACTTTTACTTTTTACATTAGGCCTTACTTATAATGGTGTTTTAAATATTAGTTTCATGTAACATAAAGTAATCTATATTTCATTCACAAAGACCTACTTTTCATGTATTTTGCATGCAAAAATCCATCTCATGGTCTTTTCAACCATATATATATATATATTTTTAAAACCTATTTTTTTATAAAAAAAAACCACAACTAAAAGTATTTTTTCTAAACCTAGTTTTTTTAAACTATAACTACAACCATAAAAATTACAATAATACAAAACACATATTAAGACCATTACATATGTTATATTAATAAAGAAAAAGTTAATTATACCATATAAATGCACATCTTAAAATAACAAAGTACTTGAATTAATAGATCTTTATCTATAAAATACATTATCATAATATAAACATTTTAAATGAAACTTAGAAATCATAAAATAGGTCCTAATGTAAGTTGACAAAAATAAATTATACATGAATGAAGAAGAGATCTAAAAATCAACTCCTTACCTATTTTTTCACTCATAATTCAACCCAATAAAATTAAGACAAGTTTCATCAATACTCATGTTGACAATGATCAAATTTAATAAATACTTAATCAATCAAATCAAATGATATCACTTATAGTGTGCAACTTTCCAATAAAAGAGTATGTAATTTAATTTTTCTTGTTTCATCATGCAAACTTTCTATTATTTTCAATTAGATGCTCTTGTTAGATCCCTCTGTTTTATACTAATAAAATCCTTCAGTTGATATATAACATGTTAGAATATCCAACAAGTATGCATGAGTTTTTTTAATTTGAATGTCAATATTTTTATTTTTACTATTTGATTCTATACTTATTTATTTATTCTTGCTATATGAATGTATAAAATTTTAAAGCTCATCAATTGAATACTTCTAATAGAATTTTTTTAGTTGTTAATATTCTTGTCTGGTGTCAAGTTAGCATCCTTCTATAAGTTATATGTGAAAAAAAAATAAAAAATAAAAAAAACAAAGAAATATATTGTTTAGATTAACAAAAAAAAAAAATCAATCCAACTTGAATGATTGTCTTAGTTTTTATTATAATACAAAGTTTTGGTGGATTTAATTGTTATAAATTTTCTTTATTGTACATAAAGTTCATCTTCATAATAAATAATAGCAAAAACAATTAAATGACAATGAGTTTTGTTTTTTAATGAACTTCAGGCCTCATTTGTTTGTTGGAAAATAATTTTATTTTGGAAAGTGAATTCCGGAAAAGTGAATTATTTTCTAATATTTGGTAGTGTAATAAAAAATAAGTTGGACAACACTTTCCAATGTGTGGTTATGTCATGAAAAATAAACTAAAAAATAACTTATTAATATTTTATTTTTCTCAAGTTAATTAAAATAATGAAGAACAAATCATACAAATTAAAAATTTAAATGAGAATAAAATTAAAAATATATATATAATTTTATAAATTATCTCAAATAAAAAATAAACAAATAAAAGATGAAAAATAAAATAATAATAATTAACATTTCATAAATTATTTCAAATAAAATAAGTAATAAAAAAAATAAGGATCAAATTTGATATATAAATAATTTCAATAAAAAAATAATAAGGAAAAAGCAAATAACAAGTATAAAAATAAGAACTAAAATTAATATAAAAATTAAATTTTAATAGATAAAATTGAAAAATAAATATTCAAAACAAAATATATGTAGCAATTAAAAGTTAGATGATCAAATTTGATATAATCAGCAAATAAAATGACATTTCTAATTTTTTCACAACTCACAGAAAGTGTTTTCCGCCTAAAGTTTTTAGGAAAATACTTTCCTGAAAACCAAGCCAAAGTTTCCTTGAATTGAAAAGTATTTTTCATTGATCAACTTTTCTAATAGCAAACAAACACATGAAAGTTTGGAATGTAGTTTCTCGAAAAGTAAATTCCGGGAAACAAATATAGCCCTATTATAATTTTAAATTTACAACCTAGGATAAGTAATCCTAAATTTTAGAAAAAAATAATTAAATATGATAAAATGACCAAGCTACTCACATTTATAATTTATAAAAAATATAGAATTTATTTTTTTAATCATGATTTATCTCTCTTCATATACAAGTGCTTTCTTTTATTTGATGAACAAAGATTATGAACCAAATCAATATCAAATTAGTGTTTTTAAGCAATAAACCAAAAAATCTCATAAATCTTGCAATAATTCATTAAGTCTTGAAGTTGTTCCTTACCCCTATATGAACAACTCGTAAATCAAATATAATATAACACAAACACCATAAATCAAAACATTAATTTGGTTTTGATATGATATTTTTTTACTTTTAGAAAAATATTCAGATATCAATTTGTATTTACAATAAATAAAACAATCCCTCCCCTTTTTTTCTCCCTAAAAAAATTTAAAAAATCCTAACTCCACTATCTTAATTTGTATTTACAACAAGCAAATTCTAGATCAAGAATCAATGATTTTAATGTAAGGTTCTTTGATCCCACGGGGTGAGAAAGAAAAAGAGTGTTACATATCTTATTTGAGATGAGATGATACTTTAATCCAAAACTTAGATAGATGGTTTGAAACCTAAAGCAGTAAAGGAGTAGTTGACTGAAGGTTTAAGTTCCAGGGAAGGCTAGGTACATGTTTAAGAAACTTATCATTTATGCATATTTGCTAAGCCTATTAAAAATATTGATGCATTCGAAATGTTCATGATCCTTAACCTAACCATTTGTTTTTGGCTACACAATGATTCTTTTTAATTGTTTAATGGATCATTACACACATACTAAAAAAATATTAAGGTGTTACTAACTTGTTTTTTAGAAGAAAAAAAAAATCAAGTTGTGTGGGTATTGACTTGATATAACCTAATCAACTTAATAGGTTTAAAGAAAAACCTAAATATTTTTTTTATTAAAATGTAGTTTGATTAAAAAAAATTCAAGAGGATATTTTTTAAAAAAAATATTAAAACAAAAACATATTAGATCGAACTGAATTAGCATATCAAATCCTTGATCTAGATCATGAGACTAAAATAACCCTATAAAAAACAAAGGAAAACCAAATATAAAACTCAATTCTCAATTAAACCAATTTTGATGGTTGAAATTGAAAAAAAATCAATTAAAAAATAGACCAAAAAATAAACAACTTGGGTTAACCTATTAAAGCTACAACTCTAATCAAGTGATAGGGATACTCTATAGAATACAAATTGAAATAAATTGTAAAACTCAATTCTCAATCAATCCAATATTAACGGATAACATTGAAAAAATATATAAAACATAAAAAAAAATCAAGTCAACGTTGATAACCAACCAAACTCGTTACCAAGGTAATAAGACTAAGATAACCTCATAGAAAGTAAAAGATAAATGAAGCCTATTTGCAATTAAATCAAATATTGAATGATGAAATTGAAGAAAAAAATAAAAAGGAAAAAAAAACCTAAGTTAACTTACAACTTGGGATAAGCAATCCTAATGTTTTAGATAAAAATAATAAATAAATAAACAACCTGATTCAACTTGAGTTAACTCGTTAAACCCGTAACTCGAGTAATGAGACCAGAATAACTTTATAAAAAAAAAAGCATTTATGAAGCTTGATTTTAAATCAACTAAATATTGAAGGATAAAATTAAAAAAAATAACAAATAACAAATTTTTTTGACATGAGTTAACTTGCTAAACTCGTGATTTGAGTCATGAAATTGAGATAACCTTATAGAAAATAAACAAAAAAAATGACTTGTGTCAACTTGGGTTAATCTATCAAACTAAGACTAAGGTTATGAGATTATAATAACTCCATAGAAATTAAATCAAAATAAATTATGAGGCTCAATTTTAAATAAATTCATTGTTAAAGGTTAAAATTGAAAAAAAAATCAATTTAAAATCAAGATACAATAAAGCAACCTTAGTTTATACGGGTTAACTTATAAAACACATATCCAAGTCATAATACTGAGATAACCCATAAAAAACAATCAAAATAAATCATGAAGCTTAATTCATAATTAATCCAATGTTGAATGATGAAATTGACAAAATCTCAATTAAACCACAAACTAAAGCCATAACCTTAGTCAACTAGATTAATGTTTCAAACCTGCAATCCCAATTGAAAATAAACTCAATTCAACTAGACTAACCTTTCATACCTGTAACTAAAATCATGAGAACTACATAACCTTTAAAGTAAATCATTAAATTAATATTTTAATAAAGGAGATTTTTTGGGTTTAAGTGGCTCGATATTAGGTTTTTGGATTGATTGTAAATTTCTGGGTTATGGGTTTTTCTAGGTATGAAAATCTTAAATCTCCATTTAATTCAAAAGAAAATAGAGGATAAAAGGGGGAGGGTAGTGGCTAGAGTAATTTTTAATTTAATGGCAAAGTTGTAATATTTAACATAAGAGTTATTTAGCCATTAAATGAAAAATAATGAAAATTTTATAAATAATTAGATTTTTTTGTTGACTTTTTTTTTACAAGGATGTTAAGTATTAATGCATATATAAAGTTCACAATATAAAATCTAATTTTTTAAACTATGGTGGATAATTGTAAATTAAACCAAACTATAGGATGATAAATATAGTTTTTCTTTAAAGTTGTTATTAGAGATGAAAATATATTTGAGTTATTTAACAATAAAGGAAGTTAAATGAATATAGAAAGATATATCAGTTCATTCTCGTTTTTAATCAACTCTTAAAGTTATATTAGGCTTTAAAAGAGGTTCATTAATCATGAAAGATCAATAAGCATTACTTTACTCTAAATTAGCACATGAGCACTCAAAATCATCTTTTTTATTCTCTTGAAACCTTAGACGAGCATCTATATTTACATAGGTATGTTATTTTGCCATGGGTTGATTTCATCTACTTTTTTGATAGAGAACATGTAGATTGAATCTTGTACAAGGGATAAGGACCATAAAAAAAAACAATTCTATTTTTTTCTATGCTTCTTAACTTAGACAAATGATTTTCATTACCTACTAGATATTAATATAAGATGTGTCTACTTCTAAAAAAAATGCCTTATCTATAGCTTAGGATGTTTTTTTTTTTCATGATAATAAAAATGAAAAAGAGCGTTACTAAGATAATATTTTTTTACTATCCTTAAACAAAATAGATAGAGATAATGGGGATAAAGAAGATAGCATAGGATAAAAGACAAATTATGTTTAGTTTTAGTGTACAAGATGTAATTTATTGCAAGAATGTTTTAAGTATTAAACATAAAAAAATATTGTTTATGGAGACATGTCTTTTATGCACCTTCTATTTTGAAAGGGGAAAAATTCACTTCAAAATTATATTATTGATAAATTTATTTTTATGTTTTTTATTTGCACTATATGAGACCTTGCTGATTATTAACTTGATTTATTCTAGCTATCAGACAACAATAACAAAAGTTGCACCATATTTTTTACTCGAGGAGGGGTTGGGTCACAAATTATCTATTCACCACGCCAATTATGGTCTGCCTTAGCATTTTTTAGCCTCTACTCTAATATGAATTTAAGTCATATCTTAAAGAGACATTGATTTCCTCAAATGACAAGTTTCTCTTATCCAAATTAATGTTGGTTCTTTTAGAAAAATAAATTGTATAGTATTTAGGATTCCTTACTCACAAACTTTAGTTTTGTACCAAAGTTAGAAAATGGATTGGCTAAAAGGAAAATCAGTAGATAATGATTTTTTTTTGGTTGATCGACACTATAATTGGTATTCTTGTAATTGATTTGATTGATATTTTCTTTTATGTTTCATATTCTTCTTTCCCATGGAGATAAAGAAATATAACTTTTCTAGACTATAAAAAGTTTAATATTGTTACATTTAATTGCTAAAAAGTTAGTCATTGTTTTTGAAGTAAAAAGAGATGAAACAAATAAGTGTATTAAGGATTGTTGAATTGGATTTTTAATCTGATCCATTTAAATCAAGTTAAAAGAAGTATAAAGCGATATGGAATATTAATAAATGGTCTTATGCCTACTCTTTGCTTCTAATCACACTAGAGGGATCCTTTTTTATATGCTCTTGTTTAATTTTATAGTTGACTTCAGGCTCAAATTGATGACTTTTATTGTGTCAAGGTGTCACCATACCATTAAGTTATATCCCTTCCTTTGCCTTTATCAAGAAATAAAACTAATTAATCCTCAGTCAAAGGGTTGAAAAACTCAACACCATTATTATTAGACAAATTAGAGTTATATCCCTTCCTTTGCCTTTATCAAGAAATAAAACTAATTAATCCTCAGTCAAAGGGTTGAAAAACTCAACACCATTATTATTAGACAACTTGGAGTTGGGCCCTCTTTTTATAATATTACATGTATGAAAACAATGAAAAAATTGCATTTAATTTTTAACTCCTTTTTTAAATAGTAAAACTTCATTTCAATCAACTCCATTTCAATCAACTCCATTTTTTTCTTTATTTTAGGATCACTAAGAACAATTGGCTCCTTCACTTGTTGATTATTAGATCTAAAATGCAAATCATCTATCTTGCGTATTTATTTTCTTCTAGGTGACTTAGATAGTTGGAACTTACATCATTTAATTGGAATGTGTATATTTGATGACATGAATTGTTTAAAAAATAATCATATTTGTTTTATGGAAAATTTCATACAAGTTGGATTGACTAAAATTCATTTAAAAAATATGGTTAAAGGAACTATATATGGAGCAACTAGGCATCAACCTTTCAAAATTTATTAGATTTAGCTTCATTAATAACCACTTAAAGACTATTAATACAAGGGATTTTTTTCCTAACATTCAACCTTAACTAACAGGCATAACTTTTGATCAAACTGCTCGATTTAGATAAAACTTTGCTAGGAGATTTTATAGACTTTATTTCCTATATGATTAAAAATTCATAATCATTGAGGTTTGAAGAAGCTTACAAGATCTATAATATTAAGTTTTGATTAGATAAAATAATGAGTAATATAAATTTGAATTAAGTTTTTTTTTGGTAACCTTTTTCAGTATTATTTTATCTTTTAATGTTTATCATCTTTTTCATGTTGTAATGTAACCATATTATTTGATAGTTTCACCCGTATTTAACTAGTGTTTTGCCTATGTTTTATATATAAAATGCCTTGATATTATTTATTTTATGTTTTAAAGGTTGACATGACTAAAAGATTGATATCTTCTCTCAAGTGCAAGAGTGTCGAAGTAATAAATAACACGATAAGACCAGGGTTGAACTATAGGGAGGTTAATTGTACAAATTATAAACAACAACAACAACAACAACAACAACAATAATAAAGAAGATGAGAACTTTCAGATGAAATATTAACGTAAAGATTTAACAACAATAAGAAATAATGTCAAGGTTAGAAGATCCACTAATGGTATGTCAAATAAGTATAATATAAACTCTTATTATTCAATTGGAAACCACACACAAAGGAGGTTCCAATCAGATTATAGATTGTTAACATGATTGCATTACTCATCTTATTTAATTAATGCTAATACTTGTAAATTTCATCAAGCATTCATGATTATAACTTATATTAACAACAAATTAAGTTCATTTCATAGCTCAGGTGTCGGTTAGACCATACAATATGAACTATGAAAGTGCCAAGCATTTGTTGTATCAAGTGTTATACAACATAAATCAAGATTAGTCATTCAACAAGCAAAGTATTAAAAAGTGAACAAGATAACAAATATAAAACATGTTAGTATCAAACATTAAAGTCCATTTTAAGTTACATTATACTTATTCTTACACCATTAGTGTAACCTTTTCACCTTGACATAATAAACTTAGCTAGACATAATGAAAGAAAGAAAAATAAATAAACAAAATAAGAACATAAATAAGATAAGAGTTAACTAAGTAAATGAAAGGAAATGAAAGGCATAAACTTGATATTAATGAAAGCAAAGCATAAACATTACAAAAAAAATACAAAGAGAGAAAGCAAAAGCATGATCTTGATCTGGACACCAAGATGCCTAAACGCATGGCAAATACCTCCTTTTATAGGCCAAAATTAGAAACTATTGATTTGATGACTAATTGATGAGTGGGTGGCCAATTCTTGACTTGGTGACAATCCTTATCTTCTCTTGTCTACCCAAAACGTTATTGATAACGTTAAAATTAGAGTCACTTGAAAACATGAAAGTTGTAGGAAATTGTTTCATATTTCTTGTGTAAAAACTTTAGCTCATTTGGACTTTTAGAACTCTAGATATGGCCAAAATACTGAATAGTGCTTGGGCTGAAGGACAACTTTGGGCTTCTTTATTGTTGCTACAATTTGAACTTGAAAATGACCTTTTTAGATCTTAGACTCCATATGAAAGTTGTAGGCTTATGTCTTACCTTTCCATCCATATAAAGTAGACCTAAATATGAGATCTATAACTCTAGATACGACCCAATTACTAAACAGTGTTCTGGTTTGGATTGCACCGACATCTCTTTTCTAATTTTGGTCATCTCTTTGCCCTTGCAATTTAAGTTCTTAAAGTAATCAATCAATCCTTTCATTTATATGATAGGCCTGCATTTAAAATGAACATTTACTATAAATTAAAGGTATCTTATATTATTAGATATATTATTATAAAACATGCTTTAGTTAAGGAGTTATTGATACTTCAAGTGCAAAATGATAATATAAAACCATGATAAAAATACACTTTTAAGTATTAATCAAAGACACTTTTGGATGCAAGATGCAAAAATGAGTAAATTAAGGGTAATTAGCAAATTTGACTTTCAGTTGATGTTTTGTGTAGAGCATGAGCTCTAAAGGTCAAAATGAAGTGATTTTAGTAGCATTAAAAATCTAACATCCATACCTTTCTAGATATCTAAGGTAAGAAAATAAAATAAGAAAGAGCATGGAAATCACAGCTTTTAAAGTCAAATCTCGCAATTTGCCTATGTTGACCTTTAGTCATTCCGACTTGAATATCTGGAGCTACAAAAGTCCAATTGATGTAACTTAATTTTTTTGGATTCCTGATTAAAATTACTATATAAGATCAAAATTTTAGCCAAAAAATATGTCATATGAGGGAGATATGATTTTTCAAAGATGATAATTGAATTTTGTCAACAAACAGGTTTCGTGAATGAACATGTCCAAATTATATTTTGAAGCATCTAAACAAGCATCCAAGTTTTTATTTCAGTAATATAGCTCCTCAAAGTTAAAGCTTAAAGATTTAATGCATGGCTAGTGCTCTTTTTTAGAAAAAAATAGTTATTTAAGTACTTAAATATAAATTGTCAACTTAAAGGAGGACTATTTTGTAAAATAAGAACTAAGGTTTCTTATCATATAAAAAGAAAGAGAGAAGGGAAAGAGGGCAAAAAGAAGGCAATGTCCAAAAGTGAAGAAACACAAACTCTCTTCTTTACATACTATAAATAATATTTTCTTCTATCTTTAGGAGTAGTTCAATAGATATGCAAGGCTAAACTTGTTTTTTTTTGTTGCAAGGACACAAAAACCTTCAAATTTCAAGAACTATGAGATTTATTCTTCCATTTATTTTCAGTTTGGATTATGAATAAGTATGCTTGTTCTCTTATCGAACTTTCTATAATTGTTTATCTTAATTACTAGAGTGGACTCTAAGTTATTATTTTGAACAATCTATTGCTAAGTTTGATATCAAAACTGGAGTTGTGGTATATAAACTTGTGAAGCAATTAAGTTTAATAATTGTGGTGGAACTATGTTATTAAACTTAGAGAGAATATTTAATCAAAGCAACATAAGCTGCGAACATTTTGGTTGTTAAGATTAATGAGTTTATCTAGATCTTAAGGCTATCATTAGAATAAATTATTAGTATGGACATTGTGATTGTTTGTTGATTATGATTAGGTTTATAGTGGATTTGTTAACTAATCAACATTAAGAAAAGATAAAAAAATCATAATATAAACTAGAGTTTTGTTTCAAAGATCGGTTTTGATTTCTGTTGGTGGATGTGTGCTTGCGACCAAGATTTGTTTTCTTGATAAATTTCAGTTTTAATTAATTTTATTTTGCTAGTTTAATTTCTGTCATAGTTTAAATCATTACAAATCAAACCCCTTAATTACATAACATATAGTATAAAAATTTGAACTAAACCTTCCTTGTGAGATTGACCCCATACTTGCTTTATACTATCATGTGTATTTTAAGTTAGAGTAATTAATTTGTGTGACCGCAACATCGCAACATGTTGTTTCATCTACATCAATTAATATTAGAGCCCAACAATTCTTAGTAATTAGTTTTTATGTTGTATTGAATAACTATAGTTAAAAACAAACGTTATAAAATAGGATGTGCTTATGCAAGAGAAAATAAGGAGGTTTTCTCTCAAAAAGAGATATGCAATAACTAGTAATAGAAAACATAAAAAAGATAGATTACAAAATTGATTTGTTAATTAGCGATAATAAAATTGTAGAGGTAAGTTAAATAATTATCTCATTAATTAGCAAAGATAAATAATAGAAAATGAGAGTATCATAAAGAAAGTGATCGCAAATTTTTGGTCAACTTTAAAAAGTTATTTTCAGAGGCATGAGCAAAGGAAATGACTTCTTGATTGAACATGTGTGACATTGAAACTACTTTTTTTTGTTATGAATCTAGTTATTTTGCAGAATGGAAACAATTACCAAAATTTGACAAAAAATAAGCTTAATATATCATTGAACTTGGGGGGTTGTAGAAATTCTAAAAATTTTATAAGTTAATATCTATAACAATTCTTCTATTAAAGTAAATAGTTCGTTGATACTTCAAATGAGTTCTTTGAAGTTAAGTTTAAAGATATTAAAGTAGTAGGCATTTTTAACTAGAAGGAAATCAATGGATTGGTCTATTATTCATTACCAACAATCAAGTGTCTAAAGTTGATGCTTGAAGAATTTCAAGATGGTTTTTGTGTTGTTAATAAAGGTGTGTTACTAGAAATGAACATTCTAATTGTTGTCAATGACAATGACATTATATTGGATTTTAAATTCAATGTTAGGTTATGCGATTTTGATATGGTATTTGTGGTGTAGAACTACAAAGACTTAGGCCAACCAATAAAGAAAACACATTATCTTTAGTGTTACACATGACTTGGAGTCTCTGCATAAGCATATTGCTAATAGGTAAGGGTATTTAAAAAAACTAATTAATTGAGAAAATTGAAAAAACCAATGAATTAACCAAGAAAACCAAATCAAGATGGAAAACCAATTAACCTAATTTTTAAAACCATTATTCAATTTTGATTTTATAATAGAAACAGGTGAATTGAATCGAACTAAGTCACCTAACCCTAATAACATTACATGAAAAGCTACCACCCAGACCATAAACTAGTTTTCCCTTCTTCCTTTCCCTTTTAATTTTCACCAACTCTACGTCTTTGCCCCCTGTATCTATCTCTTCTCTAGCCGAACAAAAACCCACATCTCCATCTACTTGGCTTCTCTCTTCACTTCACATTTTGGTATGTGTTCTATATCTCGCTCGCACATTTGTCTTTCACCATTTACAAATTTGTAGAGCCAAACAAGTAGGCAGGCATGAGCAATCATAAATCAATGTATTTCACAATGACCAAGAAGGGTGAAATCCCTGAGCTAAAAAAAAAAGCTCAATTCTCAATGCAAAAGTCCATTTATCATCCTTCTCCTTTCTATTTTGATCGTGTTGTTAAGTATGTTTGATTTTGACTTATTAATTTCATTAAACTTTCTTCTTCAATTAGAATTTCATTAAAGGTTTGACTTTTTTATTGATTACGTTCATGTTACTAAGAAATCATATAAAATTGCACTAGGATTTCCTTAGGTTTGGTTTTTTGTTTATTATTATATATTGAGAATTAAAATGGAGCTATTAGGGATCATGTGATGTAAAATATCCTTTTGTGAAGGAAATATATTCTATGATTTTCATGTTTGGCATTATGGATTTTAGGAATTCAGGTGATTAGGTTTCTCAATTTTAAAGCCAAAAAACCAAATTTAACTGAACTGAACTTGTTCATTTTAAATCAAAACTTAGTTCGGTTTGGTTTGAATTTTTTAAAATTTGAGTTACTCGGTTTAGTTGGTTTTTATGGTTCAAACCAAATCAAACCATGAATAAGCCTACCAGCATTTATAATGTTTTAATAAAAATAATGAACATGTAAAAGGTTGGTAGCTTTTGAGTGGATATCCAGTGGATTGAAGCAGTAACAATTTGAACTCAAGGATGAGTTCTTTCTAACCTAAAGAGATTGATGTAGGATTTGTTTTCTAAAACATAACCTTATGTTAACAGATATAACATTCAATCCACTATTTAGATCGTGATGAAAATTTTTTAGAAGATTCTAGATGCCCTATTTTCTATAAGGTTAAAACTTTAAAGTTGTCATGCTTGAAAAGGTTTTTAAATAAAGCCAAAAGTTACTATCTATAATTTATAATATTTTCCTAATTGTTTTAGGATTTTTTTTAAACAAAATTATAACTCTTTTATTATATTTTTAGATTTGTTAAGGATATTGTTTTAGTATATAAGGAGCTTAAAAGATATGTGATATTAATTTTTTATTAGAGAAAATATTGAGTAATAAAAATTCAAATTAAGATTTTAACATGGAGACCCTTTTAAGCATAATTCTGTTTTTTTATGCTTGATATTTTTTTTATGTTGTTTCGTTTAAGTTAGCTACTCTTATTCTTATTTTCTGATTTAAACATATTTGTCATTTAATTTTTTTGATAAAATTATTTGTTAGTTTTCACTTGATAAAATATGGCCTAAATAAAGGGATTAGGTGGAATTCAATGAAAAACATCACTAATTAATTATGATTTATAATATAAATGCTTTAATATTAAATTTTTGAAAATAAATATATTCATGCAATATAAATAAAAGTACAAATTCCCAAATATAAAAAAATAAATGCAAATAAATTGAAGCGATTGCAAAAAATATATATATTTGGTCGCTCTATCATGTATTCCATGGGTAACTTACTTTCAATAATTTTTTTTAAAGAATAAAATTAATGTTAAGAAAATCTTTTTTGATGATGTTGTTGTTGATTATTAGAATAAATATTAGCAAGTAAACTAAAACTGTATCTTCACTCACTTTTTAAAATTAAAGAATAACTGGCTTTAAATAGCTTTATATCACAACTGCTTTTAAAAGATAAATAAGCTAAATGATGATATCAGAAATTTATTAACTTGATCAACCTAACAATTATAATTTATTAATAGAAAAAAATAAAGTAAATTTTAATAACTTATGGGTTAGAATTGCATGTTTCAATTATGAGAGAACTATGTTTAATTAAAAATTAAATACACATTAAGCATAAAATTGCAAAACATTTTAGCTACTATTCTTTACATATATATATATATATATATATATATATATATATATATATATATATATCATACCATTATTCTTGGAATTCTATAATTACTCCATACAAAGCACATAATAACTGCATTACCTCCAAAGTTAAAAACATCAAACTTGTTTTTTCTTTTCAAGAAAAATCTAAAACAAGGAATTTAAATTTGATCAAAGCATGCTTTATCCACACATATCATATAAACATATTAATTCATGGTAAGCAATTCTAGTTGCTTGATTTACAAAACCATATTTCCTTTTATCGCATTGAAAAACAATTATAAAATTTTATTTTACAAAAGAAAATCGCTCATTTACAAAGTAAGATTGAACAACAAATCTGTTCTGACCTACTCAATGCTTTTTGAAAAAGAAAACAACACATTGTTGATCTTTCTTATGACGATACTTTTTTAGAAAAATATATACCTATAAAAGCGAGACCGATACAGATAAATGTTGATTTATAATAGCATTGTAGACTTGAAATCAAGGATATCGAGTCTAAAGATCTTATCTAAAAGTCCCAATCACCTTGGTCGTATGCATCCTTTTATGTAAATAAAAACTTTGAGATTGAAAAAGGCATGCCAAGACTTGTGATCAATTACAAACCTTTAAATTCTACTTTAATATGGATCAGGTATCCAATTCCAAACCAAAAAGATTTACTGTAAAAATTTCATTCTGCATTTATCTTTTTCAAATTTGATATGAAATTTGGCTTCTGGCAAATCCAAATTGATCCCAAGGATTAATACAAAACTGCATTCACTATTTTATTTGCCCAATATGAATGGAATGTCATATCTTTGGGTTGAAAAATACACTATCTGAATTTCAACACATTATGAATGACATCTTCAATGCACATTCAAAATTTTGTATTGTTTACCTTGATAATGTTCTTATATTTTCTCATTTCATATATCAACATTTCAAACACCTATATTTGTTTTTCATATTGCAAAACAAAATGGTTTAGTTGTTTCTAAATTAAAAAAAAATTCTATTTCAAACCCGTGTTTGTTTCCTAGGATATTATATTTGCCAAGGTACTGTAACACATATAAAAAGATCTTTATGTTTTACAAATAAATTCCTTGATAAGATTACTGATAAAACTCAGTTATAAAGGTTTTTAGTGAGTCTTAATTATATTTTAGACTATTATCAAAATATTAGTCGTCTTGTCAAACTTTTATATGACAGGTTATAAACCATCACAGTTTCTTAGTTTGACCTCCATACCAACCTTGTCAAACAAATCAAGAAACAGGTCCAAACCATTCCTCTCCTCCATCTAGCTAACACATTAGCTACTCAAATTTTCGAGATCAATGCCTCAAACCCAAGATAAACAATCTAAGATAACAAAGAACAAATCATCTAGTATATATCAGCCCATTGGAATGGTTGCTAGAAACACATTCCATTATAAAAAAGGAGATTTTTTCAATTGTTCTTTGTGTTACAAAATTTTAAAATGATTTATTAAATAAAAAATTCCTCTTACGTGTTAATTGTAAATCTACAAAAGAAGTTTTACAAAAAAAATTTCAAAATCTTGTTTTAAAATAGATTTTTTCCCGATGGCAAGCTATTTTAAGCATTTTTTATTTTGATATTGTATACATTAAAAGAGATTCCAATTCCATCCTTGATTCCTTAACCTCGTGAATTCCTTCAAAACAAGTCTTGATGCCTCCTAAGAAAAAATCCAAAGACAAGGTGAAAGCTCCCTAAACTTAGCTTATAAAACTAGAAAGCCTAAATCCTTCTGCAAAACTCATGTCTTCACCCATTTTAGCTATCAAACCTATCAAATCCTGGTATGAGGCAATCGTTAAAAAATAAGAAACTACAACACAATCACTAGTACAAACAGACTCAATTCAATATTAGGTTAACACTCTCTCTAAATCACTAGAATTACTTTTGATTTTACAAAAAAAATCTCCCAACAGACCTTCAGTAACCATGAGTCACCCACCGGTAGTATTTCTAAACCCTTTTGAAAACCATAAGTAGATTTTTCTCTTCAAAAACCCTTGCTTGTTTTACAAACTCTGCAACAAAGCTTTTCCAAATCTAAATCACAATTCATTTTCAAAACTAAATTTCAAAATATTTTAACCATGAAAGAAGGCTTTTATCATAAAAACTCTTCAATTCCAGCTTAATAACTATTCCCTCCACATTAACATTTCAAACCCTGGGATTTAACAAAATCTCAATTCTACTATGCTGCCATCCTTGAAATCACAAACTCTGTCAAATTTAAACATTTCAAAATCCATTCAAACCATCTGAATCAGCATATTTCACATGCATCATTAACAAAATCATCCACCCTTTAGATTAGGGTTAACCCTCCCAACACCCCTCTAGCAAAATAACCAGGATTATAGTACATATACTTACTGGGATTACCAGCAAGCCTGCTTTAATGCCTTTTTCACCTAAAACACAAATCATAACCACTCCTGGCTTTTCTACTTCCATAACACCATGACAACTACAAACCTTCCCTTTTGGTTCCTCCAATGGTGGGACTATTTCGACTGTCATGTAGACTACCTCAAAGACTACCCTCTGGTTGAAAATGGTTAACTCCATTTTAAAAAATAATTTTCAACCAACTCCTTTTGAACGAAAGTTTTCTTCCCTCCTCATTTTATGTACAAAGTTTTTTGTTCCATGGGTATGTTCATGGTTCTATTATTACAATCTTCAAAACAGACATTCAGTTCTTATTCGTAAATTCAAAATCAAATGGTGGGATTCCTTTGCAGTTGAATTTAAATTTCCAAATTAGCTGTTACGGAATGGTTACAAATGAATCAAATAGCTCCCATCATTAATTATCATCCTCAATCCAAATTTCTAGTCCGAAAGGCTCAAACGATAGCTTTCTTTACCTCTGTTAGAACTAAGGAAGATACCTCCAAATCGTGCAAAACATTATACAAAGCCAAGACCCTAAAATGATCTTGTCCCAATCCAACTCATTTGACTCAACATCTCCTTCCATATCCCTTGAAGACGATAATGAAGATGACTATTTTGGCATTCTGCTACCTATCAAAAGACACTAAAAAAAAGTGTCGGCAGAAACTTACAAAATACTTTCGACTTAAGTGTCTCTTATTGCTGAAAAAAGATGTCATTCATTTAAAAAAGGTGTCCTATTATTGCAAAAGGCACCATCCATTTGCAAAAGATGTTCCCTACTACTACAAAAGCAAAGGCTTCCTTTCTCTATAAAAGGGGGTTTCTTTCCATTTTGAGGGCAAAGCAAGATACAATCATTTATCTAGTTTCTCTATAGACAAATCATATTCCTCTATAATTTTATCTCTGTATCAATTCCAAAAACTTGTAACCCATATCTCCTATAAATTATCACTAGCTTTGCATTAATACAAATTTCAATTTCAAGGTTCATTTCTTAAAACTTTTAAATCTTTACATGATTATATTTATGTTCCCTTAAATTATCTTGCAAATTAAATATGCTTTGTGTTTGATCAAGGATCCTGACATTGCTGGTCTTGTCTTGTTCATTCGTATTAGAAAGTTATTTGTTTTTTTTTTCTTCTTTTTTACCAAAATCAGTATATAGGCTGTAAACTTGTGACTTAATCTAAAGATCATTCTCAAGTATAATAACGCTATATACTATTTTTATAATTTGGAAAAATTTCAGAATAGTCACTAGAGTATAATTAGAGATTCTGGACAAAACTGATGATGAATTATAGACATAATTCCACCATAGTCATAAATTTATGATATTTTTAGTTTGGTCCTTCAATTTGACAAAAGTTATAATTTGACCCTTAAAAAATATGATAAATTCCATTTTAGTCCCTTTACAAATTGGTTTGATGAATAATTAAGGGTTATTTAATGAATTATTAACAATTTTATTTTTTTTTATTATGAATTAGACTTCGGACAAACCGTCAAATTTTGAGTTTTTGAGTAAATTGATTAGTTAGTTAAAAAACATATAAGGTTACGAAATACACTTTTAGTTAAATGTATACTATATTATGATTTTTAGTTTTGAAATAAATATTAAATTATATAATTGAATTCAATTATATTACTTGTAATACATGTAAAAATAAATTGAATTAAATTTTTTGACTAATTTACCCTTATGTAAGATTAAAGTACCAAGTTAATATTTCCAAACCTGACCAAAAAACAGATAAAAACATCAGTTTTTTTCTGTCATATATCATAAGAACTTCTAACTTCATATTCAACTTAATTTCTTCCTCAAACTTTCTATATGTTCTTAGAAAAATGCTTGAATCAAGAGAACTATTCTTTTCCATGACATTGTAGCTCCGAATTATCCCTAAATTTTTCTTGCAGTGCGATGGATCCAAAGCTTTCTGTTTCAACTCGAAAGCTAAGAACTTCCACCTTGTAGCTAGGTTGCGTAAGGCATAAATCCTACCAAATAGCCAAAACGTACCTGCAAATAGCTGCACAGAATTCAGAGAGGTTGACGAAAAAGAACCTGTTGATCTGCAAGAATCACAGCACGAGAGGAGAAAAACAAGTCCAAGCGAACTCCATTGACTACTTTGTCAAATTATACTTACAATGAAACCTCTTGCACTCAAGCTAATTAACTCAACTTCTACTCCATCTCCTATCCTAAGCAAATCCTCTATCTTTTTTCCAATCAGCACATCTTCTACTTGGTTGTTCTGCCCAAGAACTAGAGAATTACATGACTTGGTCTTGTTGAAGAAAGCAGTGCTGTCAAAGAAGATGGAGTTAGAAGAAGAGAAGGTAACTAGAAGGTGAGGGTGGCTGAGATGAAGTTATTTTGTAGGGTTTTTGAAAGGAAAAAAGGGAGGGTATTCTTGACATATTGTTTTTTATATTAATTTCAAGAGAAATTATTGTAAAAATAAAAGAAAAGTTCCAAACACAAGAATTGATTTCAATTTATAAGGTTTGAAATAAGCTATCAAGTTATAAAATTATATAAATTAAATTCATAATATTCATAATCGAGCTATTTCAATTCAAAGTTATTTATAGCTATTTTAACATTAATTGAAATAAAAAATGATAAATTACTTTATATTTCTTGGTCTTTAATTTTTATATTTCTTGAATAATTAGATTTTTAAAATAAACTTGTCTGATTACTTATACTTAATCTTGTACTTTATATATATATGATAAGATTTAATACTTTTATATATTTAGTGTTTTTCTGGATATTATCCATACAATATCAATTATAAATAAAAAAAATTATATATTTGTTTTATTAATTGAGAATTTCCATCCACCCAATTACAAAGATTATTTATGAATTGTAAATTAAATTTCCATTTTCCTCTCACTACATTTCCATCCATCTCAATTGAGAAATATTATGGCTCCCTCCACTTGTGTTATTTTATCTTAATTTCATTTCATTATTATTTTCATTTATTCCTATAGTTTTTAGATTCGAATCAAGGCTCGAGTTTCAGGTTTTAATCGGGTCACTAGGTCATCCGGGTTAATTCTTTTTTTTAATCAAAATGATATTATTTTCGTAAAAACAATTAATCTGGACAACCCAGTGACCCAATTAACACCTAAAACCCGAGCCTTGAATTGGATCTAAAAACTATAGGAATAAGAGAAAATTTTAGTCGTCATTTTGTCATACTCGGACATCGCGGCGGCCTTAAATTTTTAATCGGAAAAACGAACAGATTTCTATCATCCTATTCTTTGATGGGGAAACAGTTTTTTTTAAGGAGTCACCACCTAGTATTATGGTTATTAGGAACCCTAACTAATTAACAAATATTCTATGATATGAGACTGGTTATGTAGAATGAAAGATATTATCACCCCTTGATCATCCAGCCTAAGACAGGCTATGACACGATGAAAAGATTGATGTCTTCTCCCAAGTGCAAGAGTGTCGAAGTAATAAATAACTTGGCAAAACCAAGGTCAAACTACAAGGAGGTTAATTGTACAAATTATAAACAACAACAATAATAACAATAACAACAACAATAATAAGAGTAGCAATAATAATACTAATACTACTACTAGTAGTACTAATAATAATAATAATAATAATAATAATAAAGAAGAAAAAAAAGATGAAAAGTTGATGAAAACTTTTAGATGGAAAATTAATGTAAGGATTAAATAATGATAACAAACAATGTTAAGGTTAGATAATCCACTAATGGTATGTCAAACAAGTATACTATAAACTCTTATTATTCAATTGGAAACCACACACAAAGGAGGTTCCAATCAGATTATAGATTGTTAACATGATTACATTAGTCATCTTATTCAATTAATGCTAATACTTGTAAATTTCATCAAGCATTTATGATTATAACTTATGTTAACAACAAATCAAGTTCATTTCATAGATTAGGTATCGGTTATACCTTACAGTATGGGTTATGAAATGCCAAGCATTTGTTGTACCAAGTGTTATACAACATAAATCAAGATTAGTCATTTAACAAGCAAAGTATTAAAGAGTGAACAAGATAACAAATATAAAACATGTTAGTATCAAACATTAAAGTCCATATTAAGTTTACACTATACTTATTCTTACACCATTAGTATAACCTTTTCACCTTGACATAATAAACTTAGGTAGACATAATGAAAGAAAGAAAAATATATAAACAAAATAAGAACATAAATTAGATAAAAGCTAACGAAGTAAAGGAAAGAAAATGAAAGGCATAAACTTGATATTAATGAAAGCAAAGCATAAACATTACAAAAAATACAATGAGAGAAAGTAAGAGCATGATCTTGATCTGGAAACCAAGATGCCTAAATGCATGGCAAATGACTTCTTTTATAGGCCAAAATTGAGAACTATTGATTTGATGACTAATTGATGAGTAGGTGGTCAACTCTTGACTTGGTGACAATCCTTATCTTCTCTTGTCTGCCCAAAACGTCATTGATAATGTCCAAATTGGAGCTACTTAAAACATGAAAGTTGTAAAAAATTATCTCATGTTTCTTATGTAAAACATTCAGCTCATTTTGACTTCTAGAACTCCAAATATAGCCAAAATACTAAATAGTGCTCGGGCTGGAGGACAAATTTAGACTTCTTTGTTGTTGTTCCAATTTGAACTTGAAAATAGTCTTTTTAGATCTTGGGTTCCATATGAAAGTTGTAGCCCTATATCTTACCTTTCCATCCATATAAAGTAGACCTAAATCTGAGATCTACAGCTCTAGATATGATCTAATTATTGAACAGTGTTCCGGTTTGGACTGCACCGACATCTCTTTTTTACGTTTGGCCATCTCTTTGTCCTTTCAATTTCAGTTCTTAAATTCATCAATCAATCCTTTTATTTATATGATAGGCCTGCATTTAAAATGAATATTTACCATAAATTAAAGGTATCTTATACTATTAGATATATTATTATAAAACATGTTTTAGTTAAGGAGTTATTGATACTTCAAGTGCAAAATGATGATATAAAACCTTGATAAAAATCAACTTTTAAGTATCAATCAGGCTGCATTGCTGATTTTGTCATAAATTGCTAATGTTTTGTTAGTTTACGATATGATAGTTTTACTTGTAATATTTCTGACTCTGACGCCAGTGAATATTTAATTACAAATATTTTTAATTTTAGCGTTGGTAAATATTACGTGGCTATAAAAACAAAATAAATTTAAATCAATATTTTTATTCCTTACTTTAGCGTCAATGAATAAATAAATAAAATAAAATTATTTGTATGCATACACAAAAACAAAATAAATTTGCATTAATGCTATTATTCCTGACACTAGCATTAGTGAATAAAAAAATAAAATAAATTTATTTTTATGTATACACAAAATTTTTTTATTTTTTATGTTGCTAAAATAAAAGTAAAATTCAATAAAATAAAATAAATTTATATAAGTATTTTTATCCCTGACTCCGGCATTAGTGAATAAACCAATAAATTTATTTTATTTTATTTTATTTTTTCATACACTTTTTTTTATTCTAACTCTGGCATGAATGAATAAAAATAATAAATTCATATTTGTATTTTTTATTTATACATACACATAACTTTGTTTATTTATTTATTTATTTTAGGGCTGGAACCAGCTCAACCCATTTAAGTCCGACCCATATTTTATTTTTTAGGGCTAGGCCCAGCCAGCCCACTCGATCACTAGCCTAAGCTAGTGACCTAGCTAAGTTGTGTCCAAGCACACGCTTGAAGTAAATTCACACGTGCTTTGAATTGTGTGAAGATAATTAAATGACCTTTGCACAATATTCTTGTTACACACACTCAATTTAAAGACAAAAAAAAAAAACCAAAAGAAAACAGGTGTACCTGCTTCTAAAAACAGAGAAAAAGCTTGCAACTCGGTGGTGCCTCTCGTCCTCTTAAGAGCTTCCCTTCTACTTTTCCTTTCACTCTTGTGCCCACGATCTACTTTCATCCTGTAGTAGATTTGAGATGATGAAGGAATTAACAATGAAAAAGCCAGTTTACTATGGATACTGATTGTGAAGTCTTTTTTTTTCTTTTTTTTCTTTTTTTGTTGCTGGGATAAAACAATGTTAGGGACAATCCTTGTTTGTATGTATGCTGCCCTTTTTCTTCCCTACTCTCTGTGTATGTTTTTTTTTTTATTTCTCAATTTCTGCATATTGCTTTGTGTTTTTTTTTTCTAGGTTGGTTCTTTTTCTCTCTTTGTATTTTTTTTTTGCTCTCCCTTTTATAAAGATCTAATCGCTTGCCCACCAACCAGTCCTACCTTTATAAGACTGTTATTCAATCCATGAACGAGATCATGGGCAAGAGACGTGGTTCATGATTGGATTGGATTTGTTGCAATTTTTCAGCTCCCCTATTGAATCGGGATGAAGACAACAAGCATGACTGTTCCACCCAGCAATGGTGTTGTTTCGGCAGAAATGGATATTTTTATTTTGATCCTTGATATTTGAAAATTTAACAATTAGATCTCAAGTAATTAAAATTTTCTTTAAATTTTGCCATTGGATTAATTTCAACCGAATCCCTAAATTATAACACTATTTAAAAACACAGTCCTTAATTTCTAAATTCTTCAATTTGGTATCTAATTAAATCTTTAATTTTTAATTCATTCAAAATTATCCCTAGAAAAATCAATTAAAATTTTTAAAGTAAACCCGCAATTTCATTATAGTCCATAGTCTTTTAATCTCTTGAAATTTTGCTTCTAATCAACCCACAATTCTAGTATTTCTTTAATCAAACCTTTGATTTCTTTAATTAATTAAATCAAAACTTAACTAAGTCCTCAAACTTATCAATTATTTAATTAAGCACCTGATTTTATTAACTAAACTAATCCAAAATTTTAATTAAAGTCTCCAACTTATTAATTCTTCAATTATTGACCAATTAACTCTCAATTTTAATAATTCCATCCTCAAACTTCAAATTTTATGTTGTCTTAACCTCATTCTAAAATATATTTTTATCTTTTTATTTTTTATTTAAAAATTAGGTTATGATAGTTGCCCACTTTTTATAATATTTATGATGCAAAGTCATTGGAAAATATTGTTTTTATTTGGCTTTGTGTAATAAATTTATAAAGAAAAGTAGACACGAAAAAGGACTTTTGCTTTTCAAAGAGTCTTGAAAACTTCAAAAGTAGATTGACAAATGACCTTAGGATGAGAGCTTGAAGGTGCACTTGAAATGTGTTGAGGGCTCAAAAATGCACTCGAAGGAGGTAGGATTAGAAAACGCACTATCTTTAATAGTCAAGGGGTCGAAGGCGCACTCGAAAAGAAATGAGGTGAGAGCTAAAAGGCGCACTCGAAAAGAAATGAGCTCAAAAGCATACTCACAAGAAGGTAGGGTAGGAAATGCACTACCTTTAATGGTCGAGGGCTCGAAGACATACTCGAAAAGAAATAAGGTGAAAACTCGATGGCGCACTCAAAAGGAAGTAGGTTAGGAAATGCACTACCTTTAATGGTCAAGAGCTCAAAGGCACACTCGAAAAGAAATGAAGTGAGGGCTCAAATACGCACTTAAAAGGAAATGAGAGCTCGAAGGTGCACTTAAAAGGAAATAGGGTAGAAAACACACTACCTTTAATGGTTGAGGGCTTGAAGGCGCACTCGAAAAGGAAATGGAGGCTCAAAAGCGCACTCCAAAGGAGGTAGGGTAAGAAGCGCACTACCTTTAATGGTTGAGGGATTGAAGGTGCACTAAAAAAGAAATAAGAAGAGGGCTTGAAGGCGCACTTAAAAGGAAATGAGGGCTCGAAAGCACATTCAAAAAGAGATAAGGTAGAAAACACACTACCTTTAATAGTCGAAGACACGACTAAAAGATTGATGTCTTCTCCCAAGTGCAGGAGTGTCGAAGTAATAAATAACCCGGCAAGACCGGGGTCGAACCACAGGGAGGTTATTTGTACAAATTATAAATAACAATAATACAATAACAATAACAATAACAATAACAACAACAACAACAACAATAATAATAACAATAACAATAATAATAATAATAATAATAATAATAATAATAATAATAATAATACTAGTAGTAGTAGTAATAATAATAGTAGTAGTAGTAATAATAATAATAAAGAAAGAGAAGAAGAAGAAGATGATGATAACTTGGAGATGGAAAATTAATGTAAGGATTAAACAATAATAATAACAAATGTCAAGGTTAGAGGTTCCACTAATGGTATATCAAACAAGTATAGTATAAACTCTTATTATTGAATTGGAAACCACACACAAAGGAGGTTCCAATCAGATTATATATTGTTAACATGATTACATTAGTCATCTTATTCAATTAATGCTAATACTTGTAAATCTCGTCAAGCATTCATGATTATAACTTATGTTGACAACAAATCAAGTTCCTTTCATAGCTCAGGTGTCGGTTATACCATACATTATGGGCTATGAAAGTGCCAAGCATTTGTTGTACCAAGTGTTATACAACATAAATCAAGATTAGTCATTTAACAAGCAAAGTATTAAAGAGTGAACAAGATAACAAATATAAAACATGTTAGTATCAAACATTAAAGTCCATATTAAGTTTACATTATACTTATTCTCACACCATTAGTGTAACCTTTTCACCTTGACATAATTAACTTAGCTAGACATAATAAAAGAAAGAAAAATAAATAAACAAAATAACAACATAAAAGTTAACTAAGTAAAGGAAAGGAAATGAAAGGCATAAACTTAATATTAATGAAAACAAAGCATAAAAAATACAAAGAGAGAAAGGAAGAGCATGATCTTGATCTGGAAACCAAGATGCCTAAATGCATGGCAAATGCCTCCTTTTATAGGCCAAAATTGGGAACTATTGATTTGATGACTAATTGATAAGTGGGTGGCCAACTTTTGACTTGGTGACAATCCTTATCTTCTCTTGTCTGCCCAAAACGTCATTGATAACGTCAAAACTGGAGCCAGGTGCAAACATGAAAGTTGTAGGCAATTGTCTCAGCTTTCTTGTGTAAAAAATTCAGCTCATTTGGACTTCTAGAACTCTAGATATGGCCAAAATACCGAACAGTGCTCGGGCTGGAAGACAGATTCGGGCTTCTTTGTTGTTGCTACAATTTGGACTTGATAATGGCCTTTTTAGATCTTGGGCTCCATATGAAAGTTGTAGGCCTATGTCTTACCTTTCCATCCATATAAATTGGACCTAAATCTGAGATCTGTAGCTCCAGATATGGCCCAATTACCGAATAGTGTTCCGGTTTGGATTGCACCGACATCTCTTCTCTAAGTTTGACCATCTCTTTATCCTTGCAATTTAAGTTCTTCAAGTCATCAATCAATCCTTTCATTTATTTGATAGGCCTGCATTAAAAATAGACATTTACCACAAATTATAGGTATCTTATATTATTAGATACATTATTATAAAACATATTTTAGTTAAGGAGTTATTGATACTTCAAGTGCAAAATGATGATATAAAACCATGATAAAAATGCACTTTTAAGTACTAATCACACCCCCCAACCAGCTTATTACTAGTCCCTAGTAATCAAAGCGTTAAAAAATTTGCAAATTTCACAAAGCAAGGTATTCATCATTTAACTTCCATTAATCTATCCAGATAAACAAACTCTCATTAAATTTATATATCTGCTCAATACTACTTAACAAGTTATTAATAAACCTTTCTTCTGTGCTCAATGTATCAACACATAATTATGGGGCTTTTCTTGGAAGAAAACAAAATTTTTGTTCTAATGTTTAAGGTTAACTTCCTTGGGTTGGGATTACTATTTTTGTCTTTTTTTTTTTTTTTTTTTTTTTTTAACTCTATATACATATACTTTAAAAACATCATGCATCTTTAACCCATGTAACGAGCTTTCAGCTAATGACTCCCAGACCAGTTGGTCTTAGGGCATTAGGTGTTAAGACACCCCTACGAGCTTAGTAACTCGGGTCGCAGATACTGATATGTAGATAGTGCAATGTTTGATTTCTTTAAGCTTTTCTCCTCAACCCATGTAACAAGCGTTGGGCCAATAGCTCCCAAGTCAGTTGACTTTAGGGTATTAGGTGTTAAAACACCCCTTCGGGCTTAATTGCTTAGGTTAGGGAGGCTACGAAATCAAACTTATCTACATTTTTATTATCATTATTTTTTTATTTTTTCTTTTTTTCTTTTTTTTTTCATGTTTTTCTTTTTTTTTTTTAATTATATACAATCCCTTTCCCTTAGTTGTTACCTTTAACAAAAGAACATAAATAATGTAATAATCCAATATGCAACCCACAATCATTTGTTAAAGTGTGTGTGTGTAAATTAAGGTTTAAAAATACATGTTAAATAAGTATATGAGCAGAATTAAGTGGTAACAATACGAGAGTTTGTAAACCTGAATATTTCAGGAAGTATTATAATAGACCTTGTTAAGAATGGTTACTAAGATGTGTCTCAAGAGTCACTTTAACAAAAGAACTCCTTTACTCTGCCATCCTAGTAACAACAATTATGCACATGCTTTATGAAATGAAAAACCTTTTTTTTTTTTTTTTTTTCAACTACTACCCTCTCCCCCCAACCAAAACGAGACATTGTCCTCAATGTTCTAAGGTAGAAAGATAGAGTATAAAAGATATCACCTGAAATAACGAACACTAACAAAACCTGAAACACACTGAAACAAAAATAAGAAATAACAAAACATAATAAAATCAAAAGACACAAAAATTCACAAATGAAGGCTCAAATCCAATCTAAGCTTTTTACGGCTTTCCTTAGATGACCAATTTATGCGACTCATGGAAGGATCAATCACAGGAATGAAAGATTGTAGTTGGTCAATCAATTGTTCAGCAGTAGAAGCAGAGATTATGATTTGTCGTGCAAAAGATGTTAGAAATTCCTGTTCCACAGCATGATCAAGAAAAGACAACAACTTATCATAATAACCATTAACATTTAACAAACCTATGGGTTTATGGTGAATGTGCAATTGAGCCCAAGAGGAAATATGAAAGATCTCTTCCAATGTGCCTAGACCACCTGGTAAAGCAATGAAAGCATCAGCATGGTTAAACATTGCATTCATTCGAGCCGACATTGTGGAGACCTGAAGTTCCTCGCCAATTGTTTTTCCAATGATGTCCCCTTGTGCCAAAGCTTCAGGGACGACTCCTAAAACTTGACTACCTCCTAAAAATGCAGCTATTGACACACCTCCCATTAACCCAAGACTGCCTCCCCCATACACTAAATGAATCTTTCTCTCAGCTAGCACCTGACCAAGATGATTTGCTGATTCTAAAAACTCCTTTTCTTTCCCAGGACTAGATCCACCGAAAACACAAATATTTCTTATTTGATGACTTGAGGAACTTGCCATTTCTACAAACTTCTGTATTTGTTGAATGTATGGGTTGAGTAGAAATGAAAGGAAGGAAGAGAGGGTTTTATAGATGAGAAATTAGAAAGGCAATCATAACACCTCTATATAGGCCAGCTGGAGTCTCACACTCTCTCTCTCTCTTTTTATTTATTTATTTATTTACTTTTAAAAAAAGCATGTGTATGTACAGGTAGTTGTGATTGTGGCTCACATCTTCCCTTGGTTTTACGTCCAAGAACGGCTTAAACGCCCTCTATGGGTCGGGGATAGGCTTCCCATCCAGTTTTCTTAAAAACTGGCAAACAGGGTCTTTTTTAGTCAGATTCCCAAGACTAAGTCGATCATGTTCTTTATGAAATAGTGGCCATAAATCATGAATTGCACGATGCACATCTCCACTAGGATGCGTCTCAAGAGTCAATAGAAGATTATCTAAAGACTCCTTACTCAGGCCATCCTTAATGAATTGTATTTTATCTTCACGGTTTATAGATACCATTCCTAAAGAACGACATTGTGTATTACAAGTCCATCTAGCACAACGATGACAGACATCCAGTCGTTTTGCACGACGCTTCTTTGCAAAAGTGCTTTTACCTGTTCCAGGCATGTGTGAAATGAAGAAGTTAGAGGACTCACCTGATAATCGGACCTTTGCTTCAATCAACCAGCGAATATCTTCAGGAATTCCATGATTCATTAACAATCTCAATCTTGCACATCTAGCACGGTAAATTTTTGTAATCGCATTCTGAGGCAGAGCGGGAAAATACTTTTTTAATTTTTCAAGATTAGTGTCCATTTTCAAATGAGAATTGGAAGAGAGATTCAAAGAATTGCATAGATATATACACAGATATCAGTAATTGTGGGAAACTGAAAGAACCGACTTAAGTCACGGAGTACCGTTATCCGCCATTTGACCGGGGTGAAAGAAACTTGCAAAAATCACTCAAAAAGAAACAAAAATAAAATAAAATAAAATCAATAAAATAAAATAAAATCAATCTTTATATACAGGATCACCCAATTCAATAGAGTTATGTTCAACTGAAAAATTGTCAAAGTAAACTTTCAGACGATGTCCATTTACCTTGAAAACATTGCCATTCTTTGGATTCTCGATGTCATAGGCCCCATATGGATACACATGTTTCACAATAAAAGGACCGCTCCATCTTGATCTTAATTTTCCAGGAAATAAATGCAGTCGAGAATTATAAAGCAAGACTTTTTGACCAACATTGAAGGTTTTTCTCTGTATTTTCTTGTCATGACATTCTTTTATTCTTGCTTTATGAATTCTTGAATTTTCATATGCATCATTTCTTATTTCCTCAAGCTCATTTATTTGTAATTTTCGCAGTTGACTAGCATCATCCAGATTTGAATTGAAAGCTTTAATAGCCCAATAAGCTTTATGTTCAAGTTCCACAGGCAAGTGACAAGGTTTTCCATAGACTAGTCTATAAGGTGACATACCTAATGATGTTTTATAAGCAGTTCGATAAGCCCAAAGTGCATCATTAAGTCTTAAAGACCAGTCTTTCCTATTAGGGTTCACTGTTTTCTCCAAAATATGTTTGATCTCCCTATTAGCAAGCTCTACTTGTCCACTTGTTTGAGGGTGATAAGGGGTGGCAACTTTGTGTGTGATTCCATATTTCTTCATTAAAGACTCAAATGGCTTGTTGCAGAAATGTGTTCCACCATCACTTATTATGGCTCGAGGGACTCCAAATCGACTCAAAATATTTTCTTTCAAAAACTTTATCACTGTTTTGTGATCATTGTTTCGACTTGGAATTGCCTCTATCCATTTTGAAACATAATCTACTGCGACTAATATGTATAAGAAACCAAATGATGGAGGGAATGGGCCCATGAAATCTATACCCCAACAGTCAAAGATCTCAATGACAATAATAGGGTTTAAAGGCATCATGTGACGTTTTGAAATAGATCCCAACTTTTGACAATTTTCACAAGACTTGCAGAATGCATGTGAGTCTTTGAACATGGTGGGCCAGTAAAATCCACTTTGTAAGATTTTTGCAGTTGTCTTTCTTGATGAGAAATGACCCCCACATGCCTCAGAATGACAAAATTTAATGACACTACTTACCTCATTGTCAGGAATGCATCTTCGAAATATTTGATCAGGACAATATTTGAATAAATAAGGATCATCCCAATAAAAGTTCTTCACTTCGTTCAAAAACTTTCTTTTATCTTGGGTATTCCAATGAGCTGGCAATTGTCCTGAAACAAGAAAATTGACAATATTAGCAAACCAAGGCATTGTAGAGACAGAAAGTAAAGATTCATCAGGAAAGTAGTCATCGATTGGTGTGATGTCAGTTTCCGAATCTATTGTCAATCTTGACAAGTGATCTGCGACAACATTTTCGCTGCCTTTCTTATCTTTGATTGTGATATCAAATTCTTGAAGTAATAAAATCCACCGCACCAATCTAGCCTTGGAATCTTTCTTAGAAAGAAGATATTTCAATGCTGCATGATCACTAAAAACAACAACAGGTGAACCAACAAGATAAGATCTGAATTTTTCACATGCAAATACTACTGCAAGTAATTCTTTTTCAGTGGTGGTATAATTCATTTGAGCACTATTTAAAGTTTTACTTGCATAGTAAATTACATAAGGTTTCTTATCTTTTCTTTGTCCCAAAACAGCACCTACGGCATAATCACTAGCATCACACATTATTTCAAAAGGTAATGACCAATCGGGAGGTTGAATGATAGGAGCACAAGTAAGCAAGTTTTTAAGTTTAACAAAGGCTTCTTCACAATGTTTAGTCCATTCAAAAATAGTATCCTTTGTTAGAAGGTTACTTAAAGGCTTAGATATTACACTAAAATCTTTGATGAACCTTCTATAAAAACCAGCATGTCCCAGGAATGATCTAACATCTTTAAGAGATTTTGGTGTTGGCAAGTTTGCAATTAACTCGATTTTAGATTTGTCAACCTCAATTCCTTTTGATGAAACAATGTGACCAAGTACAATGCCGTTTGTTACCATAAAATGACATTTTTCCCAATTCAGCACAAGATTCTTCTCTTCACACCTGGTTAAAACCTTTCCTAAATTAGTCAAACAATCATCAAATGAATCACCAAAAACAGAAAAATCATCCATGAAAATTTCAAGAAAATGTTCAACCATATCGCTAAATATACTAAGCATGCATCTTTGAAATGTGGCTAGTGCATTACATAATCCAAAAGGCATCCTTCGATATGCAAAAGTACCAAATGGACATGTGAAAGTAGTTTTTTCTTGATCTTCCAACGCAATTTCAATTTGGTTGTAACCCGAATAGCCATCTAGGAAACAATAAAATTCATGACCTGCAACTCTTTCTAGGATTTGATCCATGAAAGGTAAAGGAAAATGATCTTTTCTAGTCATTGAATTAAGTTTCCTATAGTCAATGCACATGCGCCAACCAGTAACAGTTCTAGTGGGAATTAACTCATTGTTCTCATTTGTTATCACAGTGACTCCAGATTTCTTAGGTACAACTTGGGTAGGACTTACCCATTTGCTGTCAGAAATAGGATAAATGATTTCATTATCTAGAAGCTTAATGACTTCATTTTTCACTACTTCTTTCATATTAGGATTTAGCCTTCGTTGCATTTCTCTAGAGGGTTTAGCATTTTCCTCTAAATAAATTCTGTGTGTACAAATCAAAGGACTAATTCCTTTTATATCAGCTATAGTCCATCCTAATGCTTTTTTGTGCATTTTCAGAGTTTGTAATAACTTACCTTCTTGATGTGCATTAAGTTTGGAAGAGATTATTACCGGAAAAGTTTCATTTTCTCCCAAAAATGAGTATTTGAGATTGGATGGCAACGGCTTCAAATCAGGTTTTGGTGGTTGAACACTTGAAGGTATGGACTTAATTGGTCGTGGTGGCAATTCCTCAATTTGTGGCCTCCAATTACTTGTCTTTGATTCTTCCTGAAAATAAATCATTTCCAAATCATCAGATTCATCAATCTCCATTTCATTGGAAGTGGTTGGAAATTGATCATGAATTAATTTTTCAGTAAAGTCCACTTCCTGTAAATCATTATCATCTCTAGGTTGCTTGCAAATGTTGAAAATATTCATCTCCAATGTCATGTTTCCAAATGATAGCTTCATCAGTCCATTCCTACAATTAATCAATGCATTAGAAGTTGCAAGAAATGGACGTCCTAAAATAACAGGAAATGAATTACATACTTCAACAGGTTGTGTGTCCAAGACAATAAAATCCACAGGATAAATGAATTTATCGACTTGTACTAACACATCTTCAATTATTCCTCTAGGCACTTTTATAGATCTATCGGCAAGTAAAAGAGTTATAGAAGTTGGTTTTAACTCACCTAGATTGAGACTCTGAAAAACTGAATATGGAAGTAAATTCACACTAGCTCCAAGATCAAGTAAGGCTCTTTCAATTTTATGCTCTCCAATAAAGCAAGAAATTGTAGGACAACCAGGGTCTTTATATTTCAAAGCATTATTGTTCTGAAGAATAGCACTTACTTGTTCGGCTAGAAAGGCTTTCTTTTTCACATTCAGTTTCCTCTTCACAGTGCAGAGATCTTTCAAAAATTTAGCATAGGAAGGAACCTGTTTAATTGCATCCAGCAAAGGTATATTGATCCTTACCTGTTTGAAAATTTCATAAATTTCAGAATTGTGATTGACTTTCCTTTGTTTGGTCATGGCTTGAGGAAATGGAAGTGCTGGCGGTGAATCAGTTGTTTCTTTGCAATTTTCAGATTCATCCCCTTCCTTACCCTCAGAGATTGACTCATCATCTTTCTCATAAGGTTCAAGAGAGGGTTTTTCAATAACCTTACCACTGCGCAGAGTAGTGACTGATTTGAGTTGATCCATGTGTTGGCTTCCGGAACTACTTGCATTTGCATTGTATTGCCCCTTGGGATTTTGCTGTGGTTGAGATGGAAACTTACCTTTCTCTTGGAAACTGAGAGCAGATGTTAATTTAGCAAGAGTATCTTTAAAATCTGTCATGTTTTGAGCAAGTTGAGTGTTGATTATCTCTTGCTTTTCAATGAATGCATGCAATGTTTCCTCAAGATTTCTTCTAGGAGGTGGAGCATAAGGAGGTGCATATCCATGAGAATTTTGGAAATTGTGGTGTGCTTGAAACGGTGGTTGTGAAGTTTGTGCATTATTGTTCTCACTCTTCCAATTGAAATTTGGGTGATTTCTCCAACCAGGGTTGTATGTTTGGGAGTATGGGTTGTAGTTGGCCCTTTGGAAACTGTTTAAAGCATGGGCTTGTTCATGGAGACATTCCTTAAAAGAAGGCAAGGTTGGACAATCGTTGGTTGAGTGTTCATTTGTTTCACAGATTTGACACACAATGTTTTCAACAGATTTTAATTGACCACTCTTTTTCAATTCTAGTGCCTCGACTTTTCTAGCTAAAGATGCAAATTTGGCTTGGAGGTCATGATCTTCCCTAAGGTTGTACATACCTCCACTAGATGTATGAAGTTGAGTTTTACTCGGTGCCTCATAAGTACCCGTAGTGTCCCAATTTTGAGCATTTTCAGCTAACAAGTCTAAGTACTCCATTGCTTCATCAGGGTCTTTATCTTCAAAAGTTCCATTGCACATCAATTCAACCATTTGCCTATCTTTAGGTGTTAACCCTTCATAGAAATGTGAAACCAATCTCCATGTTTCAAAACCATGATGAGGGCAAGTACTAACCAAGTCTCGATACCTATCCCAACATTTGTAAAATGTTTCTCCTGGTTTTTGAGTGAAAGTGGTGATTTGTCTCTTGAAAGAGTTTGTTCTATGAGATGGGAAAAACTTCTTTAAAAACTGTTGTTGCATTTCATCCCAAGCACGAATGGATCCTGATCTCAAATTTTGTAGCCATGTTTTAGCTTTATCTTTTAATGAAAAAGGAAAAAGCTTTAATCTGATGGTGTTCATGCTACAATTTAAGTTATTATATGTGTTGCACACCTCCTCAAATTCCCTTAAATGCAAGTATGGATTTTCCAATTCTAAACCATGAAAAGAAGGTAAAAGTTGAATAATACCTGGTTTAAAATTAAAATGAGATGCATCAGGAGGAAAAACTATGCATGATGGTGCACTTGTTCTTGTGGGATTCATGTGGTCTCTAAGTGTTCTAGCACGGTTATTCTCATTATTTTCATTATGAAGTGATTGATTATCTTCTTCGGCCATATTTTCTGAAAATGATGAGGATATCCTACAAAGTCTACCACTTGATGTACGTGACCACACTCTCATGCACGTGTTGGAATATAATAAAATGAAGAAGAAAACAAAAGAAGAAGGAAGAAAACAAAATAAAATGAAACAAAAGAAAAGAAACAAGTTATATACAAGAAAAGTGAAAAGAGAAAATAAAATAAATACTATAATTTATACAAGAACTTACCTCCCCGGCAACGGCGCCAAAAACTAGACACGACTAAAAGATTGATGTCTTCTCCCAAGTGCAGGAGTGTCGAAGTAATAAATAACCCGGCAAGACCGGGGTCGAACCACAGGGAGGTTATTTGTACAAATTATAAATAACAATAATACAATAACAATAACAATAACAACAACAACAACAACAATAATAATAACAATAACAATAATAATAATAATAATAATAATAATAATAATAATAATAATAATAATAATAATAATACTAGTAGTAGTAGTAATAATAATAGTAGTAGTAGTAATAATAATAATAAAGAAAGAGAAGAAGAAGAAGATGATGATAACTTGGAGATGGAAAATTAATGTAAGGATTAAACAATAATAATAACAAATGTCAAGGTTAGAGGTTCCACTAATGGTATATCAAACAAGTATAGTATAAACTCTTATTATTGAATTGGAAACCACACACAAAGGAGGTTCCAATCAGATTATATATTGTTAACATGATTACATTAGTCATCTTATTCAATTAATGCTAATACTTGTAAATCTCGTCAAGCATTCATGATTATAACTTATGTTGACAACAAATCAAGTTCCTTTCATAGCTCAGGTGTCGGTTATACCATACATTATGGGCTATGAAAGTGCCAAGCATTTGTTGTACCAAGTGTTATACAACATAAATCAAGATTAGTCATTTAACAAGCAAAGTATTAAAGAGTGAACAAGATAACAAATATAAAACATGTTAGTATCAAACATTAAAGTCCATATTAAGTTTACATTATACTTATTCTCACACCATTAGTGTAACCTTTTCACCTTGACATAATTAACTTAGCTAGACATAATAAAAGAAAGAAAAATAAATAAACAAAATAACAACATAAAAGTTAACTAAGTAAAGGAAAGGAAATGAAAGGCATAAACTTAATATTAATGAAAACAAAGCATAAAAAATACAAAGAGAGAAAGGAAGAGCATGATCTTGATCTGGAAACCAAGATGCCTAAATGCATGGCAAATGCCTCCTTTTATAGGCCAAAATTGGGAACTATTGATTTGATGACTAATTGATAAGTGGGTGGCCAACTTTTGACTTGGTGACAATCCTTATCTTCTCTTGTCTGCCCAAAACGTCATTGATAACGTCAAAACTGGAGCCAGGTGCAAACATGAAAGTTGTAGGCAATTGTCTCAGCTTTCTTGTGTAAAAAATTCAGCTCATTTGGACTTCTAGAACTCTAGATATGGCCAAAATACCGAACAGTGCTCGGGCTGGAAGACAGATTCGGGCTTCTTTGTTGTTGCTACAATTTGGACTTGATAATGGCCTTTTTAGATCTTGGGCTCCATATGAAAGTTGTAGGCCTATGTCTTACCTTTCCATCCATATAAATTGGACCTAAATCTGAGATCTGTAGCTCCAGATATGGCCCAATTACCGAATAGTGTTCCGGTTTGGATTGCACCGACATCTCTTCTCTAAGTTTGACCATCTCTTTATCCTTGCAATTTAAGTTCTTCAAGTCATCAATCAATCCTTTCATTTATTTGATAGGCCTGCATTAAAAATAGACATTTACCACAAATTATAGGTATCTTATATTATTAGATACATTATTATAAAACATATTTTAGTTAAGGAGTTATTGATACTTCAAGTGCAAAATGATGATATAAAACCATGATAAAAATGCACTTTTAAGTACTAATCAGTCGAGAGCTCAAAAGTGCAATTAAAAAGAAATAAAGTAAGGACTCGAAGATGCACTCAAAAGAAAATTAGAGCTTGAAGGAGCACTTAAAAGGAGATAGGGTAGGAAACGTAATACCTTTAATGGTCGAGGACTCAAAGGCGCACTCGAAAAGAAATGAGGTGAGGGCTCCAAGACATACTTAAAAGGAAATGGGGGCTCAAAAGTATATTCAAAAGAAGGTAGGGTAAGAAACGCACTACCTTTAATGGTCGAGGGCTCAAAAGCGCATTCGAAGAAGAAATGAGGGCTCAAAGATGCATTCAAAAGGAGATAAGGTAGGAAATGCACTACCTTTAATGGTTGAGGGCTTGAATGTACACTTAAAAAGAAATGAGGTGAGGGCTCGAAACCGCACTTAAAAGAAAATGAAAGCTTGAAGGTATACTAAAAAAGAAATAGGGTAGGAAACACACTATTTTTAATAGTTGAAGGTTCAAAGACGTACTCGAAAAGAAATAAGATAAGGGTTTCAAAGCATATTTAAAAAGAAAATGAGGGCTCAAAAATACAGTAAAAAAAATATGATAGAAAATACACTAACTTACATAAAATTAATAGATTGTAACTAGATTTTTCATTGAGTTTTACTCGATCAACCAACCTAATTATACTAATTTTTTTTCTTTTATTTTTTTTAATTTAGCCGGATTCCGAATTAGCTGGATTCTACATCAACCTTTCACGCTAGATGGAGCTTCAAAATTATACTGGACCGAGATAATAAAATATAATCTCGGGGGAGAAAAGGATTAAAGATAGACGGCGGCGGAGATCCGTTAGGACTCCCTCTCCTTCAAATTCAAAAAACCAAATGGCAGGTGTCGTTAATTAAAACAAAATCCAAGCCCTCTTTCACAGGCGCCGGTAGTTGAAAAAGCTCTATAATAGAGCCATCCTTCTGGCTCCTTCTGGCTCCTGTCTATTCAAACAAAAATCTGAGAATCCCCTCCAAATTCCTCTCTTTACTACTCTACTCTCCCTTCTTCCCTTCCCTCACTGTACAAACACCCACGTTACAGTTCAGTACAATCCAAAGGCCATGTCGTTGAGGCCGAACGCGAGAGTAGAGGTGAGGAGGAACAGGTACAAGGTGGCGGTGGATGCAGATGAAGGGAGGAGGAGGAGGGAGGACAACCTGGTGGAGATCCGAAAGAGTAAGAGAGAAGAAAGCTTGCTTAAGAAGCGACGTGAGGGACTTCATGCCCAACAACGTCAACAACAACAAGTCACCACCTCTCTTAACATTTCTTCCGCTTCTGATAAGCCGGTACTCTCTCTCTCTCTCGATTTAATAATAGGTGGATCAATCAATTATTTAGCAATCAGTATGTTTGAATGGAGGTGATGGTTTTGCTAATCTAATCTGATTACAGTTAGATACTCTTCCTGGAATGATTGCTGGTGTTTGGTCAGAGGACAAGCATTCGCAGCTTGAGGGAACTACTCATTTCCGAAAGCTGCTCTCCATTGAACGCTGCCCTCCGATCAATGAAGTTATACAATCAGGGGTTGTCCCCCGCTTCGTTGAGTTTCTTGCAAGGGATGATTTTCCACAGCTTCAGGTTTGAATTTGTTCTTGCTCTATGCCGCTTAGTTTCGTGTCGTGCTTCATTATTAATATTGTAACTAACGTTTGTTTTAACGTCTTATATAGTTTGAGGCGGCGTGGGCACTCACGAATATCGCTTCTGGGACATCAGAAAACACCAGGGTTGTAATTGACCATGGGGCAATCCCAATTTTTGTCAAACTCTTAAGTTCTCCAGCTGATGATGTCAGGGAACAGGTAGACGATGTTACCATTTTATGGAATTTATGTTGTTTTCATTTTAGTGATGTCTCAAGGGGACATCGTAATTATTCCTTGATTGGTTCAGTAATGATAAGTTTACATTTTGGTGGGATTATAGGCTGTTTGGGCATTAGGAAATGTTGCTGGTGACTCACCAAAATGCCGTGATCTGCTCCTTGGCCATGGGGCTTTGATGCCTTTGCTTGCGCAATTCAATGACCAAGCAAAGCATTCATTGTTAAGAAATGCAACTTGGACATTATCAAACTTCTGCAGGGGCAAGCCCCAACCTTTATTCGACCAGGTTTGACTTCTAAGATGGACTGCTTAAATGCAGTTGCGATACTTTATTCCCCAATTTGATAATTGTTGCTAATATATGTGCTGTTGAAATTCATTGAGTAGACAAAACCTGCCCTCCCAGCTCTACAGCGTCTCATACATTCAAATGATGAGGAGGTCCTCACAGATGCATGCTGGGCTCTGTCGTATCTCTCAGATGGATCCAATGAAAAAATCCAGGCTGTTATCGAGGCTGGTGTCTGCCCCCGACTTGTTGAGCTTTTGCTGTGAGATTTAAATTTAGTTCGCTCTTCATATATTTTAGACGTTTTATTTATTTATTTATTTATTTCTGGCATTTGCTTATGAAAGTTGAAATGCTCTTTACATTTTCTGTTTTCAGTCATCCATCTCCGACAGTGCTCATCCCTGCTCTACGTACAGTTGGAAATATTGTTACTGGAGATGACATGCAGACTCAGGTATTGGTTATACCTTTATTTTCCTAATTATCTCTCCCCTTCACCATCCCCACGTTTATTCATCTTACTGTTTGGTTTCTCTTCAATGGTTTAGTCACGAGTTCATAATTGACATAGTTTTGTTTATGTTAAAACCAAACTACACATTCCTCTGACTGTGGTACTGATCTTAGCAGATGGAAATACTTATATGTGCCGGCATTGCTCATTTTAGATGGATGCACAGGTTGAAAATTTATAGATGGGAATGCATTTTTCTTCTTGATGGTTCATGATCTACTATTCTAGATTAGTTTACATGCGATCATAATTGGTGCAAAACAGCATGCCAAGTTTTATGTGATAAGTTGTGAAATTGTATAGGCATTGCTCATTTTAGATGGATGCACAGGTTGAAAATTTATAGATGGGAATGCATTTTTCTTCTTGATGGTTCATGATCTACTATTCTAGATTAGTTTACATTTTCTATACAATTTCACAACTTATCACATAAAACTTGGCATGCTGTTTTGCACCAATTATGATCGCATGTAGTGGGTTAGCTTCAGCTTTTGCTTATGTTTTTCAGGTTTTGAAACCAATATTTGTCATATTTTATCAAGTCAATACTTTTCATGCCTCTTTTGATGGAAACTGATTTAGACGAATCTAAAGTTTTTATGGTGTCTATTACCCCCAACCACCCTCTTCCAGTTATCAGTACAGAGGTGGTCCTTTTTATTTAATATCATTGACTTGAGTGAAACTTCCTATATGTGAATGTCCAGTTGTCTTGAGACCAACTTGAAGGTGGTTTGAGATTTGAAAACATTTCCAAATTTCCAAAACATCAAATTGTTTCCTCCCCCAACAATGTAGTCTAATCCTTGTTAGGAGGTTATTCTATGGTTTGATGGAAGTCACCTCTCACTTTCTTTTTTGAGATGTGTGCAGATGTGCCTTAATTTTTAAGGAAGTGACTTTTTGTTTCTATTTCTGAAAGAAACATGCTTGAACAAATAATGATTTTTGGTTGAGATGAAGGTCTGCGTTTGTGTCTTAGCAGAATTGATAATCTTGCATGTTAATCAGGAAAAAAAAATTTGGAACCTATTGAGAAATTAAATTTTAGAGATCTGAAAAGCTGAGACACTTTTCCTGTTACTATATGCAACTATGAAATGTGAGAACTCAAAACAACTTATCCAAATAATCATAGAGAGGAGAAAAAGGGAACAATAACAATATAATTTAGAATTCCTTAAGATGATATCATTTATAGTTTTCAGCTTTCTTCAATTGATTATCTGATGATATCTGCAGGATGCCTTGTTGGTATGATGTGTTGTGTGCGTGTCATGTTTGCATGACTTGAAATTGTTATATTCTGAGCCAATGATGTAATGCTTTATGATATTCCTGATCCCAGTGTATGATAAACCATCAAGCTCTCCCATGCCTATTGAACTTACTGACAAATAATTACAAGAAGAGCATCAAGAAGGAAGCATGCTGGACAATCTCAAACGTCACAGCTGGAAATGTAAATCAGATACAGGTGAGCCTGTCCATTCTCTTATGTCATCAGTGTATTGATGGTTTGGCTGAAATTTGTTTAGTGTGTCCTTTAAATTTTGTGATAATGTCTCCAATCTACTGACTATTATAAAGTTGAGATGTTTGAGGGATAGGGGAGTCTACAGGGTTTGTCGTGGCCATTTATTCATACTATTTTTGAGTCCATCCGGTAAAATGAATTCCGTTTGAGTTTATATCTTAATGTATGCAGGCCGTAGTTAAAGCTGGTGTTATTTGTCCCCTGGTCTAATTTCTTTGGAAGGCTGTGTGTTGATGATTGTTTTATGTACCCTAAGTTTGTTTTACAATAGAACACTTATATACATCCTTTGATTGTTTCCAAGTGAGAGGATATGTTGAGGACAGTTACAGATAATCTAAAAAACCTTTCAACTTTCTATTAGATTTATATCACCTATTTGTCGTAATGGGCATTGCATTTCCAAACTGCACAGGCGGTACTTGAAGCAGGTATTATTGGTCCTCTTGTCCAATTGCTTCAAAATGCTGAATTTGAGATCAAGAAAGAAGCTGCTTGGGCAATTTCAAATGCATCATCGGGTGGAAGCCATGAACAAATCAAGTATTTTCTCTTCCATGATATTCTTCTCCATTTATTAGATAATTTGATTTATTGGTAGCTAAGAGATTCAACTATATTTGTGCATTGTAGGTTTCTGGTGAGCCAGGGATGCATCAAGCCATTATGTGATCTTTTGATTTGTCCCGACCCTAGAATTGTCACAGTTTGCTTAGATGGTCTAGAGAACATTCTAAAGGTTGGGGAAGCTGAAAAGAATTTGGGAAGGACAGGAAATGCAAATCTGTACACCCAAATGATTGAAGATGTTGAGGGTTTGGAAAAGATTGAGAACCTTCAGAGTCATGACAACAATGAAATATATGAGAAAGCAGTGAAGATTTTGGAGACGTATTGTGTGGAGGATGGTGATGACTTTGAGGCATTTCCTCCTGGTGATGCTTCCCAATCTGGATTTCAGTTTGGTGGTACCGGAGTTCCTGTTCCTTCCAACGGTTTTAATTTCAGTTAAGGTATGCAACTTCTCTCACCTAGTTCGCAAGTAGAGGTGCTATTTCTTTTACAAGTGGCAAAGGCACCCCTCCTGGATAGTTGACATTTCACCTGAGACTATGCAATTCCTGCGTAATAGGGATTTGATTGTTTGTGCTTGTTTTTTCTATTGATAATTTTTTCATTAATTGAGGTTTGTCATTTCCCAAGCAGCTGGTGGGGAATGTGTAAGCATGGGATGTGTAAGCATGCCCATTTGTTGTGGTTTCTACGCATGCTGGGGAGGTCTCAACATTTTTATGCTTTTATATCACGTATAGACTACATATCTGTTTCAATATCCGAATGAAATTTCGAAACACATATATGTAGTTGTGAGTGATGTTTGCAGTTGAATGCTTCTCTCTATTTCGTAAAACATCCATTATCATTGAGAGGAAATTAACATTTTTCTAAAACTCACATTTCATTGCAATTATACTTTGTTCCTTCAATTTATTATAGTGATTGGATTATTTCCTTCATCCCTTTTTCTATTATTTTAACACAATAATTTGCTGCAAAGGTTAAGTTGTACCGTGTCACCTTTTCTGTGCCAGCAGGACCTAAGTTGATGGTGGAATGAAGCTGAGAGTCCAGGTTTCAATCGATGAATGTTGTTTTTTCTTTTTGGGCAGGGAAGTCAAATGCCATCGGATCTTTCTCTGGTTCATATTCGGATGTGGTCGAAGAGATTCTCTTTCACAGAGGTTTTAAAATAGGTTTGTGAAGCCAAGAATTGCCATTGCTGGTGGAAAGTACAGAAAGTTTCGAGTCTTTTTTTTTTCTTCTTTTTCTCCTTTTCCTTTTGCTGGGCATTATTTTGTCATGCCCTAGTTTTACCATATCACAAGGATGGAGCTGCTCGTCACAGCTTGCATCCATCTGTCTGTTCTATAATTTAGAGCAATGATAGGAAGAAACTAAACATTCTATTTGTTCTTTCCTTTTAAGGTCTTTTCATATCTCAGAATTGTCATTCTGATTAAAAGAAACTAGAAAATGCATCAATTTTCTGTTTCGAGGTGGGATTTTTGTTGACTGTGAAACAAAAAAGAAGAATTTTTTATATAAAATTTACAATTATTGCTTTCTGCTTCATGAGTAGAACTTTTATTATGCCCTCATAGATATGGCTCTCATCTGTGCTGTTGCTGTCATGATTGTTGAGGTCTATGATATCCTTCTCATAACTTTCTTTCATCGAAAGAAAGATGATATCCCTTGCGCACTGCGCTCATGTTGCTTTTGGTTGCAACACACTAGCAGGCATGTGTTTAACATAAGCAAACAAGTGCATTTAACAAACCCAGCATGTACACTTTTCTTAATTAGCCTTGCCTGCGTGGCTGCTCAATTATTGACATAATCTTCGCGATAATGTAAAATGGCAGAGGCATGTGCGAGCCAATAATTTATTGTAATAGTTTTTTTAATTCATGTTTTTTTCCTCCTTTAAGATTTATTAGAAATCAAGATGCATTATTTATTACTTTATATTTTCTTATTATCTCTATTTCATGACTTCTATAATGAATTTAATAAAATAATTCAATTAACTTCAAGCTTTTCTTTTTTAATTTAATAGAGATTTAGCTGCATGATTTGCTTTTTCTTTAATTATTTTTATCTTATAATTTATATTGTAGACTGATAAGCTAACTTTATTAACTTTAATTTTTTTAATAGATATATATTTTTTAATTTTATTATTTAACATTTGATTAACTAAGAATTAAATTTTATAATTCATTTTGATTTGATTTTTATATAGTTATTTTAGTTTTGTGATTTGAGTTATGAGTTTTGTGAGTTAATTTACATAAAATTAGATCGTTTTATTTTTTTAGATTGATTTTTTTTTCAATTTTATCATTTAATAATAATTTAATTAAAAACTAAGATTCATAATTTATTTTAATTTTTTTTATATGGTTATTATAATTTAATAACCTAAGTTATGAGTTTGACATGTTAATTTAGATTGATTCTAGTTTTTTTTTTTAATTTATTTTGTATGAAGTTATTTTGGTCATATGATATAACACGTTGATTGAGGTTATTTTTTATATTTTTTAATTAATTTTTTTATTTTTATATTTAATATTAGTTTAATTAAAAATTAGATTTTATGTTTTTCAATTTACTTTTTATAAGATATTTTATTTTTATAATTTGAATCATGAACTTAATAGATTAATTTAAGTTGACTTAAATTATTTTTAGATATTTTTTAATTATATCTTTTAATTACATCAATTAATCATAAGTAGTTAGAAAATTAAGTTTTATAATTTATTTTATATAAAATTATTATAAATTTTTAATTATAAATTTAATAAATTAATAAATTATTTTTTTATTTTTTAAAAATATATTATTTTAATTTTTTAATCAAATAATATTTTTATCTGGATCACAGTTAAAACCATCAAATCAATAAATCACACCACACGGCGCATGATTCCATGAATAGTTTTATTCGACATCGTGATGGAGAACGTCGCCCTCTTTCACATAAGAGAAAATAAGAAACGGTTAAAATCTCTCTGATTTGATCACCAAGCAGACGGACAACTTTTCAGTAACCCAGGATTACCTTCTAGCTTCTTTCGCACCTCCAACATACATCCTTCGGAGGTGGAAGGTAACTAACTATAGAATATTTAACCCTCAATTAATTTAATTTTTTTTTTCTATTTAAAAACATTAGCAGCCCTCAAATATGTTTTTTTTAATGTTCATGGAAAAGCTAATTTGAAATTCCTCTAATCCGCAGCGCGTGAGCTTAGTTGGGCACTAAAAAGGTTGAGGCTGAAAACGACTTGGTTGATTGGACTAGAGAAGGAACGTCTACCCTTTGTTCTTTAGCTATCCATATTCCGTACAATGTCTAAACGGATACCTTGTCAGCACATCACTTTGCACCAACACGTAGCAGTACGCTGCCTCTTTCCTGCCATTACAGGGCCTTAGCAAATCTTTTGGTAATCATGAACGGCCGAAACGTGGGTATTTCGGTAAATATGGGATGCTAGTTCTCGAGCTCCTCCACAAGTGGAAGAAAGAGCCTGGAAATAGCCTCTTCGTAGCATCCAACTGGTGTACAGCCCGTAACCTTTGGACAAGCCTTGTGGCCGTGAGAGATTATCTTATCCCTTTGTTTTTCCGATCTGTCTCTCGCAACGGTGCCTTCATGATAAAATCAAATTGTTCGATTTCAATATGCCTTATAAAATATCATTCCCACAGTTTTTTCGCTGATGTTCAAGAGCTGAAACGAAGGCATGAGGAGCCAACACTCTTCCAGTGATGAAGATGAACACCAACTGTCAAGTCTGGGTTACTGTTGGTGGAGATCAGCAGCAAAGTTTGATGAATGTGTTAGGTTTAAGTCTGACATCCCAAACATTGCAAGCCTTACTCCAAGGATCAGAGTTCTTAGAGAGTTGGAGAGACTGGCTTTGATTGCTCATGAAGGGCTCAATGAGGTCAGATACAAGCTACAAATGTATCGTTCAGGTGATTTCTGGGTGCCCACAGGAGGTATCAAGAAGGAAGAAATGGACATTCCACCAGTAATCACTATTCTCCTGGTGGGTTTCTCTGGCTCTGGCAAGAGCTCACTTGTCAACCTTATGTACAGTGTTCTTGGTCGGTCTGGACTCATACCTTTTGCTCTAACTTCTTCTGGTAAGTTTATTGTGCAGAGGCACAGCCATGAGTTTGCATTTACACTCCAAAGGGTTAATAACTGTGGACTAAGAAACATTTTCTGGTAGCATTAGAACTAATTTGACTTCGTATATGTAGGCAGTGCTTCCAAATACACCACCATGTACATGGAAGAGCACAATGTAATGAGATCGTTGCAAGGTGGGTTTTGTGTGTACGATTCTAGAGGGTTTAGTTATGGTAAAATTGGGGATGCTCTTGAGGAATTGTCAAGTTGGATGAGTGATGGGGTACACCATAACCAGCTGTGCTTGCGATCAGGTGATGATGTAATGCTGGGAGATGATGCAGAAACTGCTGGTCTCAGGCCATCTTCAAAGTTTGTGCAAAGGACAGTGAATTTCTCAATGGTGGTGGTTAACATAGCAGAGGTTTATAAAGCTTTAAAAGCTAGTGATTCCAAGACATTAGAGGCCACTAGAGAGCTCTTCCATTCCCCTGCTTTGAGATTTTGCAGTAAGGCTTACTCTTTACCATCAATTTCATCTTCCAGAGGGTGTTTGGTGCAGGAATGATTAGATGTTTTGATGGAATGTGATTCTTGTATTTGATTAAAAATAAAAATTATTAATAATGGATTTTTAATATCAACACAAGTATTATCTATGTTTAAAAATGAAATATTGAAATGAATCAAATGATAGATTTAACTTCATAAAATTGATTAAAGTTATCGAAATATATATATATATATATATAGTGTTTAAATTGATTTCTTGACAAATATATATGTATACATCGACTAGTTACCTAAAATATTTAAATTATTATCAAGTGAAAACAAGGGTGTTCTTGTTAATCTAATATTAAAGTCTTGAGATTTCTTGGGCAGCAAATGCAAATAGATGAGATCTCGATATACTTGAAGCAACTGGACTTGCTAAAGATATTGTGGTTATTTATGGGCTCTAAACTTTGACTCCTGCACCTGATGGGGATCTTGAGTCTCTTGACGAATCTCTCGATAATATATCACAATAGAAAGAGAATTTTGTTTTTTTTCCTTCTATTTCAGTACAACAAGTCACCATGAGTAGACTGACAGATGTTGAATACCATTCCATTCATTACCTATTTGAATATGCAAAAATCATTTCCAGATGGTGTCGATAGTTAAGATATTTCAATCATCCTCCCCCCCCCCCAACGAGTGTTGACTCAGAAGAGTTCCAATCCATTCTGCAGTTTTCCTTGCTCCTGCCTGCTGGCATCAGAGCTTTATCGCATTTATTTTTCTGATCCTACCCTTGTTCGAATTTATTTTTTTTAATCATGCATGTGTAACATAACTATGCTGCTATGAATAAAGCATTGCCATAGACACAGAGACTGGTTCATTTAGTTGTGCGTACACTCATGGTAAATTCTGAACTTTTTGTGTTGGCTCCATTTTGCTCACAGATGAGAATCCTATCTTGATCCTGACACATGGTGACTTGTTGACAACCGAAGAGCGGATCGACATCAGGATCAGATTATGCGAGCGTCTAGGAATATCAGAGACAAACGGGGTGTATGACATTGTTTGCCTCACAGAATATGGATTCCTCGCAGAAGAATCTGATCCTGTTACAGCCTATGCCGTAACTGAAGCCGTATACAGGGCATTGCTCATCTCAGACAGAGGGCATTTTCCAAAGAAAAACCTCCAGGACTGGGCAGTGTTTCTATTTTCATGGTTAATGTTCCTAACGGGTGCTCTCTTCGCTTTCCTTGCTGATCTTTGCTCTAAACTTGGACGGAGGGATAAGTTGAAGCACTGAATGGAAGAAGCGTCTGATAATTTGCTCCGCATATCTAGTATTGCTCATGTTTTATTTGCACTAAAGACTCTCTCCATTAGACTTTAGATGGTCTGACTTATTGATTTGATGTAAATAATGCCAAGGCTGGAACAGTTGAATAAATAATGCCCCAAGGCTGGAGCAGTTGAATCCATTGATTTCATTTTGCAGCCATTATCTAGTGTTTTTACTCTTGCATTCCAAAAGACAGTCCACGCAATTTGAATCTCAAAAGAACGTGCCCCTGATGAGCTTGCTAAAATCTGCCATGTAGAGTCTGCATATCCTGCTAATCTATGCTACACACCTTATTAAATTCTTATCTCTGAACAGTTCCAGACATGTTTCCGTGTTATGGAGGAACATGCAGCTCCCTACGACCCCTTGCATTGGTGGTGAGCTCTCGATGCTTCAAAAGTCGGTCCTTTTTTTATGCTACGAGTGGAGTTGAGTCTCATGGCTCAATCATACAGTAATTATTGGTAAAGCCAGAGATTATTCAGGCATCCATGATGGAGGAATAGTCACTACTTGGCTCTGTTTGGAGTTTAGAGTTTAGATTAGTGCAGTGTTATTAGCTTACAGGATGTTCCTTTCCTTTTAAGCGGCTAGGCATGGTTGGCTGTCTGTGTCTGCTCCAGAATCTGTGGGCTGTGTTTTGTCTCTTCTTGCATCTTTTTCTCTTTTTTTAATTGCTACCACCTGCCTTGCCATAACTTCATTTCTTTTTCACTGCCCATTCACAACTCTCAAGAGACAAAAGGCTCCTCTCCTCTTGATTCTATTTTAGATCCTATGGTTTTCAATTTATGTTTTATTTAAAAATATTGTTTTTAATATCCCAATATTAAAATAATCTAAAAAATTAATTTAAATAAAAATAAATAAATTTTCTTGAAATATCTTTTAGGCCATATTCCAGAACAGCATCACCTGTCATCATCCATTTACCATATATAAGCGCAGATTAGATTGTGTGGCCTATGCTTCGGGCTTCTAACAATCTCTTGCATGGGGTCCGACATGAACATTGTGCGGTCAGTGTACAAGGATCCCATTCTTGTTAGAGTTAAATCTTTATTTTAATGGAAAATAAAACAAAATATAACCCCCCCTTTTTTTTTTGCCACAGAGATCTTCCTCAGATTCATACCTCTAACCAAATTAAAAAGAGAAAAAAAAATCCTAGAATTGACATGAGAACCAGTAGTGGGTTAGGTTCCTAGAAATGAACCGCATATGGGTATTTTCGTCAATTAAGGAAGATTCGAATTAGGGTTGCAAACCCCTTAAAAAAAATAAAAACAAAAACAAATACAAAAAAACTAAACTAAACTAGCCGCCTTGATTCTTGAAAGTGGCAGCTGTTACTATATCTACCAACCTCTATTCCTATTCCTCTGTTTCCACTCATCCTTTTCTAGTAACACACGTCTCTGCATTTGTATCTCTCCTTCAATTCCTAATGAGAATGTTGTTGCTCCCCTCGCTTTAGGTCTCTTCGAATTGATACACCCATCTCTCTTCTATCTTTTTCTCATGTCTGTTCAAGTTCACTTACTTTGAAGTCCTTGCCTTCAGTCCCTGGAATAACCTTTTTGTAAAGATCATGGATTTGCGCACAAAAGTGAGTGATCTTATTCTTCTTGCATACCTCATCTTTTTCTTTGCTTAATTTTGGTGATGACTGTTACCCTGTTTACTTCTTACTCAATGCCATCGGTTTATTTAAACAGGGACCAGAGTCAGAGGACATGGATAATACTCATCCAAGCAAGTGTAATGAGATCAAAAGAAGATGCACGGATTGTCAAACAACAAGAACCCCATGTTGGCGAGGTGGCCCAGCTGGTCCCAGGGTGTGTGTATGAGTATTCATTTTGCAATAATCATCTTCTTTATCAAGTATTAAGTTTCTGTATTGTGACTCTGAGTAGCTTTATTAATGATATCTAATCTTGTTTGCAGACACTGTGCAATGCTTGTGGGATCAGACAGAGGAAGAAGAGGAGGGCTCTTCTTGGCTTGGACAAAGGAGGACCGGAGCGCAGCAGAGAGAAGATGGCCAAGGGTAGCAATAGTAGCAAGCTAGGAGTTTCATTGAATCTAGATTTGATGGGGTTTATGAGAGATGGGATGTTTCACGAAGATTGGAAGAGAAAACTGGGAGAGGAAGAACAGGCTGCCATACTCTTGATGGCTTTATCTTATGGGTCGGTCTGTGCTTGGTACAAGAAAGATGAAGGAAAGCAATTTTATCCATAGTAGCTAGCTTTTCAATTGCTTGGAAGCTTTAACCCCATCAAACTTCAATATTTTCTGATGGTGGTGGGGAATTGCTGAGTGTAAAACTGCAAAATATCAACCACTTACATGAATACAAACAATGATTTCTCTTCACATCGATTCGTGTTGTGTTGGCCGTTAAATCCGAGTTCCTGTGTGTAGGCAGACAATCTTCCATGGCTGCCAAATTACAACTTGTCTGCCAATGCCCAAATGATTAGGAATGAAGATTTCCTGCTGGCCAGGTATTATTAAGATCAATATTTATTCATTTTCAAACTATTATTTTTAAAAAATAAATAAATATTATATTTAAAAATGGTTTAATATTGTACTTATCGGAGCTGTGATATTATATTTATTTCTTAAATTCAAATTTTAAAATAGATTTAAAAAATAATAAAATTGCATCCACCTTCCCTTTAAGAAATTGCATGTGACAACTCTGCAAACTGTATTCTTATTATTATTTTAAATAAATTTTCAACTGTGCTTTTTTAAATAGATTTTTGGACATTAAGAAGATTTTCTGACGGTACTGCTTAAGAAAAAAACTTTTATGATTGGACGCCTAAACCACCTCTTCGGGGAGAATTTGAGTTGATGTCGTGTTTCCTTAAAGTGGCAGAAGCAGGGAGGAAGTTTCTGCATGCTTCCAGGTGCCTCTCCCACAATGGATATACAAAGAAAAGGTACCTTAAAAAATGACACGTAATATACAGCAAGGCACGACATGCTATTGCCACGTCTACACTTTCGGACCAGATGCAAGTAACAATATCCAAGACGCAACAAGATTTATAATACAGTTGGTAAATGCAGTACAATCTCTATTTAAAAAAAAATATTTTTTTATTAAGAATTTATTTTTCATATTTTTAGATTATTTTGATGTTTTAATTTTAAATATAATTTTTTTATATAAAAAATATTATTTTAATATATTTATAAATAAAAATATTTTAAACAGTAACTACAGTTACAATTTTAAACATTACAATTTTAAACATACCTATAGCCAATTAATATAAAAAAAAATATTATGCTCATTAAAAAAAATAAAAAAATCACAAACCTTATTGCAATGGTTATTTTTTAAAAAAATTATTTTCAATAATATTTTTTTATTTTTTAAAAATTTATTTTACTATCAACACATTAACATAGTAATAAAAATAAAAGAAAAAAAGAAAAAAAATCAGTTTTCTTGAAAAACCCAACCTTACCGCAATAACAAATAAAAAAAATCATAGTCAACTCAACTACTTAGTGATCTAAATCATGATATTAAAATAAAAAAAAATTAAATTGTTTGAAAAGAACCTAGAAAAAGGGTTGAAGTTATATTATTTAAAAAAAAAATCAAAATAAATTTTGATTAGCTCGACAAATCTGTTATAACCATATAAAAAAAACAAAAAAAATTCGCAAATCTCAAGAACTACTAATCTAATATCAAATAATAAAATTAAAATAAATTAAAAATATATATAAAAAAATCGATTCAACTCAAGTTAATTTGATTAACCATAACCCACAATATGAGATCAGGATTAAAAAATATTTTTTGAAGAAAATAAACATAAAAAAGAAGATGAAAGTTAAACTAAAAAAATTTTAAAAGAACCTGAATTAACTTTATTGGTTAGCAACCCAAAATTTCTCAATATAAAGGATAGAAAAAAAAATAACAAAGTTCAAGATCAATAATTTAATGTTAAAAAATAAAATTAAAATAAAAAACAATCAATTTAAAAAATATTAAAAAAAACACAAGTAAATCTAACTTAACTCCACTATCCTGCAACTAAGAATAGGATATTAGGATAACCCCGTATAAAAAAAAATGAAACAAATAATGAAGTTTAAGGCCTAATATCCAATGATGAAGTTGAAAAAATAACCAAAAATAATTTTTTAAAAAATAACGTTAAATTGAGATAATCTTTGAAATTAGTAGCTCAAGTCGTAAAACTAATCTTAATGAAACCAATCTTGATATAAAAATTAAAGAAAAAAATAATCAAGGATTAAATTAAAAAATAAAATCAATAAAAAATAATAAAAAAATGAGGATTAAGATTAAATTAAATTAAATATTTAAGAATAAAATTGAAACAAAAAAAATTAAAAATCAATAAAAAAAATTGTGACCAAATTGGATAAAATAAATTAAATGAAATAAAATATCTAGGGATGAAACTAGAAAAAAATTCAAAAATAATTAAAAACAAAAAAAATAACAATAAAAAAAATAAAACTAAAATTAAATTAAACAATAATTGGAGAATATATTTTATTTTTACAAGGCACAACATAAAAAAGAAGGTGTGGACAGATAAAAAAATAGAGGTAAAGAAAAAACATTCACTTATAATTAATTATAAATCTATTATTTACACATGTCACACCATTATGTAATTAACAAGACACCACAAAGATAATTTTTTAATATTAAAAGTTGTCATATGTACCCTTCAAATAGTAAAGGCATCTCTTAATACATGCCAACAAGATTTTATTTTTTAATTATTTTTATATATATCCAAAGAACTAACTACCTCTTAAATTGACAAGAACAAACAAAAAGCATTGAAAATACCCAATTGACCCTAATTGTCAATTTTATATTTTAGAAATATAAGGGTAATATGGTCATTAATTTAGTATTTGAAAGTTAAAATTATCAAAAAGTTATTATACCCATTATACCCAACTTTGTTTTTTTAACTTTTAAGAATATGAAAATTATTACATTATTAATTTAAAATGTAATAGGATATATTTACCTTTAATTAATAAGATAATGATAAATAAATCCCAAAATACCTTTACACCTCTGAAATCATGTTATTTGAGTTTATTAAGCAAGGGAAAAACAATATTTTTACTGCTTCAATACATAATAAACTATGTCCTAGTAAATGGTAAATAACTAATACCTCTTTATTTTTTATTTTTTTTTATATTTTATAACGGTGCACAAATTTTAATAAAATAAAAAAAATAATATATCATAATAATCTTTTGTTGCCTATTAGGTGCCCATATAGCAACAAACTTTGTTGACTTGTCATTATTTGGGTTGTGGCCCAAATGATAACATCCAAGCTATTTTAATCAGTCCCTAAGAGTTAGAAATGTTGTGTAGCACTTGCACACTACTAAAACACACACACTATTCTATACATAAGTGCAAAGTTGGCGCCACACTTTTAGCCAATGGTAATACTTTACCTAAAAAAATTAAAAGAGCTTAGTGATGTACGTGAGTAAATATAGTGGATTTAAACAATCTTTTATCATTTTTTTCCATCCTTTTTTCTAGTCACTTAATTTTTTTGTTAAATTATTTAATATTAAATTAATTAATATTAAATTAATTTGAAATTAAACTTAATTATTTATTTTATTTAGTTTGGTACTAGTTACTCGTGATGCCAAAAAAAAAAACTAAATCTCAATTGATGCTTGTTTTGAAAAAAAAAATAAAAATAAATTAAAGCTAAGAGGACTTAATTTAAATATTAAACAAGTTTTGACCCCTATTTTCTTCTAAACATCACATGCATGGAAGAGATTCAACCTTTCTTTAGTTTTTGATTTTCTGTTTTATTATACATTTCCTTCATATTGAGAGTTATTATTTTCTATTTTTGGTTGCTTATATATGAGATTCCTATAATATTATAAAAAAAATTCCCATAAATATTTGATGTTTGATTTTGTAAAATAAAATTTTATTTTATTTATCTAAAATAAATGAGGTTTGAGGAATCTAATTTAATGCTATAACAATTATGAGGACTACAAAAGACATGCAAGCCAACTTTGTTAGCGCATGTGTGGTGAAACTGTAGTGCTCTAGCAACTTCATTCATTGGTATAACATCCTTATTTATAATTGAGTTGAAAGCGATGCATAAAATGCATTTTGATGGTCTGGAATGTGTAGGGGGCGAGCCTCTAGCAACCTTTCTCTCTTTTCCTCTCTATCTCCCTTGTTTTATTCATATTTGCATTAACCATTTAAAATTAAAAGGTATTTTGTTATTTTTTTTATCAAGTTTAATCTTTATTATTTTGATTTTTTTTGTTTGATTTTGAATTATTATTATTTTGAATTTTATTTTTTAATATTTTATTTTATTTTTATATCAAATGTAATCCTTATTCTTTTTATTACAATTTGTTTTTGTCTTTGAACCTTTTTGTAATGGATTGTTTTTTCAATTTCAATTCTTAACATTTAGTTTCATTCTATTTTTATGTCAAATATGATCTTCATTCATTTAACTACTATTTTCTTTATACTTTACATTATTTTTTAATAGATTTTTTTTTAATCTCATCCCTCATCATTTGATTTATTGACAACGTAGCTTTGAGATTTTTCTCAATTTTTTTTTTTGTGAGATAATTTCATGTTTATGACTTGAGATACAAATTTGAAAGATTAGTTGAAGTTAAATTTGGTTTTTAGGTACTTTTTTAAAATGATTTTTTATTTTATTTTTTTTAATCCTTCAATATTTGGTTGGTTGGGGGATTGGGCTTTATAATTTTTTAACTATTCTTTCTAAGGGAATTTTTGGTCTCGAGTCTTTTTTTTTTCATTGCTTTTTAAAGAAAAAAATTATTTTTTTTCATATCCACTCTTCAATATTATGTTGGTTCGAGAATTGCATTTCATAATTTTTTTTATTTTACTTTCCACTTAGGTTATACTGGTTTCATGATTTGATTACTAATTTGGCATGTTTTTTTATTCTTTTTTTAAATTGATTTTATTTCCAACTGTTGATTTGCTAGGAATTAAGTTTTATATTTGTTTTTTTTATTTTTTCTATGGAGTTATTTTGTTTTCTTTAAATTTTTTATTTTATTAACAGATAAAATTATAAAAAATGTTTAAAAATATTAAAAGGCTATATTTTTATAATATTATCAAGTATTTATTTTTTGCATTAAATTATTGTTAATTTTTCATTTAGTTCAATTTAAATATTATTATTATTATTTTTAATTGTATTATTAAATTAAGTGAGCTTATTAAATTTATTTGAATCAATGATCTGACTTTCAATTTTTTTTTCTTTTTTATTTATAAATGGCTTCTAAACATTATTTTTTATATTAAAAGATTTAGCATAACCCCGATGTACTAGACACCACTCAAGTTTACTAGCTATATCTTTTACATATATTCTACTCATGTCCATCATTTACTTTGTTCGATTATGCATACCTCGCATATCCAAAACGATGATAAAAATACAAAACTTCATTGGAAAGGGTAGCGGTGGCAACTCAAACTACAGATATGCTCCTTCTTCTGCGGGGTAAAAACAAATTCGAGTTTGAACTTGGATTAATTGATTGGGTCCATGTTATCTTATGAATAAAAAATGAATAAATTATTTTCCGCATGGCAAGAATTATTACAACCAACAAGCAATCAGAGGGTAGAATTTGAAATCTTGAAAAGGTACCGCCTTTTTGGACAACGGCGAGGAAATTATAGTGTACTTCGGCCTGGATCCACGATCACACGACCCTATCTTCATTCTCGGCATTTAGAATAACCATATCCGTTTTTGTGGATAACCCACGATTCTTTTGCCCATATAATCCTTGTTCTTAATTTCTCCCCCACTTTCCATCTCATCAGACATGGCGAAATCAACTGCCTCCGTTCCGAAAAAGAACACAACAAGCAAACCCCACACTGCCCTCCCTCCATATTTCAAGGTCCTCTGTTCTGTCTGTGAGATTTTGTTTCTCTCTTGTTTTTTTTCTTAGTTTTTAACTTATGGTTCTGTTGTTTTGCAAATGCAGATGATAACTGAAGCAATAACAACACTGAAGGATAGGAAAGGATCGAGCCAACCTGCGATTGCAAGGTTCATCGAGGAAAAGTACAAGAAGTCTTCTCTGCCTTCTAGCTTTAAGAAAGTTCTGTCTGTCCAGTTGAAGAAGTTTGTGAAATCTGAAAGGCTTGTAAAATGCAAGAATTCTTACAAGATCTCTTCAACTGAGAAGCTGGAGCTGGATATCAAAGGGACCCAGAAAAACAAGGGTGCTTCCAAGAGGGTCTTGACCACCCCGGAAAAGAAGGCTGCCAAGAAGATATCAGAGAAAGGTGTCCAGACCAAGAGACTTAGTCAGGTTAAGACACCTGAGGCTCTCAAGAAGGGTAAAAAGGAAATGAAGGCTAGAAAAATGAAGAGATTGAGCCAGGTGAAGACACCAGATGGGTTCAAGAAGCTGAAGAATTCGACGCCTATGAATAGGAATAATTTGAAGGCTGGAAGTTCTTCCAGTTCAAGGGCCCATAAGAAGTAATGCACTTATGCACATCGGTGGTGGATCTTAGTTACCAGTGGTGATTAGAGGAAAATCCCAGTATTTGATTTGTAGTAATTATTAGGAGAAGGAAATGTTAAGTCAATTACTATTATTGTTATGATTAGTAATATTATTATGTTCGCTTTTTTTTCATGTATCATCATAGTTTCTGCTGCCAGTTTGCATTTCGTTAAAAATATGGCTACCTGTTTCTGGTTTGCAAATCGTTCTTCAACATTGTACTGTTTTTATCTTTCTTTCTGCTTTGAGAATCATGGTACTGAGAACTGCTTTTCTGGCTGTGTGGTGGTTCTTGTTTTGATCATTTTTAGTTGATTAATGGCTTGTGCTGGCCAGCTCCACAATAAAATCACTCCTGCGTTTTGCTTAGTGTATTTCTTACTTCTATAACCATAAAATCAAGTACCAAGTCGATGAAGATTTTTTTTTTTTCTTGGAAAAAATTTGAGGAAATTAACAATGGGTTTTTTTCAAGATGCCTTTTGGTTTCAAGAACATAACATGTTTGAGTCCTCTAGACAGGTTCTATTTCAGCAGATTGCTCTTATTACTCATCATCTTACATTATTCAAAAAAGATACGCTTTGTTAAGATTTGGTAAATGCCATTTTCTTCGATTGATTTCCACAAGGTTGTTCAGCGAGAACACGATGATAACGAGCCACGATGTTCATGTAGAGTACGCAAGCCCAAGCTCCATGCAAGTAGCCTGAACCAGGATGAAGATACGTGGGCAAGAAGGCTAAAGCTATGTGGGCATATGTCGTTGTTAAACATGGATCAGCCCTAACGTTTACTTGCTTTCAAATAGAACAAAGTTGTTGCATTTTGTTAGTTAATATCAATCATTTATTTCTGTGAGAAAAGTTTTAGCATTATGTGTGTGTGTGTGTGTGTGTGTGTGTGTATATCAGCCAAGCGCATTGATAAAGGAAAAGCAAAATCTCCATTTTCATCTGTGGTTTATTTCTCGCCCGAAGAGAATACACCGTTATATATAATCAACAGCCTTGATGGGGACCTGGTTATCAATGACATCAAACAAGGAAAGGATTGAAAATTTAGAGGCAGGACTCGGGGGTCTTCAAGATGGCCCGAGTCAAATAGAGCTGGGTGTAGTAGACAAGCGGCAACAGTTGGAAGAAACCGTGCATTCACAAACTATAGGCTTTTCTCCTTCACAAAGAAGGATCCAGTCACAACAACTAGAGCCAGATGGATACTCTTGTTGAGTTAAACATCAATTAGGATTTAAACTAATAAAAATTAGATTTAATAAGAATTTTAATGTTAGTTAAAAAAAAATCCTAGTTATTGTAGGAATTCTTGATGAAAAAAATTTTATAATAGACTAGTTATTAAAATCTTTATTTAAATTAGTTTATTAGAATCTTTGTTAGATTATGATTTCCTTTGAATAGTTTGATTTTTTTTTATTATCTAGGATTTAATGCCTATAAATAAGCTTGTAATCTTAAGCATTATATACAAGTTGAAATATAAAGAAGAGTTAGAAAGGTGTATTTTTGGAGAAAATACTTAATAAAATATCATTAATCTCATTCTTTTTTTTGTTCTATAGATTTGTTTTTACATTTGTTTTTACAAATTAGTTACCACACCTTATTATTATTTTCTAACAAGTAATATCAGAGTTTATATTTGATTATTTAACATGATCAATTTGATTTTTTTACTTCAACATCCTAGATTGATAAATAACAACTATCAAACTTGATATATTCAAGTAAAAGCTTGACTAAATTCCCAAGATATATGAAAAACAGTTGAAAAAAGCTTTAAGAAGCCTATAGATGAAGCAATGTTAACTTCAGCCTAAAGAGAGGTCGCGCAAAAGGCACGAATGAAAGATCAACTAGCATTAACAATTATCTATCAATGTCTAAATGACGCTACTTTTGAGATAATGGCTAATGCAACCACTACCAAGTAAACATGAAAAGTTTTGTAAGAATTGAACCAAGAAGCTGATAATGTGAGAAAGGTACATTTACAAAAACTACATAAAGACTTTGAAAAATTGCATATGCTTGAATTAGAGAAAATTTCATAATAGTTTGCAAGAGTATTGGTCATATATAATCAAATAAAAAGATATGGAGAGAATATGAAAGAGACATGTGTAGCAGAGAAGATCTTACGTTCATTGCAAAAAAAGTTCCATTATATGGTGGTTGTGATAGAGGAATTGTAAAATAAGGATTTTCTTTCAATACAAGAGGTCTCATGGAAAAATTACAAGCCTATAAAGAAAGAGTCAATAAGATTCAAGAGAATGTGGGTGCACAAATACTTTTTTCACAGCAAGATTATTCTAGATATTCCTAAAAAGGAGGAGAAAGAGGAGGCCGAAGTAGCCTCAACAGATCAAACAGTCGATAAAAATGAAGAGAACCAGTCAATTAGTTCAACTGGTAATAGCAATTCAAGATCCAAATTTTATAGCAAGTTTGACAAATTAAAAGTTAAATACTATAATTATCAAAAGACAAGTCATCATGCTAAGGATTGTTAGAGCCTAACCAAGAGAGTTGAAGAGAATGTAAATCTTGTGACAAAAAAAGAGAATGAAGTCACTTTTCTACTAGTGTATAATAAAAAAATAAAAGAAAAGGAGAATAGATGATACCTAGATAATAGAGCTAGTTAACACATATGTAGAGACAAAAACAAGTTCATAGAGCTTGATGAAGCAATTAAAGATAATATCATTTTTACAGATCATTTAAAGGTTGTCATCAAAGGCAAATATACAATCTTAATTAAATTGAAAAAAGTCATCAATTTATTGGTAATGTCTATTATATACCAAATGTAAAAAGTAGCATATTGAGCTTAGGACAATTGTTGGAGAAAAGGTATAAGATTAAGATGAAAGATTGTACTTTGACATTACTTGAAACTAAAAGAGATATGATTACAAAGGTAACCATGAAAAAAAATAAAATTTTCTTGCTAAACATAGAGATGGATGTGCCTAAATGATGGTGAGAAATATGACCTCTTACCAATTCTTGAAGAAAAGAAGGAAATATACGAAGATCATAAAAAACCTATAGTCACACCTCCATAATCACCGACGAGCTCAACTTTTTTTTCTTCTTCTAGTGAAAGCTCAATTATTGGCACACCATCAAGAAATATGAGAAGTTTTGATGACTTATATAAGGTAACTAATCCCTTTGATAATGATGGAATGCAAACAACATCAATACTATTAAGGCAAGACATCGTGAAGAGAAGAAAAATATGAAAGAATGATGACAATGATATTAAAAAGAAGTGTTGAAGTTTAATATCAACTAAGATTTAGCCTAATAAAATTTAGAGTTAATAAGAGTTTTAATATTAGCTAAAAGAAAAATCAGAGTTGATGTAAAAATCATTGCTAAAAAAGAATTTATAATATATTAGTTTATTAAAATCTTTGTTTAAATTAGTTTATTAGAATCATTGTTAGATTAAGATTTTTTTTTAATAGTTTAATTTCTTGATTATCTAGGATTTGAGACCTATAAATAGACTTGTAATCTTAAGCATTATATACAAGTTGAAAAAGATAAAGAAAAGAGCTAAAAAATATATATTTTTTAAGAGAATTCTTATTAAAATATCATTCATCTCATTCTTCTTTCTATTTTTTACCTTTATTTTTACCTTTATTCTTATAAATTAACTACCACACTATATCCTTTTTTTCCAACAACTCTTACATCAATAGAGAGGAAAATCAGGAAGAGATAGAAGGAAGTCAACAAATATTTTCAACCAAAATGGCCAAATTAACAAAAGTTTTCTAAATACTCTGGTGATAAACCTATTGAGTGGTTCAACCACGTGAAGCAATTCTTTGAATTTCAAGAGACTGCTAGAAGAAGAAGAAGAAGAAGGTGTTTGTAGCTTCATTCCACTTGGAAAGGGAGGCCAACCAGTGGGAGTAGTGGCTACAACGAGCTTATCAGGAAGAAGAGAGAATGGTGACTTGACAATCTTTGAGAATGAGTATGGGCTTGCTTTAGACCTATAAAATGTGACCAGGACTTAATTTGACAAAGAGCTTTTACAAGAGAGACAATTGGGTTCTCTACGAGACGATTAGGAGGAGTTCGAAAGGTCGGGCAACTGAGTCCAAGGATGAACAGGTGCTTGTACTACTTCAAGGCATTCCCTTCTCCCTAGAATTATACTCCTTATTGTTAATAGGCATAGATGCAGTATTGGGAATTCAATGGCCAAAGCAACTAGGATTATTGATTTGTAAATAGAAGCAAATGACAAAGAAATTCCAATGGAATAATCAAGCTAGGATGTTACAAGGCATGGATACGTAGACAATAAACCTTTAAAAATCCCTGGTAAAGAAATAAGGGAAAGAGGCTCGGTTTTGCACCTTGTTTGCAGACAATGGAGCAAGAAAATCAGCTACATGTTCATGAAATCCACATAACTGAAGTTTTTACGAAACCCAGATAGCTCCCTCCAGTAAGGGAAGCCGATCACCGTTAGCTTGTTTAATAGCATGGTTATAATTGTTTTTTAAAAAAATATATTAAAATATTTTTTTATTTTTAAAAAATTATTTTTAATATAACACATCAAAATAATTTAAAAATATAAAAATATTAATTAAAATTAAAAATTAAAAATTTCAAAATATATGAAAAAAAAAACCGAGCCAGTTAATGGGCGCCATACGAGGCGTGCTTATTTCTACAAAAGCTAAATTTGAAAACCAAGTCCATGACACGCTAAAAGTGGGGCTCGTCAGACCTAGCTACAATTAAAAAGAAAGACGGCGAGTGCCGCTTTCACACTGACTTTAGATCCCTCAATACGGTCACCATTAAATATCGCTTTCCCGTGCCTGTAGTTGATGAAAACTTTATGGAGCCATATATTTAGTCGTGCTAGAATCCGAAAGCTTCCATCAATTTAGAGCATTTCATATTTTAATTAAAAGACATATATATATATATATATAATTGATAAATAACTCGAAAACAAAATTAAACATGTATAAAGATAATCCTAATTTTGAAGAAAGAGAGGTATCTTTTTAAAATTGAGAATGCGAGTTTTTTTTCACTTGGTGATAGACTGAAGTAAATATATATTAAGTTAATTATTATATAAAATATAATAATTTTTACCATCTTAATTTATTGGTACTAAAAATAAATTTAAAAAATAAAAAATATTTTAAAAAATTATTATTATTGAAAGTTCAAACACATCGGATAATTTTCTTCGGATTAAGAAAAGACAGTGGTATTTGGGATAAGACAGGTAACTAGAAACAGTGTGGACAGCAACTATGTACATTGACTGACCAGAACCAGAATCCAAGGGCCAAGATCTTCTGTTTCAGGTACGCGAGATGGACAACACACACCCCTACGTGTGATTCTGATTTCTTTTGGTTTATCTCTTTATTTTTAAGCAGTTTATGTGAGAGAATTAATTGGTATATAAGTTGTGTACATCTTTCAACCACCCTCCTCCTTCCTCTCCCTCTGCCCCGTAATCCTCTCACATAAACTGCAAAAAAGTAAAGAGAAGCCCAAAAAACCGGAAACACATACACAGGGGTGTGTGTGTGTGTGTGTGTGTGTATGGAAGGTGTTTCTGCTAGGATATACACGAAGATGAAAGAATACTGGAGCAGGAGAGGGTACGAGAGGATAAATGGGTCAGGTCGGACTCGGAGGAGCTGGCCGGTGGAGCTGGGTTCGGTTAGCACTGCTTCAAGGAGGAGGAGGAGGAGGTTTGCTTGGCGGATCAAGGTCAAGCCAAAGCTTAAAGCCTTGAAAATGTCTTCTCCGAAGAGGTTTTTTGTCTGGCTACGGGATGCCTACGTGAAGATGATGCTTGGGATTGCTAATTCCAGGGCGACGGGAACTGCAAGGTACGGCGATGGGATTGGTGCCTTTGGTGCCCGCCCAATCAAGGAGTATGATGAGAAGATGATCATTGAGATCTACAGGTCGCTGGTGATGGCACAGGGTCAGTTGGTGCCACGCGATGCACCCACGCTTGCCTCCATGCCTAAACTTACTGCTATCGCAGAGTAGATGGCATGGAGGGTTTTTTTTTTTTTTTTTTTATGGACAAATAAATCAATCCAGAATCAGATTGTTAATTGTTCCATAAATTTCCCAAAGGAAGAAGGAAAAGAATTATAACATAATGTCCTCTTGTTCTACGCCGATATATGTTATTTTAATTAATTGCAATAATTAAGATTAATCTTGGTGCCTTTGGCATCGTTTTATAAGAGTATATATTAACATTTAACCTTTCAATATATAAATATAATAAATATTCTTAAAAACTAAATTTAACAATTACTCTAGTAACAATTACTTCTGTAGTGCATCCCAAGTAATGGAGTGGTCAATGTACTAAATATTAATAAAATATAACAAGAAAAAAAAAACTATAAAAATACACATGAATCGTAGTAGTGCATCCCAACTAAGGGAGTAGTCATGATTCAACGATTCATTTGTATTTTTTTTTCTTCTAGTGATTAGCTTTCTTGCATAAATATTTGGATCAACCTTTGAGCAAAATGATAAGTATTAGAATCATAAAACTGGCAAAATATATTTTTATGGGTTTTTTTATAGTTAAATCCTTACATAATTTGTTTTAACTTCTAAATTTTTGATTAATTATAAGCCTATATGCTTGTTGATGACTTAGCTGGTCCTCTTCATGGAAATAATCTGTTGCATAAGACCAATAACACTCTTTTTTGAATTCTTTTCTGGTTTTTATTTTTTGGGACACTAATTATCTCTATATATTCCCTTTGAAAATCAAAGGCAAGAAAGGTGATTGATAATCTATGTCGCAAGGGAAGGAGAAGAATTTCATGAACCGAAGCTACCCCACCCTGCAATACTCTATGCTATCCAAATCCATCAATTAACAAGACATTTGAGTATAGCAATCGTCAACAGCCAGCCTTTCATCACAGGGTAATAGGCTCAACTATAAATTCACTGAAGGGGGGAGAGAAATTCATGGCACTTCAATTATAAATTCATTGCCCTCGTAAATAGTTGCATTTGGATTACAAAATCAATTTTAAATTCATTTGAGCATAAGATTTTAACCAATTTACTGAAAAATTTGTATCATCTAAGTTATAAAAAAATTAAACAAAATAATTCTTGTCATATATAGTGTTGAAGAATAATATATATCATGTCTTGGGATCTCATCTAAGAATTTAAATTATTGGATTAAATTAATTTTTTGACATAGTATCAAAGTTTTAATGACTAAGCAGTTACGAGTTTGAATCTCATCATCTCTATTTATTTGATAAAAATTAATCATAAAATGATATTAATTTATGCAAGTTTCAAGTTTAAAGAGCTTTCACTTGAGGAAGTATGTTAGACAATAAAATAAATTATAGATTGAGAGAGTTCTTTGACACATAGATCTATAAAACATTAGAATAAAGAAAACAAAAGGCAGTAGAGCTCACATACCATCTATGATTATTTTCTATGTAAACCTCTCCTCACCAAAAAATAAAATATCTTGAATTAAGTTTCAAAACTTGGAAGTAAACAGAAAAACAAGAAAAGAATCAACAAATGCATAAATCAAATAAAATAAAAATTAAAAAGCAAAGAAGATACTCAGAAAGAGGTAGGGAGAACATATAAGTTTTGTCTATGATAGGATAGTCGAGTACTAATAAGGTTATTGTGGATTGAGTTATGATTAGTGGATAAAAAAAAGAAAATGTTGGTTTGGATTAAATGGTAGAAGGTTTTAGGAATGAATCAAGCTATGTTGATCGGTTTCGTTTATATATATATATATATATATATATGGAGAGAGAGAGAGGGAGAGAGAGGTTGTATATATGAGATACCTTGTGATGGAAGTTGGTTTGGTTGGTTTAGAAAGATAAATAAAGTAGGGAGATGGAAAGAGTAAGGAGAAATGGGGCAACTTGATTTTGAAGTTAGAGTTTATGAGAAGAGAAAAGAAAGTTTTTATACATGTTTGCTTTTTATAGTAAGGTTTAATTTTGGTTGAACTAGTTTGGTTTGGTCTAGTTTAATCGGTTCATGCTTTTAAAATCAAAATTAAACTAAATCGAATCGAATCAAATTAATTTTTTAAAGTTTCTTTATTGGTACATTCAATTTTTTTCCTGATTTGGTGTTTTTATTAATCTTTGTATCAGTTTTTATAGTTTAATTGGTTATTTTATTATTTTGCTCACCCTAACTTGCCATAAACATATCACATGTTAGCCCTAGCTTTTTATTGATATTGAAAAAAAATATTGAATATTATTTTCCTATTAAAACATGGTAATGTGCATTTTACATAAGCAAATTCATGATTGATATTTTAAATAATATAATAATTAGCAATCATAGGCTAAAATGACTAAAATTTTAAAGATACTTAGTGGAGCTAGAAGACATCCTAAACTGAATGGGTTGCACTTATACTATCTAAGATCGTTTCCTCATTAGTTTTAAAAAATAAATTAAAATTATTATTCTAATATTGGGATGTTTGTTTCCTGGTTAAGATGGACTAGGTGTTAATATTTTAATAATTGATTTTTTCTTTTGTTTAAAGCTAACTTTAGGTTTGTCATTTTTCTATCTTTTAGAACTATAATAAAATTTAGTATTTAAATGGATGTATTTGTTATAATTTTTTAGTATGCTCTGACACATATAATTTATCTTTTTTATAATTTAACTTTCTTACAATTTATCCTAAAGATGTTAATCAATTCTAATATAAAAAAAATTAAAAATAACATCATGGATAGAACTCTCATGAATCTTGTATTTGAGGATCAAATAATAAACTTGTTAACATCAATATAGAAAAAAAGGATTACAGAATCCGAACCTTTTATATTCTCATAATTTCCATCAATTATCATTGCAATGGGTATTTAAGTTCAACTTACACCACCAATCACATCATTACTATTACCAATATAGACTTCTATGGTCATTTTATGTATTTTTTTCATTCCTCGTAAGTGTTCTCATATCTCTATTTAGGTTAGACAATCAACTAAATTACATTCCTTAGTATCCTAACAAATCGGGGATGCAAATTTTGGCTAGATTTCTACTCAAATAAAACTAACTAATTTTCTTAGAAAAATTGATTCATTTTACTAGAGGTTTAATTTCTCTGAAGTCAATATTGATGCCCTGCATATTAAAATAGAGAATATAATTAATAATAGCTCATTTAATAATATGTTTATTATTAAGTGAATAATAAATATCTCAACTTTGAATCAATGTTTAGATTCAATATACACCTTTACACTTGAACCGATGTTAATGCATTAGATGGCTTGCATACATAATAAATTCATATCTCAAAAAATTAATAACAATATATCTGTCTTCCTTACAATATGATGCATCAACATTAATATGATCCAAACTAAACCAAAGAATCCATTAGAAATTCCAAAGTGGTTAATTATGATATCAAGGGCAAAAAAACTAAAATATAATTTAATAGGCCTATTTAGAGTATTTAGGTTAATGTGAATTTAAAAAAGGCTACATATTCAATAAGTAATGATCATACCTTAGTCAATTTAATCTATGTACAATAAAAGTCTAATCTATATATTTCATGGGCTAATTAATTTTGGCAGTTAGACGCTTATATTTTCTAATGCATAATTTTACTCTAACAAACATGATTTTTTTATTTATGTTGAATCACATTAAAATTTTATCATAAGATTCCAAAGACATTTTCTATATTGGATTCAAATTTTAGGTCAATCGGACATTAAGAAGGCCTTGCAATAAAATTCAGAAGCTACTATGCGAGAAATTTTATTTTATTATTTTGACAATTTTAGGTATTTTTCAATCAAAGAGATAGATATTTTATTTTTGTGGTTGCAATTAGATTTTGTAGGATAACACATTTTATATCTTATCTTAAAATTAATAATATAACTAAAATAGCGAACTTGTTCCTAAGAGAGATAATTCAGCTTCACAGGTTCTTATAAGTGTTATTTCTGATAATGATATTAAGTTTTTTGGTTATTTTTGGAAGGTTTTGTGGGGCAAGTTAGGAACAAAATTATTATTTTCTATTACTTTCCATCCATAAATAGTTGATCAAATTAAAATAGTAAATAATATTTTAACTATATCGTTAAGAATTATTATTCAAAAAAACTTTAAAAATAAAAAAAATTACTTATCATTTAATAAATATGCATATAGTAGGAGTATGCATTATATAATAATTGTTTTCATTTTGAAATTATTTAACTTTAATCATTTAACTCTTTAAAATTTAATTCCTTTAGTTGTTGATAAAATAATTAGTCTTGATAGCAATACAAATATACAAATAGTGCAAGCTTTCTAGGTACCACTTTCCCTATATATTTTTGAAATTTTCATTTTATATTTTATTATTTATATAATTGATTCACTTTATATATTAAATTAAAAACCTATGAAGTTGGTAAACAAAAAAAATCTAAAATATTACAAGTTTTTCATTATAATTGTTTTAACAACCAAAATACACTTATAATTCTTGCATCTTTTTCTTCCTTTTAATCACTACCATTTCTCTAAATCAAAACCATGTCCTTTTAGCTTCTATGTATTTTTATTTAAAAAAAAAAACTCAACAAATTAAACTAAAATTAGAATTCGATCTTTTTTTTCCCAATTACACAAACCTAACAATCAAAACAAAAATAACTAATACATTTCAAAACAAATCCATTCTAACTAGCGCAAGAGGGACATGAAAGTCTTGTGGGTTCATTTCATGAGCAATTTCTAGTTGTTTCTGGTCCAAATTACATTTATCAAAGTAAAAATCTCTTTGCCATCAAAACTTCTCTTGATATTGTTTCTTTATATAAATATATATTTGCTTGGCCATAACTAAGAGTAATAATTACAGGCCTGCACTGCGGTAAATGGTGAATCATTTGCCTTTAGTAATCTGAGGAGAAAATTTAAAAAAACCCGGTGGCAGTTATAATCAGAAAGTCTGGTTCTGGAAAGAGTGCTCATCTCTCTCAATGCTTCACCACGGAGGTTGCACCAAATCTGGAATCATTACTGTCACTCAACCCCGTCGAGTCGTTGTTGTCCCCATTGCAAGGTTTAAATAAAAACTCTCAAGAAACTTCATGTGTTTGGTAACTCTTTTGAGAAAATTAGGAACAGAGAGAGATAACAATGGCATGTTGCATTCCACTTGACTAAGCTTGCATGCATGATTCCTTAATTTGATACATATAACAAATTCATTTATATTGGATAATTACGGGGAAAACTTTATGGTGGATAGAAGATAACTAATGATTCTATTAGTTGCTCAATTTAATTTACTTTGAAGAAAGACAAACACAAGTAAAAAAAAAATTATAACCCATAAAAAATAATAAGAATATCTATGATTAAAATTTCTCTTTTTATTATATTTTTTATTTATAAAAAATAAATCATATAATAATAACTAATAAAATATTATTAATTATTCCCCTATCATCATAAAACTATTATTAGTTAACGAGTTCGGTTATTTGTAATAGTGATGATTGCAGAGGAGCTAGAAGAGAAGAATTGTGTTATATAACTGAATTATTAATATACAAAGGTCTTTTTATTTTTTTATTAATATTTTAAATTAATTATTATTGATTCAAAATATGTAAAGTTAAACAAATGTTTCTTTTATTTTGGTTTAATGGTATAGTCGGACCATTTACATTGGTGAATTCCCAAGAAAAGACTTTTATTACAACCTTAACTTTGCGTGACAACCTGAGCAATACACCAACTTATCAGCTAGGTGGTGTTCCTAAAGGTTAACCGTCTCTGACAACCTTAACTTTGCATTAGGACAGGGGGTTGGATTATTATTATATGTTAAGGTGTTGCATGTATATTGTAAAGAGGAAGAAAAATCTATGGCATGGGTCATGTATCCCATCAAGTCAAATAAATTGATTTTATTTTAAGATAATAAAAAATTAACAATAATAATAAATAAATTAAATAAAATAAGTAATCATGATAATCTAGAAATATATTTTTAAAAAATAATATAGCATAATTCTCAGCCAATTAAATACAAAATAATAAAATTAGGTAAAATAAAGGATAAAAAACCCAATTCAACTCGAGTTAGCTTGAGATATCTGATAATAAGGGTCAAGTCAATCTAAGTTAGCTCACCAAAATCACAATTCAAGTTATAAGATTAGAATAACATATAATATATATATATATATATATATATATATATATATATATAAGAAATTTAAAAGGCCCTTATAAAAAAATTAAATGTCGAATGTTGAAATTAAAAAAAAAAGATAAAAAAACAAAAAATAAAAACTATGTTAACTTTTTAAACCCATGACATAGATCATTAGATCGAAAACACCATATCTGAAAAACATTATAAAGTTCAATTTTCAACTAATCAACTATTAAATGATAAAATTAAAAAAAAAATTATATAAGAAGATTCAGAATACAAAATAACATTTAAAAGAATGAAAATTAAAATTGAAATAAAAAATAAATTAGAGGACAACTACAAGTTTTTTTTATTGAAGGGTGATGAAAAGAAAAATAAATTTAAAAAATGATCAAAATAAACAATCAAAAAATAAGGATCAATTTGGTAAAAATAACATATCACAATTTGTGAAAAGATGATGTTGTCTTTAATAATTAATTCAATGATTTTTATCTCAATTTAATTTTTTAACATATATCTGATTAAGAATTAAGAATTGATCTTTATGCTCCTTTTCTTTTTCTTTTTTTTTTTTCTATATAGGCTTCAAAGAATAAATTTGAAACTCTAGTATTCATCCCTAATTTTACAAGACTTCGGATAAAAAAAAAAAATTGGCTAGCATATACAACACATGCACCAAAATTTATGGGAGCCACCGTATTATTACAACCTTTTCAACTTCTTCCTATTTTGAAATCCCTCCTTCCATGGTGGAGTTCAAAGCATTTTTATAAGTTCCTTTATGGGAGGCGGCGCATGATGATTGTAAAGAAAGGTAGCTTGTTATTTTAGTTTTTATGATAAATTTGTTTCTTTTTATTTTGGTTATGATTTGTTTTGTTTTTGAATTTTATTTTGAATTAAATTTTTTATTTTTATTTTTAATATTGAATTGGTTGAGAATTGAACTTTGTGATTGTTTTTATTTACCTTTTATAGAGTAATCTTAATCTCATGATTTGAGTTATGAGTTTGGAAAGCTAACTCAAGTTGACATTTGAATTTTTTATTTTTTTTTAAATTAATTTTTTTAATATCATCCTTCTATACAAAGTTGGTTGGGGATTAAGTTTTATAATTTTACTTTACTTCATTTTAATAGGGTTATTATGATCTTATAATTTAAGTTATAGGTTTTGTAAGTTAACTTAGGTTAACTCAGATCTTTATTTTATTTTATTTTAAATTGATTTTTTTTCAATTTCATCTATCATTAGAGGACTAGTTGAAAATTAAGTTTTATATTTTATTTATTTATTTTCTATGAGGTTATTTTAATTTTTTTTTATAATTTGGATGAATTGAAAATTTATTTTAGATATTATTTTATTTAATTTTAGTTAATTTTTATTTAATTTTTACTTTGTTATAAGTTAAGATTATGAAAATATTGGCAAGAGTTTTTTTTTATGTAGACTGTCATGATTAGTATTTTTTTTAATTCATTTAATTAATTGTGGTTACCTTTTTTTATTTTTTATATAACCCGGGTAGAAATTTTTTGCTTTTTTAAAATGTGATAACAATATCTAAATATTTTTTTATATTAAAAAAATGTTCCAATCACATTACAACACGCATCATTAATCTAGTTACATAACCATATACAGAGATGCGTTTTATTGACTTAACCACACACCACACCCAAAAAATTGAGACAGACCAAAAGCATGGGGACTGAATTGTTGTCTTTATGTCTTTCTTTTTATCTCAAGTACTGTCTCGACCCAGTTGCGTATGATCACTGTGATGGATGCGTGATGGCTGACGCTTACCCACCAGGCTCAAAAACTTTCACACAACACTGCCAAGTATCCTTTTGAGTATGATAACACACACACTCAGGATTTTTCATGTCTTAATATTACGACACTCACTAAACTTTATAGAAAAACTCTGAATAAATTTGTGAATAATCAAATTCATTATAGATATACATATATAGTTAATAGTATCCAACTAGCTTTATAATTTTTGAACTAAATAAAAAAAGTAAAATAGATAAAAATAAATTTCTGAAACACAGTTTAATTATAGGCCTAATTTAGATATTAAAACGGACTCAAATGATTATACACAATTGATCTTAATTTGTAGAACCGTGCTCGTGGAAGGTGCTAGAAACTTTTCATCATAATCCAACGTCAGATTAAAAGAGCTTAAAAGTACTTGTACAAGATATACCTTGATCATTAAAAAAATAATAGCGTATGCTTAATATGCAAAAAACCAAAAAAAATTATTTTGATCTTGCACTGTCAGGCCCTTTACCGTTCCTCACAGAGGTGAACCTTTTTTACGATAGAACTCTGCGGATATATCAAGCAAATGCATTAGAATATTCATATGAGCTCGCTCGTATAGTTTTAGGGTTGCACGCCGTGAGGAAGGATTATTCCCAGCAAATTATCGCCGGCTTGAGTCCTCCTAGACTGTTATGTCTGGACAGCAGAATTTAAAGAAGAATGTAAGTACTGCAGCATTTGAGGACATGCATACGATTTAAGACTATATTTGTTTTTAACAATTCACTTTTTTAAAAATTTCTTTTCATTTTTTTTATTTATTTACTATTAAAAAAATTAACCAACGAACAACACTTTTTAATTAAAAAAATATAACTTGATTTCTAGAAAAATATTTTTTTAAAAAAATTAGACAGAAAACTTTCATGAGAAATTATAAAAAATTTAGAAATATCATATTATGTGCTGATTATATTAAATTTAATCATTAAATTTTTGTTGATTGTTATATATATTTTGTTTTGAATAATTATTTTTCAATTTTATCTCTTAAAATTTAATTTTTATATTAATTTTGGTCCTCATTTTTATTTGCTTTTTTCCTATCATTTTTTTTATTAAAAATTTTTATCTATCAAATTTAGTCCTTATTCTTTTGATTGTTACTTATTTTATTAGAGATAATTAATGAAATGTTAATTATTATTATTATTTTAATTTCTTCATCTTTTATTTTTTATTTTTTAGATTTAATCTCTATTATTTTAATTATTATTTATTTTATCTTAGATAATTTATGAAATTATATTATTTTTAATTTCATTCTTATTCAACTTTTAAATTTGTAAGATTTGTTTCTTATTATTTTAATAAACTTGAAAAAATAAAATATTAATAAGTTATTTTTCAATTTATTTTTTATAATATAAGCAAATACTGAAAAGTATTTTTCAATTTATTTTTTATTACACTATCAAACATAAAAAATTAATTCATTTTTTTAAAATTTATTTTTTAAAAAATTTATTTTTCAACAAACGAATATGATGTAAATAAAACTAGGAATGTTGCTGACCCACGTACATAGTGCATGCATTTGATCTGTTTTACAGCAAGACTTTTCCACGTAAATGGCCATAAACCTTAGAAAATGGCATGATAGATGCACCCTTTAGCCATCAAGGCTCAAACCTCAAGTTTTATCTTCATTTTATCACCATAGTTTCTTGTTTACAATGAACAGCTAGATTTGATTCAACTTAAGCTGGATAGATTCCAAGGACAGGGAAGCCACATTAATATTGTTTTTACGTAAACGTTAATTACTCCGGGGGAAAGTGAGTTTATAATTTGGAAAGCAGCCTGGTGTAATTACAAACTTGAAGCTTATTGTTCTGTGTCTGATTAGAAGAACTGTAAACTACCAGGTCTTGTTTTTTTTACCACAAGAGAACAAAGAGTTACTATCATGAATGAATGAATGAATGAATCTGACAGAATATTCCATTAATATTTATAAAAAATTATATTGGTATTATAAATCATTAATAGAATTACTGATGAAATACCGTCATTAAAAAGTTACTCGTCAGTATTTGTATTTTATTAAAATTATTCATAAAATATTTTATCGAGAGTTTCAATTTTTACCTCCCATCTTGTGTTAGCAAATTGAAACATTAAAAAATACCAATAGAATTACCGACAACATTTCTATCGGTGTTTTTATTTAAAAAAAAAAAAACAAGAAACCTAATTAAAGGCAAGCAGAGAGCTTCCTTTTATCATTCATAACAGAAACAAATGATTATGATACATTACCTCCTTTTGAGAATCACAAAGCCTGCCGTGGAAACTCAGGTCTGGGAAATTTTAATCACCATGGAATAAATTCATCATTAACCAAAGCCACAATCCAAAACATAGTCAACTACCAAGTCTACCATACAGACTCAGTTCATGTATGACCATTTGGAATTTTCAGATAATCCATGCTCAGCTAACCCTGAAAGCTAGCAGCACCCTTTTACAAGTTGGTGACCAGGATCATGTATTTTCTGGAGAATTGGATCCAAGCAATTTAGTCGAACAAGAATGTTTTCGAGCTCTGGTCACGTGCAGAAACATTGAAGAATTTTCAGAAAAAAGAATCAGTCATCAAAAAAACTTGCATTTTCGTGGTTAAGATCATGCACCTTAGTATTGCAGAGTGGAGATGACAAAAACAGCAATGAGTTGGATTTGGTCATGCTTCTTTATGAGCAAGAAAATCTTGCAGTAATACCAAGAAAAGATACAAGAGGGATGGACAGTGGCGGAGCCACAACGGGGATTAACGGGGCAATTGCACCCTTAATCCTTTTTTTAAATATATATTTTATATTAAAATTTTAATATAATAATTTAATAAGTTTTTTTTTAATTTTGTTTTTACATCGTTTTTTTCTATAATTTAAACTATTAATTGATTAAATAAGTAACCTTTTATGCTTTATACTTAATATTTTAATATTTTAGGTGAGTTTCATTCATTTTTTCTATTTATTTCATTGTTTAATTTTAGTTTTGTTCCTTAATAATATGATAATTTATGGATCTATTAAATTAATATATTTATGTATAATATTGCATGTATATGAATATAAATTGAAATGAATTTTGATGAAATAATATGTATTTTGTTATGAATTTTATATGAAAAATAATGGTGATTAATATACTAGTGATTACAAATAAAGTACTAAAAACTAAAAAAATTAGGGATACAATAAAAAAAATATTTATATTTATATTTATATTTAACCTAGTTGTGTAAAACAATAAATTAACAAAGAATTGTTGCCAATAATTTTACTAGTCCCTACAAGATTTAGAAATAGATAAATAAAAGATTTATTGTATATATTGAGAAAAATATATTTAATGAAATTAATAATGAAGTCATTGTTAAGTAATTTTAAAATATAAAAAATTAAAAAAAAATAATTATACTATAAGTTTTTTATTTTAAAATATTCTTAAATTAATTTTACTTGATATGAGTTAGTATATGAATTTCACATTGATTTTTTTATATAAAACATATGTCTATATAATATATAATATTAATTTTTTATAATTTATCTTCTTATTTAAAATTTTTTGACTCCGCGCAATCAACTATAAGAAGGAGACTAGTTTATCCGGCCCTCTTGAATATTTTGATAAACTGGAGCCCTTTATGCAAGATAGCAGCAAGTCTCGTACATTCCTGAGCAAGAAAATCAATCATTGGCCGTGTCTAGAAAATTAGGAAAGAGGCATAGGAACGGGGAGATAAACCAGTATAGGCACAAACTGCAAATGGAGAAAATGGTGTCGTAACCCCACAACCCCATATGGGAGGAGGGTCAACATCAAATAAACAATAGAATAGTGCTAAGGAGAAAGTTTGAAGAATGAAGCTCAATGCTTCCTAGCTACTCGGCTCTTGCTTCACTGCTTTCGAATTCTCAAAGATCACAGGTTGAAAGATATGTTATCTTCATTCTTTCCTAGCCTTCCTTTTTGGTAGATTTCAATTTTGAAATCATTAAATTTTATTTTCCAAACTATCACAATTAAAAATATAATCCTCACAAGAACACACGGCAGTGGTTTGTCTATTTAATATATGTGTGACCACTAGGTTGTGCTAATCCTATATTTGACTACTAGTTACAATATTGACATGACAATCATATTCATTATCACTTGGATTAAATTCATCATACAATATGTAATTATTAGTATATCTAACTAAGATTCCATATGCATCATTTTTTGAATTGATATTAGGTTAAATACATCACTAACTATCCTAACAGACCTTTTACATATAATGATTTTGTGGTTTTTTAATTGTAACTTGAAATCCAAGTCAATTCCAAATTCATAGAGTTTTCGGCTTTATATTTTGTACTCCAATATAATATATAACTCTAATATTTATAACTCATTTACGGTGATCAACACAACCATTGCTTTAAAACTCATATCGTAATGAACACACTGACATAACAATTCAAATGGTCACAACATCCTCCAAGTAATATCAACATTAAATTTGGCTAAATTCCACCTAATTTCTTCACACATTAAGTTCTTTAATTTATCAAATGAATTATCTAACCTCAAGCTACATAACTTGATCTCCATAATAAGTGATATCATTATTACCATCAATAATTTTACCACTATAATAAAATAAAATTCTCATTATAGAAGACATGTTATGTGAAAAACCACAATAAAATAAAATGTTAATTTATCAATATATCAAATTATTCAAATTACATTAAAAAATCTAAAATTGATAAAAAAAAAATCATAAACTTAACCCTAAAACCCTAATAGTAATATAATCAACACAACATAATTCTTTGATTTTTATTATTAAATAAACAATATACACACTTACTTTACTAATTTCATATCTAATTAATTTTCAATTACGCAAAATCAATAAAAACCCTAACACTAACATAATCAACACAACATAATTCATTGATTTTTCTTACTAAATAAAACAATACACACACTTACTTAACTAATTTCATATTTAATTAATCTTCAACTAGACAAAATCATTAAAAACTCTAACCTAAACCCTAAATTTTTTATCCTAAAAAATTCAGAAATTAACCAAGTAAAATAATAAGTTAATAGAGTCAAAGGTGAATATACCTTATATTGGTTAAATGGGAGCTAATAGGTGGCGGCGGCATTGGTGGAAATGAAGGTTGGGATCAATTTATAGTTAATGTAGGTTTATGGCTAGAGAGAGAAGTGATGACTGAAAAAGAGAGAGAAAGGTCAGGTCTATCATGAAAATGAGAGATGAATGGTTTTTTGTGTGTTAAAGAGTAAGATGAGGTTGCCTGAGTTGAGTGTGATGTAAGGGGATGGAAAAGTAATGGAAGATAGAAAGAAAAGAGTAAAGGGAGAAGAAAAGAAAGGGAATAATGAAACTAATTAACTGAAAGGTCATGCTAATACTACATGCGTGACAAATACGTGGCACATATACTATATGCGTGACTAATAGATCGCACATATAGTATTAATGTGACTAGTGGTTGCACATTTAGTATATGCACAACCTAGTGGGTACACATATGGTATTAGCACGACCTATAGTTACGCATATACTACATGTGTAATCATTATTTGTGTGTTATTGTGAGAATTATTTTTCCAACTGTGGTAGTTTGGAAAATAACTTTTTCCAATGTGCTAATATGGAGAAGAAAAAAACTCAGCTTGAGGTTGTGAAATATTGATGAATGATCAGTACTTAAAAGTGTATTTTTATCAAGGTTTTATATCATCATTTTACACTTGAAGTATAAATAACTCTTTAACTAGAGCATGTTTTATAATAACAAGTCTGATAATATAAGATACATTTAATTTATGGTAAATCTTCATCTTAAATGCATATCTGTCACATAAATCAAAAGAATGAGTGATATGATTAACTATTAAAAGTGAAAGGATAAAGAAAATGTTAAATTTAGAAAAGATATGTTGATTAAATTCAAATTGAAACATTGTTCAGTCATTTGGTCATATCTGAAGTTATGGATTTCAGTTTGGTTTATATGGTTAGAAAGCTAAGATATAAGCCTAAAACATCATGAGAGTGCAAGACTCAATTCTGCCGTTTGGAAGTCTAAATTTTAGTATCAAAAGAGAAGTCTGAATCTATCTTGTAACCTAGATATTGTTCAGTGTTCAGCCCATATCTCAAGTTGTAGAAGTTCAAATGCACAAATTTTTTTTGTTAGAAAGCTGAGATAATTTTTAAGAACTTTTATGAAAACTATGTTTAAAATCTGATGTTAGCAATGATATTTTATTCAGACAAGAAGATAAAGATTGTTACCAAGTGGCCACACTTAATAATTAGTCATCAAATCAATAGTTTCAAATTTTAGCCTATAAAAGAAGGCATTTGCCATGCATTTAGGCATCTTGATTTTCAGATTAATATTATGTTCTTACTTCTTTTTTTTTATATTTTTGTAATGTGTAAGTTTTGCTTTCATTAATATCTTATTTATACTTTTCATTTCCTTACTATAATTATATAATCATGTTCTCATCTTATTTATTTATGTTTCTTTTCTTCATTATGTTTAGCTAATTTTATTATATTAAGGTGAAAAGGTTTCACTAATAGTGTTAAGATAAGTATAATATAAACTCAATATGAACTTTAATGTTTATATCATAAACAACTTGCTATTAACATGTCTTATCATTTTTATCTTATCAATTCTTAATACCTTACTTGTTAAATGGTTAATCTAGATTTGTATTGTATAACATTTGGTACAACAAATGCTTAGTAATTTCATAACCAACCATATGATATAACCTACACTTATGCTATAAAAGGAATTTGATTTGTTGTTAACATAAATTAGCATCATGAATTCTTGATAATATTTAAAAATTTGATGTTACTTAAATAAGATACTTAGTATAATCATGTTAATAATTTATAATGAGCTATTAATGGCAAATCATTCGATTGAAACCTCCTTTATGTGTGGTTTCCAATTGAGTAATAAAAATAGTTTATATTATACTTTTTTAAAATACCATTAATGAATCCCTTAACCTTGACAACTGTTTTTATTAGTGTTTGATCTTCACATCAATACCACATTTCAAAGTCCTTTTTAACTCATTACCACCACTTCTATCATCATCATCATCATCATCATCATCATTATTATATAGTTAACCTCCTTATGATTCTACCCTGATCCTACTAGGTTATTTATTACTTTGACACTCCTATACTTGGAAGAAGACATCAATTTTTAATCGTGTCGATGACTTTAAATGTCTTTCATTTACACTCCTTCATATCAAGCCAATGATGCTTAAACTTAATTCTCTAAGTGGCATGTTTGAACATTGACATGTTAATGTTTCAATATCCATTAAATAAAAGAAATGCAATTGCTCAAAGTCAAATATACAAGTCACACACTTAACTTTTGATTGTCAACAGAAATCATAATAAAGGTATTCCTATTAAATTAATAAAAAAGAAATATATTAAATTTTTATTGTTGAATGGTAAAATGAATTAAAATAGGATGGATTATTGATTGGAATTAATGAGTATTAAACAATTAAAGAAGTTTGCTTATCCATGTATTTTTTTTATAATTATGGCTAAAATTGACTCACGAAAACAAGGAGAAGATTTCAAATACTTTGGGCATGAAATTAGAATTTATGAGTATTATAATAATGGTAATATGTTTATTAATGAGAGTGGCCATAAAAAAATATATATAAATTGGCAATTGGGTATTAGGATTTATGAGTGTTATAATAATGGTAATATGTTTATTAATGAGAGTGGTCATAAAACAAAAATATGAATTGACAATTAGGTGTTAATGGGTAAAGGTGAAGAGAGTTGGAAGAATGAAGATTAAAGATATGGGAGACATTTGATCTTATATGTGGTTTTTTGTTGGAAATAGGTACAAAATGGATATAATTAAGGAAAAATGATCATAGTGGAAATGTCTAGGAAGGATTGTAAAAATTAAGAAAAAGAATAAAAGCAAGATACTAATTATAGATATAAATGAATACGTGTATATGTGATTGATGAATTTTGTTGTTGATTATTAATTTGACAATAAAAATGTAAATTTAAGAATTTACATATGATTAGAATCTAGCCAAAAACCCAGAGGATAATGATTCATTATGGCATAAAACTTATATAAATAATTAAGAGATTAAGAAATAAAATGACATCAAAATAAAATTTAGTACAAGAAATGGTTAATAACAAAGCTAATTTATTATGCCTAATTGAATTCAAATAATTTGGTGCTTATTCATGTACCCCTATATAGGTTACTGTCATAAGATAGAAAAATAAAAAATAATAAAAATAAAAATAAATATGTTTCTAAAACAATTTTTGAGTGAATTTTTATACTTCGAAAACAAGAGGCATATAGAAAAAATGTCTCAAAAAATAATATTTTTTTATTCCTATAATATTCTTATAAAAAACTTTTAATTCCAAAATTGTTCAACTAATAAGACATATAATGGTAAAAATGATTATTATTATAATTTTAAAACTCAAATCGAGGATTGATTTGGGGCAAAGTTCGGGTCATGAATCGGTAGAATCAAGTTAACTCAAATTAACATGAAAATAAAAGTAATTATTATTATAGTTTTAAAACTCAATCCAAAGGTTAACCCAAAAAAAGGCTCAAGTCACTAGGAGGTTTACTATTTACCTGAATCAACGTAAGCACAAAAATAGTTATCATCATTCTTTTAAAACTCGATTTGATGGTCAACCTGGAGTAACGCCCAAGTCACATGTTAGTAAGGTCAACTTGAGTTGACCCGGGTTAACATGAAATAAAAATAGTTATTATTATAGTTTTACAATTTAATTTAGGGTCAACCCGAGGTAAAGATAAGGTCAAGAGGGTTGACTCGAGTCAATGTATGAATAAAAATTATTATTATCATAGTTTTAAAACCTGACTTAAAGGTCAATTAGGATAAAGTCTAAGTCATAAGTTAAAAGGGTCAACATGGATTGATTTTAGTCAACATATAAATAAAAATGATTATTATCATAAAACTTGACCAGAAATCAAGTCGACTCAAAGGAAGGTTCAAGTCACGAGTCGGTAGGTTTAACTCGTCAAATCGGTCTTGTTTTTATAACTAAAGTTATTATAATATTATTAATTTTAACACTCAATATAAATTAAAATAAAAAATATAATTATTTTTAAAAATATGTAAGTTTGACAACTATATATATTAAGAGTAAAATAATTTTTTTATATTTTATTATATCTTGTCGATTATAATCAAACATAATACAACAACAGTTATTTTATCTCATATATTACTACCAAACATAATTTTATTTTTATTTTTTTCTATATTATCTCTTTTAGTATAATAATATTTGTTTTTTTTTATTCCAGAATAGTAACCACACACTGCTTTATAGATATAACATTGGAGCTCTTATAGTAGTTCACACACCGGAGGCTGAGATAAGGGTTCACCCCTTATCCTGGAAATTAATTTAATTAGCATTGTTTTTTTAAATTATATGGAGTTCGTAACAACAATAGTTCTTTCATGGAAAAGGTTATAAAAGAAATATATATGTTTGTGGGGTAGGATAAGAAAATATACATGCCTTCAGACTAGTGGCGGAGCCACAATGAGGATTAAGGGGGCAATTGCCCCTTAATCCTTATTTTTAAATATATTTTCTATTAAAATTTTAATATAATAATTTAATAAGTTTTTTTTTTGAATTATTGTTTCTACATCTTTTTCTTCTATAATTTAAACTATTAATTGATTAAATAAGTAATCTTTTATGTTTTATACTTAATATTTTAGGTGAGTTTCATTTATTTTTTCTATTTATTTCATTATTTAATTTTAATTTTATTCCTTAATAATATAATAATTTATGGGTATGTTAAATTAATATGTTTATGTATAATATTATATGTATATGAATATGAATTAAAATGAATTTTGATTAAATAATATATATTTTGTTATGAATTTTATATGAAAAATAATGGTGATTAACATACTAGTGATTACAAATAAAGTACTAAACAACTAAAAAAATTAGGGATACAATAAAAAAATATATTTATATTTATATTTAACCTAGTTGTGTAAAACAATAAATTAATAAATAATTGTTGCCAATAATTTTATTAGTGGCTACAAAATTTAGAAATAGATAAATAAAAAATTTATTGTATATATTGAGAAAGAATATTTTTAATGAAATTAATAATGAAGTCATTGTTAAGTAATTTTAAAATATAAAAACTTGAAAAAAATAATTATAATATAATTTTTTTATTTTAAAAATATTCTTAAATTAAGTTAGTATATAAATTTCAAATTAATACATATTTATATAATATATAATATTAAATATTTATAATTTATCGTTTTATTTAAACTTTTCTGGCTCTCCACTGTCCGCGGCAAGATAAAAACATGGTATGTAAGATATGCCTACGAGGCCGGAAAAGAAGGAAAGAAAATATAATAAATACATGCCTACGTGGCATAACTGAACTAGTCTTTTGGAGGGATTCTATATAATTTCATAAGCTGAAAGAAAAGCTTCAGACATAAATACAAGGAAAATGGATATTCAAGGTAAAATATTTGTGTTTTTATTTGTCCTTTACTTTTTTCTGGGAATGTTAACTTCCCGGTTTAATTTTTAATTTTTTTTATATATCATGTAATATATACACACACAGAGAGCATCATCTTCCTAATCCTCCTCCTCCATTAATAAATTTCATAATATTAAAAAAATGAATCCACAGAGTCACTGCATTCTTTTCCTGTGCCAAAAATTAACTTGAATCATAGCCGTAGCATAGAACATGTACATTGGCCAGCGACATCTGCAGAAATAGCCATCGCTTTTATTAGATGCTGTCTTTGGGTTAGAATTAACACAAAGATTTTCCATTTCACGACTGAAATGAAAATCCACAAACTGAGGATCAGCCAATCTTGCATACCAAACATTTCTTGTACAGTTAACTCGTATGACTGGTATATTGGGCAACCTTGCACAGATATCACACAAAATGTCACTCCGTTGATGAACGCGTCTTCCTTTTTTCCTGTTTTTTTCCCCCAGCTACAGCCAATTTCAGCTTGATGCTCTCAATGGTTTTTCGACCTACTGTGCGTAATCCCATTCAACTGTTCAAAGGAAAAGAACCGCATCACATCCTTGCTCAGATCCAAACTACAGACAGCATAAATTATATAAAACGTAGACTATCATAAAAAGTTAATTGTAACATGTATGTGTAGCCCCTATCCATCTAGATTTACACAAGCTTATGCATAAATCAGAATGCACTGCCATGTTCAATCTTCTTCTTCTTCTTCTTTTCACTTTATTGCTAATTTATTCACGCGAACCAGGAAAACATGGAAATTTGTTGATCCAAACATATCACACAATTATCTATCTAGATGATTAAAACCCAGATGTTTTTCTACAGCACTATATTGATTTGAACAAGATTATATAAACAAACGAAGACGGTCAGAGTTCGTAAGCTTTAGGAAAATCAGAGGTAGAAGCTCGCGTCAGGCGAATACCTTGGTTCTCGGTTATGGGGAAGTACATGCAAGATTAGGGTTGGAATTTTCCTGCATGAGTTACAGATTTTTAAGGCCACTCTGAGACCCAGATACATGGTTCATGTTTTCCAATAACGAGCCGGGCTCTGATTCCGGATCATTTGGACTGAGCCTGGTGTCATATTAAAGTTAATAGGACAGCTCTTTTCTTTTCTTTTCTTTTTTGTCCCCTCTGCATGTGGACTGGATTTGCTGCATGAGGTTACTCGTTTACCATAGGAGGGAAACAAATTTTCCAACGATAAACAAAGAATAAAGCAGATGAACAACCATACTGTATTGTGGTTCGCGAGATAGAAAATTATGCAGATGAAGGGATGGGAGAAAGAATGTGGAGATGATAATAGGATGTCAATATGTGTAAGGTATTAGGGTCATCTCATAAATATTACATGTATAAACATCAATATCAGGTGCTTCATAATTATTAAGTGAATCCCGTTGGTAAAAGAACAAAATTCCAAGAGCCTTGGGCTAATTAATTAAGATTAACATTAATATTAAAAAAAAAACACTAAAAGACCTAGAGATTTTTTGTAGCCCACTTACATGTGCATAGTTGACTGTAACAATGATTTTTTCAAAAGTTTTTTTAAAATTTTAATCACTAAAATTCTTTTTTAAAAAACAAAAATTGATCCTTGTAGAGTGCGTTATTCTTGAATTTCAGCTTAAGAAATTGTTTTGTTTTGATTGCTACACAGTTTTTGAGGTGTTGAAAAAATATCTCATTGTTTGGCATACTTGATTTTGCCAAATAGAAGGTCAATTTTATTGCTTGAAAAATTTTAAAAATGCAGGAACGCATTTGATATTATTTCTACAACAAAGGGTTTTTTTTTTTTCCTCGTAATGTTCAACTTGTTCCTTTCTGTTGTTTTTGCCTTTATAGTTAATTTCTTTCCTATTTTGGTCTTTTTAGTTTTTGCTATTTTATTTTAGTCAAATTTTTTTTTTCAATACTTGATTTGAGAGAAGAAAGATAGGATCACTAATAAACAATAAAGAAGAAAAGAAGTTGATAGTTGGTTGAATTTTGATAACAAAACAATTCATTATTGATATCAATAGGTTTTATTTTACAAGAAAAGTTTATTTAGGCATACTTAGTTATTTATCTTTATAAAAAATATATATATTGAGATTATATATTTTTTAGATTTAATTTTATTTTTTGAACCAATTAAAAATACTTTGAGTTGAAAAATTAGTTTATGGAAGCTATAAGAGTTTTTATTATGTTTTTTCTTTGATAAAAATAGGTTTAAAATGAGTTATTTTTATCCAAAAAGTCAACTTTGATTTTTTTACCACTACTTTAGTGACTGGAAATTATGTTAGCAAACGACTCATCATTTGCCACTATAGACACCACATCATTCATCTATTTTTTGTATAAAAAAAATATCAAATATGTAGGTTTGGCCTTCTAACCCACACACATCTAACCTTGTTTTTTTATATGTTAAGCATCATGGCATAGGTGTGACAACCTCTTTTTTTTTTTTGGTTTTCTTACATAATTTTAATTTAAATTCATTAGGATAATTGATTAAAAATATATGTTTTATAATATCAACAAGCATTTTTCTTTATCTCTTCTTGATTTTTTTTAATATTCTTAAGATTTATTTATTGTCTTTCCTTTGCTTGTCTATTTTTATTATGATATAATTAAATAAAAAATAAATTTTAAAAGGCAACTCATTTAGGCTAGAAGCCCAAATGAGATGTATATAGTCCCTTCGAGCTACAATCTTTAACATATTGTTTTTAGTCTGCTTGGATTAGTACAACTCATTTATTTTCTCTTATTTAGACCCATAAAAATATTTAGGCTTCAACTTAGCACTATGAAATATTTTCATGAAATATTTTCAAATCCTGCACATATCTCAAAGTATTTTTTTTTAGATTTATAAGAAGTCAAAACATGAAATACATACCGCCCACGCACATATGTTTTTTATGTTTTTATTATTAATTTCTCTGCCAATACAAATTTTTTATACAGGTTACGCTGTATTTTTTTTCCAATGACCACAATACAAATAAACATCATGTTTTATACAAAGCAAATTCCTTCTTTCTACACCATTGGTTGTTTCTCACGAACATGTCACTAACAATTCTCCAACCACTTTAACCAATAACAAGCTAGACACAATAATAAATGGTGGGCACTAACATCTCAACCAATCAACTTTCATACAACTCTCCATATTTGAGGTAAGCTAATATGATCAAAGTCTAAAAATATCTTAAGTTACTAGTAAACAAGATATAAGCTTCCAAAGCCACAAGTTCTATAAGTTTCCAAAGTCACAATTTCTCAAACACTTATATTGTTTTTAATTTTCTCATATATTATTTCTCTCCTGTATTTATTGGTTTAAGTATTGGAAAGTCTCTTATTTCACAAGGGACTTATTTTTTCATGTAAACTTTCAATCATCAATCAAGCCGTGAAAAGTCTATATGTTTTGGCCTAGGATCACAACCCGTGAAAATTTAATTTTTTATGTAAATTTTTTTATTACTTCATCACTAATGTTATTTGTTAGAACCTAAACAAAAAGCTAGTTCATTCTTGTTTCCACACTTTTCACCTAACAAATAATTCTTTACATAGCTAATGAAACTTTAAAATGAAAGAAATTAACTGATCTTCCTACTACAAGGACTCCACCTCCTAAAATTTCTAACAACTCACTCATCAACTACAAGTGCTCAATAATGCTATTCTGGTCATACAAGAACACCTTCATATTCTTTTGTTCCATTAATAAACATATTCAATATATAGTTTTATTTGTGCACTAGATGCATAGACGCAACTCCAATTTCATGAAAAGTATAACAAAATGACATATAAAATATGCATGATACTCTCACTTTCGAGAGCACTCCTCTATAGATCTCAGCCATAGGTGTGGCTATCCCCATCAATTCTTCTCCAACTCTCACTCGTATGCTCTCCAATAAAAAAGACCTAGGCGCAAAACAATATTAGCTCTAAATAAAAAACATTAACCCCACTAGCTGAAAAACTCTCTACTTTATCATAAAATGTTACACTTATTTCTTCAAAGAATGTGTCATTGTAAATACGAGCTTGAATAACTATGATAGCTTTATAGATTCTAGGAAGCACGTACAAAATATTAAAGGAAACCTAGAGTTTGTGATATAATAGAGTGACAACATGTGCAAAATTTTCCATGTAATTTTTCATGGATCTACTAAGGTTAAGTATCATAAGCTTAAACATATCTCTAGTCATAGCCTTTATAACCTTTGTGTTAAGCTCATATCTTATTTTATCATTAGCATTCCAACTAAAAAATACATGATAAAGCTTATTATCATCTTTTAATGATAAGATGAAAGCACTAGAATACATCTCTAGAGATTTAATGAAGAAATTTTTAACATGGAAAATCTGATTGAACCAATACCATTAAGGCCCTGATTAGTGGAGTCATCAACTGCTCAATATGGGAATGCATATATACACTGCTTAATAGGACTTTTCTTGGTGTTAAATATATAATGGGAAATTGTATTTAGGTGGAAGAAAAAAATAGTGACTAGACAAGTTCATCTACATCTTCATTAAGTACAATATCCTCAACATCAATAGTCTCTAGCCAGGGCATCTAAAAGGAGAACTAATGGATACATTAATGATGTTTTTACATTCCTCAAGCTCCAAACTACCTCTATGCCCACCACATAAATTGAGGTGTTGGATGTTATCAAAAAAATATTTTTTGCAATATCCTTCTAAAAATAATGTGAACACAAAAAACATTAACAAAGTTTATTTTTTTATGACTATGGATATAACATTGTAGAATGTCATGTCATGAAAAAGAATATATAAAGATTAATCTTTAGAGGTTACCTTCACTAGTCATGGAAAAACAAAACAAAACAAACCTTGAGCATAAAAAAAGTTTACACACTTGGTGATCTACCTAAAATCTACTAAAAATATGTTGTTGATGCAAATAAACTCTAAATTATTGACTAATAATGTCATCCAAAAGGTTATATATAAAGAATTGAACCAAAACTGGTCCAAATCATGGGGTTAAGAAAATGTTCTTCATAATAATATAAAGATCATTGTCTTAGAACATAGAAAATACCCAGATAAGAAACCAGCCACTATCAAACCAAAAAATTGCATTTTAGGCCTCTAAAACATGCTTTTCGAGTTCCAACAAACCACAATACCATTAAACAACATCAAATCATCCAGATTATACAAGATGTTTCACATCAAAAAACTATCAACTTAAAACAACCTACATATTCATGCAATATTAGAGTTGAATTTCTATTATAATAAATTTATTTTGACATTTATAATTCAATGAATGTGAAGAAAAGGCATGACGGTATCTATTTCATCATATTTATAAATGATTTCACTTTATAGTTATTTTTTATATATATCTTATAAATCAATAGCTTTAAGTTGCTTCATAAAATACATAAAACTTGTCAAGAATGAATTAAAAATAAAAACTTTGAGAACAAATCGAGAATGCAAGTATTTATCTGATTAGTTTAAAGAATTATGTAATGAAAGAGGGATTTATCAACAATTGATTATTCCTAGAATGCCACAACAAAATAAAGTTGTAAAAAGAATAAAAATAACCCCATTTAAAATTTGTTATGTTAATAATGGCATAAGTAAACTTGCCTATCATCAATTATAATGATGCATCATTAACTACCACATATGTAATTAATTGTATACCCTCTAAGTCAATTACAACTATGTTATATGAGTTTAAAGGATGATGAATTAGTTTTAAATAAAACTCAATTGCTGCTTATAATGAGTCCATCGATAATTATTGATCCGAGTAGAAGTAATATTATCGTTGATTTATTAACTGATCAATCTTAGCTATAATAAATTGAGATTAATCTATGATTTAAGTATTTATATGATTAATTTAGTGAAATAGGAATAAATCAACAATTAACAATTTATAGATCGCCATAACAAAATAAAATTGTAAAAAGAAAAGGCAAAACCATACTTGAAATTGTTAGGTTAATAATGGCACAAGAAAATTGTTTACCACCTATTGGGGTGATGCACTATTAAATATCATATATGTAATTAATCATACACCCTCTAAATTAGTTACAACCATGCCATATGAATTATGGATAAAATATAAACCTAACTTAAGTATCTTAAAACCATAGGGTTAGTTATTTATACTTATGATTCTTATCATAAATATAGAAAACTAGTTCTAAAATAGGAGAAATGTATATTTATAAGATATTTTGAATACTTAAAAGGACATGTGTTTCTTGGTAAGAAAAAAGTGGAAATATAAGTAAATTTGAATAACAAGATATCATATTATTAGAGAATGATTTTTATAGACAGATAAAAATAGGTCAAGACCTATCTTTTTATAAGACCCGGGACAACATGCTTCTACCATATAAATATAAATTGGCTCACTTTCAAGTAAGAGGAATTTGAGGTATGATGAATTAGTTTCTAAAACTCATTTGCTACCTATCTTGAATCCATCAATGACTGTTAATTCAAGTAAGAGTAACATTATCTTTAATTTATTAATAAATCAATCTTAGTTACAATAAAATGGTCATTTAGCATTCATCATCGTGGTTTTAATATCAAAGAGGAAGAACTTATGTTCATTCCATAAGATAAAAAAGAGCTAATAAATATGAATAAAACTTTTACATGTCTTGCTAATTAATAATAAATTAAAATTGTGGAAGAAAAGTTAGAATTTATAAAATTAAATCAAGTTTCAAAGTTAATTGATTTATGAAAAGGATGCAAGGCCATTAAAAATAAGCAAATTCTTAAAATAAAGTGAAAGGTTAATAAAAGTATTGAAAAATATTAGACTTGATTAGTGGTTAATGATACACATAATATAAAAGAATTGACTATGAGGAGATATTTTTTACATGTTGTAAAGTTTGCTTCAATAATCTATATAGAATGACTTCTAGGTTTTGTCAAGAAATGTTAAAAACATAAAGTATATAGACTTTTGTGAGACCCTAAAAATTATTATTAATATTTATTTGTGTCTTTATGACACTCATCTATATTTATCAAGATTTAGATTTGATATTCATTATCTTTAATGTTGTCAAGAGATTATCAATAATTCTATCTACTAGGACATACTAGAAAAGCAAGTTAAGTAAAAGTTAAGGGAATCAAGAAAAAAAATGATTATTTTAGTATTATTATAACTACTTATATTCATTGGTCAATCAATTATATTTATTTATATGATAAGATATAATTATAAATTCAAAAGGTATAAAAAATAAGATTATGATAAACAAAAATATGTTAAATGATCTAGGATATTACATTCTACATCTACTATATGTTTATTCGAGCAACTATATATTCTTAACAAACATATGAGTTCTCAAATATGCTCGGTAACACAACCTATTTATTAAGTATATATATTGTAAAATTATTAAGAGAGTTGATCCATTATTTACAAGTGAGAGATAAAAAAAAAGAATGAATTTTGGTCGTCTATGATGAGCTAATCTAATCTATATTAATATTATTTATATTAATAAGATAATATATTAAAAAATAATCCAAGAGTTACATCCTAACAAACCATCAAATATTAGGAACTCTTCACCTTTATAAATGTCTTAATAGACAATACAAAGAAAAATAAAAAAAGGAAAAAAAAGAGGAAAATGACTTAGTTACAAGAATTGTTTCAGCAAGTAAGATACACTTAAACAATAAATGATTTATTATTATTTAATATGATTATGATTGTAATACTAATATAAGTTTTTGATGACATGTTTATATTATTTATTTCTAGTGCTCTTTTTCTCCCACCAATTTACTTCAAGTCGGTCTACACAATTAGTCTTCCAAGTAATCTCTTTCTTTAGTTCTTATATATTTATTAAGAAACAAAAATTTATTCTTACTTCAAGGGTCTACACTGTTTTGGTTTTCTTTTAATTTTATATTCATCTTTTAGGTTTTTAATATTTATTTATTAATCTTTTTTTTATTTGATCATAGTCAACGCCTAATGGAGATGGAAGAACCACCTGCAACGAGCTTGTAGTAGATTTTTTATTCACCATAAAAAAGATTAAGAATTCCACTCGTAAAAAAAAAAACAGAGAGGAACCGGCGGGCTTACCAACCCTCCTCTCTAGGCACCGTCCCTGATGCAACCCAATAACTTCTTTTTTATTTATTTTTCTTCCATTAAAGGGGAGAAGAGCTGAACAAGTATTCTTATAATAAAATACTCCTAGTCATGTCAGGTCATTAAAATACTGGCTACGGAGTCAATGTTGCGCAGATGAGATGAATGGTCCGTGACAACTGCGCAGCCAACGGCTAGAGAGCAAGTGGAGAGATGGCGCAGAGAAAAACGGTCCGCCTGCCCAAAAAGGAGCTCCAACGTCTATAATCTTGCGACTGCTGCTAGAAAGGAACCCATTGACAAGCAACATCTTACCTGCTCTGTCATCATAAATTACTCGATTGTTTTAAAGTATTAGCTTGAACGAAATGCTGCCCTTTTGGCATGGCGATGGTGATTATAAACTCTTCGACGATGTTCCTTCTGGGAGGAGCCCTTCAGGCGATAATGGATGGACAAACTTGAATCCTTGGTGGGTGTAATGGGCTAACTTTAGGTCATTTTCTGACGTATGGTGGACGATAGTGGGAACAAGAATCCCATTGTGACGATTAGCAAAAACTAGTTGAATACTACCTTGCATTATTGGCAGACAGACCCCCTTTACAAGTTTTTTTTTTTAAATAATAATAATAATAATATTGTCACACTTACGAAGTGTACACCCGACTTTTTCTGAGATGGGCTTGGTCTTTGATCTTCCCGTTGCTTTTTCTTACAGCAATAGCCATCTTTTTTTAATTATATTTAACCTTCCTATATATATATATATAAACATTTAATATAGTCTGTGACTTGAAATTTTCTAAGTCAAGTTGACTGAAATATTGAGATAATTTTAAACGGTTGGTCTGAATGTATATTATTTAAAATCATTTAGAGAGGAGATTTGGTCTCCATTGATGCACAAGTTGGTTCAAAAATACTCCTTGCCGTTGAATTAGACAATGGTGGATTATAAAAAATTATCGAATGATACTTTAAATTATTTCTTGATTAAAAAAAGGGTTTATTATATAGTAAAATTTATTAATTTTTCTAGAATGCACCATACCTATATAGAGCTGTGTCTTTGAAGGTTTTAGAGATGAGGCTTGGTCTTTAAGCTAGTTTGAAAAATATTTTCATTGTTGAATTAAGAATATATGAAACCTTAGTGTATACATTGCAGGCTAAAACAATATATAGGTCACATTGGGATATGTTTCATCGACCTTTTGGATTCAAATCTTGAGAATAAGCTTGTGGCAAGAATTATTAAATTTATCTAAATATATGAGATTGAAATTGAGGTGTGTAATTTATCTAAATATATGCGATTGAATGACAAATTATTAGATTTAATATACTTGAGTTATGTATTAAATCTAAGATAATATGAGTCTAACAAGTTACCAGTATATTTGAGTTTAGACATCTATCAAGTTAAAACAATATAAATTTGACAAGTTGTTAAATCTAATATATTTGGATTTAGCCATATGTCGAGCTAAAAACAATATAGGTTTGTCAAGTTATCAACCCCATATTATAACTCAATTTTTTGCCTTTGATTTTTGTATATTTTTAACAAATTAGAAAATTTCAAAAAAAAAATGTCTTTCAATAATTTTAGTTATTTTTTTAATCATTTTGTTATTTTCTTCATTTTATTTAATTTTTTGTGTCAAAACAAAGTTTGAAAAATTATTAAAAAATACAGTATACATATTTTATTTAATTTCTTGATTAAAAAAAGGGTTAAAAATATAAGTTTTTTGTAATCATCATAATTATAGCTATTTTTGCCTTTATTTATTCCTTTATCTTGTACTACAAAATAGATTTTTGTATCTAAATCTATATATTTATAAATTACATAAAATTTATATAATTGTATAAGAAACCTCAATAGTTACATTTAAAAAAATTAGATAAAAATAAAATATTACAACTTAAAAATAAAATAGATAAAAGACAGGACTCATAAACCCTATTTATTATTACAACCATTCAATCATAAAAACGTAATTACATTAATCTTTAATGTTCATAATCATCCATCATGTTTAATAACATATTAACATATATAATAAATTGTATTGCATGTTTTAATTTTAATTATTGGTTTTATGTGCAACTATAAAATAATATTTTTAACACTTAGAAATATATAATCAAATCTAATTTGATAATTTTCCAAACAAAACAAATTTTATTCAACATAAATACAATGAAAAATATTTTTCAAAATTTAATGAGCAAATTCATCATATTAAAATTCTTATTGATATCCTAAACTATTTTAGAATTAATAAAATAAAACATTTTGGTTTCAAAACACTCATTATTTTTTAAAAACCATTTTTTTCTAAATATTGTTTAATTAAACCATTTAATTAAATCCTAATCTTATTAGGATACGATATGAAAAAACTACAAAAATTTTGAATTAAACATTTTAATTCAATCCTAATCTAATTAGAATAATTAATTCAATTTATAATTTCAATTTTAATATAAAGTAATTATTTTATATATGAAGTGCTCATATCATAATTTCAACTTCAAATATACTAAAAATAATTAGAAACAAGTTACAAGGGTAGAATCATAATTTTACACCTAAAACCCTAAACTAAACGCAAGAGCATAATTATGATTATGCATCTGTCTTCTTTCACTAGTGTTGCTAATACATTTATCTAAATATAAATTATAATTTTTATTAAATAAAATAAAATTTATTAATTTATTATTAATCCAACAATTGGTTAAATTCTATTTCAAGATCAAATATATCATTTAACAACATATCATGATCCCTTAAATGTTAAAAAAATCATTAGTGATTTGACTTAACCTTTCAATAACTAATTTCTCAGTGTAATTAATATCCTTTTATCATTAATTTTTTTATTTAACATTAAAGAATATAATATATCTATGATGTTAAATCATGCTTGTTCTTTATATAATAGTTATTAATCATTTAAATAAGATTTGAAACCCTTTCAAATCTTATTCTATCTTGACCAATGATTTCTCAATTAATACTATTTGATAATAGATAAAATAGTTTTTAAAATTTATTTAAGGTGATGAATCATCTTTTGGTCATTGAAGTATCTTTATATAGTTCATTTTATATTTAATATATGTCTCTTCATTACCTCAATTAAAAATAACATCTGATAGAATTAAATTATAATATTTTCTATATAAGATAATTAAATAATCTCAAGTATACAGTCATCATGTAAATCTCTTTATAAACATAAGTTATTTTTCTATATGAAATTCTCATAAAAGTATATTCAGTATATATATTTAATAATAAATATTTATATATTAGTTATAGGTATCTTTTATATTTCAATTTATAAAAACAATTGATTCTTTTTATAAAGAAAAAAATATAGTATATACATGTCTCCATGGTTCCAATAAATATCTAATATTCAAGATAACATCAAAAAAAATTTAAAAATAATGTTTTGATATAATAAAAATTTTATAATTATAATAACTTTATAATTCTTTATAAAATATATTTATCTTATGAACTTGATCTTTGCTTTAATTTATAAATCAAATACTAAATTTATTAACATAATATTACATGAATATAAAAAATAAATTAAATTTCTATTAATAATAAATATACATTAATAATGTCACGTATGACTATTGATTCCGGACGGGCTGAGCTGGCCGGGAAAGTATGAATCGTACGGACTGTTACCGTGGGACAGGCTTCGCAAGGACAATCATTGGAGTGGCTGTGCTGCTCGGAAGGCGCAGGTGCACCGTGCACCTGCATTTTGGAAATGGGACCGTCACATCACTGGATACACTTTCTATCGAACTTGGAATTTTGTTAATGGACTGACCAAGCCAGCTGGTCTACACTAACCCGCATTCACTTCCCATGCTAAAACATCTTAAAAAAAACATTTAAAAAGGTTGATTATTAATTATTTTTATTATGATTATTGAAAATTTATATAATTATTAATTTTAAAATTTATAGGATTAGTTGTGATATACACAAACTAACTTAAACACCTATATTAATCTAAAAAACTCTTAAAAAGCCTAACCACTTCTAGTGTTTTCAGATGCATGGACAGTGGCTTGCCTTCATATAGACCAGCTTTTTTCTACTGGCTTGTTATTTTGTTGAAGCGAGCAAAAGGAGAAAGTGTTTGTTAGGTATTTTTTTTTAAAAAAAATTATTTTATAATATATTAAAATGTTTTTTTTTTTTTTAATAATAACATATTAAAATCATTTAAAAACAATAAAAAATTAACTTGATATATTTTTCAAGATATATATATATATATTTTTAAAAAGCATCTAAATTGCAACACTTCTTGCATAAAAACTCTAAAATACATTATCAATATTAAATACAACCTAAAAAGTTAAAATTAAATTAAGAGTGTCTATCTAAATAAAAAACATAATTTTTGAATGAAAGTCTTAATTCATTTAGTACAACGAATAAAAAACTAAAAGTATAAGAATGAATGGTGTAAAGAATTAATATTTGATAAGTTATAAAAGTTTTATAAAAAACAAAAAATAAAAGCTGTTGTATATAAATTTTTATTTATAAATAATTAATTTATTTTTAAATATAAATTAAATAACTTCATTAATATAAAATGTTTTAAATAAAATTGAAAAATAAAAAATATTTTTAAATAAAATAAAATCAATTATAAATCAACTAGAAAAATATTATAAATTTATAACTTTTAATTTTATCACAAAGATTTTTTCAATATGAAGATGAATGTAAGGTTATAAGATAATGATGTGCATTTAGTTCGGTATCAAACAATTCAGCATCAATCAACATTAGAAATGTCGTTTTCACTAAAAGCAAGTTTACATTTTCACTAAAAGCAAGTTGTGGTTGCTTTATTTTCTCTCAGTTATAATATGAAAATTAAAATTTTGAATGAGACTCCTCTAGCTATATAGAAATGCTAATGACATGTAATGGGAAGAGAAATAATACATGTAGCGACATATTCGTGTTCACATAAAAGAGAAAATAACATTGAAACCAATTATGTGAAATTTTATAATTTTTTTTTATATTTTTATAGTTTATTAAAATTTTAAGTAGTTTAGAAATAGAATTTTTAGATTAATCAATTCATTATAATAATTTCATTTATTTTTTTTAATCAAGATAGTTATAATTTGTATTTGGTGCTTGCTAGGTCAAAATAACTTATAGATAGTACCTGTAAAAAATCTTATTCAGTAAATATAAAAATTTGAAGTAAGTATTTTTTAGAGAAAAAAAATACAGTAATATATAAAGAGAAATGCTTTAAAAATATATACACACATATACATAATAAAGAATGAAGAATATAAACTTTTATTTTAAAAAATTTATGTTATATTTATAGCTCATGAGTTTTGTTATTTTGTGAGGAGAAAAAGCTAGAATGTAACTTCATCTTTATGGATTTTTTTTTTGTTATACTGTGAGATATATTTCATATATTTTATCCAGCTAAAAGATGGAGATATGACGAGCCATGATAAATTTAAATATTTTTAATGGTGTTGATAGAGTATAAACTAGTTTAATTAAATTTATTTTTTGAAAAATAATTCCTCTATAATTTTATGTAAAAATTTATAGAATTGATGGTGTTAGAACTAATGACCTCTTAGGTCTAACCAACATTAGACTCAACATGTCTAGCCTTGGTGCATTACGAAACCTAATTGTGGTTGGGTCTGGCTAGCACCAAACCTAACACAGCTCGGCTTGACACATTGCTAAACCTACTATCATGAGTGGACCCGTCAAACCTAACAAGATTTGGATCTTGTGTTGACCATATCCAAGAATGCCAAACCCACCCATCTCTTGGGTGTGGTTAACGCCATATCCAATATATCTGACCTGATGCTCTATCAAACTCAATCATAATTGGGTTTAGCTAATGCTAGAACCAATGTATTTTTACTGGAGTGTGCTTGGTGATGACATATATTACCTCAATGAGCTTGAAAATTTTAAAAAATTATATTCATATGTTTTTCTTGATCCATAATTTTTAATAAAAGTATATGTATGTTAAAAAAAATTAATTGCATTTACGATGAGATCAAAATTCATAATTAATATATACATTGAAAGAATCAATGGAATATCAATATTATATTTAATTAAAAAGATAGTGGACATAACTCACACTTGAAATCGGGGTTGAATGATTATTCTCCATCTACTCAAATCAATTAATCGTGGCACAACTATTAGCATTATCAAGACACTTGGTGAAAGAGCACTTGAGGGTCTAGTTCAGTGGTCAATTGCAAGGTTTGATTTGTGACTGTCCCGAGTTCAATCTTATTTGTGCATCAGTCTGCCACCCCTGTGGTGCCTTGCCGATTTACTAGCCTTGCAAGATATTCAGTATACTTGGAGATTAATTGTGGTGCGTATAAGTTGGTCCGAACACCCTAAATTATATATATAAAAAAATACTTAGTGAAAGACCTAATAAGGTAGAATACTCTCCTATTCATAGTAAGATGTTAAATACCATCTAAACACAAAGTAAGTGAGAAATCTCTTTATTTCAATTCCTGGTGGATGAATTCTTGCTGGCCTTGAATTTGCATAAATGTTGAAGAGGAAAAATAATATCCATACAGATTAACTTAATTAAAATCTGCACACGTGTATAAAAGAAAAATAACATGCATACAAATAAAAATAACATGCATACAAATAAACCGTTCTAAAATTTTATACGAAAAAAATATGAGCAATTAATATGAATTGTGAATCTTACAAATATTAATTTAGGTTATATGAGCAATTAATATGAATTGTGAATCTTACAAATATTAATTTAGGTTAGGTATGAACCATTGAAAACTTTGTGTGGTCTAATCTATTTTATATAGTAAAATTATAACCTTTCTTAAACGCACCAAATGTGAATATCTTATTCACGTTAAAATTATAACATTTTATTACTTTCAGATTTAGTTTCAAGAGAGAAATCTTTTAAATTCAATTTTAGTAAATAAAAAAATTGAAAAATAAAATAAAAATCAACAGTTATAAAAATTATAATATATTTAAGTTGAGTATTTTTATGAGTACAATACCGATTAATATTTTTGTTCAAATAATTATAACAACTATGATAACACATAAATAAAATTATGGTAATATAATCTAATGAATAATTATATATAAATAATTAAATAACTAAAAAATTATAGATTTATACAATTACTCAGTGACTTGCACACACAATACATTAATTAAAATATTGGTTTTTTTAATATAAAAAGATATTTTCAAATGTAACTAATATTTTTTTAGTAGAAAAAAATTAATAATAAAGAAGTTAACTCGATATGACTCAATCGACTCAACTAATCTAAAAAAAACTTGAATAATTCGTAAAAATATAATATGATCCAAAACATTTAAAGATGAAAACATATTGGATTGACTTGACTCAATCTAAGTTAACTTTTAAAATTCATAATCTATGAAACCATGATAACTCCATATAAAATTAATCAAAACAAATTATAAAACCTAGTTTCCAACCAACCTAATGATGAAATTAAAAAGAAAAAAATTCAAGTCAACTTGAGTAAACCTGTTAAATCCATGACCCATGTCAAGAGAATAGGATAATTCTATAGAAAGTAAATCAAAATAAATTATGAAACTTAATTTTCAATCAACTCAATATTAAAGGTAAATCAAAATAAATTATGAAGTTTAATTCTCAATTAACTCAATATTAAAAGAATAAAATGAAAAAATAAAATAAAAATATAACACAAAAAACAATCAAAATCAACCTGAGTCATGAGATCGAAATAATCTCATAAAAAATAAACAAAAAAAAATAACTTGAACTAACCTGAGTTAACCTACTAAGTTTGTGACCTAGATAATGCAACTATGATAACTCTATAGAAAGCAAATTGAACAAATTATAAAACTTAATTTTTAATAAGCTCATTATTGAATAATATATAAAATTAAAAAACAAATCTAAAAAAAAACATAATAAATAACCTGGTCTGCCTGGGTTAACTGGTAAAACTTGTGATCTAAATTACAAATTTAAGATAACTTCATAAAAAATAAATTATAACAAATAATAAAATCTAATTCTTAATAAATCTAATATAAAAATATTAAAAAACAAAATTAAAAATAAAATATCAATAAAAAAAAATAAACTCTTTTAGTTTTGAACATCGATGTACACACTCTGCTTTCTTCCAGTGCCGGAATAATCATAATCTTTGGATTGATTATTTGGTTATAATGTTTATGTCAATCTTGACTTGATAAAAAACTCTTGTCATACCTTTCTCTCCTAGTTCATTTTCATGGCTGTATCTTTTGGTTATTTAACTAGGGAGTCCCACTCAAGTTTCGGTGAGCTAGTGGCTTCAAAACTCAAGGCAACCTGCAAGAGAGGAAAAAAGGGGAAACAAATCAGTATCTCCAAGCAAGAAGCATATGAACAATCAAAATCAAATAGGAAAGGTGCCTGCACTCCTCCGTGGGCATGTTTTGTCGATCGTCCATCAATGCCAATCTCGCAAATGGTTCGCGATGCATGAGCAAAAATATGACAGTCATCTTCCATGTAAAAATGCAAACAGTAAGAACTTTCTAAATCCATTCCTTGCACTTTCCACGTAGCTTCTCACGACCAGCCTTTTCTTTTGCAGGAACACTAACCACCCAACCTTGCCTACGTTGATCCTTTTCTGTAAGAATGCTGGTCAGAAATTCACTAATATGTCTGCACACCACCAGAAACAGTGTATCAACACAAAAAATCATAAAACAGAGAAGAACATGGCATGCTTGGACAATAAGTAGGCATGTTTACGTGTACACAAAGCAAAAAAGGTATCCAAGGCATGCAAAAATGTCGAAGTGTTGCTCAAGAACCCTCGAAAGGTTTTGTTTTGACGAACGAAAGAGGCGATGGGTTAAAAAGCCAAAAACAACATGAACAATTAGCAATGCCGAAAAAAGGATTCGAAAGATGCATTGAAAGCTTAAAAAACGAGTTTTTACTTCAACATAAGAAGCTACAAAGCAGAGAAAAAACATGTTGAGGAAAAAACCATCTCAAAGCTAACAAAAAGAAAAAAAAGCAGGCACAAAACAAAATAAAAAAAGCACAAGCTAGCTGTTCTTAGAGCGGGCAAGAAAACAGTGGAGAAAGAGGCATGGTCATGAACAGCAAAGAGGACCTCAGCTGCCAGCTGAAAAGGCTATCATTGTTTAAGTTTTTTGCTAGTGCTGGAAACCTTTGTAAATAATTTCAAGAAAGAGGGGCGGCCACGAAGAGACTAAGCCTGTGAAGAATAACAAAAAGGTGCCCAAAGCTCGCATCTAAGCCAGGAAACATGGAAAAGGAACAACAAAACCAAGGGAAAAGGCAGAACCACAGCCATCATGCTTGAACAATAACTCCAAGGTTTCCAACCTTGTTCTTCTCCCTCTTCAAATTCTTGTTTCTCTCTCTAGCTGCCACTTTCTCTCTCTTATTTCTTATAAACCCTTGCCAATAGATCCTTCCTTTCACTCTTTTCTTCCATCATTTCACTTAATCTCTCCATTTTTAGTGAATGTCCCAAGGAAATTTTGAAAAAAATGAAGGAGAGATGCTCCTTCTCTCTCCAAAAAAATCCATCGCTGCTGGAAACAGCCTCTTGTAGGCTGATTTCATGTTTAATTATAGTTTTGACCTCTTCATTTAATATCTATTGTATTTTCCGCATAAATTATATTGTTGCTGCCTGAATAACAAGCTTTTATTCTAAACTTCAATTGACAACCCAGATCTGATATGAAGTCAACTGCATAGTTATCAAACATGACTTGAGATTGACCTCAGTAAAAAACGGGATTCTAGGTTTTATAGGAGATTATCCAAAAATAAATAAATAAATAAATTTAATAATTTATATTAAAAAATTTAAAAAATAATATGAATATAAATTATATATATATATATATATATATGATAAATAATGAAGTTTTAAAAAATATTTAAATTTTTTTTATCATATATTTAAAAAAACATAATTTTTTTCTTGTAAATGTAAAGTATATTTATTAAAGGGTTTCAAATTCTATATTTAAAAACTATATTTTTTTTATATTTATATAATATATATATTAAAGAGTTTCAAATTCCACATTAAAAGGATATTATGTTATCCTTTTAAGTTAAAATATTTAAATAATTTTTTTTTTATTTCACATTGAAAAAACATAATTTTTTCCTTGTAAACATATAATATATATACAAAAAGATTCAAATCTTATATTGAAAAAAAAATAAAAACAATATATATATATATATATATATATTAAAGGATTTTAAATTACACATTCAAAAGATATTATGCTATTATTTTAAGTTAAAGTATTCAAACCAAAAAGTTTTTTATCCTATATTGAAAAAACATAAATTTTTCTTATGAATATGGAATATATATACAAAAATATTTCAAATCTCACATTGAAAATAATTTTTTCCCTAAAAACATAGAAAATATATACTAAATAATTTCAAATCTTATATTAAAATATAAAATATTTTTCTAATATTTATATAGTAAATTTTTAAAAAAGTTAATAATCAATTAAAAAAATATAAAAAAAGAGCTATAAGAGAAAAACTGCATTTAAAGAAAAAAAACACCGTATCTCATTCGGGTTCTCCTGATTCATTGGTCGACCCGCTGGGTTTTGTCGGGTTGTTGTACAAGCAGGTCTTTTAACAAATCTGGATCAATCCAGTCACAGGGTCAACCCGCACGGCCCGGTTCGGGTTTAATAACTGTGGTCAAGAAACTTTGTCTAAAAGTTATATTTAATATTGTAAAATTAGTAAATTTATGAATTCATTAGAAATTCAAATTTTCTTATTTCATAAATTATATCAAATATTTTATTGAATCCTTGGAATCATTTTCTTATCATCAAATATATTTATTATTTTATTTATAAACTTATTATTATTTCATGGTAACGTTATCAATTTTTATCTGTGATTTACCTCGTTACCAGAAAATTAGGAATATAAATAGAAATACCAATAAAAATTTTGCTTTGATATATTATAATGATATTTATCAACCTAATTTTTTCATCACTAAAATAGTCGGTAAACACTAACATAAATTTTAATTTTAATCCTTTAATTTTTCAATATGTATGTAAATTTACATTTTAGTCCCTTAAAATTTATTTTACATTTGATCCTTTCTATTTTTAGGTTTTTAGTTTATATCCTAAATTTATATTTATATCCTGTGTTGTAGTTTTTATATCTTGAAAAAGAAGAGAAAAGGTATAGAAAAAAAATTTGAGAAAGATAGTTAGGTGGTTGATTATTAATAACTATAATTTTAGTGTTCATGAGTTTGATTTTAAAAGAAAAACTCAATGAAACTAGTTTTTACTTTCAACGATGATAAAAAAAAAATCACAATTTATAAATTTTTTATTTGATTTTGAGTTTTTTTGAATCAATTATAATGTATTTTGTTGTAAAAGACGATGTTATTAGGGTTCATGAGATTTTGTTTTCATGTTTTGGGTGGAAAAAGTAGCTGAGATATGAGTTTTTTAAACCTAAAATCTTAGACTCTGATTTTTCAATTACTAGAGCCATCGTGCTGTTGACTATGATGCGTGATATATTTCACCTTTTTAATAAAAAAAAATAAAAACTAGGTGTTTAAGCCTAGGTTTATGAGTCTAAATTTTCATGTGAGACAAGCATGCATGTCTAGCCTATACAAGCTTGACTTTTTTTTTTTCCTTTTTTTTGTATTTTATAATTTAATTGTTATAAAATGAATTTAATTAAATGATGTTTAAATAATTTCTAATTATTTAAAATAATATTAGCATCTTTCAAGGTAATATTAATAATTTATTTTTGAATAATTATATATAAACTAGATATGCATAATTTTCTAAAATGCAAATATTTTTAAAATTCTTATAGTAAATATTTTCTATAATTTTTTCTCAAGTTTATTATTTATATATTTTTCTAATACATTCAGATAGAATTATTTAATTCATTATGTTTTTTTGTATTAAAAAATATTTTCAAAATTATAACTAAGTTTTTGTTTAAAAAGAAACTTTTGGTATTTTTTGTTTAAAAGAGCCCATTAACAAGGGAAACATGTTTCCTTTTTAATATTTATTTAAAATAATTTAAATATTTGGGGATGTAAGTCTTAATTGTTGACAGCACACATAGCTAAAGAAATATTTTTTTATGCAAAAAAAAGCATGGAGAACTTATATTAACAATTATATATTTTCAATAAAATTTAAATTATTCTATCAGCAATAAAGATTTTTTTAATTTATTTGTTTATATAATATTTATTTTATTATATGGAATAAAATTATAAAATTATTAAGTCTGAATTAAAAGTATGTATTTACAATAATCGCACATTCTTTTCTTTCATCGGGGATTAAATTGAGATTCTATTTGTAAGGGAAGCAAGATAAATGGTTTACAACAGGAGGAAGGACAGGCGACCACAAAGAAGGTACGGGGACAAAATCGTAACTGTGATAGAAGAAAAGGACAGCTGTAAGTTTGTTTCTAAAAAAAGTGCACTGCTAGTTTTACTCCCCGCAGTGCAAATACGGTTATTTATCAAATCGTAGATAACAGATTTTTATTTCCTAAAATTGTTCTGCCACCATTTACTATTGTATCTTATTATTCTTTTATAAAATTAGAGAGTTGGCCTTTCTATCTATGGTGGAAAACGCAAAGCAATACAAAGCGAAGCTGGATAAAGAGAAGCGAAGCAAGGCAAGGCAAAGCGCTCCACTCTTTCTCTCTCTCTGCCCTGCTTCTCTCTTCTCTCCTCTCTTTTCATTTTATTGAGGGATAGGGTGCAGGTAAGGTGGGGGAGGGGGAGTAGAGTTCACGGTGGCGCACGCTAGCACCAGGGTCTAATTGTGCCCCCTGGTTCGTTTAATGGATTCTTGTAGTCGCTTCGTTCTCACGGTAATACTACTTTGAAAGGCAAAGGGTGGGAGAGAGAATCGAAAGTTTCCTTTCATTTAATCCACCCATCAACTGCTGCTACAGAGAGTGTAGACCAAGCAAGCCTGGCGGACCTCAAGGGAACCTTGGCGTTCCTTCGATCGTCCCTTATTTCAATAGTGGCAGATCGGTTCGATTTCAAATCAAAGAAGAAGAGGAGGAGGAGGGGGATTTACGGTGCGAAAATGCTTTGGATTCTACGGTTTTCAGGCTTCTTCTCTGCCGCTGTTGTCATGATTATACTCTCTCCGTCTCTCCAATCCTTCCCTCCAGCTGAAGCCATTCACTCCTCCAATCTCGACGGTCACCTCCGTTTCCCCCTTCTCTCCCATGCCGATTCCCGCACCCAACTATCCTTCCGAAAATCGACTATATTCCGCAATGCTGATGAATGCGGCTTCTCCGACCACCAAAGCAGAGGCAAAACCAGTGTCTGTGATCCTTCATTGGTCCACGTAGCGATTACTCTCGACGTGGAGTATCTTCGTGGCTCAGTTGCTGCTGTTCACTCAATTCTGCAGCACTCAATGTGTCCGGAGAATGTGTTCTTCCATTTTTTAGTATCTGAGACCAATCTGGAATCCCTGGTTCGATCCACTTTCCCTCAATTGAAGTTCAAAGTTTATTATTTCGATCCGGAGATTGTTCGGAGCCTCATTTCCAGCTCAGTTAGGCAAGCGCTGGAGCAGCCACTCAATTATGCTAGGAATTATCTGGCTGATTTGCTTGAGCCATGTGTTAAAAAAGTGATTTATTTGGACTCTGATCTAGTTGTCGTTGATGATATTGCAAAGTTGTGGACAACTAATTTGGGTTCTAGAATAATCGGGGCTCCAGAATATTGCCACGCCAACTTCACTAAGTATTTCACGGCGGATTTCTGGTCCGAGAAGCGGTTTTCAGGGACATTTCGGGGGCGGAAACCCTGTTACTTTAACACTGGAGTGATGGTGATAGATCTGGTGAAATGGAGATGGGCCGGGTACACGAAGCGGATTGAGAGGTGGATGGAGATCCAGAAGAGTCACCGGATTTATGAACTGGGTTCGTTGCCGTCGTATCTTTTGGTTTTTGCGGGACACGTGGCGCCGATTGGGCACCGGTGGAACCAACATGGGTTAGGTGGAGATAATGTGAGAGGGAGTTGCCGGGACTTGCATCCGGGTCCGGTTAGTCTATTGCATTGGTCAGGTAGTGGAAAGCCGTGGCTCAGGCTCGACTCAAAGCAACCGTGCCCTCTTGATGCACTGTGGGCACCATACGATTTGTACGGACGCCCACCTTGAAAAACTCTACACTACTCGCCGGTAAATTAATTACCCTTCAGGAAACGTTTTTTGTTAATTTATTTATTTATTTCTTTTTTTTGTTTTATAATTTCTCATATTTTGGCATTTGTTCTTCATATGACCTCATTTTTTTTTTAGTTTTAATTTCAAGTCATTTCTGAGGCGATTTGTATTCTATACTATCATTCCTGCCTTCGAAAAATAAAAATAAAAACAAGGGGGACATTCAATTTGTCATGGTGGTGCATCTTGGTGTGTAGTTAAAAGTTGCAGCAATTAGTACAAAACAGAACATATCTGCTAAACAAGAGGGAGAAAGCTGTCTTCCTCCTATGGAGGGAGACAGTTCATATTGAATGGAATGGACAAATAGTAGCAGTGAAATGTCCGAATTGCGTGTTTTAATGCCATTAAATTATTATATCAATTGCAAATTGCAATTGTAAATTTGTTCTGTGTCGGTGTCGGTGCGGTGTCGGTGCCGGTCTGGTCTGATCGGGCACCATTTGCTTTGTTTTATTTCCTGTGAATTTCTTCTCTTTATTTAGTACTCACTTCCTTTTAGTAGTGTCCGTGAGTTTAGTGGTGAGAGTCACAAGGTATGGGGTAATGGGGTGCACACTTGACACTGCAAAGGGGGTTAGGAGGGTGGACTTCACGGAGGGCGGCTTTTGTCCTCTTTTCGGACGAATCAGAGGCCATGTGAGTAATGTATAACAGTGCTTGAGAAAGGGGCTTGGAATAGTTTTTTTTCCCTCTTGGCACCCCATTTTTTAGAATTTTTGTAGAGACACTCTACTGGTAGCAATGAAAGTAAGAAAAAGAAAGAAAGAGACATTTGAACGATAAGCTTACAATGCGTGTAGGTGGAGTGTAATGAACCAAAAAGGATAGGGGCCATGGGCTGGGGCATGTGAGCCAAAACTTGTTTGCTAGGCGGCTGTCCATTTTGTGTGATGGCCAAAACGAATGCCTTGTATCCAAACCAAGGGAGGGGTGCCGGCCGTCGTAGCTGATTTGGAGTCAAGTTTTTATAGTAGCGAAGTCCATGGGCTGCATTTCGCCTTGCTTTGGTGGCAGCGGCGGACTTGTGAACCACCTCTTCCTTCCCGCCCCGTTGCGCATTTTGGTGGCAACCACGTCTTATCTGTGTATGTTTATTTATTTTTTGACAAGTCGACTTGAAGAAATGTATGTATAAAAAAAAGCTTGGAAGTTGGGTGCAAATTTATTTTGTGGCATCAAAAGAGGGACCCATATGTCATTGTTGCGTAGCAAATGTCCAAAGTAGGGATGGGGACCGATTCCTTTTGCCCTGGCATCACACGTGGCCAGTTGCCTGGACTCTCCTGGAATCAGCTGGTTACATGTGGTTAGTCCAACACCATTATTGGGTTGTTTTTTGTTATTTATCGTATTAATTATGGAAATAAAAAACTAGGTATTTGTTGGGTATTTCCATTGGAGGCTGCCCGTCTGCAGAAGAGATATTTCTGTGTACATCGTTATATAATACAAGTAATGCTGATTAAGACATGGCAACAGCCTTGAGTGTTCAATGAAATCACAGAGAAGATGAATCTGACTTTGACAGCTTTGCTTCACAAATTATTGCAAACCGTAAGTTAATTTATTGAGATATATAGTCTATTCAATGGAGATTTGATATGGTCATATGGTTCTCCAGAAGAGAGGAAGAAGTACGTGTTCCAGACCACGGACTGCACGAAATTTTCAGTATTTATTTTGCTTTTGGAGGTGGTAGGTTGTTCATGGGGGTGGCATGGAAGGTAGATGTGTGCTTTATTTTTCTTGAAGTTAAAAAATAAAATAAAAATGAAGCAATCTTGCATGCTTCGATCGAGGTGTCTTGAGTCGAGAGGCAATTGAAGGCTGATAGCATGTCATGATCAGTCGGTCCACGCATGAAAGATACATGGCTACCTTCCGCATCCAATTTACCTCTAATGAACACAATATAACACTCAAAACAAAACAAAGCAAATCGGTCCCTTGGCATCATCTATAAACTTCGACTTGATGTCTCACGACAGTGTCCAGGATGATGGTATTTTGAACAAGAAATGATTCGCAACATTACTGCCGACACTAAACAAAGAAAACACCAAATTTTAGAAGGTAAACGCTACATTTTAGAAGGCTGTTTTGTGATGATGTCTTTAAAATTCAAATAGTTTATGGGGGTAATGTTTATATTTTGAATAATTGATTAATTTTAATAATTTTATTTTTTCTAATTAGTCATGATGATTGATTGTGGATAGCTGCAAAAGATTTTTTTGGCTAGGAATTTTTTAATATTTAAATAAATATTTTTCTAAGAGAAAAAAAATAATATTTTAAAAAGAGACTTTAAAAATAATATGCAATAAAGAATGAAGTTTATGAATTTACAGGATCTTTAAAGTCCATGAGTCTTTTGTTTTTTGTAAAAGGCTGAAATATTTTTTTTTATCCTAATAACATTAACGAGAAAAAAATATCTCTGACACATGCATTAAAGAAGAATAAAATTCCTTATACATTATTATTACGGGATAAGTGGTAGGTCATTTTGAAAAGAAAAAAAATTATATACCTAAAGATATAGAGAGATGAGTACCATTGATTTTAACGTTTTATGTCAAGGGTCATGAAAAAAATAAACATAGTTTTGTGTTCCAATAGAAGGGTAAGAAACATCATTTGTTTTACATTTACCTAGGCTCGATGAGATGCTTAGCTTAGGGATATTAGGTTTAACAACTCACTAGATCCACATGTACTTGGACGCAACATGTAGCTAAGTTTAGAGATTATTGGATTTGGTAGCTTGACAAACCCACATATACTTAGGTTCAATACGTAATCTGAGTCTAGGAATTTTTAGGTCTGACAGCTCATCAGACCCACATATATTTGGGCTCAGCTTGTAGCTATGCATAGGGGTGTTGAGTTTGACAACGCACTAAATCTATATTTACCTGAGTTTAATGCGTAATTGAGCCCATAAATTATTGAGTCTATCAGCTCCTAGACTCATATGTATTTGGGCTCAACGTATAGCTGAGTCATAAGATTATTGGGTCTAGTAGCTAACTAGACCTATATATATGCAGGCTCAACGCGTAGTCTTGTTTCCTTTATAACCCTCGTCATTCTTGCTTTGTACTTGAGTTTAATACGTAGTTTGAGCATAAAGATTGTTAGGTTTGATAGCTTGTCAGACCCACATATAATTAGTTTGTTTTTCTAACTATTGATTTGTTTAATAGTCAAAATAAGTTCACCCCAATTGAGTAAACTATTACTTTATAGGTTAATCTTAGTCATTCTAAAGACAAAACAAGAATATTTTATGTCTCTTTTTTGTTTCTTTTAATATCTAGAATACATATAAGTTTATAATAAAGGCATTAAAATAAACAAACTAATTTCTTCAGTGTTATTGAAATATTGGTTAAGTTCTCATAAATTTAATAAACTCGTTATTAAATCCAAATATACATGCAACGATATCAAACAATTATTTTTCTTGAATTTTTGTATTTTTAAAATATGCTAAATATTTTTATGCAAATATAATTTCTATTTGAGATACTTGACCATATCTAATTTAAAAATATTTAATATATTTTTTAATGATAGATTTTTGTTGTTTTTGTATTTTTTTAAAAGAAAAAAATGTTATTTAATACCAGAAAAGCACCTCATTACATGTCATAATCCTAATTAATAAATAATAAGGGGTGAAATATGATAAATATAAAAAATTACAAATAGATCACTTGGACACATAAAATTGATTTAATTAAAAAACAAGGGCTATGTTTAGAAAGAATAAAAAATAAAATAAAATAAACACTACTAGAAAATCAATAAGGTGTTTTTGACAAATATACCCTCAACAAAAAATTAGAAACTTAAAAATTGCTATAAGATCATGATTGACAAACACGTTTTAAGGACATGGAAAATATTTTTTCATTTGGAAAGTTTTTGGCGTAACAAACACACCTTATCTTGACGGACTTAACCTAACCTAAAGCCTAAAAGCAATAATAATAATAAAATCATTTTTAGATTTGCAAAAAAGAAGATCAAAAGGGTTTTTTGCTTGAATTTTACTAAGAACACGAAAAACACACCAAAGAACTTGGAAAAGCAATCAATGATGTAGACCATATTTCATCAATTAAAAAGCACAAATAGATAGATAATATAAAATTAAAATAAAATAATACAGTGGATAAGAATAACAAACCAAGAATGACTTAAAATCAAGCTCGACAACCAAGAACACAAACCCTAATATTCAAACTTCTAAGGATCAATCAATCCAAAATAAGAGATTAATAGATAAATTAATCATAGAGAACAAATACATATGAGTCTCGGCTTCAACTGAAGTATATATAAAGCCAAAACATTAGCTTTCAGGAAATCAAAATCTATATCTATGAATGTTCAAAAGTTCCAATAACAAGCCTTAAACAAAACTAAAACAACCTCAAGCATGCTTATATTGACCTACCAAAACTCTTAAAAACATGAAAGAAAACAAATAGAAAATACAAAACTCTTAAAAACATGAAAGAAAACAAATAGAAATACAAATAGAGATTTAGTTATAAAGCCATGCAAGAAAACAAAAAGGGATATGCCTAACTATAAACATTGTTTTATTGATTCTAACATCTACTCATGATTGATATTATTATAAATTTAGCTTCATCAACCCAACTTCCCACTAAGAATAGTATATAAACATGCTTTTACTGAGAAACAACAAGAATCAAAACAATTTTATCTAATAGTCTAAGAATCTAAATTTGCTAGAATACCTCTTAACAACATTAAATAACATCAAAACAACCTTAAAATAACAATATATGCCTCAAAGCCAATCTTAACACACATATGGATATTAATTTAAAAATGAATAAATGCATTTAAACACAAATATTATAAAAAAAAGTTAATAACTAAAGCATAATATATGAACCAATAATCAAACAATAGTTCAATAATTAAAAGAAAAGGATATGGTGTTACCATTAAGCTACACATCCCATCAAAATTTTAAGGTATACCTTATAAGGAGGATTTTGATTTCTTATTTAAGTTATTTGTTTCTTTCCTCTTAATTTTCAACTTATTTTCAATGTGAGATTGATCGTGATTTTATTCCTTCCTTTTTAACACATAATTCTTATATCTTTTCTTTTTTAAATTCTAGGGTATTCCCCTCAATTCCTTTGTGTTTCCTCTTTTTATCTTTATGATTTCATTTAAAATAAACTTTCACCTGCTCAAGAGAACTTGCTTTTTTATAAGCAAATTAAAACCAAAAGTCGTAAAACTATGGTGGTTTCACATAAATTGATGGTTTATGAAAGATGCTTGCTCATCTTTTCCATAAATCTCTCTAGAAATGTGTATTCCGATTCATTTTTTTTCCTTTTATGAGCTCAAACCTATCAAGAGAAAGAAGCTAAGAAGTTTACTCAGACATGCAACTTTTTTCTTTAGTTATAACTGTCTGAGTTGGCTATTTTGGCAAGATCATGGCACCAGATGAGATATAATATAAGAGGAAATAACTCATATAAAGAGGATGCATATCTACCATTGTGAACAAACCTCATATGATTTGAATGTCTATAACTCCTCATTTATATATTGGAAGATTGGTTCCCACTCAACCTACATCTGTCAATATAAAAAAGGCTGACTGAGATAAGATGTTGTTAATATCTTTGAAGTAAATAATATGTAAACATTTGAAAGAAACAAATAATCCTTATAGATGAGATGTTTCGAGTGGTGGTTGTTGGAGCCCCTAAGATGGTTAGAAATGTCATGTTTTTTTACTCGAAAGTGACATCTTGATTAACATTTTTAGTTAAAAAAGTAGTAAACATGGAAGAAATGATGTGTCATTTAATCTCTTCATTACAAAAAAGTAACACAATGTCTGTTTAAGCCCTAAAAAGTAGGATTTTTAATTGGGCTTTTAGGAAATTTCAATTTGATCCTTACCTTTCTAATTTTAGCATATGCACCTCAATTGACCTTGAAAGTTCTTAATTTTTGCAATTGCCCCCCTCAAAACCTTGATTTAAATCCTTTAATTGAAGTGTCTTTTCCAAGTTAGTCTGTAATTTCGATGTTATTCAGTTTGACACTTATCAACCATCAAACTTTTTGCACTTTGGTTTTTGGTTTTGAAATTTTTCAATTTAGCCCTCAATCAATATTTAATCTTTAAATTCATTTCAAATAAACCTCTGATTGCACCAATTTAGACTTTCAAAGTTTTAATTATCCTTTAATCTTTAAATTTATATGAATTGATCTGAATTAGGCCTCCAAACTAGATTTTTTTTAATTAAGTTCTTAATTGAATCCACAAAACCTGTTAAAAGTTTAATCAAGTCTTTAAACTTTTATTTTTTTTCTTAATTGACTTTTAAACTTAATCTTTCTTCAATTAAATCCTAGATTGAATCCACAAAACCTATTTAAAGTTTAATTAAGTTCTTAAACTTATTTTTTTTTTCAATTTGTGTTCAATTGACTTTCAAACTTAATTTTACTTTAATTAAATTTTTAAATAAGTCAATTAAACATGTTAGAAGTTTAATTAACTGTTTACACTTAATTAATTCTTCCATTTTTTTTTTATCAAGTTTGGATTTCGCCCTTAAGTTTCTTTCTATTAAGTCTTTCTTTATCCTATTTTGTCAAAATATCATAGTCTAACTATTCTTTTAGTATTTTGGTATGTAATAGTTCAAAGGTTTAACTCCATATGTCATGAAAATATTTTTAGATTTTTAGATTTTTTTAAATTTTTGAATAAAAATATATATTTTTTATAAAACAATTCTAGGGGACCCAAAATTGGGTTATGACAACTATCCTTCTAATTTAGTGATGTTATAGCTTTACAAAGCTTCTTTTAGCTGATATACTAGTGCTTAAAAGCAATACAAATTTAACTTAAAAATCACTAAAAACCATGATAGAAGTTGGTTCATAGTTACTGTATCGAGCTTATTAAGACTCATTATTCCCTTGACTAACTAGCACTACCTTAATAAGGAGTCATACTTGATTGAAAAGTTATTGATGCTCTGATAAAGTAGTTATACAAGTAATCACAAGGAGGTCCATGACACATCTTGTTCCATGTGTATTTTGATTATCTATCAGTAATAATGATAACGGGTGTCAAAAACCATTTCATGAAGAATAACTGATGGTTTTTTTTATTTTTTATCATTCCCTACATATAGCGATAATTGATGATGTCCTAAAAATTCAAATAGCTTGAGCGGCAAGGCTTACATCTTAAACAATCAATTAATCTTTTCATTCTAACAATGTGATCCATTCTCATTGACTATATGACTGGTAGTCGATACATACAAAATGTCTTTTTGATGGATTTCAAGACTCTTGATGTTTAAGTAAGTATCTTTTTTAAAGAAAAGATAATGATATTTTAAGAAGAGATGAGACGACTAAAAGATTGATGTCTTCTCCCAAGTGCAGGAGTGTCGAAGTAATAAATAATCCAGCAAGACCGGGGTCGAACCACAGGGAGGTTAATTGTACAAATTATAAACAAAAATAGTATAACAACAACAATAATAACAACAACAACAATAATAATAGTAATAACAATAATAACAACAATGACAATAACAATAATAACTATAATAATAATAATAATAGTAGTAGTAGTAGTAGTAGTAATAAAGAAAGAGAAGAAGAAGAAGATGATGAGAACTTGGAGATGGAAAATTAATGTAAGGATTAAACAATAATAATAACAAATGTCAAGGTTAGAGGTTCCACTAATGGCATGTCAAACAAGTATAGTATAAACTCTTATTATTCAATTGGAAACCACACACAAAGGAGGTTTCAATCAGATTATAGATTGTTAACATGATTACATTAATCATCTTATTTGATTAATGCTAGTACTTGTAAATCTCGTCAAGCATTCATGATTATAACTTATGTTAACAACAAATCAAGTTCCTTTCATAGCTCAGGTGTCGGTTATACCATACAGTATGGACTATGAAAGTGCCAAGCATTTGTTGTACCAAGTGTTATACAACATAAATCAAGATTAGTCATTTAACAAGCAAAGTATTAAAGAGTGAACAAGATAACAAATACAAAACATGTTAGTATCAAACATTAAAGTCCATATTAAGTTTACACTATATTTATTCTTACACCATTAGTGTAACCTTTTCACCTTGACATAATAAACTTAGCTAAACATAATAAAAGAAAGAAAAATAAATAAACAAAACAAGAACATAAACAAGATAAAAGTTAACTAAGTAAAGGAAAGGAAATGAAAAGCATAAACTTGATATTAATGAAAGTAAAGCATAAGCATTATAAAAAATACAAAGAGAGAAAGCAAGAGCATGATGTTGATATGGAAACCAAGATGCCTAAATGCATGGCAAATGCCTCCTTTTATAGGCCAAAATTAGGAACTATTGATTTGATGACTAATTGATAAGTGGGTGGTCAACTTTTGACTTGGTGACAATCCTTATCTTCTCTTGTCTGCCCAAAACGTCATTGATAACGTCAAAATTGGAGCTAGTTGAAAACATGAAAGTTGTAGGCAATTGTCTCAGCTTTCTTGTGTAAAAACTTCAGCTCATTTGGACTTCTAGAACTCCAGATATGGATAAAATACCAAACAGTGCTCGGGCTAGAAGACAGATTCGGGCTTCTTTGTTGTTGCTACAATTTGGACTTGATAATGGCCTTTTTCGATCTTGGGCTCCATATGAAAGTTGTAGTCCTATGTCTTACCTTTTCCAAAAAAACTCGTTAATTCATTAGTTTAGTAATGAGGTTGAAACATAAATTAATAAGAAATTGAGCCACTAGAACACTTTATCTAGTAATTTGGAACAAAAATCAGGAATTCATTGCAACTTCATTCTCCTTTCCTTCTTTCCTCTTCAAATTTTCTTGTTTCTCCCTCTAATAATTTGATCTCTTGATCTCCCCACCTTTGTGAGATTTCCCTCATAATTTTTCACTCAATTTACCCCTAATCAATTCTCACCAATAATTTTAAAGAAAGAAGAATTTGAAATGGAAATGAGTTCTTTCTTTCCATTCCTTTTAATAACAATGATGCCGGCCTCAATATAAATAGGGAATGGAGATTTTTTCTCTCCAAATGCACAAAATTATCACCCCTCCAAGTTTCAATGTAATTTTTAAGTAATTATCCATCCACCGATATTATTTTACACTGCTTGTTAACCATATTTATCAATATTTTGCAATTAGATTTTTTGGAACACTTCACCTCAATTTATGGTGCATTTATTTCTTATATTTATTTTTCTCCCGCAAAGAATTTCCACTCAAATATAAACCATTGAGTTAAAGATCATTTTTACGATGTAAGACTTATTTATATTTAAGTTCTTGTTTCCCACACAAGTTTTAGAATTTCAGAGGGAAAGTTTCATTCTCCCATCCTTATGAAATTCTGTCCGTGAGGTTTTCAATTCTAATCTTATCTCGAGAATAAGTTGGGGTGGTTTCCTCTCATACCCACATCCTCTTACTTAAAAAGATTCTTCCCATGTTTGATCTTTTCTTTCTTGCAGTATATTTTTCTTCCTGGTTGTCATTGCCTAGCACACTTATCCTCGTGTCCATGGAAGATATTTCCTTGCAAACTGGGAATTTTCCGGTCTCCACATTTATAAACTATGTTATCATTCTTAATTATATCATACAAGTACACAGTTTAATTTCTCGTACCATTAATAATCCAAATATGATCTTGTAAACTAGTATCAGCTTCATTCTTTGAAAATCATGAAAGGTGGTAACGAACCAGTTAGTGTTCAACAGTTAGACAAGAAATGACGGAAATCGGGCATTGCTTGAACTTCTTCTACTTTCATCTCAGCGGAGATGTTTCTATGCTTTGTAAGCCACCAAACAGTCATATTTATTTTGAGGGCAAAACAATTATCTGTGGCATGTGAAGAACTTGCATGTTTACAAATATGCAAGGCAGGGATGGACAAGTTCAGGATTTTGATTCTCCAACCATAAGTGGTAGCAGAAGTAGCAGCTTCTTTCGACTTGGACTCACTCCTGTAATGTTTGATTGGTTTTGTGAGGCATCAATAATCGGCAACACGTAGGATGCGAAATTCACACCAGAGTAAGAGAGGTAGGAATTGGATTACCTATGAACAGACAGTTGTGATATGTTTCATTTCTAGAATAAGATGCCAAAGGTTTTGTGATAGGAAGTTCATGAATTGTATTATTCTGAAGTGCGGATTCAACTATGAAAATGTATTTAAAATTCATAGGAAACACCACCTACAAACGCAGATGTGACCGATGAAGAGACGTGACAGAGCTTAAACTGGATTTATAACAACTTTGTTAACAGAACACCATGCTCAAGGGATATTACCAAAACGCTTTTGGCTTTCAGCTATTCTCACAGCAACAAAATAGACTTGCAGAAGAAAATGGAGCTATCTGCTTTCAGGTTATGATCCAACCGAGGCTGGCAGACGCGCACAGAAGTGTCAAATCTCGGAGAACTTTCAATATGTTCCTATAGATGAAAACCAGAGAGTTCTGCAAGAACCTGGGGTAACGGCAGCTTCAGACTTGATTTGTTTGATTCTAATTCAGAGACTAAAAGGCCTGCTTGAAACCCTAAACGACGGGCTGGATTTGAAGGCAGGTCAAACAAATACTAGCCTGTTCAGAGTTAGATTTCCTCAGTAGAAGACTTTTCTGACATTACAAATTTCAGAAACATGTCGTAAATTATCTAAGAACTAATATATTCCTTGCATAAGAAAGCGATGGAAACAAGAGGTCCAAATCAATTGAAGAACTAATATATTCCTTGCATAAGAAAGCGATGGAAACAAGAGGTCCAAATCAATTGAATAAAAATGAACAAAAAGCTAAACACGGCTACAAAAGTAGAGAACTTCATCTGCATACACAAAAGCTTAACACTGCTACAAAGATGAAGTGGAGAAGCTTCATCAAAGGAAATGAAACTTCATGTAGCCAGTAATGAAACTACATTAGGAGGACTAATGTACACCCACAGCAAAGAAATGATGATGGAGAGTAGTCCAGACCACACATAGACAATGGTTGGGACCCTTCCCCTCCTTCCCATCAAGCCTTTGGCAAAGGGGTAAAGATGGGACAGAACCCAGAAGCTGAAGAACACTCCTCCAAGGAGCCTGCTCCACTGTGGAAATGGGCTATACATAGTTCTGGCAACTCCTACTGCAATTGCAATCAGGTTCAGAATCATTATTGTAATAGGAGGGACCATTAAGAAGCTCCACTTAACCACATATAAGTCAGCAAATCCATCATCTCCATCTTCAGGCGTGGCAGATTTAGATGTCAACGTGAATGAGATGTCAACGCCTGCTATAACCTTCAGTAGTCCTTGTAAAACTGCTGCAGGATGGGCACTTGTCCCCCCAATTAACCAAAACTGTTCATTTCGCCACCAGTCATTAAGTGTGATTCCTGACCATTTGATTTCTAGAATTGCAAGCAAGCATAGGGTGATAGTGATCACCAACAAGAGAACTAGAAAGGTCACACTGAGTGATTGGACTATGAACTGGCCGGAAAAAAGAGAGATTGCAGGGAGGACGCAATAAACTATGAGAAACATGGATGTGAATGGGTACATTCCGCAGTTGAAATATGCAACCCTCTGTAAGAATTTCATCCGGCGGGTAGCGAATAGTGCATTGTTACGTGAAAAGAAGATTTCCACTGAGCCTGTCGCCCATCGAAGGACTTGGTGAAGCCTGTCTGTTAGATTAATTGGCGCTGTTCCTCGAAATGCATCCCTTTTGGTTACACAATAGACAGACCTCCATCCTCTGTTGTGCATACGATAACCAGTCACCACATCTTCTGTCACCGAACCATATATCCATCCTACTCTCTTTCCCCACTCAGTTTTATCCTCGTAGAAACAAGATATGACACTGATTGCCTCTGCAACAGTTGCAGCATCTAAAGGCTCGCGAGGCACCGCAAGGGAACCGGCTGGTCTTCCGTGGTTCCCTTTTCCTTGCAAATCTTGAAGCAGCCTTCCCTGGTATTCTGCAACTGGGATAGATGCAGCTAGAGAAGTAGAGTTCCCAAACCTTATAGGTAGAAGAAGCAAAGACTCAATATCTACATCATCAATATCGCCGTGATCCCCATTGATTGGCAAAGCTATCTCATCCTCTTGCTTCTTTGCTGCCTTGGGTTTCCTCAAGAACAATTTGATTTTCCTCCTACCAAACCACCCATGGTGCTCTGTGGTTCTAGGAGGACTAAACCCATAAAGAGCTGTTCTGCGGAAAATACAGCCTGTCCCAACATACATCGGACCCTGTAGCCCATCAAGAGCTCTCATGCTTACATCGAAGAATATTGTATTGTGGTTTGCATACCGATCACTTGGATCAATCCCATCAAACCTTTGTGGGAACTGAACATAACAGATCCTATCACCACCCCTATCAAGCATAAAGCACATCCCTTCTCTTAAAGCCAGAGAGTTAGAGATGTAGTGATCACAATCCAGATTCAGAATGAAGGGGCCATTTGACATGATTGCACTGGTTCTAACTAGAGCATTCATTGCGCCAGCTTTCTTATTGTGATCATAGCCTGGCCTTTTTTCGCGAGACACATAGACCAGCATTGGCAATCTAATATCAATTTCTGTGGTGTCAATCAAGTTCTCACCATCTGCTTCTACACCAAAAACAGGTTCTGCATTTGGTGGAGCTAGCATAGCCTGAAAAGGAAAAACAAAAATGTAGAATGACTCTCTATTCAACATCTCATTCTATAGAAAGTTTACAAACTCAAAAGGAAGAGAATTACCTGGATTATTCCAGCATGGTCTCCTCTCGAGTGGTCTGCTTCTCCAGAAGCCCAAGTCCCCGGCCAATGAGAACCATCTGACATCCAGGTAGCCTTGGGCACCTTCTCAGTTTCTGATGGATTTCCCCCCATTTCCATCTGTTTTTTCTTAGCTCGAAGCTCTTCATGGGTATTATATGCATCTGATCTTCTCCTAATTGATTCAGGCAGTGAATTGATCCTCACCTTAAATTCATCATATTCTCTCTTTACTCTTCTCCTCTCTCTAACAAAATCAAGTCTCACTTTGTTCTTAAGAAAATCACGCTTCTGCCCGAAATAGGCCTCAGGGTTCCTGGGTTCTAAATTGTGTTTCCTACAGAAAGGTACCCAAATTCTTGCAAAGCTGGCTGTCTCAGCCAGAGCTTCAAACGTCAAGAGGGATCCACCATCATCCGATAAGTAACAGGCTACCTTTTCCACTGGATACTCAACCGCAAGTATTGAAAGGATGGTGTTTGCAGTGACCAAAGGAGGTTCCTTTTCAGGGTCTGCCGTGGAAACAAATACATCAGTGCCTGGGAGGTCTGATCGACCTTTCGGGTTTCGAAGATTGGGGGATTCAAACCGCTCTTTCAGCACAGAGAGGTCAGTCACTCTGTGTACAGGGCAGAGCTTAGGGAGCTGATCAAGAATCCACGACAGTGCAAACCATATCTCACAAGTTATGGACATCCCCCATAACCACATAGCTTCGCGATTAGGGTGTCGGAGTCTCCATGTAAGGAAAAGCCCAAGAGCCACAAGACGTATCACGATGAGTAGCCTGCATCGGAACAAATAACTTCAGATTTTAGATAATAATAAAAAATAGGTGATGCAATTGGCTTGTTATTGACTTAACAAATTGGATTGTTCATCATCTGGAACTGTAAGTAACCCAACAAAGAACCAAACTTTAAAAATCAACTAACAAGTAAGCATCAATGATTAACCTTTTCTTTCTTTCCAATTTAAAACTAGACAAGTAATCAATATCATACATTCAAGTCATAACAACACCAGTTCAATTTGAAAATAAGATTCTTTTAATATCCAGTTTAAAGAAAAAAATCAAAATTATAGCTTGTGGGTTTACCTGTAAGGGCTGAGGATTGCTGCGGAAACCTTAACCTTCCTGGTCAAAGGCCTCCTACTTCTCTCTCCAAACTCTGGAGGTTGCTCAAACCCATTACCACCTGACCCAGCACCATACCCATCTTTAGGCCACACAGCATTTCCATAACCATAAGTCCCCTTCGTCTCAAACAACCACCTAGTGTGATCAAAATCAGGAGGATGATTCTGCGCCTTAAACGACTTTACAAGCGAAAGTCTTCTATCCAGTTGTTTAGGCAACGGCAGTGCCTGATCGTCTGCTTCGCTTTTAGCTTCATCATAAGCATAATCATCATCGTCGTCGTCGTCGTCATCCTCCCCCTCATCGTCAACATCCTTGTATGGTTCCTTGCAACCAGAACAATGACCTCCTCCATTAGACCCCACACAGTCTAAATAACAATCTCTGCAAATCTTGAACCCACACTCACATTTTCCCTTAATTGCTTTTTCGTCACAACCTTTCATGCCGCAAACAAGCCCAGATTTCAGGGAGTCGTTGTTTTCTACCGAGCAATCAATAACATGCCCACGTGTAACAGAATTGAACCCACCAGTGAAAATAGTACCAGAAATGAAACTCCTATCAGGTTTGCTAGCATTTTGGATGTCTTCAGCTAGGCTGGACTGTGAGGCTGAAAAGTTCTGGTGATCTGGAGTGGGCGGTATATGGACAGTGTACGAGACGAACTCTGAATTGTTTTCCTCCGTGGCATCGTCTCTGGACATTGTACAGTATCTGCCTCCACTAGATGTTCTATTTCTATTGTTGCTAAGAGGGGAGTTTGGGTTGTTTGAAATGGAAGTTCTTGGCACTGGACTTGTTAAGCCCATACTTCTACTTCCTCCCCCTTTGCATCCTGATGAGACAGTTATGGTCACTGGAGATGAACATGGAGAGCCAGCCCTTCTCACCATTTTCTTTGTTGTTGAGGTTTTTTTGCTTTTTGTTTGGTTTCTCTCTCACGAATGGAAGATTCAAATGCCGGAAAAAGGAAAATGAATCTTGTTTCTTTGGAAAGTAAAAGAAATATAAAATGACGAGAACCCAGATGAAGAAAGAAAGAGAGAAAGAGACAGAACCAAAAGGAAGTTAAAGGAGTTTCAAGTGAAGAAGGTAAGAGGGTCGGTGTTTAATAACCACAACGGTCAATTAATCTGGACTGTACATGGAATGTGATCTGACGGACAATGTTTAAATAAAACGGTCGGGTTAGTGACGCGACATTGTCATGTGGTCAATGTCGGGAAGAAAATCAAAAGGCTCAGGGCCAATGGCACTTCCCTGTCTGGATTTTTCTGCTTCAATGATCTACTACAAGGATCTCCATCTTTGGATATACTAAATCACACAAGAAGGAATCACCAAAAAAATAAAAATGATTAGTGGATAGTAAAGAGTTTTTATATTAGAATGGGCACTTGGAATTTAGAATGTATTTAATATTGTAATTGTTTTTTAAAGTATTTTTTTAAATATATTAAAATAATTTTTTAATTTTATTTTTAATATTAGCGTATTAAAATGATAAAAAAATAAATTTTTTAAACAATATTTTTGCTGAAAAAACAAAAAATGTAGAATTATCAAAAAATATTTTTAGGTAGGTTTTAAAATTTTAGAGAATAATTTCAATACTTAATTTTTTTGGAAATATCTTTTGGAGTAATGCAACATGTATAAAAAAATTAAACAAGTTGATGTAATAAATAATTTTTTTTTAACCAATCACTTATTTTTTTGTATGAAATCCACAATTCATCATTTCTCATTCATTACATATCTTTATGTTGAGTTCTTGCCTTATTTATAGGAAAGTGGAACACCTTTTTTATGCCTTGTTTGATAAAGCCTTCCATTAAGTATGTTTGATTAATCCATTTTAGAAAATAAAATAAAATTGTTAAGGCATTAGAAATATTTAGTATCTTCTTAGTTACTATAGTACTAATAAATGTCAATTATTATATCCATTTATCCAAAACACATAAATTAAACAACAAATAAACGAAATCTATTTTATCCAAAACAATAAATAAAAATAAAGTGATAACTACCAAACAATACCTCAAAAATTAAAATGACATACAAATAAAAAAATAAAAACAAAGGGAAAATCCAATTATAAGGAAACAACCAACAGTTTAAGCTAATGAAAAATTATAAATATTTCAATAAATCTCAAGCAAAATGAATCATTCAGGGTTTTATGCATAGTAATCATGAATAATGCTACTTAGATTCCATGTTACTATTTTCACTAGTTAAATCCCAATTGCATTAAGATCTTAAGCAAAAAAAAAATAAAAAAGGTCATTTAGAGCTCTTTGCAAATTTTACTATTTTTAAAAGGATTTTAATAATTATATATTATGATTTTAACAGCTAAAATTATAATCTTATAAAAAAATTTGGATTTTTTAATTATTAAACTTACAATTGTAAATGTGATTTTAGTAATTATAAATAACATTATTGTTTTTCTTTTCTTTTTATTAAAAGACAATATTTTATCTAGATTGTTTTACATATTTTATTTAAAATTGCTTTGTTAATGATTATACTTTAAAAAAAAATAAAAATTATAAAGTAGATCATATCTAGATGGTTGACCCATTATATGGGCCATGTCGAAGTGATTTTTGTTAAAAAGCTATAATTTTAGGTTAGGTCCTAGTTAGGGTTTGGGTTTTGCCCTTTCTTTCTCTCAACTCTTACCCTTTATAATTTTCTTTTTATCAATTGGTGGCATGGGGAACATGTATATGCAACTTCCAACTAAAAAATGATTTATGGTATGGATAATGGATTTCAATAACTTGTGAAGCTAAGAATTGGATTTTGATATGTATGATTTTTATTGTAGATATATTTTTGAATTTATCAAGGTTGACAAGATTTGAATTAGATGTTTTTAAGTATGATATCAATGTAATTGAATTAATTGATTTTTGGTGATTTTAGTAGGAATTATGACTTGGGATCGATTTGTTTAAAAGATATGTAAAAAGGGTTAAAAAAATTTGTAATAACCTTGCTCGAAAATTCAGACATATTTTTTTAAGGTTAAAGATGATTAAATTTTATTTTAGTCTTTGATTTGTAAAAATTACAATTTAGTCCCTAAAGTTAGAGAAAAAATACAATTTGAACATTGAAATATATTTTTAAATCATGCAAAAATTGATTGTGGTTAAAGATGAATAATTTGAATTTGGTCATAAATTTATGATATTTTTTTAGTTTAATTCTTTAATTTTTATAAATTTACAACTTGACCCCTAAATTTTAGAAAAATTACAATTTAATCACTGATGGTAAAAAATAGATTTTAGTTAGGTCCAACATGTATTCAAATTTATTAATGGTGAATTATCAAGTTTTATTTGCTTCCATTTGGATTTGGAATTGATTCAACGTTGTGTTTAATTTTGTTTATTTATTTTAGAATATGAAATTGCTATTAATTTACCTTAGAAGTATTATAAATTTATATCTATACTTTTATTTTAAAATTCATTAAATGAATGTGAATAATTGTTATAAATGTTTTTGAAAGTATTTATAAAATATGAGTGTTTGAATATATATGCTTATTATATAAATCATGTGATGGGTATGTACCTATAGTGAGTTATGCATATTGGTTACACATTAGTAGAGAAATTAACAATACAATATCATATATATATATATATAAGTTTAGTAATATTATTCTAGTGTGTATTTATTTTGATTACTCATTGAGTTATGGAAACTCATTCATTTTTCATAAATATTTTTATTTTATGAATATATAATTAATATATAATAAGATCATTATTTAGAGAGTATTATTATAGGTTGTTGATTATGATTTATTAATTGAAAAATTATATTTGAAATAAGATATTCGATTGATGAAATATATTTATGGAGTGACCCCTTTAATTGTATTTTCATAACTCCCCTTATCATTTTAATTTATATTTTTTAGGATGCGATAATTTTATTAGCCATTAAAATAACTTTTGATGGAAAAAAATAAACTAGATTTTATTTAATTTTTTATATACAATGTCACTAATAAAGTTCTAGAATACTTTAGATTAAATATATTTTTCAGGGTCGTGATCTTAGGCTAGTCTATGAGCATTCTTATGGGTAGAGTATTCTTATGCTTAAATTAGAAAGATATTTGGTGGGGACACCAAACATGAAATATTATTTATACACGCATTTGATCATAGACGATGGAAGATAGCTTAAACAATTAAAAAATTGAGCTTTAACTTATTTTTTTAGGTTTAATCTATATGAACTTTTAATTGAAGTTTATTAATTTGGTTTTATTTGTTGGATTTGATTTAATTATTGTTGGGTATTTTATTTAGTGGACTATAAGCCTAATCGCTTGTTCTAGTTAGGGTTTTAATATTTATACCATACTTTTTTAAATGTTAAGGAGTTTGGATTATTAATAAAAAATTGTCAAACTTTGTACATCTCCACTGCCTATTCTTCTCTTTCTTTACTTTTACTACTCAGCTTTTTCTCTAAAAGTTTCTTTCTTTTCTTGCTTTAATTCTTATTATTTATTGTTTCACATCAAATTTGGTATTAGAGTATGACTTTTAATTGTTCTTATAATTAAACAATCCATATATTTATGCTAAACCCTAGATCTAGTTTGATCTTAAAAAAATATAGTTCATTGTTAAAAAAAACTTATTGTTCTAATTAAAAAAAAAAAGCCTACTGTTATAAAAAACATTGTTCATTATTCATCATCAAAACTCCACAATCTGGAAAACTCCGATCACAACCTGCCTTCAATGCCGATCATGGCTAACACCACCACATTGATCCATAGATACACGCTGATTTACTACCTTCAACAACCCGCAGCCACAACAGGTCGCCCACAATAGCAGTAATAGATCTTCATCGACAACGATGCATTAACCAATTTCATCCTCTCCCCGCCATCGATAGATCGAGCATCTAGCCACCACTCTGAGCCATAAGAAGCCTACAAAACCACATGGAGTTGCTGTCTACACAGTCTTGTAGTGCCATCATAACAGATCGTTGTCTCCAACAATCCAAATCAATGTTACAAACCATTTGCTATAGCCACCACTAAAAATCACCTCCAGCCACAACCGCCACAACTGGTTCTTCAACCCTTACGATGTTTAAACAACAATATCAACATATCAATAGTCATGCCTTACAACTAACAACAATAACTGAGAAATCATAGAAGACAAGAAGACTTCAAAAAGCTTTCAAGGTAAACTAATTGACCCATGTCACGTTACCAACCAAGCCAACCCATTAATGCCACACTAGTGCCTCGTCATGCGTAACTCAAACCTATGTCAGCTAGTAAAGCCATGTCAGTAGACCAATCGTCTAGTTTTCCACATCAGCAACAGAAAGTTTCAACCCCTTAATCTAGTTAGTGAATTTCTTCATCTTTTAGTTTATTGAATTTTTATCTTTTTTGGTAGTGCAATTGTTATTTAAAGTTATCATTAATATTACTTTTATGCCTAAAAAAATAATCTTTTCTTGCATTTTATCTGTTAACTCTTGCTTATCAACCTATTTTTTCACTGTTATTTAGCAACTAGTTATTGAGTTTGCTGAAGCTAGTAAAAGTTGTGAGCATTATTTAATTAATCATTTACACTTAAAAGGTCTAGCATTGCATGCTTATAATTTTCCTAGTATAATATATTCTTGATTAATCTTCACATAAAAAAAGAGATTAACTTTATTTTTGTATTGTGATTTTACTTGCAAGAACCATTTGTGATCTCAATTCCATTTATAAGTTAGTATTGTATGCATTTGTGTCATGATCATCTAATGTCTAAGCTTAAGTTTATACTTATTGTAGACTCAACCCTTAGTGATATTCTTATGACCATTTAAAGGGAACTACAAACTTAAATAATCAACATGTTTAAAAGAATTGAGCCCTGAGAGAGTTTTCAAATAAGGCACTCAAAGACCAATAAATATTACAAGAATAACCATTATGGACAAGTTCACTCTGAGCGTCACCAGTATGAATATCATTTAGGTTACTCTAAACACGATGACTTTAATGAGTGAGTCTTGAGCCATAATAAAATAGAAGCCCCAACTTTTGATGGTCGTCATGACCCTTGAATATTTGATATATGGATTCGTGATATGGATAGATTCTTTGAGTGACATAACTTGTTTGATAATAGAAAAATTAGATTTGCTAAGATGATGCTCATTGATGAAGCCAAACTTTATTGGAGAGATATTGATGATTTTTTAGAGATAAGAGGTAAACTTCTTATCACTAATTGGATCAAAATGAAATAAAAACTTTAGAAGAAGTATCTACCCTAGTCTTATAAGAATAAACTCTTAGACCAATGAAATAATTTAAGACAAGGGAATAAGTCTATCAATGAGTATATAACGCAGTTTAATGATTACATGATTAAATATGCCATAAGAAAGAATGAAGTTATCACTTTGCATAGATTTTGTAAAGGCTTAAATGATGATTGTAGAAGAGAAGTTGTATTTCAAGATGTATTTACTATTAATTAAGCTTATAACTTAGTTGAAGATTACAAGTTGGTTATGAAGAATCATTGGATGAATCGTCACAGCTCTTATAGTGTCTTTACTAGGTTCTAATTCAAAAGTAGTGATTCTTTGTTAAGTGCTCCATCCCACAGACCAAATCCTAGTAGCGCCCAACGTTGTAAGAAAGATAAGGGCAAACAAGTTGTCAATGAAGTTTCTAAGGTGAGTTTAAAGGTTAAGTGTACTAATTATTTAAATTTTGGTGATATCTCTTTAAATTGCAACTCTAAACCCTTAGTCATCTAAAAACATAAAGATATAGGTAAAGAGAAATATTGTAGTGTTGAAATATATGAGCCTAATTTTGAGGATTTTAGTCACCTAGATGACGAGGATGTACAAGAAGAGAGACCTAACACAATGAGTCTACATGAGTTTGAGAATGAAGTTAAGAAAGAGTCTAATATATTTACTTTAATGGTAGAGGAAGTTTTAAGGAACTCTTCAATGGAATCACCTATAGAGATAAGTATAGTTTTAGAAAAGTCTCATAATATTAGTCCTTCTAAATTACTTGATTCCTCATCCTATATGCTTGGTGTCTAGCACATTATAAGTTTAGAGCAACATGTTGAACTTCTTGACCCCTTACCTCGATGAGGAAGATGAAGATAATCCTAGTTTACTTGATTGTGTCCATACCATATCTATATAGGTTTCAAACAATGTTTGTCTCATTCTATACCCTCAATCATTTAGTGTTCATAGTTACAAACCTGAGAAGCTTATAAAACACCTTCCCATATCTCCTCACGATAGAATGTCTAAGTCAGTTAGGTTGTTACCATGTAGAGTTCATAATTTGTATATTGAGATCATGAAACAAATTCAAGCAAGCAATAAATAATACAATTTTTGAACTGATTTACTTAAGTATCATCATGCACTTAATGTTGGAAATTATTTCATAATATATATTAGACCTGAATAGTATCCTTTGAAAACCGATCATAAATTCCAAGTAGTGCTAGACCATTCAAAGTATTGCAAATGATTAAATTAAATAATTATATCATTAAATTGCTATTAAAGTTTGATATTGGCTCTGCTTTTAACATTAAAAACCTCAGTAGTTATAAAATACAACTTATCCTTGATGCTTTTTTTGATACCCCTATTTCATCATTCATATCTTTGGCACAAAAGAAATATATTAATGCTATATTTAATGCACAAGTTATTTTTACTAGGGATGGTCAACTTTAGCAAGTCTTAGTATATGGGCTCGACGACCAAATTCAGACTATACTTGGATTATCAGAGAGATACCACAATAGCTTGATCCTTATCTTTAAGAGTGTTATCAGAGTCATCTTAACCTATACTCGACGGAGTCAAGTTCTTCCAACCTCGGGAGAATTGGTAGGGACACTGAATTTGAAATATTATTTATGCACATGCTTGATCATAGACGATGAAGGATAGCCTAAACAATTAAGAGATTGAGCTTTAACTTATGTTTTAGTATTTAATTTATATGAACTTTTAGTTGAGGTTTATTAATTTGGCTTTATTTGTTGGGTTTTTTATTTAGTAAGTTATAAGCCTAATTGCTTGTTCTAATTAGGGTTTTAGTATTTATACTCCATTTTTCTAAATGTTAAGAAGTTTTGATAATTAATGAAAAATTTACAGACTTTGCATATCTCCAATCCCTATTCTTTTTGTTATTTTCTTTCACTTCTTAGCTTCTTTTCTAAAAGTTTATTTCTTTTCTTGTTTTAATTCTTATTATTTATTGTCCCATATCAATATTGGACGAGTAAAAAATATATGTTAAATAGGAAAATTACAAGAGAATGTAAGAGAAATAGTATGTTTGATGAATTATTGAATGATTATTTATGGTTCTAGGCATTGTTTGGTGATTGTTCGTGGTTTTATGAATTTTTTAATGGTTGTTAGTAGTTTATGATATGGGTGGCAGTTGATTGCAATTTTTAGAATTGTTGGATGGGTGATGGTCATGTATGAAATTACATGTCCAGGCCTACTATATGTAAAGTACAAGAGTTAGGAAATTATTTGTGATTAGGGTATTTATACTCCTAGTCTTTAAACTTGCTTCATTAAGAAGAAAAATATCATTGTGTTATGCTTGTTATTGATGGAGATATTAATAGCAACTTGGTTGTTGTATTATACATTAGAGATATTGGTGACGGTTCAAGTCATTAACATAGGAAATGATGTATAAAAAAATTGTGTATAAAAAGTTTACATATGCAACTTCTAGAAAACTTGAAAAATGCATAAAGATGTGTATGAAAATAATATTTAGATAGCTCAAGTTCTAAAATACTTGGATTCCAGTTATTAGAGTTCAAATGACCATGATTTTTAGCTGTTTGGCAAGCCCAATTAACTAAAAAGATTAATCATTTATGCTTGGGCGTGTACCATTCATGCCAATCTTTTTTCTTTCTCTCCATTAATAGTTATTATTTCAATCCACTCATGTGAGGAGGATAGACAAACTTGTCGCAAGATCTTTATCTCTCAAAAGATCATGTAAGCAACTTTAGTGGCCTAACCTTTTTTTTTTGCTCTTTTTTTTTGGAATTTTTTCCTTTGTTTTTCAAAGATTTTAAATAATTATTTTTAATATATTTTAAAAGAAGTCTTTTTTCATTATTAATTTTTAATAAAATTATAGAGCAATTTTTTTCTAACATTTCATGATTTGTTTGTTTTTCTTCTTAAGTTTAATGTTCTGGCTATTGTCTACAAATCTTTCTATCTTTAAATGCTTGCCTTAAGATAAACTTCAAAAACATATAATATATTATTTGTAATATATCCACAGCATAAATATGAAAATATTATTTTTTATTAATTTATTTTTATGATTCTTATAATTTTTTGGTTCGACAAATAATATCTTGATAAATAAATTGTCAATAAAACAAATGAATTTTAAATGACACCCTCTTCTATTTTTTTTAAATTGTTTAGTACACACTTTTTAATAATAGTGGTTATTTTTAAAATTGGATCATCTTCCAGATAAATTGTTGTAATTTATGTTGATTTTTTTCCTTTTATATTTTATATAAATAATTTTTATCTCCATGATTTATTTATAAAAATAAATCCATCGGTGATAGAAAAAACCCTCCAGTGAAAATAAATAAAAGCATTAAGATAATAAAAAATGCATTTTTTTTAAATTAAAAAACATAATTTTTGATAAGACATTTATAATACTAAAACGTGCAGTAACTTTTGGCTAGAAGTAGTTCAACCATTATATTTCTTCAGGTTATACAATTCATGGCAGCAAAGGATTTTAAACGGTAAGCATCTTCCTCTACAAACCTTGATCAGCAATGAGGCCATGGTCAAGTGTTCTAATAATAAATCGACAACTTTAAATCTTAGATATATATATATATATATATAATTAAATTCAAATTTAAAATCCACTAATTCTTACAACTATTTAACTATCACTTACCACTAAGAAACAACTCACTAACAAGTACCCTTAGCTTCTATGCCTGCTCACATGTACACAAAAAAGCATCTCCATGCCTAAATGAGGGCGGTAGTCTGTTGACACTGGAAATAAAGAACAGAAGCTGGACGAGCCCAACAATCAAATTATGAAGGGGGGATGCCCAGCTACTGGCATTATAAAATTGTAAGATGTGATCTCAATTCATGAAGTGTATTGAAAAAAGGAGTTGAAATTGCTTTTTAAATTATTTTTTATTTAAAAATATACTAAAATAATATATTTTTTATTTTTAAAATTATTTTTAATATCAGCATTAATTTAAAAACACTAAAAAAAAATAATTTTTTAAAAAAATTGAAAACATTTTTAAATAGGATTATAATCTCCACAATCCAAGTGGGATAAAACCTATCAGTCAGTTTGTTTTTCATTGAATTCGAGAGCTATGCACAACAGGCTCAGGTGTCAAATGACAACATAATTTGATCACATCAGCGACTCCTTGAGGATCAAGAGGATCAGCATTACGAAGCACATTATAACAAGTACTGTTGTACACATCACCATTCCTCCTTTCTTCTGATTTCTCTCTGCCTGCAAAACCAGGATAACCAAAATGAATCATAGTTGAAAAGAGATGAAAATTTAGTAGCAAATTATGCATCAAAATAGACTTTCCTTACATGGAATTGATCAGTGTATGGATGGTATTAGCAACAGACAGAACATGTTGAATTTCACAAAATTAGAAACTCTGTTCTAGAAAAAGATGGATGTGCTGTGCCGTGGGTGGTAGCGTGTATGCACACATGTGAATATGTTATCATCCCAGCTTCTGCAAGTCGGAGAGAGAGAGAATTGGACCTTCTGCAACTGTTTAACGCCATCCTCCACTGTGGACGCAACATTACGAATATTATAGTCTATCCGATCAACAAATGTGCCCTGCTTGAGAACGTATTAATTTGATCATAACCCATCATAAATAAATCCAACTCCATCTCATGATATAAGATGTGGCTCAAACCTGATCTATCACCAGGACCGATAGGTCTTTCATGATTTGTGCAAGCTCATGCACTGATTCTATGACCTACAAACAAATCCCAAGTCAATTGAAATGGGAATTGGAAACTGACTCTCAAATGACCAATTAGGCACATGTAACCTGTTTGATCTCGCTTTCCCTGTCAGCAGTAAATTGCTCACTCTTCTTTAGCTTAAGCATCTGGCCCTCATTAAAACCCTACATTTATCAAACATCACTCGTCAAGCACTGCACAGGACTGGTTGAATAAGCATTACTGGTACAGAACACAAGAAATTGAGAAAAATATGATTCAATTGCCAAAATTATCTAATTAGAAAGCTACACCTTCGGAATTACCCAAACCACAAACTCCAGAAAGAGGAGAAAGGGAAAGGAGGGGAGATCAATTGAATGAACACGTTCAATCTCCAAATACTTCACATACTGTTTTTCTAAATGACTTGCATTCCTCGGTTTCCATGTATGAAAGGATAATTAAATGGCATTCTGTAAGCATACAATGCAAGTAACCAAGTCGGTTATAGCAAATATAGCCCATAAAAGAAAAAACAGCATACCACATCACTAAATCCATCATCTTCCGATCTAAACTTGTTCGCACTCAGGTTCATCTCTAAATCAACCCCGTCTTGTCCCTGCACCAGAAAATAAAATAATAAAAAAATTATATAGGACGCAATGAACAAGTGATTCTGCAAGACAATTCAACATGATCAAGTAGCTGCGTATCACCACTTCACAGTAATAACATCAACAGCAACCTCATCCAACAGTAGCATAGCATACGAGCGGTATAAGATAACAAAGTGAGAAAGCCATGGCCCATTTTACACAACAGTTTCCATACTATTAAGTGTATCCCAGACCTCTTTTTGCTGCTGCAGACGTTTTAGATACATAGATTGTTTTCTACGGAGATCCATCGACAAGTTCTGAAGTTCTGTTGCAAGCGCCCGCTGAAAAACAAACCCAACATTAATTAAAATCCTCTCCGAAAAGCCACCACCAGAAAGACTCATTGACAGTTAAAACCATATACCTGTACATTCTTTCTAACATTTGAGTCCTCAAAAGACTCACTTGCAGAAATTCTCTTTAATCTAGTCTCGGAATTTCTCAATAAACCCGTAATCTCTCGAGTAAGACCTTCAATCACTCGTTCATCTTCTTTCCCGTCTCCAAATGTTGGCATTAAAGCTTTCGCGTGCGCCTTGACTAACTCACTCATTTTGGTTCGAATTCTTTGAATATTCACCGATATTTCCTCAGAATCATCCACCCACGCCGGCGGCAGACCAATCGTAAACGCATCACCACTGCACCAAAAGCAAAATTTTGTTGAAATCAATCAAATTATTAGAAAGAGATGAGAGAGCTACCTGGAAGTAGAAGGACCTGGATCTTCGGTGCTAAGTGGAGTATAAGAGGAATGCTGGGAGCGAAGAAACGAAGCGCTAACCATTTCGATAACCGGACCGCTAGAACCGGGCAGCGACGATGATAAAGGAGCACGCACGCTCTTGACTTCATCTCTGTGCTTCTTGTACACTACGCTACGGTTTCTTGTTGCCATCGATAGCCGGAAAAATTTAAAGAAGTTGGGGGTGTGAAAACTCTTTTTGTAAAGGGTGAGGAAATGGTTTTATTGGAATTTGACGAGGGTGGGAAAAGTATGAGAAAGTGGAATTCGTGGGATATTGAGGAGCTTTGAATTGCATTCTCAACGAAACAGAAGCTTTGGTTGAAAGAAAACTTACGCTACTTTGCGCCTTGCTGGATGGCGACCGGGCTGCTGATATTTGAGCGGGCTTTGAGCTATCCCAATCCTCGGGGAACGGTTTTTCGGGCTTTGGGCTTTCCCAATCCCACGATCAGCAGAACGTTCTTCTCGCGCGCTTTTTCTTCATCTAGCTGAACAAGCGGGGTCTGTGAGGCTCAGGTTTGATGACGTTTTTTTTCCCACTTGCATGTGGGCTTCTAGGCGCGCCGTCCTCTTATTGAAGTGGCTTTAGTGCTTCAAAGCTTGCGAGGAGGATTCGTTGACGTCTGTTGATCGTGGCTTGACTCTTCTTCTTTTGTTCGAGACTCCTCTCTGCCCCCGGGCTTTTTTTTCTTACGACGTGGCTCTTTTGTTTTTTTTATTAATGTAGATATCCAAGTCAGTTTACGTGTATTAAAATTAATCCTACAAACTTTAAAATTAACAATTATATAAATCTTTAGTGACTATCATATGAGTAACTAAGAACTCAAACCTGAGACTATAAAGGAAGCAAACTTCTTGATCTCAAATTCTTACCACTTGATCACCACCTAAATGGTTCGTGGCTCTTTTGTTTGATGGGTGAGCATGTCATCAAAGGGCATTAAATGCACGCCTCCTAGACATGTCCTTTCTCTTCTCTTCGGTGTTTTAACATACTGTTTATTTTTTAATTTTAAAAATATTTTTAAAATAATTTTAAAATTTTTTTATTTTTTATTTATTGTTTTTAGTATTTTTAAATTATTTTAATATATTAATATCAAAAATAATTTTAAAAAATAAAAAAACTTATTTGTATACATTTTAATACGAAAAATTATTTAAAAAACAACCGTAATCACAACCTCAAACAATCTCTATAATGTCTATTTATTTGCATGGTTATTTCTGCGTTTGAAGTAACCACAACCAAATAATTGTTTGGTAAACACAAAAACACAAAAAAAATTATGATGGACCCCATTATATATTGCATTTAAAATGCAGGAAAAATGAAAGCAACTTTCAGTTGCTTTTCTTTATTCGTATTATTCACATGAACAATGCTTTTATATATATATATATATATATATATATATATATATATATATATAACAGTGCAGTAAATTGATTTCACTCGTGCTATCCACATGAATGTGAATAGTAATTTTTTAAAAGAAAAGCTAATTTAGAATAAATTAAATTTGCTTGCACTGTAATCTCAATTTTATTCCTGATAATATTTTACCTAATTTCATTGCACGCTAAAAAAATCATAGAAACTATAATTCTTGTTGGATGAATTTTGTATATAATAAAATTATAGATATTTTAATAGAAAAATAAAAATATTTTATATAAAGTATTATTTATTTCATGATGTGATAGTAGTAGTTAAATTTACAATATTTAAATTTAAAACCATATATATATATATATATATATATATATATATATATATTATAGTTATTTTATAACTTCAATTTAAAAAGTATTCTTAACCAAACATATTAAACTATCTTTTGTTTAATCTCAATTTTAACAACAGTTTTAACCAAACATATATAAATATCAAAACAACATCAACTAAAAGTACTTTTATAAAATAATTTTTTTCAAATTACAACCACAAAAACTACATCAATACAAAATACAATCTCAGAGGCTGGGTGTTTCTATCCCGAGTTGCTTTAGGAGGATTGGTAATTTTGTTTGTGTGTGACACTCGGTTGGTGTCTGATGACTTGGTTAGCTTTCCAAATCTCTTTCCTCTCTTTTTCCCGTTATGGTTTAGTTAGAAATTGACTATACTTAGGTTTTACTTACTCTTTGGTTTCGTCGCTATTGGTTTGTGTTTATGGATTTCCTTTGAGTAGCTTTTGACAGCTTCATCGTTTGATTTCTCCAAGAACCATTACAATTAAGAGAGGTCATTAATTTGCGAGAGGTTATATCAACCTTTTCATCCTTATTTTCTAGATTGATTGATGTTGGTACATGAGTTTGATTTCTCTGAGAACCATTATTGTTAAGAGAGGTTATTGGTTTGCGAGAGGTGATATCAACTTTTTCATCCTTGTTTTCTAGATTGATTGATGTTAGTATGTGAGTTTGGCACGTGAGTTTTGTTGTTTTTTCTGTGCCTCCATGGGCTTCTATCATTGATTGTTACTGTGATTTCTCTGAGTACCATTACAATTAAGAGGTCATTGGTTTGCGGGAGGTTGTATCAACTTTTTCATCCTTATTTTCTAGATTGATTGACCTTGGTATATGATTTTTGTTGTTTTTCTATGCCTCCTTGTTAGAGGGACTTCTGAAATTGATTGTTACTTTGATTTCTTTGAGTGCCATTACAATTAAGAGGACATTGGTTTGCGGGAGGGTATATACACTTTCCCCCCCTCTTTCCTTCCTCTTAAAAAAAAAGAAGAAACTCTATCTGCTACATTGTTTTTACTGTGTTGGATTGTTTTAGATTTGGTTTGTTTTCTACACTTTGAATTTTTGATCTTGTGGTTGTGTTCTTTCTCTCTCTCTCTCTTGGACATAAGTTTATCCTCTACTTTGACTGTTGTTGTTAACATCAACCTATTCATCTGTTATGATGCTCTATTAATTTACTTTCTTTTCTTAGTATAGAGATCCACCCCCATTTGTTTGTTGTTTGTTGAGGTTTGCAATACAAGGTTTCCCCTTCCCTCTTCAGGTTAGCTAAGACTTTTTTTTTTTACAGCTCTTTTCTTTTTTCATTCCCCTGTATTATCAGCTCCCTAGTTGGGTGTTCTTGCACTTTGGTTCCAGTCTATTTAGCATCTACTTCAATAGCTACTTTTAGCCTCTACTGATTCATCTATTATGATGCTCTCTTAATTTTTTTTTTGTTATAGGAAGCAAACACCATTTGTTTGTTGTATGTTGAGGCTTGAGGTGCAGGGCTTCTCCTTTCCTCTCCATGTTTTCTTAGTTTTTTTTCTCACGGCTCTTTCCCTTTTTTATTCCCCTTGCATTGTCAGCTCCTTGACTGGATGTTTTTTCAATTTGGCTTCCACTTTTTAACCAGTCTATTTAGTTCTATTTTCTCTATAATTTCTCAATTACATTCAAATGAGCAGGAATTCAACTAGGCAAACATTTATATAGTCTTATTTGGCTTCATGAATTATTGCAACTATTCAAGTATGAAGCATTTTTTATGTCATAGCATCTGTTGTCTGTTGATACAAAAAGGATGACAGTGTGGTACCTATAACAAAAAGGATAATGCAAACAACTCTTCCTTTGCCTAGGTTTCTATTAAATTTTAGTTTAGAGTACATGCATACATTTTGAAAAGTATAAACTTTTAGTAATTTAAAGAATACTAGAAGCAATATTAACGTTTATTGGATGTTTATGGCTCCATAGTTGGAGAAAAAAATGAAAATAATAACATTAAAAAGAATTATCAATCAAAGTAATCAAAGGGCAATGAAAGATGAATTGAAATATTTCCCAAATTGGCCATGAGATATTGGGTCAAATTACAAAGATTTTATTGTTTGGGGACTAAATCTGGATCTTCAAGCAATATAAAGGACTAAGAAAACTAGTAAATCTCTCACACTTGAAAAGGCGAGAATGCATAAGAGATTAATCCATAATAATAACAGTTTGTTATGGTTTTTCTGAAAATTAAGCATTAGTAGTGTTTATATTTCTTGAGATGTTAATAGAATAAATTAGGCTTTCAATTAAGCTTCTTACTCTTTTTTTAGGTAAGAGAATTTATGATATCTTTGCAGAGAAATGTAAGAAGAAAGAGGTGTGTCGACCTATTCAACTATTATGCATTAAGAATGGTGGGGATGTGTTGGAAACTTCTGTTCGCACCCTTATTAAATTAATTACTCATAAAAGGTTTGAAAACTTACTAGATGTTATAGCCTACTCTAAGCAAGCTATAACAAGAGTATGCTTTCTATGTAGATGTTGGATATGTTGTGCATTGTTAGAATATAATGGCAATGGATGAACTGTTAAGATGAATTTACATAGCTCTAGAAAGTCAAGATTAAACATGGGTTGGCTAACCTCTTCCCCCATACACACATTCTTATAAATAGCCTTCTTGACATACTTGTAAAACTTAATTAACGATACTATAATGTGGAATAAATATGTTTATAACATAATAGTAAAACTTAATAACAAAAAAACAATACCTCTAGCCATTGATGTTCCTCGCATATTTGCTGCTCTCTTTTATATATATTTTGCACTTCCAAACTTTACTCACATATATAAATGGTGTAAAACTTAAAGGAAATGAGTAAGTGAGTATGAGGATTAAATAACAGTATTTATAATCGAAGCTTCTATCAAGCTTTGATGGTTATATGTCCCATATATGTAGCATATCATAGGTAGTTACAAATGAACCACTTTAAGAGCTCATAAATATGAATGTTGCATCATTAAAGTGAACTACTTTAAGAGCTCATAAATATGAATGTTGTATCATTAAAGTAAACCACTTTAAGAGCTCATAAATATAAAGGTTACAACCCTTAGTTAGATCATTTTAAGAGCTCATAAATATAAAGGTTACAACCTTTAGAGTGGACCACTTTAATAGTTCATATGTATGAAGGAGAGTTAAAGAGTCGTTTATAATGACTCTGTGAGAAACGATCAACATTCTCCTATTTGATCCATATTTGTAATCTAATGTTTCATCTTAATCCATTGACAATATGTTATGGTAATAAATACATGAATCATGATGATAGGTCCTCTAATTAATGAGTATTATCTTTCATATATTACTATGTATTTATTTCCTTAAACATTATAATTTATATGCAACAAGTTCTTAATGAATAAACCTTATGTTTATTCTTGGTCCAACATAAATGAATTTTTCTCAAAATCAAATTATGGTGCACATCAATATCAGAAGAATATCAAAATGTTAGGAAAATAACATTGTTCAATCAATGAAAAATTACATAATGGAACCAAGTCTCATATCCACTACATGATCATTGAATTATAAGCCTATAAATGAAACTCTTAAACCATACACCATGTGAAGTAGCTTCAAAATAAGAGACAAACTTGGCTTCTATAGTGGAATTGGCAGTCAAAGTCTATTTATCACTCCTTTATGATACAACTCCGCCAGTCATAAAAAATATATATCCTGATGTTAATTTTTATGAATCAATACAGCTAGTAAAGTTAGAATCTAAGTAGCTAATTCCTTTCAGATTATCTGTTTGTCTATACATAAGCATATAACTTTTGGTTCCTTTAAGGTGCCTTATCATTTTCTTTGCAGCTCTCGAGTGGTTTAAACCTAGATTACTCTGTTATCATCCTAACATTCCTACAACAAATGCAATGTCAGGTCTTGCACATATTTGAGCATATATAAGACTTCCGATAGTAAAAACATGTGAAATGTTCTTTATTTGTTCTTTTTCAAGATCGTTCTTTGGACATTAATTCAAACTAAATCTATCAGCTTTCATAATAGGAGCTACACTTGGAGAATAATTCTTCATCTGAAATCTCTCTAAAACTTTATTAATATAGGTTTTCTAAGACAAACTCAAGATACTTTGAAATCTATCTCTATGGATTTTAATGCCAATAACATAAAATGTCTCACCCATATCCTTCATATCAAAAGTTTTAGAGAGGAATTGTTTTACCTTATGCAACAAACCTTTATCATTGGTTGCTAGCAAAATGTCATCCACTTATAAAACAAGAAAATAAATTTTACTCCCACTAACCTTCTAATATATATATTGATCCATAACATTTTTTACAAAACCAAATGAAGAAATTATATTATGAAATTTCAAATACCATTGGCAGGATGCTTGTTTTAAACCGTATATAGATTTCTTAAGCTTGCAAACAAATTGCTCACCATCATTAAAGGGGAATCCTTTAGGTTGCTTCATGCAAACCTCCTCATCTAGATCTCCATTGAAAAATGTTGTTTTCACATCTATTTGTTGAACTCAAAGTCAAAATGAGCTACTAATGCCAAAATAACAAGCAATGAATCTTTCTAAGATACAGGATAGAAAGTCTCCAAGTAATCAACTCCTTCTTTTTGAGTGAATCCTTTAGCAACGAGTCTTGCCTTATATCTCTTAATGTTGCCCAATAAGTCTTTCTTTATTTAAAGACCCATTTACATCTAATGGCTTTTACATCATTAGGCAACTCAACAACATTCCAAATTTGGTTACTTTTCATAGAATTCATCTCTTCCTTCATGACATTGTACCATAATTCTATTTCTTTGCAACTCATGGCTTGTGAAAAGGATTCAAGATCATTTTCGGCTCTAATATTATAGTCATATTCCTACACATATATAATATAATCATTAGGAATTGTTGATCTCTAAGGTTTGATAGATCTTATTGATGTTATACCATCATATTCCTAAGAAGTATATGGTTCAACTTGTTTAAAAGTTCTTGGCAACTCTTGAACTACTTGATCTATTAGAATTTCATCAATAATTTATAAAGCTTTAAGGATTGGTTATTTAACACCAATTTGTACTTAAGGGGTGTTATAAATAATAATTTATAAAGCTTTAAGATTTTGAATGATCATTCTCAGAAACAATGTTTCTGGTTTGATCGCTTTTATTGATCAAGTCATTTTAAAAAAAACTTTGCATTTCTTGATTCTACACTCCTAGTATTATGAGATGGATAATAAAATCTCTAACCATTAGACCTTGCAACATATCCAATAAAATACCCATCCTTGGGCCTAGTTTCTTTTCTTGTGGATTATAAATTCTCACTTCAAACTGACATCCATAAACAAGCATATGTCTCAAACTCGGTTTCCAACCTTTCAGTAATTCAAAAGGTTTTTTAAAAATAGCCTTGGTTGGAACTCGGTTTAATACATAAACTGTCATCTTAAGTGCTTCAACCCACAAGGATTTAGAAAGTTTGAGTTATTGAGCATACTCCGCACCATGTCCAATAATGTTCAGTTTCTTCTTTTCATTATACCATTTTGGTCCGATGAACCAGGCATGGTGTATCGAGGTGTATCGAGCAACAATCCTACATTTTGCAAACCCTATATAGAATTTGAAATATGGATTGTGATCCAGAATCAATCCATTATGTGTTAATATTGATATTAAACATATTAGATTCATAACAAACAAGTGAAGTTAAGTTACCTTTTTCCTCAAGCCATTTTTGAAATTTGATGCATTTCTTTTTCAGGTGTCCCTTTTTTTTACAAAAGAAACACTTGGAACCTTTTTTTATACTAACTTAAGGAGGTATTTTACCTTTCCTTTTCTAATTAGCTTGAGATTTCCCTTTCCCACGTGTTGCCAACATTACACTTTCACCCTGTTCTATCACCAATCTCCTTTCTTCTTGAACATATATGGTCATAAGTTCATTAATTGACCAATTTTTCTTATGTGTGTTGTATGAGATTTTGAAGGATCTATATTGATGCGAAAGGGTGTTCAAGATATAATGCACCAAGAAGGACTTCGACATTTCAACCTTAAGTTTCTTCAATTGAGCCACAATGTCTCTCATTTACATGATGTGTTCACACACACCTCTCACACTGGTGAGCTTTAGGGATGAGAATTTCATGATTAAGGTGATTGCTTATGCCTTATTTAAAGTGATAAATTGTTCATCAATGGCTTTTAGCAAGTCTTTGATCTTTTCATACTGATCAATAACACCACAAATACCAGTAGAAATTCTAGTCTTAATGAACATGATGCTGAGGCGATTAGATCGCTCTCATCACTCATGAAATGTTATCATAACCCAATTCTGGGTTATTCTCCAAAAAAATATTTATTTATTTATTTTCAAAATAAAAAAATAAAAAAAAAATAAAGGCTAGCAATGAGGAGAAAGTAGGTTAGTAAATCAAGCTGCAATTTTTAAAGGAGATTTAAGGATAATTATCCCCTATTATGCCTAAAAAAGAAAAAAAAATGCAAATTCAAGGTCAAATTAAAAGATTATTGGATGAATTTGCATAAAAATTAAGTCCAAGGACATAATTAAATTTTTAATAGGCCAATTTGATTTAATCATAGGCCAAATTAAATTTTAATTATGTTTAAGAATTAATTTAGGTTCAATTAAAGAATTTAATTAAGTGCAAGGACTTAATTATAATTTAAATGGATGAAATTAATTTTATTTAGGGCTTAATTGGTGAAAAATTAAGTTTGGGGGGCCTAATTTGAATTTAATTGAGAAGATTGGAATTTTAAAAGATCAAATTTAATTTTTACCAAGTTATTTGATTGAAACTACGGGCCAAATTGCAAAAACAAATTGAAGTTTTGGGGTCAATCAAGGGTTAAATTGAAGAAATTTGCAGCCATGGACCAATTTGTAAAAGGTGCTGGATTATAAGGGCCTAATTGACAAAAACCAGGGACTAAATTGAAAAAATTTAAGTTTAATGGTCAATTAGAGGTTAAATTGCAACAATCCGAGACCAGGGACTAATGTGCAAAAGGCGCGTAAATCCAAGGTTCCAATTGAAATTTGGTGAGGATGTAATTGCATTAAATCAAAAGTTGGGGTCAATTAAGGATATAATTGCATAAAATCAAAAGTTGGGGACTGCTTTGAATTCTGAAGAAATCCTTATTTAAAACTTAAAACGATGCCATTTTGAGTTAAAAAAAAAAAGAGGGACTAGACGATGCGTCGTCTGGTCACTATTCATTATCTTCTTTATTTTTTTCGAAAAAAATGGTCTAGTCATCCTCTTTGCAGATGCATTTAATACACTTAATGTCCACTAAATTTGCTAAATAGTGCACGAAACTAATCGTTAGACATCCCTCTATGTTTTGGTATGGTCTTCACCAACTCATTGGCATATAAACAGATGTAGCACCACCCCAAAGAGGCCACCTCAGGCAGCCTGCAGCTGTAGTTCAACAGTGCAACATGCCTACTTTGAGCCAACAGTTGAGATCCTTTTCAATCGAATCAAGGGCTGGAATTTATTCTCACATATAGACAAGATTGCCCTCTTCCACCGCATATAAATAGAGGCTCCGTTTATGACCTGAGGGAGGAGAAAATCAAACACAAAGTTGGCCAAAAACCAACCTTCCCTGTCGAATTTTCTTCTTTCTCTCTCTGACGTGGCTTTTAGCCATTACCACTATCATTCCCTATCTTCTACACGTCACCTCCACTTCAAGTAGTCTCCAAAACATCTCTTGTGGCGGTTGCACCACCTCTCCCTCTCTCTCCTTTCTCTGCGAAAATTTTCTCTCCGCCACCATGACTTTAACAGTGGTAGCAACCACCCCGACGACTCAACTCTCCACCGTTGCCACCATTTGCACCACGTCGTCTTTCTCGGTTAGACCACCCTCGCGCTAGGTAACTTTCCTCTTCCTTTTCCTCTTCCTTCCCCTCTTCTTCAACCCCCCACTGCTTATGCAGTGGACATTGGGTCGGGTCGTATCTAGCCCAGCCTAAAATTCTTGGCTAGGTTCGGCCCCACCCTAAAGAAATAAATAAAAAGTGTTGGGCCAAGGGCGACCCAACCATTTTGGGCCGCAATTAGCCCACCCTCTTTTATGCCTGAGCTTGGCCTAGATTAGCTAGGCCGACCCAGTCCATGTAGATTTTTATTTTTTTATTTTATTTATTTATTTATAATAATATATTATATCATAAAAAATGAAAAAATTCCAAAAAAAATTGAAAAGTCCTTTTGAAAAATTTGTGATTTTCTCAAATATTTTTCTATCAATCTTATATAATATCGGGTTGTATATTTACATTATAAAATATAAATCCGGTATTAAAATACCAATTTTCATAAAAAAAATGAAAATTTCCAATTTTTTATTTATTTTCTCAAACATTTTTCTATCAATTTTGTATAATATTGGGTTGTATATTTACATTGTAAAATACAAATCCGGAATTAAAATACCTATTTTCTCTAAAAAAAATAAAAAAATGCCAAAAATTTGAAATGTCCTTTTGAAAAATTTATGATTCTCTCAAACATTTTTCTATCAATTTTATACAATATCGGGTTCTATTTTTACATTGTAAAATACAAATCTGGTATTAAAATACCAATTTTCATCAAAAAAATGAAAAATTCCAATTTTTTTTTATTTTCTCAAACAGTTTTCTATCAATTTTGTATAATATTGGGTTGTATATTTACATTGTAAAATACAAATCCGGAATTAAAATACCAATTTTCTCCAAAAAAAATGAAAAAATGCCAAAAATTTGAAATGTCCTTTTGAAAAATTTATGATTCTCTCAAACATTTTTCTATTAATTTTGCATAATATTGGGTTATATATTTACTTTGTAAAATACAAATCCGGTATTGAATACCCACTTTTTTTATATTCCAAAATATTAAAAAAAAATAAAAAATAAAAACAAATCTTAAAAGAGTTTTAAATCAATTTTCATTTTTTTTTAGAAAACATTACTTCATACATATGGTCAAATCCTAAAAAATTTCAAGCATGTTTTCATAAATGTTTTTGCATATTTCTCATGTTTTAAAAACCCAAAAATGGATATCATAACCAGTTTATAATCACCCATTAGGGTTTGGTCAAAATATCAAAAATATTTTTTTAATTTTCTCTAGGATTCAGATGTAGACTTTAATATTTGTGGGTGTAAAATTATATGATAAAGGACACCCTCAGATATTAAAGGTATAAAGTGTAAATAAATATGATGCTAAAATTTAAACTTTAGAACGGTTAGGATCAAACCCGATAGGATAGAGACTCTCTTATAAAGAGATATCTACCTTGAGTCTTAAATAAGACCAATAAATAGAAATCTAACCTAAAAAATAATCAAATAACAATGTAGTTTAACTTAGGTAAGATGTACTGGGGGTGATACGTCTTTCTCTTGCACAACTAATCCTTTACTTAGGCTCTCGCAAGCCATAGGTTCCTAGTAACTATAATACTAAGTAGGGACTCACAAAAATTAATTATAATTTTTCCAAACACACAACACCCTCTTATTAGGAGGCACGACATAGAAACTCCATCGTCGCCCCATCGACAAACGTGATGTGCACTGCAGTACTGGTATTAGTGAGTGCTGGTGGTTCATCTTTTTTAATAGCATAGTCTATATCCATCCACCTTAAATGAAAAAGAACTCTTTTATTCTAGATTTTATAGTTATCTCCCTTAAATTCAAGGATATCATAATGAACATCAGAGATATTTGCAGGTTGTAAAACTGCATACAATTATAGATTACATGCTTAAGTTAAAACCGAGGCAATAAATATTCATGCTTTACCAATGTAAATCATGCTTAAATATCAAATCTAATGACATAAAAATACATGAGGGCTAAATTCTTAATTAAAGTAGATTCAATTATTCTTTATGATCAAATATTTACTTAATTCATAATTCTAAAAGGATATATTATGATTATAATTTGATATATATATTATCTCATATTAAACTTTTATGATAAAACTATCAAGTTATTTACTTAATTCATAATTCTTGTGGGTAAGTTATGAATAACTTGATATTTTATCCTAATTAATAATATAACTATAATAAAAATTTATGTATAATTAGTTGTAATTAAAGTATAATATTCTTTATGTGATCCTAATAATTCATAATATATAATTTTATTCAATTAAAAATGTTGTGGCTATTCTCTAATTAATTAAAATTATATGGATCATTAGACATTAAATTGCATAAGATTAACTTAGTATTATGAATTATATAACTTTAACTAATACTAACATGTTATTATTATGCACAAAATATGATCATAATATAAGCATAAATATTGCATGATCAAAACTATAATATTATGCATAACATTTAATTTCATGCTTTTAACTATATATATATATATATATATATATATATATATATACTCATAAAAATTGCATGTATTAATATATAACAGAAATAATCAATTCATGCAAATTAAATGCGAGCATAATAATTAAATTTGCACAATAATAATCTAAATTACATATAATTAAATCAGATAAAAATTATAATCATAATAGTATATTATAACAATTATTAAAATAATTCTCAGTTATCTATAAAGTGAAAACTAAATGTTATTATTTGTTAAAAATTAAAGTTATGTTATATATATATATATATATATATATATATATATTGTTGTTGCCTTCAACCTTCATATCGGATTGCAAATTTCAATTTTCTTATTTAAATTTTATGAAACTTTTGGCTATAAACAAAGATAAATAGAGCAATTTTATAAACCAAGACAGAGATAAAATAATATTCTGATACTAAATGTAAAATTTAATTATGAATTTTATGATGTGAAATAAATATGTTTGAAATAGAATTATAAGATTTAATAACAAGGAAATAGTATATTCAGTCATTAATATTTCTCGTGTATTTACAGCTTTTTTATATATTTGGTATTTCTAAACTTTACTCATTTTATATAGATAATGCAAAACTTAAAACAATTGAATAAATAAGTATAAAAATCAAATAAATAACAATATTTATAGCTTCTATCAAGCTTTAATGGCTATATATAACATATATTTAGTACATAATGGATGTATGTCCAAGTGAAACCCCAGCAAGCTCCCATTTCTCCAGTGGAGTCTTACCTTTTTCTGCAATGATTGAAACCCTTAGGAATGCAGTGACTTCCACTCGCTGGACATCTCTGCATAGGGAATGTTCTGCATCCATTGCCTTTTTTTTTTTTATTTGGAAGGCATGTAATTGGTCGCTTTTTGGTTTTCAGCAAGCCTTCGGTTAACAAAAAAAAGAAACTTGTTGCATTTTTCTATGGAAGTCAGCAAGCCTTTGGTTAATCGATAAACACTTGCATTTGCTTCTTCCCATGACAACAACTCTCATTGCTGCAGCAGAATCCACACATTTTTTTATAGCCATTCACTTACATTTATATCAGTGCTTCAGAAATTTTCCTTTGTTTTTTCTGTGCATCCAGCTAGGCTGTAGGTTTTTTTAAATTGTTCTGTAAGATTTACTCTCCCTTTCTTTGTATTTTTTACCAGCTCTTATCTGACTTGCTTGCTGACTTCCATGTCTTCTCCTTCTATGGCCCGTTAATTGCTGACTTCCATGCTGCAACCACCTGCTTGCTCATACTATTCTTTCACCTACAAAACTATGGCAGGTTATGCCCCAAAAGTTGTCATCCGCATACTTCTATTAGAGGGTTTCATAGGTTTGTTCTGCTTCTTTCTCCTCTTAATCCACTGCATCCTTACTGTTCTGATTGTTTCCAAAAGAATTAATCTGATTCCCGACAGCGATAGCATGAAACTTCGAGATATTAATCTAATTCTCAATTGCTCGCACAATTCTCACAACTTGAATTGCAGCTGCAACAGAGCACAAAGAAACCGACAGCTTTAATTGAGACCATTCAATACGCCACAGAAAAAGAAATTAAATAAAGGATCAGATGATGAGAAACTTTTTATGTTTTATCCTAACAAGCCATTCTTCCATGCTATGTTTAAGTACACATGCCCACGTTACACATCTTTCTCACATCCGTTCTCTGTTTATCATAATGTAATTCATTGTTTCTCCATCGCAGGAAAACTGGCACTTTCTCTACTCATGCGTTGGATTTTGATTTCTGCAACGAGAAGAAAACTGCTGCCTCTGCAATTTTGACATAATTTGCTATCAACACTGTCCTGAGAATGTTTGGGTTCCACTATGTTTTAAAAAAATTTAATTATTTTTATTAAAAATTATTTTTTTATATGTTTTAAATTATTTTAATATACTGATTTTAAAAATAATTTTTTAATAATTAAAAAAATATTATTTTAATATATTTTAATATAAAAAAATATTTTAAAAAATAAACACAACTATACTGCAGACAAGACAAACTCTTAATACCTTATGGCCTATCACTTTGATTGTTGTTTACGACTCTATCTATACTATTACACCTTTGATGTTGAGCTTGGCTGCCATTCTTCATTGTCATTGCTTCTTGGCACTCCACCCTCTTCCATGTTTCATGGATGTTATTTCCATTCTAATGAAAAAATTTGCATCTCTATGCCATTTTTAACATCTCTTTACTCTACTTTTATTTTATTTCATCTTTTGTGTTTATATATTGAAACCATTTGGTTTTCGTCAAGAAAAACCATAATATTGCTCTCATGTGCTACCTACACTCAGCTTGTAGTTCCCCACGCCACAAAAATTAAAGTTAAAAGAAATGAGGAGAATATTGTTTATCAACACCTTTTTAGCACTATATATTGTAATAGTGTTTTTTGTTGTATTTTAATTTTTTTTTAATAATTTTATTAATTTAGTTTTTATATGATGTGTTTATAAGGATTTAAAGCTTATAATTTATTTTAAATTATTTTTTATATGGTTATCATAATATAAAAAATATCTCAGCACCAGGTTGATATCAGAAAAATATCTTAGCATCGCGGTATAGTTTTCATTTCAAAAAGCTGAGTTAAATAAAAAATGATTTAAAAAATTAGGATATTAAACTTTATGGAGTCAATAATCTAGTTTACGAGTTTGATAAAGTAACACTTGTTGTCCTGATTCGGGAGTTTAGCGTTGGTTTTTTTTTTATTAATTGAACTTGATTATGTGATTTTTTTTATTATATAGTTAAAAAAATAATTTCTAAAAAAATATTATTAAATTTTAGAAAGTTTACGAGCATGTTAATGGAGTTAGCGAGTTTAACTTCTTCTTTTAAAAAAAAAAATTATTCTTTGATATTGGGTTAATTAAGAATTTAATTTTATAATTTGTTTCGTTTTGTTTTCTATAATACTATTATATTTTTTTTTTAATTCAATATTGGCTTGACGTGTGATTTTATAATTATTTGTTTTTGTTATTATATTGTTAAATAAAAAATAATTTAGAAAAAAAATAAGTTATTAATTCCAATGGAATCGATTACTCAATTTGTGAGTTTAACGTGTTACTTTGGGTTTTCTGATTCACTAGTTTAGCAGGTTTGCCTATCAAATCTTGTATTTTTTAAAGTTTTTAGTTCTTTTATTTTTCTATCTTTATAATTCCATTCTTCTTCAATATTGGATTGATTGAGAAATGAAATTCATGGTTTATCATTTTCTACTTTATATACACGCTCTTAAATATGTATTTTTTTTTTAGAATTTTATGCTCGATTTTGCAAACATCTAATTTTATCATAAAACTAAATAAAAATAATTTACAAAAAAAATATTAAACTCATTGAAGTCACCCAGGTCGTAAGATGACCAAGGTCGATTCAATCTGACATCGTCTTAATATTAAGAAAATTATCTTAAAGTTTTTTTAAAAAATTATGCCATGTTTTAATTGATAATCCAAGTTATATATGAACCTATTAAATTGAATGATTCACTAGGTAAGGAATCCAGTTGGCAAGTTTCAAGATCAAACTGGTTGATTGGATTTAACGATATTGCTAAAAAAAATCTCCATTCTCTAAATATTTTTTTAAGTTAATAAAAAGAATAGTTTAACCCACAACATAACACAAACGAATGTACTAGTCAGTTTTATTACTTGCTTGATTAATACTTTATCGATCTAAAACCTTTTTCACAAAAAACAAAAAACATAATTGTTTCCAGTATATTTTGAAATCAAGAAGTTTTTTAATTATAAATAAAAAACCAATATATATTTTTAATTAAATCAAGAATCACATATATCAATAAATAAATAAGTTGTTAATGTTTACTATAAACTAAACTAAAAGTTTAAACATAGATATAGATTAATTTATTTGATCTCACCATATAGATTATAAACTCGATTGAGTTTAATAACTTTATTTTTTTAAGTTAATTCTTTATTTAATTATTGATAAAAAAAATAAATGCACAAAGATAAGCATTTTAATAAAATTTAAGAAAAACAACTATTACATAGGATTGAACAAAATGAACACCTACTAATATTAGAAGAAAAAATATTACAATCTTATTAGAAAACCAAGTAAATATTATGCGATATCTTATGTAAAAAAACATAAAAACTTTTTTTATTTTTTATTTTATTTTATTTTTATTTTTATTGAATATTTTTAAATAAAAAATAAAGTAAAAAAAGGGCTAAACACCTAAGTCTACGTGGTCAAGTGCACCTAACCAATTAAAATAAAAGGTCATGAGTAACGGCTTACAAGGCTAGGTCCTGGTATTTTATTTATATTTTTTATATTGCCGAAAAGGATGGATAACCTTATTTGAAAAAAAAAAAAAAACAGATGAGATGTTGCTTACTTGATTAGTTTTCAACAGAGGTGGTCAAAAAATCAAGTTGGGGTTTTTTTATTTAAATTTTTTTTTTTAATTTTTTTCATCTAAAAACACCTAATGAATATTCTTATAATGTCAACCAACCAACTTATCTACTCAAAATACACCCAAATTTATCAGAAAATACAAAATTAAATCGAAATGATTCTCTCTCAAACACTATTTCCTTTTTCCAACAAGATAAAAAGTAAAATATATCTTTATAAAACATTTATCATCAAATGAAATTGTTAAACATCAAAAATGATTTGTTATCACTTGAATGTGCCTAACCAATACTTTTTCTTTCCCTCGTCATTTTCTAGGAAGTTTCTCTTTCCTTTTCATACATAGAATCCAAAAAAAGAACAAAATGAAGTTTTGGATATAAAAAAACCTAGTAAACAACAAGGACCAAAAACAAAATTTGTCAAACTCTTAAAAACAAAAGCAAAAAATATGGCAGCTTTAAAACAATCTTTTTTTGCCTCATTCTCAAATTTTTATTTGAAGTTTTTCCCATCACTAAAACCAATGTTTTTTTTTCAAAACCGAACATTAATCTAATATAAAAAAAAATTAATATCGTGATAACTATATAAAAAAAACAAAAATAAATTTTAAAGTTCAATTTCAAGATAATATAATGTAAAAAAAATGAATTAAAAAAAATGATGCTGAGTGAAAAAAAGACAAAAAAAAAACACTATTACAATTCAAAACAAATCCTCTCATATGTTACAATGCCCTTTAACGTGAAAAACCCTCATCTTTTAGGTTTTTTTAATTTTAATAATGTTTCTTTTCTTTTGTTTTCTTTTAAGCACGGAGGACTAATTAAAAATAAGATGAATTTAAAAAAAATATTACAATATCCTCTCATATATTTGTTGGAAACAAGAACTTAAATAGATCACAAATATTTTTAGAAAATTCAACATCTATTAAATAATAAAGCAAATAACTATATAAAATAGTTTACAAATAATAACAACAAAACAGAAAAACTACCAAAATTTAAACAAACCTAATTATATGGTAGCAACTAAAAATCAAGTTAAAACAAGTAAATACTCTTTAAACAATAAGAATTTATTTAAACAAGCAATGACAAACCAACTATAATTCTAACCAAAACCCAAATAATTATGTGGTAGCAAGCTAAAGATCAAGTAAAAAAAAGAAGCAAATACTCTTTAAACAATAAGAATTTATTAAAATAAGTAATGACAAATCACCTACAATTCTAACCAAAACTCAACAATTATTCGTTTAAATTGAAAACAGCTTGCAATTAAATTATACATGCTTCTAGAAAATAACATATCATATTTCGTAATTTCAATAATACATCAAACTTGAGAGGTTTTGTTATCACATATGCAACTTGATCTTGATTGTTGCATTGCACCAGCTCCATGGTTCCTACCTTCGTAATCTCATGAAGAAAATAAAAACAAACGTTTATTTTCAACTTTTTATTTCCATACATTACTGAATTCTATGTAAGTTTAAGTGCGAGTTACTATCATGATGAATAATTGTAGGCATCTTTTTCTGTTTTACCAAACATCTCTAAAATCTTTTTTAACCATACTATATCTTACATACACAAGAGGTTGCAGCAAAGAATTTTATCTCTATTGTAGATAGAGTTACAATCGACTGTTTTTTTAATAATGATGATATTTCCCTTGAACTTAATAAAAATAACATAACCATAGGTGATTTTCTTATCATCACGGTCTCTTGCATAATCATTATTTATGTAAAATCAATAAGTCTTAATTCCTTTTTCTTTTCTTTTTTTATAGAACACCCTAAAATTAACTATTGCTCTTGGATACCTTAACACTCTCTTTGATGCCTGCATATGAAGCTCAATAGGACTACTCATATACCTTCTAATAAGACTTATCACAAATATCAAATCTGGTAGTAGCAGTAAAGTAAAGTACATGAGACTTTCTACAACTTGTTTGTATAAAATGTTGTCCATTTTGACTCCATCTTCATCTTTAACAATTCGCAACTTAGGACAGAGGAATTAAGAACCAAATTACTTTTACTTATTCCAAATCTCTCTAGAACCTCCAAAACATATTTTAGCTAATGAATATCCTATCAGATTTTTGCATAATTTTATACCAAGATAATATCTCATCTTTCCAAGATCAGTCATGTCAAACTCAAGTATAATTGAACTCTTAAATTCAACAAACATAGATTCATTATTTCCGATAAAAAGAAGATCATTTACATATAGACTCACAATTAGAATTTTAACTTCCTTTGTTGTCTTTGTGAATAAAATGTGTTGATAAAGACATTTTTCAAAGCCTTCTATCATGAAATAAGTCTCTATATGACTATACCAAACTCGTAAAGCTTGCTTAAGTTTGTATAAAATATTTTTTAGTTTATAAAATTGTTTTTTCTTACCTTATACACATAACTTTGAGGTTGCTAAACAAACACTTGTTTAACTCCTCATGCAAAAATATTGACTCCTCATGCAAAAATAAATTATCCTTTATTTTTTAGCTACAAGTACTATTATTAGTTGGATTATATCCAATCAGTGCCATAAGTACAAACACCTCTATAAAATATATCATATATTACTGAGAATAATATTGTTTTATGAACCTTGCCTTATACTCGTCAATTTCTTCATTTTCATTAAATTTTGTTTTGTACACCCTCATCACTCTAATTTTCTTACATTCTATAGACAACATGACAAACATTTTAATTACCATTTCTCTTTCACATGACATGTTCAAAACATAAGATTACCAATTCTAACCTAGTGTTTCCACCTTTCCTCTTAAATCAAAATCGGCTAGCTCGTGTCTGCTGTCCATAATTGTGAGACTCCCCCCTCTAGTATGTTCTGGAGAGGCGAGGCACATCCCTTCTCCCAGAACTGAATTGTTGGTGGCCAATCCTTGTGCTGGTGAGGTTCAGAGCACTTCTCCTCTCAGAACTGACCTCTCGACAGCTCATACTGGAGACAGTGCCCCTATTAGAAACTCTGGAAATGTTCCCCCCTTGGGAGCTCCTACCAAGAGTGGAGTCAGAACCTGTAGCCAGAAACAACGTGGTAGTAGTGGAAGGGTCTCCCCTTCCCCTGCAATCCCATGATTATATACAGCTGGAATATCAGGGGACTCAATAATCCCTTGAAACAACATGAGTTTGTTAGCCTCATGAAGAAGCATAAGATGGATGTGTGTGGTTTACTTGAAACCAAATTGTCTTCCTCCAGAGTTGCATGTGTGCATAGATTTAGGCTCAGGCACTAGCAGTACTATACAAATGTGGATGCAGCAAGTATTGCTAGAATTGTGATCTTTTGGAATCCAGCTGCAGTCAAAGTTAATCTGATTGCATCCTTTATACAGAGTCTTCATTTTTCTGTTAGCGGTTTGATCTCTCAGTCTAGCTTCATGATTACTTTTGTATATGGTTTTAATACTATTTCTGCTCGACGATCTCTGTGGGGGGATTTAAGACGATCGAATTCTAGCTGCCCTAGATGGTTCTTGGTGAATTTAATTCTATTCTTTCCTCAACAAATAAACACAATGATGCAAATGAAATCTCTGACTTTCGAGACTGCTGCTTTGATCTTGGCCTCCATGATGTCAACTTTACTGGCTGTCATTTTAGTTGAACAAATGGCTCTGTTCGGAGCAAGCTTGATCGGGTGCTGGTCATTCCTTCATGGTCTTCTTTGCAGCGTCTCACTCATGTTCATTTTGGCAACCCAGGTGCTTTTGCAGACCATTCTCCTGCAGAAGTTTGTCTGGATCTCTTTGTGCAGGTAGATGAAATTTTAAATTCCTTAACATGTGGCCTTCACATTATCAGTTCTTAAAGGTGGTTTCTTCTCATTGGTTCTCTTCAGTTTATGGCACTCCTATGTACACTTTTTGTCGCAGGCTTAAACTCCTGAAAAGGCATTTGAAGGAGCTCAATCATCTTCATTTTAGTCATATATCATAACGAGTATTGAGGCTTGAATCTGAGCTGGAGCATCACCAATCTATATTACAACAAGACGGGGATAATCAATTCTTATTAGCCCAAGACAGGCTTCTTTGTTCCAAAGTATATATTATGAAATTTGCAGAGAAACAGTTTTTCAGTCAAAAAATCAAATGCAACTTTATCAAGTACACGGACAAAGGCTCATAGTTTTTCCATGCTCTCCTGGGTCAGAATCATCGGAGGAACTTCATTCCAGCCATTATGTGCACCCATGGCAGTAGAGGGGATATATGTGCGGCTGTTCAGGATTTTTTCCTTTATGACAGACTTTTCAAACAGGTTAACCATTCAATTATTACTCTGGTCCCCAAATCACTGAATGTCTCTTCTCCATCTAATTAAAGGCCAATTTCATGTTGTTATGTTATCTACAAAGTGATTGCAAAGATTCTAGCAGGTCGCCTTACTCACACTTCAAAGGACATTGTCAGCCCAATGCAAAATACATTTTTAGGTGGCAGGTTTATAAGCGACAACATTAATCTTGTCCGGGAGCTTCTTCACCATTATGGCAGGAAACGCTTGTCACCACTTTGTTTGCTGAAAGTTGATTTTAAAAAAGCGTTTGATTCTGTCCTATGGGAATTCTTGGCAAACATTTTTCGGCACCTTGGCTTTCCAGCTCACTTTGTTCTTTTTGTTATGGAATGTGTATCCACTACCTCCTTCTCTGTTGCAACTAATGGGGATATCCATAGGTTCTTTTTGGGGAAGAGTGGAGTCAGACAAGGGGACCCCCTGTCCCCGTACCTGTTTATCTGTTGTATAGAACATTTCTCCAAAATGCTCAAGCTTGCCTCCCAACAGGGAGGTTTTCGGTTTCATCCTAAGTGTGCAGTGCAAGGCATCAGTCACCTTGCGTTTGTAGACGATGTTTTACTTCTCTCTCGTGGTGACTCCACCTCAGTTCATTGTCTACTTCATCAGCTCACTCTCTTTGGCCAGAATTCTAGTTTGGACATCAACCCGCAGGAAGCATCCATTCTCTTTGGGGGAGTTGGCAATATTCCAAAGCAATCTATTCTCACTACTTCGAGCTTTAGAGAAGGGAGTTTCCTTTTCACGTATCTTGGGGTCCCTTTAAGTCCCCTGCTAGCTAGCTAGCTCTCACCGCTTTTACAGGACTTGAAATCTTCAGTCCAATGATTGATCGGCAAACACTTTACATATGTTGGACGTTTGGAACTCATCCGGTGTGTTCTCTTTGGGAAAGTCCAATTTTGGCTAAATATTTTCCTCATCCCTACGTTGTGATGAGGAATATTATTATCATTTTCAGAAATTTTCTTTGCACTAGTGACGTCCAAAGAAGTATCTCAGTTTTGGTTGCCTGGAAGAGCATTTGTATGGCTAAAATAAAGTTATATTAAAAAATAATATAAATTATATTTTAGGATATTATCTAATAATTTAAGTTTTTAAATTGAAATAGTTTTTTAAAATGATATTATAATCTATTTATTTAATAAAAATTAAGCTTAAAATAATATATACTTAGGCAAATTTCAAGCTTAAAGAATTTTTTAAAAAAATATATTAAAATATATTATAAATTATATTTTAAAATCTCATGGACAGATAATGCTGGTTTATTTGATCTTCAAGCCCGTAACAGAAGCTTTCTTATCAAGCAATTATGAAATGTTCATCTCAAAACGGATTCAGTCTGGATTCGTTGGATCCATCATTTTTATTTGAGTAATGGCACCATTTGGACTGTTCAAGCTCATCACTCTTCTTCTCCGCTGTGGAAAGCTATCACTTCTGTTAGGGATCTCATCTTGCAGCACTGTAGGGACTCTGAGTCGAGTATTACTCTGATGAGTAGCTGGTTTACTGGTGCAGGATCTTTCCTGTCCCATGCATATGATTTCTTCAGACCTGTTAGTTCAATAGTCTCATGGGGCCGAGTGATTTGGGAACAATGGTCTCTGCCTAAATACAGCTTCATTCTCTGGCTAGCAATACGAGAAAAGCTTCAGACTCGTGACAGATTGAGTTCCGTCCCCGTGGATCCAAATTGTGTGTTCTGTAGACAAGCGGAGGAGTCACATTGTCATTTGTTTTTAGCTTGTGAATGGATATGTCGACTGTGGACAAGGATAAAATCTTGGCTGCGTATTGGGAGGATCATGCAGACTTTGAACAGTTTTATTCGTGGGCTCCACTCTCAGAGAAATAACATGGAGGCTCGGATGAGAAGGGTTCCCCTGGGTATCATGGTGTATCTCATTTGGGAGGAAAGAAACCAGCGGGTTTTTGATGGGAAGATTAGGGAGATTGATACAGTGTTCAGGAGATTCCAAATCGTTTTCTACACTGTATTCCATTTCTATGAAAAGGATCATTTACTTCTGCAGGTTGGCTGATGGTCCCAGCATGGGTGGTCTGTGGTCTCAAATTTGTGTTGCAGGCATCTTCCCCTGAGTTTCGTTTCTTCACGGTCCATGTGAATCGTCGCCATGTGCCTGCATAGTCCATGCATATTGGTTTTACATGATAAAAGTTTTTTGCTTCAAGGCCCACTTGGTTTTGTCTTCGGGCAGCCGTGGTCTCTTGCCTTTCTGTGTAAAATGGCGATAGGATTATTTGTGTAGGTGGTCTGCATATGGGTTTTGTTTCGACCGGTTATTATGGGCACCTGTCTTTAGGTTCCTAAAATAAATGCTGGTTTGTTTCTGTAGTGCTTACTGCAATCCTGTTCTCACTGGCTTTGTTTTGTACTCGTGTATACTGGCTTGCTGGCTTTCCAGTTAGTCTATTTTTTTTATCTATAAAATTTCTAATATTTAATCCAAAAAAATGGCGAGCCCTACTGCAAAGATTTTCTTCTCAATATTTTGATTAAACCTTTTTATTAACATCCTAACCTATCTATTCAAAGAAACTTTTCTTTTTTATAGATTTTCAAGAATTCTAGAATTACAACATTAAAAGTTTTTTAATTATCTTTTACTCAATATGAAATCAAAAAGGAAAACTAAAGAATATTTTTATCAACAATTTCAAATTTAATTTGAAAAGTTCTTACCAATTTTTTTCTTTAATTGTTTTGTCCCTCAAACTCCTCACTTACAACTAACCTTTTTAATTTCAATCTAAATGTGTTTTTCTCATTATAGGCCTATTTACAAGCTTAAATCTAATAATTTTAAAACAATTTCTCAAATGATTTTAAAGAAAGGCAATAATGAAGCCTAAAATAAAACAATATGTTATAATACCTCACATAAAATTTCAATTGAATTTAATAGTCGAATTTAAATATACACTCAATATTATAAAACTAAATAATAAATAATTTCATGCCAAAATATAATTTAGTTAAATCATTGGAAGTTAGACTAATCCTTTAAAGATTCTTATTTATAATTATTATAAAACTATTCTTAAAGTTTTTTGCCACTTTCAATCCTAATAACATGATTGAACACGGGGTTTATACCAAACACAAAGGATTATACATTAATTTACTTGACATTTCCTTCTATTTTATATATAATCTCACCCAATTTATAAAATTTTCTCTTTAAAATCATTATTTTTTCCTAATAGGGAATTTTTAGGATTTTTCATTAGTTAATATTCCGCATACTATTTCATTATTTCTTTATCTTTTCTAAATTTTAAATTAATCTCTTGAAAATATTCATCATGATTCATAAAATTTTCTTTTTAATTTGTTATTTTTTAATAAATAATTTTCTTGTTTAAACCAGATTTATCTATTTTTCACTAAGCTTTACAATTAAAATGATCCTTCAATTTCACTAATTCCTCTTCTTCAATTTTTGGTTTTTCAATTCTCAACTATTTACTAATTTTAATTTTTTTTTCTTTCAATTTTATTCCTGATTATATTATAATGATTCTTGTATTTTGTTTTTTTTTTTCAATTTAGTTATTGGCTTTTTTATTTTCAATTACTAAGCAAATTTCAAATTTTTTCTCTTAATTTCATTTCAATTGCATCCTTAATTTAATTTTTTCCTTTTTAATTTTTTTTGATTGATTGGTTGAACATATATATATATATATATATATATATATATATATATATATGAATTACCTTTTTTGGTTTTTATTGAAATGTTTTTTATTTTATATTTTTTAAGATATTAAAGAAAGATAAAAAATTGAATTATAATAATTTTCACTGAACCATCACCACTATTACTCCAATCACTAAACCAACACTAACATTTTTATTACCATTGTCACCCCACCCTTACCTTTACAAATACTATAACCACAATCCCATTATGACTTTATCATAATTATAAAATATTATTATTATTTTATTAGTATTTCCCGGCCATTATTTACTAAATAACCCAAGAAAATTTATATAAAATATTTTACTGTGAAATAATAGCCTCTTAATTCAATATTTTGTTTATTTTAAACTCTGTCCATGTTCTTGTTAGGCTCATCTTTATGTATTATTTGATTAATAATAATTATAATTATAATTCAACATGTCCTCTCAAATTTATGCTTAATATTAAAATTGAGATTAAAAACCCTATAAAAGAAACTAAGAGATAGAAAATAAAAAGGAAAAAATAAATTTAAAATTAAAACTAAATAAGAGATGAAGTAATAAAAAAGTAATCTATATTTTTTTATACCAAGAAATTCATAACAGAAACTAAAAAACAAAAAATAGGTCTTATTAATTACATTATTTCATTTTAATCCTTATTTTTTCTGTTGCTATAATTATATATTTATAATTGCCTCACAAACTCTTAATTTCAAGACATTTTATTCCTATCAAACTCAATTATCAACCCCGGAGTTTAACATCATTTTCATCTTGATTCTTGGTTTCTGATTTGTGCATTTAAACCCTTAATTGACTATCAATCTTTTAATTTTTTTTAATTTGCACCTTGATTTGGTCAATTTCAACCCTTGAAGTCTTTCACCTTGTACGATTTGGTTTTTGACTTTGAAATTCTTCAATAAAACCTCTAATTGGCTATCAAACGTTAATGTTTTTACAATTAAATTATTGATCTGACTAATTAAACTTTTCAAAGTCTAATTTTAATATCTAAACTTTACTTTCTTCTGATTTAACCTAAATTGACTCCAAAAAATTAATTTTCCTTGCAATTAAATCCTTAATAAAAATAATTAAGCCTTCTAAAATACTCATTGAGTTCTTACTTATCAAAATTTATATTTTTTTTACCTTAAATATAAATATTTTCCCCGAATAGATCTTTTATCAATTAAAATTGAGTCGTGAATTTTGTTAATCTTATATATTCTGGTCTTTCAACTTTTTACTTGTCATTTTGATCCTTTACAATAACTTAGTCAACCTTTTAAGCCTTCTTCATGTATATCCTCTTGTATTTTTGAATTTTTTTCTATATATTTTTTTTTCCTTATCTTATTTTTTTATAGGGTCAAAAAAATAGATAACATCAAACATTTTAATCACCATTTATCTTTCACATGACTTGTTCAAAACATAATATTTCAAATTCTAACCTAGTGTTCTTACGCTTTCTCTTATATATAAATCGGCTAGCTATATAGATAAGATTTTCTTCTTAATATTTTCACTTTTCTTTCATCAGTTATTTGGATTGAACCTTTTTATTAACATTCAAACCTATTTATTCAAAGAAACTTTCATTTTCTATAAATTTTCAAGAATCCTAGAATTACAACAATGAGAGTTTTTTAATCATCCTTACTAAATATGAAATCAAAGAGGAAATTAAAGAACACTTTTATCAACAGTTTCAAATTTAATTTGAAGAGTTCTTACCAGTTTCTTATTTAATTGTTCTTTCTTTTTATCACCCATACTTGTCCCTTAAACTCCTCTCCTCCAACTAAGCTTTTTAATTTCAACCTAAATATGTTTCTCTCCTCACAAACCTATTTACAAGCTTCAAATCTAATAATTTTGGAAGGATTTCTCAAATGATTTTAAAAAGAGGCAAGTGTGAAGAATAACGTAAAATTGTATGTTATAAGATCTCATATAAAATTTCAACTCAATCCAACGATCAACTTTGAAAATACACTCAATATCATAAAACTAGACAGTAAATAATGTCATGCCAAAATCTGAATTTCACATAGCATATAATTTACTTAAATCATCGTGTGTCTTAGACTAATTCTTTGAATATTCTTATTCATAATTCTCATAAAACTTTTCTCAGAGTTTCTTACCATTTTCAATCCTAATAACACAATTAGAAAGGGTTTAGCGCAGGGTTTATACCAAACACAAAGAGTCATGCATTGATTTACTTGACATTTCCTTCTATTTTATACATAATCTCACCAAATTTACAAAATTTTCTCCTTCAAATCATTATTTTTTCTTGGTTAGGAATTTTTTAAGATTTATTATTAGTTAATATTTCACATACTATTTCATTACTTTATCTTATCTAAATTTTAATTAATCTCCTAAAAATATTCATCTTGATTCATAAGATTTTCCCCTTTAACTTGTTATTTTTCAATAAATAGTTATCTTGTTTAAGCCCGATTTATCTATTTTTAATTGAGGATTTACAATTAAAATGATCCCTCTATTTCACTAATTCCTCTAATTCAATTTTTGGTTTTCCAATTTTCAACTATTTACCAATTTCAACTTTTTATTTTAATTTTATCTATGATTATATTATAATGGTTCTTGTATTTTGCTTTCTTTTTTCAATTTAATCATTAGCTTTTCTATTTTCAATTACTTATAAAATTTCAAATATTTTTCTTAATTTCATCTCAATTATGTCCTTAATTTAATTTTTTTCTTTTTAAAATTTTGTTTGTTTGATATATATATTGGTTTTTATTGATTTTTTTAGAATATTTGAAAAAATAAAAAAAATTAAATTATAATAATTATCACTTAACTACTACTACTACTATTATTTTTATCACTTAACTAACACCACCATCTTTATTACGGTGGTTAATCCACCACCCCATCACTCAAGACATCCCAACCCCACCCCCACCTTTACCTTTACAAATACTTTAACCATAATCCTATTATGATTTTTTCATCACTATAACACATTATTATTATTATTATTATTATTATTATTATTATTATTATTATTATTATACTTTAATTGTATTTCTTAACTATTATTTACTAAATAGCTCAAGAAAATTTATATAAAATATTTTACCATGAAACAATAGCCTCTAAGTTTAAAATTTTATTTATTTTAAACTCTATCCATGTTTTTTGTTATTAGGCTAATCTTGATATATTATTTGATTAATGACATTCAAGGTTATAATTCAACATGTCCTTTTAAATTTATGCTTATTATTAAAATTGAGATTAAAAATCCTAGAAAAGAAACTAAGAGATAAAAAAAATAAAAAGGGAAAAATTGATTCAAATTAGGTAAAACTAAATAAGAGAAGAAGTAATAACAAAAAATGTAATCCATATTTTTTTATATCAAGAAATCAATAGCAAAAATTAAAAAAAAAAAACTAGATCTTATTAATTGCATTACTGATGTTTAATAGAATAATTAAATAATAAGCCTCTCAACAAATCACAAGCAAATTTTCATCATGAAATGAATATCAAGTATAAATTGAAAGAAAGAAAGATGAATTAAAACTAGGGGAAAAACAAAAGATGAAGATATGTTTTAATGTAATAATAAGTTAATATAGTTGAGGGAATAATTTGAAATTGGATCTAAAATTAATTGAAGATAAAACAAGTGAGTTTTGTTTTTACCAATTAAAATTAATTCTCGTTAACAAACTTGATGAAGGGATTTGATTTAGAATTACTAAAGGAGTAATGCTGGCTTAGAAGAGGGTAGTGGTCCCAAATGAAACCAACCAATCAGGCTCAATAAATTATTAATTAACATTTATTAAAAGGGTTTGATTTCACTATAAAATTGAACATTGAAAAGCAATGTTTTTTTAGTTTGATACTCAATTATTTTAGATTTTTTTATTTTATTTTTTAAAATTAGATTTATTGGGTATAGAATCTTATAATTTATTTTAATTTTTTTTATATAAAATTATTATAATAGTTACAAATTTTGCAAGTTAACTATATTAACTGGAGTTATTTTTTTTATTCATTTTAATGTTTTTTTAACTTTATCATTTCAAATTTGATTCAGATTTAATTGATTAGGAATTGAATTTTATATTTTTTTTCAAATATTTTTCTATAGAATTATCACATTTTTCTAATCTTGGTTTAACAGGTTAATTTGAGTTGATTTTGATCATTTTTTTTAATTTTTAATTTTTTTAATTCAATCCTTTAAAATTATATTGATCAGGAAATGAGATTTATAAATTTTTTATTTGCTTTTTATGTGGTTATCATGGTTTTATAATTTAAGTTGTGGGTTAGTTGGTTGACTCAAGTTTTTTGTTTTTTTTTTAATTAATTTTTTTATTTTCTCATTTAATATTTTATTGTTTTGAGAATTAGAATTCATAATTTATTTTAATTTAAATTATTTTAATTTATCTTAGTCTTATAATCCGAATTATAAATTTAGTTGATAGACTTTAGTGATGTTTTATATTTTTTTAATTTTATTTTTTAATATTAGCTTAATTAATAATTAAAATTTATAATTTATTTTAATTTATATTTTATAAAATTACTTTAGTTTTATAATTTATATTTGACAGGTTAATTCGATTTAACTCAATTTATTTTTTAGTTGAATTTTATTTTAAATTTTATTTTTAAATATTAAATTAATAAAAAAATAAATTTAATATTTTTTAATAAAATATCATTTTATCTCGTAACATGATAAGCAGCTGAACTGCAACTGACTCGAAAAAGGGAAGGATCAAATCAATTATAACATGATGTTGTACGAAAACTCAAAAGATAAGGGGCGAAAGGGGCAAAAGGACAAGGACAACCCAGCACGAGGTCAGTCAGCAGGGGCCCACAACGCAACACAGATCTTCTTTAGCAAGTAAATACAACTTCTATGACAAGTAAATGTTTTCCTAACATGCCATGACACTTTAAAGTGTGTTTTGGTAATAAAGTATAGAATTTTAATAAAAGTTTTCTTTTATTAAAAAATTAAATGAATATTTTTTTTGAATTTTCTTAACATTAATATATTAAAAAAATTAATATTTTTTATAGTTTAAAAAACACTTAAAAAAATTAGATTAGATCACATAAATAAACACTTCCTTGACACTGAGTCATATGATACACTGATTGAAGTATAAAAAGGATCTGGACTCTGGAGGCTCTATGTCGGTCTCGAGGGTCTCCCATAAGATTAAAAAAAAAAAAAAAAGTAGTGATGAGGGTAGTTTTTTGTGAAATACGTGGGAGGCGGAGGGTAATCTGATAATTCCGAGTTCGTGTCCATTAAGAATCTATTTATAATCAACACCTTCGATTTTTCTCTGCAATTTTCACTTGCTTCTTTCCGCGCCACATACTGCCTGCTGCTGTCCTTATTTCTACAGAGGGAGGGAGGGAGAGGTGAAGAACCCAGATAGAGAGAATCAAGAAATCTGCAAAAGATTAGACGTAAATTTAATTAATCATCAGTGAACTATAATCAAATTAAAATGGAAGATGACACGTGGAGCTCTGGTCTCTCTACTTCTCCTTCAAGGAGCTATCAATCAGTTCTCAAGTCTCTTTCTGGTCAGTTCGAGATTCATCTTTTTTCTCCTCTTATTTATATTTGGTATTTTTTTTTCTGTTCTTGTCTTTTCTTGTAGGGGTTTTTATTTATTGTTAATCCTGAGAAATGGGTTGTTGTTGAAACAGATCTTTGCATTGATTTTGAAGAGATAGAAGAAGAAGATGATGATGATGATTTAAGGACGGAGTATCAGTGCCCTTATTGTACAGATGATTTTGATTTAGTTGAGCTGTGCTTCCATGTTGATGTGGAGCATTATTTAGAAGCCAAGTCTGGGGTATTTTACTTTACCATTATACTCTGTAATAATATCTTGTCCCTTCGATTTATTGCGTAGCTTCCTTGTATTGACTGCTTGCTGGGCAACCTTTAAATGCTTTTCACCGCTCTGTGTTGATTGCTGGGTAGAACCTTTCGAATCATTAACTGACCATCTTTCTCTTTACAATAGTAAAAGGGGCGGAAAAGTTTGGTATACCTATTGAATGCCTTTTGTAGTTCAGCTTTTATGCGTTTATAACCTGGGCCGTGTGCTTTATCAAAGAGTTGTCGGACATGTTTGATATTGAATCCTATTTGCATACTATATGCTTTTTTTGTTTTTTGTTTTTTTGTTTTTTGTTTTTTGTTTTTTTGTTTTTTTCCTGTAAATAAAAAAACAGAAAGGGTGATTGCAAACAATCATTGGTAAAATGTTAGCAGTTAAATCTTAAGACTTTCTTCTTTGTTTGGGATATTTTTCTTCTTACACACCGTAGGTCAAGTTTTGATGTTATCTTCATTGAAAATGGCATGTTATTCAACAGAGGCTTGAGCTTCTTACTAATGCGCAATTTGTTATTCAATTTTCTGCAAATGATTTTGAACATTCTCCTTTGGATTATGATATTGGCTTTCACCCCATTTCTCTTACACTAAACTTGATGTGGGACGTGTATCAACAAGTCTAAATTCAAGAAAAAGTGTAGATATTTCAAATGGCTTTTGTGATGAAAATTTGCACAATTTTTTATGCTATGGTTAGATCGGGTTGAAATTTTCCTAGTGTGTTCTACATGCTTGGTTCTATAGGGGTAGCTGGCTAAGCCTTAGCCAACGAAGGTCCTCATTTTCATGTCCAAATTAGGCCTAGAAGAAGATGTTCTGGATTTTTCTTTATTTTCCCAGCTATTTTTGGATTCCTTTCCTAGTTAGGTTACAAAATTTTAATTTGATTTGGTTTTAATTAGCTAGGTCGGTTTAGCCCACTATTTAAACAACTTTTTAGTTTATTTCTCGAAACTGTTAAGATTGATTATTCAACAATTTATTAATTTTTTGCTTTAGATTTCTCTCTATAGTTTAGGGTTGTAAACTAAGGGCTTGAAAAACTATAGTTCTTTCTTTCACTATACACTATGTCAATTGATATCAGAGTAGGTTAGCTTGTTTGATGGACATAGACGTTAGTAATAACTTCCCACCCCGCGTTGAAGGAATGGAAGCCATCTGGGACATTATGAGGGCTTGAGAGACGACGTGGAGAACCCTATTATAAAGATTTGATCGATTGGATCAACTGACTAAGGGAGGCACAACTAAGTATCGTAATGAGGAGATGGATGTGCTAAGAGACTTTACTTCAGGGCGAACCACCCCGTATCTATTCTTGCAGACCTATATAGGCATCATGACTACATGGAGAGTGCTGTTTATGTTAGGCGATGCACTCAACCTTTTCATAAACGTGTTCTTAATTTTGATGAAATTCCTTTTTTATAATGGGGATTTTTCAAAGAAAAGATTTAATGGATGGTTATCAGAGTTGTACTTTTTATTGAAGAAAATTCCTAGTTATTAGAAGGGTCAAAGAAGCAAGATTGTGTTCCTCTTGAGGTTGATAGCATTCAAGAGCATATTAACTATGAGAATCATCAAAACAAATCTATGAATACCGAGCATTCTTATGATGCCAAAGAATAGAAAATATTGATAGATGTTGCTGAGGTGAATGCCTATTATAATGTTGTTTAATCAAAGCAAAGTGGGAACACAATATCAGCTACTTAAAACAACGGTGTTATTGCTTATTTTTCATATAGTTAAGATTGATTTATTAAGAACTTTTCAGTTCAGAGTTTTCTCTATAGTTTAAGGTTGTAACTCTAGAGCTTGAAAAATCCTAGTTCTTTCTTTCACTATACGCTGCGTCAAAGCTAATGGATCACGTTTCATTGAATTGCTATTTTATCTTAATTATGTTGAGTTATACCTGAAAAGAGAAATTCATCTAGATGAATCTGTTGACAAACCTAAACTGATGCCTATCTGTTTTGTTAAGAGAAAGGCAGGGAGACTTGAGTGAATCTGTTTCTAGCTTGCTAGCATGTGTGAGGTTCACTTAATATGTTTTAATCATAAGTATAATGGGGATCTTTGTGCACATGTCATAGCCAGCTTGATATATAATTTTGGAAGTACAATTTGCTTACAATCACTGATATTTGTTTGCAGGTATGCCCTGTTTGTTTCACCAAGGTTGGGGTGGATATGGTTGATCACATAACAACAGAACATCGAACCATTTACAAGATATCCTTTTTTTTAATTGGAAATTTTCTATCATTTTACTTGATATTTACTTTTGCTTACTGCATCTTGTCCTTTTACTGCCAGTTGCATTGTTTTTATTTCTTTTATTTAGACTTGAGACCATGTCTGCATCCTTGACTAGAGATTACAGTTTGCAAAAACTGAAACTTCGGAAAGGTGAGTCACATTCAAATTCTACTTTTCTGAAGAAGGAGTTAGAGGATGGATATTGGCAAGCGTTATTTAGTGGATCATCCTCAGTGGTTTCATCCTCCAATTTAGCACCTGATCCATTGCTTTCATTCCTTTGCAATGTACCCCCTGCTGAGAAGAATGAGGGTGCACAGCCTAGTTTATCAAATACAGTGACTGTAGAAGAGAAAAACTCAGATGTGAAACTACTGGAAAGGTTAGGTGTTTGGTTATGCTTTATGACATCATTCACATTTGTGCTAATGTTTGTTCCTATATATATGTTTTGCTGGGGAAAAAACATAAATTCAAAGGGCTAGTTTTTGGCAGGGTAAGTAAAAAACAATATAATAGATGGCAGATGGTTGAAAGAATATATAAGGTAAGATGGGAAGGAAATATTGACAAAGCAACAATCATGGTAAACAAGAAAGCCCTACATTTGATTCCAAGCTCACTGGAACCTTGAAGTTCCTGTGGTTTGATTTATTGTCTTAATGTGGGGATTCATACTAGTATGATTATGATTCTTCAAAGGTTTTCATTTTAATACCGCTACTTGATTGTTTTCTTGCAGTACCAACTCTGATAGTATTTTTATTATTGCAGGAATGATCTCCTATCGCCTTTGTCAGATGAGGAACACATGGAGAAGGCAAGGAGAAGTGAGTGCGTACAGGGACTGTTATTGTCCACTATATTTGATGATGGACAATGAATGAAACACAATATTAGCGTTGTTGGTTGTCAACTTGAGATTAAAACAAAAAGGTCTTAATTGTGAATGCTATGTTGAATATACCTTGTCTAATAGAGCTAGATTAGATGCAGCTCTGAATTGTATCCCGCAATTGTACGTAATCCATGAGGCCAGATCGGAGCCAGAATTTCAAAGCCCCTGTGCTTAATGGAAATTTAGCGTTATTCTTCTAGCAAAATCTCAAATCCCAATCAAATTCCTATTGTGTACACTTTGCCTGTATGGGAAAATCTTGTTTTGAGGATCCTGGTGGTGATTCTGCCTCTAATAATGGGGTTTTAAATGCTGGTTATGATTCATCAATGCATGGCTCTAGGGTGCTTATGACTTGCTCACAAAGTTCGCTTCATGTGATGCTGTCATTCATATCCCAATCTATCACAGAAACAAATGGATATATTTTTTAGTTCTCTGAATTTACGTCATTACATTCCGAACTGTTCTATTTTCAAGGGGTAAAGTTCTCAAAAATCCACTAAATTTACATTAGCCGTGGCGAGCATGTAAACCTACGCAGCCTAGCAAAAAAAAACTAGATCCAAATATGGCCAGCTAAAGAATGAAGTGTAAACTTCAAAGAGCACCTATGACTCTGGGCGAAGCTTCCTCAATAACCATTTCTTTCGCAATTTAACATCCAGTGCCATAAAGGTCTTCGCTTTCAATTCATCCTCTAATAAATCACAGGCATCTAATACAAGGTCTTCGTCCATTTCAGGCAATGCTTGGATAGCTTCAATTACTTTCTCTATAGAGTTGGAGTTTGAGTTTTCATCCTTCCTTTTATCTGATAAAGATGAGACTGCAGTTGCCATCTCACGAAGGGCACTAGCCATGCCATCCTCATCACCGCGGAGCTTTTTGAGGGGAGCAGAATTTGATTGGTTTTCTAATCGACGTTTGTTCTTCTGTGTAGGTGCACTGGATTTTGAAGCTGTATGAGCAGTGTCTGATATACCACCAACTTCATCTCCACTGGAATTTGATGCAGCTGGCGACTGAGAGCCCTGTGGCATTCCACAAGACTTGGCAATCTTGAAATCATTTTGCAGCTCTGCATATTGAGCAGAGAAGTAGTCTCTCTCATCACTGTCTTGATCACAGCATATCGTACACAAATCTTTATAATATGGGATAGGCCGGGTCATGAACTGCCGTGCATCTGTATGGGTCTGCATTTTATCATATCAAAGGCTTTTATAATATTCTTGCTTCAATGCCATACATAATCATCAGCAGTTACCGTTTGACGAGCATCAAAGGCTTTTATACAGCTGCTGTTCAATTTAACAAGCATCAGTTGGTTATGGGTTCCAGATACAGTAAATAGACACGTACCTTGATATAGTCTTGCCAAACATAATCATCAGCAGTTACCATTTGACGAGTGTCATCCCAAGCAAACCCATCTAATTCAAGGAGATTCTTTATAACATTATGCTGCCTTCTCAGAGTTTTGAAGCGATTTTTCAAAACATCCATGTCATAGTTAAAGCCAAACCTAGCATTGAAAGATGCAATCATGTCCATCCATGCTTGTTTCCGGAATACACCATCAATCTGATTTCCTTTCTGCCATTGTTCAAGCATAAGGTCAATGAAATAGCGGTCCATTGGTGGTTGCCAATATGTTCGAGTGCGGTTGCTTGCCATGCTTCCTGTGATATTTGGTGCAGCCTCTTGCACATCATCCCCTACCCCTTTTGTCATAGAGTCATCCACTACTTCTGAAACACATATTCTGTAATCTTCATCAATTGTGATTTCTTGAAGAATTTCAGCAACTCCCTCACTACCAATATTTGGCTGGGTGGTTGTGACTTCTTCATTCTCAGAAGTTAGTAGCAAAGGCAGTGACTCTGGCACATTGTCACCTGGTAACCAACAATCAAGAGACAGTGACGGATTATAAAACTAAATAAATCCTTGAGTCCTTGTGATGCAGACATATTACTGTCAAATACAGCATCAAAGTTGGATTCTTTACCTTTTTTCTCAACAGTTGGATCTCCATATATTAAGCACAAATCACTATAATATGGTATAGTTTTTATTCTGAATGCACGTGCATCTGGATGTATCTGCAACTATAACACATGAGATTTCAAGTATAATAATTCTTTTCAACTTAGCAGAAGTGAGAAGCTTTTCACCTTAATATATTCATCCCAATCATTATTATCAGCCGTCACCATTTGTCGATTCTCATCCCAGCTGAAGCCCTTATATTCAAGGAGCTTCTTGACAGCCTTATACAAATTCCTCAGTGTTTTGTGCCGATTTTTCAAAACATCCTTTTCACATTGGAATTTGAATTTTGCATTGAACAAGTAGGTCATATGCTTCCATGCTTTTTTGCTAAATAGATGATCATCAAACTTGTTTCCATTGCTAACCTGCTCTAGTAGAAGGTCAATAAAATAGCGATCCATTTCAGGGGTCCAAATTGTTCGGAGACGATCATTACCATTTCTGGCTTGGATGCCCATTTCAGCATTCCAAACTGTCCTGCTTATTAAAAAGTTATTAATTAATAGTTAATGCAGAGACAATCTCTTATTTCCAGTCACATTCCTCAAAATATACTACCAAGCATAACACAATAAAGCCATTCTGTTTTCCATGTCAACCTAAACATCCTCAATGTTTGATTCTTAGGTTATTGAAATGATAATCCATGACCTCAAATTGATGAACACGTGCTATTGATTATAATGCACGAACATGAAGATGGTTATGGCACAATACGGTTTCTGTTCACTTAATGATACCAATTTTTCTTAAAGTAGAGGGGGAGGGGGACAGGAAAAAAATTCATATAATAGTAACTGTTGCATTTTTATGTAACAAATCCTAGGGCTGTGTAATTGTTATAGAGAAGTTTTAAGAAAAAGGGAGAAAAACAGAAAAGGGGTGAAAGAACAGAGAGGATATACGGAAAACAAAACTTTGTAATTTTCATTCACTGATTCTTTATATTAAGAAACCGTATATAAATGCACTAAAGACTTGATTCCAAAGTTTGAGAATAGAAACTTTGAACACGCTCTACGCCAGATGTTTCCACCCCATCACTAGGAATGGTATATTAATTCCTATAGTTAAATAGGTTATAATGCCCCCTTGCTTCATTTGATCCTTGTTCCCAAGGATCATAGGTTGGGAACTTGAAATAGGGTAAATGTGTTAGCAAAGAAAGCAAGTTGAAGGCCTCTTTGCTTACTTGTCATCTTCATTATGTAGCTTGCCATCGTGTATCTACTGTCAGTTTAGGTCCTTGGAATGTGTTGTCCTTAACAAACTTTCACCTTTGCTTTTACAAAGATTTATTTCAGGCCCAAAATTCCCCACCAGGATTTAAACAGGAGGACAGTTAGATAATAAAATGTAAAAAGTCTATAAACTTCAGGCCAAACTTCGAGGACAGCAGGAGCGCCAACAAAAACTACACAGAATGTTTCATGGGCATCGTCCTAAGACCCAAATGCTGGAATTGGAAACTCTAGCTTAAAGCTTTGAACACGCTACCAAAATAATCCCGATCAATAGTGCAAGCAAGCAAGGAGGGCCATAACATAGCTCTTGTAATGAGGGGAGGGAGGAAGACATTTTGAAGATGTGGCCTCTTCCCTGTCAAATGGTCCTTAAAACAGGTCTGCAAACTTCCAATGCCATACACCATGAACTCATTCAAGAGTTGCACTTGCTCCACCATAATGACACTTACACCATGAACTGATTCAAGAGTTGCACTTGCTTCACCATAATGACACTTACACCATGAACTGATTCAAGAGTTGCACTTGCTCAACCATAATGACACTTACACCATGAACTGATTCAAGAATTGCACTTGCTCCGCCATAATCACACTCCATTTGCATACTATTATCAAACTATAGTAATGTTAGCCATATTCTTCATATGCAAAAGGAACATATTCCATTAATTCTCACAAGCAAGGGCTTATTATTCATAATCCAACTAACATGGTAAAAACAAAATGCATCTCCTCTTAGACTTGTAATCAAAACCCCACACCACTCCAAACCACTCGGTGGGTTTTTGTTCAGGGAGGAGGCCATTAGGTGCCATCTGTTAGTTACATTCAGGCCAATTCATACTGCCACGACAGATTGCAAAATCACCAAGACCAGTCACCTGGTACTTCATCTGTTCGTTCTAAGTTTACAGGCTCAAATGTATAGAACCAAGCATTTAGTTTGTGTATGTACAGATGGTTTCTGTTACGACTAAAGAAAATTACGAAATTTCCTCATCGTTTTCGATCTATCTTCTTTCCCTTTTCCTCTTCATCTTACTTAACCTGTGACAACCCTAAAACCCTAGGACCATCTTCAACTATTAAGTGATATTTGAATCAAACAGAAACAGATAAAGAAGCAATAACTGTTGGGGGAGAAGGTAGGAGCACAAAGAGCCGATAAAATATTATATATATAATCTAACAGAGCATGAGTTAGAGAGAAGGAATTAGTCAAAACGCACCTGGGACGGGGAGATGTCGTGTAGGGACGGATCTCGGTCAGGGGTTTCTGCAAGTTAAATCAGGGATAGGGCTTTTCATGGATAAGGGGGGAATTGAAATGGCGTTCCCGTTGGAATGCAATGATAACCTAGATAGGGTTATCACGATTTTGACAAGCATATCACAATCCAATCAGGAAAATTAATATTCTTATTTATTTTATCTTATTATTTAATAATTCAATTAACTATCTCATAATTATGCTAATTATTATATACTCGCAGCTTACATTATTGTCTTTCAGGAAAAATAAATATTATTTACTTAGCACCAAATAATTGGGATTCGATTAGTACATCATAAGAAATTATCTTATCTTTTGCAATTTAGATAATTGCTCTGTAATTATAATTTTTATATACAATTATGTATAATTTCAATAAAAACAATTATTGTTACGTCTTTCAAAAAAAGAAAATATTTAAGCATGAATTGATAAGTATTTATTTATACTTATTGCATCTTAAACACTATCTTATTAGTTTATAAATTAAAAGACATTATAATTATACTTTATTGAAATGTTTAGGGGAGATATTTATTAAAATTATATTCTTATTTTCTATTTGTATTTTCGTTTTTCATCCCATCTCAAGTTATCATGCCATCTCATGAAGCATATATTATTGATTATCAAACAAAACCTTATTATACATATTAATAAATTAATCTAAAAAATCTAATGAAAAACCCACAAATGAGAAATGGGTTGGATTTTTTTTTAATTTTTCTTGAGATATTTGATAAAACTTGTATTTAATTTATTATAATTATAATTATAATTATTAAAAAAAACTAAAATATGTGGGATGTAGAAGCTACTGGACTTTCTTTATAAAATGTTTTTTTTTTAAAGAAAACTAATTTTTTATTGATTAATTTATTAATTTACAAATTAATTTAAAAATATAAAAAGGCAAGTAGTCAGGTGTGACTATTAAAACATATAATACGTTAACACATGCACAAACCTTAGCAATTATGCAATAATTAAATAATGCAAGTTATGGTTTTTTTAAGGATGAAATTGAAACCCTGGTGGTTATAAAACAAATTAAATAATCAACGTGACCCCAATAAATAGGGTCATGTTTGGTTGGAAATTTCATCCATGTCCTTTACTGAATATTTTCAGCCTTGAAACGTCAAACTTAACATAACGCCATTCTAATACGATCATCAAGCGCCGTGTGTTACATGGACACCGAAGATTGCACTCATATTCTTAAATAATAATAAAAAAAAAAAACAACAACAAATATTTGTCAGCATTCAATAAACAAAACCAGTTTGGTTTTGCTGCAAACTGTCAATAAGTAAACACTAAACTATTTTAATGTGTTTGGTATTGGGTTTTAGCCTATTTACCAAAAAAAAAATTGAATTACTTTTTTCTTTAAACTAATTTTTTAAATATTTTTAAATTATTTTGATGTGTTAATATTAAGAATGAGTTTCAAAAATAAAAAAATTATTTTAATATATTATTAAGTAAAAAAACACTTTTAAAACCAATTTTTACCATTCTCAAACATTCATCGGTGATGACTAATAAACTACAATAATTTCTTTGAATTTTTGTTTTGTTTTTTAGCACAATAAAAATTTTTAATAAAGTACTCCAATGTAGAAAATATTTGGAGATATAGCCCAATTTCACTAGTCACAAATGGCAATTGCGATTCTCATGTCATAGTTGTCATCAAAAACTTTTACTTTACATTTTTCATATATGCGAATCACAAATATCATTTATAACTTCACTTGAAATTTAAACTTTGAAACTTTTTTTTTTCTTCTTGTTTCCACCCCTTCTTTCTCTCCTTTTACAACTATTATTCTTCTCCTTTTACCAAATTGAATGATCTTCCTTTCCTTTTCTCTCTTTCTCTCTCTCCTTCTATAGCTAAAAGACACCTACAGTGGCACCACATCACCCATCTCTCTCTCTCTTTTTCTCATTGTGTGCTTCTAGATTGTAGGCCATCTATCTCACTCTTTAGCGCAGTTAATTAATTTTCTAGCCAAAACATCTATCACTAGTCACCATCACCACTCACATTCTATAGTTAGAGGTATTTGAACATTTTCCCTCTATCAATTTAATGTAGTTTATGGTAATATGTGTTAATTTGATTTTATAGAATGTTAAAATTTTGAATTAAAGATTAGGTTAATTAGATATGACTTAGCTAATAATTATGTTATTAGATAAAATAATCAATGATTTTGAGTTGTTGTTCACTGTGAATCAATAAAATTATTCTGAAAGAGTTAGTGTTGATTAGGTTAAATTATGGATTATATCGAATTACATATAAAATAATAAAAATGCATGAATTTGATTAATAATTTTGTTATGATAGCAAAATTTTATGAATATAGGTGTATATCGATTAATTTGATGAATTTAAGTTTTATTCGATTATATTATTGTCATAGCTCTGTTGATAAATTATGCACTTTGATTAACCCCAATATATTAATAAATTAAAAATGTATTTTGTTATGTTGTCTGACAGAATATCTTGTAATTTAAGAATATTATGCTTCTATGATAGTATCATTATAAATACTGAAAATGGTATCACTTATAATGAAAGAAGTCATGAATTCCTAACGGCTACATTAGACATGTCCTTTAACAATTTATCTAGAATGTTTTGTGATTGACCTAGTTGGAATATGTTTGAAATAGAAGTTGAATTTACTTGAAGGATATTGCAAACTAGGGCCAATCAAGCTCGTTATATCGATGTACCAATATTTAATGATGAGAGTATGAATTCAATGTTTAGATTTGTAGGGATTAATATGTTGGAGTTATACTTAAATAGTAGATCTAGACGATGAAACTCTTTTAGTATGAAGTTGACTTGAGTTTCAAATAACTGTTAGAGAACCACAGGGCATCATGAGCAGCTAGTCCATTTAGGTTAAGTGGTAATACAAGTAAACAAATATTAGTGTAGGAAGTTATTAATACAGAATCTCAACTAGGTATGACATTTACTTCATATTACTACGAAGAATCTAAACTAAGTAATGAGAAAAATGATTGTCACATTGATAAAGTTGAGGTTGAGGAGGAAGATGGAGATGTTGAGTTAGTTGAGCCTATCACTCAATACATAGCTTCTCCTATTCATAAATTTAAGGTTATGAGTATAGATGTCCAATACAGATGTAATGACTAGGTTAATAATAATAGGTATTTGGACTTATTAGTTGATGAATTAAAAATTAGGAAAAAATTCAAAGACAAGTCTGAATATATTAATATGGTAAAATAATAACATATAAAAAAATTATTTTAGTACACAGTTCATAATTCAACTAAAACTTATGTTCAATTGCATTATATTCAAGAACCAGTTTGTAAATGATATTTACATGGAGAGTATCACTAAAGGTTTAATTCATAAGAAGTTTCAAAATTAAAAGGGTCACAATTATATCAAAATCCTTTTATTTTGCAACACCATTATCAGATTGACTCAGATCTAATTGTTGAGGCAATGTTGACAATCGTTATCGCATGTGTACGACATCACAGTGATCATCCTTCTAGATTAGGGTTATCGAGGTAGATGTGAGTGTAAATAATAAAGAAATATTATCCTTTATTAGTAAAAAAAATAGTAAAAAGAGTCGCCACTTAGTATTATGAACACTAGAAAACCTAATGGTCTATAATAATCTGGGTAAGAGGACTGGTTGTGCAAAGAAAAGATATATAAATCCCAATGCACCCTATCTATGGTCTACTTTGTTGTTTGTTCTAAATCGTGTTTATATTTATTAGTCTATCTATGGTTCGAGAAAAGTCTTTCTCAGTAAGGAAATCCTTATCTCATCAAGTAAAAACCTAGTCATTCTAAAGTTCAAAATAATTCATCAAGTAAAAACCTAGTCATTCTAAAGTTCAAAATAATTCATCCAAGGTTTAAGAAAAGTTATCCTCAATAATGAGATTCTTATTTTATCAAGTCAAAACGTAACTATTCTAAAGGTCAAGAAATAAAAAGATTTTTATTTCAAATTTTAACCAAATTCTAATGGATAATTGCAAATTTTTAATTTTTTTTCATAAGAAAACAAACATGAAAATTTCAAAATCTGTTCACATGCAAGCATTTTTTTTTATATTTTTGAAATGAGGGAATTTTTTAATTCTTTTTGTATTTTTTTGGGAATTTCAGAGAAAAACATGTATTTTTTAATATCGGGTCCATATCTTACAATATAAATATATAGCCTAATATTAAAAAAAAAATCATTGGAAAAATATATGAAGGACTCACAAATAAATTTAGAATGATCCCTGAATGTTTTTAAAAAAATTTGAAAAAAAAAAAAATTAAAGGTCTTTTTATGAGATAATAAAATGAAAATAAGTTAAAAACTAACAGAAAGGCATAAAGGTTTATTTGTCAAACACATCCTTAGCCTAAATATTAGGCTGGTTAGGCCTTAAGCCCAAGCTAAGCCATTTTGTTAGGCTGATTGAAGGCCTAATTATTTTTTTTTATATATATAAGGTTGGGTTGGACCTAGCCTAGCCATATAGGCAAAGCTGAGGGTCCAACCCATCTTACGCTTTGTTGGAAAAAGCTAGCAACTGCAAGACATGAATTTATTCATATTTTCCATACAATAAAAAAGCAAAGTGTACAAGGAGACAGATTACTTAACTTTAGGGTGTTGTTTGGCTGTCATTGCTAGTCTACCTTAAAGTAGTGGAGATGCTAATGGATATTAGAGTGATTTGTTGTTGGTATGTAAAGAAGACCACCTTTGTTATTGTTGTTATGCACAATCAAAATAGAGAAAAGGGAGTGCAGGATGAGGCACCTCTTGAATTGGTTGTCTAGCATTCTTGTTGGTAATGTAGGTGATGGTACGACCAAGGAGGGAGGCATTGGCTTAGTGTTCTCTACAGAAATAAAAGCTAAAGTTATAAAGATGTTGAGCTATTGTTGGTCATGATGTAGAGAAGATGATGTTACAAAAAGGAAAAACACTACCGGTGGTGGAGAGAAGATTGTTATTAGAAATGCAGCTTGTTATAATGTTGGTTGGATAGTTTCTAATTCACTTAGAGGAATTGTTATTGGGAGACTAAAGATTGCGGTTTATCATCTTATAGAAAAAAAAGGCTATTTTTTTTTGTTATTGGGTTTGGGTATTTTGGTAGTCTGAAAATAGAGGAAAAGAGTATTGGTAGAGATAATGGTTTTTGGTTTTTTAGGAAAGAGTTGGAAATTCTCTCTTTTTTACTAAAGAAAAGATCTCATATTTCTAGAAGATAAAGGAGGTTTATTGGCTCCCATTTGAAACCAAATCTTGATCATTCAACCCTATAGAATTAATTATAACCATGGTTAAAAACCCAACAAATTATACCTCCAAACTATGTTCACAACAACTAGTTGGGTCTGTGACTTTAAACAAGTATCGCAGCGATTCCAAGTATGACAAACTGGCGATTATTGGGTTGGCCTTGAAGTACAATGTCAAGTGGTAAAGAGGATGTGTTTTTTATCCTATTTGGTAAAGAAAACATGCATTAAATAATTCTGCAAAGCAAGGTTATAACCAACCTTTTTGCTAGAAAAATGAAGAAGAAAGCGAATAATGGTGCCAAAATAGCATTATTTTATTCTTTCTTTAAAATAATCCTTGTTTTTCTAGTTTTGTTGAATTCTCTCAATTTGGATTGATTTCTCTTGATTTTTTTTTATTAAGTCCTTAGTCATGTTGATTTTTACCTTTAATATTTGGTGCCTGTTGCAAAATGATCTCTGATCTAGAATGTCTTCAATTTTATCCTCAATTATCCTTTAAATTTTTAAATTTTTTAATTTTACCCCTGATTTCAGTCAATTTTAGCTCTTAAATGTTCGTGCCTCTTTTAACTTGATCCTTAGTTTTGAAATTTATGATTTTACTTTTAATTGACCTTCAAACTTCTAATTTCTTCAATTTCACCGCTGTTTTCAATTAAGTTTGGACCCTAAATTTGTATTCCTTTTACATAAAGGTTTTTGGTCTTGAATTTCTTCAATTTAACTCTTGATTGACCAATAAACTTTGATTTTCTTATAATTATGTCCCTAATTTCAAATAATTAAGCTTAAAAACAATAATATAGTCCTCTAAAATTGCAATCTTTTTAATTAAGTTCAAATTAAACTTGTAGACTTAAGTTTTCAGCAATTAAGTCCATAATAAAATTACTTTAACCTATTAAAAATTTAATGAAGTCCTTACACTTAATTATTTCTTTTAATTTGACCTAAATTCATTTTTAAAATTTAATTAAACTTTTAATTGGGCTCATGATTAAATTAAATTGGCTAATTTAAAGTCTCACTAAATCCTTAAACTTAATTCTTTTTCAAATTCATCCAATAATTATTTGATTTGACCTTGTATTTATATTATTTTTTGAACTTGGATATAATTGGGTTCCCAATCTTGTTTAAAATTCTAGCTTAGTACCCCCATATATTGAAACCCTTCTCAATCTGCTCTTTCCAATTTGCCAATATATTTTATTTTATTTTATTTATTTCTTTTCATTTTTTAAAAGAAAATGGTGATTTTGGGGGAAAACCAAAAATTAAGTTATGACAAGTATGAAGGGATTTAAATATAAGTGTTACAATGAAGTGTTACAATGATTCAAGGTATTGTGCAAATGAATTATAAGCACAAAATCTCCAATTGAAAGACGTGGATGGATAAAAAGAAAATATTAAAGTGATTATTTGATACACATAAATAGTTATTTTAAAACCTACCTAAAATGTTATTAGCCATCAGATATTCAAATATAGGAACATCTGTCATTAGGGATCATAAAATAGTTGATGGCGATAAGGCAACATTTGGAAGAGCATTTTAGTTATTTGATGCTTTAATTAATGAGTTTCAATACTGACATCCTCTAATTAGTATTGATGATACTCACCTTTAATTAGTATTGACAATACTCACCTTTATAGTCAGTACAAGGCAAAGTTATTGGTTGTAGTTACTTATGAATCAAATAATAGAGTTTATCCATTGTGTTTGACTATTGTAAAAAAAAAGATGAATAATAATTGGAGTTGGTTTTTAAATTTACGTCATTGATATGTGATTGATGGTCACACCAAGTTGTTTATTATATCATATAAATATGTGATGATTAAGAATTCTATAACATAAATTTTTCATGAGCTTATTAGATATCATTGAAATTGTTCACAACATTTTGTGAGTAACTTAAACACTAAGTTAACAAATATTGCTTTGAAAAATATGTTGCATATGATGTGTATAAATCCTCCTAAAAAGGAGTTTGACATTTTATTTTAGGATTTTGTGTAGATTGATGATAAGATTAAAGCATGTTTAAAAGTTAATCTAAAAAAAAAATAGGCATTGTCATATGATTCTGGTTGTCATTGTTATGGCAATATGACAACAAATTTGTTAAAGGTTTTTAATGATGTTTAAAAAACTCTACGTAGCTTACCTATATTGGTTAATGTAAACAATTTATTTTAGTTGTAATAAATATTTTATGAAGTGCAAAGAAAAAGTTGAAGATTTTTTGAATCATGATGTATTGTAACTTTTAAATGTCATAGTTGAAATACTTGCTGATGAGACAACTTCTAGATCACACTTGATATCTCAATTTGAACTTAGAGGCGAGATATTTCAGTCTAAGATACCTCTAATAATTGGTGTTACACGAGAAGTGTGGAAAACAATTAACATCAATAAAACAATTTATATTTATAGCAAATGCAATTGTATAATCGATCATGTTCACACTTAATTGCATATTACACTTTACAAAATGTGAATTATGTGTAATTTATTGATAATTTCTACTTTAACTTATTGTATAAAAATACATATAGTCATCATTTTCAACCCTTGCATAATATACTGTTATAGCCTATATATGGTGGTCCAAATGTATATAAATGCTTAACTAGATGGTGAATGAATAAAGGTCAAAGGAAATCCACTCATCTACATAATGAGATGAAAACTATTTATAATTATTATATTTTAAGATTAAATAGAAATGAATTATAACAGAAAAACTTGTAAAACTAGATAATATGTGGTATTTTTTTGTATTTATTTTAAATTATATTATCATCAATTTTTTTTATTAAACTATATAGATATTTAATTGTATTATAAAGACTAATAATTTACTGATATAGAACATCAAGAGAGATATGGTTCAGACTAGAGAAAGTTGGACTACTTATAAAAATGCTAACAAACATGACCATTTTATTATTAAGGTATGATTTAATGATGGTTATGTTTTGTATATGCAACATTACCATTGTTTTGATGATATTTGAAGTGGAAAGATTAAATAAATATTTTATTTAATTATTGTGAATTATTAAAATTTTTAAAAAACTAAATTATTTGATTTTCAAAATAGTGATGGAGTAACACCCAACAATATGTCTCGATGAAGTTGCATAAGCGTCTCCACTTATTTGTTAATTATATTAATTTTTTAATTATGCATTAATTATAATATTAGTTAAACGATAAAAACACGAGATACATACTCTCCATATACATGTTTCAAAATGTCACCGTATTGACCATTCTTTTGAGAAATAAAACTCTCGTGATAGGATATGGAGGGTCAATTTACAAAGATACTTGGTCTGATTATTTATTAAGATAATTGCCTCCAGATAGTGTTTAGAGTGGCGGCAGCATAAAATTGACGTTGCTGTACATTTTAATGCCCCCGCGAAGGTTAAAGAAAGCCTCACGTTTTTAATTCCGGATCATCTCTTGAAATTCAATAATAAAATCCACACAGGAAACTGAATCTCTCTACTTTGGTTGTTCCTCTCTCCCTTCCTCTCCTACAATGGAATAACCCAACAATAAATGCTTTCCTCGACCTTATCGCATACCTTCTCCTAATTCGATTTCTTCGATCCCTTATTAACCACAGAAAAAACCCCAACTAGCAATCAAAACAGGGTTTCATCTTCTGGCCATGCGACTCTGGCTGTCTGCAAATTCCCTCTCCAGAGAGGATTCCTTGTATTCTTTCTCTAATTCTCGAGTCTCTGCTTTTTTTCTTTTCACATGAAATGTCCTCCACCGATTCTCATGCCCATCCTCATCCTAATCCCAAGCAATGTCTTCTCTGCAATGCTGGCGCCGGTGCTGCTGCCGGTACTCTTACTTCTTTCTTTTCTCTCTGGCCTAGATCAATTAATTGAAATATTGATGCTTTCTTTTTTAATTTGGATTCAGGGGTTATTGCCGCTACATTCGTCTGTCCTTTAGATGTTATCAAAACTAGGTTTCAGGTTCATGGCCTGCCAAAACTCGATGTTGCTGCCAATAGTTTTAAAGGTTTGATTTTTTCTTAAAAAAATAAAAATAATTGATCTTTGAAATTCTAACAGACGCCAAAATTGAATTAGTTCCTTGAAGATTTGCATCCGTGTGGTTTGCTTATGAATTACAGAAATTCTCTTTGAATTTTGGTCAGGGAGTCTTATAATTAGTAGTTTGGAACAAATATTCCAGAGGGAGGGGTTGCGTGGTATGTACCGGGGGCTTTCTCCAACCGTGCTCGCACTGCTTCCTAACTGGGCTGTAAGTTGAAGCCTTACCTCAATTTAGTTCTCATAGTGAGTTTTGTTTCGAACTTATGTTTTGTACATCACAACATTTAGTTATTGTTATAAAACAGAAGCACTTGAGTGGTTTCCATGCTAGTTTGTGTGAAGTGTATGATTATGTTTGCAAACATTTTTAACTAAATCGGAGCTTTATTATGAGAATTTGACGAGGGCATGGCACAGCATATCTATAAACTATTATGCGATTAAATTTGTTTGCGTTCTTGTAAGATGCTGAATTTTAGAAACGTGGTGAGTGGAAATATGAAGGAAGAAATAATCTATTCACAGACTGAATCAACAAAACAATGATTAACTTGTCGTAACCCTCAATCTAGAAGTCATTGGTGAATTCATCTCTACAGCACAGTCAATTTTCAGTGTCACCGTGCATTGTTTCTTTTAGGTACTTCGTTGACTTGATTCTGTATCCTTATAATAAACAATCACTAGTGAGAACTGAGGCCCCAGGATGAATTTTGAAGATAATGAAATATATTTGGTCCAGAATTAAAATATTTGATTCTATTTTCTCATTTCCCGTAGCATTTCCGACTTCCTTTTCTTGTAGATCATGCTGCCTTAAATTTTCTTCTTCCTAATGATCTAGGTTTTTCTTTTACAGGTTTATTTTACAATCTATGAACAGCTCAAAAGCTTTCTTTGTTCCAATGGTCAGTGCTAATTTGTTACTTTCACTAGTCATTAAACAAAGCTTCATTGCTGCTTTCTTTTCTCCCCTGTTTCATAGTTTCTCTTAACATTTATCTCACAGTACCTTTTTTTTTCTTTTGTGTTAATGAGCCTGTGATTGTGTTGCTTGTGTAGATGAAGGTCATCATCTTTCAATAGGTGCTAATATGATAGCTGCTTCTGGTGCTGGAGCTGTAACAACTATTTTCACAAATCCTCTTTGGGTTGTAAAGACAAGACTTCAAGTGTGTGATTTTTGCTCATGTCTTATTTTGTCTATTATTATAAAAATATGTGCTGGTTAATCTAGCACTTACCAACAGAAGCATCTATGGAATTTTAGGTCAAGCTCCTTTATTTAATACACCTTGTAGATTTAGCAGGATGCAAAAACCTATAGCTCATTTGAGTCATGCTTCTTCTTTTTTGTTTCCTTGCTGAACATACCATGCTCCCACCTATGATGCTCATTCAAGGAGGATTAGCCAAGTGTGGGCTCATGGCGGAGAGGAGAGGAGAGGACCTTCTCTCGAGTTCCCATTTGTTATTATTTTCTGATGCATAAGATGTCTTAGTTGTCCAGTCAACACTTCAGTGTGCTTAGGAGCAACAATTTTGTTGTTTTAATTTAGTTGCTTGTGATTATTATTTTAGTTTTTGTTTATTTTATGTGATATGGTTTTGCAATATGTACCTAAGTCATGACATTGAAATTTGTGCATTGTACAAGATAATGGTAATTAAATCTTCTATACATGCAAGTGACTTGTTCTAGTGTGGAAAGTGAAAAAAATAGTGGATGATTGCATATTTCAAGGTGCTGAGGTGGTCAGCATTCACATTGTTTTGTTTGCTTCTGTTCTGCAGACTCAAGGAATGAGACTTGGTGTTGTTCCATATAGGAGTACACTGTCTGCTTTGAGAAGAATAGCTTATGAGGAAGGCATCCGTGGGTTGTACAGGTATTGAATTCTTCAATGAATATCATTGGACCGTGTTAGGTATTTATATCTAAAGTTTGAAGATGAGTTTTAATAATACTTAAGTTTTTTTATGCGGCAATCAGTGGTCTTGTGCCTGCATTGGCTGGTATCAGTCATGTTGCCATCCAATTTCCAACATACGAGAAGATCAAAATGTACTTGGCCAGCCGAGGTGATTTATAACTGGTTTTAATCTCTTAGTAATTTAAAACAGGAAAGAATTGTTTTTAAGTTATTTTTTCATTTCAGATAATACCGCAATGGATAAACTAGGTGCACGTGATGTTGCTGTTGCCTCATCAGTCTCCAAAATATTTGCTTCAACACTAACATATCCACACGAGGTATGTTGTTTAAAAAATGGTCTGATTTCTTGAGTTAATATATATGTTATCACTGATCAGCATGAAAAATAGAAACATCATGGATGTTCAGCTGCCTTCCCACCTCTCCCCCTCCTTTCTCCAAGGTTCAGGCAGCGCTGTAGCCTTTCAGTGGTCTTCTTTCTGGATTTTACTTGTTTTTGAAGAGGAAAAATTTTGGACTGTCAAATATTTCTTGCTTGTAACTTGAAGTTCTATTCAGTTTTTGAGCAATCAGAATCATACTCAAAATGCCTTGTCTAAGCTGCCAGTAACTGTTGAATCGATGATAAGACTATCATTATATAGGATTTCACAATGAATTGTGCAGTCACTTTTATCCTAAGAAAAAGGAAAAAAAATCTTATGATGTTTCTTGCGCTCATAAGCTTTCGTGGGTGGGAAGAATCAATTACCATTCAAGTTTTAGTTTTATGAGCATGTGACCTGGTTTGGAAGATATAAACAATAGATAAAGATGAGAAATGTGCTCACTGACAAAAAATTAAAAAAAAAACCCTGAATGCTGATACTCAAGGACTTCATTTAGAAATCCTGTGAAGTGAAGAGAGATAACTTTAAAAAATGTTCTCTTATTTCATTTCCTTGCCAAAAAATCATGCAGTAAAAGCTATCCCAAATACCTCCATTGCCTATATAGAAACCACAGGCCCTTCGAGCTATTAACTTCTAGCAAGCTACTTATATCTCAACAGAAAGCCACAGCTTCATGCACCAGCTCCCCTAAGCTTCTTGCTTGTTTTCTACGTGACAGTAAATTGTTGGTTGCTAGTCGTCTTTGCTTGACAGAAACACTAACATACAAATTTATTCTCACATGATTGTACAGGTCTTTGCTTGACAGAAACACTAACATACAAATTTATTCTCACATGATTGTACAGGTAGTTCGCTCAAGGCTTCAAGAACAAGGCCACCACTCAGAAAAGCGTTACTCTGGTGTGGTCGATTGCATAAAGAAAGTATTTCAACAAGAGGGTCTCCCTGGATTTTACCGAGGGTGTGCCACCAACCTTATTAGAACAACACCAGCTGCTGTTATTACATTCACCAGCTTTGAGATGATTCACAGATTTCTTGTTACCCTTTCCCCTCCTGATCCACAGCCTCAGACATTGTGAAGATGGATTTTATTTGAGAATATTGCGTGGATAGATAAAACTTGCATTGCCTAGAATTTGCAACATGGAAGAGCAGATGAGGTTGGTCAGCGTCATGATGATACCTTTTCTAGATCATACCTATGTATTCATTATTGTCTCAGGTAGTTTTTAGAAATATTGGATGGCATTGATGCCCACATCCCGTAGCGTAAAATCTGCAACATGAAGTTATCAGAAGGGAGTGGATATTATGTTAAACTGACAGTGATAATGACGATAAAAAGGGATACTGTATGAATTTTTCGTAGGAACATTATTTTATGAATAATATTTAATAATGAGAAATCATTTAACGTTGTCTGCTGAAGATTTTTCATGCTGTACACCCACATTTATTTGCTCCCGTGCTATAAAACATGTTGCATAAAGATTGTACCTTTCATGTGTATGAAGGCAACTGAACCTGAACAACTAGTTGCGGCATGCTGAAATACCCGTAAGAGTGGGTTTGTTATCTTTAGTGAGTAGCCCTCGTTACTTTGCAATGACACACCAACTTCACAAGTGATTGCCAAGCAATCGAATGGGCGAGCGTTGAAAAGTGGCCATAATTCATGCAATGAAGGGGAACAAGAGAAACCCTGGATCAATCCCTGTTTCTCGTGGAAATAAGTTTGCATCCAGTAACTCATTTCAGCAGCTGCGGGAACCACAGTTACAAGAATAAACGCTATATCTTTTTGGTGTAGCTGGATTGCAGTTCAGGGAAGGACTGGGAGTGTTTGAAGGGTAGAGAGTTAAGCCTGTCATCAAGCCTAGTATAAGATTTTCCCACATTGGATCATGTAATTGGCCCTAAAAGGCATGCTTGCATTTGTGCGCCCTCGAATATAGAAATGGCTGCCTTCTCCAAAAAAAAAAAAAAAAAACGAAAAAAAAAAAAAAAGAAAACGGGAAAGTTGTTGGCCTGGTTTTGTAAATGGGCAATGTTTTGACCTTTCGAATGCTACTAGCGTCCATAGCCATAAGTTGTAAAGCTCCACACTGAATTTGGATTTCTGCGTGGGCAAGAAAACAGGAAAGTTGTTGGCCTGGTTTTGTAAATGGGCAATGTTTTGACCTTTCGAATGCTACTAGCGTCCATAGCCACAAGTTGTAAAGCTCCACACTGAATTTGGATTTCTGCGTGGGCTGCCAAAGGATCCGATATTAGCAGGCTTTGTAATAATCACTAAGGATCCGTTATCGGCTTTGTATTAAGTTGCTGCTGGCATGGATTGTTATTACAGTTTGCCAGTTTCAGACCAAACAACCAGATGTACAGATTGAGCCAAAGGATCCTCTAGCTTTGGTAAAATTATGTTGTCTGAATAACGGGATTCCATAATATTATCTGAAAACGAAGGAGACACGAAGGGTGGAAAGAATAGGAAAGGATGGCATTGGTTGGATAACTCAATTGTCTAATCACTCAAAAGTCCATATATTCGTGATTGGAAAAAGTCGGTTTAAAGTTTGAAGGGTTTGGCTCAACAGCTTCCCAGCAAATTAAAGCTTTATTATCATTCAGACTAAGATCCTTGTCCCATCGAGAGGATGAATTATGCTTCCCTTGCAAAGATATACCCCACTGAAAAGCTCGAGGGCTAAAACAATGAACGTGATTCGAAAAATCTTCTCCTCTTTTCTGTTCCTTAATGCCAGTTATGAGTGTGATAATGAAGGGGATAGTGCCCATAATTTGACAACTCATTAGCTGAAAAAGGGAATCCTATGAGCCTCATCTCTTCATTGGAAGCTCAACCCAACAGTGTTAGAGCCTTGAGGTCAATTAAGGTTGTAATCAATAAAGACTTTTCTTGACGTTCTACGTGCAAGAGAAACTCTCTTGTTTTTCCCCATTTTGTTGGAAAACTGGATTTATGTAAACTTGCTAGAAGCAAGGAAGCTGAGCCATTAGATGTGATCAAAAGCTAGCCGGCCACCGCACTTTTCACAGACGAGGCTAAGCTGATAGAAAAACGGCATTCCATGAAGCGGATCATGAATGAAGAAGAATAGGCAAAACTACAAAAGCCTTAATTTCAACTTGGTGGTATTGCAACAGGTGCCATGCCTCAGTATATAATAGGAGGGCATGGAAGATAAAGGACTGCCCTTTCATTTCTCGCAATAAAAATAGCACACAAGGTGCAAGGAGTGCAATGGTTTCATGATTTATTGGGAATGCTGGTTGCCCCACCCATAATCATAAAACCAAGGAAAAGGAAAAACCTATGATGCTCCTCTGCTCTTCTTCTCTTTATGCCTTATACTTTTAATGTCCTATATATTTGATTAAGGTTAAGCCAAGATTTTAAAACAGGAACCACTTGGTTGCAAACTCATGAACTTTAGTTTAGTCTCTTAACAAGCTGTCCTTTCTTGAGTGTAAAGGCTTGACCTTTTCCATATCCTTAAAAATGTTATTACGTGAGATTCGTTCAGTAGTTTGCAGCTATACTTTGCTGTTAGATTTCGCTGGTGTTTACTTTCCAGATGGAATTGCGATAAATATTTTCCTTTTCGACTTTCTGGCCAGCAAAGAACAATAATTGTAATGATTGCAGGGTGCCTTTAGCTCTGCCATGGCATGGCCACTGTATGTTCTCTTTACTAAGCTTCAATACCTCTACAGAAAGCCTAGAGTTACGGGCTGTTCTCATGATGCAAAAGTATACTTAGCGAATTCTTTTATAAAAGAAAAAAGCATCTTGCTTGTATCTTGCTCGTACTGGCCCAGTTCTTTCTTCCTTCACTAGTTACACAATACATTCACACATCTGGCCGACTCCGGTTCCTCAACCTAACCAAAAATAACGTGGAAATAAATTATTAAAAAGAATTGTGAGTATTAAGACGAGGATTTCAGTCATGTGCTTGGACAAGATGAAGCATAGGATCGATCCCATTACATGATGTGGCTCGCCATCTTCTGGGCATGAATCTGCACCAGAAAGCGATGTGCACCTTCTTTGTAATCGATGACTAAAATCATTCTAAGAAGCCAGAGGTCAAATTTGTGGGTTCACCAAACATGTGAAGCTGATAATTAAGGGGAAATGAAGGAAGGATGATTGCTAGTTTGATAACTTCGACAACTGAAATCTCTGCCTCAAGTTTAATTACAGCATTTGCAATAATAGTTCAACAATTAACTGCCTTTTGTGTACTATATAGGAATATGATTAGGAACTTAATTTAATTTCCTTTTTTAACATTTTCTTCATTAAAGTGAAGGTTTGGTGCTTGCACAATTATGCTTTGGCCATAAAGACATTAGAGATTCTTTTGAGATGGAGATGGAGACCGTGGGACACAGAGAAAATGTTTTTATATATTTTTATTTTATTTTGAAAGGAAAAGAAATTTATTCTAGATTTATCTTATTAATATATTTATTTTATATTTTTATCTCAATCTCTTTAATCAAATAATTTTTTATTTTTATTGTCTTGTATTTTCTATTCGGAGATATTAATTAAATGTTATCTAAGATGCATGAAGTATCATGTATGCTCATTTCTTGGATAGTATGGAGAATGAACCAGCTGTATAGGTATCTCTTTCAAATGAAATCACATGCTGTGGCTTCAAACTGAATTTTTACCATAATCTAATAGAACATGAAAAAAATAGTAATCAAATTTCAACAAGGATAAATTTGGTTTGACTGGTTATATTTTAAGGAAAATGTTCCAAGCTTGCCAAACTAAGAATGTCGAGGTTGTCATTCAGTTTTAGCCTAGAGACTAGTTTATTGGCATGTGTTTTGCTATGGTCGGGTTAAAACTCTTTTTTAATCATAAAAAATATCAAGAATACAAGTAATTTTTTAATGGTATCGTTAAACCAAACTAAAAATATTAATTTTGAAATCATTTGATCTGATTTATTATTTAATTTTAATTTTAAATTAAATTATATAAGAATTAATTCAAAATAAATCGATATATTTCATAAGTTTAAAGATATTAATTTTATGTTTGTATTTTTTTCGACTATAATAAACTAATAAAATAAAAAATAAAAAATTTATAAAAATTAATTTTTAATTAATTTAATATCAAAGATTAAAATAAAAAAATAATTTTCTTTTAAATTAAATTTATTACATCCGTGAATCAAATCAACTTGTCATATTTACAAATTGATACATGGATATTTTAAAGTTCAATAATATGATTTTTTAAAAAAATAAAAAAATTATTTTTAGAAATTAATTAAAAAAACATGAATTAAAAAAAAAAGAACAAGATCAAAATAAAACAAACTTGAAGTTCTAATATGCAAATTTAAAAGGCTAGTCATGAATTTCTAAGTAGAAAGATAACAAAATAAAAGAAAAAATCATTAATGTCTTATTAAATATTAAGTTATCTCATTTGCTTGAAAAAAATAAAATTGATATAAATTAAATAACATAATATAATAATTTTTTTATTATTAAATTTAGTTTTACGTGCTGCTAGAAAATAGAAAAACAACTAAAACATGCAGCAGTTTGCTGGTTTTATCCATGGAAATTTAGGATTTTCCAACAAAAATGAAATGAAGTGGTGAACCGCATATGATGTATTGTTTGTACTGGCTATTGAATTTGTAGGCCATAGAGTTATGATATTTTGAAACAAATTGTCTACTCAGTAATTTTCCTTTAGCTTTTATTTTCAATTTTTCTCTATCCAAATTATATATTAAAAAAATCAAAATTTTTAATTCAAGGTGACAATGCTTTCTCCTTTTTCTTTTCCTAATTCAAAGAACACGAGCAGAAAGGTCTCTAGTTTTTATTATTATTATTATTGCCGCTACTGAATTTTATAATACGTGTTTGCCCCTCACCGTAACGTCACAGGCTTAGGTTGCGGGTGGCGGCACATAAGTTTAGATCACCCAATAAAAATGTGCCACCTAGCGGACAGAATGACGTGGCTACTTCTAACTGGCCTGGCTTAAATATTTTTGTCATTGGCTGTTGCGCTATCATAGCTTGGTTGTTGAGAAAAAAATACTTTATACGTGCCGATCGCCCGTGAAGTGGGTCCTAAGGAAGCCGCGCCCCATGGCCCCCAAAGGGAAATACAAACCTGGCTGGTTCGGTACCGAACCATCCATTTGAATTTTTTGAACGTTGAGGCCACCCGGCACCCTAGGAGGTCATCTTACTTTAACCAGGGAGCCTCTATCTTTGTCTCCCTCTGAAGGTTTAGTTTTTACCAAGCTTGATTGGTATAGATATCGACCCGAAGGGTTTACTGAAATATTAACTATTTGGCATGCAATTCACTGTAAATTAAATATCTTTTTAACAAAAAAAAATTAACATGCAAGATTTATTATTTTATTTTTTTGATAAAAAATCTAATCATAAATTTAAAAGTTTGTACATATATTTAATTAAAAAAATTAAATCATCAACGCTAATAAATACATATATAAAAATATTCTTTAAATAAATCAACAACTATTATTAGCTATCGGATAATTTAAATAAAATATTGTAGTTGATGTTAAAGTATTTTTAAATTAAAAAATAGATATTTATATATAATAAAATAACACAATGATAATATGCATTAAAAAAATGTTGTTAACACAACACCATATATAGGATCAAGCTAATTTTTTACGTAGTAAACAAATAGAATAATTTTCTGAGTTTATTTCATTGTATCTCAATTCTCTAAACTTAAAAATATAAAGACATTGTTTAAAAATGCTAAATAAACAATTTAAAGAATTAAGAGATATATTAATTTAAATATAAATTAAAAATTATTTTAAAAAATAATTAATAAAAAAATTTATTGATTACAAAATTTAAAAAGAAAAGATACCCACATGCTTGGCCTATTTTGAGAAGGATCTCTTGATTGGATTTTTCTTATTAGTGAATTCATTATCAGATTTATTATCCATAACTAATTAACTTTTTATTTATAAAATTAATTTTCATTCAGTTATACTCTAACCAAGTGCACGAGAGGTTTTTTATATAAAATAACAACAAAAGGATATTTTTAAAGAAGAAAAAACATAGATAGCATATGGTAATAAAAAAAATAGGGTTAGTTTTTTAAAGCTTGATAAAGAAGATATTTTTTACACCAATTAAAACTTTAAGATATTAAAAAACAAACAAAACAATATATATATATATATATATATATATATAATTTAAGGGATTGAAAATATCATGTCTATAACTTGAATCATCCCATCGAGTTGACTTGTAACTCGATATTTCAAAGAAGAAAAAACATAGGTAGCATATGGTACTAAAAAAAAAAACAAATAGGGCTAGTTTTTTAAGCTTGACAAAAAAACATGTTTTTTACACCAATTAAAACTTTAAGATATTAAAAAACAAACAAAACAATATTTTTTTTTAATTTAAGAAATTAAAAATACCATGTTTATAACTTGAATCGGCCCATTGGGTTGACTTGTAACTCGATTAAACAGGGGTCAAGGCTAGATAATATTTAAAAAACATAAAGGGAGTAATTGACATGATATAATCTCCTCAAAACCTAGGTTGACACTTTGCCTGATCAACTTGGTCAAAACCTAGATCGACACTCGTTAATTTTTTTAAAATATAAAAGATATTATTTTAAATTTTTATAAAAAGAATTTTTTTTTTTTTTTTTAGTTAACCTGCCTCCCACATTGCCCTTGTCTTTAATAACCATGAAGAACACCTAAAATACAAAGACAAAAAAGAGGTTATTAGTTCATGCAACTGCCATAGTCTATGCATCATGCTTATTTACAAAGGTCTTGCCCACGCACCATGAATTTATTTATTTATTCAAATAATGGATGGCGTCATCCACCTTTATTTTTTTTATAAAAATAAAATATTGGTAACACATTATTTGTTTATGTGGATGACATGTAGTCTATATATGCAGACGACATGTCATTTACATGCCTAAAACTTGATTACTAGAGAATCATTTAAAAATCAAAGCAATGTGTTTTTAACAAAAAATAAAAGTTATTTCAACCATTTTTTAACCTAAAACACCTATAAAATCATGTGGACACCTAAATAAACTTGTTTAACCTTCAAATACCCAAAAAAACCCAAATAATCAACTATAAAACCAAAAACTTATTGAGGTAGATCTATTTTCTCACATAGTTTTAGGGTTAAATAAGACTCAAGTTAAACTTTTTTCATCAAATGAAACCGTTGAATCCAAGATCGATTTTTTTCATAGCCTAAATCGATGTCAACGATGACTTTTTCTTTCTACTGTAAGAATATAATGATTTCCTCTCTCCTCTCTCTTCAAACAAATTAAAATTAAAAATAAAATAAATTTTTGAACCCAAACTTATTTTTTGACATTTAAAGGAACATAAAGTGTATTATTTATTAAGGTAGAGGATCAAAGTGCATTTTTCACGCTAGCTTTGGACACACCATCTATTTTTGTCACCTTGTTCACTTCAGTTATTCATCTTTTAGTTTTTAACTTCCCTAATAAATCATAAATAATTAGCCTTCAATTAGTATCAAATCATTTAAAATAAAAGTTTAATGATCAAAATGAAAGGAAAATATATATATATATATATAGTGAATCCATAGTAATTTATAAGTGTGTGAACAATATTCTCTCCATGGTAAAATGATCATGTCTTTTATAGGTTTTTATAACTAGCTCAATTGTTTGTGGTCCGTTATGAGTGCAAATTCAAATGTTGCTATGGGTTGATTTATTTATTTACTTTGTATTTTAAATTGAGCATAAATTCATAATATGACCAAGTTGATCTAATTAAAACCCTAATCAAGTTTTTTTTTAAGACACTACTATTTAAATTTGGTTTAAAGCTAAGAGATAAAGTTTTAGAACAATACATCTTAACATGTCAAATTTAATGCATAGGTCTTAGACCTGATTGAGTTTTATAATTTTATATTTTAAAACTCACACTTATAGGAAAAAATCAAATAAAATCTATAAAAATAAAAATAGTTTAATGAAAGGGTTGAACAAAAAACAACCATGGCTATTATTAGGGAAAAAAATTTAGATAATATGTTTAAATTAAAATTGAAGACTACTTGTTCAAGCAACAAAAAAAAAGTAATCTATTTAGAATTATTTTTATTTGTATTGAAGCAAAAAAAAACAAAATTTTAAGATAAACATCATAGTCTATTAGATTTAGGTCGCCTATTAAGCATAGCCCTTAAAAAAGATAGATGTGTCGGCTTACTTGGTGAGGCTCGTTTTATCTACTAGGTAAAATAACAAATATTAAACATCACAAGAACATATATAATTATTAAGAAAGATGTACACAACTAAGAAATACTAATTATATTAGAATTTAGATTGAAAAGTTCTTACCTACTATATATATATTGTATATGATTATGATTTTATATTTATGTGAAGTTTTAACCTTATAACATTATAAATAGGTCATCTTACAACTAGAAATGATGGTTATACATATATACAATTTATTCACAAGTTTTCTTTTATCATATTCTTTCCATCTATCTTTTTTTACAACTTTATTTGCCTTTTCATTTACCTAGTTTGTAGTCGTGGCATTGCCTTCTTATTTCTTTCTCTTGACTTGTTAAAGTTAATTAAGAATTTTCTATTCCATTTGATTTGCAAGGCTGCTACTCACCTTCTGTTTGAAATTAAATTGTTAATTGTAATTTGTTTTGTTGAAAATAAAAAATGAATAACAAGTAACATATTTATTAAAAAATAAATTATCAATTAAAATATTAATTATTTAACATATCAACAATTTATAAATATTTATATTTTTTTTTCAATTCAATAAACACACACTTGTATACATACATATTAAGATTTTCATATTATATGTTGATATAACAAAAACCTGGAATGTTAGGTATCCACTACCATATTTGGTTGTAGATGTTGTTGTATTGTTACCTTTTTTATGAAAAAATTCAAATAAAAGAGATATTAAAACTGTATGCTCGATTTTGATAGTAAAAAAGTCAATTAAGCAATTCTTGTTTATATTTTAAAAACTGTAATTCAAGTTCATTAAGGATTATTAGAAATGACTAAATAGGTGACAGGATCGTAGCTATTTAAGATTCAAGTTAGATTTAGTTTACTAGAGAGTTTTCGTGTGAGTTTAATATTACGATGCATTATACTTTTTAAAAATATTTTTTAATTAAAAAAACATTAAATGATGCTTTTAATTTTTATTTTTATTTTTTATGTCAATACATTAAAACCATCTTAAATACCTAAAATAAATCAATTTAATATTTTTTTAAAAAACAAAATAATTTAAAAGGTTAGTTATAACGTAAAAATAAAACACTTACTATAGATGAGCAACTTGATAGGTAGAGAAATGTTAAAGTTGTGAAAGTTGAGAGTTGGCTTCATGTGGAATGTTGTAGATTAAGGATGAGATCAAACCGGGACTTTAGGTTGGGGTCAAGTCAAGAAATTTAGAGTAAGGAATTAGTTAGAGATGATAATTATATTTATTTTTATGGAGGTTCTCTTCCAAATAAGTATGAAAAAATTATAAATGTAATAAAATTATTTTTATACATAAGAAAGTGAGGTGGGTATAAAAGGTAGGGTATTTATAATTTGATATATTTATATATCCAAGTTTATATATAAAAAAAATTTATTATATTTAAATTTTAAACATATATCTAAAATGATATGTATGTTCTTTCATGATACTATATAGATTAACTATTCCATAAATATAAAATATTTAATTTTTTTAATAGACTATATATGTATTCTATGTAACAGAAATGGAAGAAAACAAAAACATCATCCATAATTATTTTATTTTCTTGGAATTGTTTTAATAAAGGAAGGTTAATTGAAACATTTGAGATCAAATTATAGTAGAATACATTCAATTTTAAGGTTAAAATTTTATTGAAAATTATTCTTCAACAGAAATTATTTAGCATGAAACATTGATATGATTAAAATAAATTATCGATGAATGAAAAATTGATGTAAAAAACCTAGGTTAACATGTTTTTGTGAAACCCAAAATCTTTTATCCCACATAGAAAAAAAAATTTATTTTTGTAGTTTACATCATAGTTTTTAAACTCGACCCAATACAATGATCAAGTCACAGGTCAGATAGGCAAACTCAAGTCAACCCAAAAAAAAATAGACTATTTAGATTAGTTCTAGAAAGCAAGCATTCCTATTAAATTAGAGTCAAAACCACATAGCAACACAACCATTTTAATTAATAGACTGTTTAATTTTTTTCATAAAATTTAAAGATAAAAATATTTAATAAATCACAGTCTCTAAGTAAATTGTTCCTACACATCTCTAAAACTATACAAATCAATAGGTAATTGGATCCAACAATCCCTTGCATTGAAAAGCGACAGAAGTTGTCTTGAATTATAATAAAATCTATTACACCACTTGCGTTCTGCCCTTCACTATTTCCTCCTTGTTTTTCCCCTTTCTAATCCACTCTTATAATCAACAGAAACCATCCATGATCAATATTTGCCAAAAAAAGAATAGGTATGTTAAAAAAGAAATCATAATTATTGATCTCTTTGTTTTTACTAGAAAAACAAAAGTTTGTCTAAAACTGATGAAAGAATCCCAATTATTAATCTCTTTGTTTCCACTTTAAATGACACAAAAAAAGTTATGTCAAAGATTGGAGAAGCGTGCAAGAATTAATAAAGACTATTTTGCCTAAAATTAAAGTGATTTAGATAGAGTACTAACTAAAAAAGTCAAAAACCACAAGAGTTAAAAAGTCACAATGAAGATTCATTGGTGATTCAATAACCAAAAGAGTGACAAGGACAAAACCTTGTATGACTTGCCTTAAAATCTTTTTCATATAGCTTAAAATTTTTTTGCTATTCTTCACAATTGATATGGTTTTAAAGATTACATAGATTAGGTTTTTTGTCTTCATTATTTTAGCCTTTTACTGGCAAACAATTTGACAATAAAAGGATAAAATAGTGATGTTTTATTTAAATATATGTATAAAAAAACAACTCGATCTCATTTGGGTTTACCTGAATCGATCAAGTTTTACTTAGCTGATTTTTTATCAACCCGGCTCGGTTCCAATCCTAGGTTAGTTGGGTCTCAAGTCGACTTGTTGAACGAGGTTTTAAAACATTGATTTACATGATAGGAAGTTAAAAAGTCATAAATGAGCATAAACAAAGCAATACGAGTTTAATTTGCATGCATGCATTTAGGCACAAGTATGGCTCCTAAGTTTAGAGTTTGAGTTTGTTTTCTACTAATCTATTTTGGACTTGAATTTGAATTTATTATAAAATATTTTTTTGGCCGATAAAGAATTATCTTTTATCAAACCATTTATGTATATCCAACTTATGAATAAAGAATTTGAACAATCATTCCTCGTCATTTGTTTGAATATTTTTTTCAAATGAAAAGATGTTTGGTTTTTAAATTTAAAAACTATTAGGTTTTTTTATATATATATAAGAAGTAATTATGGAAAAATAGAGGGAATTAATTATGATACTCATAGTTTTGGTTTCAAAAATTAGTATAAATAAAAGTAAAAAAAGAGTTGTTTTGAACACTTTGAAACACAACTCTAGTCTTTCTCTTTTTTGCAACTTATATTGCCTCTAGTTTTTATTAGCTTTTTGTTGTCTTTTTTTTTTTTTATCATATAGCTTAGATTATAGTTTTTTTGTTTGAGAGATTTTGAGTTAATTTACACTTTTGATTTGAGAACTATGAAGTATATTTTTTAAAAGTTAATTGGTTGGAATTGAAAGACTACTTGCAACAAAAATCACTTGCACCAATAAACAAGCAATTTATTTTTAAAGACAAAGAGTTTAATTTTTAACATCAACACCATCAATTTCTTATGAAAAAATATTCATTTTAATTTTTTTTGTTTAATATATTTTATTTTTATATATGCTAGTAAACGAGTTATGACTTGTTTTGTATATATTATAACTTTGAATATTATTATGTGAATTTTTATTATGTACAGTAGGGATTAAATCTAATCTTATTTCAAAGATACAAGATAAGTTACTTGTTTTATAAACTTGTATGTCATGATATGTTTTGAAATTCATAAAACAACTTCAAATAAAATATAGGTTTTTCATGGTTGCATTCTAGGTTATTGAAAGCATACCTTTGTTTTCTAGCTTAGGTTGTTCTTGAAAAATCATACCCTTATAAAAACAAGAGATATTATAATACTTAAGCCAATAAATGTAAGAGAATATAATAAAATAATAATATATAAAAAGAGAAAAATAAAATAAAATTACAGGGAATAAATATATGAGTGTAATGGCTAGAAATTATAGAGCACTTGTGTGACATACACCTTTGCATGGTTGATTTATGGTCTTTAATGGCATGTTTAGCTTTAGCTGATATTTATAAGAAGCAGCTTTAGCTATGGGTAAGCTAGAACTTTGCATGGTTTTATGTTACACTTGTATAGCTAGAAATTGCTTTGCCTATGTAATTTGAGTTTCACGTGTTCATACACCCATGCCTTGGAATTTTTTTATAGAAAAAGAGAATAATGTATCATTGGTGAAAAAAATTAGTATGTTATCTTTGACTAGCTATGATGATCATTAATTATTGTATTATGTTATAGTTGTTGTGTCATGCATATTATTATTAAAAATATTAGTGATAAACAATATTATTTGTATAAAAAATAACGTTTATTTTTTATAAAAAAATTATATATATATAAAATTTATGTGTGATTTTTAAAAAATATTGGTCATGAAAAATGTTATTAACATAAAAAATAGTGTTTGCTTCGCATGGAAAAACTTATTTGTGCATTAAAAAATTATAAACATGAAAAGTTTATATGTGTAGCTTCTAGGAATCCAAAAAATACATAATAAAATAATATGTAAGAAAAATATTTTTACAATTGTCTCAGCAAAAATATTTTGGTTTTACAAAATGAACTAGGTACTATCATATTTAGTAATCAGATGTTTAATTTAAACAACCAGTAGTTTGTGCCAACACATCCAGGTGGATGCAAAAGGTTAGAATGACCTCTTCTGACTATAAGTCCACACATAAAATCTAGAAGGATAAATATTAACTGGGTGAAAGCATCCTTTATCCAAGCCGGACAACCTTAAATCAAGGCGAGATTTGAGTATCGGATTGGAAGGTCTAAGGTCAAGATAATGAGAATTTCACCGGATTTTGACATCTCAGAAATTACCAACCAAACCAAGAAAAATAAAAATAAAAATTTATTTTTTTAATAATTATTGGAGCCAACCTGATCTGTCCATAAAAAATATTCCTTCTCCAAATATTTAAAGAAATTACTAAAAAAAACAAAAGTTTCCTTACTCTTTCTCTCTCTCTATATATATATATAAAAGTTTTTACTTTGAAAGGTAATAGTTTTTTTTTAATTAACTTGAGAAGATTTATAAAAATACTGGTATTATAAAATATTTTTTTAATTTTAATTATTGAAATAGTACTGAACAATTAATCTAAAAATAAAAAAAATGAATTTTCACGTATGAATCTATATTTTTATTATTAAATATGCTACGGGAGTGCTTGATTCAAGCCAAATGAATGAGTAAGGTGAGTGTAAGATTCAAACCGATAAGAGCAATAGAATTCCTAATTAACGTGAAGTTAAATTAGATTAGAACTAAGAATATAAAAAAAATGGAAACGAATTCTCAAAGGTTTAGTTACTTAGAACCCAAGGCCATGGGGCATGCTTTGTGGCATTAATTTGGTTATATATTTCGATCATTATGAACTCCATGTAGACTGGTTGGTAACCGTTTTCAACAACCCTTCCACTCTCTGAAAATTACGCACTGCCTAACAATTGGAGGCGATTGCAAGTAACAAATTTGACTGTGCTCGGCATCTGGAATTGGTTGCTTTTCAACTTTTTACTTGCTCGCGCTTGACTACAACAAAAGTCCCCCTCTCGTAATTTTTCATGTTGTAATATATATAAATAATATTTTTTTTATTTTTAAAAAATTATTTTTAATATTAATACATCAAAACAATTCAAAATATATAAATTACATTAAATTTTAATAAAAAAAAATTACTTTTTTTAAAAACACGGGTGAAACGCATTCCTTTACACTCCCAAACAGTTCCTTAATAACTGGGCAAAATGCTCTACTGCCAAATTCACAAGGCAGGAATAGAAATTTGCTGGCCTAATCTTCCTTTGCATGGTGGTGCACCACAAAGTGACTCCGAGCTGAAAGGTCTACCTGAAGGCAAGCAACCTTGAATTATTTTGTGAAGTCTTGGTTTTTTTCTTAGTTGTGTTTTAAAAAAAATTATTTTTTTATTTTACATTAATTTTTTAATTTTTTAATTTTTTAAGATTATTTTAATATATGAATATATAAATAATTTTTTAAAATAAAAAATAACCACTGACCATTATTATATTATCCATCACACCTAAAAGCATGACTTTGTGGGCAATGCTGCTGCTGCTGGGAGCCGTACGGGGTTATTGCGTTTGGTATCTCACTGAGCTGGGCGCAAAGTTCTTGCACCCTAAAGAAGCATTATGTGAATTGCATTTGACATAACAGAATATTCAAACATTCTATAATGTGAAGTAAAATTGCAGCTTTCTTATTTAAGTTTTTTCTTTTCTTTTTCAATAATAGCCTTTAATTTTTATTTTGTTTTAACATTTGTCTACTATTTCATGAGTGAACCTCGAAGTGGCAGCGGGCGCATCGATGGAACAATAATGCTGCTTATTTTTATTTTTTTTTCCAGATTATCACTGCTGAGTGCTTAATTAAATTTATGTTATCTATCATTTTATTTAATAACAAAATAAAAAAAATTAAATGAAAATAGAATAATTTTATAAAATAAAAAAATAAAACTTAATTCTTAGAAAATCAAATATTAAAAAATAAAATTAAAAGCATAAAAATCAATATTGAAAAATGATAAAAATAAAAAAAAATTAATTTAAGTTAGCTTATTAAATTTATAACTTGGTTATCAAACTTTAATAACACTGTATAAAGTAAATTAAATAAAATTATAAAATTTAATTTTTAAATCAATACAATATTAAAAAGTAAAACTTAAAGAAAAAAGTAAGCACAATGAAAGGATCAAATAAAGAAAAAAAACATGATAACTTAGGAAAACAAACTTTTTTCAAAAGAGAAAAAACAATGTAGTTTAATTATTAGACAATTAAATACAAAAAAATATAGGTAAAAAGAAATAAAAAAATTGATCCAACTCAACTCGAGTTAGCATAACAAATTTGAGATGTATGTTTGGGAATGAGTTGTGGTTGTTTTTTAAAATATTTTTTATTTTAAAATGCATCAAAATAATTTTTTTATTTTATAAAAATTATTTTTAATATTAGCGCATCAAAATATTTAAAAATAATTTTTTTTAAATATAAATTGACCCATATTTCCAAACACTCTCTAAAATAATAAAGAATAAATTAGCTTAGATTTACTTGCTAAATTCATGATATAAAAGATTAAAATAAATTAATAAAAAAGTAAAAAACAATAATAAATTAATAAAAAAGTAAAAAAAAAATAGCCTACTTTATTTTTTTTTAATTATGAATCCCAGTTGAAGGATCTCCATAACTATTCATTATAACAACACGACAACTTAGATTGAGCAATAATTTCCGTCATCATAATCCTATTTTACCCACTATTTCTTTTTTATTTTTAACGTTGATATTCAAATTTACGTAAACTTACATGTATCTCGAATAAAAATTACATAAAGATGTCTTTTTTTCAATTTCATTTAGTATTAATTTCAAGAGGATTTTAAGAGTAGAGTTTAAAATCAGTTTTAAAAAATTGCTGCCGTGATGGTGTTTTGAGCACGGGTGCAGGGCGTATATTTGGCATTGAGAATATATTAAAAATGATTTTTCTTATTTTTTAATTCTTATATTAAAATCATCTAAGAAATCTAAAAACTATTAATTTTAATTTATTTTTAAATCAAAAACATTCTGAACGCACGCGCCGGGAAAAAAGCACCTGAAGCACGTTGGCTGGGATGGTATGCTGGAGAAGCCACGAGGTTCGGAGACAGGTACGGGGGGAGGAGTAGCTTAGGAGAGACGGAGTGGGTAGAGAGAGAGGGAGTATACTGAAATGAATACTACTGATGCTATATATGAAGCAAAGTCATTAAAAGGAAGAGATAATTTATTAGCTTTTCTAGGTAGAAGAAGGAAGAAAGAGAAAAGGCAAAAGCTCATGGAGAATGAATGTGATATATCTCTAGATGTTCTAGCATCAAACTAACTTCCTAAGAAAATAAAAATACCCCCCTTCCTTCCTCTTCCATCTCTCTCTTTCTTCTCCGATTTTCCTTTTTTCAATTTGTTTTAGCTCCAACAGGCTCAAATTGAGGCATTTTGATGGTGGAATTGTGAGAGAAGAAGGCGGAAATATATAGTACGTTGCAGGGATTTCTTACGACATGGCTGTTGAAGGAGGAGCATTGTCGTTTTCTGTGGCGTCGGTCGTGGAGGATGTGCTGCAACAGCATGGCAATAGGCTCAAAGATCTTGATTTGGACTCTAGAAAAGCTGAAGAAGCCGGTACCTTTTATTTCTTCTTTTTGTTTCCTTCTGTATTTCCCTTGCAACAGAATAGTTGTTTTCCTCGGAATTGTCTACGAGAAGCGTTAATTTTATTGAGATTTTGCTTATGGTAGCATCAAGAAGGTATGAAGCTGCGGGGTGGTTGAGAAAGATGGTTGGAGTGGTAGCAGGTAAGGATTTGCCAGCAGAGCCATCTGAAGAAGAGTTTAGGCTTGGATTGAGAAGTGGAATCATTCTCTGCAATGCTCTCAATAAGGTTCAACCTGGAGCTGTGCCTAAGGTATATTTTATTTTATTCATACCGCTAGTATTATTACTTTTAATTGATTCTATCTATTGGATGATGGTGATTAATTTAATTAATTATATTTTAGGTTGTGGAGAGTCCATGTGATGCTGCTCTTATACCTGATGGAGCTGCATTATCAGCATTTCAGTACTTTGAAAATGTGAGGAATTTTCTTGTAGCTGTACAAGAAATGGGGATTCCTAATTTTGAGGCATCTGATCTGGAACAAGTATGTACTGCAATTGCAATTGTGATTTTACTATATGCAAAAGATGCTTGGAATTAGATAAGAGCTTCATTTGTCTAACTCTTGTTGTATTTCTAGGGAGGAAAATCTGCAAGGGTTGTGAATAATGTTTTGGCACTTAAATCATACAATGAGTGGAAACAGACTGGTGGAAATGGGATTTGGAAATTTGGTGGAAATGTAAAACCTACAGTGTCAGCAAAGTCTTTTGTAAGAAAAAACTCGGAACCGTTCATGAATTCCTTGTCCAGAAACTTGTCAATGAATGAAAAATCTTTCAACACTCTGTCCAGTGATCTTGAAAACTCTAATAAAATGGTTGGTAAGCTTAGCTGTTTTAAATTTGAGCTTTTGCTTGCTCCGATAGTTTGAACTTCAGATTTATGTCTTCTAAATTTTTATCTCTTTCCTCGTTTTTTAGCCTGGGTCTCGTTCTTTGAGTATGCTTGTTCGTGCTGTTTTGTTGGATAAGAAGCCTGAAGAAGTTCCAACGGTAAGAATACACGCACCCATTGCTATTGTTTATTTTCTCGGGCATTATTAGAAGCAAATTTGCATTTGCATTATATTAACATTCTGTGAAATCCATACTCAGATTCTGAGGCTGCCAAGCTTCCCCAGTATTGAATGATTACTTGCTGATATGTTGATCACATTTCCACAATTTCAAAATCTTAATTCCCTAATTTTTTGAGCTCAAATACTTGCACTCCTTAGAATCTGCTGGTACCGCTGATTATATTGCTTCTAACTTCGATTCTACATGCCTTCTGCTTGCAATAGTTAGTCGAATCAGTGCTCAGTAAGGTTGTGGAGGAATTTGAGAATCGCATAGCAAGCCAATATGATATGGTAGGCCAGCCGATCATCGAACACGAATAAGTTTACAGAAGATAATTAGTTCGTTTCTAATTGTGCAACTATTTTTTTATCCTACTCTGCTGTAAATTATAGGCAAAGGCAGCTCCTAAAGAAATGACTATCTCTCAGGGCAACAAGTTTTTGCTGAAATCTGCATGTGGTGATAAAAGGGTAAATCTCTTAATCTTCATCCACTGAATAGCAAAAAGCCCCCTAAGTCCAGCAGATATATTAAGACAATGAAAACATACAACCACGGTGAAGCTTATGATACCTATAATTGCATGTAATCACTAAAGAGTTTCTTGTCTGTTGCTGAAATCCTGCAGACTGAAGAAAAAAAAGTCAGAGTGATGAAGAAAGAGGAATGTTTTCATAAAAACCTAGTTGATGATGAAGAATTAAAAAATAAAACGCAGAAACAGCAAATTATCTTTAGTCAACAGCAAAGAGATATCCAGGTACGCCTACTAGCAATTTCTTCTCCATTATTTTCTTTCTTGGATTAACAAAGTATAGTTCTCGTTCGAATTATTCTTTGCTGCAGGAATTAAAAAACACAATCCGTACAACAAAAGCTGGTATGCAGTTTATGCAAATGAAATTTCATGAGGAGTTTAACAGTCTCGGTAGGTACTCAAAAAAGAAATTTGATTTTTTCATTTCGTTTATCTACAAACTTCTCTTTTTTGGGGTGGGGATGGCTGTGGGGAGCAGAGTTGGTTAAGTGTTCTATCTATCTAAGGTTTGAGTCCATATCTTTTTCTATGGGGAGCAGAGTTGGTTAAGTGTTCTATCTATCTAAGGTTTGAGTCCATATCTTTTTCTACGTAGGCATGCACATCCATGGTCTAGCTCATGCTGCTTCAGGCTACCATAAGGTTCTTGAAGAAAATCGCAAGCTATATAATCAAGTGCAGGACCTCAAAGGTAAGTTACTGTTGTCCGCAAGGGACTAGGAATCATGTTTTTTCTTTATTGTGTACCTATGCCCTTCGTTTTATTTTTATCCAGGAAGTATTCGGGTATATTGTCGAGTGAGACCATTTTTGTCTGGACAATCAAACTATATGAGCACAGTGGATTCCATAGAAGATGGGAATATTACAATTAGCACCGCATCAAAACATGGGAAAGGATGCAAGTCCTTTAGCTTCAATAAAGTATTTGGACCATTGGCTACCCAAGGTTAGTTGGTTCTTAACTTGGAATTTGGTCTGATTAATGCTAATTGACACTACTTTTTACACTTACTCTCACTGAATTGCAGCCGAGGTCTTCTCTGATATGCAGCCACTAATTCGATCCGTTCTTGATGGCTACAATGTTTGTATATTTGCATATGGTCAAACAGGATCGGGAAAAACTTACACCATGGTAAAACTAAAGTTAGATACATTTGTGAAAGTAGAAAAACTGTTTTTGCTGATGTTCATTACTAAAATATGCAAAATTTCTGAACTTCATCATTCATGTTTCCAGACAGGACCCAAAGATCTCACAGATAAAAACCAAGGAGTGAATTATAGGGCATTGGGTGATTTGTTTCTTCTTGCAGAGCAAAGGAAAGACACCTTCTGCTACAATGTTGCTGTACAAATGATAGAGATTTACAATGAGCAAGTCAGGGATCTCCTTGTTACTGATGGAAGTAACAAAAGATATCCTTTACAAAGTTTGTTTTCTGGTTAAGCGCTAGTTAAGAACTGGATTGCATGAGCAGCTGCTACTATAGCCAAAACTACTTAATAAGGAAATAAGAAGTCATTCCGACATTTGTATTCTATAGAGGGTTAAGAGTAGAGTTGTCCATCCTTAATTGTTGACACGTTAGAAATTCGTAACAGTTCTCACACAGGTCTGAATGTACCAGATGCAAACATCATTCCTGTGTCATCAACATGTGATGTTATTGATCTGATGTACCTTGGACATAGGAATCGTGCAGTGGGTGCAACAGCCCTAAATGATCGCAGCAGTCGCTCGCATAGGTGACTTCTTGTTCTTTTGCAGATTTCAGTTTGTAATGTCTCCTAGCAGTGCCTTCTAGTGTGGATGACTCGAACTTTATATTTGTGTGAACTGCAGTTGCTTGACTGTCCATGTTCAAGGAAGAGACTTGACATCTGGAACTATTCTCCGTGGCTGTATGCATCTGGTTGATTTGGCTGGGAGTGAGAGAGTAAACAAATCTGAGGTGACAGGAGACAGACTAATAGAAGCAAAGCACATTAACAAATCCCTATCAGCTCTGGGTGATGTCATCGCTTCCCTTGCCCAAAAGAATCCACATGTCCCTTACAGAAATAGCAAACTTACACAACTGCTCCAAGACTCACTTGGTACAGTCGAAGTAAACACATTTTTCAATCTACTGTCTTTGTGTTCCTTTCTCCTCATGAAAATGATTGTGGCTTTGGAATGAAATTCTTCTTTCAGGAGGGCAGGCCAAGACACTGATGTTTGTTCACATTAGCCCCGAGCCTGATGCACTAGGAGAAACAATAAGTACTCTGAAATTTGCTGAGCGGGTAGCCACGGTGGAACTTGGTGCAGCTCAGGTGAACAAGGACAGTGCAGATGTTAAAGATCTCAAAGAACAAGTATTACTTCCCTTTTTCTCCTTTCTGCTTTTGATATAACATTTTTATCTTAATCATTCAAAACAAATTAATGTACTCTATGAAAATCTTTCATCCCCACAGATTGCTAGCCTAAAGGCAGCATTAGCGAAAAAAGAGAGAGAACCAGGACACAGAAGAAAAGAAAGTGAATCATCACCATTCAACTCTAACCATCGGCTCGGAGATGCAAATGACAGCAATGCCTTCCGCCAACCCATGGGGGATGTGGGCAACATAGAGGTGAGCCATGCTTTCCAATCATGGTTGGTAAAGATATTTCTTAAATCAAGCGATTGAATAGCAGATGTTGAGTTGAGTGTTGACACCATGGAGACAGCTGAATATTTCACTTTGTTTTATTTGGCATGAAATCTATAACAGCATAAAATATTTGGGTCTTTTTGAATTTATAAAATTTATGAGCAAGAAGTTCAACCTTTGAATAAGATTGGGGGTTAAATGCATAAAAGAGATTGTTGATCATCGAAAGTAAGGCCTCCTCTACTTTTCTCTAGGATTGATTCCTTTCTTTTTCTTCATCTTTATACTCATTCAGTTAATTTGGTTCCTATAAATTGATGTGCTGCTGCTTCAGGTTCACACAAAGTCTGCTCCGAGACAGAAGAGACAAAGCTTCGATCTTGATGAGATATTAGCAAACTCACCTCCATGGCCTCCGGTCATTAGCCCTGGTCAAAAGTATGCGGAGGATGAGAAGGAAATGGGCTCAGGCGAGTGGGTAGATAAGGTCATGGTGAACAAACAAGATGCTATAAACAGAGTAGAAAAGTCTCTAGGATGTTGGGATGCAGAAAATGGCAATTTGCCTGATGCCTTTTACCAGAAGTATCTTTCAGACTCCTCAAAAATTTACCCAGAACAATCCTATAATATGTTCTCGGGTAACAACCAGATCAACCTTGCTAATAATGACGACATGGACGATATTGATGCTGCCACCAGTGATTCATCAGAACCTGATTTGCTCTGGCAATTCAATCAGTCCAAGTTCACCAGTATAACAAATGGGATTGATTCAAAAACTAGCAAAGCAATTTCAAAAGCAGCCAGGAATCCAGAGTTGAGGTACTGTAGATGTGATTTGGTGTTGGTCAAATCCTATCCATTAATTTATTTTCGCAAGTTTCTCTTACAAGTTTCAAATTCTGCAGCAAGAACTTTAATCCCTCGCTAGGCCCTTCGCCTTCACGAAAGTCGGCAAATGGAGGTGGAGTTCCCCTCCAACAGAATAGAAGGCAAGCCACTCCAGTTGACGGCAAACGCAAGAATGCAAGTAGGAAGTAGGAAAGTTAGCCGTGCTGAGGGGGGAATTGCAGATTGTTTTTCCTTGTATATTTCTTTTATTTTTTTTTTTTTTTGTTTCCCCTGAGCGAAGAAGGAAGGTTTTAATTTTTTTCCTCTGTATTGTTTATAATATAGTTAATGCAGCAATAATTCCAGTTGCTTGTGCCATTCTTCGGCGAGCCCACCAGATGTGTGTCCTGACCTGCTTGGAATTGATGAGAGATCTTTTTTTTTCTTTTTTTCTTTTTTGATTCTATATCACCACAGATATTCTTCATGTGAAATATTGTGAACTCAGAATCGATTTCAGTGATAATAATTTTCATTCTAAGATTAAAGGTTTTTTTAGATCAACTGGATTTTAGTGATTATCTCTGCAGATGGCATCCAGACGAGGAACTGCATTCCATGTGCGCGTTCTTCAGTGAGAAGCTAGGAATGGTAAGAACTGGAATCCTGACACAGAAGGATGGTCCAGTAACATCTCAGCAGTCAATCGATCTGAACTCAGGTTTCCATCCTTTCAAGAAATCTCTTCCGTCCTTGGAGATCTGAGGAGGGATTTCAGGCAATTCGTCTCCAATCTTTCTCAGGAGTTCTTCAGTAGTGGCCTCAGGCTTCAAATCCCGGACTAGCTTCCCTGTAAGCATCCCGAAAACTATGCAACCAAGAGCCCATATGTCAGAGGGAGCCTCTTGGACATGATCAACCACGGACCCCGGTACCGTATACAAAGCAGTCCCTCTGAGGTAACGATCGGACTTCGTTTTCTTATTCAGACCAAAATCCCCTATCTTTGGCACAAATTCAGCGCTATTGCCACCCCTTCTACTTGACACGAGTAGAATGTTATCAGGCTTCAAACTCACACTGCACATAACCATGTCTATGAATATAATCAATACGCAACACCAGTAGATTTCTATGAATATAATCAAATCACAATGCAATCATGTCTATGAATATGAATATTTGCTTTGGAAAATAATTTTAATTGATTTTTTTTCTAAATTTTATTATCAGATATTAAATTAATTGAAAATTAAATTTTTTTTATTAAACACAAGTTTAAAATTTTAATGAGCTGTGAGTTTGGATGATTAATGAGGATCTAGAATATTCGTAAGAGTTTTCTTGATTTTAAAAAAAAAAAAACTCATATTTTTAATCAAGTCTAAGGTAAGTTAAAATTTAATGAAGGCTCATCCAAGAATGGAATTAGAAAAGAATAAAATAACAAATTATTCAAATTAATACACTGTGGTCATATCCATTACCTATTATAATATCTCATCATCTTTTCATTTTACTCCTTGAATTGTTTTGAAAATTTAATTATATGACAATTTATTATTTCATAGGAAAATATTAAAAATGATGATGACTTGAATTTATTTTTTTAACCAGATCATGATTTGAATTGAATTATAATTCGCTTTTGGTTTATTGAATTGAATGAGTCACACCAATTTGTTTCATTTATTAATATACATGGTCATTGATTAATTTGTTCTAATACACTAATCAAATTTTTAATTCTTATTTGATTGTGTGCCCAAAATAAATAACGATGCTTGTATTTTTAATCTAATAATTAGATTTTTATCTAATCTTCAGTCATGCACATGAGTTCAGTATTATCTGAAAATTATTAGGTGAATAATTTTTTAGTTTTGTTATTAAAAATAAATTTAGTAATTTTCTTGAGCTTGGGATTTGATATTGGAGATGGTTGTAAACTTAGAGGGTTTGACAGTATGATAGCGGTTGCTTTTCAAAATATTTTTTGCTTAGAAAAACATTAAAATAATATTTTTTTATTTTTTAAAATTTATTTTTAATATCAACACATCAAAACGATACAAAAATAAATTTAAAACAAAAAAATAAATTTTGATAAAAAGCAAGTTGATACTTACTCTCAAACAACCTCTTAATTGAAAAATGAGTTTGCAATAACACCTTTAAAAACATTATTTTTTATATAATATTTTTATTTTTAATAATTTTTAATCATAATATTTTAAAAAAATTATTAATTTTTATTTATTTTATACAAGCAAATTCATGTTATTATAGGGAATAACTCGAAAAGCTTTATTAGGAATAAAACCTTTGATAAAAAAAAAAAAAAAGAAGAAGGAGAACTCATAACATGCTTGGGCTAGGTTTATTTTTGGAGCTTAAAAAAAAATTTAACATTATATCTTTATAAGTAGTCTTGTAAACCCAAAATTAGTGGGTAAATTCAAGACTCAATTAACCTAGAGCTTGGATTGACCTAATTTAAAACGAAAAAAAAAAGATTAATTTGTTCTAGTTGAATAAAAAATTCAAGTTGATTTGTTAACAGGTCAAAAAAATTATTAGACTTTATTTGAAATTTTTTTTCCTAAAATCTCCCCAAGTTTAATCCTCTTAATTTATCGTCTAATAAGATATTTGGTATTGACGTTGGATATGCTTTACGTCAAAATTTATTTTTTTACTTTAAATTAATTGTTTTCAGTGTTTTTAAATTATTTTGATGTGCTGAGTTAAAAATGTATTTTAAAAAATTTATTTTAATATATTTTTAAATAAAAAAATATTTTTAAAAGCAACATTTACTGCATTACCAAAAACTTCTAAATCTTGTTCTAATTATGGTTTTAAAACTGCATGTCATTATATGTTTAAAAGTTATGTGTTCTGTAGCATGTGCTCATTTCAAAAGGTTTCTTTGGAGGTAGATGGACAACAAATGTTACAAGAAAACTAGAAAACTATTTCTAAACATCAACAAACAAACAAAAATTAGAATAACATAATTAGTTGCAAAATAAAGGACAATATATGTACATTGAGCTTTTAACAAAAAAAAAATGTAATAAATTCAAGCAAGTTCAACTTAAATAACTAGACAAAGTAACATTATAGTTATTAAATTTAGACTAACCCAATAAATTGATCTGGAATCCAGTTGACCATGTAGTTAGAGCAATTCAAATAAGGTAAAAAGCCAATAAAAACAAAGAAATGATCAAATCTGGTCGACCTATGGCCCAAGTGACCTAGAAAACCTGAATGAGACTCAACTTGAATATATTAATTTTATTTTAACATTATGCCTAACAACAAAGGAAAGTTAAAGCTTGTGCTCTAATTTCTTTCTTTGAACAACAAAGAGATTTATTAACACCAAAAAGCTAAATTACTTTGTTTCCTAATAAAGGGTTCATAGAATAAATTGGTGTTACTTCTATAGGTGTTTTATCTCTTTTATATTAATATTGTGTCCAACATATTTAGAATCTGAGTAAATTTTCAAATATAAAAATTATGTTCAAGCTAAATTGTTTGCTTATATGATTTTCACATTTGAAATTTCAAATATAGATCTAGTGTTTAAGCAAACTTTCAATCATAGATAGTGATGAGATTTTCTTTCTAGTTGCATTAATTAGTGTTCTACTCTGTGTTAAAAGTAATGAAAAAAAAAGCACTTTTTATCTATAGTTTTCCATTTAAAGTAATTATCACAATGAGCATCATACGTGTTTATGTTATATTTGGTGAATGCAATATAACATGTTGATCATTTTTTTTTCCTCAAGAAGAAAGAACTCTTCGGACAATTTGCTCAATTTCTAAGATAGACCCTCTTATAGCATAGGGTTTAAAAAAAGTCATGCACCAACTTCTTAAGCCTTGAATGTTGTGTCTTTTAATAAAAGAACAAGGCTTTTAACCCTACCATTTTATAATTTGCATTTTATGGGGTTCTTCCAATCTCATGACTTGAATCGTAAGTTTAACGAGTTAACTTGATTGACTCGATTTTTTTTAATTTTTTTTTTTTAATTTCATCATTCAATATTAAGTTAATTAAGAATAAAACTTTGTGATTTATTTTTGTTTGTTTTATATGAGTTTATCTTAGTCTTATGACTCGTATCACAAGTTTGACAAATTAATCTAAATTTACTTGAGTTGTATTCTGCATCCTTTTGTTAATTGTTTTTTAAACACCTGGTTAACAAAGAACTAAAAGAGAAGGAGATTTTACAGTATCCCTTCTCACAAAATATTATTCACTATAATAGTGTTTATTTTTTAATTTCAAATTTATTTTTATTATTCAACATTAGATTTATTGGAGATTGGATTTTATAATATATTTTTTTAATTTTCTTTTTATGAGGTTATTTTAGCCTCATGACTTGAATTGTGGGTTTAACGGGTTAAATTAGTTGTCTTAAGTTTTTTTTAATTGACTTTTTTTTCTCAATTTCATTATTCATTGTCGAATTGATTGAGAATTAAGCTTTGTGGTTTATTCTGATTTGTTTTCTATTAAGTTATATCTACCTCATGACTTAGGTCATAGGGCTAATGAGTTAACCTGAGCTAATTCAGGTTGTTTTGTATCATTTTTTAATTAATTTTTTCTCAATTCATCTTTTAATATTTGGTTGATTGAGGATTTTTTTATCAAAAACTGAAAGATAAAATTGAAAAAAAAATACACAAAAAGATTTGAAATAAAAAATGGTAATAAAAAATGAGGTTGAAAATCAAAATAAAAAATAAATTAGAGGGTAACAAAAAAAAATTTTTTGGAGAGTTAAATTGAAAAGGAAAATAAATTTAAAAAAAGTAAAAAAATCAAAAAATGAGGATCAAATTTGAAAAAATAATGCACCAAAAACTTGGATTAAATGATAAAATTGAGAACTGATAAAGCTTCTATAAGAAAACAAGGGAAAAAAATTAGAAATGAAAAAAATAAGGATCAAATTGAAAAAAATTAAAAAATTAAAATTAAATGATTAAATCAAAAATAAATAAGACTTTTATAAAAAGACATGGAACAAAAACTAAAAATAAAAAAAATAAAAACTAAAATTAAAATACAAAAAATAAGAAGGTTTAATGTGTGATTTTTAGGGGATGAGAGAGAGAAAAAAAGATTTAATAGTAACAAGCCGCCATCACATGCACTAAGAGAAAGAAAATTTGGTGATATTTTCAATAATATAATAAAAGGACAAGTTTAGTCATTAAGAGGTAGAGCATGCATTGCTAAAAAAATACAAACCCATTTTATGTGTTGGTGCTTGAATTACACAAGTTAATAACTTTTTAGAATTAAATATTAATTTATCTTGTGAAAAAAAAATAAATTATTCTTAATGTTTTTGGAATTAACAAAAATATATATGAAAGGATAAAAATACCCTTAAATATATAACTTATTTTTTTCTTAATTTTAAAGGTACATATTTTTTTTATTGTAATTTACAGATAAAAAGATAAAAACATCTTCGATCAATAATTTTTTTTTTAAAATAATTTAATTATTATATTATTTTAAAAAGTTATCTCAACAATCTTTTAATAACTAATTAGCCATGAAAAGATGTTGAATTACCCCCAAAACACCAAGCATCTCAATTTTTCTTTTAGGGACAAATTAATTTCACTTATCTACGTGTGTACAGTGTTCTTACAACACCTAGAGCTTTTGTTAATTAAACAGAAACAAAAATATAAACTTTCCACGTAGCCCTATCCCAGTTCCACATGTTCAGGAGTTGGTGTGGTTCAAATTTCTAATTGACTCAACTGCCAATTCAACTAAAAGTACATAAAGATAATATAGATTTTATTTATTTATTTAAATATAGAGTTCTCTCATTTGAGAAATTTAATGATATTAAAAAAATGTATTAATATTTTATTATTTTTTATAAAAAAAACTCATGACTAGAAAGCTAAAATTCCACTCAATTATTTAGTTAATTTTTATAATATGGTTATAGTTGCTTTTTAAATAATATTTTATATGATAATATATATAAATAATATTTTTTTATTTTTAAAAAATTATTTTTTATGTAGTGTATTAAAATAATTTGAAAATAATAAAATTATATTAATTTAAAATAAATAAATAAAATAAAAAATTTAATTTTTTTAAAACACGGAGTTTTAATTTTGGAATTTAATTAAATAAAATCAGAATGAAACTACAATCAGACAATAGAAGAAGTACGAGGATAAATAATATTCTGGACCAACTTAACTTCCGACTCCTAAAACCCTAGCCCTTCTCTGTGGCTGATCACCAAAAAAGAGGCAGGGGTAGCGGCCTAAAAACACTCGCAATAACTGAAAAGGGAAATACGCCTACGTCAATGAGTGCGAAGGGAGACTTTACAGAAAAGCTCAAGGGAGTACAGATTTCCTCGCTTGATGAAGAGGATGAGGTTGAAGAAGTCGTTGAAGAAGAAGAAGAAGAAGGTGACGATAGTGAAGAAGAAGAAGAACCGGTAACACTAGGTTTCTTGGAAAAGACAAAGAATTGTTGGTCTCTTTTGCGGCAAGTATTTCCTAGCAAGGCTGGTGGCGTGCCGGTACTTATATTTCAACTCTGCGAAACTCCTTTTCTTTCTTTGATTTTATTTTATTTATCTGCCATTTAGTTTGTTTAAAGCAAGACCTGTATTTGCTATATTGTTGATAATGTCTATGTTGCAGGCATGGCTAGATCCTGTTAATTTACCATCTGGAAGGTCTTATGTTTGTGATATATGCGAAGAACCTTTACAGTTTTTGCTTCAGGTAATTTTAATTTTTTGGGTTTTGGTGCACGATAATTTACCAATTTCTTGAATTTACATGCCGCAGACAATTCTTTGTTGAATTTTCATTATTTGCGCAGGAGACTGTTCCAATTCTCTGCTTCCTTTTCTTTTTGTCAACGGTGGATGTTTATCTTTGAATACTTTGGTTTAACTTAGAGTCAGCGTATATACCATGTGCATATCTGCCTATGGCATTTAATTCGCTGTAATTTTCAGTGATTTGAATTTGAGAAGTTGAAGAGAAAATGCATTTTCTGTTGAATAATTATCTAGGTATATGCACCAATAACAGAGAAGGAATCAACATTTCATCGAACATTGTTTGTGTTCATGTGCCCTTCAATGTCCTGTCTTCATAGAGATCAACATGAGCAATGGAAGCGCAGTCCAGAAAAACCATCTCGAAGGTATCAGTGTCTATTTACTGGTTTCATTGTTCTTCTCTTTTCAAATATCATGACTAGGAACAGCTAAGAATCAATCTGATTTCTTATTCTTGTACTTTCTTTCTGAAGTGTGAAGGTTTTTCGTTGTCAATTACCTTGCTCTAATCCTTTTTACTCAAGTGAGCCTCCAAGAAACGATGGAACTGATAAACCGTCCGGATCTGGGGGTAACATTTATCTTCAATTTCTTTTCATTTATCTAATATTGCATGCATGGTTTAGTTTTTTTTTTTTTGTTGCCGCGAGAATAACCATCCATGTTACTTTTATAGAATATTAAAACGGAAAACAATGAAAAACTCTTTAAATTTAGTATGTGGCAATATTTTTCATTGTCTTTTGATAAATTAATCCTTGCGAAATGTGCATAGCATCTTCTAAAACAATTTGAATGAGTAGGCACCACAATCTACTTTGCAACTGCTCTAAGAAAGTATAAGGATTCCCTCAATTGAAGGTTGAAGCACACTCATTCTAATATCTCCTCTCTTAGAACACATGCCATTAATTTATGGAATGACCCTCCCTCACTGCGTTTCTCCTTTTTTGTAATCGTAAAGTTGTGCTCCTATCAGTGAACTAAGACAAAACTAGAATTTGAGTTAGTTATTTTTTTTACTGATTTGTGCTTGGATTTGGTAGTTGCTTGCTTCACTCCATGATTTTGATTTTACTTCCTCATCCACCAATATAGAACTGAACCTAAAAATTTTTGTTAATGGATTTGGTAATCAGTGGGGGTGTGATTTGAACTATTTGCTAGCTAGATGGAACATTTGCAACACTATGAAGTTGAAGGATGGGCCTTTTGAAAGTGAATTTTTGTTTTTCTACATTGTCATAACCCATTTTTTGGGTCCTCAAGCAAAAAAAATTGAAAAGAAAAGAAAAAAACAAAAAAATGAATACAAAAAAATCAAAAAAATATTATAAAAAAATATAACAATGAAAAAAAGGATATCAAAGCGCCCAAAAAATGACGAAAAATTGGTTGAGAAAGTTTAAAAATACAAAGATTGAAATTTAACAGCATTTTGTTGACTGATAAGAGTCCTGTTCACAAAGAAAATTCAATTTGAGGATGAAAAGTCCAAGATCAGATATTTATAGACTGACTTAAATTTCATTGAAGGTTTACTTGAATTTTATGGAGGGTTTGATTGCAAGAAAAATTGATTTTTGAAGTCAATTTGAGCTTTAATTGGAAGAAATTAAAGTTCTGAGGTCAAATTATAATTTTTGAAAGTTAATTTGATCAAATTAGGGGCTTGATTGCATAAATATTGAAGTTTGATGGTCAATTAGGGACTTAATTGAAAAAATCTGAAATAGAGAGACTGTAATTAAATTGAATCAGAAGCCAAATTAAAGAAATTAAAAGTGTATTGATCAATTGAGGGTCAAATTGCATAAATCCGAAACCAATGATCAATTTGGAAAAGGTGGTCAACTTTAGGGCTGGCGATTGAATTTGATAGGGATGCAATTGAATTGATTTTTAAAATCAATTCAATTTGATGAAAATCGGGTATTTTAATACCGAATTTGTATTTTTATGACATAAAATACAGACCGATATTAAGCAAAAAAAAAACATAAATCAAAAGGTGGGAAAATTACAAATATTGAAAAATATTTTTTTCTTTTAATTTTTTTGGAAATGGGCCGAACCCGGCCCAACTACGTGAGCCCAGCCTGTGTGCCTTCCCGCTCTCTTTTCTTTTTTTTCTCTTCTCTTCTCTTCTCTTCTCTGCCCTCCTCTCTCCCTTCTTCGTCTGTTTTTTCTTGGACGTAGTTAGAGTGCTAATACCTTTTTTTTTTGCAACCAATCTCTGTATCCTATTTCTGAGACCAATTAGGATTTCTAGTAATCAGAATACTAGGTGACAACTTCCATTGAAATTTTCTACTGATAAGAGACAATTCTTGTCTTTCCATATTTGTTAGATAGACCCTTCCATCTACAATTTTCCTTGAGTGGTGGATGATCGCCGCGACATCGATACCACTTGTGACATACATGATACTCATATTGCTTTCTTCCTCTCTTTTGAAATGGCTGGAAATTGTCATGGGGTTCTAGGATTTTATGAGAACTGAGGGTATTGTTGATTGCTTCATAGTTTGTATTTCACGAGCCGAGAATCCATGGTACTGAAGCCTCACCTGTACCCCCACATTATTGCTTTGCTTTCTGTTTTTCAACTATTTATATGAATTTAGCCTGCACTTGAAGAAGCATCTAGATTTTCCTCTTACTGGAAAATTGAGGTCCGTGCCCTCAAAAGGTTTTGATTAAGGTGGTAACAAGTGTTGTTGTCAAGAGAAGTTTTACTGTCAGCTGTCATATTTGAGCTCCATGGTTTTGATTCACCGTCATCCTTTGCTAAACCTTGATTTGAACTTTTAGCAGGATGATAAACACTTAGTTGATCTGTCTTTTTTCAGCACTCCTAGTTTTGGTTTTCAATAGACAACTTGAAATATCACCTTTACAAAACAACTGCTCCGTCATACTTTACAATAGCATTGCTATCTTAGTCCTTTGACTTGTTGATATGATAGCAATCATCAAATGGAGGTTACAAATTGTTCCCGCGTGAAGACGACATAATGCAATAGCATAATCTCTCGAAAGACAGAACCAAAACTGCTAATACCTGAAATTAAGGGTTTTTGTATATAGTTTTTCCTTTATTGACTGGACCTGCATTATTCTATTCTGAATGTAATAGGCTTGACACATCGCCTATTACATTGCTAACAAAGCCTTGCTTCCTAACAAGCAATTAATATCCTCCTACATGAGACTGATAAACCCTTGCTCAATATGAAGACATCATTGTTTGGTGCAACATGGCTGCAAGGATCCTAAATCTCTAAGATAGATAGATTAATTGATTAAGATCAAATTAATATTTGTCTGATATGTGACTACCCATGCTTTACATATTTCCATTTGAATCACATTTATCTCCTTCCATGAGACCAAGCATTTATGAGATGCCCATCATTTTTGCTTGTTTTAGTTTCGCTTTGTAACTGGTGTGGTACCTGGAAAGGAGATAAAGTTTGTAGTGGTTGCAAAAGAAAAAAATACTGCTCACATAAACACCAGGTATGAGTTGTCAACATGCCATGAGTTCATTTTAGGCCATTCTTGCTGAATGAACATCCTCTCCATTGTTTTCATATCTCACAGGTTTTGCACTGGCACTCAGGTCACAAAATTGATTGTCGACAGTTGAGCCTTTCGGTTGACTCTAGTTCCAGTAAGAATGGAACCACTTCGGTAGAGATCATTAAAGGCTAGTATATACATCATGAACCTGTGTCCTGTGGTATTGCACAAATTTATATATGCATATAATTATGGTCATTGTACTTAATTTTTATTAATTGAAGATAAAAATGTCTATCCTTCTTAGAAAACAATTGCATTTAATAATCATGCTTGTACCAAAATATCATCTTATTTAGAGTATTTTTTGAACTCTCAATGGTAATGGTTAAGGAATAGAATGGGTCAAGTGCAAATTGGTGACATGACATTTTGACCTAGAATCTAGCATTATGAATGGTTGGTTGTGAGTACCGATTTAAACACATCATAATGTAGTTGATACATTGTCTAGTGTCAAGCTTACTCAATGAAATTTATGCTTCAAAAGGTCTTTCAGAGGTGTCTGATTTTATTTTATTGTTTTCAAACAGTTGTTAGCGATGCCTTGTGGCCAGAGTATGAGATGATAAATGATGATGAAAGTGAATATGATGCTGAAATGTCTGATGATAACATACCCACTCATTCATTGGTGTCTAGGAACAAAATGGACAGCACAATGAATTCGTTGTTGGACATTTTTGAGGTATCAATTCTCGCTCTTGTTAATGCAAATTTATGCACTTCCGTAAATCTCCTGCTTGCTTATTTTAGTGTAGTGGGCAGGGCAATAGTGACAAAAAGTGCTGGGCATCTTTCCAACAGCGCATAGCCAAAGCACCCGAACAAGTGTTAAGGTGATATGAGCTAATATATTTTGAAATCATTTTTTGTATTTAATATTCTAGAAAACTTGAACACAATTTGAATTCTTTATGTGATTGCTTCAGCCATCCTAAGCATTGCATGCAGTGAGCTTGGATCCCACAAAACAACTGGACAGGTTTTTCCAGAAAACATGTAAAATCTTAGACATTTAAGGGGCTAACCCAAATTGGCTGCTGATTGAGACTCACATTTGTAGAGAATTGACTTTCAGTAACTGTCACTTATCCTTCGTTACTTGTCAATGCTTGCTATATGCCCGAGTGATCATCTGGCTGGGAAATGATCAAATGAACAAGTACTGTTTAAAATCAACATCACTTGATATCTATAAATGCTGGGCAGTTGCATATGCATTTTATTTATTTTGATTTACGATACTTCATATCTGCTGTCAGTTACATGTTGAGGAGTTGGCAGGCTTGTGTAAGATTTTAAGAGTTTATATCTAAGCTAGTGTGCATGTCAAGTTTTCATAGCGTAGTTGCATTTCAGCCATTGGATTTTTTTCTTTTTTTACCTAGTATTTGAAGCATTTTATTGTGTAAATCATACTTCCTGTTTAAATTAGCAGGTATTGTAGGAATGCTAGTGCAAAACCCCTCTGGCCTATGTCAAGTGGTCAGCCATCTAAGTCTGACATCCCTAACTGCAGTTACTGTGGTGGTCCTTCAGATTTTGAGTTTCAGGTATGGTTTGATCTCCCTTAGATATATTTATTTATATTGCTTTATGTATGTATTTTTTTTCCTAAAATTTTGATTGAAGCCCTTGTATGTCCAAGTGAAGAGGGCCCTATTCACCTGCTTGGTTTTTCTCTGTTTTTCTCTCTCCATGTGTTCTGTTCTACTATTTGATTTTCTTCATGGATCTCGAATCTGAGCTCCCATTAAAGTGGTAAGGTAATAATAGCTCCTGTATCTGGTGCATCAGATCTTACCTCAGCTACTTTACTACTTCGGTGTAAAGAATGATGCGGATTCTCTTGATTGGGCAACCATTGTTGTGTATACCTGCAAATCCTCTTGTGAGGCTAGCATGGCTTACAAAGAAGAATTTCCTTGGGTTCAGCTCTACCCAACATCTGCAGCTTGACGGTGGGAGTCCTTTCACATGTTGACGAGCGTCCATCATTTCCTTTCTCCATTAATCCTTTTCCGGCAGTTAGCTCTGTTAAATTGAGTGGTAGAAAAGTCTTGTCTAGTTCTAAGCCCTTGATATTGTGTGTTTGACAAAATATGAAATTTTGTTTATTTAATTTTTATATATATATATTTTTAGATCATGTGTTATGTTAAAAAAATATTATTTTAATTTATTTTAATATTACATGTGACGCTGCTAGCTATAAACACAAATTTTATACAGATTTATATTTTTATTTTTAGTGAAGAAATGTTTTTTAATCGATTTTAAAAGTTATTTTATGTTTGTTGTTCAATTTTGATCTTATCAGCACACAAGTCATCATCTGCCACCTTCTATCCTAGTGAACCGAGAGTAATTTATCAACATAAAGGATATCCGTTAAAATTCTCTTTCTTCTTTTGCAAATGGATTCAATATTAAGCAAAAACAAGAGAATGCAGAGGACGCTAGATCTGTGACCTTTGTTGTGTTTTTTTAATACTAAAAAACGATGTTGCTATTGCGTATTTTTTTTTTAAAATCAACTATGAATTCAAAATAAGATGTACATTACTTTTTAAAATTATTGAAATAATGATATGTTAAATAATATATATATATATATATATATATATTAGTTATTAAGATAATGATAAATTAAATTTATTTAAATTCATGTTCCAGGTTATTATACCATAATAAACTCATAAAAAATTAAAAAAAAAAATTTTAAATTCAATTCTTAAATAAACTAATGTTAGAAAACCAAATTCAATAAAATAGAAGTTACTCGGGCAACTTGTATAAACCGGTTGAATCAGGTATATAAATCATGAAAATGAAATAGCCCTCAACAAATCAAATCAAAAGAAATTATAAATATTAATTTTTAATTAATTTAATATTGAAGTATAAAAATTTAAAAAAAAATAACTTAAATTAACCTTGATAAACTTTTTGAATCTGCGCATAAATCATCAAATCTCACCTCATATAATTCAAATTTAATATTAGAAAACAAAACTATGAAAACAAAAATCTATTTTAAAGAAAACAAAAAAAATAAAACAATTTGGATTAACTATTAAATTCATGATCTAAATTATAAAATTGTAATTACCTCAAAAAAAAAATTAATTTCAAATCAATTTAATATTAAGAATAAAAAAAAAAAAAACTAAGTTAATCCAAATAAATCTTTCAAACCCTCAATATTAGATTATGAGATGAAATTTATCTTATAAAAAATAAATTAAAAAAATTTATAAAAAAATAAATATTAAATAATAAAATTAAAAAAATAATTAGCAAAATCAATAATAAAAATAAAATTTGATATGAAATAAAGTTTGAGAATCCTCTTTGAATAATGCTAGGCGCGAGGATAAAGGTAAGAGGAGAGAGAGAGAGAGAAAAAAAGAAGAAGAAGAAGAATGGCTTGCCAAAGCCAGAATTGGACGTCCATTGTCAACATGCGCCACGTGCTATGGTGGACCATGGTGACTGTAGTGAATAACACCAAGAAAGGTGAAAGCATACGTTGAAGGCTGACACACGTGTTATCCAAGTGCGGTGACTTTTTCCACGTGTCAAATATTCATAGATTAAATTTTAATTATTCTAAATCAATAAAATTAATTTTGTTTTCACCTAAACCATGCATCAATTGAATGCTGATTTCTTCACCTGACACCTTGAGAAACTCATGCGAGCCATGTCAAAACGAACCACAAGTCGAAAAATTGAAAAGAAAAAAATATTGTAGATTCGCTAATGTAATCAGCTATATTTCGTACCTTATTGGAATGTTTAGGAACAACTTTTTAAATTTTTTTAAAAAATAATTTTAAAAATAATAAAAATATTATTTTAATATATTTTAATATAAAATATACTTTAAAAAAAACTGTGATTACACTTAAAACAAAATAACTGTGATTATAAAATATAATCAGCGATATTTCATACCTTGTTGGAATGTTCAACAATGCAAAGTAAATTGTATTTTTAAAAGAATTAATTTTTTAAAAAATATTTTTTAAAAAATTAACTATAATTACAGTTAAAACAAATATATACTGTTGTCAACTAGAGAGGTGGTTGGTAGCTGTAGCGAAGAGTGCTGATAATCGGTCCTGTATAGCTATCATGACATATCCTTATCAGATTGCCGCCAGGGCCCATCACGCCTCATTTCCATCCCAACAAAAAAAAATCTCGGCTCACATGCCTTAAAATTAACTATAAATTAAAATATAAAGTTTTACTTTACTTTGTAAAGTGATATTTATTTTATTTTAAATTATTTTTTAATATTAATTTTTATTTAGTTATTATATTCTCATGGTATAAATTATAAATATGATGAGTTAATTAATTAATTTAATTGATATGATTTTTTTTGTTTTATTATTTAATATTAATTTAATTATAAATTAAATTTCATGATTTGTTTTGTTTATTTTTTATTAGGTTATTTTAGTATCATGATCCAAAAATAATACTTAACGGGTTAACTCAAGTTGACTTGAGTTGTTTCATGTTTTTTTATTTAATTGATTTTTTAAAATTTTATCATTTAATATGAGATCAGTTAGAGTTAAAGATTAAATTTCTTAATTTGTTTTAATATGTTTTTTATGAGAATATCTTGATCTCACAATTAAAGTCACAAGTTTTGATATTTTAATTCTTATTAAATCACTTTTTTAAGAGATTGTATTAGTCCAATAACTCAGGTCACTAGTCCTTCAATACTGTACTTGCTTTTTATTAGATTGTCCTAGTTTTATAATTTAGGTCTTGAATTTGATAAATTAATCCAATCAACACACTCTCTCTCTTTAACTGACTTTTTTAAAAAAAAAAACAATTCATCAATTAATATCATGTTTGATTAATAATTAGGTTTCATAATTTTTTTTATTTGTTTTTTTTACTGGGTTATCTTGACCTTGTGATATAGAAATAGCGTTGGATAATTAACTTAAGTTAACTTGATTTAATTTTTATATTATTTTTTAATTATTTTTTTTAAATTTAATCATTTAACATTAGATTTTAAAATGACATATGAGAATCAAACATTGTAATTTATTTTTACTCTCTCCATGGGGTTATCTCAATTGCAAGATCAAAAATATAAATTTAATAGGTTGATTTAAGTTAAATCATATCTTTTTTAAATTTTTTTTTATAAGATTATCTCAATCTGATAACTCAGGTCATGTTTTGTGGATTGACTCGGGTTATTTTTTATATTTTTAATCCAATATTTGATTATTAAATTGGTTAATGATTGTAATTCATAATTTATTTTGATTTGTTTTTTATAAAATTATTTTAATATTATAACTCGGATTGCAAACTTAATATATTAAATTAAATTATTTGTTTAATGTTTTTATTTAATATTGAATTGATTGTAAATTATACTTTATAATTTATTTTTATTTTTTCTATAATGTTATTAATATTATATAGACTTTTAACCCTAGTTACAAATTTGATATATTAACTAGAGTTATTCTAATTCAATTTAATTTATTGTTATTTTAATATAAAAATTTTATCTAAAAATTTTATCTAATTAAATTTTATTTTTATAAGTAGTATAAATTATTTTTAAATAATAAAATTAACAAAGTTATATTAACCGAGTAATATTTAAATATTTTTTTTTTTTTAAAAAAGGAACTTTACAGACAATCATAGCCGAAGTCAATGTTATGGGTCAAACTAAAACGCCCCCACCATTGCCTTTTTCATTCCTAGCAGAGCACAGCATTCGCAGCCTTTTTATTCCATTCTCCTCTCCTCTCGTCTCCTATATATACACATAAAAAGAGCTCGATATCTCCTCGATCTTCGCATTCTGCAAATCAATTGAGGGATTGAGTAAATTGGAATGGCGATGTATGTCGTGTCACGGCGCCTCTCTACAGGATCCACGACTTGGCGTTATGGAAACTGGTTGAGGTCTTATTCAACTGCCTTCAGAGAGGAGAGAGACACTTTTGGTCCCATTAGTGTCCCTGCTGATAAGTTCGTCATTCTATCTATCAATCACTCACTCGTTTTTTTTCCTCTTACTTCACTTTATTCATTTATTAATTTTCTTGATTTGTTGTTTTCAATAAATAATAATTCAGGCTATGGGGTGCTCAGACGCAAAGATCTTTGCAGAATTTTGATATCGGCGGCGATCGCGAGCGAATGCCCGAACCTATCATTCGAGCCTTTGGTATACTCAAGAAATGTGCTGCAAAGGTCCCTCTCTCTCTCCTTTTAATTTTATTTGATTTCTTACGCGATTTTTTCGTGTCTTTCTATTGTTTCAGCTGCTAATATAAACTAATTAGTTACCCCACACTTTTAAGAGAACTAAATCTTTATCCTTTTTTTAAAAATTTAATTTTGAATTCGATATTTTTGGTTGATGACAGTACTTATGTTAAATCTCAATGTAATCTCAGATTAGCATCTGCATATATTGTTAATTTTGTGACTATTTATTTTTAGGATTTTGATATGTCAATCTCAGTGTAATAAAGTGTATTGATGATTGGTTTTCGTGGAGATTACATTAGCTTAAATTAAAAATAACATATTTGATTTATTTATGGCAGGTGAATATGGAGTATGGGCTTGATCCTTCCATAGGGAAAGCGATAATGCAAGCTGCCCACGAGGTAGCTGAAGGGAAACTAAGCGATCATTTTCCACTGGTTGTGTGGCAGACTGGCAGTGGTACTCAAAGTAACATGAATGCTAATGAGGTCAGCACCTTTGCATCATACTTTCTGTTTTTTCAATAAAAAGAGGGGACGAAAAAGGAAGCTATGGCATTTCTTTATTTGACGTGAACAATAGTTAAATTATTATCCTCTGGGAAAAAAAGGTGCGATGGGGCTTTGACTCTACTCTCATCTTGTGGAATTGTGATTCAAGGATTTCCACATCTGGTTCAGCAGAGGGTTAAATTGTAGGATTTGAAGAGGCTTGATTGTTTGAGATATTCAATAAATTTGGTAACCAAAACCATAGTGTTTAACCGATGTAATGTTGTGTTTTGCATGCTAATGGTGAATAAAATTGAAATTTCTGATGGAGGTTGTTCCTTGGAAATTTTTTGTGTTATGTTCACCCTGAATCTGTTATTTTGTAAATTGTAACCTTGAGATTTCTCCCTCAGTTGGTGCTTATTCTTGATCTGACCTAAGTAAATAAACTGAGTTTTTCATGTTTTTGTTCACACAATTAAAATTTAACCAAAGGCTTCCTCTGCTCTGAAATCTAACTGACATATCATTTGAGTTATCTAAACAGAAGGGACTTAGACGTTTATTCTCTTCACCATTCAAGTATGTCTGATATGTGGCTGTAATCTGGTTTTTAGTCATGTTTAAAATTGAATAGATAGCATACCAAATGATCCTGCACTTCAGGGTATGGTTCATTGTATTTGTGAACTGCACATATAGGTACAAACCACTGGTGAGTATTCAAAACACATCCTTTCTATATTGGTTTTGATGCTCCAAAAGAATGTTCTTAACATTCATCCTGTAACCAAGTGAAGGAACAGAAACAAGATGGAAGTTGGGTGATAATTGAAAGCACTGCAAATTAGACTTGCTTTGATCAATCGAATAGTGAATGCCCTAAAAATTCTGGCTTGTGTGATGCACTTTCCAGGTTATTGCCAATAGAGCAGCTGAGATCCTTGGGCATAAGCGTGGGGAAAAGTTTGTGCACCCTAATGACCATGTGAACAGATCACAATCTTCTAATGACACATTTCCAACTGTAAGCATGGTTTACTCTTTGAGTGTCAAACTGACAGGTCTTACTGTTTTTAAAAATTTTCTATTTGAATCGATAACGTAACGTATCATGAACTGATTTCTTGCAGTCTTATCAATTGTGTCTTTTTCTTATTTAGGTAATGCATATTGCAGCTGCAACAGAGATAAATTCAAGATTAATCCCAAAATTGAAAACTTTGCACTTGACACTCCATTCAAAGGTTTGACTTTGTTTTTCTTTTCTTATCTTTCTTTCTTTCTTTCTTTTTTTTTTTTTTGGGGGGGGGGGAGGGGGGGGGGGGGCGGCGGGTTGATAAAGAAAACATTTTGTTTATTGTTTTGCGCAAGCAAATAGAAAAATTGCTGAATTGAAATGCTTCTTTGTGTTCAGTGCATTTAATAGACCGTTTTTTCATTTGGGAATTCATTTTACTTTCCTGCATATTGATCAAGCCTTTTCGATACATGGTGGGACATGGCATCTATGCATATTCTACTTCATTATTTAGGGCCTATGTGTGTTCTGCTCCTTTATCAATGGCTTAGATGTTGGTGGGAAACTTAATAGGCCATGGACTGTAGCAATTATGATGTTTGTTTTGCTTGCCCTCAAATGCTTTACTTCTTAATGCCAGAAGATGGCTTAGCACATTTTTATACACACATGCTTTTGTTGAATCTGCCATTTCCTGGATATATTTTTATACATGCATTATGAAATTTTACAGTTCAATTTTTCAAAAAAATTATGTGCTTTAGTAAATGTTCTCGATCATATTTTTCAAATTGTGTAGTTGTGTGGAAGGTAAAGCTTTCATGTCTCCATTCTGAGATCAGCTTTTGCATTTACATTTCCAATAATCTGCACATTTTTCATTGCATGTATATTGCTGTAACTGCTGTACCTGGACTAATATTGCTTGTTGGTTCCAACCAGTCAGTTGAATTCAAAGATATTGTTAAAATTGGGCGCACGCACACTCAAGATGCAACACCATTGACACTTGGGCAAGAGTTTAGTGGCTACACGACACAAGTAATATATCATTTCTGTATTATTTTTTTCTGATCTACTATTGGTTCATATTTCTTACTTGTTCGTGCTTGCTTCTGATGATTATTGCCTTGTTTGCAGGTGAAGTATGGAATTGATCGTGTCATGTGCACACTACCCCACATGTATCAGGTTGGAAACACATATATTAAATGAAATTTTCCATTCTACTGTTCTTTTCTCCCTTTTCTGCTCTTCAGATTTTATGACATACTGGGAATGTTATTTGAGCAGCTTGCACAGGGTGGAACTGCTGTGGGGACTGGATTAAACACAAAGAAAGGGTATGTAAAGCATCATGGGTGAAAATTTTATTTTCTAGGCGTTCTTTTCTTGAAAACAAAAATTGCTTCTTTCAGTTTGTTGTGTTTGTGATTCTTATCACCCCATAAGGCAGGAATTCAGTTTGATTCTTTTCTTCGTGCTTTATTTTTCTTTGATGGACTGAAGGTTTCTCTCCCATTTTAGCCCCAAAGAGAAAAGAATCTCAAGTCTTTTGCTGCACCTTTTTCCTATTCTCCAATAATGTTATCAATTTTATGTTTTATTATCTGTAAGAAAATAGCCAAATCAGTGGGAGAACCAGTGTTTTGAAAACTCTTGGAATTTATACGTGGATATCTATGGACCATTTCTAAGAATTATTTAGTGTTGGGGCATGTCTGTTCTTTGACAGTTATCATTTGTTTCTTTCCCATCTAGGTTTGATGTAAAGATAGCTTCAGCAGTGGCTGAGGAAACAAACCTGCCATTTATCACAGCGGAAAACAAGTTTGAAGCTTTGGTTGGTTTTTGAACTCCTCTTAACTTGAGTTTTCTTCTTTTCCTTCCAATTTCATTTAAGGTTGTAAGAATGGACTTTGCTATTTTGATTAGATTCTTTTGAGCGATAGTGTGATTTTACATGTTGCTACCTCAAGTGAGAGCAAAATTCTTTTGCATGCTAAAGCGGTATGTTTTTTTTACAGGCTGCACATGATGCTTTTGTTGAAACTAGTGGAGCACTCAACACAGTTGCCACTTCTCTGATGAAGATTGCAAATGACATACGGTTATTGGGAAGGTCTGTGCAAAGTTGTACAATCCACTTCTCCCTGCTCTCACATATTTGCTTTACTTTTGTGGTTTTAACAATGTTTTCTTGCAGCGGTCCACGATGTGGTCTTGGTGAACTCATTCTTCCTGAAAATGAGCCAGGAAGTAGTATAATGCCGGTAAATCATCACACCTTGTTTGTTTGGTATCCGAAGAATTGTGATTCATATAAGCACATTTGAACATTTAATTGCGATGCAATGTTGTCATTGTTTAGTTTTTCTTGTTTCAGGGAAAGGTTAATCCCACCCAATGTGAGGCTCTCACAATGGTCTGTGCTCAGGTAAATTTCTAGTGCTGTCAGTTCCATCTTGTCAATATCATATGATTCACTATAGAACTTTTCTGAAAGCAGCTATTCAGATTATAAATTCACATTGTTGATGTATAAGCTGCAAGTTTGCTCTGAACCAATCAAGTCATTATTAAAAAATGCCCTTTCTTCATTTTGTAGGTTATGGGAAATCATGTTGCCATAACAGTTGGTGGATCAAATGGTCACTTTGAACTAAATGTGTTCAAGCCAATGATCGCTAGTGGCCTCCTACATGTATGTTAATGGCACTGTAATGTACTTGTTATTTTTATTGAAGTTCCAAATAATAAGTTACTTAAGAGTGCTTTAACATTGGATGTTCCACCCTGAGCTTGCTTTGATTCAGGGCAAAATCAGTTTTGATATTTTGGTTCTTTCGTCTGTGTAAAGTATTTCAGTTTGTTTGTATAGTGGGTTCAGTTTGAAGTTACTGGTGATTACTGAACGTAGGAAAAAAAAATGCCTATTCTTGCTAAATGTTTTAACACGAAAGTGATTGAAACTAAATCGAGGAATTGGAATTTAATCAGGTTTGTGAGAAATTTTGTTTTAGAATTTTAGTTTCCAATACTCCAGGTTCATAATGATGCATGAGTTCCCTCTCATCAGGCATCTTTTGATGCATGCAATGAGATCTTAGAAGTCTTATGGTGCACCCTAATAGTATTCGTAATCAAATAGCATTTTATTGGCTGATATTAGGATGCTGGCTGTTTGGCTATGCTGTATTACTGATTGGTCACACTTTGCTGTTGTTTTTGACTCTTGGTTGGGAAGACTTGAGTGTGGCTGTTTTACTAAACAAGTGTGTTTGACCTTTTTCTGGCAGTCAATAAGGTTGCTTGGTGATGCATCTGCTTCCTTTGAAAAGAACTGTGTGAGGGGTATTCAAGCCAATAGGGAAAGAATTTCAAAATTACTGCATGAGGTCAGTTCTTGATAACTACAGAAACTTTATTTGCATTTGATGTATCTGAAAGTTTTTTGATCATGTTTTATTGTTATTGACAATTTGTGTGATCCTGCAGTCGCTAATGCTTGTCACATCATTGAACCCTGTAAGTCTCTATACCATGTCCATATTTCCATTCTCCTGATTTTGTGTTTGGAATATTAACTCACGTTTCCATATTTATTCTAGAAAATTGGTTATGACAATGCTGCTGCAGTTGCCAAGCTGGCCCACAAGGAGGGAAGTACTCTGAAGGTGATGATTTTTTCTCATCTTAGTGACTCTGCAATATAGTGTTTATAAGCCCTATGATGTGCGTATATTGTGGGAGTAACGATGTCTGCTCTTCTTGGACTAATGTAAACTGTTTATTATGGATTCTTCTCTCTTTCCCCCCCTCCCTTGGCTGGGAAGAACATAAAATTCCAAAACATTCATCTCCTTGGAACGGGCATGCGTGCATTCTTGTGAAGAAAATTATTCTTGAATATTGGGTTTTTTCTTTTTTTGTGTACTGTCAATAGTGTTTGAGACTAATGGTGCTTAATCCATTTGTCGTTTTGGAGTGATTGAATATCGTACCTTACAATATTTATCTCTGCAGGAAGCTGCACTAAAACTCGGAATGCTCACCAGTGAAGAATTTGATACACTCGTAGTCCCTGAAAAAATGATCGGGCCAACTTACTGACAAAGTTGCAAAGAGTTTCTAGCTTCTGAGAATTGATTTCCCAAAATTTCAAGCATCGAACAAGGTTATCCGTTTTAGCTTTGCAACATGTTATGTGGAATAATGCGAACAGTAGTGAACATTATTAAACAATTTTCTTAGAGGTTTCCCGCCAACTGGCTTCTCTCATTTTTCAAAAATGCAGAAAAACCCCTTGATGAGGTTAATAATGGGAATCTTCCCTCATTTTGTAGCGGAGATGTGAGAAATTCACATGCTAGAATGAAAGAAATGATATTCTTTTGGCAAGAGAGTGAAACAAGGCTCTTGTTGATGGTTTACTACTATACGTATATGGTGCTTAACCTCTCAGTAGTACGTGACAAAATGCTTAACCTCTCTGTAATCTCACTTGCATAATTTGTTCCTCGCCTGTTTGTTTGTTTCTTTCTAAGCAAAAGATAAGGCATGATGGCTGCAAGGTTTTGACATTCTGCATATCATCAAACCAAAGCAAGTTCTCTAGTTATGGAAATCAAAACAGGTCCATGCCAGCAAATTTGTTGACATGAGAAGACGGAAAGAGTAGCCATTTCAGCTTTTAGTAGATATGGCATCTCCTATTCTAGTCGAATGTGCTATGTATCATTGCAATTTTTATTTCCTGCATCACCAGCTTGTTTAACGAATCTAACAATCCTGGAAACTGGGGCATGAGCCTTGTCCTTGTAAGAAGAGACTGTTCTCCATCATGTCGAGACACTGGGTTCTTATTGGGAAATAAAAGACTCTGTAATTACTGTTATGTCCTTCAAAGAGAGATCCGTACTAGTATGAGGTAGATATTCATCCCATGTTGCTGGGGCATGAGCCTTGTCCTCGGAAGAAGCTGTTCGTCACCATGTCGAGGCACTGGGTTCTTATTGGGGAATAAAGGAATCTGTAATTACTGTTCTGTCCTTCAAAGAGAGATCCGTACCAGTAAGAGGTAGATATTCATCCCGTGTTGCTGGGGGGCATGAGCCTTGTCCTCGGAAGAAGAGACTGTTCTCCACCATGTCGAGTCACTGGGTTCTTATTGGGGAATAAAGGAATCTGTAATTACTGTTCTGTCCTTCAAAGAGAGATCCGTACCGTATAGATGTTCATCCCACGTTGCTGGGGCAGGGTATCGACAATAATGAAAGGGCAGAAGAGAGCCCTCCAGTTCGGCCATTCTCGGTTTAACTTTCAATTAGTGTTTGTGAATTAAGAAGTTTTGGGTCCGAGATTGAAGTTATTTTTTAAAATATTCTTTTTATTTAAAAACTATTTTTTTTTCAGTTTTTCTTCATCGCAGTAATATATTGATTTTTTTAAAAAATAATTCAAAAATATTTTAATAATTAAATTTAATAAAAATTAAATTTAAACTATTTATTTAAGAGATTGTGTCTGCATTTTAAAGCACAACCTGTTTGGTTCCCTCAAAACATAGTTTGTTATGTAAAAGGGACCCATGTATATTTAAAGTAAAATACAAGTTTGTGGATAGCAGCTCTTCGAAGGACCTACATATATTTAAGGCAAAACAAAGGTTTGCAGCTGCTTTCTCCAAGCCTGCGGATGATGTGTGCAGTGGTGAGTTTCACTCTCATTGCACGCGTTTATAGTAGAGTTTTCAACTTTACTGTTTACATGAACAGTTAGGTATGATTCCTCTATTTATATAAATAGTATTGTATAATTAGACATGATTAGGTCTAATTCAAAATTAAATACATTGAACATGATTTAATTTAGTAAAAAAAATAAATTTTATTTTTATTTTTATTTTTTTATTGATAATATAACATTTGCAAAATTTGATTGCAATAATAATTTTATTCCTGATTATATTTTACCAATATTGTTGCACACTTAAGAAATTAAAGAAAGTGTAGTCCTTATTAAATTTGTTTCTATGTGATGTAATTATAAATAATTTAATTAAATAATAAAAAATATTTTATATAAAACATTATTTATTTTATGATGTAATACTAATAGTCAAATCTAAAATATTTAATACCACACACACACATATATATATGTATGTATTAACATTAATCGAATAAGATGACTAATATAATTATTTTAACAATCTATAATCTGATTGAAACCTCCTTTATGTGTGGTTTTCAATTAAATAATAAGAGTTTATATTATACTTGTTTAACATACCATTAGTGGAATTTCTAACCTTGACATTTGTTATTATCATTGTTTAATCGTTACATTAATATTCCTTCTCAAAGTTCTCATCTTCTTCTTCTTCTTCTCCTTCTTTTTCTTTATTATTACTACTACTACTACTACTACTACTACTATTATTATTATTATTATTATTATTATTATTATTGTTATGGTTATGGTTATGGTTATGGTTATTGTTATTGTTATCGTTATTGTTGTTGTTGTATTATTGTTATTTGTAATTTGTACAATTAACCTCCCTGTGGTTCGACCCCGGTCTTGCCGGGTTATTTATTACTTCGACACTCATACACTTGGGAGAAGACATCAATCTTTTAGTCGTGTCAAGTTTTTGGCGCTGTTGCTGGGGATTTGAAAAATCCATACTTGCATTTAAGGGAATTTGAGGAGGTCTGCAACACATATAATAATCTAAATTGTAGCATGAACACCATCAGATTAAAACTTTTTTCCTTTTCATTAAAAGATAAAGCCAAAACATAGCTATAAAATTTGAGACCAAGATCCATTTGTGCTTGGGATGAAATGCAACAATAATTTTTAAAGAAGTTTTTCCCATCTCATAGAACAAACTCTTTCAAAAGACAAATCACCACTTTCACTCAAAAATCAGGAGAAACATTTTACCAATATTGGGATAGGTATCGAAACTTGCTTAGTACTTACCCTCATCATGGTTTTGAAACATGGAGATTGGTTTCACATTTCTATGAAGGGTTAACACCTAAAGATAGACAAATGGTTGAATTAATGTGCAATAGAACTTTTGAAGATAAAGACCCTGATGAAGCAATGGAGTACTTAGACTTGTTAGCTGAAAATGCTCAAAATTGGGACATCGTGAGTACTTATGAGGCATCGAGTAAAACTCAACCTCATACATCTAGTGGAGGTATGTACAACCTTAGGAAAGATCATGACCTTCAAACCTAGTTTGCATCTTTAGCTAGAAAAGTCGAGGCACTAGAATTGAAAAAGAGTGGTCAATTAAAATCTGTTGAAAACATTGTGTGTTAAATATGTGAAACAAATGAACACTCAACCAATAATTGTCCAACCTTGCCTTCTTTTAAGGAATGTCTCCATGAACAAGCTCATGCTTTAAACAGTTTTCAAATGGCCAACCACAACCCATACTCGCAAATATATAACCCTGGTTGGATAAATCACCAAAATTTCAATTGGAAAAGTGACAATGCACAAACTTCATCACCACAGTTTCAAACATACTACAATTTCCAAAATTCTCATGGATATGCAACTCCTTATGCTCCACCTTTTAGATGAAATCTTGAGGAAACATTGCATGTATTTATTGAAAAGCAATAGACAATCAATATTCAACTTGCTCAAAACATGACAGATTTTAAAGATACTCTTGCAAAATTAACATCTGCTCTCAGTTTCCAAGAGAAAGGTAAGTTTCCATCTCAACCACACCAAAATCCCAAGGGGCAATTGACACGACTAAAAGGTTGATGTCTTCTCCCAAGTGCAGGAGTGTCAAAGTAATAAATAACCCGGTAAGACCGGGGTCGAACCACAGGGAGGTTAATTGTACAAATTATAAATAACAATAATACAACAACAATAACAACAATAACAATAACAATAATAATAATAACAATAATAATACTAATAATACTAATAATAATAATAATAATAATAATAATAATAATAATAATAATAATAATAATAATAATAGTAATAGTAGTAGTAATAATAATAATAATAATAAAGAAAGAGAAGAAGAAGAAGATGATGATAACTTGGAGATGGAAAATTAATGTAAGGATTAAACAATAATAATAACAAATGTCAAGGTTAGAGGTTCCACTAATGGTATATCAAACAAGTATAATATAAACTCTTATTATTGAATTGGAAACCACACACAAAGGAGGTTCCAATCAGATTATATATTGTTAACATGATTACATTAGTCATCTTATTCAATTAATGCTAATACTTGTAAATCTCATCAAGCATTCATGATTATAACTTATGTTAACAACAAATCAAGTTCCTTTCATAGCTCAGGTGTCGGTTGTACCATACATTATGGGCTATGAAAGTGCCAAGCATTTGTTGTACCAAGTGTTATACAACATAAATCAAGATTAGTCATTTAACAAGCAAAGTATTAAAGAGTGAACAAGATAACAAATATAAAACATGTTAGTATCAAACATTAAAGTCCATATTAAGTTTACATTATACTTATTCTCACACCATTAGTGTAACCTTTTCACCTTGACATAATTAACTTAGCTAGACATAATGAAAGAAAGCAAAATAGATAAACAAAATAAGAACATAAAAGCTAACTAAGTAAAGGAAAGGAAATGAAAGGCATAAACTTGATATTAATGAAAGTAAAGCATAAACATTACAAAAAATACAAAGAGAGAAAGGAAGAGCATGATCTTGATCTGAACACCAAGATGCCTAAATGCATGGCAAATGCCTCCTTTTATAGGCCAAAATTGGAAACTATTGATTTGATGACTAATTGATAAGTGGGTGGCCAACTTTTGACTTGGTGACAATCCTTATCTTCTCTTGTCTGCCCAAAACATCATTGATAACGTCAAAATTGGAGCTAGTTGTAAACATGAAAGTTGTAGGCAATTGTCTCAGCTTTCTTGTGTACAAAATTCAGCTCATTTGGACTTCTAGAACTCCAGATATGGCCAAAATACCGAACAGTGCTCGGGCTGGAAGACAGATTCGGGCTTCTTTGTTGTTGCTACAATTTGGACTTGATAATGGCCTTTTTAGATCTTGGGCTCCATATGAAAGTTGTAGGCCTATGTCTTACCTTTCCATCCATATAAATTGGACCTAAATCTGAGATCTGTAGCTCCAGATATGACCCAATTACCGAACAGTGTTCCGGTTTGGATTGCACCGACATCTCTTCTCTAAGTTTGACCATCTCTTTATCCTTGCAATTTATGTTCTTCAAGTCATCAATCAATCCTTTCATTTATGTGATAGGCCTGCATTAAAAATAGACATTTACCACAAATTATAGGTATCTTATATTATTAGATACATTATTATAAAACATATTTTAGTTAAGGAGTTAATGATACTTCAAGTGCAAAATGATGATATAAAACCATGATAAAAATGCACTTTTAAGTACTAATCAGCAATACAATGCAAATGCAAGTAGTTCCGGAAGCCAATACATGGATCAAGTCAAATCAGTCACTACTCTGCACAGTGGTAAGGTTATTGAAAAACCCTCTCTTGAACCTTATGAGAAAGATGATGAGTTAATCTTTAAGAGTAAGGAAGGGGTTGAATCTGAAAATTGCAAATAAATGACTGATTCACCACCAGCACTTCCATTTCCTTATGCCATGACCAAACAAAGGAAAGTCAATCACAACTCTGAAATTTTTGAAATTTTCAAACAGGTAAGAATCAATATACCTTTGCTGGATGCTATTAAACAGGTTCCTTCTTATGCTAAATTTTTGAAAGATCTATGCACTGTGATGAGGAAACTGAATGTGAAAAAGAAAGCCTTTTTAGCTGAACAAGTAAGTGCTATTCTTTAAAACAATAATGCTTTGAAATATAAAGACCCTGGTTGTCCTACAATTTCTTGCTTTATTGAAGAGCATAAAATTGAAAGAGCCTTACTTGATCTTAGTGCTAGTGTGAATTTACTTTCATATTCAGTTTTTTAGAGTCTCAATTTAAGTGAGTTAAAACCAACTTCTATATCTCTTTTACTTGCCGATAGATCTATAAAAGTGCTTAGAGGAATAATTGAAGATGTGTTAGTACAAGTTGATAAATTTATTTATCCTGTGGATTTTATTATCTTGGATACAGAACCTGTTGAAGCATGTAATTCATTTATTGTTATTCTAGGACGTCCGTTTCTTGCAACCTCTAACGCATTGATTAATTGTAGGAATGGACTGATGAAGCTATCATTTGAAAACATGACATTGGAGATGAATATTTTTAACATTTGCAAGCAACCTGGAGATGATAATAATTTACAAGAAGTAGATCATATTGACGAATTAGTTTATGATCAACTTTAAGTAAAAATGAGTTGGATGAATGTGAAGATTTGCAAATGATTTATTTTGAGGAAGATATCACGAATGAAAAACGCACCGAAAATGTTGATGCGAATCTTTTGTCAATAGTGACAACAGATTCGACATCTAACATCACACCAATCGATGATTACTTTCCTAATGAATCCTTACTTTCTCTTAGTCCAATACCTTGGTATGATAAAAATATCAATTTTCTTGCTTTAGAAGATTTGCCAGCTGATTGGAGTACTCAAAATAAAGAAAAGTTTTTGAACGAAGTGAAAAGCTTTTATTGTGATGACCCTAACTTATTCAAATATTGTCCTGATCAAATATTTCAAAGATTCATTCCCGACAATGAGGTAAGTAGTGTCATTAAACTTTGTCATTCTGAAGTATGTGGAAGTTATTTCTCGTCAAAAAAGACATCTATAAAAATCTTTCAAAATGGATTTTATTGGCCCACCATGTTCAAGGACACGCATGCATTCTGCAAAACTTGTGAAAATTGTCAAAGAGTTGATACTGGTTAAAAAGTTTTGTTTTATAATTCTCAACTCTATGCATTCCCTAAAGAGCTAAGATTAAGGTGGAGCAATCCTTATGGGGCCTGTGATATTGAGAATTCAATGAATGAGAATGATTTTAAGGAAAATGGACATCGTTTGAAAGCTTACTTTGATAATCTTCCTAGTGAAAATGAATCAACTAGTTTGAATGATCTTGTAGATAAAAGTTGATTATTTTGTTTTTCTCACATTGTTTTTGTGTTTTGTTTTGAGTGATTTTTGCTAGTTTCTCTCACCTCGGTCAAATGGTGGATAACGGTACTCAGTGATTTATGTCAATTCTTTCAGTTTCCCACAATAACTGATATCTGTGTATATATTTGTGCAATTCTTTGAATCTCTATTCCAATTCTCATTTGAAAATAGACACTAATCTTGAAAAATTAAAAAAGTATTTTCCCGCTTTGCCTCAGAATACGATTACAAAAATTTACCATGCAAGATGTGCAAGATTGAGATTGTTAATGAATCATGGAATTCCTGAAGATATTTGCTAGTTGATTGAAGCAAAGGTCCGATTATCAGGTGAGTCCTCTAACTCCTTCATTTCACATATGTCTGGAATAGGTAAAAACACTTTTGCAAAGAAACGTCGTGCAAAACGATTGAAAGTCTATCATCGATGTGCTAGATAGACTTGTAATACACAATGTCATTCTTTAGGAATGGTATCTATAAACTGTGAAGATAAAATACAATTCATTAAGGATGGTCTGAGTAAGGAGTCTTTAGATAATCTTCTATTGACTCTTGAGATGTATTTTAGTGGAGATGTGCATCGTGCAATTCATGATTTATGGCCCTATTTTTATAAAGAACATGATTGACTTAGTCTTGAGAATCTGACTAAAAAAGATCCTGTTTGCCAGTTTTTAAGAAAACTGGATGGGAAGCCTATTCCCGACCCATAGAGGGTGTTTAAGCCGTTCTTGGACGTAAAACCAAGGGAATATGTGATCCACAATCACAACTACCTATACATACATATTTTTTTTTAAAAGTAAATAAATAAATAAATAAAAAGAGAGAGAGAGAGTGTGTGAGACTCTAGCTGGCCTACATATAGGTGGTATGATTGCCTTTCTAATTTCTCATCTATAAAATCCTCTCTTCCTTCCTTTCATTTCTACTCAACCCATATATTCAACAAATCCATAAGTGTATAGAAATGACAAGTTGCTCAGGTCACCAGATAAAAAATATTTGTGTTTTTGGTGGATCTAGTCTTGGGAAAGAAAAGGAGTTTTTAGAATCAACAAATCATCTTGGTCAGGTGCTAGCTGAGAGAAAGATTCATTTAGTGTATGGGGGGGTAGTCTTGGGTTAATGGGAGGTGTGTCAATACCTGCATTTTTAGGAGGTAGTCATGTTTTGGGGGTCGTCCCCGAAGCTTTAGTACAAGGGGACATCATTGGAAAAATAATTGGAGAGGAACTTCAGGTCTCTACAATGTCAGCTCGAATGAATGCAATTTTTAACCATGCTGATGCTTTCATTGCTTTACCAGGTGGTTTAGGCACATTGAAAGAGATCTTTCATATTTCCTCTTGGGCTCAACTGCACATTCACCATAAAACCATAGGTTTGTTAAATGTTAATGGTTATCATGATAAGTTGTTGTCTTTTCTTGATCATGCTGTGGAACAGGAATTTCTAACATCTTCTGCACGACAAATCATAATCTCTACTACTACTGCTGAACATTTAATTGACCAACTACAATCCTTCATTCCTGTAATTGATCCCTCCATGAGTCGCATAAATTGGTCAACTAAGAAAAACCGTAAAAAACTAAGATTGGATTTGAGCCTTCATTTGTGAATTTTTGTGTCTTTTGGTTTTATTATTATGTTTTTTTATTTTTGTTTCAGTGTGTTTCAGGTTTGTTAGTGTTCGTTATTTTAGGTGATATCTTCTATACTCTATCTTTTTAGCTTAGAACATTGAGGACAATGTCTCGTTTTGGTTGGGGGGAAAGGGTAGTAGTTGATAAAAAAATTATTTTTCATTTCATAAAGCACATGTATAATTGTTATTACTAGGATGGTAGAATAAAGGAGCTCTTTTGTTAAAGTGACTCTTGAGACACATTTTAGTAATTATTCTTAAAAAGGTCTATTATAATACTTCCTGAAATATTCAGATTTACAAACTCTCGCATTATTATCACTTAATTCTGCTCATATACTTATTTAACATGTATTTTTAAACCTTAATTTACACACACACACTTTAACATGTGATTGTGGGTTGCATATTGGATTATTATATTATTTATGTTCTTTTGTTAAAGGTAACAACTAAGGGAAACAAATAGTATATAATTAAAGAAAAATGAAAAAAAGAAGAAAAAAGAATAAAAATGATAATAATAAAAATATAGATAAGTTTGGTTTCGTAGCCTCTCCAACCTAAGCAATTAATCCTGAATGGGTGTTTTAACACCTAATACCCTAAAGTCAACTGACTTGGGAGCTATTGGCCTAATGCTTGTTACATGGGTTGAGGAGAAAAGTTTAAGGGAATCAAACATTGCACTATCTACATATTAGTATCTGCGACCCAAGTTACTAAGCTCGTAGGGGTGTCTTAACACCTAATGCCCTAAGATCAACTGGTGTGAGAGTCATTAGCCGAAAGCTCGTTACATGGGTTAAAGATGTATGGTGCTTTTAAATTATATGTATATATATTTAAAAAAAAGAAGAAAAAAAACAAAAATAATAATCCTAACCCAAGGAAGTTAACCTTAAACATTAGAACAAAAATTTTGTTTTCTTCCAAGAAAAGCCCCATAATTATGTGTTAATAGATTGAGCACAAAAAAAAGGTTTATGAATATCTTGTTAATAGGTATTGAACTGGTATATAAATTTAACGAGAGTTTGTTTATTTAGATAGATTAATGGAAGTTAAATGATGAATACCTTACTTTGTGGAATTTGCAAATTGTTTTTCTATTTTAACGCTTTAATTACTAGAGACTAGTTATAAGCTGGTTGGAGGGTGTGATTTGTATTTAAAAGTGCATTTTTATCATGGTTTTATATCATTATTTTGCACTTGAAGTATCAATAACTCTTTAACTAAAGCATGTTTTATAATAATATAAGATACCTTTAATTTGTGGTAAATGTTCATTTTAAATGCAGGCCTATCACATAAATGAAAGGATTGATTGATGACTTTAAGAACTTAAATTGCAAGGGCAAAGAGATGATCAAAATTAGAAAAGAGATGTTGGTGCAATCCAAACCGGAACACTGTTCGGTAATTAGGCCATATCTGGAGTTATAGATCTCAGATTTAGGTCTACTTTATATGGATGGAAAGGTAAGATATTGGCCTACAACTTTTATATGGAGCCCAAGATCTAAAAAGGACATTTTAAAGTCCAAATTGTAGCAATAATAAAGAAGCCTGAATCTGTCTTCTAACCCAAGCACTATTCAGTATTTTGGCCATATCTAGTGTTCTAGATGTTCAAATGAGCTGAATTATTTACATAAGAAATCTGAGACAATTGCCTACAACTTTCATGTTTTCGAGTGACTCCAATTTTGACGTTATCAATGGCGTTTTGGGCAGACAATAGAAGATAAGGATTGTCATTAAGTCAAGAGGTGGTCACCCACTCATCAATTAGTCATCAAATCAATAGTTCCCAATTTTGGCCTATAAAAGAAGGCATTTGCCATGCATTTAGGCATCTTGGTGTCCAGATCAAGATTATGTTCTTGCTTTCTCTCTTTGTATTTTTTGTAATGTTTATGCTTTGCTTTCATTAATATTAAGTTTATGCCTTTTATTTCCTTTCATTTACTTAGTTAACTCTTATCTTATTTATGTTTTTATTTTGTTTATTTATTTTTCTTTCTTTCATTATGTCTAGCTAAGTTTATTATGTCAATGTGAAAAGGTTATACTAATGGTGTAAGAATAAGTATAGTGTAAACTTAATATGGACTTTAATGTTTGATACTAACATGTTTTGTATTTGTTATCTCATTCACTCTTTAATACTTTGCTTGTTAAATAACTAATCTTGATTTATGTTGTATAACACTTAATATGGACTTTAATGCTTGACAAGATTTATAAGTATTAGCATTAATTGAATAAGATGACTAATGTAATCATGTTAACAATCTATAATCTGATTGGAACCTCCTTTGTGTGTGGTTTCCAATTGACTAATAATAATTTATACTATACTTGTTTGACATACCATTAGTGGATCCTCTAACCTTGACATTTATTGTTATCATTGTTTAATCCTTACATTAATATTTCATCTCAAAGTTCTCATCATCATCTTCTTCTCCTTCTTTTTTCTATATTATTATTATTAGTACTACTACTACTATTACTACTACTACTACTATTATTATTATTATTATTGCTGTTATTACTATTATTATTATTGTTGTTGTTGTTATTGTTATTGTTGTTATTTTGTTGTTATTGTTGTTGTTATTGTTGTTGTATTATTGTTATTTATAATTTGTATAATTAATCTCCCTGTGGTTCGACCCCGGTTTTGCCGGGTTATTTATTACTTCGGCACTCCTGCAATTGGGAGAAGACATTAATCTTTTGGTCGTGTCAAGTTTTTGGCGCCGTTGCCAGGGAGGTAAGTTTTGTATAAATTATAATATTTATTTTATTTTCTCTTTTCACTTTTCTTTTGTATATAACTTTGTTTCTTTTCTCTTGCTTGTTTTTTTTTTGTTTTCTTCTTCCTTTTATTCTATTCCTACATGTGCATGAGAGTGTGGTCACATACATTAAGTGGTAGACTTTGTAGGGTATCCTCATCATTTTTAGAAAATATAACTGAAGAAGATAATCAATCACTTCATAATGAGAATAATGAGAATAACCGTGCTAGAACACTTAGAGACCACATGAATTCTACAAGAACAAGTGCACCATCATGCATAGTTTTTTGTCCCGATGCATCTCATTTTAATTTTAAATCAGGTATTATTCAACTTTTACCTTCTTTTCATGGCTTAGAATTGGAAAATCCATACTTGTATTTAAGGGAATTTGAGGAGGTCTACGACACATATAATAGTTTAAATTGTAGCATCAACACCATTAGATTAAAGCTTTTTCCTTTTTCATTAAAAGATAAAGCTAAAACATGGCTATAAAATTTGAGACTAGGATCCATTCGTGCTTGGGATGAAATGCAATAACAGTTTTTAAAGAAGTTTTTTCTATCTTATATAACAAATTCTTTGAAAAGACAAATCACCACTTTCACTCAAAAATCAGGAGAAACATTTTACCAATGTTGGGATAGGTATCGAGACTTGCTTAGTACTTGCCCTCATCATGGTTTTGAAACATGGAGATTGGTTTCACATTTCTATGAAGGGTTAACACCTAAAGATAGACAAATGGTTGAATTGATGAGCAATAGAACTTTTGAAGATAAAGACCCTGATGAAGCAATGGAGTACTTAGACTTGTTAGCTGAAAATGCTCAAAATTAGGATATCGTGAGTACTTATGAGGCATCGAGTAAAACTCAACCTCATACATCTAGTGGAGGTATGTACAACCTTAGGAAAGATCATGACCTTCAAACCTAGTTTGCATCTTTAGCTAGAAAAGTCGAGGCACTAGAATTGAAAAAGAGTGGTCAATTAAAATCTGTTGAAAACATTGTGTGTCAAATATATGAAACAAATGAACACTCAACCAATAATTGTCCAACCTTGCCTTCTTTTAAGGAATGTCTCCATGAACAAGCTCATGCTTTAAACAGTTTTCAAATGGCCAACCACAACCCATACTCGCAAACATATAACCCTGGTTGGATAAATCACCAAAATTTCAGTTGGAAGAGTGACAATGCACAAACTTCATCACCACAGTTTGAAGCACACTATAATTTTCAAAATTTTAATAGATATGCACCTCCTACAAGAAATTTTAAGGAAATTTTGGATGCATTTATTGAAAAACAAGAAACAATCAACACTCAACTTGCTCAAAGCATAACAGATTTTAAAGATACTGTTGTAAAATTCACATCTACTCTAAGTTTTCAAGAGAAAGATAAGTTTTAATCTCAACCACAACAAAATTCCAAGGAGCAATACAATGCAAATACAAGTAGTTCTGGAAGTCAACACATGGATCAAGTCAAATCAGTCATCACTCTTCATAGTGGTAAGGTTATTAAAAAACCTACTCTTGAACCTTGTGAGAAAGATGATGAGTCAATCTCTAAAGGTAAGGAAGGGGTTGAATATGAATATTGCAAGAAAAGGACTGATTCCCTACCAACACTTCTATTTCCTCATGCCATGACTAATCAGGAAGAAATCGAGGATGAAAAAGGCACCGAAAATGTTGATACAAATCTTTTATCAAAAGTGACAACAGATTCGACACTTGACATCACATCAATCGATGATTACTTTCCTGATGAATCTCTACTTTCTCTTAGTTCAATGCCTTGGTTTGCTAAAAATATCAATTTTCTTGCTTTAGAATTTTTGCCAGGTCACTAGAGTACCGAAGACAAAAGAAAATTTTTGAGCCACGTGCAAAACTTTTATTGGGATGGCCTTTACTTGTTCAATTATTGTCTTGATCAAATATTTGAAAGATGCATTTTCAACAATGAGGTAAGTAATGTCATTAAATTTTGTCACTCTGAGGTACGTGGGGATCATTTCTCATTAAAGAAGAGAATAATAGAAATCTTACAAAATGGATTTTACTGGCCCACCATATTCAAGAAATCACATGCATTCCACAAAACCTGTGAAAATTGTTAAAAAATGGGATTTATTTTAAAACACAGAGAGTCATTTCTCATAAAAAAAGAGAACTCTTCTTTTTTTTTTTCTCCTCTCTTTCTTCCTGTTGGCTTTGTTTCATTGGCTATTTATAACTAATGACAGAGGACAAGGAATCACGGATTGTGCAAGTAATCACGGATTGTGCAAAATTTTCCATGTACAGTTGTATCGTGACACGACGGAAAGATTAATGTCTTTTCCCAAGTGCAGGAGTGTCAAAGTAATAAATAACCCGGTAAGACCGGAGTCGAACCACAGGGAGGTTAATTGTACAAATTATAAATAACAATAATACAACAACAACAACAACAATAATAATAGTAATAAAAGCAATAATAAGAATAATAATAATAATAGTAGTAGTAGTAGTAGTAGTAGTAGTAGTAGTAGTAGTAGTAGTAGTAGTAGTAAAGAAAAAAGAAGGAGAAGAAGAAGATGTTAGAAATTCCTGTTCCATAGCATGATCAAGAAAATATAACAACTTATCATAATAACCATTAACATTTAACAAACCTATGGGTTTATGGTGAATGTGCAGTTGGACACAAGAGGAAATATGAAAGATCTCTTCCAATGTGTCTAGACCACCTGGTAAAGTAATGAAAGCATCAGCATGGTTAAACATTGCATTCATTCGCGCTGACATTGTGGAGACCTGAAGTTCCTCTCTAATTATTTTTCCAATGATGTCCCCTTATGCTAAAGCTTCGGAGACGACCCCCAAAACTTGACTACCTCCTAAAAATACAGGTATTGACACACCTCCCATTAAACCAAAACTACCTCCCCCATACACTAAATGAATCTTTCTCTCAGCTAGCACCTGACCAAGATGATTTGCTGATTCTAAAAACTCCTTTTCTTTCCCAAGACTAGATCCACCAAAAACACAAATATTTCTTATCTGGTGACTTGAGGAACTTACTATTTCTATACACTTATGGATTTGTTGAATATATGGGTTGAGTAGAAATGAAAGGAAGGAAGAGAGGATTTTATAGATGAGAAATTAGAAAGGCAATCATACCACCTATATGTAGGCTAGCTAGAGTCCAACACACACACACACACTCTCTCTCTTTATTTATTTATTTATTTTGTTTGAAAAAGCATGTGTATGTACATGTAGTTATGATTGTGGCTCATATCTTCTCTTGGTTTTACGTCCAAGAACGACTTAAACACCCTCTATGGGTCGGGGATAGGCTTCCCATCTAGTTTTCTTAAAAACTAGCAAATAAGGTCTTTTTTAGTCAGATTTCCATGAATAAGTTGATCATGTTCTTTATGAAATAGTGGTCATAAATCATGAATTACATGATGCATATCTCCATTAGGATGCGTCTCAAGAGTCAATAGAAGATTATCTAAAGACTGCTTACTCAGGCCATCCTTAATGAATTGTATTTTATCTTCACGGTTTATAGATACCAATCCTAAAGAACGACATTGTGTATTACAAGTCCATCTAGTATATCGATGATAGACTTTCAGTCGTTTTGCACGATATGTTTTTGCAAAAGTTCTTTTACCTGTTCTAGATATGTGTGAAATGAAGGAGTTAGAGGACTCACCTGATAATCAGACCTTTGCTTCAATCAACCAGCAAATATCTTCAGGAATTCCATGATTCATTAACACTCTCAATCTTGCACATCTAGCACGGTAAATTTTTGTAATCGCATTCTGACGTAGAGCGGAAAAATACTTTTTCAATTTTTCAAGATTATTGTCCATTTTCAAATGAGAATTGGAAGAGAGATTTAAAGAATTGCACAAATATATACACAAATATCAGTTATTGTGGGAAACTAAAAGAACTAACTTAAGTCCCGGAGTACCATTATCTGTCATTTGACCGGGGTGAGAGAAATTAGCAAAAATCACTCAAAAAGAAACAAAAAAAAAATCAATCTTTATATACAGGATCACCTAATTCAATAGAGTCATGTTCAACTGAAAAATTATCAAAGTAAACTTTCGGACGATGTCCATTTACCTTGAAAACATTGTCATTCTTTGGATTCTTGATGTCATAAGCCCTATATGGATACACATGTTTCACAATAAAAGGACCGCTCCATCTTGATCTTAATTTTCCAAGAAATAAATGCAGTCGAGAATTATAAAGCAAGACTTTTTGATCAATATTGAATGTTTTTCTCAGTATTTTCATGTCATGAAATTCTTTAATTCTTGCTTTATGAATTCTTGAATTTTCATATGCATCATTTCTTATTTCCTTAAGCTTATTTATTTATAATTTTCATAGTTGACTAGCATCATCCATATTTGAATGAAAAGCTTTAATAGCCCAATAAGCTTTATGTTCAAGTTCCACAAGCAAGTGACAAGGTTTTCCATAAACTACTCTATAAGGTGACATACCTAATGATGTTTTATAAGCAGTTCGATAAGCCCAAAATGCATCATTAAGTCTTAAAGACCAGTCTTTCCTATTAGGGTTTACTATTTTCTCCAAAATATGTTTGATCTCCCTATTAGCAAGCTCTACTTGTCCATTTGTTTGAGGGTGATAAGAGGTGACAACTTTGTGTGTGATTCCATATTTCTTCATTGAAGACTCAAATGGCTTGTTGCAGAAATGTGTTCCACCATCACTTATTATGGCTCGAGGGACTCCAAATCGACTTAAAATATTTTCTTTCAAAAACTTTATCATTGTTTTGTGATCATTGTTTCGACTTGGAACATAATCTACTGCGACTAATATGTATAAGAAACCAAATAATGGAGGGAATGGACCCATGAAATCTATACCCCAACAGTCAAAGATCTCAATGACAATAATAGGATTTAAAGGCATCATGTGACGTTTTGAAATAGATCCCAACTTTTGACAATTTTCACAAGACTTGCAGAATGCATGAGAGTCTTTGAACATGATGGGCCAATAAAATCCACTTTGTAAGATTTTTGCAGTTGTCTTTCTTGACGAAAAATGGCCCCCACATGCCTCAGAATGACAAAATTTAATGACACTACTTACCTCATTGTCAAGAATGCATCTTCCAAATATTTGATTAGGATAATATTTGAATAAATAAGGATCATCCCAATCAAAGTTCTTCACTTCGTTCAAGAACTTTCTTTTGTCTTGGGTACTCCAATGAGTTGGCAATTGTCCTAAAATAAGAAAATTGACAATATTAGCAAACCAAGGCATTATAGAGACAGAAAGTAAAGATTCATCGGGAAAGTAGTCATCGATTGATGTGATGTCAGTTTTTGAATCTGTTGTCAATCTTGACAAGTGATCTGGGATAACATTTTCGCTGCCTTTCTTATCTTTGATTGTGATATCAAATTCTTGAAATAATAAAATCCACCGCATCAACCTAGTCTTATAATCTTTCTTAAAAAGAAGATATTTCAATGATGCATGATCATTAAAAACAACAACAGGTGAGCCAACAAGATAAGATCTGAATTTTTCACATGCAAATACTACAACAAGTAATTCTTTTTCAGTGGTGGTATAATTCATTTGAGCACTATTTAAAGTTTTACTTGCATAGTAAATTACATAAGGTTTCATATCTTTTCTTTGTCCCAAAACAGCACCTACAACATAATCACTAGCATAACACATTATTTCAAAAGGTAATGACCAATCAGGAGGTTGAATGATAGGAGCATAAGTAAGTAAGTTTTTAAGTTTAACAAAGGCTTCTTCACAATGTTCAGTCCATTAAAAACTAGTATCCTTTGTTAGAAGATTACTTAAAGGCTTAGATATTATACTAAAATCTTTGATGAACCTTCTATAAAAACCAATATGTCCTAGGAATGATCTAACATCTTTAAGAGATTTTGGTGTTGCAAGTTTGCAATTAACTCGATTTTAGATTTGTCAACCTCAATTCCTTTCGATGAAACAATGTGACCAAGTACAATGCCGTTTGTTACCATAAAATGACATTTTTCCCAATTCAGCACAAGATTCTTCTCCTCACACCTGGTCAAAACCTTTTCTAAGTTAGTCAAACAATTATCAAATGAATCGCCAAAAATAGAAAAATCATCCATGAAAATCTCAAGAAAATGTTCAACCATATCACTAAATATACTAAGCATGCATATTTGAAATATGGTTGGTGCATTACATAATCTAAAAGGCATCCTTCGATATGAAAAAAGTATTAAATGGACAGTGAAAATAGTCTTTTCTTGATCTTCCAATGCAATTTTAATTTGGTTGTAACCCGAATAGCCATCTAGGAAATAATAAAATTCATGACCTATAACTTTTTCTAGAATTTGATCCATGAAAGGTAAAGGAAAATGATCTTTTCTAGTCATTGAATTAAGTTTCCTATAGTCAATGCATATGCGCCAACTAGTAACAGCTCTAGTGGGAATTAACTCATTGTTCTCATTTGTTATCATAGTGACTACAGACTTCTTGGGTACAACTTGGGTAGGACTTAGTCATTTGCTGTCAGAAATAGGATAAATGATTTCATTATCTAGAAGCTTAATGACTTCATTTTTCACTACTTCTTTCATATTAGGATTTAGCCTTCGTTGCATTTCTCTATAGGGTTTAACATTTTCCTCTAAATAAATTCTATGTGTACAAATCAAATGACTAATTCCTTTTATATCAGTTATGGTCCATCCTAATGCATTTTTTGTGCATTTTTAAAGTTTGTAATAACTTACCTTCTTGATGTGCATTGATTAGTACTTAGAAGTGCATTTTTATCATGGTTTTATATCATCATTTTGCACTTGAAGTATCAATAACTCCTTAACTAAAATATGTTTTATAATAATGTATCTAATAATATAAGATACCTATAATTTGTGGTAAATGTCTATTTTTAATGCAGGCCTATCACATAAATGAAAAGATTGATTGATGACTTGAAGAACTTAAATTGCAAGGATAAAGAGATGGTCAAACTTAGAGAAGAGATGTCGGTGCAATCCAAACCGGAACACTGTTCGGTAATTGGGTCATATCTGGAAATTGTAGGACAACCAGGGTCTTTATATTTCAAAGCATTATTGTTTTGAAGAATAGCACTTACTTGTTCGGCTAGAAAGGCTTTCTTTTTCACATTGAGTTTCCTCTTCACAGTGTAGAGATCTTTCAAAAATTTAGCATAGGAAGGAACCTGTTTAATAGCATCCAGTGATTAGTACTTAAAAGTGCATTTTTATCATGGTTTTATATCATCATTTTGCACTTGAAGTATCAATAACTCCTTAACTAAAAGATGTTTTATAATAATGTATCTAATAATATAAGATACCTATAATTTATGGTAAATGTCTATTTTTAATGCAGGTCTATCACATAAATGAAAGGATTGATTGATGACTTGAAGAACTTAAATTGCATGGATAAAGAGATGGTCAAACTTAGAGAAGAGATGTCGGTGCAATCCAAACCGGAACACTATTCGGTAATTGGGCCATATCTGGAGCTACAGATCTCAGATTTAGGTCCAATTTATATGGATGGAAAGGTAAGACATAGGCCTACAACTTTCATATGGAGCCCAAGATCTAAAAAGGCCATTATCAAGTCCAAATTGTAGCAACAACAAAGAAGCCCGAATCTGTCTTCCAGCCCGAGCACTGTTCGGTATTTTGGCCATATCTGGAGTTCTAGAAGTCCAAATGAGCTGAATTTTGTACACAAGAAAGCTGAGACAATTGCCTACAACTTTCATGTTTACAACTAGCTCCAATTATGACGTTATCAATGATGTTTTAGGCAGACAAGAGAAGATAAGGGTTGTCACCAAGTCAAAAGTTGGCCACCCACTTATCAATTAGTCATCAAATCAATAGTTCCCAATTTTGGCCTATAAAAGGAGGCATTTGCCATGTATTTAGGCATCTTGGTTTCCAGATCAAGATCATGATCTTCCTTTCTCTCTTTGTATTTTTTGTAATGTTTATGCTTTGCTTTCATTAATATTAAGTCTATGCCTTTCATTTCCTTTCCTTTACTTAGTTAACTTTTATGTTCTTATTTTGTTTATCTATTTTGTTTTCTTTCATTATGTCTAGCTAAGTTAGTTATGTCAAGGTGAAAAGGTTACACTAATGGTGTAAGAATAAGTATACTGTAAACTTAATATGGATTTTAATGTTTGATACTAACATGTTTTATATTTGTTATCTTGTTCACTCTTTAATACTTTGCTTGTTAAATGACTAATCTTGATTTATGTTGTATAACACTTGGTACAACAAATGCTTGGCACTTTCATAGCCCATAATGTATGGTATAACGACACCTGAGCTATGAAAGGAACTTGATTTGTTGTTAACATAAGTTATAATCATGAATGCTTGACGAGATTTACAAGTATTAGCATTAATTGAATAAGATGACTAATGTAATCATGTTAACAATATATAATCTGATTGGAACCTCCTTTATGTGTGGTTTCTAATTCAATAATAAGAGTTTATACTATACTTGTTTGATATACCATTAGTGGAACCTCTAACCTTGACATTTGTTATTATCATTGTTTAATCTTTACATTAATATTCCATTTCGAAGTTCTCATCATCTTCTTCTTCTCCTTCTCCTTCTTTATTATTCTTATTACTACTACTACTATTACTACTACTACTACTACTAGTATTATTATTATTATTATTGTTATTGTTGTTGTTGTTATTATTATTATTATTATTATTATTATTATTATAATTGTTGTTGTTGTTGTTGTTACTATTGTTGTTATTTATAGTTGTTGTTTATAATTTGTACAATTAACCTCCCTATGGTTCGACCCCGGTCTTGCCGGGTTATTTATTACTTCGACACTCCTGCACTTGGGAGAAGACATCAATCTTTTCGTCGTGTCAAGTTTTTGGCGCCGTTGCCGGGGAGGTAAGTTCTTGTATAAATTATCATATTTATTTTATTTTCTCTTTTCATTTTTCTTGTATATAACTTTGTTTCTTTTCTCTTGTTTCTTCTTCTTTTATTTTCTTCTTCCTTTTATTTTATTCCTACACGTGCATGAGAGTGTGGTCACTGACACGACTAAAAGATTGATGTCTTCTCCCAAGTGCAGGAGTGTCGAAGTAATAAATAACCCGGCAAGACCGGGGTCGAACCACAGGGAGGTTAATTGTACAAATTATAAACAACAATTATAAACAACAACAACAATAGTAGTAGTAGTAGTAATAATAATAATAATAATAATATTAATAATAATAATAATAGTAGTAGTAGTAGTAGTAGTAATAATAATAATAAAGAAAGAGAAGAAGAAGAAGATGATGATAACTTGGAAATGGATAATTAATGTAAGGATTAAACAATAATAATAACAAATGTCAAGGTTAGAGGTTCCACTAATGGTATATCAAACAAGTATAGTATAAACTCTTATTATTGAATTGGAAACCACACACAAAGGAGGTTCCAATCAGATTATATATTGTTAACATGATTACATTAGTCATCTTATTCAATTAATGCTAATACTTGTAAATCTCGTCAAGCATTCATGCTTATAACTTATGTTAACAACAAATCAAGTTTCTTTCATAGCTCAGGTGTCGGTTATACCATACATTATGGGCTATGAAAGTGCCAAGCATTTGTTGTACCAAGTGTTATACAACATAAATCAAGATTAGTCATTTAACAAGCAAAGTATTAAAGAGTGAACAAGATAACAAATATAAAACATGTTAGTATCAAACATTAAAGTCCATATTAAGTTTACATTATACTTATTCTTACACCATTAGTGTAACCTTTTCACCTTGACATAATTAACTTAGCTAGACATAATGAAAGAAAGCAAAATAGATAAACAAAATAAGAACATAAAAGTTAACTAAGTAAAGGAAAGGAAATGAAAGGCTTAAACTTAATATTAATGAAAGCAAAGCATAAACATTACAAAAAATACAAAGAGAGAAAGGAAGAGCATGATCTTGATCTGGAAACCAAGATGCCTAAATGCATGGCAAATGCCTCCATTTATAGGCCAAAATTGGGAACTATTGATTTGATGACTAATTGATAAGTGGGTGGCCAACTTTTGACTTGGTGACAATCCTTATCTTCTCTTGTCTGCCCAAAACGTCATTGATAACGTCAAAACTGGAGCCAGGTGCAAACATGAAAGTTGTAGGCAATTGTCTCAGCTTTCTTGTGTAAAAAATTCAGCTTATTTGGACTTCTAGAACTCCAGATATGGCCAAAATACCGAACAGTGCTCGGGTTGGAAGACAGATTCGGGCTTCTTTGTTGTTGCTACAATTTGGACTTGATAATGGCCTTTTTAGATCTTGGGCTCCATATGAAAGTTGTAGGCCTATGTCTTACCTTTCCATCCATATAACTTGGACCTAAATCTGAGATCTGTAGCTCCAGATATGGCCCAATTACCGAACAGTGTTCCGGTTTGGATTGCACCGACATCTCTTCTCTAAGTTTGACCATCTCTTTATCCTTGCAATTTAAGTTCTTCAAGTCATCAATCAATCCTTTCATTTATTTGATAGGCCTGCATTAAAAATAGACATTTACCACAAATTATAGGTATCTTATATTATTAGATACATTATTATAAAACATATTTTAGTTAAGGAGTTATTGATACTTCAAGTGCAAAATGATGATATAAAACCATGATAAAAATGCACTTTTAAGTACTAATCACACCCCTCAACCAGCTTATTACTAGTCCCTAGTAATTAAAGCGTTAAAACAATTTGCAAATTTCACAAAGCAAGGTATTCATCGTTTAACTTCCATTAATCTATCCAGATAAACAAACTCTCATTAAATTTATATATCTGCTCAATACCACTTAACAAGATATTAATAAACCTTTCTTTTGTGCTCAATGTATCAACACATAATTATGGGGCTTTTCTTGGAAGAAAACAAAATTTTTGTTCTAATGTTTAAGGTTAACTTCCTTGGGTTGGGATTACTATTTTTGTCTTTTTTTTTTTTTTTTAACTCTATATACATATACTTTAAAAACATCATGCATCTTTAACCCATGTAACGAGCTTTCAGCTAATGACTCCCAGACCAGTTGGTCTTAGGGCATTAGGTGTTAAAACACCCCTACGAGCTTAGTAACTCGGGTCGCAGATACTGATATGTAGATAGTGCAATGTTTGATTTCTTTAAGCTTTTCTCCTCAACCCATGTAACAAGCGTTGGGCCAATAGCTCCCAAGTCAGTTGACTTTAGGGTATTAGGTGTTAAAACACCCCTTCGGGCTTAATTGGTTAGGTTAGGGAGGCTACGAAATCAAACTTATCTACATTTTTATTATCATCATTTTTTATTTTTTTTCTTTTTTTCTTTTTTTTTCATGTTTTTTTTTTAATTATATACAATCTCTTTCCCTTAGTTGTTACCTTTAACAAAAGAACATAAATAATGTAATAATCCAATATGCAACCCACAATCATATGTTAAAGTGTGTGTGTGTAAATTAAGGTTTAAAAATACATGTTAAATAAGTATATGAGCAGAATTAAGTGGTAACAATACGAGAGCTTGTAAACCTGAATATTTCAGGAAGTATTATAATAGACCTTGTTAAGAATGGTTACTAAGATGCGTCTCAAGAGTCACTTTAACAAAAGAACTCCTTTACTCTGCCATCCTAGTAACAACAATTATGCACATGCTTTATGAAATGAAAAACAATTTTTTTTTTATCAACTACTACCCTCTCCCCCCAACCAAAACGAGACATTGTCCTCAATGTTCTAAGGTAGAAAGATAGAGTATAAAAGATATCACCTGAAATAACGAACACTGACAAAACCTGAAACACACTGAAACAAAAATAAGAAATAACAAAACATAATAAAACCAAAAGACACAAAAATTCACAAATAAAGGCTCAAATCCAATCTAAGCTTTTTACGGCTTTCCTTAGATGACCAATTTATGCGACTCATGGAAGGATCAATCACAGGAATGAAAGATTGTAGTTGGTCAATCAATTGTTCAGCAGTAGAAGCAGAGATTATGATTTGTCGTGCAGAAGATGTTAGAAATTCCTGTTCCACAGCATGATCAAGAAAAGACAACAACTTATCATAATAACCATTAACATTTAACAAACCTATGGGTTTATGGTGAATGTGCAATTGAGCCCAAGAGGAAATATGAAAGATCTCTTCCAATGTGCCTAGACCACCTGGTAAAGCAATGAAAGCATCAGCATGGTTAAACATTGCATTCATTCGAGCCGACATTGTGGAGACCTGAAGTTCCTCGCCAATTGTTTTTCCAATGATGTCCCCTTGTGCCAAAGCTTCAGGGACGACTCCTAAAACTTGACTACCTCCTAAAAATGCAGCTATTGACACACCTCCCATTAACCCAAGACTGCCTCCCCCATACACTAAATGAATCTTTCTCTTAGCTAGCACCTGACCAAGATGATTTGCTGATTCTAAAAACTCCTTTTCTTTCCTAGGACTAGATCCACCGAAAACACAAATATTTCTTATTTGATGACTTGAGGAACTTGCCATTTCTACAAACTTCTGTATTTGTTGAATGTATGGGTTGAGTAGAAATGAAAGGAAGGAAGAGAGGGTTTTATAGATGAGAAATTAGAAAGGCAATCATAACACCTATATATAGGCCAGCTGGAGTCTCACACTCTGTCTCTCTCTTTTTATTTATTTATTTATTTACTTTTAAAAAAGCATGTGTATGTACAGGTAGTTGTGATTGTGGCTCACATCTTTCCTTGGTTTTACGTCCAAGAACGGCTTAAACGCCCTCTATGGGTCGGGGATAGGCTTCCCATCCAGTTTTCTTAAAAACTGGCAAACAGGGTCTTTTTTAGTCAGATTCCCAAGACTAAGTCGATCATGTTCTTTATGAAATAGTGGCCATAAATCATGAATTGCACGATGCACATCTCCACTAGGATGCGTCTCAAGAGTCAATAGAAGATTATCTAAAGACTCCTTACTCAGGCCATCCTTAATGAATTGTATTTTATCTTCACGGTTTATAGATACCATTCCTAAAGAACGACATTGTGTATTACAAGTCCATCTAGCACAACGATGACAGACATCCAGTCGTTTTGCACGACGCTTCTTTGCAAAAGTGCTTTTACCTGTTCCAGACATGTGTGAAATGAAGAAGTTAGAGGACTCACCTGATAATCGGACCTTTGCTTCAATCAACCAGCGAATATCTTCAGGAATTCCATGATTCATTAACAATCTCAATCTTGCACATCTAGCACGGTAAATTTTTGTAATCGCATTCTGAGGCAGAGCGGGAAAATACTTTTTCAATTTTTCAAGATTAGTGTCCATTTTCAAATGAGAATTGGAAGAGAGATTCAAAGAATTGCATAGATATATACACAGATATCAGTAATTGTGGGAAACTGAAAGAACCGACTTAAGTCACGGAGTACCGTTATCCGCCATTTGACCGGGGTGAAAGAAACTTGCAAAAATCACTCAAAAAGAAACAAAAATAAAATAAAATAAAATCAATCTTTATATAAGAAACAAAAATAAAATAAAATAAAATCAATCTTTATATACAGGATCACCCAATTCAATAGAGTTATGTTCAACTGAAAAATTGTCAAAGTAAACTTTCAGACGATGTCCATTTACCTTGAAAACATTGCCATTCTTTGGATTCTCGATGTCATAGGCCCCATATGGATACACATGTTTCACAATAAAAGGACCGCTCCATCTTGATCTTAATTTTCCAGGAAATAAATGCAGTCGAGAATTATAAAGCAAGACTTTTTGACCAACATTGAAGGTTTTTCTCTGTATTTTCTTGTCATGACATTCTTTTATTCTTGCTTTATGAATTCTTGAATTTTCATATGCATCATTTCTTATTTCCTCAAGCTCATTTATTTGTAATGTTCGCAGTTGACTAGCATCATCCAGATTTGAATTGAAAGCTTTAATAGCCCAATAAGCTTTATGTTCAAGTTCCACAGGCAAGTGACAAGGTTTTCCATAGACTAGTCTATAAGGTGACATACCTAATGATGTTTTATAAGCAGTTCGATAAGCCCAAAGTGCATCATTATGTCTTAAAGACCAGTCTTTCCTATTAGGGTTCACTGTTTTCTCCAAAATATGTTTGATCTCCCTATTAGCAAGCTCTACTTGTCCACTTGTTTGAGGGTGATAAGGGGTGGCAACTTTGTGTGTGATTCCATATTTCTTCATTAAAGACTCAAATGGCTTGTTGCAGAAATGTGTTCCACCATCACTTATTATGGCTCGAGGGACTCCAAATCGACTCAAAATATTTTCTTTCAAAAACTTTATCACTGTTTTGTGATCATTGTTTCGACTTGGAATTGCCTCTATCCATTTTGAAACATAATCTACTGCGACTAATATGTATAAGAAACCAAATGATGGAGGGAATGGGCCCATGAAATCTATACCCCAACAGTCAAAGATCTTAATGACAATAATAGGGTTTAAAGGCATCATGTGACGTTTTGAAATAGATCCCAACTTTTGACAATTTTCACAAGACTTGCAGAATGCATGTGAGTCTTTGAACATGGTGGGCCAGTAAAATCCACTTTGTAAGATTTTTGCAGTTGTCTTTCTTGATGAGAAATGGCCCCCACATGCCTTAGAATGACAAAATTTAATGACACTACTTACCTCATTGTCAGGAATGCATCTTCGAAATATTTGATCAGGACAATATTTGAATAAATAAGGATCATCCCAATAAAAGTTCTTCACTTCGTTCAAAAACTTTCTTTTATCTTGGGTATTCCAATGAGCTGGCACTTGTCCTGAAACAAGAAAATTGACAATATTAGCAAACCAAGGCATTGTAGAGACAGAAAGTAAAGATTCATCAGGAAAGTAGTCATCGATTGGTGTGATGTCAGTTTTCGAATCTGTTGTCAATCTTGACAAGTGATCTGCGACAACATTTTCGCTGCCTTTCTTATCTTTGATTGTGATATCAAATTCTTGAAGTAATAAAATCCACCGCACCAATCTAGCCTTGGAATCTTTCTTAGAAAGAAGATATTTCAATGCTGCATGATCACTAAAAACAACAACAGGTGAGCCAACAAGATAAGATCTGAATTTTTCACATGCAAATACTACTGCAAGTAATTCTTTTTCAGTGGTGGTATAATTCATTTGAGCACTATTTAAAGTTTTACTTGCATAGTAAATTACATAAGGTTTCTTATCTTTCCTTTGTCCCAAAACAGCACCTACGGCATAATCACTAGCATCACACATTATTTCAAAAGGTAATGACCAATCGGGAGGTTGAATGATAGGAGCACAAGTAAGCAAATTTTTAAGTTTAACAAAGGCTTCTTCACAATGTTCAGTCCATTCAAAAATAGTATCCTTTGTTAGAAGGTTACTTAAAGGCTTAGATATTACACTAAAATCTTTGATGAACCTTCTATAAAAACCAGCATGTCCCAAGAATGATCTAACATTTTTAAGAGATTTTGGTGTTGGCAAGTTTGCAATTAACTCGATTTTAGATTTGTCAACCTCAATTCCTTTTGATGAAACAATGTGACCAAGTACAATGCCGTTTGTTACCATAAAATGACATTTTTCCCAATTCAGCACAAGATTCTTCTCTTTACACCTGGTTAAAACCTTTCCTAAATTAGTCAAACAATCATCAAATGAATTGCCAAAAACAGAAAAATCATCCATGAAAATCTCAAGAAAATGTTCAACCATATCGCTAAATATACTAAGCATGCATCTTTGAAATGTGGCTGGTGCATTACATAATCCAAAAGGCATCCTTCGATATGCAAAAGTACCAAATGGACATGTGAAAGTAGTTTTTTCTTGATCTTCCAATGCAATTTCAATTTGGTTGTAACCCGAATAGCCATTTAGGAAACAATAAAATTCATGACCTGCAACTCTTTCTAGGATTTGATCCATGAAAGGTAAAGGAAAATGATCTTTTCTAGTCATTGAATTAAGTTTCCTATAGTCAATGCACATGCGCCAACCAGTAACAGTTCTAGTGGGAATTAATTCATTGTTCTCATTTGTTATCACAGTGACTCCAGACTTCTTAGGTACAACTTGGGTAGGACTTACCCATTTGCTGTCAGAAATAGGATAAATGATTTCATTATCTAGAAGCTTAATGACTTCATTTTTCACTACTTCTTTCATATTAGGATTTAGCCTTCGTTGCATTTCTCTAGAGGGTTTAGCATTTTCCTCTAAATAAATTCTGTGTGTACAAATCAAAGGACTAATTCCTTTTATATCAGCTATGGTCCATCCTAATGCTTTTTTGTGCATTTTCAGAGTTTGTAATAACTTACCTTCTTGATGTGCATTAAGTTTGGAAGAGATTATTACCGGAAAAGTTTCATTTTCTCCCAAAAATGAGTATTTGAGATTGGATGGCAATGGCTTCAAATCAGGTTTTGGTGGTTGAACACTTGAAGGTATGGACGTAATTGGTCGTGGTGGCAATTCCTCAATTTGTGGCCTCCAATTACTTGTCCTTGATTCTTCCTGAAAATAAATCATTTCCAAATCATCAGATTCATCAATCTCAATTTCATTGGAAGTGGTTGGAAATTGATCATGAATTAATTTTTCAGTAAAGTCCACTTCCTGTAAATCATTATCATCTCTAGGTTGCTTGCAAATGTTAAAAATATTCATCTCCAATGTCATGTTTCCAAATGATAGCTTCATCAGTCCATTCCTACAATTAATCAATGCATTAGAAGTTGCAAGAAATGGACGTCCTAAAATAAAAGGAAATGAATTACATACTTCAACAGGTTGTGTGTCCAAGACAATAAAATCCACAGGATAAATGAATTTATCGACTTGTACTAACACATCTTCAATTATTCCTCTAGGCACTTTTATAGATCTATCGGCAAGTAAAAGAGTTATAGAAGTTGGTTTTAACTCACCTAGATTGAGACTCTGAAAAACTGAATATGGAAGTAAATTCACACTAGCACCAAGATCAAGTAAGGCTCTTTCAATTTTATGCTCTCCAATAAAGCAAGAAATTGTAGGACAACCAGGGTCTTTATATTTCAAAGCATTATTGTTTTGAAGAATAGCACTTACTTGTTCGGCTAGAAAGGCTTTCTTTTTCACATTCAGTTTCCTCTTCACAGTGCAGAGATCTTTCAAAAATTTAGCATAGGAAGGAACCTGTTTAATTGCATCCAGCAAAGGTATATTGATCCTTACCTGTTTGAAAATTTCATAAATTTCAGAATTGTGATTGACTTTCCTTTGTTTGGTCATGGCTTGAGGAAATGGAAGTGCTGGCGGTGAATCAGTCGTTTCTTTGCAATTTTCAGATTCATTCCCTTCCTTACCCTCAGAGATTGATTCATCATCTTTCTCATAAGGTTCAAGAGAGGGCTTTTCAATAACCTTACCACTGCGCAGAGTAGTGACTGATTTGACTTGATCCATGTGTTGGCTTCCGGAACTACTTGCATTTGCATTGTATTGCCCTTTGGGATTTTGTTGTGTTTGAGATGGAAACTTACCTTTCTCTTGGAAACTGAGAGCAGATGTTAATTTAGCAAGAGTATCTTTAAAATCTGTCATGTTTTGAGCAAGTTGAGTATTGATTGTCTCTTGCTTTTCAATGAATGCATGCAATGTTTCCTCAAGATTTCTTTTAGGAGGTGGAGCATAAGGAGGTGCATATCCATGAGAATTTTGAAAATTATGGTGTGCTTGAAACGGTGGTTGTGAAGTTTGTGCATTGTTATTCTCACTCATCCAACTGAAATTTGGGTGATTCCTCCAACCAGGGTTGTATGTTTGGGAGTATGGGTTGTGGTTGGCCCTTTGAAAACTGTTTAAAGCATGGGCTTGTTCATGGAGACATTCCTTAAAAGAAGGCAAGGTTGGACAATCGTTGGTTAAGTGTTCATTTGTTTCACAAATTTGACACACAATGTTTTCAACAGATTTTAATTGACCACTCTTTTTCAATTCTAGTGCCTCGACTTTTCTAGCTAAAGATGCAAATTTGGCTTGGAGGTCATGATCTTCCCTAAGGTTGTACATACCTCCACTAGATGTATGAGGTTGAGTTTTACTCAGTGCCTCATAAGTACCCGCGGTGTCCCAATTTTGAGCATTTTCAGCTAACAAGTCTAAGTACTTCATTGCTTCATCAGGGTCTTTATCTTCAAAAGTTCCATTGCACATCAATTCAACCATTTGCCTATCTTTAGGTGTTAATCCTTCATAGAAATGTGAAATCAATCTCCATGTTTCAAAACCATGATGAGGGCAAGTACTAAGCAAGTCTCGATACCTATCCCAACATTGGTAAAATGTTTCTCCTGGTTTTTGAGTGAAAGTGATGATTTGTCTTTTGAAAGAGTTTGTTCTATGAGATGGGAAAAACTTCTTTAAAAATTGTTGTTGCATTTCATCCCAAGCACGAATGGATCCTGGTCTCAAATTTTGTAGCCATGTTTTAGCTTTATCTTTTAATGAAAAAGGAAAAAGCTTTAATCTGATGGTGTTCATGCTACAATTTAAATTATTATATGTGTTGCACACCTCCTCAAATTCCCTCAAATGCAAGTATGGATTTTCCAATTCTAAACCATGAAAAGAAGGTAAAATTTGAATAATACCTGGTTTAAAATTAAAATGAGATGCATCAGGAGGAAAAACTATGCATGATGGTGCACTTGTTCTTGTGGGATTCATGTGGTCTCTAAGTGTTCTAGCACGGTTATTCTCATTATTTTCATTATGAAGTGATTGATTATCTTCTTCGGCCATATTTTCTGAAAATGATGAGGATACCCTACAAAGTCTACCACTTGATGTACGTGACCACACTCTCATGCACGTGTAGGAATAAAATAAAAAGAAGAAGAAAGCAAAAGAAGGAGGAAGAAAACAAAATAAAAAGAAACAAAAGAAAAGAAACAAAGTTATATACAAGAAAAGTGAAAAGAGAAAATAAAATAAATACTATAATTTATACAAGAACTTACCTCCCCGGCAACGGCGCCAAAAACTTGACACGACTAAAAGATTGATGTCTTCTCCCAAGTGCAGGAGTGTCGAAGTAATAAATAACCCGGCAAGACCGGGGTCGAACCACAGGGAGGTTAATTGTACAAATTATAAACAACAATTATAAACAACAACAACAATAGTAGTAGTAGTAGTAATAATAATAATAATAATAATATTAATAATAATAATAATAGTAGTAGTAGTAGTAGTAATAATAATAATAAAGAAAGAGAAGAAGAAGAAGATGATGATAACTTGGAAATGGATAATTAATGTAAGGATTAAACAATAATAATAACAAATGTCAAGGTTAGAGGTTCCACTAATGGTATATCAAACAAGTATAGTATAAACTCTTATTATTGAATTGGAAACCACACACAAAGGAGGTTCCAATCAGATTATATATTGTTAACATGATTACATTAGTCATCTTATTCAATTAATGCTAATACTTGTAAATCTCGTCAAGCATTCATGCTTATAACTTATGTTAACAACAAATCAAGTTTCTTTCATAGCTCAGGTGTCGGTTATACCATACATTATGGGCTATGAAAGTGCCAAGCATTTGTTGTACCAAGTGTTATACAACATAAATCAAGATTAGTCATTTAACAAGCAAAGTATTAAAGAGTGAACAAGATAACAAATATAAAACATGTTAGTATCAAACATTAAAGTCCATATTAAGTTTACATTATACTTATTCTTACACCATTAGTGTAACCTTTTCACCTTGACATAATTAACTTAGCTAGACATAATGAAAGAAAGCAAAATAGATAAACAAAATAAGAACATAAAAGTTAACTAAGTAAAGGAAAGGAAATGAAAGGCTTAAACTTAATATTAATGAAAGCAAAGCATAAACATTACAAAAAATACAAAGAGAGAAAGGAAGAGCATGATCTTGATCTGGAAACCAAGATGCCTAAATGCATGGCAAATGCCTCCTTTTATAGGCCAAAATTGGGAACTATTGATTTGATGACTAATTGATAAGTGGGTGGCCAACTTTTGACTTGGTGACAATCCTTATCTTCTCTTGTCTGCCCAAAACGTCATTGATAACGTCAAAACTGGAGCCAGGTGCAAACATGAAAGTTGTAGGCAATTGTCTCAGCTTTCTTGTGTAAACAATTCAGCTCATTTGGACTTCTAGAACTCCAGATATGGCCAAAATACCGAACAGTGCTCGGGCTGGAAGACAGATTCGGGCTTCTTTGTTGTTGCTACAATTTGGACTTGATAATGGCCTTTTTAGATCTTGGGCTCCATATGAAAGTTGTAGGCCTATGTCTTACCTTTCCATCCATATAACTTGGACCTAAATCTGAGATCTGTAGCTCCAGATATGGCCCAATTACCGAACAGTGTTCCGGTTTGGATTGCACCGACATCTCTTCTCTAAGTTTGACCATCTCTTTATCCTTGCAATTTAAGTTCTTCAAGTCATCAATCAATCCTTTCATTTATTTGATAGGCCTGCATTAAAAATAGACATTTACCACAAATTATAGGTATCTTATATTATTAGATACATTATTATAAAACATATTTTAGTTAAGGAGTTATTGATACTTCAAGTGCAAAATGATGATATAAAACCATGATAAAAATGCACTTTTAAGTACTAATCAGTCACGTACATCAAGTGGTAGACTTTGTAGGATATCCTCATTATTTTCAGAAAATATGGCCGAAGAAGATAATCAATCACTTCAAAATGAAAATAATGAGAATAACCGTGCTAGAACACTTAGAGACCACATGAATCCCACAAGAACAAGTGCACCATCATGCATAGTTTTTCCTCCTGATGCATCTCATTTTAATTTTAAATCAGGTATTATTCAACTTTTACCTTCTTTTCATGGTTTGGAATTGGAAAATCCATACTTGCATTTAAGGGAATTTGAGGAGGTGTGCAACACATATAACAACTTAAATTGTAGCATGAACACCATCAGATTAAAGCTTTTTCCTTTTTCATTAAAAGATAAAGCTAAAACATGGCTACAAAATTTGAGACCAGGATCCATTCGTGCTTGGGATGAAATGCAACAACAGTTTTTAAAAAAGTTTTTTCCATCTCATAGAACAAACTCTTTCAAGAGACAAATCACCACTTTCACTCAAAAACCAGGAGAAACATTTTATCAATGTTGGGATAGGTATCGAGACTTGCTTAGTACTTGCCCTCATCATGGTTTTGAAACATGGAGATTGGTTTCACATTTCTATGAAGGGTTAACACCTAAAGATAGGCAAATGGTTGAATTGATGTGCAATGGAACTTTTGAAGATAAAGACCCTGATGAAGCAATGGAGTACTTAGACTTGTTAGCTGAAAATGCTCAAAATTGGGACACCGCGGGTACATATGAGGCACCGAGTAAAACTCAACCTCATACATCTAATGGAGGCATGTACAACCTTAGGGAAGATCATGACCTTCAAGCCAAGTTTGCATCTTTAGCTAGAAAAGTCGAGGCACTAGAATTGAAAAAGAGTGGTCAATTAAAATCTGTTGAAAACATTGTGTGTCAAATCTGTGAAACAAATGAACACTCAACCAACAATTATCCAACCTTGCCTTCTTTTAAGGAATGTCTCCATGAACAAGCCCATGCTTTAAACAGTTTCCAAAGGCCCTACCACAACCCATACTCCCAAACATACAACCCTGGTTGGAGAAATCACCCAAATTTCAATTGGAAGAGTGAGAACAACAATGCACAAACTTCACAACCACCATTTCAAGCACACCACAATTTTCAAAATTCTCATGGATATGCACCGCCTTATGCTCCACCTCCTAGAAGAAATCTTGAGGAAACATTGCATGCATTCATTGAAAAGCAAGAGACAATTAATACTCAACTTGTTCAAAACATGACAGATTTTAAAGATACTCTTGCTAAATTAACATCTGCTCTTAGTTTCCAAGAGAAAGGTAAGTTTCCATCTCAAACACAACAAAATCCCAAAGGGCAATACAATGCAAATGCAAGTAGTTCCGGAAGCCAACACATGGATCAAGTCAAATCAGTCACTACTCTGCGCAGTGGTAAGGTTATTGAAAAACCCTCTCTTGAACCTTATGAGAAAGATGATGAGTCAATCTCTGAGGGTAAGGAAGGGGATGAATCTGAAAATTGCAAAGAAACGACTGACTCACCGCCAGCACTTCCATTTCCTCAAGCCATGACCAAACAAAGGAAAGTCAATCACAATTCTGAAATTTATGAAATTTTCAAACAGGTAAGGATCAATATACCTTTGCTGGATGACACGACGAAAAGGTTGATGTCTTCTCCCAAGTGCAGGAGTGTCGAAGTAATAAATAACCCGGCAAGACCGGGGTCGAACCACAGGGAGGTTAATTGTACAAATTATAAACAACAATTATAAAACAACAATAACAACAACAACAATAGTAATAATAATAATAATAATAGTAGTAGTAGTAGTAGTAGTAGTAGTACTAATAATAATAATAATAATATTACAAATAATAATAATAATAATAATAATAATAATAATAATAGTAAAGAAAGAGAAGAAGAAGAAGATGATGATGATGAGAACTTAGAGATGAAATATTAATGTAAGGATTAAACAATAATAATAACAAATGTCAAGGTTAGAGGTTCCACTAATGGTATATCAAACAAGTATAGTATAAACTCTTATTATTGAATTGGAAACCACACACAAAGGAGGTTCCAATCAGATTATATATTGTTAACATGATTACATTAGTCATCTTATTCAATTAATGCTAATACTTGTAAATCTCGTCAAGCATTCATGATTATAACTTATGTTAACAACAAATCAAGTTCCTTTCATAGCTCAGGTGTCGGTTATACCATACATTATGGGCTATGAAAGTGCCAAGCATTTGTTGTACCAAGTGTTATACAACATAAATCAAGATTAGTCATTTAACAAGCAAAGTATTAAAGAGTGAACAAGATAACAAATATAAAACATGTTAGTATCAAACATTAAAGTCTATATTAAGTTTACATTATACTTATTCTCACACCATTAGTGTAACCTTTTCACCTTGACATAATTAACTTAGCTAGTCATAATGAAAGAAAGAAAAATACATAAACAAAATAAGAACATAAAAGCTAACTAAGTAAAGGAAAGGAAATGAAAAGCATAAACTTAATATTAATGAAAGCAAAGCATAAACATTACAAAAAATACAAAGAGAGAAAGGAAGAGCATGATCTTGATCTGGAAACCAAGATGCCTAAATGCATGGCAAATGCCTCCTTTTATAGGCCAAAATTGGGAACTATTGATTTGATGACTAATTGATAAGTGGGTGGCCAACTTTTGACTTGGTGACAATCCTTATCTTCTCTTGTCTGCCCAAAACGTCATTGATAACGTCAAAACTGGAGCCAGGTGCAAACATGAAAGTTGTAGGCAATTATCTCAGCTTTCTTGTGTAAAAACTTCAGCTCATTTGGACTTCTAGAACTCCAGATATGGCCAAAATACCAAACAGTGCTCGGGCTGGAAGACAGATTCGGGCTTCTTTGTTGTTGCCACAATTTGGACTTGATAATGGCCTTTTTAGATCTTGGGCTCCATATGAAAGTTATAGGCCTATGTCTTACCTTTCCATCCATATAAATTGGACCTAAATATGAGATCTGTAGCTCCAGATATGGCCCAATTACCGAATAGTGTTCCGGTTTGGATTGCACCGACATCTCTTCTCTAAGTTTGACCATCTCTTTATCCATGCAATTTAAGTTCTTCAAGTCATCAATCAATCCTTTCATTTATGTGATAGACCTGCATTAAAAATAGACATTTACCATAAATAGACATTTACCATAAATTATAGGTATCTTATATTATTAGATACATTATTATAAAACATCTTTTAGTTAAGGAGTTAATGATACTTCAAGTGCAAAATGATGATATAAAACCATGATAAAAATGCACTTTTAAGTACTAATCAGCAATACAATGCAAATGCAAGTAGTTCCGGAAGCCAATACATGGATCAAGTCAAATCAGAGCATAAAATTAAAAGAGCCTTACTTGATCTTGGTGCTAGTGTGAATTTACTTCCATATTCAGTTTTTCAGAGTCTCAATCTAGGTGAGTTAAAACCAACTTCTATAACTCTTTTACTTGCCGATAGATCTATAAAAGTGCCTAGAGGAATAATTGAAGATGTGTTAGTAGAAGTCGATAAATTCATTTATCCTGTGGATTTTATTGTCTTGGACACAGAACCTGTTGAAGCATGTAATTCATTTCCTGTTATTTTAGGACGTCCATTTCTTGCAACTTTTAATGCGTTGATTAATTGTAGGAATGGACTGATGAAGCTATCATTTGGAAACATGACATTGGAGATGAATATTTTCAACATTTGCAAGCAACCTAGAGATGATAATGATTTACAGGAAGTGGACTTTACTGAAAAATTTATTCATGATCAATTTCCAACCACTTCCAATGAAATTGAGATTGATGAATCTGATGATTTGGAAATGATTTATTTTCAGGAAGAATCAAAGACAAGTAAATGGAGGCCACAAATTGAGGAATTGCCACCACGACCAATTAAGTCCATACCTTCAAGTGTTCAACCACCAAAACCTGATTTGAAGTCGTTGCCATCCAATCTCAAATACTCATTTTTGGGAGAAAATGAAACTTTTCCGGTAATAATCTCTTCCAAACTTAATGCACATCAAGAAGGTAAGTTATTACAAACTCTGAAAATGCACAAAAATGCATTAGGATGGACCATAGCTGATATAAAAGGAATTAGTCCTTTGATTTGTACACACAGAATTTATTTAGAGGAAAATGCTAAACCCTCTAGAGAAATGCAACGAAGGCTAAATCCTAATATGAAAGAAGTAGTGAAAAATGAAGTCATTAAGCTTCTAGATAATGAAATCATTTATCCTATTTCCGACAGCAAATGGGTAAGTCCTACCCAAGTTGTACCTAAGAAGTCTGGAGTCACTGTGATAACAAATGAGAACAATGAGTTAATTCCCACTAGAACTGTTACTGGTTGGCGCATGTGCATTGACTATAGGAAACTTAATTCAATGACTAGAAAAGATCATTTTCCTTTACCTTTCATGGATCAAATCCTAGAAAGAGTTGCAGGTCATGAATTTTATTGTTTCCTAGATGGCTATTCGGGTTACAACCAAATTGAAATTGCATTGGAAGATCAAGAAAAGACTACTTTCACATGTCCATTTGGTACTTTTGCATATCGAAGGATGCCTTTTGGATTATGTAATGCACCAGCCACATTTCAAAGATGCATGCTTAGTATATTTAGCGATATGGTTGAACATTTTCTTGAGATTTTCATGGATGATTTTTCTGTTTTTGGCAATTCATTTGATGATTGTTTGACTAATTTAGAAAAGGTTTTAACCAGGTGTGAAGAGAAGAATCTTGTGCTAAATTGGGAAAAATGTCATTTTATGGTAACAAACGGCATTGTACTTGGTCACATTGTTTCATCAAAAGGAATTAAGGTTGACAAATCTAAAATCGAGTTAATTGCAAACTTGCCAACACCAAAATCTCTTAAAGATGTTAGATCATTCTTGGGACATGCTGGTTTTTATAGAAGGTTCATCAAAGATTTTAGTGTAATATCTAAGCCTTTAAGTAACTTTCTAACAAAGGATACTATTTTTGAATGGACTGAACATTGTGAAGAAGCCTTTGTTAAACTTAAAAATTTGCTTACTTGTGCTCCTATCATTTAACCTCCCGATTGGTCATTACCTTTTGAAATAATGTGTGATGCTAGTGATTATGCCATAGGTGCTGTTTTGGGACAAAGAAAAGATAAGAAACCTTATGTAATTTACTATGCAAGTAAAACTTTAAATAGTGCTCAAATGAATTATACCACCACTGAAAAAGAATTACTTGTAGTAGTATTTGCATGTGAAAAATTCAGATCTTATCTTGTTGGCTCACCTGTTGTTGTTTTTAGTGATCATGCAGCATTGAAATATCTTCTTTCTAAGAAAGATTCCAAGGCTAGATTGGTGCGGTGGATTTTATTACTTCAAGAATTTGATATCACAATCAAAGATAAGAAAGGCAGCGAAAATGTTGTCGCAGATCACTTGTCAAGATTGACAACAGATTCGAAAACTGACATCACACCAATCGATGACTACTTTCCCGATGAATCTTTACTTTCTATCTCTACAATGCCTTGGTTTGCTAATATTGTTAATTTTCTTGTTTCAGGACAACTGCCAGCTCATTGGAGTACCCAAGATAAAAGAAAGTTCTTGAACGAAGTGAAGAACTTTTATTGGGATGATCCTTATTTATTCAAATATTGTCCTGATCAAATATTTCAAAAATGCATTCTCGACAATGAGGTAAGTAATTTCATTAAATTTTGTTACTCTAAGGCATGTGGGGATCATTTCTCATCAAAAAAGAGGATTGTAGAAATCTTACAAAGTGAATTTTACTGGCCCATCATATTCAAGGAGTCAGATGTATTCCGCAAAAACTGTGAAAATTGTCAGAAGGTGGGATTTATTTCAAAACACAGAGAGTCTTTAGATAATCTTCTATTGACTCTTAAGTTTCATCATAGTCGAGATAAGCATCGTGTAATTCATGACTTATGAACCCATTTTCATAAAGAACATACTTGACTTAGTCTTGGGAATCTGACTAAAAAAGACCCTGTTTGCTAGTTTTTAAGAAAACTGGATGGGAAGCCTATCCCCGACCTATTGAGGGCGTTTAAGCTGTTCTTGGACGTAAAACCAAGGGAAGATGTGAGCCACATTCACAACTGCAATTTGAATTTTTTTCGTTTGTAAAAACTTGTGTCTTTTGGTTTTATTATTGTGTTTTGTTATTTCTTATTTTTGTTTTAGTGTGTTTCAGGTTTTGTCAGTGTTCGTTATTTCAGGTGATATCTTCTATACTCTATCTTTCTACCTTAGAACATTGAGGACAATGTCTCGTTTTGGTTGGGGGGAGAGGGTAGTAGTTGATAAAAAAAAATTGTTTTTCATTTCATAAAGCATGTGCATAATTGTTGTTACTAGGATGGCAGAGTAAAGGAGTTCTTTTGTTAAAGTGACTCTTGAGACGCATCTTAGTAACCATTCTTAACAAGGTCTATTATAATACTTCCTGAAATATTCAGGTTTACAAACTCTCATATTGTTACCACTTAATTCTGCTCATATACTTATTTAACATGTATTCTTAAACCTTAATTTACACACACACACTTTAACATATGATTGTGGGTTACATATTGGATTATTACATTATTTATGTTCTTTTGTTAAAGGTAACAACTAAGGGAAAGGGATTGTATATAATTAAAAAAAAAGAAAAAAAGAAAAAAAATAAAAAATGTAGATAATAAAAATGTAGATAAGTTTGGTTTCGTAGCCTCCCTAATCTAAGCAATTAAGCCCGAAGGGGTGTTTTAACACCTAATACCCTAAAGTCAACTGACTTGGGAGCTATTGGCCCAACGCTTGTTACATGGGTTGAGGAGAAAAGCTTAAGGGAATCAAACATTGCACTATCTACATATCAGTATCTGCGACCCGAGTTACTAAGCTCGTAGGGGTGTCTTAACACCTAATGCCCTAAGACCAACTGGTCTGGGAGTCATTAGCTGAAAGCTCGTTACATGGGTTAAAGATGCATGATGTTTTTAAATTATATGTATATAGATTTAAAAAAAACAAAAAACGAAAAAAAACGAAAAAAAAAGACAAAAATAGTAATCCCAACCCAAGGAAGTTAACCTTAAACATTAGAACAAAAATTTTGTTTTCTTCCAAGAAAAGCCCCATAATTATATGTTGATACATTGAGCATAAAAAAAAAGGTTTATTAATATCTTGTTAAGAGGTATTGAGCAGATATATAAATTTAATGAGAGTTTGTTTATCTGGATAGATTAATGGAAGTTAAATGATGAATACCTTGCTTTGTGAAATTTACAAATTGTTGTAACGCTTTGATTACTAGGGACTAGTAATAAGCTAGTTGAGGGGTGTGATTAGTACTTAGAAGTGCATTTTTATCATGGTTTTATATCATCATTTTGTACTTGAAGTATCAATAACTCCTTAACTAAAATATATTTTATAATAATGTATCTAATAATATAAGATACCTATAATTTGTGGTAAATGTCTATTTTTAATGCAGGCCTATCACATAAATGAAAAGATTGATTGATGACTTGAAGAACTTAAATTGCAAGGATAAAGAGATGGTCAAACTTAGAGAAGAGATGTCGGTGCAATCCAAATCGGAACACTGTTCGGTAATTGGGTTATATCTGGAATTACAGATCTCAGATTTAGGTCCAATTTATATGGATGGAAAGGTAAGACATAGGCCTACAACTTTTATATGGAGCCCAAGATCTAAAAAGGCCATTATCAAGTCCAAATTGTAGCAACAACAAAGAAGCCCGAATCTGTCTTCCAGCCCGAGCACTGTTCGGTATTTTGGCCATATCTGGAGTTCTAGAAGTCCAAATGAGCTGAATTTTTTACACAAGAAAGCTAAGCCAATTGCCTACAACTTTCATGTTACAACTAGCTCCAATTTTGACGTTATCAATGATGTTTTGGGCAGACAAGAGAAGATAAGGATTGTCACCAAGTCAAAAGTTGGCCACCCACTTATCAATTAGTCATCAAATCAATAGTTCCCAATTTTGGCCTATAAAAGGAGGCATTTGCCATGCATTTAGGCATCTTGGTTTCCAGATCAAGATCATGTTCTTCCTTTCTCTCTTTGTATTTTTTGTAATGTTTATGCTTTGCTTTCATTAATATTAAGTTTATGCCTTTCATTTCCTTTCCTTTACTTAGTTAACTTTTATGTTCTTATTTTGTTTATCTATTTTTATTTCTTTCATTATGTCTAGCTAAGTTAATTATGTCAAGGTGAAAAGGTTACACTAATGGTGTGAGAATAAGTATAGTGTAAACTTAATATGAACCTTAATGTTTGATTCTAACATGTTTTATATTTGTTATCTTGTTCACTCTTTAATACTTTGCTTGTTAAATGACTAATCTTGATTTATGTTGTATAACACTTGGTACAACAAATGCTTGGCACTTTCATAGCCCATAATGTATGGTATAACCGACACCTGAGCTATGAAAGGAACTTGATTTGTTGTTAACATAAGTTATAATCATGAATGCTTGACGAGATTTACAAGTATTAGCATTAATTGAATAAGATGACTAATGTAATCATGTTAACAATATATAATCTGATTGGAACCTCCTTTGTGTGTGGTTTCTAATTCAATAATAAGAGTTTATACTATACTTGTTTGATATACTATTAGTGGAACCTCTAACCTTGACATTTGTTATTATCATTGTTTAATCTTTACATTAATATTCCATTTCGAAGTTCTCATCATCTTCTTCTCCTTCTCCTTCTTTATTATTCTTATTATTACTACTACTACTACTACTATTACTACTACTACTACTACTAGTAATATTATTATTATTATTATTATTGTTATTGTTATTGTTGTTATTGTTATTATTATTATTATTATTATTATAATTGTTGTTGTTGTTGTTGTTACTATTGTTGTTATTTATAGTTGTTGTTTATAATTTGTACAATTAACCTCCCTGTGGTTTGACCCCGGTCTTGCCAGGTTATTTATTACTTCGACACTCCTGCACTTGGGAGAAGACATCAATCTTTTCGTCGTGTCATGCATTAAGTTTGGAAGATATTATTACCGAAAAATTTCCATTTTCTCTCAAAAATAAGTATTTAACGTTGGATGACAACGGCTTCAAATCAGGTTTTGGTGGTTGAACACTTAAAGGTATGGACTTAATTGATTGTGGTGGCAATTCCTCAATTTGTGGCCTCCAATTACTTGACTTTGATTCTTCCTGAAAATAAATTATTTGCAAATCATCAGATTCATCAATCTTAATTTCACTAGTAGTGGTTGGAAATTGATCATGAATTAATTTTTCAATAAAGTCCACTTCCTGTAAATCATTATCATTTCTAGGTTGCTTGCAAATATTGAAAATATTCATCTCCACTGTCATGTTTCTAAATGATAGCTTCATCAGTCCATTCCTATAATTAATCAATATATTAGAAGTTGCAAGAAATGGACGTCTTAAAATAACAGGAAATGAATTACATACTTCAATAGGTTGTGTGTCCAAGACAATAAAATTCATAGGATAAATGAATTTATTGACTTGTATTAACACATCTTCAATTATTCCTCTAGACACTTTTATAGATCTATCGGCAAGTAAAAGAGTTATAGAAGTTGGCTCCAAGATCAAGTAAGACTCTTTTAATTTTATGTTCTCCAATAAAACAAGAAATTATAGGACAACTAGGGTCTTTATATTTCAAAGCATTATTGTTATGAAGAATGACATTTACTTGTTCTGCTACAAAGGCTTTTTTTTTCACATTCACTTTCCTCTTCACAGTCCATAGATCTTTCAAAAATTTAGCATAGGAAGAAACCTATTTAGTAGCATCCAGCAAAGGTATATTGATTCTTATCTGTTTGAAAATTTCAAAAATTTCAGAGTTGTAATTGACTTTCCTTTATTTGGTCATGACATGAGGAAATGGAAGTGTTAGTGGTGAATCAGCCGTTTCTTTACAATTTTCAGATTCAGCCCCTTCCTTACCCTCAGAAATTGACTCATCATCTTTCTCATAAGGTTTAAGAGAGGGTTTTTCAATAACTTTACCACTGCGAAGAGTAGTGAATGATTTGACTTGAACCATGTGTTGGCTTCCGGAACTACTTGCATTTGCATTGTATTGCCCCTTGGGATTTTGTTGTGGTTGAGATGGAAACTTACCTTTCTCTTGGAAACTGAGAGCAAATGTTAATTTTGCAAGATTATCTTTAAAATCTGTCATGTTTTGAGCAAGTTGAGTATCGATTGTCTCTTGCTTTTCAATGAATACATGCAATGTTTCCTCAAGATTTCTTCTAAGAGGTGGAGTATAAGGAGGTACATATCCATAAGAATTTTGGAAATTATGGTGTGCTTGAAATGGTGGTTGTGAATTTTATGCATTATTATTCTCAGTCTTCCAACTAAAATTTGGGTGACTTCTCCAACCAGGGTTGTATATTTGTGAGTATGGGTTATGATAGGCCCTTTGAAAACTATTTAAATCATGAGCTTGTTCAAGGAGACATCCCTTAAAAGAAGGCAAGGTTGGACAATCGTTGGTTGAGTGTTTATTTGTTTCACAGATTTGACACACAATGGTTTCAACAGATTTTAATTGACCACTCTTTTTCAATTCTAGTGCCTCGACTTTTCTAGCTAAGATGCAAACTTGGCTTGAAGGTCATGATCTTCCCTAAGGTTATATATACCTCTACTAGATGTATGAGGTTAAGTTTTACTCGGTGCCTCATAAGTACCCGCGGTGTCCCAATTTTAAGCATTTTCAACGAACAAGTCTAAGTACTCCATTGCTTCATCAGGGTCTTTATCTTCAAAAGTTCCATTGCACATCAATTCAACCATTTTCTTATCTCTAGGTGTTAACCCTTCATAGAAATGTGAAACCAATCTCCATGTTTCAAAACCATAATGACGGCAAGTACTAAGCAAGTCTCGATACCTATCCCAACATTGGTAAAATGTTTCTCCTGGTTTTTGAGTGAAAGTGGTGATTTGTCTTTTGAAAGAGTTTGTTCTATGAGATAAGAAAAACTTCTTTAAAAATTGTTGTTGCATTTCATCCCAAACACGAATGGATCCTGGTGTCAAATTTTGTAGCCATGTTTTAACTTTATCTTTTAATAAAAAAGAAAAAAGCTTTAATCTTATTCTTACACCATTAGTGTAACCTTTTCACCTTGACATAATAAACTTAGTTAGACATAATGAATGAAAGAAAAATAAATAAACAAAATAAGAACATAAATAAGATAAGAGTTAACTAAGTAAATGAAAGGAAAGGAAAGGTATAAACTTGATATTAATGAAAGCAAAGCATAAACATTACAAAAAATACAAAGAGAGAAAGCAAGAGCATGATCTTGATATGGAAACCAAGATGCCTAAATGCATGGCAAATGCCTCCTTTTATAGGCCAAAATTAGGAACTATTGATTTGATGACTAATTGATGAGTGGGTGACTAACTCTTGACCTGGTGACAATCGTTATCTTCTCTTGTCTGTTCAAAATATCATTGATAACATCACAACTGGAGCCACTTGAAAACATGAAAGTTGTAGGCAATTGTCTCAGCTTTCTTGAATATAACATTCAGCTCATTTCGACTTCTATAACTCAAGATATGGCCAAAATACTGAACAGTGGTCGGGATAGAAGACAAATTCAGGCTTCTTTGTTGTTGGTATAATTTGGACTTGAAAATGACCTTTTTAGATCTTGAGCTCCATATGAAAGTTGTAGGCCTATGTCTTACCTTTCCATCCATATAAAGTGGACCTAAATCTGAGATCTACAACTCCAGATATGATCGAATTACTAAATAGTGTTCCGGTTTGGATTGTACCGACATCTCTTTTCTAAGTTTTGCCATCTCTTTATCCTTTCAATTTTAGTTTTTAAATTCATCAATCAGTCCTTTCATTTATATAATAGGCCTGCATTTAAAATGAACATTTACCACAAATTAAAGCTATCTTATATTATTAGATATATTATTATAAAATATGCTTTAGTTAAGGAGTTATTAATACATCGAGTGCAAAATGATGAAATAAAACCTTAATAAAAATATAATTTTAAGTACTAATCATTTACCTATTTGTTGTCACTATCAATTGATATTGTCGTTCATTAATCAAGAAAAATTTATGGCAACTGTGATGAAATATATTCAAGAGAGAGGTGGAAAGGGCATTTTCATTTATTGCTTATGGAGTCTATGGTGAATCACGTGCAGTTGTACATGTTTGGTTGGCAAAGCTCATGGGGTGGACCAGAAGTTGGGATCCTCTTGCTGAAACCAGGCTCTCGTGATTGTATTAAAGGATAAAATCTGAGATGCAGAAACTTTTGAGCCCTTGATTAGATGCCTATAAAGAAAATAGAGAGTGAACGAAGGAGATTCAAATATTTTTCATAGAGAAACAACAGTAATCAAGAGTTAAGACGTCTTCTGCTCCTCAACTTTTGTTTTATTAATTCAAATTGATTTTGTTTTTTATTAATTAGGTTTTCATTGTCTCCAATTCTGCTTCATTTTTTTTAGCATTTTGGCTTTTTGAAAAGCTAAAATGACATGGTTTAATAGCTGTTAATATATAAAAAAAAAAGATTAGGACTCACCTGAGTTTAACTAGGTGATCAGGTTTCAGATCGATCGGGTCTTATCATGTTAACTCCCAAGTGGGTTTTACCTTTACCCCAATCGGTTCTAAACCCAAGTCGGTGGGATTTTGGATCAACCTACCAAGTCAAACCGGGTTTTAAAACTATGTTTCTATTGGCTTAAGCATCCACGTGAAAAATTATTAAAATTCCATTTTGTTATTTAATTTTTTTTATTTTATCTTCATCGACTCTATATAATATTATTTTATTGGCTATTTTTTGGCATTAATTAAAAAAATATAAATATAAAAAGAGAAAATAAAATCAATTACTCATAAAAAATATTAAAAATATCTTTAATGAAAATTTATCTTCCACTTAATCAAGTTCATTTATTTAAAGGGAATCCTAAAAAATAATTAACAAGAGATCACTATTTAATTATATATGTTCCAATACTGGCAAAGTTTTCTTCTCAAAATAATATATACCAGAGTAATAATATTAATAATAATAACAATAGCAATGTTTAATAAATATCAAAATTTTAGCATTTTGGTAATTTCAAGGCAAAATCCATTGTCTTGCACCTGTTAAAGCTCTTCCACTGCCATATTAAACCAAACATTGACTATTGTACATCTAAAAAATAAAAAGAATAAAATAAAAATATTAAAGTACAATGAGATATGTTATAATAAAACTTTGTATGGAACGGTATTTCAAATATTTCTTATAAAAAATTAATGTTTTATATTTTTAAATTATTTTGATATACTGATATTAAAAATAATTTAAAAAATATTATTTTAATATATTTTAATATAAAAAATATTATTTTAATATATTTTAATATAAAAAATATTTTAAAAGACATCCATTATTCTTTAAAATTTTATTTTATAATTAAATAATTTTTTGCTAGATTTTTGTATTTGAAAAAACCCAACAAATAAGAAGCTTGGATCTTTACAGAAGAAATATATTATATATTAGAGAATGGCATATTATTTTAAAATATTAAAAAATGATAATATAAAATATTCTAAAAAAGGAAAACTACTATAGCTTTTTCATGGCTTTCACTTTTTCTTCTTTAATATATTATATTATTATAATTATTATATTACAATAATTATTATATTATATTATATACTAAAAATTAAATGAAATGCTAAATTGTTCTTTTTTATTAATTTATTTATGTTTTTTCTCTTTTAATAAATTTTTTTATTTGATTTCGGGTTTGATGGGTTAACCTGATTTAATGAGTTAACCTAGATTTTTTTCTTTTAAATTAATTTTTTCATTTAGTTTAGTTTGTTAATGATAAATTTTTTTATATTTAATTATCAGATTTTCATAACACGTATCCCGAGTTTTACGGGTTAACTTAGTATGACAGGTTAACCCAGTTAATTTTGAGTAAACCCATCAATTATTCTACTTTATTTAGTTTGTTGTAATCCAATTTTGGATTCACTAAGATTTTCTCGAATGTTATTTTATTTTATTATTCATAACAAAAAAATATAAATAAAAAAAATTTTAAAATATATTTTCTCGAGTCAACCGCATCTTTTGATCAAAACTGAGTTCACCAGGTTAATACAGGTTAAACCATGTCGATTGGGATAAAAAATAAGTTCTGGGCCGTTTCAGGTCAAAACTATCATTTTTGGTCAAAACCAGGTTCACTGGATCAATACGGGTCCCACCATGTCGATGGGATGAAAAATGTGTTTCGGGTCATTTTGGGTCAAAACCATCATTTTCTGTCAAAACCGAGTCCACCGGGTCAATACGGGTCCCACCATGTCAACCAGGGTGAAAAATGAGTTTCGAGTCAAAACCATTATTTTTTGTCAAAACCAAGTCCGCCGGATCAATATGGGTTCCACCATGTTAACCGGGATAAAAAATAAGTTTCACGCTATTTATGGTCAAAATTGTTATTTTTGGTCAAAAAAACCCGGTCCACTGAGTTGATACCTTTATAAAGATTTTTTCGGTAATTAAAATTAATTTTTAACTGTTGAAAAACTTTTTCTAATATTGATTTGAGTTTTAATTTTACCCTATAAATAAATATTATTATTATATATAATAAAACAAAAAAAATAATACAATTTTGTCACAATAGACAAAGGATTTTTGTTGATAATAAGCGGTGTAGCTGTACTTTGAAAATTTTGCACAATTCGTGATTCTATGTCCCCTTTTCATTGGCTATATAGCCAATAAAAATATGCTAGGGGGGAGAAAAAAAAAGAAAAAAAGAGAAATTCGAATCCAAGAGCTACTATTTGTGTTACTATTGATTAGTACTTAAAAGTGCATTTTTATCATGGTTTTATATCATTTTGCACTTGAAGTATCAATAACTCCTTAACTAAAATATGTTTTATAATAATGTATCTAATAATATAAGATACCTATAATTTGTGGTAAATGTCTATTTTTAATGCAGATCTATCACATAAATGAAAGGATTGATTGATGACTTGAAGAACTTAAATTGCATGGATAAAGAGATGGTCAAACTTAGAGAAGAGATGTCGGTGCAATCCAAACCGGAACACTGTTCGGTAATTGGGCCATATCTGGAGCTACAGATCTCAGATTTAGGTCCAATTTATATGGATGGAAAGGTAAGACATAGGCCTACAACTTTGATATGGAGCCCAAGATCTAAAAAGGCCATTATCAAGTCTAAATTGTAGCAACAAGAAAGAAGCCCGAATCTGTCTTTCAGCCCGAGCACTGTTCGGTATTTTGGCTATATCTGGAGTTCTAGAAGTCCAAATGAGCTGAATTTTTTACACAAGAAAGCTGAGACAATTGGCTACAACTTTCATGTTTGCACCTGGCTCCCGTTTTGACATTATCAATGACGTTTTGGGCAGACAAGAGAAGATAAGGATTGTCACCAAGTCAAAAGTTGGCCACCCACTTATCAATTAGTCATCAAATCAATAGTTCCCAATTTTGGCCTATAAAAGGAGGCATTTGCCATGCATTTAGGCATCTTGGTTTCCAGATCAAGATCATGCTCTTCCTTTCTCTCTTTGTATTTTTTGTAATGTTTATGCTTTGCTTTCATTAATATTAAGTTTATGCTTTTCATTTCCTTTCCTTTACTTAGTTAGCTTTTATGTTCTTATTTTGTTTATTTATTTTGCTTTCTTTCATTATGTCTAGCTAAGTTAGTTATGTCAAGGTGAAAAGGTTACACTAATGGTGTGAGAATAAGTATAATGTAAACTTAATATGGACTTTAATGTTTGATACTAACATGTTTTATATTTGTTATCTTGTTCACTCTTTAATACTTTGCTTGTTGACACGACTAAAAGGTTGATGTCTTCTCCCAAGTGCAGGAGTGTCGAAGTAATAAATAACCCGGCAAGACCGGGGTCGAACCACAGGGAGGTTAATTGTACAAATTATAGACAACAATTATAAGCAACAATAATAGCAATAATAACAACAACAATAACAATAACAATAACAACAACAACTATAATAATAATAATAATAACAATAACAATAATAATAATAATAATAATAATAATAATAATAATAATAATAATAATAATAAATAAGGAGAAGGAGAAGGAGAAGATGATGAGAACTTTAAGATGGAATATTAATGTAAAGATTAAACAATAATAATAACAAATGCCAAGGTTAGAGGTTCCACTAATGGTATATCAAACAAGTATAGTATAAACTCTTATTATTGAATTGGAAACCACACACAAAGGAGGTTCCAATCAGATTATATATTGTTAACATGATTACATTAGTCATCTTATTCAATTAATGCTAATACTTGTAAATCTTGTCAAGCATTCATGATTATAACTTATGTTAACAACAAATCAAGTTCCTTTCATAGCTCAGGTGTCGGTTATACCATACATTATGGGCTATGAAAGTGCCAAGCATTTGTTGTACCAAGTGTTATACAACATAAATCAAGATTAGTCATTTAACAAGCAAAGTATTAAAGAGTGAATAAGATAACAAATATAAAACATGTTAGTATCAAACATTAAAGTCCATATTAAGTTTACATTATACTTATTCTCACACCATTAGTGTAACCTTTTCACCTTGACATAATTAACTTAGCTAGACATAATGAAAGAAAGCAAAATAGATAAACAAAATAAGAACATAAAAGCTAACTAAGTAAAGGAAAGGAAATGAAAGGTATAAACTTGATATTAATGAAAGCAAAGCATAAACATTACAAAAAATACAAAGAGAGAAAAGAAGAGCATGATCTTGATCTGGAAACCAAGATGCCTAAATGCATGGCAAATGCCTCCTTTTATAGGCCAAAATTGGGAACTATTGATTTGATGACTAATTGATAAGTGGGTGGCCAACTTTTGACTTGGTGACAATCCTTATCTTCTCTTGTCTGCCCAAAACGTCATTGATAACGTCAAAACTGGAGCCAGGTGCAAACACGAAAGTTGTAGGCAATTGTCTCAGCTTTCTTGTGTAAAAAATTCAGCTCATTTGGACTTCTAGAACTCCAGATATGGCCAAAATACCGAACAGTGCTCGGGCTGGAAGACAGATTCGGGCTTATTTGTTGTTGCTACAATTTGTACTTGATAATGGCCTTTTTAGATCTTGGGCTCCATATGAAAGTTGTAGGCCTATGTCTTACCTTTCCATCCATATAAATTGGACCTAAATCTGAGATCTGTAGCTCCAGATATGGCCCAATTACCGAATAGTGTTCCGGTTTGGATTGCACCGACATCTCTTCTCTAAGTTTGACCATCTCTTTATCCTTGCAATTTAAGTTCTTCAAGTCATCAATCAATCCTTTCATTTATTTGATAGGCCTGCATTAAAAATAGACATTTACCACAAATTATAGGTATCTTATATTATTAGATACATTATTATAAAACATATTTTAGTTAAGGAGTTATTGATACTTCAAGTGCAAAATGATGATATAAAACCATGATAAAAATGCACTTTTAAGTACTAATCACACCCCTCAACCAGCTTATTACTAGTCCCTAGTAATTAAAGCGTTAAAACAATTTGCAAATTTCACAAAGCAAGGTATTCATCATTTAACTTCCATTAATCTATCCAGATAAACAAACTCTCATTAAATTTATATATCTGCTCAATACCACTTAACAAGATATTAATAAACCTTTCTTTTGTGCTCAATGTATCAACACATAATTATGGGGCTTTTCTTGGAAGAAAGCAAAATTTTTGTTCTAATGTTTAAGGTTAACTTCCTTGGGTTGGGATTACTATTTTTGTCTTTTTTTTTTTTTTAACTCTATATACATATACTTTAAAAACATCATGCATCTTTAACCCATGTAACGAGCTTTCAGCTAATGACTCCCAGACCAGTTGGTCTTAGGGCATTAGGTGTTAAGACACCCCTACGAGCTTAGTAACTCGGGTCGCAGATACTGATATGTAGATAGTGCAATGTTTGATTTCTTTAAGCTTTTCTCCTCAACCCATGTAACAAGCGTTGGGCCAATAGCTCCCAAGTCAGATGACTTTAGGGTATTAGGTGTTAAAACACCCCTTCGGGCTTAATTGCTTAGGTTAGGGAGGCTACGAAATCAAACTTATCTACATTTTTATTATCATCATTTTTTTATTTTTTAATTTTTTTTCTTTTTTTTTTCATGTTTTTTTTTTAATTATATACAATCCCTTTCCCTTAGTTGTTACCTTTAACAAAAGAACATAAATAATGTAATAATCCAATATGCAACCCACAATCATATGTTAAAGTGTGTGTGTGTAAATTAAGGTTTAAAAATACATGTTAAATAAGTATATGAGCCGAATTAAGTGGTAACAATACGAGAGTTTGTAAACCTGAATATTTCAGGAAGTATTATAATAGACCTTGTTAAGAATGGTTACTAAGATGCGTCTCAAGAGTCACTTTAACAAAAGAACTCCTTTACTCTGCCATCCTAGTAACAACAATTATGCACATGCTTTATGAAATGAAAAACAATTTTTTTTTTTTATCAACTACTACCCTCTCCCCCCAACCAAAACGAGACATTGTCCTCAATGTTCTAAGGTAGAAAGATAGAGTATAAAAGATATCACCTGAAATAACGAACACTGACAAAACCTGAAACACACTGAAACAAAAATAAGAAATAACAAAACATAATAAAACCAAAAGACACAAAAATTCACAAATGAAGGCTCAAATCCAATCTAAGCTTTTTACGGCTTTCCTTAGATGACCAATTTATGCGACTCATGGAAGGATCAATCACAGGAATGAAAGATTGTAGTTGGTCAATCAATTGTTCAGCAGTAGAAGCAGAGATTATGATTTGTCGTGCAGAAGATGTTAGAAATTCCTGTTCCACAGCATGATCAAGAAAAGACAACAACTTATCATAATAACCATTAACATTTAACAAACCTATGGGTTTATGGTGAATGTGCAATTGAGCCCAAGAGGAAATATGAAAGATCTCTTCCAATGTGCCTAGACCACCTGGTAAAGCAATGAAAGCATCAGCATGGTTAAACATTGCATTCATTCGAGCCGACATTGTGGAGACCTGAAGTTCCTCGCCAATTGTTTTTCCAATGATGTCCCCTTGTGCCAAAGCTTCAGGGACGACTCCTAAAACTTGACTACCTCCTAAAAATGCAGCTATTGACACACCTCCCATTAACCCAAGACTGCCTCCCCCATACACTAAATGAATCTTTCTCTCAGCTAGCACCTGACCAAGATGATTTGCTGATTCTAAAAACTCCTTTTCTTTCCCAGGACTAGATCCACCGAAAACACAAATATTTCTTATTTGATGACTTGAGGAACTTGCCATTTCTACAAACTTCTGTATTTGTTGAATGTATGGGTTGAGTAGAAATGAAAGGAAGGAAGAGAGGGTTTTATAGATGAGAAATTAGAAAGGCAATCATAACACCTATATGTAGGCCAGCTGGAGTCTCACACTCTCTCTCTCTCTTTTTATTTATTTATTTATTTACTTTAAAAAAAAGCATGTGTATGTACAGGTAGTTGTGATTGTGGCTCACATCTTTCCTTGGTTTTACGTCCAAGAACGGCTTAAACGCCCTCTATGGGTCGAGGATAGGCTTCCCATCCAGTTTTCTTAAAAACTGGCAAACAGGGTCTTTTTTAGTCAGATTCCCAAGACTAAGTCGATCATGTTCTTTATGAAATAGTGGCCATAAATCATGAATTGCACGATGCACATCTCCACTAGGATGCGTCTCAAGAGTCAATAGAAGATTATCTAAAGACTCCTTACTCAGGCCATCCTTAATGAATTGTATTTTATCTTCACGGTTTATAGATACCATTCCTAAAAAACGACATTGTGTATTACAAGTCCATCTAGCACAACGATGACAGACATCTAGTCGTTTTGCACGACGCTTCTTTGCAAAAGTGCTTTTACCTGTTCCAGGCATGTGTGAAATGAAGAAGTTAGAGGACTCACCTGATAATCGGACCTTTGCTTCAATCAACCAGCGAATATCTTCAGGAATTCCATGATTCATTAACAATCTCAATCTTGCACATCTAGCACGGTAAATTTTTGTAATCGCATTCTGAGGCAGAGCGGGAAAATACTTTTTCAATTTTTCAAGATTAGTGTCCATTTTCAAATGAGAATTGGAAGAGAGATTCAAAGAATTGCATAGATATATACACAGATATCAGTAATTGTGGGAAACTGAAAGAACCGACTTAAGTCACGGAGTACCGTTATCCGCCATTTGACCGGGGTGAAAGAAACTTGCAAAAATCACTCAAAAAGAAACAAAAATAAAATAAAATAAAATCAATCTTTATATAAGAAACAAAAATAAAATAAAATAAAATCAATCTTTATATACAGGATCACCCAATTCAATAGAGTTATGTTCAACTGAAAAATTGTCAAAGTAAACTTTCAGACGATGTCCATTTACCTTGAAAACATTGCCATTCTTTGGATTCTCGATGTCATAGGCCCCATATGGATACACATGTTTCACAATAAAAGGACCGCTCCATCTTGATCTTAATTTTCCAGGAAATAAATGCAGTCGAGAATTATAAAGCAAGACTTTTTGACCAACATTGAAGGTTTTTCTCTGTATTTTCTTGTCATGACATTCTTTTATTCTTGCTTTATGAATTCTTGAATTTTCATATGCATCATTTCTTATTTCCTCAAGCTCATTTATTTGTAATTTTCGCAGTTGACTAGGATCATCCAGATTTGAATTGAAAGCTTTAATAGCCCAATAAGCTTTATGTTCAAGTTCCACAGGCAAGTGACAAGGTTTTCCATAGACTAGTCTATAAGGTGACATACCTAATGATGTTTTATAAGCAGTTCGATAAGCCCAAAGTGCATCATTAAGTCTTAAAGACCAGTCTTTCCTATTAGGGTTCACTGTTTTCTCCAAAATATGTTTGATCTCCCTATTAGCAAGCTCTACTTGTCCACTTGTTTGAGGGTGATAAGGGGTGGCAACTTTGTGTGTGATTCCATATTTCTTCATTAAAGACTCAAATGGCTTGTTGCAGAAATGTGTTCCACCATCACTTATTATAGCTCGAGGGACTCCAAATCGACTCAAAATATTTTCTTTCAAAAACTTTATCACTGTTTTGTGATCATTGTTTCGACTTGGAATTGCCTCTATCCATTTTGAAACATAATTTACTGCGACTAATATGTATAAGAAACCAAATGATGGAGGGAATGGGCCCATGAAATCTATACCCCAACAGTCAAAGATCTCAATGACAATAATAGGGTTTAAAGGCATCATGTGACGTTTTGAAATAGATCCCAACTTTTGACAATTTTCACAAGACTTGCAGAATGCATGTGAGTCTTTGAACATGGTGGGCCAGTAAAATCCACTTTGTAAGATTTTTGCAGTTGTCTTTCTTGATGAGAAATGGCCCCCACATGCCTCAGAATGACAAAATTTAATGACACTACTTACCTCATTGTCAGGAATGCATCTTCGAAATATTTGATCAGGACAATATTTGAATAAATAAGGATCATCCCAATAAAAGTTCTTCACTTCGTTCAAAAACTTTCTTTTATCTTGGGTATTCCAATGAGCTGGCAATTGTCCTAAAACAAGAAAATTGACAATATTAGCAAACCAAGGCATTGTAGAGACAGAAAGTAAAGATTCATCAAGAAAGTAGTCATCGATTGGTGTGATGTCAGTTTTTGAATCTGTTGTCAATCTTGACAAGTGATCTGCGACAACATTTTCGCTGCCTTTCTTATCTTTGATTGTGATATCAAATTCTTGAAGTAATAAAATCCACCGCACCAATCTAGCCTTGGAATCTTTCTTAGAAAGAAGATATTTCAATGCTGCATGATCACTAAAAACAACAACAGGTGAGCCAACAAGATAAGATCTGAATTTTTCACATGCAAATACTACTGCAAGTAATTCTTTTTCAGTGGTGGTATAATTCATTTGAGCACTATTTAAAGTTTTACTTGCATAGTAAATTACATAAGGTTTCTTATCTTTTCTTTGTCCCAAAATAGCACCTACGGCATAATCACTAGCATCACAATTATTTCAAAAGGTAAGGACCAATCGGGAGGTTGAATGATAGGAGCACAAGTAAGCAAGTTTTTAAGTTTAACAAAGGCTTCTTCACAATGTTCAGTCCATTCAAAAATAGTATCCTTTGTTAGAAGGTTACTTAAAGGCTTAGATATTACACTAAAATCTTTGATGAACCTTCTATAAAAACCAGCATGTCCCAGGAATGATCTAACATCTTTAAGAGATTTTGGTGTTGGCAAGTTTGCAATTAACTCGATTTTAGATTTGTCAACCTCAATTCCTTTTGATGAAACAATGTGACCAAGTACAATGCCGTTTGTTACCATAAAATGACATTTTTCCCAATTCAGCACAAGATTCTTCTCTTCACACCTGGTTAAAACCTTTCCTAAATTAGTCAAACAATCATCAAATGAATCACCAAAAACAGAAAAATCATCCATGAAAATCTCAAGAAAATGTTCAACCATATCGCTAAATATACTAAGCATGCATCTTTGAAATGTGGCTGGTGCATTACATAATCCAAAAGGCATCCTTCGATATGCAAAAGTACCAAATGGACATGTGAAAGTAGTTTTTTCTTGATCTTCCAACGCAATTTCAATTTGGTTGTAACCCGAATAGCCATTTAGGAAACAATAAAATTCATGACCTGCAACTCTTTCTAGGATTTGATCCATGAAAGGTAAAGGAAAATGATCTTTTCTAGTCATTGAATTAAGTTTCCTATAGTCAATGCACATGCGCCAACCAGTAACAGTTCTAGTGGGAATTAATTCATTGTTCTCATTTGTTATCACAGTGACTCCAGACTTCTTAGGTACAACTTGGGTAGGACTTACCCATTTGCTGTCAGAAATAGGATAAATGATTTCATTATCTAGAAGCTTAATGACTTCATTTTTCACTACTTCTTTCATATTAGGATTTAGCCTTCGTTGCATTTCTCTAGAGGGTTTAGCATTTTCCTCTAAATAAATTCTATGTGTACAAATCAAAGGACTAATTCCTTTTATATCAGCTATGGTCCATCCTAATGCTTTTTTGTGCATTTTCAGAGTTTGTAATAACTTACCTTCTTGATGTGCATTAAGTTTGGAAGAGATTATTACCGGAAAAGTTTTATTTTCTCCCAAAAATGAGTATTTGAGATTAGATGGCAACGGCTTCAAATCAGGTTTTGGTGGTTGAACACTTGAAGGTATGGACTTAATTGGTCGTGGTGGCAATTCCTCAATTTGTGGCCTCCAATTACTTGTCTTTGATTCTTCCTGAAAATAAATCATTTCCAAATCATCAGATTCATCAATCTCCATTTCATTGGAAGTGGTTGGAAATTGATCATGAATTAATTTTTCAGTAAAGTCCACTTCCTGTAAATCATTATCATCTCTAGGTTGCTTGCAAATGTTGAAAATATTCATCTCCAATGTCATGTTTCCAAATGATAGCTTCATCAGTCCATTCCTACAATTAATCAATGCATTAGAAGTTGCAAGAAATGGACGTCCTAAAATAACAGGAAATGAATTACATACTTCAACAGGTTGTGTGTCCAAGACAATAAAATCCACAGGATAAATGAATTTATCGACTTGTACTAACACATCTTCAATTATTCCTCTAGGCACTTTTATAGATCTATCGGCAAGTAAAAGAGTTATAGAAGTTGGTTTTAACTCACCTAGATTGAGACTCTGAAAAACTGAATATGGAAGTAAATTCACACTAGCACCAAGATCAAGTAAGGCTCTTTCAATTTTATGCTCTCCAATAAAGCAAGAAATTGTAGGACAACCAGGGTCTTTATATTTCAAAGCATTATTGTTTTGAAGAATAGCACTTACTTGTTCGGCTAGAAAGGCTTTCTTTTTCACATTCAGTTTCCTCTTCACAGTGCAGAGATCTTTCAAAAATTTAGCATAGGAAGGAACCTGTTTAATTGCATCCAGCAAAGGTATATTAATCCTTACCTGTTTGAAAATTTCATAAATTTCAGAATTGTGATTGACTTTCCTTTGTTTGGTCATGGCTTGAGGAAATGGAAGTGCTGGCGGTGAATCAGTCGTTTCTTTGCAATTTTCAGATTCATCCCCTTCCTTACCCTCAGAGATTGACTCATCATCTTTCTCATAAGGTTCAAGAGAGGGTTTTTCAATAACCTTACCACTGCGCAGAGTAGTGACTGATTTGACTTGATCCATGTGTTGGCTTCCGGAACTACTTGCATTTGCATTGTATTGCCCTTTGGGATTTTGTTGTGTTTGAGATGGAAACTTACCTTTCTCTTGGAAACTAAGAGCAGATGTTAATTTAGCAAGAGTATCTTTAAAATCTGTCATGTTTTGAGCAAGTTGAGTATTGATTGTCTCTTGCTTTTCAATGAATGCATGCAATGTTTCCTCAAGATTTCTTCTAGGAGGTGGAGCATAAGGAGGTGCATATCCATGAGAATTTTGGAAATTGTGGTGTGCTTGAAACGGTGGTTGTGAAGTTTGTGCATTGTTGTTCTCACTCTTCCAATTGAAATTTGGGTGATTTCTCCAACCAGGGTTGTATGTTTGGGAGTATGGGTTATGGTTGGCCCTTTGGAAACTGTTTAAAGCATGGGCTTGTTCATGGAGACATTCCTTAAAAGAAGGCAAGGTTGGACAATCGTTGGTTAAGTGTTCATTTGTTTCACAAATTTGACACACAATGTTTTCAACAGATTTTAATTGACCACTCTTTTTCAATTCTAGTGCCTCAACTTTTCTAGCTAAAGATGCAAATTTGGCTTGAAGGTCATGATCTTCCCTAAGGTTGTACATACCTCCACTAGATGTATGAGGTTGAGTTTTACTCGGTGCCTCATAAGTACCCGCGGTGTCCCAATTTTGAGCATTTTCAGCTAACAAGTCTAAGTACTCCATTGCTTCATGAGGGTCTTTATCTTCAAAAGTTCCATTGCACATTAATTCAACCATTTGCCTATCTTTAGGTGTTAACCCTTCATAGAAATGTGAAACCAATCTCCAAGTTTCAAAACCATGATGGGGGCAAGTACTAAGCAAATCTCGATACCTATCCCAACATTTGTAAAATGTTTCTCCTGGTTTTTGAGTGAAAGTGGTGATTTGTCTTTTGAAAGAGTTTGTTCTATGAGATGGGAAAAACTTTTTTAAAAACTGTTGTTGCATTTCATCCCAAGCACGAATGGATCCTGGTCTCAAATTTTGTAGCCATGTTTTAGCTTTATCTTTTAATGAAAAAGGGAAAAGCTTTAATCTGATGGTGTTCATGCTACAATTTAAATTATTATATGTATTGCAGACCTCTTCAAATTCCCTTAAATGCAAGTATGGATTTTCCAATTCTAAACCATGAAAAGAAGGTAAAAGTTGAATAATACCTGGTTTAAAATTAAAATGAGATGCATCAGGAGGAAAAACTATGCATGATGGTGCACTTGTTCTTGTGGGATTCATATGATCTCTAAGTGTTCTAGCACGGTTATTCTCATTATTTTCATTATGAAGTGATTGATTATCTTCTTCGGCCATATTTTCTGAAAATGATGAGGATATCCTACAAAGTCTACCACTTGATGTACGTGACCACACTCTCATGCACGTGTAGGAATAAAATAAAAAAAAGAAGAAGAAAGCAAAAGAAGGAGGAAGAAAACAAAATAAAAAGAAACAAAAGAAAAGAAACAAAGTTTATACAAGAAAAGTGAAAAGAGAAAATAAAATAAATACTATAATTTATACAAGAACTTACCTCCCCGGCAACGGCGCCAAAAACTTGACACGACTAAAAGGTTGATGTCTTCTCCCAAGTGCAGGAGTGTCGAAGTAATAAATAACCCGGCAAGACCGGGGTCGAACCACAGGGAGGTTAATTGTACAAATTATAGACAACAATTATAAGCAACAATAATAGCAATAATAACAACAACAATAACAATAACAATAACAACAACAACTATAATAATAATAATAATAACAATAACAATAATAATAATAATAATAATAATAATAATAATAATAATAATAATAATAATAATAATAATAATAATAATAATAATAATAAATAAGGAGAAGGAGAAGGAGAAGATGATGAGAACTTTAAGATGGAATATTAATGTAAAGATTAAACAATAATAATAACAAATGCCAAGGTTAGAGGTTCCACTAATGGTATATCAAACAAGTATAGTATAAACTCTTATTATTGAATTGGAAACCACACACAAAGGAGGTTCCAATCAGATTATATATTGTTAACATGATTACATTAGTCATCTTATTCAATTAATGCTAATACTTGTAAATCTTGTCAAGCATTCATGATTATAACTTATGTTAACAACAAATCAAGTTCCTTTCATAGCTCAGGTGTCGGTTATACCATACATTATGGGCTATGAAAATGCCAAGCATTTGTTGTACCAAGTGTTATACAACATAAATCAAGATTAGTCATTTAACAAGCAAAGTATTAAAGAGTGAATAAGATAACAAATATAAAACATGTTAGTATCAAACATTAAAGTCCATATTAAGTTTACATTATACTTATTCTCACACCATTAGTGTAACCTTTTCACCTTGACATAATTAACTTAGCTAGACATAATGAAAGAAAGCAAAATAGATAAACAAAATAAGAACATAAAAGCTAACTAAGTAAAGGAAAGGAAATGAAAGGTATAAACTTGATATTAATGAAAGCAAAGCATAAACATTACAAAAAATACAAAGAGAGAAAAGAAGAGCATGATCTTGATCTGGAAACCAAGATGCCTAAATGCATGGCAAATGCCTCCTTTTATAGGCCAAAATTGGGAACTATTGATTTGATGACTAATTGATAAGTGGGTGGCCAACTTTTGACTTGGTGACAATCCTTATCTTCTCTTGTCTGCCCAAAACGTCATTGATAACGTCAAAACTGGAGCCAGGTGCAAACATGAAAGTTGTAGGCAATTGTCTCAGCTTTCTTGTGTAAAAACTTCAGCTCATTTGGACTTCTAGAACTCCAGATATGGCCAAAATACCGAACAGTGCTCGGGCTGGAAGACAGATTCGGGCTTCTTTGTTGTTGCTACAATTTGTACTTGATAATGGCCTTTTTAGATCTTGGGCTCCATATGAAAGTTGTAGGCCTATGTCTTACCTTTCCATCCATATAAATTGGACCTAAATCTGAGATCTGTAGCTCCAGATATGGCCCAATTACCGAACAGTGTTCCGGTTTGGATTGCACCGACATCTCTTCTCTAAGTTTGACCATCTCTTTATCCTTGCAATTTAAGTTCTTCAAGTCATCAATCAATCCTTTCATTTATTTGATAGGCCTGCATTAAAAATAGACATTTACCACAAATTATAGGTATCTTATATTATTAGATACATTATTATAAAACATATTTTAGTTAAGGAGTTATTGATACTTCAAGTGCAAAATGATGATATAAAACCATGATAAAAATGCACTTTTAAGTACTAATCACTTGTTAAATGACTAATCTTGATTTATGTTGTATAACACTTGGTACAACAAATGCTTGGCACTTTCATAGCCCATAATGTATGGTATAACTGACACCTGAGCTATGAAAGGAACTTGATTTGTTGTTAACATAAGTTATAATCATGAATGCTTGACGAGATTTACAAGTATTAGCATTAATTGAATAAGATAACTAATGTAATCATGTTAACAATATATAATCTGATTGGAACCTCCTTTGTGTGTGGTTTCCAATTCAATAATAAGAGTTTATACTATACTTGTTTGATATACCATTAGTGGAACCTCTATCCTTGACATTTGTTATTATTATTGTTTAATCCTTACATTAATATTTCATCTCTAAGTTCTCATCATCATCTTCTTCTTCTTCTTCTCTTTATTATTATTGTTATTGTTGTTGTTGTTGTTGTTGTTATTATTATTATTATTATTATTATTATTATTATTATTATTATTATTATTATTAGTATTATTATTATTATTATTACTACTACTACTACTAGTATTATTATTATTATTATTGTTGTTGTATTATTGTTATTTATAATTTATACAATTAACCTCCCTGTGGTTCGACCTCGGTCTTGCCGGGTTATTTATTACTTCGACACTCCTGCACTTGGGAGAAGACATCAACCTTTTAGTCGTGTCAAGTTTTTGGCGCCGTTGCCGGGGAGGTAAGTTCTTGTATAAATTATAGTATTTATTTTATTTTCTCTTTTCACTTTTCTTGTATATAACTTTGTTTCTTTTCTTTTGTTTCTTTTTATTTTGTTTTCTTCCTCCTTCTTTTGCTTTCTTCTTCTTTTTATTTTATTCCTACACGTGCATGAGAGTGTGGTCACGTACATCAAGTGGTAGACTTTGTAGGGTATCCTCATCATTTTCAGAAAATATGGCCGAAGAAGATAATCAATCACTTCATAATGAAAATAATGAGAATAACCGTGCTAGAACACTTAGAGACCACATGAATCCCACAAGAACAAGTGCACCATCATGCATAGTTTTTCCTCCCGATGCATCTCATTTTAATTTTAAACCAGGTATTATTCAACTTTTACCTTCTTTTCATGGTTTAGAATTGGAAAATCCATACTTGCATTTAAGGGAATTTGAGGAGGTGTGCAACACATATAATAATTTAAATTGTAGCATGAACACCATCAGATTAAAGCTTTTTCCTTTTTCATTAAAAGATAAAGCTAAAACATGGCTACAAAATTTGAGACCAGGATCCATTCGTGCTTGGGATGAAATGCAACAACAGTTTTTAAAGAAGTTTTTCCCATCTCATAGAACAAACTCTTTCAAGAGACAAATCACCACTTTCACTCAAAAACCAGGAGAAACATTTTACAAATGTTGGGATAGGTATCGAGACTTGCTTAGTACTTGCCCTCATCATGGTTTTGAAACATGGAGATTGGTTTCACATTTCTATGAAGGGTTAACACCTAAAGATAGGCAAATGGTTGAATTGATGTGCAATGGAACTTTTGAAGATAAAGACCCTGATGAAGCAATGGAGTACTTAGACTTGTTAGCTGAAAATGCTCAAAATTGGGACACCGCGGGTACATATGAGGCACCGAGTAAAACTCAACCTCATACATCTAGTGGAGGTATGTACAACCTTAGGGAAGATCATGACCTTCAAGCCAAATTTACATCTTTAGCTAGAAAAGTTGAGGCACTAGAATTGAAAAAGAGTGGTCAATTAAAATCTGTTGAAAACATTGTGTGTCAAATCTGTGAAACAAATGAACACTCAACCAATGACTGTCCAACCTTGCTTTCTTTTAAAGAATGTCTCCATGAACAAGCCCATGCTTTAAACAGTTTTCAAAGGGCCAACCACAACCCATACTCCCAAACATACAACCCTGGTTGGAGAAATCACCCAAATTTCAATTGGAAGAGTGAGAACAACAATGCACAAACTTCACAACCACCGTTTCAAGCACACCACAATTTCCAAAATTCTTATGGATATGCACCTCCTTATGCTCCACCTCCTAGAAGAAATCTTGAGGAAACATTGCATGCATTCATTGAAAAGCAAGAGACAATTAATACTCAACTTGTTCAAAACATGACAGATTTTAAAGATACTCTTGCTAAATTAACATCTGCTCTTAGTTTCCAAGAGAAAGGTAAGTTTCCATCTCAAACACAACAAAATCCCAAAGGGCAATACAATGCAAATGCAAGTAGTTCCGGAAGCCAACACATGGATCAACTCAAATCAGTCACTACTCTGCGTAGTGGTAAGGTTATTGAAAAACCCTCTCTTGAACCTTATGAGAAAGATGATGAGTCAATCTCTGAGGGTAAGGAAGGGGATGAATCTGAAAATTGCAAAGAAACAACTGATTCACCGCCAGCACTTCCATTTCCTCAAGCCATGACCAAACAAAGGAAAGTTAATCACAACTCTGAAATTTTTGAAATTTTCAAACAGGTAAGGATCAATATACCATTGTTGGATGCTATTAAACAGGTTCCTTCCTATGCTAAATTTTTGAAAGATCTCTGCACTGTGAAGAGGAAACTGAATGTGAAAAAGAAAGCCTTTCTAGCCGAACAAGTAAGTGCTATTCTTCAAAACAATAATGCTTTGAGATATAAAGACCCTGGTTGTCCTACAATTTCTTGCTTTATTGGAGAGCATAAAATTGAAAGAGCCTTACTTGATCTTGGTGCTAGTGTGAATTTACTTCCATATTCAGTTTTTCAGAGTCTCAATCTAGGTGAGTTAAAACCAACTTCTATAACTCTTTTACTTGCCGATAGATCTATAAAAGTGCCTAGAGGAATAATTGAAGATGTGTTAGTACAAGTCGATAAATTCATTTATCCTGTGGATTTTATTGTCTTGGACACACAACCTGTTGAAGTATGTAATTCATTTCCTGTTATTTTAGGACGTCCATTTCTTGCAACTTCTAATGCATTGATTAATTGTAGGAATGGACTGATGAAGCTATCATTTGGAAACATGACATTGGAGATGAATATTTTCAACATTTGCAAGCAACCTAGAGATGATAATGATTTACAGGAAGTGGACTTTACTGAAAAATTAATTCATGATCAATTTCCAACCACTTCCAATGAAATTGAGATTGATGAATCTGATGATTTGGAAATGATTTATTTTCAGGAAGAATCAAAGACAAGTAATTGGAGGCCACAAATTGAGGAATTGCCACCACGACCAATTAAGTCCATACCTTCAAGTGTTCAACCACCAAAACCTGATTTGAAGTCGTTGCCATCCAATCTCAAATACTCATTTTTGGGAGAAAATGAAACTTTTCCGGTAATAATCTCTTCCAAACTTAATGCACATCAAGAAGGTAAGTTATTACAAACTCTGAAAATGCACAAAAATGCATTAGGATGGACCATAGCTGATATAAAAGGAATTAGTCCTTTGATTTGTACACATAGAATTTATTTAGAGGAAAATGCTAAACCCTCTAGAGAAATGCAACGAAGGCTAAATCCTAATATGAAAGAAGTAGTGAAAAATGAAGTCATTAAGCTTCTAGATAATGAAATCATTTATCCTATTTCTGACAGCAAATGGGTAAGTCCTACCCAAGTTGTACCTAAGAAGTCTGGAGTCACTGTGATAACAAATGAGAACAATGAGTTAATTCCCACTAGAACTGTTACTGGTTGGCGCATGTGCATTGACTATAGGAAACTTAATTCAATGACTAGAAAAAATCATTTTCCTTTACCTTTCATGGATCAAATCCTAGAAAGAGTTGCAGGTCATGAATTTTATTGTTTCCTAGATGACTATTCGGGTTACAACCAAATTGAAATTGCATTGGAAGATCAAGAAAAGACTACTTTCACATGTCCATTTGGTACTTTTGCATATCGAAGGATGCCTTTTGGATTATGTAATGCACCAGCCACATTTCAAAGATGCATGCTTAGTATATTTAGCGATATGGTTGAACATTTTCTTGAGATTTTCATGGATGATTTTTCTGTTTTTGGTGATTCATTTGATGATTGTTTGACTAATTTAGGAAAGGTTTTAACCAGGTGTGAAGAGAAGAATCTTGTGCTGAATTGGGAAAAATGTCATTTTATGGTAACAAATGGCATTGTACTTGGTCACATTGTTTCATCAAAAGGAATTGAGGTTGACAAATCTAAAATGGAGTTAATTGCAAACTTGCCAACACCAAAATCTCTTAAAGATGTTAGATCATTCCTAGGACATGCTGGTTTTTATAGAAGGTTCATCAAAGATTTTAGTGTAATATCTAAGCCTTTAAGTAACCTTCTAACAAAGGATACTATTTTTGAATGGACTGAACATTGTGAAGAAGCCTTTGTTAAACTTAAAAACTTGCTTACTTGTGCTCCTATCATTCAACCTCCCGATTGGTCCTTACCTTTTGAAATAATTGTGATGCTAGTGATTATGTCGTAGGTGCTGTTTTGGGACAAAGAAAAGATAAGAAACCTTATGTAATTTACTATGCAAGTAAAACTTTAAATAGTGCTCAAATGAATTATACCACCACTGAAAAAGAATTACTTGCAGTAGTATTTGCATGTGAAAAATTCAGATCTTATCTTGTTGGCTCACCTGTTGTTGTTTTTAGTGATCATGCAGCATTGAAATATCTTCTTTCTAAGAAAGATTCCAAGGCTAGATTGGTGCGGTGGATTTTATTACTTCAAGAATTTGATATCACAATCAAAGATAAGAAAGGCAGCGAAAATGTTGTCGCAGATCACTTGTCAAGATTGACAACAGATTCAAAAACTGACATCACACCAATCGATGACTACTTTCTTGATGAATCTTTACTTTCTGTCTCTACAATGCCTTGGTTTGCTAATATTGTCAATTTTCTTGTTTTAGGACAATTGCCAGCTCATTGGAATACCCAAGATAAAAGAAAGTTTTTGAACGAAGTGAAGAACTTTTATTGGGATGATCCTTATTTATTCAAATATTGTCCTGATCAAATATTTCGAAGATGCATTCCTGACAATGAGGTAAGTAGTGTCATTAAATTTTGTCATTCTGAGGCATGTGGGGGCCATTTCTCATCAAGAAAGACAACTGCAAAAATCTTACAAAGTGGATTTTACTGGCCCACCATGTTCAAAGACTCACATGCATTCTGCAAGTCTTGTGAAAATTGTCAAAAGTTGGGATCTATTTCAAAACGTCACATGATGCCTTTAAACCCTATTATTGTCATTGAGATCTTTGATTGTTGGGGTATAGATTTCATGGGCCCATTCCCTCCATCATTTGGTTTCTTATACATATTAGTCGCAGTAGATTATGTTTCAAAATGGATAGAGGCAATTCCAAGTCGAAACAATGATCACAAAACAGTGATAAAGTTTTTGAAAGAAAATATTTTGAGTCGATTTGGAGTCCCTCGAGCCATAATAAGTGATGGTGGAACACATTTCTGCAACAAGCCATTTGAGTCTTTAATGAAGAAATATGGAATCACACACAAAGTTGCCACCCCTTATCACCCTCAAACAAGTGGACAAGTAGAGCTTGCTAATAGGGAGATCAAACATATTTTGGAGAAAACAGTGAACCCTAATAGGAAAGACTGGTCTTTAAGACTTAATGATGCACTTTGGGCTTATCGAACTGCTTATAAAACATCATTAGGTATGTCACCGTATAGACTAGTCTATGGAAAACCTTGTCACTTGCTTGTGGAACTTGAACATAAAGCTTATTGGGCTATTAAAGCTTTCAATTCAAATCTGGATGATGCTAGTCAACTGCGAAAATTACAAATAAATGAGCTTGAGGAAATAAGAAATGATGTATATGAAAATTCAAGAATTCATAAAGCAAGAATTAAAGAGTTTCATGACAAGAAAATACAGAGAAAAACCTTCAATGTTGGTCAAAAAGTCTTGCTTTATAATTCTCGACTGCATTTATTTCCTGGAAAATTAAGATCAAGATGGAGTGGTCCTTTTATTGTGAAACATGTGTATCCATATGGGGCCTATGACATCGAGAATCCAAAGAATAGCAATGTTTTCAAGGTAAATGGACATCGTCTGAAAGTTTACTTTGACAATTTTTCAGTTGAACATAACTCTATTGAATTGGGTGATCCTGTATATAAAGATTGATTTTATTTTATTTTATTTTATTTTATTTTTGTTTCTTATATAAATATTGATTTTATTTTATTTTATTTTTGTTTCTTTTTGAGTGATTTTTGCGAGTTTCTTCACCCCGGTCAAATGGCGGATAACGGTACTCCGTGACTTAAGTCGGTTCTTTCAGTTTCCCACAATTACTGATATCTGTGTATATATCTGTGCAATTCTTTGAATCTCTCTTCCAATTCTCATTTGAAAATGGACACTAATCTTGAAAAATTGAAAAAGTATTTTCCCGCTCTGCCTCAGAATGCGATTACAAAAATTTACCGTGCTAGATGTGCAAGATTGAGATTATTAATGAATCATGGAATGCCTGAAGATATTCGTTGGTTGATTGAAGCAAAGGTCCGATTATCAGGTGAGTCCGCTAACTTCTTCATTTCACACATGCCTGGAACAGGTAAAAGCACTTTTGCAAAGAAGCGTCGTGCAAAACGACTGGATGTCTGTCATCGATGTGCTAGATGGACTTGTAATAGACAATGTCGTTCTTTAGGAATGGTATCTATAAACCGTGAAGATAAAATACAATTCATTAAGGATGGCCTGAGTAAGGAGTCTTTAGATAATCTTCTATTGACTCTTGAGACGCATCCTAGTGGAGATGTGCATCGTGCAATTCATGATTTATGGCCACTATTTCATAAAGAACATGATCGACTTAGTCTTGGGAATCTGACTAAAAAAGACCCTGTTTGCCAGTTTTTAAGAAAACTGGATGGGAAGCCTATCCCCGACCCATAGAGGGCGTTTAAGCCGTTCTTGGACGTAAAACCAAGGGAAGATGTGAGCCACAATCACAACTACCTGTACATACACATGTTTTTTTTCAAAAGTAAATAAATAAATAAATAAAAAGAGAGAGAGAGAGTGTGAGACTCCAGCTGGCCTACATATAGATGTTATGATTGCCTTTCTAATTTCTCATCTATAAAACCCTCTTTTCCTTCCTTTCATTTCTACTCAACCCATACATTCAACAAATACAGAAGTGTGTAGAAATGGCAAGTTCCTCAGGTCATCACATAAGAAATATTTGTGTTTTCGGTGGATCTAGTCCTGGGAAAGAAAAAGAGTTTTTAGAATCAACAAATCATCTTGGTCAGGTGCTAGCTGAGAGAAAGATTCATTTAGTGTATGGGGGAGGCAGTCTTGGGTTAATGGGAGGTGTGTCAATAGCTGCATTTTTAGGAGGTAGTCAAGTTTTAGGAATCGTCCCTGAAGCTTTGGCACAAGGGGACATCATTGGAAAAACAATTGGAGAGGAACTTCAGGTTTCTACAATGTCGGCTCGAATGAATGCAATGTTTAACCATGCTGATGCTTTCATTGCTTTACCAGGTGGTCTAGGCACATTGGAAGAGATCTTTCATATTTCCTCTTGGGCTCAATTGCACATTCACCATAAACCCATAGGTTTGTTAAATGTTAATGGTTATTATGATAAGTTGTTGTCTTTTCTTGATCATGCTGTGGAACAAGAATTTCTAACATCTTCTGCACGACAAATCATAATCTCTGCTACTACTGCTGAACAATTGATTGACCAACTACAATCTTTCATTCCTGTGATTGATCCTTCCATGAGTCGCATAAATTGGTCATCTACGGGAAGCCGTAAAAAGCTTAGATTGGATTTGAGCCTTCATTTGTGAATTTTTATGTATTTTGGTTTTATTATTGTGTTTTGTTATTTTTTATTTTTGTTTCAGTGTGTTTCAGGTTTTGTCAATGTTCTCTATTTCAGGTGATATCTTTTATACTCTATCTTTCTACCTTAGAACATTGAGGACAATGTCTCGTTTTGGTTGGGGGGAGAGGGTAGTAGTTGATAAAAAAAAAATTGTTTTTCATTTCATAAAGCATGTGCATAATTGTTGTTACTAGGATGGCAGAGTAAAGGAGTTTTTTTGTTAAAGTGACTCTTGAGACGCATCTTAGTAACCATTCTTAACAAGGTCTATTATAATACTTCCTGAAATATTCAGGTTTACAAACTCTCGTATTGTTACCACTTAATTCTGCTCATATACTTATTTAACATGTATTTTTAAACCTTAATTTACACACACACACTTTAACATATGATTGTGGGTTGCATATTGGATTATTACATTATTTATGTTCTTTTGTTAAAGGTAACAACTAAGGGAAAGGGATTGTATATAATTAAAAAACATGAAAAAAAAGAAAAAAAAATAAAAAATGATGATAATAAAAATGTAGATAAGTTTGGTTTCGTAGCCTCCCTAACCTAAGCAATTAAGCCCGAAGGGGTGTTTTAACACCTAATACCCTAAAGTCAACTGACTTGGGAGCTATTGGCCCAACGCTTGTTACATGGGTTGAGGAGAAAAGCTTAAGGGAATCAAACATTGCACTATCTACATATTAGTATCTGTGACCCGAGTTACTAAGCTCGTAGGGGTGTCTTAACACCTAATGCCCTAAGACCAACTGGTCTGGGAGTCATTAGCTGAAAGCTCGTTACATGGGTTAAAGATGCATGATGTTTTTAAATTATATGTATATAGATTTAAAAAAAAAAAAAGACAAAAATAGTAATCCCAACCCAAGGAAGTTAACCTTAAACATTAGAACAAAAATTTTGTTTTCTTCCAAGAAAAGCCCCATAATTATGTGTTGATACATTGAGCACAAAAGAAAGGTTTATTAATATCTTGTTAAGTGGTATTGAGCAGATATATAAATTTAATGAGAGTTTGTTTATCTGGACAGATTAATGGAAGTTAAATGATGAATACCTTGCTTTGTGAAATTTGCAAATTGTTTTAACGCTTTAATTACTAGGGACTAGTAATAAGCTGGTTGAGGGGTGTGATTAGTACTTAAAAGTGCATTTTTATCATGGTTTTATATCATCATTTTGCACTTGAAGTATCAATAACTCCTTAACTAAAATATGTTTTATAATAATGTATCTAATAATATAAGATACCTATAATTTGTGGTAAATGTCTATTTTTAATGCAGGTCTATCACATAAATGAAAGGATTGATTGATGACTTGAAGAACTTAAATTGCATGGATAAAGAGATGGTCAAACTTAGAGAAGAGATGTCGGTGCAATCCAAACCGGAACACTGTTCGGTAATTGGGCCATATCTGGAGCTACAGATCTCAGATTTAGGTCCAATTTATATGGATGGAAAGCAAGACATAGGCCTACAACTTTCATATGGAGCCCAAGATCTAAAAAGGCCATTATCAAGTCCAAATTGTAGCAACAACAAAGAAGCCCGAATCTGTCTTCCAGCCCGAGCACTGTTCGGTATTTTGACCATATCTACAGTTCTAGAAGTCCAAATGAGCTGAAGTTTTTACACAAGAAAGCTGAGACAATTGCCTACAACTTTCATGTTTGCACCTGGCTCCAGTTTTGACGTTATCAATGATGTTTTGGGCAGACAAGAGAAGATAAGGATTGTCACCAAGTCAAAAGTTGGCCACCCACTTATCAATTAGTCATCAAATCAATAGTTCCCAATTTTGGCCTATAAAAGGAGGCATTTGCCATGCATTTAGGCATCTTGGTTTCCAGATCAAGATCATGCTCTTCCTTTCTCTCTTTGTATTTTTTGTAATGTTTATGCTTTGCTTTCATTAATATTAAGTTTATGCTTTTCATTTCTTTTCCTTTACTTAGTTAACTTTTATGTTCTTATTTTGTTTATTTATTTTGCTTTCTTTCATTATGTCTAGCTAAGTTAGTTATGTCAAGGTGAAAAGTTACACTAATGGTGTCAGAATAAGTATAATGTAAACTTAATATGGACTTTAATGTTTGATACTAACATGTTTTATATTTGTTATCTTGTTCACTCTTTAATACTTTGCTTGTTAAATGACTAATCTTGATTTATGTTGTATAACACTTGGTACAACAAATGCTTGGCACTTTCATAGCCCATAATGTATGGTATAACCGACACCTGAGCTATGAAAGGAACTTGATTTGTTGTTAACATAAGTTATAATCATGAATGCTTGACGAGATTTACAAGTATTAGCATTAATTGAATAAGATAACTAATGTAATCATGTTAACAATATATAATCTGATTGGAACCTCCTTTGTGTGTGGTTTCCAATTCAATAATAAGAGTTTATACTATACTTGTTTGATATACCATTAGTGGAACCTCTATCCTTGACATTTGTTATTATTATTGTTTAATCCTTACATTAATATTTCATCTCTAAGTTCTCATCATCATCTTCTTCTTCTTCTTCTCTTTATTATTATTGTTATTGTTGTTGTTGTTGTTATTATTATTATTATTATTATTATTAGTATTATTAGTATTATTATTATTATTATTACTACTACTACTACTAGTATTATTATTATTATTATTGTTGTTGTTGTTGTATTATTGTTATTTATAATTTATACAATTAACCTCCCTGTGGTTCGACCCCGGTCTTGCCGGGTTATTTATTACTTTGACACTCCTGCACTTAGGAGAAGACATCAACCTTTTAGTCGTGTCAACTATTTAACATTGTTTTCTACTTTTCTTTCACGTGAGTAAGATATTGATTTTTTTTTAAAACAATTTGAAAAATACCAAAAATATTATAACTGTTAGATCTAATAATGTTTAAATTTAGGTCTTTGCTTTTTTAAGATGCAATAGGCTTTACCACACCGGATTAAAACTCAAATCCATCTCAACCTTTAAAATAATCTTCCCTTCGATCTTGTTGCATCATGTCATCAGGTGTACCAAACACTCGGTACATCGCACCACACCAGAATAAAGCTCAGCCTATTCAGATTGTCCGATCAACTTGCAGATTAAGTCAATCACATTCGCATGATCAACTCATCCGTGATCCAACGGTTTACAGCCTTCAGACGCACCGATGTACCATACTCGCGTTCACACAATAGCAAAATCTGGGAGCCTCACTTTCCTCTCGCCTGCGATTCTCTCTCTCTCATCGGATCTTCCATTTCCTGCCATTTTAAGCCGGAAAAAAAACCAAAACAAGGTGCATCGTCCCCTCTGAAACAAAACCCCGGTCGTTTTACACATTTTCACCTCCGAATCTGGCAAGAAAAAGTCCTTGATTTTTTTCGGCAACCGAGGCTTCAAATCGACCATTCTCCCTTATCATCAATCAACGGCTGTCGAGATTGCCACCATCAGAATCCTCGCCTTCAGATTTACCACAATCAACCATTTTTTGCCCGGAAGCTCGCCGAGAAATTTCGCCTCCTCTAACAGTAATCGCGCATGAGGCACACGTGCCGTCAGTGGCATTTTCATAAATTTCTAACAAATCCAAGGGTATTTCAGTCTTTTACCTATACAGTGGCACTCAAGTAATTTTTTTTATTTTCTATGGTATTTTTGATATTTTTATATATAAATACTTGTAAATTTTTTTGCATATAAAACAAACCAAAAATAAATATAAAAGAAATAACGATGCGGGTCCAACACCCATTTTATCATGTTATCATTCGTGGGTTCAAAATCCGATTCTGAAGTATGGATATACCTATTTCTCAATGATATCAAAATAATTTTTTGTTTTATAAAATAAATATTATTTATCGACATGTCTCTTCTATTTACAGAAAAGGACCGATGTCAAAAATTTAAATACCAAATATGGATTATATCCATTATTATTTCCTTAGGTAAATCAGACGTAACTTTCCTTTTAAGGACAAATATCGACATTTTAGACAAAGTCTTCTAGTTTTAAGGACTGATGTCTTTTTTAACGTGTCTTCTATTTTTAGGAATCGACATTAGGAACCGACATTAACCATCTTAAAAAAATTTGCAAATAAGCTCAAAATATAATAACATTTAAATCAAATAAAAAACATATAAGTAAGGGTAAACTTTCTCTGAAAGGATGTTTTAAGGGTAGTGTCCACTGACACGACGAAAAGATTGATGTCTTCTCCCAAGTGCAGGAGTGTCGAAGTTGTAGGCCTATATCTTACCTTTCCATCCATATAAATTGGACCTAAATCTGAGATCTGTAGATCCAGATATGACCCAATTATCGAACAGTGTTCTGGTTTGGATTGCACCGACATCTCTTTTCTAAGTTTGACCATCAATTTGCCCTTGCAATTTAAGTTCTTAAAGTCAGCAATCAATCCTTTCATTTATGTGATAGGCCTGCATTTAAAATGAACATTTACCATAAATTAAAGGTATGTTATATTATTAGATATATTATTATAAAACATGCTTTAGTTGAGGAGTTATTGATACCTCAAGTGCAAAATGATGATATAAAACCATGATAAAAATGCACTTTTAAGTACTAATCATCAACCTTCCTTTAATCATAACTAACTGATTAGTACTTAAATGTGTATTTTTATCATGGTTTTATATCATCATTTTGCACTTGAAGTATCAATAACTCCTTAACTAAAGCATGTTTTATAATAATATATCTAATAATATAAGATACCTTTAATTTATGGTAAATGTTCATTTTAAATGCAGGCCTATCACATAAATGAAAGGATTGATTGATGACTTTAAGAACTTAAATTGCAAGTGCAAAGTGATGGTCAAACTTAGAAAAGAGATGTCGGTGCAATCCAAACCAGAACATTGTTCGGTAATTGAGTCATATCTGGAGCTACAGATCTCAAATTTAGGTCCAATTTATATGGATGGAAAGGTAAGACATAGGCCTACAACTTTCATATGGAGCCCAAGATCTAAAAAGGCCATTATCAAGTCCAAATTGTAGCAACAACAAAGAAGCCCGAATCTGTCTTCCATCCCGAGCACTGTTCAGTATTTTAGCCATATCTGGAGTTCTAGAAGTCCAAATGAGCTGATTATTTTACACAAGAAAGCTGAGACAATTGCCTACAACTTTCATGCTTTCTATTGGCTCCAATTTTGACGTTATCAATAACATTTTTGGGCAAACAAGAGAAGATAAGGATTGTCACCTAGTCAAGAGTTGGTCACCCACTTATCAATTAGTCATCAAATCAATAGTTCCTAATTTTGGCCTATAAAAGGAGGCCTTTGCCAAGCATTTAGGCATCTTGGTGTCCAGATCAAGATCATGCTCTTCCTTTCTCTCTTTGTATTTTTTGTAATATTTATGCTTTGCTTTCATTAATATCAAGTTTATGCCTTTCATTTCCTTTCCTTTACTTAGTTAACTTTTATGTTCTTATTTTGTTTATCTTTTTTTCTTTCTTTTATTATGTCTAGTGATTAGTACTTAAAAGTGCATTTTTGTCATGGTTTTATATCATCATTTTGCACTTGAAATATCAATAACTCCTTAACTAAAACATGTTTTATAATAATATATCTAATAATATAAGATACCTTTAATTTATGGAAAATGTTCATTTTAAATGCAGGCCTATCACATAAATGAAAATATTGATTGATGACTTTAAGAACTTAAATTGCAAAGGCAAAGAGATGGTCAAACTTAGAAAAGAGATGTCGGTGCAATCCAAACCAGAACACTGTTCGGTAATTGAGAAATATCTGGAGCTACAGATCTCAAATTTAGGTCCAATTTATATGGATGGAAAGGTAAGACATAAGCCTACAACTTTCATATGGAGCCCAAGATCTAAAAAGGCCATTATCAAGTCCAAATTGTAGCAACAACAAAGAAGCCCGAATCTGTCTTCCAGCCTGATTACTGTTCGGTATTTTGGCCATATCTGGAGTTCTAGAAGTCCAAATGAGCTGAATGTTTTGCACAAGAAAGCTGAGACAATTTCCTACAACTTTCATGTTTACAACTGGCTCCAATTTTGACGTTATCAATGACGTTTTGGGCAGACAAGAGAAGATAAGGATTGTCACCAAGTCAAAAGTTGGCCACCCACTTATCAATTAGTCATCAAATCAATAGTTCCCAATTTTGGCCTATAAAAGGAGGCATTTGCCATGCATTTAGGCATCTAGGTTCCCAGATCAAGATCATGCTCTTCCTTTCTCTCTTTATATTCTTTGTAATGTTTATGCTTTGCTTTCATTAATATCAAGTTTATGCCTTTCATTTCCTTTCCTTTACTTAGTTAACTTTTATGTTCTTATTTTGTTTATCTTTTTTTCTTTCTTTTATTATGTCTAGTGATTAGTACTTAAAAGTGCATTTTTGTCATGGTTTTATATCATCATTTTGCACTTGAAATATCAATAACTCCTTAACTAAAACATGTTTTATAATAATATATCTAATAATATAAGATACCTTTAATTTATGGAAAATGTTCATTTTAAATGCAGGCCTATCACATAAATGAAAATATTGATTGATGACTTTAAGAACTTAAATTGCAAAGGCAAAGAGATGGTCAAACTTAGAAAAGAGATGTCGGTGCAATCCAAACCAGAACACTGTTCGGTAATTGAGAAATATCTGGAGCTACAGATCTCAAATTTAGGTCCAATTTATATGGATGGAAAGGTAAGACATAAGCCTACAACTTTCATATGGAGCCCAAGATCTAAAAAGGCCATTATCAAGTCCAAATTGTAGCAACAACAAAGAAGCCCGAATCTGTCTTCCAGCCTGATTACTGTTCGGTATTTTGGCCATATCTGGAGTTCTAGAAGTCCAAATGAGCTGAATGTTTTGCACAAGAAAGCTGAGACAATTTCCTACAACTTTCATGTTTACAACTGGCTCCAATTTTGACGTTATCAATGACGTTTTGGGCAGACAAGAGAAGATAAGGATTGTCACCAAGTCAAAAGTTGGCCACCCACTTATCAATTAGTCATCAAATCAATAGTTCCCAATTTTGGCCTATAAAAGGAGGCATTTGCCATGCATTTAGGCATCTAGGTTCCCAGATCAAGATCATGCTCTTCCTTTCTCTCTTTATATTCTTTGTAATGTTTATGCTTTGCTTTCATTAATATCAAGTTTATGCCTTTCATTTTCTTTCCTTTACTTAGTTAGCTTTTATGTTCTTATTTTGTTTATCTATTTTGCTTTCTTTCATTATGTTTAGCTAAGTTAATTATGTCAAGGTGAAAAGGTTACACTAATGGTGTGAGAATAAGTATAATGTAAACTTAATATGGACCTTAATGTTTGATACTAACATGTTTTATATTTGTTATCTTGTTCACTCTTTAATACTTTGCTTGTTAAATGACTAATCTTGATTTATGTTGTATAACACTTGGTACAACAAATGTTTGGCACTTTCATAGCCCATAATGTATGGTATAACCGACACCTGAGCTATGAAAGGAACTTGATTTGTTGTTAATATAAGTTATAATCATGAATGCTTGATGAGATTTACAAGTATTAGCATTAATTGAATAAAATGACTAATGTAATCATGTTAACAATATATAATCTGATTGGAACGTCCTTTGTGTGTGGTTTCCAATTCAATAATAAGAGTTTATACTATACTTGTTTGATATACCATTAGTGGAACCTCTAACCTTGACATTTGTTATTATTATTGTTTAATCCTTACATTAATTTTCCATCTCCAAGTTCTCATCATCTTCTTCTTCTTCTCTTTATTATTATTATTATTATTATTATTATTATTATTATTATTATTGTTGTTGTTGTTGTTGTTGTTGTTGTTACTATTATTATTGTTGTTGTTGTTATTGTATTGTTGTTGTATTATTGTTATTTATAATTTGTACAATTAACCTCCCTGTGGTTCAACCCCGGTCTTGCCAGGTTATTTATTACTTTGACACTCTTGCACTTGGGAGAAGAGATTAATCTTTTAGTTGTGTCAAGTTTTTGGCGTCGTTGCCTGGGAGGTAAGTTTTGTATAAATTATAATATTTATTTTATTTTCTCTTTTAACTTTTCTTGTATATAACTTTGTTTCTTTTCTCTTGTTTCTTTTTCTTTCGTTTTCTTTTTTCTTTTTTATTAAAAGATAAAGCTAAAACATGGCTACAAAATTTGAGACCAAGATCCATTCGTGCTTGGAATGAAATGCAACAACAATTTTTAAAGAAGTTTTTCTCATCTCATAGAACAAACTCTTTCAAAAGACAAATCACCACTTTCACTAAAAAACCAGGAGAAACATTTTACCAATGTTGGGATAGGTATCGAGACTTTCTTAGTACTTGTCGTTATTATGGTTTTGAAACATAGAGATTGGTTTCACATTTCTATAAAGGATTAACACCTAAAGATAGGCAAATGATTGAATTGATGTGCAATGGAACTTTTGAAGATAAAGTCCCTAATGAATCAATGGAGTACTTAGACTTGTTAGTTGAAAATGCTCAAAATTGGGACACCGCGGGTACTTATAAGGCACCGAGTAAAACTCAACCTCATACATCTAGTAGAGGTATGTACAACCTTTGGGAAGATCATGTCCTTCAAGCCAAGTTTGCATCTTTACCTAGAAAAGTTGAGGCACTAGAATTAAAAAAGAGTGGTCAATTAAAATCTGTTGAAAACATTGTGTGTCAAATCTGTGAAACAAATGAACACTCAACCAACGATTGTCCAACCTTGTCTTCTTTTAAAGAATGTCTCCTTGAACAAGCTCATGCTTTAAATAGTTTTCAAAGGACCTACCATAACCCATACTCACAAACATACAACCCTGGTTGGAGAAATCACCCAAATTTTAGTTAGAAGACTGAGAACAATAATGCATAAACTTCACAACCACCATTTCAAGCACACCATAATTTCCAAAATTCTTATGGATATGCACCTCTTTATGCTCCACCTCTTAGAATAAATCTTGAGAAAACATTGCATGTATTCATTGAAAAGAAAGAGACAATCAATACTCAGCTTGCTCAAAACATGACAAATTTTAAAGATACTCTTGTAAAATTAACATTTGTTCTCAGTTTCTAAGAGAAAGGTAAGTTTTCATCTCAACCACAACAAAATCCCAAGGGGCAATACAATGCAAATACAAGTAGTTCCGGAAGCCAACATATGGATCAAGTCAAATCATTCACTACTCTTCACAATGGTAAGGTCATTAAAAAACCCTCTCTTGAACCTTATTGATTAGTACTTAAAAGTGCATTTTTATCATGGTTTTATATCATCATTTTGCACTTGAAGTATCAATAATTCCTTAACTAAAATATGTTTTATAATAATGTATCTAATAATATAAGATACCTATAATTTATGGTAAATGTCTATTTTTAATGCAGGCCTATCACATAAATGAAAGGATTGATTGATGACTTGAAGAACTTAAATTGCAAGGATAAAGAGATGGTCAAACTTAGAGAAGAGATGTCGGTGCAATCCAAACCGGAACACTGTTCGGTAATTGGGTCATATCTGGAGCTACAGACCTCAGATTTAGGTCCAATTTATATGGATGGAAAGGTAAGACATAGGCCTACAACTTTGATATAGAGCCCAAGATCTAAAAAGGCCATTATCAAGTCCAAATTATAGCAACAACAAAGAAGCCCGAATCTGTCTTCCAGCCTGATTACTGTTCGGTATTTTGGCCATATCTGGAGTTCTAGTAGTCCAAATGAGCTGAATGTTTTGCACAAGAAAGCTGAGACAATTTCCTACAACTTTCATGTTTACAACTGGCTCTAATTTTGACGTTATCAATGACGTTTTGGGCAGACAAGAGAAGATAAGGATTGTCAGCAAGTCAAAAGTTGGCCACCCACTTATCAATTAGTCATCAAATCAATAGTTCCCAATTTTGGCCTATAAAAGGAGGCATTTGCCATGTATTTAGGCATCTTGGTTTCCAGATCAAGATCATGATCTTCCTTTCTCTCTTTGTATTTTTTGTAATGTTTATGCTTTGCTTTCATTAATATTAAGTCTATGCCTTTCATTTCCTTTCCTTTACTTAGTTAACTTTTATGTTCTTATTTTGTTTATCTATTTTGTTTTCTTTCATTATGTCTAGCTAAGTTAGTTATGTCAAGGTGAAAAGGTTACACTAATGGTGTAAGAATAAGTATAATGTAAACTTAATATGGATTTTAATGTTTGATACTAACATGTTTTATATTTGTTATCTTGTTCACTCTTTAATACTTTGCTTGTTAAATGACTAATCTTGATTTATGTTGTATAACACTTGGTACAACAAATGCTTGGCACTTTCATAGCCCATAATGTATGGTATAACCGACACCTGAGCTATGAAAGGAACTTGATTTGTTGTTAACATAAGTTATAATCATGAATGCTTGACGAGATTTACAAGTATTAGCATTAATTGAATAAGATGACTAATGTAATCATGTTAACAATATATAATCTTGTTGGAACCTCCTTTATATGTGGTTTCCAATTCAATAATAAGAGTTTATACTATACTTGTTTGATATACCATTAGTGGAACCTCTAACCTTGACATTTGTTATTATTATTGTTTAATCCTTACATTAATATTTCATCTCTAAGTTCTCATCATCATCATCTTCTTCTTCTTCTCTTTCTTTATTATTATTATTATTATTATTATTATTATTATTATTACTACTACTACTACTACTACTACTACTACTATTATTATTATTATTATTATTGTTATCGTTATTACTATTATTGTTGTTTATAATTGTTGTTTATAATTTGTACAATTAACCTCCCTGTGGTTCGACCCCGGTCTTGCTGGGTTATTTATTACTTCGACACTCCTGCACTTGGGAGAAGACATCAATCTTTTAGTCGTGTCAAGTTTTTGGCGCCGTTGCCGGGGACGTAAGTTCTTGTATAAATTATAGTATTTATTTTATTTTCTCTTTTCACTTTTTTTGTATATAACTTTGTTTCTTTTTATTTTGTTTTCTTCCTCCTTCTTTTATTTTCTTCTTCCTTTTATTTTATTCCTGCACGTGCATGAGAGTGTGGTCACGTACATCAAGTGGTAGACTTTGTAGGATATCCTCATCATTTTCAGAAAATATGGCTGAAGAAGATAATCAATCACTTCAAAATGAGAATAATGAGAATAACCGTGCTAGAACACTTAGAGACCACATGAATCCCATAAGAACAAGTGCACCATCATGCATAGTTTTTCCTCTCGATGCATCTTATTTTAATTTTAAACCAGGTATTATTCAACTTTTACCTTCTTTTCATGGCATGGAATTGGAAAATCCATACTTGCATTTAAGGGAATTTGAGGAGGTGTGCAACACATATAGCAACTTAAATTGTAGCATGAACACCATCAGATTAAAGCTTTTTCCTTTTTCATTAAAAGATAAAGCTAAAACATGGCTACAAAATTTGAGACCAGGATCCATTCGTGCTTGGGATGAAATGCAACAACAGTTTTTAAAAAAGTTTTTTCCATCTCATAGAACAAACTCTTTCAAGAGACAAATCACCACTTTCACTCAAAAACCAGGAGAAACATTTTACCAATGTTGGGATAGGTATCGAGACTTGCTTAGTACTTGCCCTCATCATGGTTTTGAAACATGGAGATTGGTTTCACATTTCTATGAAGGGTTAACACCTAAAGATAGGCAAATGGTTGAATTGATGTGCAATGGAACTTTTGAAGATAAAGACCCTGATGAAGCAATGGAGTACTTAGACTTGTTAGCTGAAAATGCTCAAAATTGGGACACCGCGGGTACATATGAGGCACCGAGTAAAACTCAACCTCATACATCTAGTGGAGGTATGTACAACCTTAGGGAAGATCATGACCTTCAAGCCAAGTTTGCATCTTTAGCTAGAAAAGTCGAGGCACTAGAATTGAAAAAGAGTGGTCAATTTAAATCTATTGAAAACATTGTATGTCAAATATGTGAAACAAATGAACACTTAACTAGTAACTGTCCAACCTTGCCTTCTTTTAAGGAATGTCTCCATGAACAAGCCCATGCTTTAAACAGTTTTGAAAGGCCCAATCATAACCCATATTTGCAAACATACAACCCTGGTTGGAGAAATCACCAAAATTTCAGTTGGAAGAGTGACAATGCAAAAACTTCACAACCACAGTTTCAAGCACACCATAATTTCCAAAATTATCATGGATATGTACCTCCTCATGCTCCACCTCCTACAAGAAATTTTGAGGAAACTTTGTATGCATTCATTGAAAAGCAAGAGACAATCAACACTCAACTTGCTCAAAGCATAACAGATTTTAAAGATACTCTTGCAAAATTCACATCTGCTCTCAATTTTCAAGAGACAGGTAAGTTTCCATCTCAACCACAGCAAAATCCTAAGGGGCAATACAATGCAAATGCAAGTAGTTCCGGAAGCCAACACATGGATCAACTCAAATCAGTCACTACTCTACGCAGTGGTAAGGTTATTGAAAAACCCTCTCTTGAACCTTATGAGAAAGATGATGAGTCAATCTCTGAGGGTAAGGAAGGGGTTGAATCTGAAAATTGCAAAGAAACGACTGATTCACCGCCAGCACTTCCATTTCCTCATGCCATGACCAAACAAAGGAAAGTCAACCATAACTCTGAAATTTATGAAATTTTCAAACAGGTAAGGATCAATATACCTTTGCTAGATGCTATTAAACAGGTTCCTTCCTATGCTAAATTTTTGAAAGATCTATGCACTGTGAAGAGGAAACTGAATGTGAAAAAGAAAGCCTTTCTAGCCGAACAAGTAAGTGCTATTCTTCAAAACAATAATGCTTTGAAATATAAAGACCCTGGTTGTCCTACAATTTCTTGCTTTATTGGAGAGCATAAAATTGAAAAAGCCTTACTTGATCTTGGTGCTAGTCTGAATTTACTTCCATATTCAGTTTTTCAGAGTCTCAATCTAGGTGAGTTAAAACCAACTTTAGGAGATTTGCCAGCTGATTGGAGAACCCAAGACAAAGAAAAGTTTTTGAACGAAGTGAAGAGCTTTTATTGTGATGACCCTAACTTATTCAAATATTGTCCTAATCAAATATTTCAAAGATTCATTCCCGACAATGAGGTAAGTAGTGTCATTAAACTTTGTCATTCTGAAGCATGTGGAAGTTATTTCTCATCAAAAAAGACAGCTGCAAAAATCTTTCAAAATAGATTTTATTGGTCCACCATGTTCAAGGACACGCATGCATTCTGCAAAACTTGTGAAAATTGTCAAAAAATTGATACTAGTCAAAAAGTTTTGTTTTATAATTCCCAACTTTATGCATTCCCTAAAAAGATAAGATTAAGATGGAGCAATCCTTATGGGGCCTGTGATATTGAGAATTCAATGAATGACAATGATTTTAAGGAAAATGAACATTGTTTGAAAGCTTACTATGATAAGATTCCTAGTGAAAATGAATCAACTGGTTGGAATGATCTTGTAGATAAAGGTTGATTATGTTGTTTTTCTTATATTTTTTTTGTGTTTCTTTTTGAGTGATTTTTGCTAGTTTCTCTCACCTTAGTCAAATGGCGGACAACGGTACTCCGTGACTTAAGTCGGTTTTTTCAGTTTCCCATAATAACTGATATCTGTGTAATTCTTTGAATCTCTCTTCCAATTCTCATTTGAAAATGGACATTAATCTTGAAAAATTGAAAAAGTATTTTCCCGCTCTGCCTCAGAATGCGATTACAAAAATTTACCGTGCTAGATGTGCAAGATTGAGATTATTAATGAATCATGGAATTCCTGAAGATATTCGTTGGTTGATTGAAGCAAAGGTCCGATTATCAGGTGAGTCCTCTAACTTCTTCATTTCACACATGCCTGGAACAGGTAAAAGCACTTTTACAAAGAAGCGTCGTGCAAAACGACTGGATGTCTGTCATCGATGTGCTAGATGGACTTGTAATAGACAATGTCGTTCTTTAGGAATGGTATCTATAAACCGTGAAGATAAAATACAATTCATTAAGGATGGCCTGAGTAAGGAGTCTTTAGATAATCTTCTATTGACTCTTGAGACGCATCCTAGTGGAGATGTGCATCGTGCAATTCATGATTTATGGCCACTATTTCATAAAGAACATGATCGACTTAGTCTTGGGAATCTGACTAAAAAAGACCCTGTTTGCCAGTTTTTAAGAAAATTGGATGGGAAGCCTATCCCCGACCCATAGAGGGCGTTTAAGCCGTTCTTGGACGTAAAACCAAGGGAAGATGTGAGCCACAATCACAACTACCTGTACATACACATGTTTTTTTTCAAAAGTAAATAAATAAATAAATAAAAAGAGAGAGAGAGTGTGTGAGACTCCAGCTGGCCTACATATAGATGTTATGATTGCCTTTCTAATTTCTCATCTATAAAACCCTCTTTTCCTTCCTTTCATTTCTACTCAACCCATACATTCAACAAATACAGAAGTGTGTAGAAATGGCAAGTTCCTCAGGTCATCACATAAGAAATATTTGTGTTTTCGGTGGATCTAGTCCTGGGAAAGAAAAAGAGTTTTTAGAATCAGCAAATCATCTTGGTCAGGTGCTAGCTGAGAGAAAGATTCATTTAGTGTATGGGGGAGGCAGTCTTGGGTTAATGGGAGGTGTGTCAATAGCTGCATTTTTAGGAGGTAGTCAAGTTTTAGGAGTCGTCCCTGAAGCTTTGGCACAAGGGGACATCATTGGAAAAACAATTGGAGAGGAACTTCAGGTCTCCACAATGTCGGCTCGAATGAATGCAATGTTTAACCATGCTGATGCTTTCATTGCTTTACCAGGTGGTCTAGGCACATTAGAAGAGATCTTTCATATTTCCTCTTGGGCTCAATTGCACATTCACCATAAACCTATAGGTTTGTTAAATGTTAATGGTTATTATGATAAGTTGTTGTCTTTTCTTGATCATGCTGTGGAACAGGAATTTCTAACATCTTCTGCACGACAAATCATAATCTCAGCTACTACTGCTGAACAATTGATTGACCAACTACAATCTTTCATTCCTGTGATTGATCCTTCCATGAGTTGTATAAATTAGTCATCTACGGGAAGCCGTAAAAAGCTTAGATTGGATTTGAGCCTTCATTTGTGAATTTTTGTGTATTTTGGTTTTATTATTGTGTTTTGTTATTTCTTATTTTTGTTTCAGTGTGTTTCAGGTTTTGTCAGTGTTCGTTATTTCAGGTGATATCTTCTATACTCTATCTTTCTACCTTAGAACATTGAGGACAATGTCTCGTTTTGGTTGGGGGGAGAGGGTAGTAGTTGATAAAAAAAAATTGTTTTTCATTTCATAAAGCATGTGCATAATTGTTGTTACTAGGATGGCAGAGTAAAGGAGTTCTTTTGTTAAAGTGACTCTTGAGACGCATCTTAGTAACCATTCTTAACAAGGTCTATTATAATACTTCCTGAAATATTCAGGTTTACAAACTCTCGTATTGTTATCACTTAATTCTGCTCATATACTTATTTAACATGTATTCTTAAACCTTAATTTACACACACACACTTTAACATATGATTGTGGGTTGCATATTGGATTATTACATTATTTATGTTCTTTTGTTAAAGGTAACAACTAAGGGAAAGGAATTGTATATAATTAAAAAAAAACATAAAAAAAAGAGAAAAAAAAAAGAAAAAAAAATGATGATAATAAAAATGTAGATAAGTTTGGTTTCGTAGCCTCCCTAACCTAAGCAATTAAGCCCGAAGGGGTGTTTTAACACCTAATACCCTAAAGTCAATTGACTTGGGAGCTATTGGCCCAACGCTTGTTACATGGGTTGAGGAGAAAAGCTTAAGGGAATCAAACATTGCACTATCTACATATCAGTATCTGCGACCCGAGTTACTAAGCTCGTAGGGGTGTCTTAACACCTAATGCCCTAAGACCAACTAGTCTGGGAGTCATTAGCTGAAAGCTCGTTACATGGGTTAAAGATGCATGATGTTTTTAAAGTATATGTATATAGAGTTAAAAAAAAAACAAGAAGAAAAAAAAGAGACAAAAATAGTAATCCCAACCCAAGAAAGTTAACCTTAAACATTAGAACAAAAATTTTGTTTTCTTCCAAGAAAAGCCCCATAATTATGTGTTGATACATTGAGCACAAAAGAAAGGTTTATTAATATCTTGTTAAGTGGTATTGAGCAGATATATAAATTTAATGAGAGTTTGTTTATCTGGATAGATTAATGGAAGTTAAATGATGAATACCTTGCTTTGTGAAATTTGCAAATTGTTGTAACGCTTTGATTACTAGGGACTAGTAATAAGCTGGTTGAGGGGTGTGATTAGTACTTAAAAGTGCATTTTTATCATGGTTTTATATCATCATTTTGCACTTGAAGTATCAATAACTCCTTAACTAAAATATGTTTTATAATAATGTATCTAATAATATAAGATACCTATAATTTATGGTAAATGTCTATTTTTAATGCAGGCCTATCACATAAATGAAAGGATTGATTGATGACTTGAAGAACTTAAATTGCATGGATAAAGAGATGGTCAAACTTAGAGAAGAGATGTCGGTGCAATCCAAACCGGAACACTGTTCGGTAATTGGGTCATATCTGGAGCTACAGATCTCAGATTTAGGTCCAATTTATATGGATGGAAAGGTAAGACATAGGCCTACAACTTTGATATAGAGCCCAAGATCTAAAAAGGCCATTATCAAGTCCAAATTATAGCAACAACAAAGAAGCCCGAATCTGTCTTCCAGCCTGATTACTGTTCGGTATTTTGGCCATATCTGGAGTTCTAGAAGTCCAAATGAGCTGAATTTTTTACACACGAAAGCTGAGACAATTGCCTACAACTTTCATGTTTACAACTGGCTCCAATTTTGACGTTATCAATGACGTTTTGGGCAGACAAGAGAAGATAAGGATTGTCACCAAGTCAAAAGTTGGCCACCCACTTATCAATTAGTCATCAAATCAATAGTTCCCAATTTTGGCCTATAAAAGGAGGCATTTGCCATGTATTTAGGCATCTTGGTTTCCAGATCAAGATCATGATCTTCCTTTCTCTCTTTGTATTTTTTGTAATGTTTATGCTTTGCTTTCATTAATATTAAGTCTATGCCTTTCATTTCCTTTCCTTTACTTAGTTAACTTTTATGTTCTTATTTTGTTTATCTATTTTGTTTTCTTTCATTATGTCTAGCTAAGTTAATTATGTCAAGGTGAAAAGGTTACACTAATGGTGTAAGAATAAGTATAATGTAAACTTAATATGGATTTTAATGTTTGATACTAACATGTTTTATATTTGTTATCTTGTTCACTCTTTAATACTTTGCTTGTTAAATGACTAATCTTGATTTATGTTGTATAACACTTGGTACAACAAATGCTTGGCACTTTCATAGCCCATAATGTATGGTATAACCGACACCTGAGCTATGAAAGAAACTTGATTTGTTGTTAACATAAGTTATAATCATGAATGCTTGACGAGATTTACAAGTATTAGCATTAATTGAATAAGATGACTAATGTAATCATGTTAACAATATATAATCTTTTTGGAACCTCCTTTATATGTGGTTTCCAATTCAATAATAAGAGTTTATACTATACTTGTTTGATATACCATTAGTGGAACCTCTAACCTTGACATTTGTTATTATTATTGTTTAATCCTTACATTAATATTTCATCTCTAAGTTCTCATCATCATCATCATCTTCTTCTTCTCTTTCTTTATTATTATTATTATTATTATTATTATTATTACTACTACTACTACTACTACTACTACTAGTATTATTATTATTATTATTATTATTATTATTATTATTATTATTATTGTTATCGTTATTACTATTATTGTTGTTTATAATTGTTGTTTATAATTTGTACAATTAACCTCCCTGTGGTTCGACCCCGGTCTTGCTGGGTTATTTATTACTTCGACACTCCTGCACTTGGGAGAAGACATCAATCTTTTAGTCGTGTCACTTATGAGAAAGATGATGAGTTAATCTCTGAGGGTAAGGAAGGGGTTGAATCTGAAAATTACAAAGAAAAAACTGATTCCCCTCCAGCACTTCCATTTCCTCATGCCATGACCAATTAGGAAGAAATCAAGGATGAAAAAGGCACCAAAAATGTTGATGCAGATCTTTTATCAAAAGTGACAACTGATTCGACACCCGACATCACACCAATTAATGATTACGTTCCTGATAAATCTTTACGTTCTTTTAGTTTAATGCCTTGGTTTGCTAAAAATATCAATTTTCTTGCTTCAACATTTTTGCCAGCTCACTTGAGTACCAAAGATAAAAGCAAATTTTTTAGCAATGTGCAAAATTTTTATTGGGATGACCTTTACTTATTCAATTATTGTCCTGGTCAAATATTTCAAAGATACATTTCTGACAATGAGTTAAGTAATTTCATTAAATTTTGTCACTCTAAGGCACGTGGAGATCATTTCTAGTAAAAAAAAAAGGATAGTAGAAATCTTACAAAGCATATTTTATTGGCGGGATTTATTTCAAAACATAAAGAGTCTTTAGATAATCTTCTGTTGACTCTTAAGTCTCATCATAGTCCAAATAAGCATCGTACAATTCATGACTTATGAACTCATTTTTATAAAGAACATGCTTGATATAGTCTTAGGAATCTGACTAAAAAAGACCACGTTTGCCAGTTTTTAAGAAAACTGAATAGGAAGCCTATCCCCGACTCATAGAGGGCGTTTAAGCCGTTCTTGGATGTAAAACTAAAGGAAGATATGAGCCACAATTACAACTACTTGTACATACACATATTTTTTCAAAAATAAATAAATAAATAGAGAGAGATAAAGTGTTTAAGACTCTAGCTAGCCTACACATAGGTGGTATGATTGCCCTTTTAATTTCTCATCTATAAAATCCTCTATTCCTTCCCTTTATTTCCATTCAATCCATACATTCATCAAATATAAAAGTGTGTAGAAATGGCAAGTTCCTCAAGTCATCAAATAAAAAGTATTTGTGTTTTCGGTGGATCTAGTCCTAGGAAAGAAAAGGAGTTTTTAGAATCAGCAAATCATCTTGGTCAGGTGCTAGCTGAGAAAAAGATTCGTTTAGTATATGGGTGAGGTAGTCTTGGATTAATGGGAGGTGTGTCAATAGCTGTATTTTTAGGAGGTAGTCAAGTTTTGGGGGTCGTCCCTGAAGTTTGAGCACAGGGGGACATCATTGGAAAAATAATTGGAGAGGAACTTCAAGTCTCCACAATGTCAGCTCAAATGAATTCAATGTTTGACCAAGCTGATGCCTTCATTGCTTTACCAGGTGGTCTAGGCACATTGGAAGAGATCTTTCCTATTGATTAGTACTTAAAAGTGCATTTTTATCATGGTTTACATCATCATTTTGCACTTGAAGTATCAATAACTCCTTAACTAAAGCATGTTTTATAATAATATATCTAATAATATAAGATACCTTTAATTTATGGTAAATATTCATTTTAAATGCATGCCTATCACATAAATGAAAATATTGATTGATGACTTTAAGAACTTTAATTGCAAAGGCAAAGAGATGGTCAAACTTAGAAAAGAGATGTCGGTGCAATCCAAACCAGAACACTATTTGGTAATTGAGCCATATCTGGAGCTACAGATCTTAAATTTAGGTCCAATTTATATGGATGGAAAGGTAAGACATAGGCCTACAACTTTTATATGGAGCCCAAGATCTAAAAAGGCCATTATCAAGTCCAAATTGTAGCAACAACAAAGAAGCCCGAATCTGTCTTCCAGCCCGAGCACTGTTCGGTATTTTGGCCATATCTGGAGTTCTAGAAGTCCAAATGAGCTGAAATGTTTACACAAGAAAGCTGAGACAATTGCCTACAACTTTCATGTTTTCAACTGGCTCCAATTTTGACGTTATCAATGACGTTTTGGGCAGACAAGAGAAGATAAGGATTATTACCAAGTCAAAAGTTGGTCACCCACTTATCAATTAGTCATCAAATCAATAGTTCCCAATTTTGGCCTATAAAAGGAGGCATTTTCCATGCATTTAGGCATCTAGGTTTCCAGATCAAGATCATCCTCTTCCTTTCTCTCTTTGTATTTTTTGTAATGTTTATGCTTTGCTTTCATTAATATTAAGTTTATGCCTTTCATTTCCTTTCCTTTACTTAGTTAACTTTTATGTTCTTATTTTGTTTATTTATTTTGCTTTCTTTCATTATGTCTAGCTAAGTTAGTTATGTCAAGGTGAAAAGGTTACACTAATGGTGTGAGAATAAGTATAATGTAAACTTAATATGGACTTTAATGTTTGATATTAACATGTTTTATATTTGTTATCTTGTTCACTCTTTAATACTTTGCTTGTTAGATGACTAATCTTGATTTATGTTGTATAACACTTGGTACAACAAATGCTTGGCACTTTCATAGCCCATAATGTATGGTATAACCGACACCTGAGCTATGAAAGGAACTTGATTTGTTGTTGACATAAGTTATAATCATGAATGCTTGACGAGATTTACAAGTATTAGCATTAATTGAATAAGATGACTAATGTAATCATGTTAACAATATATAATCTGATTGGAACCTCCTTTGTGTGTGGTTTCCAATTCAATAATAAGAGTTTATACTATACTTGTTTGATATACCATTACTGGAACCTCTAACCTTGACATTTGTTATTATTATTGTTTAATCCTTACATTAATTTTCCATCTGCAAGTTCTCATCATCTTCTTCTTCTTCTCTTTCTTTACTACTACTACTACTACTACTACTACTACTACTACTACTACTACTACTATTATTATTATTATTAGTATTATTATTATTGTTATTATTATTCTTGTTATTGTTATTGTTATTGTTGTTGCATTATTGTTATTTATAATTTGTACAATTAACTTCCCTGTGGTTCGACCCTGGTCTTGTCGGGTTATTTATTACTTCGACACTCCTACACTTGGGAGAAGACATCAACCTTTTAGTCGTGTCAAGTTTTTGGCGCCGTTGCCGGGGAGGTAAGTTCTTGTATAAATTATAGTATTTATTTTATTTTCTCTTTTCACTTTTCTTGTATATAACTTTGTTTCTTTTCTTTTGTTTCTTTTTATTTTGTTTTCTTCCTCCTTCTTTTGCTTTCTTCTTCTTTTTTATTCTATTCCTAAACGTGCATGAGAATGTGGTCACGTACATCAAGTGGTAGACTTTGTAGGGTATCCTCATCATTTTCAGAAAATATGGCTGAAGAAGATAATCAATCACTTCATAATGAAAATAATGAGAATAACCGTGCTAGAACACTTAGAGACCACATGAATCCCATAAAAACAAGTGCACTGACACGACAAAAAGATTGATGTCTTCTCCCAAGTGCAGGAGTGTCGAAGTAATAAATAGCCCGGCAAGACCGGGGTCGAACCATAGGGAGGTTAATTGTACAAATTATAAACAACAATTATAAACAACAATAAAAGCAATAACAATAATAATAATAATAATAATAATAATAATAATAATAATAATAATAATAATAATAATAGTATTAGTAGTAGTAGTAGTAGTAGTAGTAGTAGTAGTAGTAATAATAATAATGAAAGAGAAGAAGAAGATGATGATGATGATGAGAACTTAGAGATGAAATATTAATGTAAGAATTAAGCAATAATAATAACAAATGTCAAGGTTAGAGGTTCCACTAATGGTATATCAAACAAGTATAGTATAAACTCTTATTATTGAATTGGAAACCACACACAAAGGAGGTTCCAATCAGATTATATATTGTTAACATGATTACATTAGTCATCTTATTCAATTAATGCTAATACTTGTAAATCTCATCAAGCATTCATGATTATAACTTATGTTAACAACAAATCAAGTTCCTTTCATAGCTCAGGTGTCGGTTATACCATACATTATGGGCTATGAAAGTGCCAAGCATTTGTTGTACCAAGTGTTATACAACATAAATCAAGATTAGTCATTTAACAAGCAAAGTATTAACGAGTGAACAAGACAACAAATATAAAACATGTTAGTATCAAACATTAAAGTCCATATTAAGTTTACATTATACTTATTCTTACACCATTAGTGTAACCTTTTCACCTTGACATAATTAACTTAGCTAGACATAATGAAAGAAAGAAAAATAGATAAACAAAATAAGAACATAAAAGCTAACTAAGTAAAGGAAAGGAAATGAAAAGCATAAACTTAATATTAATGAAAGCAAAGCATAAACATTACAAAAAATACAAAGAGAGAAAGGAAGAGCATGATCTTCATCTAGAAACCAAGATGCCTAAATGCATGGCAAATGCCTCCTTTTATAAGCCAAAATTGGGAACTATTGATTTGATGACTAATTGATAAGTGGGTGGCCAACTTTTGACTTGGTGACAATCCTTATCTTCTCCTGTCTGCCCAAAACGTCATTGATAACGTCCAAATTGGAACCAGTTGTAAACATGAAAGTTGTAGGCAATTGTCTCAGCTTTCTTGTGTAAACAATTAAGCTCATTTGGACTTCTAGAACTCCAGATATGGCCAAAATACCGAACAGTGCTCGGGCTGGAAGACAGATTCGGGTTTCTGTGTTGTTGCTACAATTTAGACTTGATAATGGCCTTTTTAGATCTTGGGCTCCATATGAAAGTTGTAGGCCTATGTCTTACCTTTCCATCCATATAAATTGGACCTAAATCTGAGATCTGTAGCTCCATAAATGACCCAATTACCAAACAGTGTTTCGGTTTGGATTGCACCGACATCTCTTTTCTAAGTTTGGTCATCTCTTTATCCATGCAATTTAAGTTCTTCAAGTCATCAATCAATCCTTTCATTTATGTGATAGGCCTCCATTAAAAATAGACATTTACCACAAATTATAGGTATCTTATATTATTAGATACATTATTATAAAACATATTTTAGTTAAGGAGTTATTGATACTTCAAGTGCAAAATGATGATATAAAACCATGATAAAAATGAACTTTTAAGTATTAATCACACCCCTCAACCAGCTTATTACTAGTCCCTAGTAATCAAAGCGTTACAACAATTTGCAAATTTCACAAAGCAAGGTATTCATCATTTAACTTCCATTAATCTATCCAGATAAACAAACTCTCATTAAATTTATATATCTGCTCAATACCTCTTAACAAGATATTAATAAACCTTTCTTTTGTGCTCAATATATCAACACATAATTATGGGGCTTTTCTTGGAAGAAAACAAAATTTTTGTTCTAATGTTTAAGGTTAACTTCCTTGTGTTGGGATTACTATTTTTGTCTTCTTCTTTTTTCATTTTTTTCTTCTTTTTTTTTTAAATCTATATACATATAATTTAAAAACATCATGCATCTTTAACCCATGTAACGAGCTTTCAGCTAATGACTCCCAGACCAGTTGGTCTTAGGGCATTAAGTGTTAAGACACCCCTACGAGCTTAGTAACTCGGGTCACAGATACTGATATGTAGATAGTGCAATGTTTGATTCCCTTAAGCTTTTCTCCTCAACCCATGTAACAAGCGTTGGGCCAATAGCTCCCAAGTCAGTTGACTTTAGAGTATTAGGTGTTAAAACACCCGTTCGGGCTTAATTGCTTAGGTTAGGGAGGCTACGAAACCAAACTTATCTATATTTTTATTATCATCATTTTTTTTTCTTTTTTTCTTTTTTTTTTAATTATATACAATCCCTTTCCCTTAGTTGTTACCTTTAACAAAAGAACATAAATAATGTAATAATCCAATATGCAACCCATAATCATATGTTAAAGTGTGTGTGTGTAAATTAAGGTTTAAGAATACATGTTAAATAAGTATATGAGCAGAATTAAGTGGTAACAATATAAGAGTTTGTAAACCTGAATATTTCAGTAAGTATTATAATAGACCTTGTTAAGAATGGTTACTAAGATGCGTCTCAAGAGTCACTTTAACAAAAGAACTCCTTTACTCTGCCATCCTAGTAACAACAATTATGCACATGCTTTATGAAATGAAAAACTATTTTTTTTTATCAACTACTACCCTCTCCCCCCAACCAAAACGAGACATTGTCCTCAATGTTCTAAGGTAGAAAGATAGAGTATAGAAGATATCACCTGAAATAACGAACACTGACAAAACCTGAAACACACTAAAACAAAAATAAGAAATAACAAAACACAATAATAAAACCAAAAGACACAAGTTTTTACAAACAAAAAAAAATTCAAATCGCAGTTGTGAATGTGGCTCACATCTTCCCTTGGTTTTACGTCCAAGAACAGCTTAAACGCCCTCAATGGGTCGGGGATAGGCTTCCCATCCAGTTTTCTTAAAAACTAGCAAACAGGGTCTTTTTTAGTCAGATTCCCAAGACTAAGTCAAGTATGTTCTTTATGAAAATGGGTTCATAAGTCATGAATTACACGATGCTTATCTCGACTATGATGAGACTTAAGAGTCAATAGAAGATTATTTAAAGACTCTCTGTGTTTTGAAATAAATCCCACCTTCTAACAATTTTCACAGTTTTTGCGGAATGCATCTGACTCCTTAAATATGATGGGCCAGTAAAATTCACTTTGTAAGATTTCTACAATCCTCTTTTTTGATGAGAAATGATCCCCACATGCCTTAGAGTAACAAAATTTAATGAAATTACTTACCTCATTGTCGAGAATGCATTTTTGAAATATTTGATCAGGACAATAATTGAATAAGTAAGGGTCATCCCAATAAAAATTTTGCTCGTTACTCAAAAATTTTCTTTTGTCTTCAATACTCCAATGAGTTGGCAAAAATCCTGAAGCAAGAAAATTGATATTTTTAGCAAACCAAGGCATTGAATTAAGAGAAAGTAGAGATTCATCAGGAAAGTAATCATCGATTGGTGTGATGTCGGGTGTCGAATCTGTTGTCACTTTTGATAAAAGATTTGCATCAACCTTTTCGATGCCTTTTTCATCCTCGATTTCTTCCTGATTGGTCATGGCATGAGAAAATGGAAGTGCTGGCGGAGAATCAGTCGTTTCTTTGCAATTTTCAGATTCAACCCCTTCCTTTCCCTTAGAAATTGACTCATCATCTTTCTCATAAGGTTCAAGAGAGGGTTTTTCAATAACCTTACCACTGCGAAGAGTAGTGACTGATTTGACTTGATCCATGTGTTGACTTCTGGAACTACTTGCATTTGCATTGTATTGCCCCTTAGGATTTTGTTGTGGTTGAGATGGAAACTTACCTTTCTCTTGGAAACTGAGAGCAGATGTTAATTTTGTAAGAGTATCTTTAAAATCTGTCATGTTTTAAGCAAGTTGAGTGTTGATTGTCTCTTGCTTTTCAATGAATGCATACAAAGTTTCCTCAAACTTTCTTGTAGGAGATAGAGCATAAGGAGGTGCATATCCATCATAATTTTGGAAATTATGGTGTGCTTGAAACTGTGGTTGTGAAGTTTGTGCATTGTCACTCTTCCAACTAAAATTTGGGTGATTTCTCCAACCAGGATTGTATGTTTGGGAGTATAGGTTGTGGTTGGCCCTTTGAAAACTGTTTAAAGCATGGGCTTGTTCATGGAGACATTCTTTAAAAGAAGGCAAGGTTGGACAATCATTGGTTGAGTGTTCATTTGTTTCACAGATTTGACACACAATGTTTTCAACAGATTTTAATTGACCACTCTTTTTTAATTCTAGTGCCTCGACTTTTCTAGCTAAAGATGCAAACTTGGCTTGAAGGTCATGATCTTCCCTAAGGTTGTACATACCTCCACTAGATGTATGAGGTTGAGTTTTACTCAGTGCCTCATAAGTACCCGCGGTGTCCCAATTTTGAGCATTTTCAGCTAACAAGTCTAAGTACTCCATTGCTTCATCAGGGTCTTTATCTTCAAAAGTTCCATTGCACATCAATTCAACCATTTGCCTATCTTTAGGTGTTAACCCTTCATAGAAATGTGAAACCAATCTCCATGTTTCAAAACCATGATGAGGGCAAGTACTAAGCAAGTCTCGATACCTATCCCAACATTTGTAAAATGTTTCTCCTGGTTTTTGAGTGAAAGTGGTGATTTGTCTCTTGAAAGAGTTTGTTCTATGAGATGGGAAAAACTTCTTTAAAAATTGTTGTTGCATTTCATCCCAAGCACGAATGGATCCTGGTCTTAAATTTTGTAGCCATGTTTTAGCTTTGTCTTTTAAAGAAAAAGGAAAAAGCTTTAATCTGATGGTGTTCATGCTATAATTTAAGTTATTATATGTGTTGCACACCTCCTCAAATTCCCTTAAATACAAGTATGGATTTTCCAATTCTAAACCATGAAAAGATGGTAAAAGTTGAATAATACCTGGTTTAAAATTAAAATGAGATGCATCGGGAGGAAAAACTATACATGATGGTGCAATTGTTCTTGTGGGAGTCATGTGGTCTCTAAGTGTTCTAGCACGGTTATTCTTATTATTTTCATTATGAAGTGATTGATTATCTTCCTCAGCCATATTTTTTGAAAATGATGAGGATACCCTACAAAGTCTACCACTTGATGTACGTCACCACACTCTCAGCACATGTAGGAATAAAATAAAATAAAAGGAAGAAAGCAAAAGAAGGAGGAAGAAAACAAAAGAAAAGAAACAAAGTTATATACAAGAAAAGTGAAAAGAGAAAATAAAATAAATACTATAATTTATACAAGAACTTACCTCCCTGGCAACGGCGCCAAAAACTTGACACGACGAAAAGATTGATGTCTTCTCCCAAGTGCAGGAGTGTCGAAGTAATAAATAACCCGGCAAGACCGGGGTCGAACCACAGGGAGGTTAATTGTACAAATTATAAACAACAATTATAAACAACAATAATAGCAATAACAATAATAATAATAATAATAATAATAATAATAATAATAATAATAATAATAATAATAATAATAATAATAATAGTATTAGTAGTAGTAGTAGTAGTAGTAGTAGTAGTAGTAGTAATAATAATAATAATGAAAGAGAAGAAGAAGATGATGATGATGATGAGAACTTAGAGATGAAATATTAATGTAAGAATTAAGCAATAATAATAACAAATGTCAAGGTTAGAGGTTCCACTAATGGTATATCAAACAAGTATAGTATAAACTCTTATTATTGAATTGGAAACCACACACAAAGGAGGTTCCAATTAGATTATATATTGTTAACATGATTACATTAGTTATCTTATTCAATTAATGCTAATACTTGTAAATCTCGTCAAGCATTCATGATTATAACTTATGTTAACAACAAATCAAGTTCCTTTCATAGCTCAGGTGTCGGTTATACCATACATTATGGGCTATGAAAGTGCCAAGCATTTGTTGTACCAAGTGTTATACAACATAAATCAAGATTAGTCATTTAACAAGCAAAGTATTAACGAGTGAACAAGACAACAAATATAAAACATGTTAGTATCAAACATTAAAGTCCATATTAAGTTTACATTATACTTATTCTTACACCATTAGTGTAACCTTTTCACCTTGACATAATTAACTTAGCTAGACATAATGAAAGAAAGAAAAATAGATAAACAAAATAAGAACATAAAAGCTAACTAAGTAAAGGAAAGGAAATGAAAAGCATAAACTTAATATTAATGAAAGCAAAGCATAAACATTACAAAAAATACAAAGAGAGAAAGGAAAAGCATGATCTTGATCTGGAAACCAAGATGCCTAAATGCATGGCAAATGCCTCCTTTTATAGGCCAAAATTGGGAACTATTGATTTGATGACTAATTGATAAGTGGGTGACCAACTTTTGACTTGGTGACAATCCTTATCTTCTCTTGTCTGCCCAAAACGTCATTGATAACGTCCAAATTGGAGCCAGTTGTAAACATGAAAGTTGTAGGCAATTGTCTCAGCTTTCTTGTGTAAACAATTCAGCTCATTTGGACTTCTAGAACTTCAGATATGGCCAAAATACCGAACAGTGCTCGGGTTGGAAGACAGATTCGGGCTTCTTTGTTGTTGCTACAATTTGGACTTGATAATGGCCTTTTTAGATCTTGGGCTCCATATGAAAGTTATAGGCCTATATCTTACCTTTCCATCCATATAAATTGGACCTAAATCTGAGATCTGTAGCTCCAGATATGACCCAATTACCAAACAGTGTTCCGGTTTGGATTGCACCGACATCTCTTTTCTAAGTTTGGCCATCTCTTTATCCATGCAATTTAAGTTTTTCAAGTCATCAATCAATCCTTTCATTTATGTGATAGGCCTACATTAAAAATAGACATTTACCACAAATTATAGGTATCTTATATTATTAGATACATTATTATAAAACATATTTTAGTTAAGGAGTTATTGATACTTCAAGTGCAAAATGATGATATAAAACCATGATAAAAATGAACTTTTAAGTACTAATCATGCACCATCATGCATAGTTTTTCCTCTTGATGCATCTCATTTTAATTTTAAACCAGGTATTATTCAACTTTTACCTTCTTTTTATGGTTTAGAATTGGAAAATCCATACTTGCATTTAAGGGAATTTGAGGAGGTGTGCAACACATATAATAACTTAAATTGTAGCATGAACACCATCAGATTAAAGCTTTTTCCTTTTTCATTAAAAGATAAAGCTAAAACATGGCTACAAAATTTAAGACCTGGATCCATTCGTGCTTGGGATGAAATGCAACAACAGTTTTTAAAGAAGTTTTTCCCATCTCATAGAACAAACTCTTTCAAGAGACAAATCACCACTTTCACTCAAAAACCAGGAGAAACATTTTATAAATGTTGGGATAGGTATCGAGACTTGCTTAGTACTTGCCCTCATCATGGTTTTGAAACATGGAGATTGGTTTCACATTTCTATGAAGGGTTAACACCTAAAGATAGGCAAATGGTTGCATTGATGTTCAATGGAACTTTTGAAGATAAAGACCCTGATAAAGCAATGGAGTACTTAGACTTGTTAGCTGAAAATGCTCAAAATTAGGACACCACGGGTACTTTTGAGGCATCGAGTAAAACTCTACCTCATACATCTAGTGCAGGTATGTACAACCTTAGGGAAGATCATGACCTTCAAGCCAAGTTTGCATCTTTAGCTAGAAAAGTTGAGGCACTAGAATTGAAAAAGAATGGTCAATTAAAATCTGTTGAAAACATTGTGTGTCAAATCTGTGAAACAAATGAACACTCAACTAATGATTGTCCAACCTTGCCTTCTTTTAAAGAATGTCTCCATGAACAAGCCCATGCTTTAAACAGTTTTCAAAGGGCCAACCACAACCCATACTCCCAAACATACAACCCTGGTTGGAGAAATCACCCAAATTTCAGTTGGAAGAGTAAGAACAACAATGCACAAACTTCACAACCACCATTTCAAGCACACCATAATTTCCAAAATTCTCATGGATATGCACCTCCTTATGCTCCACCTCTTAGAAGAAATCTTGAGGAAACATTGCATGCATTCATTGAAAAGCAAGAGACAATCAATACTCAACTTGCTCAAAACATGACAAATTTTAAAGATACTCTTGTAAAATTAACATTTGTTCTCAGTTTCTAAGAGAAAGGTAAGTTTTCATCTCAACCACAACAAAATCCCAAGGGGCAATACAAAGCAAATGCAAGTAGTTCCGGAAGCCAACACATGGATCAAGTCAAATCAGTCACTACTCTTCGCAGTGGTAAGGTTATTGAAAAACCCTCTCTTGAACCTTATGAGAAAGATGATGAGTCAATCTCTGAGGGTAAGGAAGGGGTTGAATCTGAAAATTGCAATGAAACGACTGATTCACCGCTAGCACTTCCATTTCCTTAAGCCATGACCAAACAAAGGAAAGTTAATCACAACTCTGAAATCTTTGAAACTTTCAAACAGGTAAGGATCAATATACCTTTGCTGGATGCTATTAAACAGGTTCCTTCCTATGCTAAATTTTTGAAAGATCTCTGCATTGTGAAGAGGAAACTGAATGTGAAAAAGAAAGCCTTTTTAGCCGAACAAGTAAGTGCTATTCTTCAGAACAATAATGCTTTGAAATATAAAGACCCTGGTTGTCCTATAATTTCTTGCTTTATTGGAGAGCATAAAATTGAAAGAGCCTTACTTGATCTTGGAGCTAGTGTGAATTTACTTCCATATTCAGTTTTTTAGAGTCTCAATCTAGGTGAGTTAAAACCAACTTCTATATCTCTTTTACTTGCCGATAGATCTGTAAAAGTACCTAGAGGAATAATTGAAGATGTGTTAGTACAAGTCGATAAATTCATTTATCTTGTAGATTTTATTGTCTTGGACACAGAACCTGTTGAAGCATGTAATTCATTTCCTGTTATTTTAGGACGTCCATTTCTTGCAACGTCTAACGCATTGATTAATTGCAGGAATGGACTGATGAAGCTATCATTTGGAAACATGACATTGGAGATGAATATTTTCAACATTTGCAAGCAACCTGGAGATGATAATGATTTACAAGAAGTAGATCATATTGACGAATTAGTTTATGATCAACTTGAATCTACTTTAAGTATAAATGAATTGGATGAAACTGAAGATTTGCAAATGGTTTATTCTGAGGAAGAAATCATGGATGAAACAAGCACTGAAAATGTTGATGCGAATCTTTTGTCAACAGTGACAACAGATTTGACATCTGACATCACACCAATGGATGATTACTTTCCTAACGAATCCTTACTTTCTCTTAGTCCAATGCCTTGGTATGATAAAAATATCAATTTTCTTGCTTTAGGAGATTTGCCAGCTGATTGGAGTACTCAAGACAAAGAAAAGTTTTTGAACGAAGTGAAGACCTTTTATTGTGATGACCCTAACTTATTCAAATATTGTCCTGATCAAATATTTCAAAGATTCATTCCCGACAATGAGGTAAGTAGTGTCATTAAACTTTATCATTTTAAAGCATGTGGAAGTTGTTTCTCGTCAAAAAAGACAATTGCAAAAATCTTTCAAAATGGATTTTATTGGCCCATCTTGATCAAGGACACGCATGCATTCTGCAAAACTTGTGAAAATTGTCAAAAGATTGATACTGGTCAAAAAGTTTTGTTTTATAATTCTCAACTCTATGCATTACCTAGAGAGCTAAGATCAAGATGGAGCAATCCTTATGAGGCCTGTGATATTGAGAATTCAATGAATAACAATGATTTTAAGGAAAATGGACATCATTTGAAAGCTCACTTTGATAATTTTCTTAATGAAAATGAATCAACTGGTTTGAATGATTTTATAGATAAAGGTTGATTATTTTTTTTTTCTCCCATTGTTTCTGTGTTTCTTTTTGAGTGATTTTTGCTAGTTTCTCTCACCCCGGTCAAATGACAGACAACGGTACTCCATGACTTCAGTTGGTTCTTTCAGTTTCCCACAATTACTGATATTTGTGTATATGTTTGTGTCATTCTTTGAAGCTCTCTTCCAATTCTCATTTGAAAATGGACACTAATCTTGAAAAATTGAAAAAGCATTTTCCCGCTCTGCCTCAGAATGCGATTACAAAAATTTACCATGCTAGATGTGCAAGATTGAGATTATTAATGAATCATGAAATTCCTAAAGATATTCGTTGGTTGATTAAAGCAAAGGTACGATTATCAGGTGAGTCCTCTAATTTCTTTATTTCACACATGTCTGGAACAGGTAAAAGCACTTTTGCAAAGAAGCGTCGTGCAAAACGACTCGAAGTCTGTCATCGATGTGCTAGATGGACTTGTAATACACAATGTCGTTCTTTAGGAATGGTATCTATAAACCGTGAAGATAAAATACAATTCATTAAGGATGGCCTGAGTAAGGAGTCTTTAGATAATCTTCTATTGACTCTTGAGATGCATCCTAGTGGAGATGTGCATCGTGTAATTCATGATTTATGGCCATTATTTCATAAAGAACATGATCGACTTAGTCTTAGGAATCTGACTAAAAAAGACCCTGTTTGCCAGTTTTTAAGAAAACTAGATGGGAAGCCTATCCCCGACCCATAGAGGGCGTTTAAGCCGTTCTTGGACGTAAAACCAAGGGAAGATGTGAGCCACAATCACAACTACCTGTACATACACATACTTTTTCAAAAGTAAATAAATAAATAAATAAAAAGAGAGAGAGTGTGTGTGAGACTCCAGCTGGCCTACATATAGGTGTTATGATTGCCTTTCTCATTTCTTATCTATAAAACCCTCTCTTCTTTCATTTCTACTCAACCGATACATTCAAAAAATACAGAAGTGTGTAGAAATGGCAAGTTCCTCAAGTCATCAAATAAGAAATATTTGTGTTTTCGGTGGATCTAGTCCTGGGAAAGAAAAGGATTTTTTAGAATCAGTAAATCATTTTGGTCAGGTGCTAGCTGAGAGAAAGATTCATTTAGTGTATGGGGGAGGCAGTCTTGGGTTAATGGGAGGTGTGTCAATAGCTGCATTTTTAGGAGGTAGTCAAGTTTTAGGAGTTATCCCTGAAGCTTTGGCACAAAGGGACATCATTGGAGAAACAATTGGAGAGGAACTTCAGGTCTCCACAATGTCGGCTCGAATGAATGCAATGTTTAACCATGCACATTGGAAGAGATCTTTCATATTTCCTCTTGAGCTCAATTGCACATTCACCATAAACCCATGGGTTTGTTAAATGTTAATGGTTATTATGATAAGTTGTTGTCTTTTCTTGATCATGCTGTGGAACAGGAATTTCTAACATCTTCTGCATGACAAATCATAATCTCTGCTACTACTGCTGAACAATTGATTGAACAACTACAATCTTTTATTCCTATGATTGATCCTTTCATGAGTCGCATAAATTGGTCATCTACGGGAAGCCGTAAAAAGCTTAGATTGGATTTGAGCCTTCATTTGTGAATTTTTATGTCTTTTGGTTTTATTATTGTGTTTTGTTATTTTTTATTTTTGTTTCAACGTGTTTCAGGTTTTGTCAGTGTTCGTTATTTTAGGTGATATCTTCTATACTCTATCTTTCTACCTTAGAACATTGAGGACAATGTCTCGTTTTGGTTGAGGGGAGAGGGTAGTAGTTGATAAAAAAAATATTTTTCATTTCATAAAGCATGTGCATAATTGTTGTTACTAGGATGACAGAGTAAAGGAGTTCTTTTATTAAAGTGACTCTTGAGACGCATCTTAGTAACCATTCTTAACAAGGTCTATTATAATACTTCCTGAAATATTCAGGTTCACAAACTCTCGTATTGTTACCACTTAATTTTGCTCATATACTTATTTAACATGTATTCTTAAACCTTAATTTACACACACACACTTTAACATATGATTGTGGGTTGCATATTGGATTATTACATTATTTATGTTCTTTTGTTAAAGGTAACAACTAAGGGAAAGGGATTGTATATAATTAAAAAAAAGAAAAACATGAAAAAAAAAGAAAAAAAAATGATGATAATAAAAATATAGATAAGTTTGGTTTCGTAGCCTCCCTAACCTAAGTAATTAAGCCCGAAGGGGTGTTTTAACACCTAATACCCTAAAGTCAACTGACTTGGGAGCTATTGGCCCAACGCTTGTTACATGGGTTGAGGAGAAAAGCTTAAGGGAATCAAACATTGCACTATCTACATATCAGTATCTGCGACCCGAGTTACTAAGCTTGTAGGGGTGTCTTAACACCTAATGCCCTAAGACCAACTGGTCTGGGAGTCATTAGCTGAAAGCTCGTTACATGGGTTAAAGATGCATGATGTTTTTAAATTATATGTATATAGATTTTTTAAAAAAAAAAAGACAAAAAAATACAAAAATAATAATCCCAACCCAAGGAAGTTAACCTTAAACATTAGAAAAAAAAATTTTGTTTTCTTCCAAGAAAAGCTCCATAATTATGTGTTGATACATTGAGCACAAAAGAAAGGTTTATTAATATCTTGTTAAGAGGTATTGAGCAGATATATAAATTTAATGAGAGTTTGTTTATCTCGATAGATTAATGGAAGTTAAATGATGAATACCTTGCTTTGTGAAATTTGCAAATTGTTTTAACGCTTTAATTACTAGGGACTAGTAATAAGCTGGTTGAGGGGTGTGATTAGTACTTAAAAGTGCATTTTTATCATGGTTTTATATCATCATTTTGCACTTAAAGTATCAATAACTCCTTAACTAAAGCATGTTTTATAATAATATATCTAATAATATAAGATACCTTTAATTTATGGTAAATGTTCATTTTAAATGCAGGCCTATCACATAAATGAAAATATTGATTGATGACTTTAAGAACTTTAATTGCAAAGGAAAAGAGATGGTCAAACTTAGAAAAGAGATGCCGGTGCAATCTAAACCGGAACACTGTTCGGTAATTGGGTCATATCTAGAGCTACAGATCTCAGATTTAGGTCCAATTTATATGGATGGAAAGGTAAGACATAGGCCTACAACTTTCATATGGAGCCCAAGATCTAAAAAGGCCATTATCAAGTCCAAATTATAGCAACAACAAAGAAGCCCGAATCTGTATTCCAGCCCGAGCACTGTTCGGTATTTTGGCCATATCTGGAGTTCTAGAAGTCCAAATGAGCTGAATTGTTTACACAAGAAATCTGAGACAATTGCCTACAACTTTCATGTTTTCAACTAGCTCCAATTTTGACGTTATCAATGACGTTTTGGGCAGACAAGAGAAGATAAGGATTGTTACCAAGTCAAAAGTTGGCACCCACTTATCAATTAGTCATCAAATCAATAGTTCTCAATTTTGGCCTATAAAAGGAGGCATTTTCCATGCATTTAGGCATCTTGGTTTCCAGATCAAGATCATGCTCTTCCTTTCTCTCTTTGTATTTTTTGTAATGTTTATGCTTTGCTTTCATTAATATTAAGTTTATGCCTTTCATTTCCTTTCCTTTACTTAGTTAACTTTTATGTTCTTATTTTGTTTATTTATTTTGCTTTCTTTCATTATGTCTAGCTAAGTTAGTTATGTCAAGGTGAAAAGGTTATACTAATGGTGTGAGAATAAGTATAATGTAAACTTAATATGGACTTTAATGTTTGATACTAACATGTTTTGTATTTGTTATCTTGTTCACTCTTTAATACTTTGCTTGTTAAATGACTAATCTTGATTTATGTTGTATAACACTTGGTACAACAAATGCTTGGCACTTTCATAGCCCATAATGTATGGTATAACCGACACCTGAGCTATGAAAGGAACTTGATTTGTTGTTGACATAAGTTATAATCATGAATGCTTGACGAGATTTACAAGTATTAGCATTAATTGAATAAGATGACTAATGTAATCATGTTAACAATATATAATCTGATTGGAACCTCCTTTGTGTGTGGTTTCCAATTCAATAATAAGAGTTTATATTATACTTGTTTGATATACCATTAGTGGAACCTCTAACCTCTAACCTTGACATTTGTTATTATTATTGTTTAATCCTTACATTAATTTTCCATCTGCAAGTTCTCATCATCTTCTTCTACTACTACTACTACTACTATTATTATTATTATTATTATTATTATTATTATTATTATTATTATTATTATTATTATTATTGTTATTGTTATTGTTGTTGTATTATTGTTATTTATAATTTGTATAATTAACTTCCCTGTGGTTCGACCCTGGTCTTGCCGGGTTATTTATTACTTCGACACTCCTACACTTGGGAGAAGACATCAACCTTTTAGTCGTGTCACCTATTTCTTCTTGGGCCCAACTCCACATTCATCATAAACCCATAGGTCTGTTAAATGTTGATGGTTATTATGATAAGTTGTTGTCTTTTCTTGATCATGCTGTGAAACAAGAATTTTTAACATCTTCTACACGATAAATCATAATCTCTGCTGCTAGTGCTGAATAATTGATTGACCAACTACAATCTTTCATTCCTGTAATTGATCCTTCCATGAGTCGTATAAATTGGTCAACTAAGGAAAGCCGTAAAAAGCTTAGATTGGATTTGAGCCTTCATTTGTGAATCTTTGTGTCTTTTGGTTTTATTATCTTGTTTTGTTGTTACTTATATTTGTTTCAGTGTATTTCAAGTTTGTTAGTGTTCGTTATTTCAGGTGATATCTTCTATACTCTATCTTTTTACCTTTAAACATTGAGGACAATGTCTTGTTTTAGTTGGGGGCAGAAGGTAGTAGCTTAAAAAAAAATTGTGTTCTCTATTTCATAAAGCATGTGCAAAATTATTGTTACTATGATGGCAAAGTAAGGAGAACTTTTATGACTCTTGAGACGCATCTTAGTAATCATTCATAACATGGTCTATCATAATACTTCTTAAAATATTTAGATTTACAAACTCTCGCAATATTATCACTTAATTATGCTCATATACTTATTTAACATGTATTCTTAAACCTTAATTTACACACACACACTTTAACATATGATTGTGGGTTACATATTGAATTATTACATTATTTATGTTCTTTTGTTAAAGGTAACAACTAAGGGAAAGGGATAGAATATAATTAAAAAAAGAAAAAAAAAAGAAAAAAATGATAATAATAAAAAAGTAGATAAGTTTGGTTTCGTAGTCTCCCTAACCTAAGCAATTAAGCCCGAACGGGTGTTTTAACACCTAATACCCTAAAGTCAACTGACTTGGGAGTTATTGGTCCAACGCTTATTACATGGGTTGAGGAAAAAAGCTTAAGGGAATCAAACATTACACTATTTATATATCAGTTTCTGTGACCCGAGTTACTAAGTTCGTAGGGGTATCTCAACACTTAATGCCCTAAGACTAACTAGTCTATGAGTCATTAGCCGAAAGCTCATTACATGGGTTAAAGATGTATGGTGTTTTAAATTATTTGTATATATATTTAAAAAAAAAGACAAAAAAGACAAAAATAATAATCCCAACCCAAAAAAGTTAACCTTAAACATTAGAACAAAAATTTTATTTTCTTCTAAGAAAAATCCTATAATTATGTGTTGATACATTGAGTACAAAAGAAAGGTTTATGAATATCTTGTTAAGAGGTACTGAGTAGGTATATAAATTTAATGAGAATTTGTTTATCTGGATAGATTAATGGAAGTTAAATGATGAATACCTTGCTTTATGGAATTTGTAAATTGTTTTTCTATTTTAACGCTTTCATTACTAGGGATTAGTAATAAGCTGGTTAGGGGGTGTGATTAGTACTTAAAAGTGCATTTTTATCAAGGTTTTATATCATCATTTTGCACTTGAAATATCAATAACTCCTTAACTAAAGCATGTTTTATAATAATATATCTAATAATATAAGAGACCTTTAATTTATGGTAAATATTCATTTTAAATGCAAGTCTATCACATAAATAAAAGGATTGATTGATGAATTTAAGAACTGAAATTGAAAGGATAAAGAGATGACCAAAATTAGAAAAGAGATGTCGCTGCAATCTAAATCAGAACACTGTTCGGTAATTGGGTCATATCTGGAGCTATAGATCTCAGATTTAGGTCTACTTTCTATGGATGGAAAGGTAAGACATACGCCTACAACTTTCATATGGAGCCCAAGATCTAAAAAGGTCATTTTGAAGTCCAAATTGTTGTAACAACAAAGAAGCCCGAATGTGTCCTCCAACCCGAGCACTATTCAGTATTTTGGCCCTATTTGGAGTTATAGAAGTGGAAATGAGCTGAAGTTTTTACATAAGAAATCTGAGACAATTTCCTACAACTTTCATGTTTTCAAGTGGCTCCAATTTTGACGTTATCAATGACGTTTTGGGCAAACAAGAGAAGATAAGGATTGTCACCAAGTCAAGAGTTGGGCACCCACTCATTAATTAGTCATCAAATCAATAGTTTTCAATTTTGGCCTATAAAAGGAGGCATTTACCATGCAATTAGGCATCTTGGTCTCCAGATCAAGATCATGCTTTTGCTTTCTCTCTTTGTATTTTTTGTAATGTTTATGCTTTGCTTTTATTGATATCAAGTTTATGCCTTTCATTTACTTAGTTAACTTTTATGTTATTTATGTTCTTATTTTGTTTATCTATTTTTCTTTCTTTCATTATGTTTAACTAAATTTATTATGTCAAGGTGAAAAAGTTATATTAATGGTGTAAGAATAAGTATAGTGTAAACTTAATATGGACTTTAATGTTTGATACTAACATGTTTTATATTTGTTATCTTGTTCACTCTCTAATACTTTGGTTGTTAAATGATTAATCTTGATTTATGTTGTATAACACTTGATACAACAAATGCTTGGCACTTTCATAGCCCATACTGTATGGTATAACCGATACCTGAGCTATAAAAGGAACTTGATTTGTTGTTAACATAAGTTATAATCATGAATGCTTGACGAGATTTACAAGTATTAGCATTAATTGAATAAGATGACTAATGTAATCATGTTAACAATCTATAATCTGATTGGAACCTCCTTTGTATGTGGTTTCCAATTGAATAATAAGAGTTTATACTATACTTATTTGACATACCATTAGTGGATCCTCTAACCTTGACATTGTTTGTTATCGTTGTTAAATCTTTACGTTAATATTCCATCTTAAAATTCTCATCATCTTCTTCTTCTTCTTCTTCTTATTATTATTATTATTATTATTGTTGTTGTTGTTGTTGTTGTTGTTGTTGTTGTTGTTGTTGTTATTACTATTATTATTGTTGTCGTTATTGTTATTGTATTGTTGTTGTATTATTGTTATTTATAATTTGTACAATTAACCTCTCCGTGGTTCAACCCCGGTCTTGTCGGGTTATTTATTACTTCAACACTCCTGCATTTGGGAGAAGACAACCTCTCTGTGGTTCAACTCCGGTCTTGTCGGGTTATTTATTACTTCAACACTCCTGCATTTAGGAGAAAACATCAATCTTTTAGTCGTGTCACATGACCTTATAGCCAATCCTACATCTAATGTTCTAGAGTCTAGTATTGTAGTTAGGCTCACCTAAATTTAAGTTATGTAAATTTACTATTATTATTAATATTATAAATAATATTTTTGGGTCAAATGTTGCAGCTAGACCCAAGGCTTTTAGGTATATTTTTGTAGAAATACCTTACACTCTTGGATCTTAACATTTTTTATATTTTTTATACAAGAAAAAAAATTAACCCGTGGCGTATGCTTTTTTTCCCTTTTTTTTTTCTTTTTAAGCCTTTTACGGTGAATAGCAAGGTGCAATCCACAATGAAAAAACTTATGCATTTAGTTCACTTTTTTTCCTATAGTTTCTTAATATTAAAGTTTTTCTATTTAATTATCATGCTTTTATGATACGGATCCCAAGTTTGATGATTTAACCCAGTTGATTCAGATTTTTTTCTTTTTCTTCATTAGTTTTTTCCTTCTTGTAGGTATTTTTCTCTTTACCTTTTTCTTTTTAATTAATCTTTTTTAAAATTTAGTTTATTAGTATTAAATTTTTTTTATATTTAGTTATCACACTTTCATGACACGTTAACCTAATTTGGCGAGTTAATCCAATTAATTCTGATTTTTTTCTTTTTTCTCATTAGTTTTTTTCTTTGTTTTTTCTTTTTAATTAATCTATTTAATTATCATACCTTTATGATACAACTTTGCAGTAAGACTTATATCCAATGTTATTAGGTCTGATATCGCAGTGAAACCCACTTAAACTTGGATCAAGAAAGTTTAATATTATTATTAATATTATAAATATTAATCTTAGATGTTACAGTTAAATTCAAGATTTTTGTGTATAATTTTATAAAAAAACTTAACATTTTTAAATTTTATTTTTTAAAATATTTTTTTAATGTAAAATAAAACTAATATTAAATTATTTCGAGTTAATTATTGATAAAAAAAAACTTGAATAATCAAAATAAAATAAATTCACCGGTGGAAGTACAAAATAAAATGCTAGCGTGTGAAAAGGGGCGCGGGGAGTACATCTTATAATATAATTGTAATAGTAATTATATTAAAAACCTTCAAACTCTGACTCCGCTAGGGTTTGCTACTGTGGTGAAAGGCATATTGGAGTGGCAACCAGTGCAACCACCTTACGAATCCCGCTCTGTCTCGTCGGGAAAAATCAGCCTCCGCCTTATAGGCGTCATCAAGGTTCATGGATCTCATCAGCTAACGATAACCTACACATTTCACATCCCGAGGATTAATTTGAGCTGATAACTATTTTTTTTTTAATGCGAGTGCAGATAAAAATCATCCCAACTTCAATCACTTTTACAGAAAAAACGACGTAAAGTCTTAAACCAACCCTCCCTGGCTGGTATCTCCTTCTCTCCCTGTTCGTTTCTTTTTCTTTCTTTTTTTGCTTTGATGATGGAGATTGATTCCCATTAGAGTAAAGCAAGTGGTGAAAAAAAGGGGGTGGGGGGTTGCTGTTTCTAGGTTTTGTTTATGCCTAAACCTTTAATTAGATTTTTAGACTGTCCAAACCTGAATTAAATCAAGCAACTGAACTTTTGATTATTTACTTTGTCTGTGGTAGAGGTTTTAAGGTTGCCAGACAAGTAAACAGGCATTGTTTGAGGTTTTTGTTATGTGAAAGATCAAGAAACGGAACTAACGAGAAGCCTTGCGTCATCTGGTGGAGAGCTTTGTTTCATCGATAACTCTGAAGTCATTTCCTGAAGGCCCACATCTTCAGTTTCGTTTAACTACAGAGAGGCAATATGTAAGTACATTTGGAAAATTCATGGTAATGAACATCTTATCTGCCTTTATGTATGTTCTTTTGATTTCGTTGTGTTTTGTTTAGGAGAAGATCTAGGACAAGTTTTTTCTGTGTTTTTTTTTTCAATTGAATTTTAGTAGCAATATAGGAAAATAGAAATAAGAAAAAAATTCAAGGATTCTATTTGCTACGTATACTTGTTACTTGTACAAAACATGTTCACTTACAGGTTCTTAGCTAATTGTAATTTTTACATGCCATTTAAAGGAGTGGTCTTGATTCGACAATTTTTTGGGAAAGTATCAAGTCTAGCAAGTTTACAATATGTCCTTAAGTAGCCATGAGCTTGCAAATGTTTACCTTTGATTTTTTTTTTTGCTGATTTTTTTTTTTGCATAAAACTTGTTGCTTGCATATGTAGTGTGGAAGGTGATAGCAACGCATTGATCATGCCTGCAAAGAAAAGTAATAAAAGGAAAGGCATGAATCAGGTATGTAGCGCAGGTGAAATAGCTCATTTGTTCTGCTATGCTCTATCTTTTAAGAGGTTGAATGCCTGGAATTTTTGTTGCACAGGCACAAGAAGTGGCCAAGAAAAATAAAAACCCACAGTTAAGTAAATCTCAGAAAAGAAAATTGAAGAAGCTGGAGGTGTGTGCTTGCATTTAGCTTCTAGTGTACTCCAGTTCATTCTTGTGTTTTATGTGGGAGTTGATTTGCCTTTTTGTTTTTTGCAGGAGGAGAATGAGAGAACACTGCTGTTATCAAAAAGCATAGAAACCCTGGAGTATGTTACCACTTTTACCTTTTGGATGATTGATTTATATTTTATGTTGCTTCTCTAGAAAGCATTAACAATGTTTGCAAACTACTCAATTATCTAACTTTCAGGAAATATAAGATCCCGGAGGATGCATTTTCTCTCCTGCAATCATCAAGAAATATAAGTCGGGTTTGTATCTTAGGATCGACTTAACTTTCTACATAAATGCAAAAGTCTGTTGGATGTTAGTTTGCTCATTGGCTTACCTTCATGTAGGTTGAAACTGTTAAAGAAAAACGTAGGATGGCAGTACAATTTTCCAAGGCTGGTTTAAGTCCCCAGGGTGACCAGCCTTTCAAGAGGAATCATGAAACTGCTTTTGAGATTGAAGCTGGGTTGGATGAGATCCAATCAAAGAAGGATATGAATGAGAAAGGCCATTTACAACCAATGGTAATAGGAAGAGAAGTTCAAAACCATGCATCTTTTTCACTGGTGTATCACGATCCAGTTAGCGGTAATGAGCTTGGCTTAAATGGCAGATCTGTTTCTGCATTCTCTGCTGAAGAAGTGCCCATTGAGGATAATTGTACACCTACACTGGAAGTTCCTAAAAAATATTCAGAGACTTCGAGTGATCGTGATGCTAGAAAAACTTCCAGTTTAATGGTATGTTACCGGCTCAGATTACAAGTCATGATACATAATCTTCTTTTGCGCTATATATGTCATATACTGTTTATAACTCAGATTATATGAGACTAGAATTCTGTTTGGATATTTATTCTTACTTTTTGACAAGGCTGCCAAAAGAAGTTGAATTGACCAACTGCTGACTTACAACTTGCAACTTATGCATTATGTATTGTACATGGTTAGCATGGAAGATTGAAGAGGCAATTGATGTAACTTAGTATATTATTAACTATTTTTGACTCAATACCATATCTTGTATTATATGTGAGTGAGAATGGTGAAATTACATGTGCATGTTGGTATATTGTGGTAACTGCTCTACTGTTGACTAACTGGAGAGTGGGGCATTTGCATGGAGCAGGGTAAATTAGATGAGAACTCAACTGTAGATGTAGGAAAGGCTAGCAATTTCCCAGATTTTCCATTGCCAAGACCTCCTACTACCCCAACAGTGGTGCATGTATCAAGGCCAGATGAGGTGGAGAAGAAACGGAAGGATCTTCCAATTATTATGATGGAACAGGAGATAATGGAAGCTATAAATGAACATTCCACTGTTATTATCTGTGGAGAAACTGGGTGTGGTAAAACCACTCAAGTTCCTCAGGTGGGTTTCTTCTAGGCATTAGATTTGTTAGCTACTGCCAACTCAAACAATTCGGCTCAAGAACCATCTAATTTTGGTTCTTCGGTGTAATCTTTCAGTTTCTTTATGAAGCAGGTTATGGTTCAAACCATTCTGTTGTTAGAAATGGTGTTATTGGTGTTACTCAACCACGACGCATTGCTGTCCTTGCCACTGCTAGACGGGTTGCATTTGAACTTGGTCTTCATCTTGGTAAAGAGGTTGGATTCCAAGTTAGGCATGACAAGAGAATCGGAGACAATTGTTCAATCAAGTTTATGACTGATGGAATATTACTGCGAGAAGTTCAGGTTTGGATTCAGCTGATTTTACATGCATCTTATTTGTGGGTGTTTTGAAGAATGGTACATCAATGATTATATGTGAAAAGTTTTAGTATGTGGTTTTTCAACTGTCAGATGATTTTTACAATTCTTATATTTGATCTTCCTATAGAGTTTTTTCTTTTTTTGTGGGTGCTTCATAGGTGTTTCTTCATGTCAGATTCTTGCTTGGTTGCCTGAATCTACATTTTTGAATTGTGAATTTGAATCTATTGGTACTGACCCCAAAAAGGCAATCGAAAAGAATAAGCCAAAGGCACACTTGTTATTGAACGACCACTAATTTTGCTTGTGTTGTCTTTATAGCTGACCCATTTGTCAAACTTTTTAGTTCTGTCCATAGAATTATATGTTCTGAATGTTGTTTGTGGAAATTATGTTTTCTTGGAATGTACTACCATTGAGGATCCAAAATTCAAATTTTTTTCGTGTTATTTTCTGAAACTTGTTCCTGGAAATTTAAAGTCCTATTAGTTATATCTCCTGCGGGATCCTTTCTGGTATTGTTTACTATGGCATGTATACGGAGCTAGCTCTGCTGGTGGCACCCATTAAAAAAGATATTTTGTCTGGAATTAATGGATTTTTACGCTCATGTTAACTCTTCTTCTGCTGTTCAATAAAATCTTTTATGGTGCAGACTGATATGGACCCATGTAAAAAAGATAGTCTGGAGAAATGGATTAGTATGCTCATGTTAACTCTTCTTCTGCTGTTCAATAATTTTTTTATGTTGCAGACTGATATTTTATTGAAGCGTTACTCTGTGATAATTCTGGATGAGGCTCATGAGAGAAGTGTGAATACAGACATTCTTATTGGAATGCTCTCTCGTGTAATTCAACTCCGCCAGGTAATTTTGATACACTTTCCCACTTTCAGCTGTAAAACATTGTTTATAGATCTTCTTCCTTCTCACCTATCTTTAACATATACAACAATCCTTTGCATATGGCAGAAGAAATATGAGCAGCAGCAAAAAATGGTGCTTTCTGGTCAAAGTCTAAGTCCTGAAAATATGATATTTCCACTAAAACTTGTTCTAATGAGTGCCACCTTGCGAGTGGAGGACTTCATTTCTGAAAGAAGGTTATTTCATGATCCTCCTCCAGTTATAAACGTTCCTACCAGGCAATTTGAAGTGACAGTGCATTTCTCGAAGAGAACTGAAACTGTGGATTATATTGGCCAGGCCTATAAGAAAGTCATGTCAATCCACAAGAGGCTGCCACAAGGAGGCATACTTGTCTTTGTCACAGGACAGAGAGAAGTAGAGTACTTGTGTCAGAAGTTACGCAAAGCTTCAACAGAGTTGATTGCTAATACTGCTAAAGGGCGTGTAGGGGATAAGGTCCCAGCAATGTCTGAAATGGTTTGCATTGAAGGTGTTAACATGAAGGATATTGATGAGGCATTTGAGTTTCAGGGTAATTCGATTGACCAGCAAACTGAGAGGTTTGGCTCTCATGATGAAGATGTGCCAGATTCTGCTGAGGATGAATCGGATGTCTCTTATGATTCAGGATCAGAGAGTGAAGTAGAAATTGTTGGTGATGAGGTGGATATAGAGGATTCAAAAACATCTGAAAATGATGTTGTGGGTGTTCTGCGAGAGAAAAGTAGCCTTGCTGCATTGAAGTCTGCTTTTGAAGCTTTGGCTGGAGATAATGCATCAGAATGTAAATCAGAGGGAAAACAAATTCCTTCTATGCCAGAAGAGTGCCCAGAACAATACAAAAATAGCATGGAGAAGAAAACGGTAGGAGATAAGGGTCTTTTTACTAGTGCTCTGCGTGTTATGCCTCTTTATGCCATGCTTCCTGCAGTGGCACAGCTCCATGTATTTGATGAGGTCAAGGAAGGGGAGCGGCTTGTTGTTGTTGCCACTAATGTTGCTGAAACTTCTTTAACCATCCCAGGGATAAAATATGTGGTTGATACTGGAAGAGAAAAGGTGAAGACCTACAACTCATCAAATGGCATGGAAGCATATGAAGTACAATGGATAAGTAAGGCTTCAGCTGATCAGCGCAAAGGAAGAGCAGGAAGAACAGGGCCTGGCCACTGTTACCGTCTTTATTCATCTGCTGTCTATAATAACATACTTCCTGACTTCTCTTGTGCTGAAATATCTAAAGTACCTGTTGATAGCATTGTTCTTGTCCTGAAATCCATGCATATCGACAAGGTGTGTTTTCTTCTATGTTATGGTTCTTTTATTACCTGCAAAATCTTTTCCTTTCTTTTTTCCTGTTTAATGCAGCAGACTTTACAATGGCATTTTTCATGCACGAAGGATTTAAACTTACATAATAGAAGATCATATAGGATTTTTTATATCAATACTATAACCAATTAGCTTTTCATGTTTTATGTTTGTGGTGGGGGTGAGGTTTGTTCTTATCATATGCTGTTTTCCAAGAATCCAAAAATCTAATGAGGCACATTAAATTATCTGAATGGGGTTGGATATGCTTATATGGAGTAAGTATCTTGTAGTTGACTTGTCCCCGGAATGCATTTGCTGGCTGGCCATCCAGTTGCTAGTTGTTTTGCTGAGTTTGCTTGTATGCTGCCTGCTACATGATTTTTGAAGTTATAATATTAGATACCAGTGGTTTAACTGGTCTAGAGGAATTTCTTCTAACCAATTCTTTTACTTAGTCTCTCTGCTTTGTTTTGTATTCCAGGTAGAAAAGTTCCCATTTCCAACTCCTCCAGAGGCTGCTGCCTTAGTAGAAGCAGAACGTTGCTTGAAGACCTTGGAAGCTCTTGATAATACAGGAAGGCTGACATCCCTAGGGAAGGCCATGGCTTGCTATCCCATGAGTCCTCGTCACTCTCGAATGCTTCTTACAGCTATCCAAATTACGAGGAAAATGAAGGATCATGATACAGCAAATCTGGTTCTAGGATATGCAGTTGCAACAGCTGCAGCATTGAGCTTTTCCAATACTTTTCTTAAGCATTTTGAAGGAAGTCATACTGACAGCAATGGCTCAGAACAGGATGGAAGATCTAGTAGCCTAGGAAGCAATAAAATTTTAGACAAGCAAGAAAAAATAAAGAAAAAGAAACTCAGAGAAACAGCTAAATTATCCCGTGCTCGATTTTCCAATTCTACTAGTGATACATTGACTGTAGCTTATGCCTTGCATTGTTTTGAACTTTCTACAAGCCCGGTGGAATTCTGCCATGAAAATGCCTTGCACCTTAAAACCATGGAAGAAATGTCAAAGCTTAGAAGGCAGCTTCTTCAACTGGTCTTTAATCATCATGTTCACGAGCTAGAGCAGGGTTTCTCTTGGATCCATGGGACCGTGGAGGATGTAGAACAAGCTTGGAGGGTTTTGTCCAGTAAGAGATCTACTTTATTGAATGTGGAAGATATCTTAGGCCAAGCTATCTGTGCTGGCTGGGTTGATAGGGTTGCAAAACGCATCAGAGGAAACTCAGGCTCCTTGGAAGGAGACGGAAAAACAAGTGCTGTTCGGTATCAAGCCTGCATGGTTAAGGAAACAGTATTCCTTCATCGGCGGTCCTCTCTTTCTAATTCAGCACCTGAGTTTTTGGTGTACAGTGAATTGCTTCATACAAAGCGGCCTTACATGCATGGGGCCACAAGCATTAAACCAGACTGGCTTGCCAAGTATGGTGGGTCTTTGTGCAGTTTTTCAACTGTAGAAGACCGGAAACCTGAATATGATCCCCAAACTGACCAATTATATCGTTGGGTCATTCCAACCTTTGGGCCACATCTATGGCGACTTCCAGCACAAAGTATGCCAATTAGCAGTGATGAGGATCGACTCAAGGTATGTGCAAAGTTTCCAGAACTAATCCACTCATTGAAGCAGATAAAGCGGGGAGTCAAGGATCAAAGGTTGAAAGGTTAGATAAAATAAAAAATGTGCCAGTTGCTTTAGCTTTCTCAGAATGTGACTATAATCGCATGAGATTGGTTTTATTCCTTTTTGATTGTACATGAATGAAGAGAAGATCTAAATTTATACATTTTTTTAGGAAGGAAAAATGATTTGTTGGTCAGGATCGTCTGTGAAATATCGCTGCTCCTGTTGTCATTACTTTTTATTCGTAACAATCACACGGCAGAGCTGTGAATTGCTAGCTGCCGCCATCAGCCAAATTTCGATGTCTGTCTGTCTTTAAAGCAAGTAATGAAAGAATAGTGATTCCTGCTAATTGGTTCCATTGTCAGTGTTTTTAGCTAGGCAACGATGGTAGCTGTGGTAACAATGGGGTTACTACACTCTGTTGGATATTTCTTCTCGCTGCTCATACCGTGTCTATAATACTCTCATAGCACACATGTATATTGCTGTAAGTGGAGAAATCAGGAAGTTGATACGATGCTTGTATTTATTCGCACGTAGTAGTTGAGGGCAGGGGACCGCTGCTGCATCGGCCGGATGCAATGTATGCCTAATCTTTTCTTTATATTGAGGATGGAGATGGACACTCGGTTTATTGAATGCGGTCCCTCTGGATTTTCTCTAATGGGATGTCTTAAAATAGCAAAAAGATGAATTTCCTGTGCACTTGCTGTCTAAAGTAACATACCTTTCTACTACACAGTACCTTGCATCTGTTGGAAAGCAAAATGGATGTCCGAAGTCTGAAGAAAGATTCACGAATGTGTTGAAAATTCATTTGATTTTCCCTTCTTTACGGCAATTGGACTGGAGAAGGATTTGTATCCATAATAGGCATTAGTGGCACTTGCCTTAGAAAGCTAATTGCGGACAAGGGTACAAGAGGAACTTCCTTTTCAAGCAAGTTTAACGGACGTGGCAATGTTAAAGATGAAAAATCAAGAATATATATGAATGCAGGGCCCCATTTTTGGAAAGAAAACCTCTCCATCCCTACAAGGAATGTCAGCTGCCAGATCTCGACCCAATTCTATGAATCTACTAAGATGGAGTGGTGGTCGGTATCTTATCACAATTTTGTCGCCCCTTGAGAATGACCATAAGCTCAGCCTATTGTGTTTTTTATTGTTTTTTAAAGTTTTTTTTTTAATACAATAAAATAATAATTTTTTAAAAAATATTTTTAATTTCCTCTCATTAAAATAATTTAAAAATAGTAAAAAAAATATTAATTTAAAATCAAAAAATAAAAAATTAATTTCCTCTCGTCAAAATAATTTAATAGTACTAAAAAAAATTAATTTAAAATAAAAAATAAATAAAAATTTAATTTTTTTTAAAATATAAAAATAAACAGGTTTTAAAGTTAATAAAAATAATTTAATTCTACTAATTAATTAATTTAGTTTTTTTTGTTAAACTAATATTATGACTTCAAAATATCTCAACTCAGTATGAGAACTACACGAGGATTTTATTATACAAAAATCTTATTTGAATTTTTTAGTTTTGAGATTAATTATATCTTCTAATTAATATGTTTTTATTTTATTTTTACTTTTTGAATAGTATGTGGATAAAAATTTAACTTTAAATGACAATTTACGATAATAATTAGTGATCCCAACCATGGAGTGTTCTATATAAATATTATGGATTCAACAAATCAATTATTTTATATAAATTATCTAACGATAAGTTTTGTATAAATCTTTTTCTACAAAAGATGAGAGATATTCAATGCATGGTTTCATGCCAATTTTTAATTTTTTATATCTTTAACCTAAAAACATGTATATTAGTAGATGATGGTATATAACGTGGATGATCCAGATTGTGAGATGATAAACGGGTTAATTGCAAATTTAGCCCTACCTGGGAAACATAATTAATTGAATCCCCTTCCATCTAGTTTAATGCATATTGTTCCTTTATTTCACTTTTGTTTATAAACGAGAACCCATCCATTATAAACACAACTAAAATGCTAACAGTTACCTTCACAAGAGATTATATATATTATTTTTAATCATTTAATTACAAGTTTATACTATCTTAACTCATTGGTTAACCCGTGCAAGTAACTTGCATCCCGAGTTCAACACTTGGAGGTACCATATTTTTTCTCAATTAACAAGAAAGTTATGGTTGTTTTATATAATTATATGGTTTTTTTAAAATAATTTTTTATATTAAAATATATATTAATAATATTTTTTATATTTTAAAAATTATTTTTAATATCAACACATTAAAATAATTTAAAATATATTAAATTTTAATAAAAATATTTTTTTAAATTTTTTAGAAATGTGATTTACACCACGTTTTTTTCAAGTTTGTGCTTTTTTTCTTGTTAATTTAAGGTGAGGAAAATCACTTTTTTTTTTAGTTATTGTGTTTTGGAGAATTTTTTTATTTTTATTATTTAAAGTGAGTTTTTTATTTAATTTCATTTTTTTATATTGAATTGATGATAAATTAGTTTTTATATTTTTTTCATATAATAAATAAAAAATTAAGTTTATCGAAGAGAGTTCATTCTTTTAGTCATAAGTTTGACTAATTAATTAAATATTAATTAAAAAATCAGGTTAGGATTAATTTTATTTTTTTTAATTTAATTCCTTCTCCACACAAAAAGTAAAATAAAAGAAAATTAAAACTCACTCCTCCTGAGGTGTAATCCTTTATTTTTCGAACCAAATAAAGCGTCAACCTTTTCTCCTGAAAATTTAGCTTTATCTTGTTGATGCCTCTGCCTCATTCGTGAGCCGCCAGAATGGGCAACAAAACATCTTTCACTATCTCCGCTTGAGCGCGTGGGTGAGTGCTTTCACTCTCACTTTCCCACTTTCCATACAGGGAACATTCACGGTACCTGATCGAAATATATCTATTCTCCCAGCCTGGAAGGGCCCGCACCCACACTTGCGAATTCAAACGTGTGGGGGTGATTATTATTTAAAATATTTTTTTTATTTAAAAATATTTTAAAATAATATTTTCTATTTTAAAAAATTATTTTTAATATTAATGAATTAAAATGAACTCAAAAATTTAAAAATATTAATTTAAATAAAAAATAAAATAATTTTTTTAATATTTTCTAAAATAATTTTAAATATAAAAATAAATTATAATAATAGCTAAAATTATTGAGTGTTTCATTATATAAGGTTACAGTGAAAAGTTGAAAATGTTTTTTTAACTTTGTTTTGTAAGTTGTTTTTTATTTTTTTATTTTTAAGTTTTTTTTTGTTTTTTTATGAATGTTTTTTTGTTTAATGTTTTTTGTTAATGTTAAATTTTTTCTATTTAATTATTAAATTTTCATGATATAGGTTTCGGTTTGAGAGGTTAATTTAGATTTTTTTAACTAATTTTTTCATGTGCAATTCATAATGAAACGCTTAGTTGTATTTTTTTTTGGCCTTTTGTTTTGTTTTTTTAATGAATATTTTTTTGTTTATTTTTTTTGTTAATATTATTTTTTTTTCTATTTAGTTATCAAACTTTCATTATTCGAGTTCTGGATTTGATGGGTTAACCTGGATTTTTTTCTTATTTTTCTTTTTAATTAATTTTTTCGTTTGATTTAGTTTGTTAATGTTAATTTTTTTCTATTTAGTTATCAAACTTTCATAATATAAATTCTGGATTTGATGAGTTAACCCAATTAATTTTGGGTTAACCTGTAATTTTTTTTTCTTATTCAATTATCAAAGTTTCATGACATGAATTCCAGATTTGATGAGTTAACATGATTCGAAGGATTAACCTAGTTAATTCAGATTTTTTTTACTTTTTCTTCATTTAGGCTTTTCTTTCTTTGTTTGTTTTTATAAATTTATTTTTTTTTATATTTGTTTTTTTGCCTTTTCCTTTTTTTTTAAAAAAAAATATTTTGTTAATATTAACTTTATTTCTATTCAGTTATCAAACTTTTATGATACAACTTTCAAGTTTGATAGATTAACTTAGTTTGACGGGTTAACTCAATTAATTTAATTTTTTTTCTTTTCTTCATTAGTTTTTTTCTTTCTATAGTTTTTTTCTTTTTAATTAATCTTTTTTTGTTCATTTTAGTTTATTAATGTTAATTTATTTTTTTTTATTTAGTTATCACACTCTTATGATACGAATCCTAGGTTTGACAGGTTAACCTGATTTGGTGGACTAACTCAGTTGATTCAATAATTTCATCTTTAAAAATTGTAATTGACTATAATTAAAAGATATCAATATTTTTTCTTTTAATTTCATGACACGAATTCTATGTTCGACTAGTTAAATTAGTTGATTTATATATTTTTTTTTAAAGTAGTTTTTTCTTTCAATTTCATCTTTTAATATCGATTTGATTAAAAATTATATTTTATAATTTATTTTATTTACTAGTCATTAAATTATTATGATTTCATGAGGGGATTTTACTATACTCCTCCTTACAAAGCACTATTTATCGAATCAATGCTTTGTTTTATTGTTTTTTTTTAATTAATCTTAATTTTATTTTATAATATTAATTTTTTTTTTAATTATCATACTTTTATAATAAGACCTTATAATCAGACTTATATTAAATGTACTGCATTTAATGTTGTAACCAAACTCATTTAAACTTAAATCATACCAGTTTAATATTATTATTAATATTATAAATATAATTTTTGGATAAGATGTAACAAATATACCAAATAATTTTAGATATAATTTTATAAAAAAAATGTAATAATCTTAAATTTTAATTTTTTTAATATTTTTTATATAAAAAATTAACCCACATGGGTTACGTTTCTAGTATAGACTAAAACTGCTGAAATTGATGTCTTAACAACCAATCCTGGAAGACGACCGGAACTTTTTTCTATTCAATTCAAAACTCAATTAACTTAATAATTTTTAAAAATATTTATTTTTTATATTAAAATTATTTTTTAAATATTTTTTTTATAATTTTAATATACTACTATTAAAAATAATTTTTAAAATAAAAAATATTATTTAAAAAACTTTAAAAAATAATTATTATCAATTTTTTTTTAAACCCACTGAAAGATGTTGATTTTTCTTAAAAATCCCTTTTTAAAAGACCTCTTCAATTCCTTTTAATTAACACTGATTGGTACGTCCTTCTGATGACCTCGTTCTAGTTTCGCCCCGGATTGGAGAGATCCATAGGAAGGATTCTCACGTGCCACGGTGTCTTTGAGTTGGCGCTTTTTGTCTCCAATCTCCATGACGGTTTTAGGCGGCCGCTGCTGCTGCTTTACCTCCACTTTATTCTCTCTCTGCTCTAGAATTGGAGAAGGCTCCTCCCTTCTTTTCTCTCCACACACCAGCACCACCGCCACCAGCACCGCCGCCGCGACTCCTCCTCCTCCTTTCGACGTCTCATAAAAAAAATGCGAGAGCGATCTTCCACTTTCACATTATGAAACTAAAAGGACGGCTTCGATCAAACCTCTACTGTAACTAACTGCAAGTTCCTGGCCATCCGTTTCTTCTTCCTCACGTCTGGTGAGCATTGGTGATTATTTTATTTTATATTTTTCTTTTGGATGGTTTAATCTTCTTGCCTTTATGTGTAACCATCTAGCATGCTCATCAATAATAATTGAAAAAAAACCATGACTAGCTTTGATAATACGCATCTTTTGATTTTTATACTCCTTTACTTTCCTCGAACAAAAATAGAAAAAGAGCCTAGTCGAAGTTCAAAAGGTGTTGGTTGCTTCTCTGCTCATTTGCAGTAAGAAGATGGATTTTTACTTTTTTTTTCATGCCAACAATTGGGATTTGAATTCACTGCAGGACGGGTGAAGGCTCTTAAGGAAGAAATGGCCTCTAATCTGTCCAAATCACCAAATTAATGCCTTGCATCCTATATGCAATTAGTGCTGCTGCTAAACACTGTTTAGTTGATTGATGAAACGGACTGCAAATAATTTATGGGATAAAATCTGGGGGGCCACAACAGTTAAGTTTGACCTTAATGTGATTGGATTGGTGATTTTCTATTAGTTACAAAAAGAAAGATCTAAATTTATTTTATCTGAGAAGATGTGTCACCGTCTTGATTTAACTGGATTAGTATTTTCTTGCCCATACATATTTTGTAATGATTTAAGTGGCTTGGTTCTTGCTAATTTGGGCAACATCATTTTTCGGAGCAAAGAAGATGGGCTCATTTTGCTGTGTTAAATAGCCTGTACTAGGAGATGGTTTTATTATCGTGATGTTTTCTGTTTCTTTATTTTTTAGATTTACCTCGGTATTGATCGGAAGGATGGAGTCCTGTGACTGTATCGATATGCAATGGCCACATGAAGAACTTCTTGTTAGATATCAGTACATATCGGATGTTTTAATTGCCTTCGCATACTTCTCCATTCCCATCGAGCTTATATACTTTGTGCAAAAATCAGCATTCTTTCCGTACCGATGGGTGCTTATGCAGTTTGGTGCCTTCATTGTTCTTTGTGGAGCGACCCACTTTATAAATCTGTGGACGTTCTCGATGCATTCAAAAGCTGTTGCTGTGGTGATGACTGTTGCAAAAATTGCTTGTGCTATTGTATCATGTGCAACTGCTTTGATGCTTGTCCACATTATTCCTGATCTACTGAGTGTTAAAACCCGGGAATTATTTCTCAAGAACAAGGCTGAAGAACTTGATAGGGAGATGGGCCTTATTCTCACACAGGAAGAAACTGGAAGGCATGTTAGAATGCTGACTCATGAAATTAGAAGCACACTTGACAGACATACTATATTGAAAACCACTCTTGTTGAGCTGGGTAGGACCTTAGGCCTCGAGGAATGTGCGTTGTGGATGCCTTCAAGAACTGGTTTGAATCTGCAACTCTCTCACACCCTGAACTACCAAATACAAGTGGGATCTTCTGTACCTATAAACCTTCCTATAGTCAACGAAGTCTTCAGCAGTGCTCATGCAGTGCGTATACCATATAACTGCCCACTGGCTAGGATCAGGCCCCTTTTTGGTAGGTACCTGCCACCCGAGGTTGTTGCTGTTCGTGTACCTCTTCTACATCTGTCAAATTTCCAAATTAATGATTGGCCTGAACTCTCTGCAAAAAGCTATGCTGTCATGGTTTTGATTCTACCAACAGAAAGTGCTAGAAAGTGGCGAGAACATGAATTGGAACTTGTTGAAGTTGTTGCAGACCAGGTATATTTATGATTTAATTGCTCTCTTCCTGCTTCTGTGTCGTAGAAATGTTGGAATGTTCTTATTTCGTTGTTCCAATACTCATGCTGTATTTATTTTATAGTTTTTCTATTTCATGCATCTTGTTTGCATATGAGTTTATGAAAATGATGAAATAGCATGACCAGTGAAAAAGCTAGCATATAAAAATTCACATGGAGGCTTATCTATTATACACAAGGTATTGAAAATTTGCCTAGGCATGGGGTGTCTCATTGCTTAGTTTAATGTTTTGGTTTTGGCATTTTATCTTGGAATGTGTAGTTCAGTCGTGCTTCTTTGGTGTATATGTCCAATGAATAAGCTGCCTTCATTACTGCATATATATATATATGAATGATTGAATTTTATAGATAAAAATTCTGCACATATTCATTCATAAATGCGTTATATGCTGCAATAAAATTTTTTTAAAAAACCTAGTGTTGGGACTTCAGATTCTCTCATCTGCGCCTGCTACCTATCTGCTGTAATATGCTGTTATGTTGACCTTTGTTGTCAAGGGGCATTTGCCTTGGCACTCCAGGCAAGGTGAGGCCCCAAACACCTTTATAAGCCTCAGGTGTTGGATTTCAATGAGGTGCTGCCTAGGTGAGCGCCTTGTGAGTGGGTGCAAGGTGCTAAGGCTAGTGCTTGCATGAAGTTCTTCCTTTTCTGTTGGATTTTTCTTTTAATTTACCACAAGAAACAACTTAGGGGTATTTCTGTAAAAAACAAAGATTAGGGTAAAGAAATTAAAAAAAATCATGAAAGAGGGAGACAAACAGACAATGAAGGACACTTAGAAGGGAAACACTAACCACACTCTCTTGTTTCAATAGTGGTAGTGAAAGAACAACACATCTTTATAGTTAATACTTTAATTTTTCTAAACAAGTGCAATATAGTTTGAGAGATGAGGATTTCAATTGTATTTATGAAATGGAGGATATGGAGGATTCAAGTGAGGGAGAGGAAAGCATGGATGGAGATTTTTTGAAGAGTAATGAATAATGATGATGATACTTATTTTTTTTTAATCTACTTGGTTACTTATTACTTTAAATTATCTTATTTTGTTTTAAGGGTGAAAAATATAACTTTATATGACCATGTTATGGTATGTTATATTTTCCTTTGATTTTCTAATGATCTAATCTTAATTGGGAAGATAAATATTTTAGATTTATATAATATAATATAATATATATTTTTTAATTTATAACATATCGCCTTGGTTCATTCAGGCTAGCGGCTAGCGCCTCAGGCATTTTACAGGCTTGGCACCTTTTAGTGCCTTTTGCCTCTGACAACACTGATGCTGACCACTATCAGAATGATCAACATCACAATTGTCTGTTTTCGTAGTCATGTTTGATATTAGGCATTGCCTCATTATACCTTACATATGGTTCCTTGCATCAGATGTTCATAAGCAATACAATTTATGTGCCATAGTTTGAAACTTAAACTACTACTCTAAGCATGTTGTTCAGTGTTGAAATCCTTTTTGACATTCATCAGGTAGCAGTTGCTCTTTCGCATGCTGCTATTCTTGAAGAGTCTATGCGGGCACGTGATCAGCTCATGGAGCAGAATGTTGCTTTAAAATCAGCTCGTCGAGAAGCAGAAATGGCCATACATGCTCGGAATGATTTCCTTGCTGTCATGAACCATGAGATGAGGACACCAATGCATGCAATTATTGCATTGTCTTCACTTCTTTTAGAGACTGGACTAACTACTGAACAAAGAGCAATGATTGAGACAGTATTGAAGAGTAGTAACCTCTTGGCAGTACTTACTAATGACGTGCTAGATCTTTCAAGACTTGAAGATGGAAGCTTAGACTTAGACCTTAAGACATTTAATCTTCATGAGCAATTCAGAGAGGTGACTACCCTAATTTTCTACTTTCATCATGCACTAATGGAATTCAATACAAGTTGGCACTGTGGCACTTCCATAGAGGCATTGTGGTAACACTATTTGTTTTTTTTTCTTCTGTAAATGCAGGTTGTTGGTTTGATAAAGCCCATTGCATCTGTTAAAAAGTTATCTATGACTTTAAGTATGGCCCCAGATTTGCCTGCATGTGCAGTTGGTGATGAGAAACGGCTGACACAAACTATTCTGAATGTTGTGGGCAATGCTGTCAAGTTCACAAAGGAGGGTTATGTGTCTATTGTAGTTTCTGTTGCAAAACCAGATTCTTTGAGAGACTGGCGGCCTCCTGAATTCTACCCGATGACGAGTGATGGCCACTTCTATCTACGTGTGCAGGTTGTTGACCAGTACATTTAGGTTTTGCTCAAATAATTATAGAACAGTGTTCCATTGGTGTTAATAATAGATAGCTAACCCTTTTAAGGTTAAAGGCAGCATCTCTTGGTATCTAATAGACATGCAGTTTTGGCAGTTCAGGACAACTTTTTGGATTCTAGTATTTTGGATTGCTATACTGTCTAACATGATTAGCTTGTACAAAATCTCACGGCCATCATCCATTCCTAAATTGGATATTAATCAATGCAGCATTTTGTGCTTGCATCATCCTTGTAGGTTATTTGGAATATGATCTGCTATGTTGTTAACCTTATCATGTTGGTTGTGACAGGTTAAGGATTCTGGCTGTGGAGTTCTCCCACAAGATGTCCCACACCTTTTTACTAAATTTGCTCAGCCACATAGTGGATCTAGTCGAAGTAATGGTGGTGCAGGACTTGGGCTTGCCATCTGCAAACGGTAGAGCTAAAAACTTTCCATTACATTGCATTGCAAAGTTTCTAGAAATTGTGAGATCATTCCTTTCGAGCACTGTCCCATCATCTAGCAAATTAATGGCAAAAATTGTTACTGTTAGATCTAACTTGGAAGCTACCATATAAATCTCTGCTTTCTTATTTGTTTTCTTGTTCTATGGTTTCTTTATTTGCTCTCCTTTTCTTAAACTATGGGAATCAGATTTGTAACTCTCATGAAGGGCCATATATGGATAGAAAGTGAAGGCCTTGACAAAGGTACAGTGACTACTTTCATTGTCAAACTTGGACTCTGCAACAATCCAGATGATCCATCTGTACACCAAGCTGCATCAAGAGGGCGAGCAAATCATGGAAGTGGAGATCTCATTGGACACAAGCCTCTGTTCAGAGATTTTGATGGGGTTGCTTCTTCCAATCCACGTTATCAAAGAAGTCTGTAGATACCTATAGAAGCGGATAGGTATTAAGAAACAAAGCTGATTGGCAATATGTAAATGTTCTTTGTGATATGGTTTGGGGGCTAATAGCAAATGAAGGTATTGATGAGTAACCTGGGAGGCCTGAATGTGATAATATCAGGCTAATATGCAACCAACGAAAAGGGCGCTGGTTATATATTAGTACATCCTCCAAATCACTCCATAGTTAGTTGTATTTGGCTGTGATTTCTGACAATAAAAAAGTTTTTGAGGTCATATGTCATTGATTCATGGTTTATGCAGTAGCTTGCTGGAGGAAATGACCCGACCGCCCATGTGCTGGCATTGCATTTTGTCATAGCTTTTGTAGATATGTTGTGTTACGTTATTCTGCTTCTCGATTCCCCGTGGAATTTCAGGGGCATGGGACTGCAGGTGGCTGCTGGAGATGGTAGAAGGGATCCATTTGGGAGTTTTGAATACCATCGAAAAGACAAGGAATTTCCTACCCCTGGCGTGTCTAATGCCATTTGGCCATCAGCCTTGTAGTTGAATTGAATCCCTCTCAGCTGCCTTGCAAGAATCCGAAAGGAGTGATTGCAATTGTTGGTCCTAAAGGATGGCATTCACGAAAAGAGTGAAAAAAGGTGGCTCTGTGGTGGATAGCATTTGTGAAGGAGGTGGTCTACCAAGCCACTTGGAGTTACAAGGGAAGGAGTTTAGTATGGCCTGCTCATCTCGACGGATGGAGGACACCCAGAGTCAATTCTTTACTGGTGACGTGGTCTCAGACAAATTGAGCTTATGATACATTAGTTGGGCAGATGAGCTTTAATCTGCTCGTCACTGGTTAGCACAACTTTTTGTTGGTAGAATATACCCTTGGATATATAATAAATAAATATCATATGAAAATGACCCCTGAAAATAGAAATGGTATACTTTATCCCTTCAAGAAACCAGAGTCTGGATTCATCTCTGCCTCCCTTTTTTCCCTTGTCATCAAAGATGCTGCTCCATATTCTATTTATTCAATCATACGAGAACAAATGTCTCTCATAACTTCAAATATTCAGAGATGAGGCTTAATCTTTATTGATACAAAATAGTCTAATAATATCTTTTAATTGAAAAATAAAATAAAATCAACAATGATGAGATAGAGTGCCATTCTTTCACATGTATAAAAGGGTAATATTAGTAAATCTCATTTATAATCAAGGGCTTTGAGAAAACTACTGCGAACATAGACACGTTGTGGATTCAAATGGTGCCTACAATTTCTTATTATTATTTTTTTTAATCTTTGATCATTTTTTTCTTCAATTACTAATTTTATTTTGACATTAAATCCAAATCTTTTCATTTGATTGATTTGAATTATATTATACATCTAAATATCATATTATATATCTTTTTATCAAAGATGCATGTCCTATTACAATCATAAATAAAACCTGTATTTGAGAACTAGCAAATAATACTCCAATTAAATCTAAATATTTTTTTTTGAGAAACCTTAAAATTTCTTATAAAGACCAAGCAATAAAAATCAATCCTTATAAACTCTCAAATGAAGATGGTATCATGACTATCGAACACATTATACAATTAAATAACTAAACTAACACAAACCTCATCACCATAGAAAAATAACTAACTATAATAAAAAAATATATTCAAAAGACTTACTTTTTTCTGTTGAAACTAAAAAACCTATTGAAAAAACTTATTTTTTCAAATTATACCAAGCAACTAAACCTAGCCAAACTCAAATTCAACATAAAAAAACATTTTTTTAAAGCTATCAATGACCATCTCAACCACTTTAAAGTTTCCTCTTCCACCTTAATTGCTCTTGATACACTCCAAATCAGTAACTACCATTAAACATCTACAGGCTATGTAAACATCATACAATATGACAAAAACCAAACTTTTGTTAAAGAAAAAGCCTTTTAGGAAGAAATTATTGAAATATGCAAATTTTATTAGAGGAACTCTACACTTAAAATAACTCTTCTTGCAGCAGGCATAGCAATCCAAAATGAGCTAGACATTACTAACCAATACAAGTTCAATGTCTCTTCCCTTCATGAATGAAACATTGACGGTATGCTAAAATACAACATCCTTAATACCTCACAACAAATGATTATAAATGTCAATACTTACAAAACCCAAACTAAAACCTCAAACAAAAATATTGATGAACTTTTAATTGCAGGATTTTCTAGTCAATTAAAACGATTATGAGATTATCATCTCACTAATGCCTAATATTTTAAAATTCTACAATCCATTCAAACATATGAAGACCAAACACCAATTTTTGACTAATCTAGTAACATTATCCAAGATGTAGTATTAAAACTAATACTAACTATTTCTTTACATTTCATAAGAGATCCATCCCATCTGAAGGATAAAAAAGCTAAAATTCTTTCAAACATTAGGTGCAAAAAAATTAGTTTCAATAATACAAAAACACCTTTCTCATTTATATTATGCCCTAAAAAGAATTTAACCAACTTTTATGAAAAGAAAAACCTCTTGGTGGATTACTTGCCTATTTAGGAGAGAGAGTTAGAAATAAAATCAAAGACACTTCTGACAACAAAATTATCCTTTATGACCAACTAATATATAGTGAATTATTAGCTTCACCCAAAAGAAGGTTGTAAAATCTTTAACTCTAAAAATAATTTATGTTGGAAATGAAACGAATCAAACAAAAGTTAGAAAATTTTTACCAACAATTTGACTTATTCATTAAAAAGCCAACTTGTGGTGGTACTTGTTCCAAGTCTCAAGTGATATGCCTGTGAATATAAAAAACATTCTCATACCAAATCCGAACCTTATTACAAAATCACTCATAAAAAATCAAGAAAAAAAACTTAATCCAAACCCAAATCTGACCTCAAAACCATCTATTACAAATATAGTAATAAAAGTCATGCTTATAGATTTTATCATGTAAATACCAACACTATGAACTTCAATTACAAGAAGAAGTTATCCATCATATCCAATCTTTTTTAATTGAAGTACCTCTAATACCAAGAATTCATTATTAAAGCCATACAATGCCTTAATGATCCCTAAATATAAAAACTTTACTTAGAAAAACTCTTAAATACTTTTGATAAACGAGAACCACTATAACCACTTCAAAGTCATTCCTTTTTACCTTTGACCAGAATTATAATATGAAATCAAAACCATTACCAGTTGGTCTTAGGGCATTAGGTGTTAAGACACCCCAACGAGCTTAGTAACTCGGGTCGCAGATACTAATATGTAGATAGTGCAATGTTTGATTCCCTTAAGCTTTTCTCCTCAACCCATGTAACAAGCGTTGGACCAATAGCTCCCAAGTCAGTTGACTTTAGGGTATTAGGTGTTAAAACACCCCTTCGGGCTTAATTGCTTAGGTTAAGGAGGCTACGAAACCGAACTTATCTACATTTTTATTATCATTATTTTTTTTTCTTTTTTTTTTAATTATATACAATCCCTTTCCCTTAGTTGTTACCTTTAACAAAAGAACATAAATAATGTAATAATCCAATATGCAACCCACAATCATATGTTAAAGTGTATGTGTGTAAATTAAGGTTTAAGAATACATGTTAAATAAGTATATGAGCATAATTAAGTGGTAACAATACAAGAGTTTGTAAACCTGAATATTTCAGGAAGTATTATAATAGACCTTGTTAAGAATGATTACTAAGATGTGTCTCAAGAGTCACTTTAACAAAAGAACTCCTTTACTCTGCCATCCTAGTAACAACAATTATGCACATGCTTTATGAAATGAAAAACAATTTTTTTTTATCAACTACTACCCTCTCCCCCCAACCAAAACGAGACATTGTCCTCAATGTTCTAAGGTAGAAAGATAGAGTATAGAAGATATCACCTGAAATAACGAACACTGACAAAACCTGAAACACACTAAAACAAAAATAAGACATAACAAAACACAATAATAAAACCAAAAGACACAAGTTTTTACAAACAAAAAAAATTCAAATCGCAGTTGTGAATGTGGCTCACATCTTCCTTTGGTTTTACGTCCAAGAACAGCTTAAACGCCCTCAATGGGTCGGGGATAGGCTTCCCATCCAGTTTTCTTAAAAACTGGCAAACAGGGTCTTTTTTAGTCAGATTCCCAAGACTAAGTCAAGTATGTTCTTTATGAAAATGGGTTCATAAGTCATGAATTACACGATGCTTATCTCGACTATGATGAGACTTAAGAGTCAATAGAAGATTATCTAAAGACTCTCTGTGTTTTGAAATAAATGCCACCTTCTGACAATTTTCACAGTTTTTGCGGAATGCATCTGACTCCTTGAATATGATGGGCCAGTAAAATTCACTTTGTAAGATTTCTACAATCCTATTTTTTTAGGAGAAATGATCCCCACATGCCTTAGAGTAACAAAATTTAATGAAATTACTTACCTCATTGTCGAGAATTCATTTTTGAAATATTTGATCAGGACAATAATTGAATAAGTAAGGGTCATCCCAATAAAAAATTTGCTCGTTGCTCAAAAATTTTCTTTTGTCTTCAATACTCCAATGAGTTGGCAAAAATCCTGAAGCAAGAAAATTGATATTTTTAGCAAACCAAGGCATTGAATTAAGAGAAAGTAGAGATTCATCAGGAAAGTAATCATCGATTGGTGTGATGTCGGGTGTCGAATCTGTTGTCACTTTTGATAAAAGATTCGCATCAACCTTTTCGATGCCTTTTTCATCCTCGATTTCTTCCTGATTGGTCATGGCATGAGAAAATGGAAGTGCTGGCGGAGAATCAGTCGTTTCTTTGCAATTTTCAGATTCAACCCCTTCCTTTCCCTTAGAAATTGACTCATCATCTTTCTCATAAGGTTCAAGAGAGGGTTTTTCAATAACCTTACCACTGCATAGAGTAGTGACTGATTTGACTTAATCCATGTGTTGGCTTTTGGAACTACTTGCATTTGCATTGTATTGCCCCTTAGGATTTTGTTGTGGTTGAGATGGAAACTTACCTTTCTCTTGGTAACTGAGAGTAGATGTTAATTTTGCAAGAGTATCTTTAAAATCTGTCATGTTTTGAGCAAGTTGAGTGTTGATTGTCTCTTGCTTTTCAATGAATGCATACAAAGTTTCCTCAAACTTTCTTGTAGGAGATGGAGCATAAGGAGGTGCATATCCATGATAATTTTGGAAATTATGGTGTGCTTGGAACTGTGGTGGTGAAGTTTGTGCATTGTCACTCTTCCAACTGAAATTCAGGTGATTTCTCCAACCAGGATTGTATGTTTGTGAGTATGGGTTATGGTTGGGCCTTTGGAAACTATTTAAAGCATGAGCTTGTTCATGGAGACATTTCTTAAAAAAAGGCAAGGTTGGACAGTTATTGGTTGAGTGTTCATTTGTTTTACAGATTTGACACACAATGTTTTCAACAGAGTTTAATTGACCACTCTTTTTCAATTCTAGTGCCTCGACTTTTTTAGCTAAAGATGCAAAGTTGGCTTGAAGGTCATGATCTTCCCTAAGGTTGTACATACCTCCACTAGATGTATGAGGTTGAGTTTTACTCGGTGCCTCATATGTACCCGCGGTGTCCCAATTTTGAGCATTTTCAGCTAACAAGTCTAAGTACTCCATTGCTTCATCAGAGTCATTATCTTTATCAATTCAACCATTTGCCTATCTTTAGGTGTTAACCCTTCATAGAAATGTAAAACCAATCTCCATATTTCAAAACAATGATGAGGGCAAGTACTAAGCAAGTCTCGATACCTATCCCAACATTGGTAAAATGTTTCTCCTGGTTTTTGAATGAAAGTGGTGATTTGTCTCTTGAAAGAGTTTGTTCTATGAGATGGGAAAAACTTCTTTAAAAACTGTTATTGCATTTCATCCCAAGCACGAATGGATCCTGGTCTTAAATTTTGTAGCCATGTTTTAGCTTTATCTTTTAATGAAAAAGGAAAAAGCTTTAATCTCATGGTGTTCATGCTACAATTTAAATTATTATATGTGTTGCAGACCTCCTCAAATTCCCTTAAATGCAAGTATTGATTTTCCAATTCTAAGCCATGAAAAAAAGGTAAAAGTTGAATAATGCCTGGTTTAAAATTAAAATGAGATGCATCAGGAGGAAAAACTATGCATGATGGTGCACTTGTTCTTGTGGGATTCATATGGTCTCTAAGTGTTCTAGCACGGTTATTCTCATTATTCTCATTATGAAGTGATTGATTATCTTCTTCGGCCATATTTTCTAAAAATGATGAGGATACCCTACAAAGTCTACCACTTGATGTACGTGACCACACTCTCATGCATGTGTAGGAATATAATAAAAAAGAAGAAGAAAGCAAAAGAAGGAGGAAGAAAACAAAAGAAGGAGAAACAAAAGAAAAGAAACAAAGTTATATACAAGAAAAGTGAAAAGAGAAAATAAAATAAGTACTATAATTTATACAAGAACTTACCTCCCCAGCAACGGCGCCAAAAACTTGACACGACTGAAAGATTGATGTCTTCTCCCAAGTGCAGGAGTGTCGAAGTAATAAATAACCCGGCAAGACCGGGGTCGAACCATAGGGAGGTTATTTGTACAAATTATAAATAACAATAATACAACAACAACAACAATAACAACAACAACAACAACAACAACAACAAGAATAATAATAATACTAATAATAATAATAACAATACTAGTAGTAGTAGTAGTAGTAGTAGTAGTAGTAGTAGTAGTAATAATAATAATAATAAAGAAAGAGAAGAAGAAGAAGATGATGAGAACTTGGAGATGGAAAATTAATGTAAGGATTAAACAATAATAATAACAAATGTCAAGGTTAGAGGTTCCACTAATGGTATATCAAACAAGTATAGTATAAACTCTTATTATTGAATTGGAAACCACACACAAAGGAGGTTCCAATCAGATTATATATTGTTAACATGATTACATTAGTCATCTTATTCAATTAATGCTAATACTTGTAAATCTCGTCAAGCATTCATGATTATAACTTATGTTAACAACAAATCAAGTTCCTTTCATAGCTCAGGTGTCGGTTATACCATACATTATGGGCTATGAAAGTGCCAAGCATTTGTTGTACCAAGTGTTATACAACATAAATCAAGATTAGTCATTTAACAAGCAAAGTATTAAAGAGTGAACAAGATAACAAATACAAAACATGTTAGTATCAAACATTAAAGTCCATATTAAGTTTACATTATACTTATTATCACACCATTAGTGTAACCTTTTCACCTTGACATAACTAACTTAGCTAGAGATAATGAAAGAAAGCAAAATAGATAAACAAAATAAGAACATAAAAGCTAACTAAGTAAAGGAAAGGAAATGAAAGGCATAAACTTGATATTAATGAAAGCAAAGCATAAACATTACAAAGAATACAAAGAGAGAAAGGAAGAGCATTATCTTGATCTGGACACGAAGATGCCTAAATGCATGGCAAATGCCTCCTTTTATAGGCCAAAATTGGGAACTATTGATTTGATGACTAATTGATAAGTGGGTGGCCAACTCTTGACTTGGTGACAATCCTTATCTTCTCTTGTCTGCCCAAAACTTCATTGATAACGTCAAAATTGGAGCCAGTTGTAAACATGAAAGTTGTAGGCAATTGTTTCAGCTTTCTTGTGTAAAACATTCAGCTCATTTGGACTTCTAGAACTCCAGATATGGCCAACATACCGAACAGTGCTTGGGCTGGAAGACAGATTCGGGCTTCTTTGTTGTTGCTACAATTTGGACTTGATAATGGCCTTTTTAGATCTTGGGCTCCATATGAAAGCTGTAGACCTATGTCTTACCTTTCCATCCATATAAATTGGACCTAAATCTGAGATCTGTAGCTCTAGATATGACCCAATTACCGAATAGTGTTCCTGTTTGGATTGCACCGACATCTCTTTTCTATGTTTGATCATCTCTTTGCCTTTGCAATTTAAGTTCTTAAAGTCATCAATCAATATTTTCATTTATGTGATAGGCCTGCATTTAAAATGAACATTTACCATAAATTAAAGGTATCTTATATTATTAGATATATTATTATAAAACATGCTTTAGTTAAGGAGTTATTGATACTTCAAGTGCAAAATGATGATATAAAACCATGATAAAAATGCACTTTTAAGTACTAATCACACCCCTCAACCAGCTTATTACTAGTCCCTAGTAATCAAAGCGTTAAAACAATTTGCAAATTTCACAAAGCAAGGTATTCATCATTTAACTTCCATTAATCTATCCAGATAAACAAACTCTCATTAAATTTATATATCTGCTCAATACCACTTAACAAGATATTAATAAACCTTTCTTTTGTGGTCAATGTATCAACACATAATTATGGGGCTTTTCTTGGAAGAAAACAAAATTTTTGTTCTAATGTTTAAGGTTAACTTCCTTGGGTTGGGATTATTATTTTTGTCTTTTTTTTTCTTTTTTTCTTTTTAAAAATCTATATACATATAATTTAAAAACATCATGCATCTTTAACCCATGTAACGAGCTTTCAGCTAATGACTCCCAGACCAGTTGGTCTTAGGGCATTAGGTGTTAAGACACCCCAACGAGCTTTGTAACTCGGGTCGCAGATACTCATATGTAGATAGTGCAATGTTTGATTCCCTTAAGCTTTTCTCCTCATCCCATGTAACAAGTGTTGGCCCAATAGCTCCCAAGTCAGTTGACTTTAGGGTATTAGGTGTTAAAACACCCCTTCGGGCTTAATTGCTTAGGTTAGGGAGGCTACGAAACCGAACTTATCTACATTTTTATTATCATCATTTTTTTTCTTTTTTTTCATGTTTTTTTTAAATTATATACAATCCCTTTCCCTTAGTTGTTATATAGATGAGAAATTAGAAAGACAATCATAACATCTATATGTAGGCTAGCTAGAGTCTCACACTCTCTCTCTCTCTCTCTTTATTTATTTATTTATTTATTTTTGAAAAAAGCATGTGTATGTACAAGTAGTTGTGATTGTGGCTCACATCTTCCCTTGGTTTTACGTCCAAGAACGGCTTAAATGCCCTCTATGGGTCGGGGATAGGCTTCCCATCCAGTTTTCTTAAAAACTGGCAAACAGGGTCTTTTTTAGTCAGATTCCCAAGACTAAATCGATCATGTTCTTTATGAAATAGTGGCCATAAATCATGAATTGCACGATGCACTTCTCCACTAGGATGCGTCTCAAGAGTCAATAGAAGATTATCTAAAGACTCCTTACTCAAGCCATCCTTAATGAATTGTATTTTATCTTCACGGTTTATAGATACCATTCCTAAAGAACGACATTGTGTATTACAAGTCCATCTAGCACATCGATGACAGACATCCAGTCGTTTTGCACGACGCTTCTTTGCAAAAGTGCTTTTACCTGTTCCAGGCATGTGTGAAATGAAGTTAGAGGACTCACCTGATAATCGGACCTTTGCTTCAATCAACCAGCGAATATCTTCAGGAATTCCATGATTCATTAACAATTTCAATCTTGCACATCTAGCACGGTAAATTTTTGTAATCGCATTATGAGGCAGAGCGGGAAAATACTTTTTCAATTTTTCAAGATTAGTGTCCATTTTCAAATGAGAATTGGAAGAGAGATTCAAAGAATTGCACAGATATATACACAGATATCAGTAATTGTGGGAAACTGAAAGAACCGACTTAAGTCACGGAGTACCGTTATCCGCCATTTGACCGGGGTGAAAGAAACTTGCAAAAATCACTCAAAAAGAAATAAAATAAAATAAAATCAATATTTATATAAGAAACAAAAATAAAATAAAGTAAAATCAATCTTTATATACAGGATCACCCAATTTAATAGAGTTATGTTCAACTGAAAAATTGTCAAAGTAAACTTTCAGACGATGTCCATTTACCTTGAAAACATTGCCATTCTTTGGATTCTCGATGTCATAGGCCCCATATGGATACACATGTTTCACAATAAAAGGACCGCTCCATCTTGATCTTAATTTTCCAGGAAATAAATGCAGTCGAGAATTATAAAGCAAGACTTTTTGACCAACATTGAAGGTTTTTCTCTGTATTTTCTTGTCATGAAATTCTTTTATTCTTGCTTTATGAATTCTTGAATTTTCATATGCATCATTTTTTATTTCCTTAAGCTCATTTATTTGTAATTTTCGTAGTTGACTAGCATCATCCAGATTTGAATTGAAAGCTTTAATAGCCCAATAAGCTTTATGTTCAAGTTCCACAGGCAAGTGACAAGGTTTTCCATAGACTAGTCTATAAGGTGACATACCTAATGATGTTTTATAAGCAGTTCGATAAGCCCAAAGTGCATCATTAAGTCTTAAAGACCAGTCTTTCATATTAGGGTTCACTGTTTTCTCCAAAATATGTTTGATGTCCCTATTAGCAAGCTCTACTTGTCCACTTGTTTGAGGGTGATAAGGGGTGGCAACTTTGTGTGTGATTCCATATTTTTTCATTAAAGACTCAAATGGCTTGTTGCAGAAATGTGTTCTACCATCACTTATTATGGCTCGAGGGACTCCAAATCGACTCAAAATATTTTCTTTCAAAAACTTTATCACTGTTTTGTGATCATTGTTTCGACTTGGAATTGCCTCTATCTATTTTGAAACATAATCTACTGCGACTAATATGTATAAGAAACCAAATGATGGAGGGAATGGGCCCATGAAATCTATACCCCAACAATCAAAGATCTCAATGACAATGCAAGTATTATATGCGTTGCAAACCTCCTCAAATTCCCTTAAATGCAAGTATGGATTTTCCAATTCCAAGCCATGAAAAGAAGGTAAAAGTTGAATAATGCCTGGTTTAAAATTAAAATGAGATGCATCGGGAGGAAAAACTATGCATGATGGTGCACTTGTTCTTGTGGGATTCATATGGTCTCTAAGTGTTCGAGCATGATTATTCTCATTATTCTCATTATTCTCATTATGAAGTGATTGATTATCTTCTTCAATCATATTTTCTGAAAATGATGAGGATATCCTACAAAGTCTAACACTTGATGTACGTGACCACACTCTCATGCACGTGTAGGAATAGAATAAAAGGAAAAAGAAAACAAAAGAAGAAGGAAGAAAACAAAATAAAGACAAACAAAACAAAAAAAACAAAGTTATATACAAGAAAAGTGAAAGGAGAACATAAAATAAATATTATAATTTATACAAAACTTGACACGATGAAAAGATTGATGTCTTCTCCCAAATGTAGGAGTGTCGAAGTAATAAATAACCCGGCAAGACCAAGGTCGAACCATAGGGAGGTTAATTGTACAAATTATAAATAACAATAACAACAACAACAATAATAATAATAACAATTATAATAATAATAATAATAATAATAATAATAACAACACCAATAATAATAATAATAATAATAATAATAATAATAATAATAATAATAATAATAAAGAAAAAGAAGGAGAAGAATAAGAAGATGAGAAATTTGAGATGAAATATTAACGTAACGATTAAACAATGATAATAACAAATATCAAGGTTAGAGATTCCACTAATGGTATGTCAAATAAGTATAATATAAACTCTTATTATTCAATTGGAAACCACACAGAAAGGAGGTTCCAATCAGATTATAGATTGTTAACATGATTACATTAGTCATCTTATTCGATTAATACTAATACTTGTAAATTTCGTCAAGCATTCATGATTATAACTTATGTTAACAACAAATCAAGTTCCTTTCATAGCTCAAGTGTCGGTTATACCATACAATATGAACTATGAAAGTGCCAAGCATTTGTTGTACCAAGTGTTATACAACATAAATCAAGATTAGTTATTTAACAAGCAAAGTATTAAAGAGTGAACAAGATAACAAATATAAAACATGTTAGTATCAAACATTAACGTCCATATTAAGTTTATATTATACTTATTTTTACACAATATTGTAACCTTTTCACCTTGACATAATTAACTTAGCTAGACATAATGAAAGAAAGAAAAATAAATAAACAAAATAAGAACATGAATAAGATTAAAGTTAAGTAAGTGAAAGGAAATGAAAGGCATAAACTTGATATTAATGAAAGCAAAGCATAAACATTACAAAAAATACAAAGAGAGAAAGGAAGAGCATGATCTTGATCTGGACACTAAGATGCCTAAATGCATGGCAAATGCCTCCTTTTATAGGCCAAAATTGGGAACTATTGATTTGATGACTAATTGATAAGTGGGTGGCCAACTCTTGACTTGGTGACAATCCTTATCTTCTCTTGTCTGCCCAAAACGTCATTGATAACGTTAAAATTGGAGCCAGTTGAAAACATGAAAGTTGTAGTTAATTGTCTCAGCTTTCTTATGTAAACAATTCAGCTCATTTGGAATTCTAGAACTCCAGATATGGCCAAAATACCGAACAGTGCTCGGGCTGGAAGACAGATTCAGGCTTATTTGTTGTTGCTACAATTTGGACTTGAAAATGGCCTTTTTAGATCTTGGGCTCCATATGAAAGTTGTAGGCCTATGTCTTACCTTTCCATCATATAAATTAGACCTAAATATGAGATATATAGCTCCAGATATAACCCAATTACCGAATAGTGTTTTGGTTTAGATTGCACCGACATCTCTTTTCTAAGTTTGACCATCTCTTTATCCTTACAATTTAAGTTCTTAAAGTCATCAATCAATCCTTTCATTTATGTGATAGGCCTGCATTTAAAATGAACATTTACCACAAATTAAAGGTATCTTATATTATTAGATATATTATTATAAAAGATGCTTTAGTTAAGGAGTTATTGATACTTCAAGTGCAAAATGATGATATAAAACCATGATAAAAATGCACTTTTAAGTACTAATCACCAAGTTGTACCCAAAAAGTCTGGAGCCACTGTGATAATAAATGAGAAAAATGAGTTAATTCCAACGATGACTAATACTGGTTGGTGCATGTGCATTGACTATAGGAAACTTAATTCAATGACTAGAATAAATCATTTTCCGTTACCTTTTGATTAGTACTTAAAAGTGCATTTTTATCATGGTTTTATATCATCATTTTGCACTTGAAGTATCAATAACTCCTTAACTAAAATATGTTTTATAATAATGTATCTAATAATATAAGATACCTATAATTTGTGGTAAATGTCTATTTTTAATGCAGGTCTATCACATAAATGAAAGGATTGATTGATGACTTGAAGAACTTAAATTGCATGGATAAAGAGATGGTCAAACTTAGAGAAGAGATGTCGGTGCAATCCAAACTGGAACACTGTTCGGTAATTGGGCCATATCTGGAGCTACAGATCTCAGATTTAGGTCCAATTTATATGGATGGAAAGGTAAGACATAGGCCTACAACTTTCATATGGAGCCCAAGATCTAAAAAGGCCATTATCAAGTCCAAATTGTAGCAACAATAAAGAAGCCCGAATCTGTCTTCCAGCCCGAGCACTGTTCAGTATTTTGGCCATATCTGGAGTTCTAGAAGTCCAAATGAGCTGAATTTTTTACACAAGAAAGCTGAGACAATTGCCTACAACTTTCATGTTTGCACCTGGCTCCAGTTTTGACGTTATCAATGACGTTTTAGGCAGACAAGAGAAGATAAGGATTGTCACCAAGTCAAAAGTTGGCCACCCACTTATCAATTAGTCATCAAATCAATAGTTCCCAATTTTGGCCTATAAAAGGAGGCATTTGCCATGCATTTAGGCATCTTGGTGTTCAGATCAAGATCATGCTCTTCCTTTCTCTCTTTGTATTTTTTGTAATGTTTATGCTTTACTTTCATTAATATCAAGTTTATGCCTTTCATTTCCTTTCCTTTACTTAGTTAACTTTTATGTTCTTATTTTGTTTATCTATTTTGCTTTCTTTCATTATGTCTAGCTAAGTTAATTATGTCAAGGTGAAAAGGTTACACTAATGGTGTGAGAATAAGTATAATGTAAACTTAATATGGACTTTAATGTTTGATACTAACATGTTTTATATTTGTTATCTTGTTCACTCTTTAATACTTTGCTTGTTAAATGACTAATCTTGATTTATGTTGTATAACACTTGGTACAACAAATGCTTGGCACTTTCATAGCCCATAATGTATGGTATAACCGACACCTGAGCTATGAAAGGAACTTGATTTGTTGTTAACATAAGTTATAATCATGAATGCTTGACGAGATTTACAAGTATTAGCATTAATTGAATAAGATGATTAATGTAATCATGTTAACAATATATAATCTGATTGGAACCTCCTTTGTGTGTGGTTTCCAATTCAATAATAAGAGTTTATACTATACTTGTTTGATATACTATTAGTGGAACCTCTAACCTTGACATTTGTTATTATTATTGTTTAATCCTTACATTAATATTTCATCTCTAAGTTCTCATCATCATCTTCTTCTTCTTCTTCTTTTTCTTTATTATTATTATTATTATTATTATTATTATTATTATTATTATTATTACTACTACTACTACTACTAGTACTATTATTATTATTATTATTATTATTATTATTATTATTACTATTGTTGTTGTTGTTATTGTTGTTTTATAATTGTTGTTTATAATTTGTACAATTAACCTCCCTGTGGTTCGACCCTGGTCTTGCCGGGTTATTTATTACTTCGACACTCCTGCACTTGGGAGAAGACATCAACCTTTTAGTCGTGTCAAGTTTTTGGCGCCGTTGCCGGGGAGGTAAGTCCTTGTATAAATTATAATATTTATTTTATTTTCTTTTTTCACTTTTCTTATATATAACTTTGTCTCTTTTATTTTGTTTCTCCTTATTTTGTTTTCTTCCTTCTTCTTTTGTTTTCTTCTTCCTTTTATTTTATTCCTACACGTGCATGAGAGTGTGGTCACGTACATCAAGTGGTAGACTTTGTAGGATATCCTCATCATTTTCAAAAAATATGGCCGAAGAAGATAATCAATCACTTCAAAATGAGAATAATGAGAATAACCGTGCTAGAACACTTAGAGACCACATGAATCCCACAAGAACAAGTGCACCATCATGCATAGTTTTTCCTCCCGATGCATCTCATTTTAATTTTAAACCAGGTATTATTCAACTTTTACCATCTTTTCATGGTTTGGAATTGGAAAATCCATACTTGCATTTAAGGGAATTTGAGGAGGTGTGCAACACATATAATAATTTAAATTGTAGCATGAACACCATCAGATTAAAGCTTTTTCCTTTTTCATTAAAAGATAAAGCTAAAACATGGCTACAAAATTTGAGACCAGGATCCATTCGTGCTTGGGATGAAATGCAACAACAATTTTTAAAGAAGTTTTTCCCATCTCATAGAACAAACTCTTTCAAGAGACAAATCACCACTTTCACTCAAAAACCAGGAGAAACATTTTACAAATGTTGGGATAGGTATCGAGACTTGTTTAGTACTTGCCCCCATCATGGTTTTGAAACATGGAGATTGGTTTCACATTTCTATGAAGGGTTAACACCTAAAGATAGGCAAATGGTTGAATTGATGTGCAATGGAACTTTTGAAGATAAAGACCCTGATGAAGCAATGGAGTACTTAGACTTGTTAGCTGAAAATGCTCAAAATTGGGACACTGCGGGTACATATGAGGCACCGAGTAAAACTCAACTTCATACATCTAGTGGAGGTATGTACAACCTTAGGGAAGATCATGACCTCCAAGCCAAATTTGCATCTTTAGCTAGAAAAGTCGAGGCACTAGAATTGAAAAAGAGTGGTCAATTAAAATCTGTTGAAAACATTGTGTGTCAAATCTGTGAAACAAATGAACACTCAACCAACGATTGTCCAACCTTGCCTTCTTTTAAGGAATGTCTCCATGAACAAGCCCATGCTTTAAACAGTTTCCAAAGGCCCAACCACAACCCATACTCCCAAACATACAACCCTGGTTGGAGAAATCACCCAAGTTTCAGTTGGAAGAGTGAGAACGACAATGCACAAAGTTCACAACCACTGTTTCAAGCACACCACAGTTTCCAAAATTCTCATAGATATGCACCTTCTTATGCTCCACCTCCAAGAAGAAATCTTGAGGAAACATTGCATGCATTCATTGAAAAGCAAGAGACAATCAATACTCAACTTGCTCAAAACATGACAGATTTTAAAGATACTCTTGCTAAATTAACATCTGCTCTTAGTTTCCAAGAGAAAGGTAAGTTTCCATCTCAAACACAACAAAATCCCAAAGGGCAATACAATGCAAATGCAAGTAGTTCCGAAAGCCAACACATGGATCAAGTCAAATCAGTCACTACTCTGCGCAGCGGTAAGGTTATTGAAAAACCCTCTTTTGAACCTTATGAGAAAGATGATGAGTCAATCTCTGAGGGTAAGGAAGGGGTTGAATCTGAAAATTGCAACGAAACGACTGATTCACCGCCAGCACTTCCATTTCCTCATGCCATGACTAAACAAAGGAAAGTCAATCACAACTCAGAAATTTTTGAAATTTTCAAACAGGTAAGGATCAATATACCTTTGTTGGATGCTATTAAACAGGTTCCTTCCTATGCTAAATTTTTGAAAGATCTATGCACTGTGAAGAGGAAACTGAATGTGAAAAAGAAAGCCTTTCTAGCCGAACAAGTAAGTGCTATTCTTCAAAACAATAATGCTTTGAAATATAAAGACCCTGGTTGTCCTACAATTTCTTGCTTTATTGGAGAGCATAAAATTGAAAGAGCGTTACTTGATCTTGGTGCTAGTGTGAATTTACTTCCATATTCAGTCTTTCAGAGTCTCAATCTAGGTGAGTTAAAACCAACTTCTATATCTCTTTTACTTGCTGATAGATCTGTAAAAGTGCCTAGAGGAATAATTGAAGATGTGTTAGTACAAGTCGATAAATTCATTTATCCTGTGGATTTTATTGTCTTGGACACAGAACCTGTTGAAGCATGTAATTCATTTCCTGTTATTTTAGGACGTCCGTTTCTTGCAACCTCTAACGCATTGATTAATTGTAGGAATGGACTGATGAAGCTATCATTTGGAAACATGACATTGGAGATGAATATTTTCAACATTTGCAAGCAACCTGGAGATGATAATGATTTACAAGAAGTAGATCATATTGACGAATTAGTTTATGATCAACTTGAATCTACTTTAAGTAAAAATGAATTGGATGAAACTAAAGATTTGCAAATGATTTATTCTGAGGAAGAAATCATGGATGAAACAAGCACCGAAAATGTTGATGCGAATCTTTTGTCAACAGTGACAACAGATTCGACATCTGACATCACACCAATCGATGATTACTTTCCTAACGAATCCTTACTTTCTCTTAGTCCAATGCCTTGGTATAATAAAAATATCAATTTTCTTTCTTTAGGAGATTTGCCAGCTGATTGGAGTACCCAAGACAAAGAAAAGTTTTTGAACGAAGTGAAGAATTTTTATTGTGATGACCCTACTTTATTCAAATATTGTCCTGATCAAATATTTCAAAGATTCATTCCCGACAATGAGGTAAGTAGTGTCATTAAACTTTGTCATTCTGAAGCATGTGGAAGTTCTTTCTCGTCAAAAAAGACAACTGCAAAAATCTTACAAAGTGGATTTTATTGGCCCACCATGTTCAAGGACACACATGCATTCTGCAAAACTTGTGAAAATTGTCAAAAGATTGATACTGGTCAAAAAGTTTTGTTTTATAATTCTCAACTCTATACAGTCCCTAGAGAGCTAAGACCAAGATGGAGCAATCCTTATGGGGCCTGTGATATTGAGAATTCAATGAATGACAATGATTTTAAGGAAAATGGACATCGTTTGAAAGCTTACTTTGATAATTTTCCTAGTAAAAATGAATCAACTGGTTGGAATGATCTTGTAGATAAAGGTTGATTATTTTTTTCTCACATTGTTTTTGTGTTTCTTTTTTAGTGATTTTTGCTAGTTTATCTCATCCCGGTCAAATGGCGGATAACGGTACTCCGTGACTTAAGTCGGTTCTTTCAGTTTCCCACAATAACTGATATCGGTGTATATATCTGTGCAATTCTTTGAAGCTCTCTTCCAATTCTCATTTGAAAATGGACACTAATCTTGAAAAATTGAAAAAGTATTTTCCCGCTCTGCCTCAGAATGCGATTACAAAAATTTACCGTGCTAGATGTGCAAGATTGAGATTGTTAATGAATCATGGAATTCCTGAAGATATTCGCTGGTTGATTGAAGCAAAGGTCCGATTATCAGGTGAGTCCTCTAACTTCATTTCACACATGCCTGGAACAGGTAAAAGCACTTTTGCAAAGAAGCGTCGTGCAAAACGACTGGATGTCTGTCATCGTTGTGCTAGATGGACTTGTAATACACAATGTCGTTCTTTAGGAATGGTATCTATAAACCGTGAAGATAAAATACAATTCATTAAGGATGGCCTGAGTAAGGAGTCTTTAGATAATCTTCTATTGACTCTTGAGACGCATCCTAGTGGAGATGTGCATCGTGCAATTCATGATTTATGGCCACTATTTCATAAAGAACATGATCGACTTAGTCTTGGGAATCTGACTAAAAAAGACCCTGTTTGCCAGTTTTTAAGAAAACTGGATGGGAAGCCTATCCCCGACCCATAGAGGGCGTTTAAGCCGTTCTTGGACGTAAAACCAAGGGAAGATGTGAGCCACAATCACAACTACCTGTACATACACATGTTTTTTTTCAAAAGTTAATAAATAAATAAATAAAAAGAGAGAGAGAGTGTGTGAGACTCTACCTGGCCTACATATAGATGTTATGATTGCCTTTCTATTTTCTCATCTATAAAACCCTATTTTCCTTCCTTTCATTTCTACTCAACCCATACATTCAATAAATACAGAAGTGTGTAGAAATGGCAAGTTCCTCAAGTCATCAAATAAGAAATATTTGTGTTTTCGGTGGATCTAGTCCTGGGAAAGAAAAAGAGTTTTTAGAATCAGTAAATCATCTTGGTCAGGTGCTAGCTGAGAGAAAGATTCATTTAGTATATGGGGGAGGCAGTCTTGGGTTAATGGGAGGTGTGTCAATAGCTGCATTTTTAGGAGGTAGTCAAGTTTTGGGGGTCGTCCCTGAAGCTTTGGCACAAGGGGACATCATTGGAAAAACAATTGGAGAGGAACTTCAGGTCTCTACAATGTCGGCTCGAATGAATGCAATGTTTAACCATGCTGATGCTTTCATTGCTTTACCAGATGGTCTAGGCACATTGGAAGAGATCTTTCATATTTCCTCTTGGGCTCAATTGCACATTCACCATAAACCCATAGGTTTGTTAAATGTTAATGGTTATTATGATAAGTTGTTGTCTTTTCTTGATCATGCTGTGGAACAGGAATTTCTAACATCTTCTGCACGACAAATCATAATCTCTGCTTCTACTGCTGAACAATTGATTGACCAACTACAATCCTTCATTCCTGTGATTGATCCTTCCATGAGTCGCATAAATTGGTCATCTACGGGAAGCCGTAAAAAGCTTAGATTGGATTTGAGCCTTCATTTGTGAATTTTTATGTATTTTGGTTTTATTATTGTGTTTTGTTATTTTTTATTTTTGTTTTAGTGTGTTTCAGGTTTTGTCAGTGTTCGTTATTTCAGGTGATATCTTCTATACTCTATCTTTCTACCTTAGAACATTGAGGACAATGTCTCGTTTTGGTTGGGGGGAGAGGGTAGTAGTTGATAAAAAAAAATAAATTATTTTTCATAAAGCATGTGCATAATTATTGTTACTAGGATGGCAGAGTAAAGGAGTTCTTTTGTTAAAGTGACTCTTGAGACGCATCTTAGTAACCATTCTTAACAAGGTCTATTATAATACTTCCTGAAATATTCAGGTTTACAAACTCTCGTAATGTTACCACTTAATTCTGCTCATATACTTATTTAACATGTATTCTTAAACCTTAATTTACACACACACACTTTAACATATGATTGTGGGTTGCATATTGGATTATTACATTATTTATGTTCTTTTGTTAAAGGTAACAACTAAGGGAAAGGGATTGTATATAATTAAAAAAAAAAACATGAAAAAAAAAGAAAAAAAATAAAAATAAAAAATGATGATAATAAAAATGTAGATAAGTTTGATTTCGTAGCCTCCCTAACCTAAGCAATTAAGCCCGAAGGGGTGTTTTAACACCTAATACCCTAAAGTCAACTGACTTGGGAGCTATTGGCCCAACGCTTGTTACATGGGTTAAGGAGAAAAGCTTAAGGCAATCAAACATTGCACTATCTACATATCAGTATCTGCGACCCGAGTTACTAAGCTCGTAGGGGTGTCTTAACACCTAATGCCCTAAGACCAATTGGTCTGGGAGTCATTAGCTGAAAGCTCGTTACATGGGTTAAAGATGCATGATGTTTTTAAATTATATGTATATACATTTAAAGAAAAAAAAGAAAAAAAAAGAAGTAAAAAAAAAAAAGACAAAAATAATAATCCCATCCCAAGGAAGTTAACCTTAAACATTAGAAAAAAAAATAATTTTGTTTTCTTCCAAGAAAAGCCCCATAATTATGTGTTGATACATTGAGCACAAAAGAAAGGTTTATTAATATCTTGTTAAGTGGTATTGAGCAGATATATAAATTTAATGAGAGTTTGTTTATCTGGATAGATTAATGGAAGTTAAATGATGAATACCTTGCTTTGTGAAATTTGCAAATTGTTTTAACGCTTTAATTACTAGGGACTAGTAATAAGCTGGTTGAGGGGTGTGATTAGTACTTAAAAGTGCATTTTTATCATGGTTTTATATCATCATTTTGCACTTGAAGTATCAATAACTCCTTAACTAAAATATGTTTTATAATAATGTATCTAATAATATAAGATACCTATAATTTGTGGTAAATGTCTATTTTTAATGCAGGTCTATCACATAAATGAAAGGATTGATTGATGACTTGAAGAACTTAAATTGCATGGATAAAGAGATGGTCAAACTTAGAGAAGAGATGTCGGTGCAATCCAAACTGGAACACTGTTCGGTAATTGGGCCATATCTGGAGCTACAGATCTCAGATTTAGGTCCAATTTATATGGATGGAAAGGTAAGACATAGGCCTACAACTTTCATATGGAGCCCAAGATCTAAAAAGGCCATTATCAAGTCCAAATGGTAGCAACAATAAAGAAGCCCGAATCTGTCTTCCAGCCCGAGCACTGTTCAGTATTTTGGCCATATCTGGAGTTCTAGAAGTCCAAATGAGCTGAATGTTTTACACAAGAAAGCTGAGACAATTGCCTACAACTTTCATGTTTGCACCTGGCTCCAGTTTTGACGTTATCAATGACGTTTTGGGCAGACAAGAGAAGATAAGGATTGTCACCAAGTCAAAAGTTGGCCACCCACTTATCAATTAGTCATCAAATCAATAGTTCCCAATTTTGGCCTATAAAAGGAGGCATTTGCCATGCATTTAGGCATCTTGGTGTTCAGATCAAGATCATGCTCTTCCTTTCTCTCTTTGTATTTTTTGTAATGTTTATGCTTTACTTTCATTAATATCAAGTTTATGCCTTTCATTTCCTTTCCTTTACTTAGTTAACTTTTATGTTCTTATTTTGTTTATCTATTTTGCTTTCTTTCATTATGTCTAGCTAAGTTAATTATGTCAAGGTGAAAAGGTTACACTAATGGTGTGAGAATAAGTATAATGTAAACTTAATATGGACTTTAATGTTTGATACTAACATGTTTTATATTTGTTATCTTGTTCACTCTTTAATACTTTGCTTGTTAAATGACTAATCTTGATTTATGTTGTATAACACTTGGTACAACAAATGCTTGGCACTTTCATAGCCCATAATGTATGGTATAACCGACACCTGAGCTATGAAAGGAACTTGATTTGTTGTTAACATAAGTTATAATCATGAATGCTTGACGAGATTTACAAGTATTAGCATTAATTGAATAAGATGATTAATGTAATCATGTTAACAATATATAATCTGATTGGAACCTCCTTTGTGTGTGGTTTCCAATTCAATAATAAGAGTTTATACTATACTTGTTTGATATACTATTAGTGGAACCTCTAACCTTGACATTTGTTATTATTATTGTTTAATCCTTACATTAATATTTCATCTCTAAGTTCTCATCATCATCTTCTTCTTCTTCTTCTTTTTCTTTATTATTATTATTATTATTATTATTATTATTATTATTATTATTATTATTACTACTACTACTACTACTAGTACTATTATTATTATTATTATTATTATTATTATTACTATTGTTGTTGTTGTTATTGTTGTTTTATAATTGTTGTTTATAATTTGTACAATTAACCTCCCTGTGGTTCGACCCCGGTCTTGCCGGGTTATTTATTACTTCGACACTCCTGCACTTGGGAGAAGACATCAACCTTTTAGTCGTGTCACCTTTCATGGATCAAATCCTTGAAAGAGTTGCAGGTCATGAATTTTGTTATGGTTAAATGTTTTCTTGAAATTCTTATGGATGATTTTTCTGTTTTTGGCGATTCATTTAATGATTATTTGACTAACTTAGAAAAAGTTTTGAGAAGGTGTGAAGAGAAGAATCTTGTGCTGAATTGGGAAAAATATTATTTTATGGTAATAAATGACATTGTACTTGGTCATATTGTTTCATCAAAAGGAATTGAGGTTAATAAATCTAAAATTGAATTAATTGTCAACTTGCCAACACCAAAATTTATTAAAGATGTTAGATCATTATTAGAACATGCTGGTTTTTATAGAAGGTTCATCAAAGATTTTAGTGTTATATCTAAGTCATTGTGTAACCTTCTAACAAAGGAAAATGTTTTTGAATGTACTGAACAATATGAAAAAGCCTTTGTTAAACTTAAAAACTTGTTTACTTCTGCTTCTATCATTCAACCTCTTGATTAGTCATTACCTTTTGAAATAATGTGTGACACTAGTGATTATATTGTGGGTGTTGTTTTGGGACAAAGAAAAGATAAGAAACCTTATGTGATTTACTATACAAGTAAAACTTTAAATAGTAATCAAATGAATTACACCACCACTGAAAAAAAATTACTTGCAATAGTATTTGCATGTGAGAAATTTAGGTCTTATCTTGTCAGCTCACCTGTTGTTGTTTTTAGTGATCATGTAGCTTTGAAATATCTTCTTTCAAAAAAGGATTCTAAGGCTAAACTAGTATGATGAATTTTGTTACTTCAAGACTTTGATATCATAATCAAATACAAGAAAGGCACCAAAAATGTTGTCGTAGATCATTTGTCAAAATTGACAACAGATTCGAGATTTGACACCACACCAATCGATTACTATTTTCCTGATGAATCCTTATTTTCTGTCTCTACAATACCTTAGTTTGTTAATATTGTCAATTTTCTTGTTTTAGGATATTTGCCAGCTCATTGGAGTACCCAAGACAAAAGAAAGATCTTGAACGAAGTGAAGAACTTTTATTGGGATGACCCTTATTTATTCAAATATTATCATGATCAAATATTTTAAAGATGCATTCCCGATAATGAGGTAAGTAGTGTCATTAAATGTTATTATTCTGAGGCATGTGGGGGTCATTTCTCATCAAGAAAGGTAACTACAAAAATCTTACAAAGTGGATTTTATTGGCCTACCATGTTCAAGGACTCCATGTTCAAGGACTCACACGCATTCTGCAAGACTTGTGAAAATTATGAAAAGTTGGGATCTATTTCAAAACATCACATAATGCCTTTAAATCCTATTCTTGTCATCGAGATCTTTGATTTTTGGGGTATAGATTTCATAGGTCCATTTCCTCTATTATTTGGTTTCTTATACATATTAGTCGCAATAGATTATGTTTCAAAATGGATAGAGGCAATTCTAAGTCGAAACAATGATCACAAAATAGCAATAAAGTTTTTGAAAGAAAATATTTTAAGTTGATTTGGAATCCCTCGAGCCATGATAAGTGATGTTGGAACCCATTTCTACAACAAGTCATTTGAGTCTTTAATAAGAAAATATGAAATCACACACAAAGTTGTCACCCCTTATCACCCCCAGATAAGTGGACAATTAGAACTTATTAATAAGGAGATCAAACAGATCTTGGAGAAAATAGTGAACCCTAATGGGAAAGACTGATATTTAAGACTTAATGATGCATTTTAGGCTTATCGAACTACTTATAAAACATCATTAAGTATGTCACCTTATATACTAGTCTATAGAAAACCTTGTCACTTGCCTATGGAACTTGAACATAAAGCGTATTGACCTATTAAAGCATTCAATTCAAATTTTGATAATGCTAGTTAGTTGCAGAAATTATAAATAAATGAGTTTGAGGAAATAAGAAATAATACATATGAAAATTCAAGAATTCATAAAGCAAGAATCAAAGAGTTTCATGACAAGAAAATACTGAGAAAAACATTTGATGTTGGTCAAAAGGTCTTACTTTATAATTCTCGACTCCATTTATTTCCTGGAAAACTAAGATCAAGATAGAGCGGTCATTTTATTATGAAATATGTGTATCCATATAGAGCCTGTGATATCGAGAATCTAAAGAATGGTAATGTTTTGAAGGTAAATAGACATCGTTTGAAAGCTTACTTTGACAACTTTTCAATTGAAAATGACTATATTGAATTGGGTGATCCTTTATATAAAAATTGATATATTTTTTTCTTCTCTCCCACATTGATTTTGTGTTTTCTTTTGGCATGACCTTTGTTTTGCTAGTTTTTGTTTTTTCATCTCGATCAAATGGTAGATAATAATACTTCGTGACTTTAGTCGGTTCTTTCAGGTTTTCATAATAACTGATATCTATGTATATATTTGTTTAATTCTTTGCTCTTTCTCCCTTCATTACATCTTTTCTCATTTGAAAATGGATACCACTCTTGAAAAATTGAAAAAGTATTTTCTTGCTCTGCCTCATAATGCAATTACAAAAATTTACCATTCTAGATATGTAAGATTGAGATTGTTAATGAACCATGGAACTCCTGAAGATATTCGCTGGCTAATTAAAGAAAAGGTCCAATTATCAGGTGAGTCCTTAAATTCTTTTATTTCATACATGCTGATTGTGCATCAAAAGTGTCATTAAGTCTCTTATTTTACATATGTATTTATTGTTTTTATTTGGTTGTTTTTATAATAATTGATGTGTTTTTTAGTAATGAAGTTTGTTTTAATGTTTCGATAGGTTTTTGGAGCTTAAATGAATTAATTCAGAAAATTCAACATCAGAATTCAGAACAAAGAATTGAAGAGACATTTAGTTGAAGATTGAAGCAAATCTTGGTTCAAATAAGTGCTCCAAATTTGTCCCAAAAATCAATTCTATTCCAATTCTAGAAAAGAATATCATATGATTTATTTCAAGCCCAAACTTGCCTTATGTTGTGTGCAAACTTCAACCATTAAACACTCAAGGTTTCAATGTCAATCTTAGCCCAAATAATAAGTACATTTGTATACTTATTTGATGCTCAAATTCAGCCCAAAATCAGCCCAAAATCAGCCCTAAATCAACCCCAAATCAACCCAAACACAATCCATGATCTTACATGTCCACACAACAAATAACAATTGATTTATTTTGGGTAATCCATTGATCCAAGAAGTCAAGCACATGGATGGAAAGCTGGAGGGGATATTTTAACATTATTTTGGGTCAAAAAAAAGAAAGAGACACCTCATAAATGAGGAAGAAAAACGTGCACCAAAGTAGTTGTAAACCTGTCTTGATTTGATTTTTCAGAACACCTTTCGGTGTTTTGCCCATAACTTTTAACTCAGCTGTCTAAATGAGCTGTTCTTTAATGATATGGAAAGGTAACAGAATTTCCTATAAATATGTCTCTAATAGACTTCTCGAAGAAAAACTTCTAAGAGGGTCGAATTGCTGTCCAAAGTTAGAGTCAAATTTGTGTCCGAATTTTTTCTGAAAATGTATTGTGTTCTTCTTTATAGATTTCGGTTCTTTAGTTTGTAAAACTTATTATTTTAGTTGGATTCAAGTTCTTTCATGTTTATTAAAGTGTTCTTCTATATAATCATGGTTGGCTAATGATTGGTACTTAAAAGTGTATTTTTATCATGATTTTATATTATCATTTTGCACTTGAAGTATCAATAACTCCTTAACTAAAATATGTTTTATAATAATGTATCTAATAATATAAGATATCTATAATTTATGGTAAATGTCTATTTTTAATGCAGGCCTATCACATAAATGAAAGGATTGATTGATGACTTGAAGAACTTAAATTGCAAGGATAAAGAGATGGTCAAACTTAGAGAAGAGATGTTGGTGCAATCCAAACCGAAATACTATTCGGTAATTGGGTCATATCTGGAGCTACAGATCTCAGATTTAGGTCCAATTTATATGGATGGAAAGGTAAGACATAGGTCTACAACTTTCATATGGAGCCCAAGATCTAAAAAGGCCATTATCAAGTCCAAATTATAGCAACAACAAAGAAGCCCGAATCTGTCTTCCAGCCCGAGCACTGTTCGGTATTTTGGCCATATCTGGAGTTCTAGAAGTCCAAATGAGCTGAATGTTTTACACAAGAAAGCTGAGACAATTGCCTACAACTTTCATGTTTACAACTGGCTCCAATTTTGACGTTATTAATGATGTTTTGGGCAGACAAGAGAAGATAAGGATTGTCACCAAGTCAAAAGTTGGCCACCCACTTATCAATTAGTCATCAAATCAATAGTTCCCAATTTTGGCCTATAAAAGGAGGCATTTGCCATGCATTTAGGCATCTTGGTGTTCAGATCAAGATCATGCTCTTCCTTTCTCTCTTTGTATTTTTTGTCATGTTTATGCTTTGCTTTCATTAATATGAAGTTTATGCCTTTCATTTCCTTTCCTTTACTTAGTTAACTTTTATGTTGTTATTTTGTTTATCTATTTTGCTTTCTTTCATTATGTCTAGCTAAGTTAGTTATGTCAAGGTGAAAAGGTTACACTAATGGTGTAACAATAAGTATAATGTAAACTTAATATGGACTTTAATGTTTGATACTAACATGTTTTATATTTGTTATCTTGTTCACTCTTTAATACTTTGCTTGTTAAATGACTAATCTTGATTTATGTTGTAGAACACTTGGTACAACAAATGCTTGGCACTTTCATAGCCCATAATGTATGGTATAACCGACACCTGAGCTATGAAAGGAACTTGATTTGTTGTTAACATAAGTTATAATCATGAATGCTTGACGAGATTTACAAGTATTAGCATTAATTGAATAAGATGACTAATGTAATCATGTTAACAATATATAATCTGATTGGAACCTCCTTTGTGTGTGGTTTCCAATTCAATAATAAGAGTTTATACTATACTTGTTTGATATACCATTAGTGGAACCTATAACCTTGACATTTGTTATTATTATTGTTTAAACCTTACATTAATTTTCCATCTCCAAGTTCTCATCATCATCTTCTTCTTCTCTTTCTTTATTATTATTATTATTACTACTACTAATATTACTACTACTACTACTACTACTACTACTATTATTACTAGTATTACTATTATTATTATTGTTATTGTTATTGTTATTGTTATTGTTGTTGTTATTATTATTGTTGTTGTTGTATTATTTTTATTTATAATTTGTACAATTAACCTCCCTATGGTTCGACCTCGGTCTTGCCGGGTTATTTATTACTTTGACACTCCTGCACTTGGGAGAAGACATCAACCGTTTAGTCGTGTCAAGTTTTTGGCGCCGTTGCCGGGGAGGTAAGTTCTTGTATAAATTATAGTAGTTATTTTTTTCTCTTTTCACCTTTCTTGTATATAACTTTGTTTCTTTTCTTTTGTTTCTTTTTATTTTGTTTTCTTCCTCCTTCTTTTGCTTTCTTCTTCTTTTTTATTTTATTCCTACACGTGCATGAGAGTGTGGTCACGTACATCAAGTGGTAGACTTTGTAGGATATCCTCATCATTTTCAGAAAATATGGCCGAAGAAGATAATCAATCACTTCATAATGAAAATAATGAGAATAACCGTGCTAGAACACTTAGAGACCACATGAATCCCATAAGAACAAGTGCATCGTCATGCATAGTTTTTGCTCCTGATGCATCTCATTTTAATTTTAAACCAGGCATTATTCAACTTTTACCTTTTTTTCATGGTTTAGAATTGGAAAATCCATACTTGCATTTAAGGGAATTTGAGGAGGTGTGCAACACATATAATAACTTAAATTGTAGCATGAACACCATCAGATTAAAGCTTTTTCCTTTTTCATTAAAAGATAAAGCTAAAACATGGCTACAAAATTTGAGACCAGGATCCATTCGTGCTTGGGATGAAATGCAACAACAGTTTTTAAAGAAGTTTTTCCCATCTCATAGAACAAACTCTTTCAAGAGACAAATCACCACTTTCACTCAAAAACCAGGAGAAACATTTTACAAATGTTGGGATAGGTATCGAGACTTGCTTAGTACTTGCCCTCATCATGGTTTTGAAACATGGAGATTGGTTTCACATTTCTATGAAGGGTTAACACCTAAAGATAGGCAAATGGTTGAATTGATGTGCAATGAAACTTTTGAAGATAAAGACCCTGATGAAGCAATGAAGTACTTAGACTTGTTAGCTGAAAATGCTCAAAATTGGGACACCGCGGGTACATATGAGGCACCGAGTAAAACTCAACCTCATACATCTAGTGGAGGTATGTACAACCTTAGGGAAGATCATGACCTTCACGCCAAGTTTGCATCTTTAGATAGAAAAGTCGAGGCACTAGAATTGAAAAAGAGTGGTCAATTAAAATCTGTTGAAAACATTGTGTGTCAAATTTGTGAAACAAATGAACACTTACCAACGATTGTCCAACCTTGCCTTCTTTTAAGGAATGTCTCCATGAACAAGCCCATGCTTTAAACAGTTTCCAAAGGCCCAACCACAACCCATACTCCCAAACATACAACCCTGGTTGGAGAAATCACCCAAATTTCAATTGGAAGAGTAAGAACAACAATGCATAAACTTCACAACCACCATTTCAAGCACACGACAATTTCCAAAATTCTCATGGATATGCACCTCCGTATGCTCCACCGCTTAGAAGAAATCTTGAGGAAACATTGCATGCATTCATTGAAAAGCAAGAGACAATCAATACTCAACTTGCTCAAAACATGACAGATTTTAAAGATACTCTTGCTAAATTAACATCTGCTCTCAGTTTCCAAGAGAAAGGTAAGTTTCCATCTCAACTGCAACAAAATCCCAAGGGGCAATACAATGCAAATGCAAGTAGTTCCGGAAGCCAACATATGGATCAAGTCAAATCAGTCACTTCTCTGCGCAGTGGTAAGGTTATTGAAAAACCCTCTCTTGAACCTTATGAGAAAGATGATGAGTCAATCTCTAAGGGTAAAGAAGGGGTTGAATATGAAAATTGCAAAGACACAACTGATTCACCGCCAGCACTTCCATTTCCTCATGCCATGACTAAACAAAGAAAAGTCAATCACAACTCAGAAATTTTTGAAATTTTCAAACAGGTAAGGATCAATATACCTTTGCTGGATGCTATTAAACAGGTTCCTTCCTATGCTAAATTTTTGAAAGATTTATGCACTGTGAAGAGGAAACTGAATGTGAAAAAGAAAGCCTTTCTAGCTAAACAAATAAGTGTCATTCTTCACAACAATAATGCTTTGAAATATAAAGACCCTGGTTGTCCTACAATTTCTTGCTTTATTGGAGAGCATAAAATTGAAAGAGCCTTACTTGATCTTGGTGCTAGTGTGAATTTACTTCCATATTCAGTTTTTCAAAGTCTCAATCTAGATGAGTTAAAACCAACTTCTATATCTCTTTTACTTGCCGATAGATTTGTAAAAGTGCTTAGAGAAATAATTGAAGATGTGTTAGTACAAGTCGATAAATTCATTTATCCTGTGGATTTTATTATCTTGGACACAGAACCTGTTGAAGCATGTAATTCATTTCCTGTTATTTTAGGACGTCCATTTCTTGCAACTTCTAATGGATTGATTAATTATAGGAATGGATTGATGAAGCTATCATTTGGAAACATGACATTGGAGATGAATATTTTCAACATTTGCAAGCAACCTGGAGATGATAATGATTTACAAGAAGTAGATCATATGGATGAATTAGTTTATGATCAACTTGAATCTACTTTAAGTAAAAATGAATTGGATGAAACTGAAGATTTGCAAATGATTTATTCTGAGAAAGAAATCACGGATGAAACAAGCACTGAAAATGTTGATGCGAATCTTTTGCCAACAATGACAACAGATTCGACATCTGACATCACACCAATTGATGATTACTTTCCTAACGAATCCTTACTTTCTCTTAGTCCAATGCCTTGGCATAATAAAAATATTAATTTTCTTGCTTTAAGAGATTTGCCAGCTGATTGGAGTACCCAAGACAAAGAAAAGTTTTTGAACGAAGTGAAGAGCTTTTATTGTGATGACTCTAACTTATGCAAATATTGTCCTGATCAAATATTTCAAAGATTCATTCCTGACAATGAGGTAAGTAGTGTCATTAAACTTTATCATTCTGAAGCATGTGGAAGTTGTTTCTCGTCAAAAAAGACAGCCGCAAAAATCTTACAATGTGGATTTTATTGGCCCACCATGTTCAAGAACACGCATGCATTCTGCAAAACTTGTGAAAATTATCAAAAGATTGATACTGGTTAAAAAGTTTTGTTTTATACTTCTCAACTCTATGCATTCCCTAGAGAGCTAAGACCAAGATGGAGCAATCCTTATAGGGCCTGTGATATTGAGAATTGAATGAATGACAATGATTTTAAGGAAAATGGACTTCGTTTGAAAACTCACTTTGATAATTTTCCTAGTGAAAATGAATCAGCTGGTTTGAATGATCTTGTAGATAAAGGTTGATTATTTTGTTTTTCTCATATTATTTTTATGTTTCTTTTTGAGTGATTTTTGCTAGTTTCTCTCACCCCGGTCAAATGGCGGATAACGGTACTCCGTGACTTAAGTCGGTTCTTTCAGTTTCCCATAATTACTGATATCTGTGTATATATCTGTGTAATTCTTTGAATCTCTCTTCCAATTCTCATTTGAAAATGGACACTAATCTTGAAAAATTGAAAAAGTATTTTCCCGCTCTACCTCAGAATGCAATTACAAAAATTTACCGTGTTAGATGTGCAAGATTGAGATTGTTAATGAATCATGGAATTCCTGAAGATATTCACTGGTTGATTGAAGCAAAGGTCCGATTATCAGGTGAGTCCTCTAATTTCTTTATTTCACACATGCCTGGAACAGGTAAAAGCACTTTTGCAAAGAAACGTCGTGCAAAACGACTAGAAGTCTATCATCGATGTGCTAGATGGACTTGTAATACACAATGTCGTTCTTTAGGAATGATCTCTATAAACCATGAAGATATAATACAATTCATTAAGGATGGCCTGAGTAAGGAGTCTTTAGATAATCTTCTATTGACTCTTGAGACGCATCCTAGTGGAGATGTGCATCGTGCAATTCATGATTTATGACCACTATTTCATAAAGAACATGATCAACTTAGTCTTGGGAATCTGACTAAAAAAGACCCTGTTTGCCAGTTTTTAAGAAAACTGGATGGGAAGCCTATCCCCGACCCATAGAGGGCGTTTAAGCCGTTCTTTGACGTAAAACCAAGGGAAGATGTGAGCCATAATCACAACTGCGATTTGAGTCTTAGCTTGTAAAAATTTGTGTCTTTTGATTTTATAAATAACATAATATTAGTTTTTCTTGTTTCTTATTTTTGTCTCAGTGTGTTTCAGGTTTTGTCAGTGTTCGTTATTTCAGGTGATATTTTCTATACTCTATCTTTCTACCTTAGAACATTGAGGACAATGTCTCGTTTTGGTTGGGGGGAGAGGGTAGTAGTTGATATAAAAAAAAATTATTTTTCATTTCATAAAGCATATGCATAATTATTGTTACTAGGATGGCAGAGTAAAGGAGTTCTTTTGTTAAAGTGACTCTTGAGACGCATCTTAGTAACCATTCTTAACAATGTCTATTATAATACTTCCTGAAATATTCAGGTTTACAAACTCTCGTATTGTTACCACTTAATTCTGCTCACATACTTATTTAACATGTATTCTTAAACCTTAATTTACACACACACTTTAACATATGATTGTGGGTTGCATATTGGATTATTACATTATTTATGTTCTTTTGTTAAAGGTAACAACTAAGGGAAAGAGATTGTATATAATTAAAAAAAAAGAGAAAAACATGAAAAAAAATAAAAAAAATAAAAATAATAAAAATAATAAAAAAAAGAAAAAAAATGATGATAATAAAAATGTAGATAAGTTTGGTTTCGTAGCCTCCCTAACCTAAGCAATTAAGCCCGAAGGGGTGTTTTAACACCTAATACCCTAAAGTCAACTGACTTGAGAGCTATTGGCCCAACGTTTGTTACATGGGTTGAGAAGAAAAGCTTAAGGGAATCAAACATTGCACTATCTACATATCAGTATCTGCGACCTGAGTTACTAAGCTCGTAGGGGTGTCTTAACACCTAATGCCCTAAGACCAACTGGTCTGGGAGTCATTAGCTGAAAGCTCGTTACATGGGTTAAAGATGCATGATGTTTTTAAATTATATGTATATAGATTTTTTTTAAAAAAAAAAGAGAAAAAAAATACAAAAAATGACAAAAGTAATAATCTCAACCCAAGGAAGTTAACCTTAAACATTAGAACAAAAATTTTATTTTCTTCCAAGAAAAGCCCCATAATTATGTGTTGACACATTGAGCACAAAAGAAAGGTTTATTAATATCTTATTAAGAGGTATTGAGCAGATATATAAATTTAATGAGAGTTTGTTTATCTGGATAGATTAATGGAAGTTAAATGATGAATACCTTGCTTTGTAAAATTTGCAAATTGTTTTAACGCTTTGATTACTAGGGACTAGTAATAAGCTGGTTGAGGAGTGTGATTAGTACTTAAAAGTGCATTTTTATCATGGTTTTATATCATCATTTTGCACTTGAAGTATCAATAACTCCTTAACTAAAATATGTTTTATAATAATGTATCTAATAATATAAGATACCTATAATTTGTGGTAAATGTCTATTTTTAATGCAGGCCTATCACATAAATGAAAGGATTGATTGATGACTTGAAGAACTTAAATTGCAAGGATAAAGAGATGGTCAAACTTAGAGAAGAGATGTTGGTGCAATCCAAACTGAAATACTATTCGGTAATTAGGTCATATCTGGAGCTACAGATCTCAGATTTAGGTCCAATTTATATGGATGGAAAGGTAAGACATAGGTCTACAACTTTCATATGGAGCCCAAGATCTAAAAAGGCCATTATCAAGTCCAAATTGTAGCAACAACAAAGAAGCCCGAATCTGTCTTCCAGCCCGAGCACTGTTCGGTATTTTGGCCATATCTGGAGTTCTAGAAGTCCAAATGAGCTGAATGTTTTACACAAGAAAGCTGAGACAATTGCCTACAACTTTCATGTTTACAAATGGCTCCAATTTTGACGTTATCAATGATGTTTTGGGCAGACAAGAGAAGATAAGGATTGTCACCAAGTCAAAAGTTGGCCACCCACTTATCAATTAGTCATCAAATCAATAGTTCCCAATTTTGGCCTATAAAAGGAGGCATTTGCCATGCATTTAGGCATCTTGGTGTTCAGATCAAGATCATGCTCTTCCTTTTTCTCTTTGTATTTTTTGTCATGTTTATGCTTTGCTTTCATTAATATGAAGTTTATGCCTTTCATTTCCTTTCCTTTACTTAGTTAACTTTTATGTTGTTATTTTGTTTATCTATTTTGCTTTCTTTCATTATGTCTAGCTAAGTTAGTTATGTCAAGGTGAAAAGGTTACACTAATGGTGTAACAATAAGTATAATGTAAACTTAATATGGACTTTAATGTTTGATACTAACATGTTTTATATTTGTTATCTTGTTCACTCTTTAATACTTTGCTTGTTAAATGACTAATCTTGATTTATGTTGTAGAACACTTGGTACAACAAATGCTTGGCACTTTCATAGCCCATAATGTATGGTATAACCGACACCTGAGCTCTGAAAGGAACTTGATTTGTTGTTAACATAAGTTATAATCATGAATGCTTGACGAGATTTACAAGTATTAGCATTAATTGAATAAGATGACTAATGTAATCATGTTAACAATATATAATCTGATTGGAACCTCCTTTGTGTGTGGTTTCCAATTCAATAATAAGAGTTTATACTATACTTGTTTGATATACCATTAGTGGAACCTATAACCTTGACACTTGTTATTATTATTGTTTAAACCTTATATTAATTTTCCATCTCCAAGTTCTCATCATCATCTTCTTCTTCTCTTTCTTTATTATTATTATTATTACTAATACTACTACTACTACTATTATTACTAGTATTACTATTATTATTATTGTTATTGTTATTGTTATTATTGTTGTTGTTGTTGTTATTATTGTTGTTGTTGTATTATTTTTATTTATAATTTGTACAATTAACCTCCCAGTGGTTCGACCTCGGTCTTGCCGGGTTATTTATTACTTCGACACTCCTGCACTTGGGAGAAGACATCAACCTTTTAGTCGTGTCAGCTAAACTCTTTCTTGGATCCAAATCAAGGATAATGGTGATTGAGGTGAGTTCTTTAGGATATGAATGAATCTTAATGTTTATCTTCTTATTTTCTTCATGAATGATTTATTATTGTAAAGAAATTTTAGAAATCATTTAGGTAATGTTATAATCTTGAATTTTTATGCACAAACTTTAGTTTTGGTATAGAGATTGCTTGATTCAATGTCTTACTTAATATGAAAGTACTTGTTCATTCTTAAGCAATAATCAATCTTCATCTTTCTAATCTTCATTGTAATATCTTCCGATCTAATATCACCATCGTTGATATTAGGTTGAGTTATCTTATATATGTTGAAGAAATCACCAATACATCACCATTAAAATTGATTTGGACCAAGACTTACTTTTCTTGTCATTTAAAATCTATTTACATTTTTTTTATCTTTGAAAACAAATCCATCAATTATTTTCAACCAAGTTATTGTTAATTTAATTTCTCTTGAGTTTTTTTTTTGTTACTTAGCTTAATTTCCAGATCTAGCTCTCTGTGGATATGACCTCGATCTTACCGAGTTAATTGCTACATCGCACACTCGTGCACTTGCGAGTTAAAACAAGCCGATCATAAAAAGCAGTCAAGCACATGCCTAGAGCAACTAAAAGCACTTTTGTAAAAAAAATGTCATGCAAAATGATTGTAAGTCTGTCACAGATGCGCTAGATGGACTTATAATACAAAATGTCATTCTTTAGGAATGGTATCTATAATCGTGAAAATAAAATATAGTTCATTAAGGATGACCTGAGTAAGGAGTCTTTAGATAATCTTCTATTGACTCTTGAGACGCACCCTAGTGGAGATGTGCAACGTGTAATTTATGATTTATATCCATAATTTCATAAAGAACATGCTCGACATAGTCTTGGGAATTTGACTAAAAAAGACCCTGTTTGCTAGTCTTTAAGAAAACTGGATGAGAAGCTTATCCCCGAACTATAAAGGGCGTTTAAGTCGTTCTTGGATGTAAAATCAAGGAAAAATATGAGCCACAATCACAACTAGTTGTATATATAAATGTTAACTATTTTTACATACACATGTTTTTTTCTAAAAAAATATAATAATAAAAGAGAGAGAGAGAGAGACCCTAGCTGGCCTACATATAGGTGATATGATTGCATTTTCACTTTCTTATCTATAAATTCTTCTCTTCATTCCCTTTATTTCTACTTAACCTACACATTCCACAGTTATCAAAGTGTGTAGAAATGGCAAGTTTCTTAAGTCATCGAATATGAAATATTTGTGTTTTTGGTGGATCTAGTCTTGGGAAAGAAAACGAGTTTTTAGAATCAGCAAATCATCTTGATCAGGTATTAGCTACAAGAAAAATTCATTTGGTGTGTGGAGGAGACAACCTTAGGATAATAAGGGGTATGCCAATAACTGTATTTTTAGGAGGTAGTCACGTTTTGGGGGTTGTCCCTAAAGCTTTAGCAAATGGTGATATTATTGGAACAACAATTGGAGAGGAATTACTGATCTCTATAATGTCTAATCGAATGAATACAATGTTTAAACATGTTGATGCCTTCATTACCTTGCTAGATGGTCTGGGAACATTGGAAGAGATCTTTCATATTTCCTCTTAGGCCCAAGTTCACATTCACCATAAACTCATCGAATTGTTAAATTATTAGGCCAATAACTGTTAATGGTTATTATGGTAAGTTATTGTCTTTTCTTGATCAAGCTGTGGAATAGGAATTTCTAACATCTTCAGCACGACAAATTATAATCTCTGCTGCTACTGCTGAACAATTGATTGACCAATTACAATCTTTCACTTCTATAATTGATCCCTTCATGAGTCGTATAAATTGGTCAACTAAGGACAGCCGTAAAAAGTTTAGATTAGATTTGAGCCTTCGCTTGTGAAACCTTGTGTTTTATTATTTTATTTTGTTATTTCTCATATTTGTTTATGTGTGTTTCAAGTTTGTCAGTGTTTGTTGTTTCAAGTTATATCTTCTATACTCTATCTTTCTACCTTATAACATTGAGTACAATTTTTTTTTTTGTGGGGAAGGGGTAGTAGTTGATATTTACAAAAAAAATGATATTTACAAAAAAAACTAGTTGTGTTTTTTATTTGCAAAACCATTGTTACTATAATAACAGAGTCAATGAGTTCTTTGGTTAAAGTAACTCTTGTGACGCATCTTAGTAAACATTCCTAATAAGGTATATTATAAGACTTCTTGAAATATTCAAGTTTACAAACTCTCACATTATTATTTATTACTTCTACTCATATACTCATTAAAATAAGTATTATATTTTTAAACCTACATTTTCACACACACACTTTAACATATGATTGTGGGTTGCATATTGGATTATTATATTATTTATGTTATTCTAGTAAAGGTAACAATTATAGGAAAGGGATAGTAGTTGATATTTACAAAAAAAAAAACAAAAAAATTATTATAAATGCAATTAAAAAATAAAATAAATAAAAACGTAGATACGTTTGGTTTCGTAGCCTCCCTAACCTAAGTTATTAAGCCCGAAGGGGTGTTTTAACACCTAATACCCTAAAGTCAACTGATTTTGGAGCTATTGGCCCAACGCTTGTAACATAGGTTGAGGAGAAAAGCTTAAAGGAATCAAACATTGCACTATCCACGTATCAATTTCTGCAACCCGAGTTATTAAGCTCGAAAGGTTGTTTCAACACCTAATGTCCTAAGACCAACTGGTTTGGGAGTCATTAGTCGAAAGCTCATTATAAAACTAATGGGTTATAGATGCATTATGTTTTAAGTTATATGTATATATAAAAAAAGAAAAATAACAATAATAATCCCAACCCAAGGAAGTTAACCTTAAATATTAGAACATAATATTGTTTTCTTCTAATAAAGGCCCCATCATCTATGTTTCCATACATTGAGCACATAAAAAAAAGTTTATTAATATCTTGTTTCAACAATATGAAGCAGATATATATAAATTTAATGAGAGTTTGTTTACTTGGATAGAGTAATGGAAGTTAAATGATGAATACCTTACTCTAGGGAACTTGCAAATTGTTTTTCTATTTTAACACTTTGATTACTAGGGACTAGTAATAAGCTGGTTGCGGGTTATGATTAGTACTTAAAAGTGCATTTTTATTAAGGCTATATACGATCATTTTGCACTTGAAGTATTAATAACTCCTTAACTAGAGCATGCTTTATAATAACAAGTCTGATAATATAAGATAACTTTAATTTATGGTAAATGCTTATTTTAAATGCAGGTATTCTCACAATTCAAAGGATTGATTTTTGTGATTAACTATTGGAAGTGAAAGGACAAACAAAAGGCTAAGCTTACGAAGGAGATGCCAATTCACTTCAAATTCGTACACTGTTTAGTCATTGCATTATATCTAGAGCTATAGATCTTTGATTTCATATTAATTTATATGGCTAGAAAGATTAGAAATAGGCCTATAACTTTCATGGTATGGAAAGACCCAAATTTTTCATTTTCAAATTCAAAGTTTGGCCATAAAAGAGAAGTCTGAATCTGTCTTGCAATCCAGCCCAAACACTACTTAGAGTTTTACCTATAACTGGAGTTCTAGAAGTCCAAATGATCTAAAATGTGGTGGGTGGAAGGAAAAGATAATTTCCAACAACTTTCATGAGAGGACTAGCTCAAATTCGAACGGTAGAAATGAGATTTCATACAAACAAGAGCATAAGGGCTATCCACCAGCAACACTGCTCAGTATTTTAGACATATCACGAGTTATAGTGCTTTAAATGATTTGAAAAGACAATTTCTAACAACTTTCATGAAGAACACTTTATCAAATTCTGATTGTATCAATGTCAATTTAGCCATCCAAAGTGCTTGAGTAATGTTGTTCACCAAGTCCACTAATCAATAGTTGGCCACTATATCAATTATCAATTACCACATGAATAGTTTTGAATTTTAGCCTATAAAAGGAGGCACTTGCCATTAATTTGGGCATCTTGTTTTCTATATCAAGATCATGTTCTTGCTCTCTTTTTATATGTTTGTAATGCTTAAGTTTTGCTTTCATTAATCTCTTGCTCATCATTTCCATTTCCTTTACTATACTTAGTTAACTTATATCATGTTTATGTTCTTGTATTGTTTCTTTAAGTTTTTCTTCTTCATAATAACTAGCTAAGTTAATTATATCAAGGTGAAAAGGTTTCACTAATGGTGTTGGGATAAGTATAATATAAACTCAATATGGACTTCAATGTTTATATCTTAAACAATTTGCTATTAACATATCTTATCATTTTTATCTTTTTAATTCTTAATACCTTACTTATTAAATGGTTAATCTAGATTTGTGTTGTATAACACTTGGCACATCAAATACTTGATCTTTCATAGTCTTCAGCTGATATCATTATTATGCAAGGAACTTGATTTGTTGTCAACATAAGTTAGCATAATGAATACTTGATAAAATTTATAAGTATGGAGTTATGTAAATAAAATGATTAACATGATCATGTTGATAATAAATAAAGAGTTTATATCTTACTTATCTCTAATACTATTAGTGTATCCTCTAACCTTAACATTTGTTTTTATCATTGTATAATATTCACATTAATCTTACATCTCAAAGTCCTCTTTAACTCATTTTCACCACCACCATCATCATTGTTCTTGTTGTTGTTGTTGTTTTTATTTATAATTTATATAGTTAACTTCCCTGTGGTTCGACCCCGATCTTGCAAGGTTATTTATTATTTTGACACTACTGCACTTGGGATAAGACATCAACTCTTTGATCGTGTCATAAACATTTGATTTCAAACAAATTGAGTTGTAGAAGGGGTGTTTCTCAGTTAAACGGTGGTGGTTATACCATTTAGAGTGATAAAAAAACACCACATTCATTAACTTGAAAGTGCATGCTTGATAAGCCAAAAACTAAAAAAAAGATGTTTAAGCTCCTAAACAATGTCGTTTAATTAAGGTTTTTGATTTGAGAATTAACAATCTTCAATTTAAACCCTGTTCTTCCAATTTAATTTAATTTTACTTGTAATTTCCTTATAATTTCATGAAATTGCATCCTTGCTAGATTCAATCACCAACCTCAATTTAAGCGCCTTTTACAAGTTAGTTCTTAGTCTCTAATTCAATTAGATCCTTAGATGACTATTAAACTTTTATTTTTCTTTGATTTGACCATTGATTTCACTAATTTTGATTCACGTTGTTGTGCGTTATTTGTAAGTTGGTTTTTGGTTTATAAATTGTTCAACTGAGTCTCTAATTACTCATTAGACTTTGAATTTTATGCAATCAAGCCTCTGATTTGATCAATTAAACTTTTTAAAGTCTAATTTGAGTCCTCAAACTTTAATTTTCTTTAATTAACATCTAAATTGACTCCAAAAGCTGACTTTCCTTATGATTGAGTCCTTAATAAATTTAATTAAACCTTCTAAAAGTTCAATTAAGTACCTAAACACCCAAATAAAGCATTTTCACTAATGAGGCCTTTTATCGATCAAAATTAGGTTGCTAATTTTGTCTATCTTACACCTTTTGGTCAACTAACTTTTACTTGGCATTTTGGTCTTTCACCACTAATTAGTACTTAAAAGTGCATTTTTATCAAGGTTTTATATCATCATTTTGCACTTGAAGTATCAATAACTCCTTAACTAAAACATGTTTTATAATAATATATCTAATAATATAAGATACCTTTAATTTGTGGTAAATGTTCATTTTAAATATAGGCTTATCACATAAATGAAAGGATTGATTGATGAATTTAAGAACTGAAATTGAAAAGACAGAGATGGCCAAGTTTAGAAAAGAGATACTGGTGCAGTCCAAATTGGAATACTGTTCGGTAATTGGGTCATATCTGGAGCTGTAGATCTCAAATTTAGGTCCACTTTATATGGATGTAAAGGTAAGACATAGGCCTATAACTTTCATATGTAGTCCCAGATCTAAAAAGGTCATTTTCAAGTCCAAATTGGAGCAAGAACAAAGAAGTCTAAATCTGTCTTCCAACCTGAGCACTGTTCAGTGTTTGGCCCATATCTGGAGTTCTAGAAGTCAAAATGAGCTTAATTATTTACACAAGATAGCTGAGACAATTGCCTATACCTTTCACGTTTTTAAGTGGTTCTAATTTTGACATTATCAATGATGTTTTGGGTAGACAAGTGAAGATAAGGATTGTCACCAAGTCAAGAGTTGGTCACCCACTCATGAATTAGTCATCAAATCAATAGTTCCCAATTTTGGCCTATAAAAAAAGGCATTTGCCATACATTTAGCCATCTTGGTCTTTAGATCAAGATCATGCTTTTGCTTTCTCTCTTTGTATTTTTTTTGTATTGCTTATGCTTTGCTTTCATTAATATCAAGTTTATGCCTTTCATTTCCTTTCCTTTACTTAGTTAACTTTTATCTTATTTATGTTCTTGTTTTGTTTATTTATTTTCTTTCTTTTATTATGTTTAGTTAAGTTTATTATGTCAAGGTGAAAAGGTTACACTAATGGTGTAAGAATAAGTATAATGTAAACTTAATATGAACTTTAATGTTTGATACTAGCATGTTTTGTATTTGTTATCTGGTTCACTCTTTAATACTTTGCTTGTTAAATGACTAATCTTGATTTATGTTGTATAACACTAGGTACAACAAATGCTTGACACTTTCATAGCCCATACTGTATGGTATAACCGACACCTGAGTTATGAAAGGAACTTGATTTGTTGTTAACATAAGTTATAATCATGAATGCTTGACGAGATTTATAAGTATTAACATTAATCGAATAAGATGACTAATGTAATCATGTTAACAATCTATAATCTGATTGGAACCTCCTTTGTATGTGGTTTCCAATTGACTAATAAGAGTTTATATTATACTTGTTTGACGTACCATTAGTGGATCCTCTAACCATGACTTTTATTGTTATCGTTGTTAAATCTTTACGTTAATATTTCATCTCAAAGTTCTCATCTTCTTCTTCTTCTCCTTCTTTTCTTTATTATTATTATTATTATTATTATTATTATTATTATTATTATTATTATTATTGTTATTGTTGTTATTATTATTGTTGTTGTATTATTATTATTTATAATTTGTACAATTAACCTCCTTGTGGTTCGACCCCGGTTTTGCCGGGTTATTTATTACTTCGACACTCCTACACTTGAAAGAAGACATTAATTTTTTAGTCATGTTAACCACTAAACTTGGAAGGTCCTTTTTAGACTTTCTTCATGTATATTTTTTTATATATATTTTATATTTTTATTTTTTTATATTTTTATGGGGTTTTAAAAATGGGTAGCAACATTTAGCATAATGGTTCAAAATTTATTTAAGCTAATAATTTACCAATTGATACTTCGACATCCTAATTAATTATTACATACCATAAACATTCAACATTTCATACAAAATATTAAAGTAAGCTAATTACATAATCCTTCTCGTTACAACATTACCAAATAATACTATTTACAACAAAATATTTGCATAAAAGATTTGAGCACAACATGATATAATATCGCAAAAGGAAAAACTTTACTACTTTAATTCAAGGTCATAAACTAGATAATTAACTTCATGTGATTTTAGTTATTTTGATACATACATACATAATAACTTGTCAGTGTTACATCAAAACACACCCTATTTATTTTTTTAAAGCATCACTATACATTAAAATTTTTTTTGTTAAGGATAAAAATATCAAAACAAAAGCTGTTGTAAGCCTCTTCTTTAACTCTTGAAAGCTTACCTCACACTTTTTTTACCATTTAAACTTCATTTTTTTATGGATGAACCATTTCAAATGGGTTGCAATAAAAAACAATTCTTATATAAATCTCTTATAATACCTAACCAAACCGAGATAATTTTTAATTTCTATCTCATTTGAGGGTCTATCTCAATTCAATACAACCTCCACCTTTATGGGATATATCATAATACCCTTTGTTAAAATAACATGTACTAAAAATATCATCCTTTTCAACTAAAAGTCACATTTATTTAATTTTGCATAAAGTCAATGATTTTTCAAGGTCTATAATACATTGTTTAGGTTTGTTTATGCTTCAAAATAGAGCTTTAATAAACCAAAATATCATTCATGAATATCACCATATATTTATCCAAATAGGGTTAAAAAATCCAATTCATCAAATTCATAAATATGGTGGGAGGATTAGTTAATTTAAACGACATCGTTAGAAATTCATAATGTCTGTTTTAAGTTGTCTTGAGTTTTAAAAATAGTCTTTGGTATTTCCTACTTCTTTATCCTTAGCTAATAACAACCTGATTTTAAATCTATTTTTATGAATATCTTGCTTCCTTCAACCGATCAAATATATCATTTATTTTTTAGGAGTAGATATTTATTTTTTATTACCATCTTATTTAATTATGGATAATTTATAATTTATAATCTATACAAAGTCAAAAAAAATTATCATTTTTATTCACAAATAATATTGGAGGCCCCTTGGAGAATTGCTAGGTCTTACAAATCTTTTATCTAATAACTTCGGTAACTATATCTTTAATTTTTAATTTTGTTAATTCTTTGGTGCTATTCAGGGGCTTATACAGTATAAACCAGGGATGATATCCATAGATACCTCTACTTTGTTTTTAGGATGTAACCCTAGTAATTTCTCTAGGTGTATATGTGAAAATTCTTTAACTATGGGAATGTTACCAATTCTATTTCTCATTTCCCGACTCTGAATCATAGGCTTAATAGGATGAACAATTCGACACAATATTTCTCATTTTTTCAACATTTTATGTGCAGTTAAGATTAAACAATTCGACACGATATTTCTTTCTCCTCTTAAAGGTACCCCATTTCCATCCATGACTTGTAACTTCATTGTTATAGCAAAACGATCCATGTGGGCTCGGTGGGTAGGCAACCAATCTATTTCAATAATTACATCAAAATCCTATAACTATAAAGGCAATAAGTGTACCCGAGTCTCATGCACTGATACCTCATTTTTCACTCCTCGAAATACCTATCACTAATCCCATCGCTATGCTTTCTAATTGCATATTAAAGTTCCTACTAATTATTGGGGACACAGAAGAATAGGTAGTCCCAGGACCAATCAAAACATTGACATCATGAGTATTTAATTGTAGCATACATGCTGCGTCATCTAAAGCAGTATGAACCTCCTGGGTTATATAAAATACACGGCCCTGAGTCCTTTCTCCGTATCCTCTTGGTCTGCCTCAGTTAACACTAGCTCCTGATCAGGCTAGTTATCCAAGTCTATCTACTATCACCGATTGTTGCTTACTATGAGTTGGCTTTCCATGCCTCTTATTCTGCTCAACAGTCCTCTAAGGACATTCCTTCCAGCGACGTCCAATCTCGCCATAATGATAACAAGGGCATCTAGATAAAGGCACTCCTTCCATCAGTGCCCCTCCTGTCTACATTATAACATCGACCGGCTATGGCTGAACAATCCCCTGGATGATTCCCTCCACTAGTATTAGTTCTAGACCGACCCTCTATAGTACCTCCATTAGTATTCTGAAATACTCTCACTGGAGCTCCACTCTGGTCAGATTCTCCTCATTTTCTCTTAAATAATGGTCCAGTCTTACCTTTCTTTGGCAGATATGGTCTGCCAGATAAGAAGTCAGAAGTCTTACTTTTCTCACATTCATTTCTGCCTTGATTTTTTTGCTGTATATGTTTCTAAAGCCCGATTCGCTTCAATTAGCTCCCTTGCAGTTTTAAGCTTGAAAGCAATCAATGCTTGTTTCAAATTAGGTCTCAATCCATCCCTCAATCTATCAACCATATGCTGCTCAAAGGCTATATATTGGGAAGAAAACATAAAAAGTTCATGGAATCATCCATCACCGGCGTTTATTCTTTGTTTCAGAGCTAAGAACTCTTATTCCTTTATTTTCCGGTCATCTAATATTAAACGTGTTTTCAAATTCCATCCTGAAATCTCCCCAAGTCATTACATCTACAGTTTTTCTTATCTCCACTGCTTCCCACCATGTTAGAGCACTACCCGACAACAACTAAGCAACACAATTTACTAATATATTAATTGGTGCCTTAATGTCTGGTCCTCCTTCCTAATCCATCTTCCTGTAATCTTAGCATCCTGCTCACAATAATACCATTCACATCCCAATTATCTCATGCTTTTTGCCAATCTGACAAAATCACAACATTATCTCTAGGGGTTGGCGAGGTGTTGTTAGTGCCACTGATGTTGTAGCAGTAGATATGCCTAACATTATAGCCTTCACGATCTACTCTAGATACACTAGGGTGCATTTGTTTTGCTTCTTTTTTTGTTTTGTTGTTTTTTTTTTTGTGTTTATGGTGTAAAAAATATAGGAAGATATTTAGTAATTGTAAAAATTATGTTATATATTATGGAGTTTGTTAAAAAATTGAGTTTGAAATATAGTTTTTATAAAATATTTTTTATATGATTTTTTAACTGAATTTTATAAAATATTATTTATTTTTGTGTTTCAAAAATTCTTTTGAAAAAGTTTGATAATTTTTTATTTTTTTTTACTTCAAATTAATATTTTTTTTAAATCATTTTGATACTCTGATATAAAAAATAATATTTTAAAAAATAAAAATTTATTATTTTAATTTATTTTCAAGTAAAAACATTTTAAAAAGTATATATAATCATGTAACTACCAAATATTTTATAAATATTATTTACTATATATAAATCTCAACTATAATTTTTATAAAATATATATCTAGATTTAAATAACTAAACTTAATTATATATTTTTTAAAAAAACTTATTTTCTTTTAAACCATGACATTAAAACTATCTAAAATAACAACTGTACTTCTAGATCTATGTGTACACTCGATAGTGCTGCAGGAGCTACCGATGGAGGCTCCTCTCCCTGTCTCCTAAATCTTGTCCTTTAAATTGCACAACCCCTTCCCATCGGGATGCAGAATCATCTCCGAGTCTAAATGGCTCCCCTCGTCAAGGCTGAATGGATGCTGCTTGTATAGGATTCAGTATATGTTAACACAGATCTTCTTCCAGACCAACCTCGAGTCATGCACTAACATTCCTCTCCCGTACCATGGATGAATCAATTTGAGCTCCTTATCAAGTTGTCACCATTCTGAAACATTTCATCATAAATTAGCATCGCAATCAAGTCATAAAATGATTTTATACTCTGATATCATACCTAATAACCTCAAATAATAAACTAACAATTTGGAACATAAACTCAATTTCATGGATAATAAAAGGTAGAATTTTGATTATTATTATCTTATAATATATATTAATTTTTTATTAAAATTTCAGTAAAATTTCTTTTATATTTTTTTCAGACGTTCCAAGTGTTAACATTAATTTAATCACACAGCAATAATCTCAAATATACATTTATACGCAATGGACTGCACATTCCACCTTTCCATGATCGATCCATTAGTATATCAAGGAGATTCTCTCATTCAACTTTCTATATTTTAAATTCATTGTATTCTTTTTGCTCAAATCAAATGTGTTCTTATATTTATTTTTTTTTACTAGATAATTATTACATATATACAAGATCAACAATGCATTTCATACAAAAGGTTTCAAAAATATAAGGTTTCAAAATATATTTAAGCTAATAATTTATCAATTAATACTTAAACATATATTCTAATTAATTATTACGTACCATAAACCCTCAACATTTCATACAAAATGTTAAGATAACTAATTGCATAATCCTTCTCACGTTACCAAATAAAACTATTTACAACAAAATAAATGCATAAGAACTTTGAGCACAACATTACATTATTTCTGGTAGGTTTGTAATAAACCTAAAATCTTATTAAGTATATAATCATTAGCGTATTTATCTATCTATTTATTATTATCATTATTATTATATCTAATTTCTTTTTAGATGAAATAAATAATCTTACAATTACAAAATATTTATTGACCATCCATTCAATGACAGATTTAAAACCAATAATTTTGTCTCATAGCGAAATCATTTATAATTCTTCTCGAATATTCCTTTTCTTGATATAATGATCTTAACCAGGTATTTATCATCCAAGATTTTCAAAATAAAACTCTACAAGTTAATTTAATGTTTTCACTACCACTAAAATTTGGTATCCTCCCACATGAATACTAGTTAATTCAACAGTCTTATATTGGAGGTCGATCAATATTATTCTTATTTATGAATATCACATGAATTGTAATACTCTTAAATCTAACATTCTCATCTTTGAAATCCAAATCAATCTGGTATTCCCTACCAAATTTCATAAAAACATCATTATCCTTTCATGGATAATTTCAAGTTTAGCATGTTAGGATACTGGCATGCAAACTCGACAAGACAAAAGGTATGAAACAAGATAAATGAGAAATAGGACACACAAGAATTTACGTGATTCATCCAATTGGGCTACGTCCACAGGCAAGTATAAAAGAATTTTACTGAGTAATGTGGGAATACAACTTCTCTTTTATAATAGGAGAATAACAAAAAATCTCTCTATTAGTAGGAGAAAACACCTCACTTACTATCTCACAAATACCTCACAATTTTATAGGATTACTCTCTCCTCACCCTCTTTTGTTTCTCTCTTGTGGTGTGTATAATGCTTGGATGCATTACCTATTTATAGGCAAGTATCCATGCAAAAGACAAGGGATTAGGCAAATAGCACCAATTTAGTGCATACACTTTTTGACTAAGGTGTAAAAGGATGGCTACACCTTCTCCCACCATTTTTGACTTAGGTGGTTGGCTTCACATTCTCCCATTTGAAGACTTTGATGATTTAATCAAGTCTTCACACTTGATCATTTGTGCTTCTTCTATCCTTTCTATACTTGTTATCTTCATGCTGCTTACGTTTCTGTTAGGCCGTAAGAGGAACTGCACCATATATACTTATCAATGTTGACCAGTTTGGTTAAAGCATCTACTGAGTTTTCCTTTGTATGAATCTTCTGAAAATCCACACTTCTATCTTCCACCACTTCGCAAACAAAGTGATACTGAACATCTATGTGTTTTGTTCTTGAATAAAACACTGGATTCCTTGTAATATGCAAGGCACTTTGACTATCACAATACAAAAAAATATTCTCTTGTTTGTGCCCGAGCTCCTCCATAAGTTTCTTCATCCATATTGTTTCTTTACAAGCTTGTGTAGCTGCCATGTACTCAGCTTTTGTTGTGGATAACGCTACAACAGTCTGAAGTTTAGAAACCCAGCTCACAGCTCCTCCTACAATTATGAACATATAGCCTGTAGTGGACTTCCTTTTCTCAAGATCACTAGCAAAATCTGAATCAACATATCCTCTGATAGTAAATTCTGATCCTCCATAACATAATGCAACATCTGAGGTACTCTTGATGTATCTCAAGATCCTCTTAATAGTATTCCAATGCTCTCTACCAGGATTTGCCATGTATCGACTAACTGCTCCCATTGCTTGTGCAATGTCCGATCTTGTACATATCATGGCAAATATTAAACTTCCCACTGCTGATGCATACGGTACTCGAGACATCTCCATCCTCTCTGCTTCATTGCTAGGAGACATACTTGAGGATAATTTGAAGTTAATAGGAAGTGGGGTGGAAATTGGCTTACAATCTTGCATGTTGAAGCGTCGCAAGATCTTCTTCAAATAATTCTTCTAAGAAATCCAAATCTTCCTCTTACTTCTCTCTCGGTAAATTTGCATCCCTAGAATCTTGGTTACTGGTCCCAAGTCCTTCATATCAAACTCCCTAGCCAACTGTGCCTTCAATTCTTGGACTCGATCTTTGTTGGGGCCTATCACCAACATGTCATCCACGTACAATAATAAAATAATGAAATCTTCTTCAAACCTCTTGTAATACGTATAATGGTCTGAACTGAGTCAGTTGTACCCAAGGCTAATTATGAAGGAATCAAATCTCTTATACCAATACCTCGGCGTCTGTTTGAGACCGTATAGAGATTTGTTCAACTTGCAAACCAAGTTCTCCTTGCCTGTTTCAGCAAAACCCTCTGGTTGGAGCATATAAATTTCTTCTTCAAGTTCTCCATAAAGAAATGCAGTTTTCACGTCTAACTGCTCCAAGTGAAGATCAAATATAGCACACATTGCCAAGACTACTCTGATTGTCGTAAGTCGTACCACCAGAGAAAATATCTCATTGAAGTCTATTCCTTCTTTCTGAGCATATCCTTTCACCACTAATCTTACACGATACCGCTCCACTTGATCATTGCCAACACATTTTATCTTATAAACCCATTTGTTGCCAATGGTCTTTCTTCCTTGTGGTAGCGGAACAAGATCCCAAGTATTATTCTTGTGCAGAGCTTCAATCTCCTCTTGCATTGCTGTCATCCACATAGATACATCTGTGCTTTTAATATCCTCATGGAAAGTTGATGGCTCTCCATCCTCTGTTAGAAGACAGTATGCAATGTTACTTTTAGTAACATATTCTGAGTGTCAAGCCGGTGGTCTTCTTTCATGAGTCGACCGCCGAACTTCAGGAGTTTCAAACTCTATTTGTTCTTGCTCTTCATGCTCTAGTACAGCTTCAGAAGAAGCATGATTCTGAGTATTTTCCACATGGATTGTTGTAGTCTCCTTTAGAATGCTATTATGTTCTTCCTTTTGTATTTTACCTTCTGCAAATATGACATCTCTACTGATAACTACCTTGTGGGCAGTGGGATCCCACAAGCGATACCCCTCCACTCCATCAGCATATCCTAAAAATACATATTTTCTGGATTTTGAATCCAGCTTGCTAACTTCTTGTGTATTATACATCACGTACATAGGACTTCCAAATATATGCAATCGAGAATAATCAGTTTTCTAGTACACATCTCCATCGGTGTCTTCAGCTCAATTATAGTTGATAGAGATCGATTTATCACATAACAGGCGGTATTGACTGCTTCTGCCCAGAATAACTTTTCTAGACCTGCAGCCTTCAACATTGCTCTTGTTCTTTCTAATAGAGTTCTGTTCATCCGCTCTGCCACTCCATTTTGTTGTGGAGTGTATGCCATTGTGAACTGCCTTTTGATACCTTTATGTTGATAGAAGTTATCAAATTCATCATTGGTATATTCTCCTCCATTGTCAGTCCTCAAACACTTGATCTTCTTTTCAGATTCAAGTTCCACTCGTGCTTTGAAAGTTTTAAAGACTATAAGCACATCTGTCTTCCTTCTAATTGGATACACCTAACATCTCCTAGAGAAGTCATCTATGAATGATACAAAGTATCTTGCTCCTCCCAAGGATACAACCGGTGCTTGCCATACATCAGAGTGAATTAGGTATAAAATGCATTTGCTCTTAGTTGTTGATGTGCCAAACTTTAACCTGTATTATTTACTTGTAACACAGTGCTCACAAAAAGATAAAGTAACCTTTGTAAGCTTAGGGAGTAACTTTTGATCAGAGAGAACCTTTAAACCTTTCTCTGACATGTGACCTAGTTTTTGATGCCACATCATCGTCTTCTCTTCTGCAGGACTAGCTGATGCGATTGACATTTCAGCCTCATGATATGTTTCTCCTATTAATGCAAATACATTTGCAACTGTCTTTCTTGCCTTTAAAACCACCAGCGCTCCTTTGATGATTTTCATGATTCCATTGTCTGTTCGGATCTTACAGCCAAGACTATCAAATTGTTCTATGGATAAAAGATTCTTCTTTAAGTCTTTCACATGTCGCACTTCTGAAATAGTATGAATTAAACCATCATACATCTTCAATTTGATGGTGCCAATGCCAATAATCTCTAAAGCATGATTATCACCCATAAACACTTTGCCTCCAGAAATAGGTTTATATGTATGGAACCAATCTCGATTAGGAGTCATATGCCATGTTGCTCCTGAATCCATTAGCCATATTCCAGTGAGCTCTTCTCTATCTGTAGAGATTGTTGCTGCTTCACTATATAAAATCTCTCCATCTTCTGAGGTGCTTGCAACACATCCTTGAGATTTTAATGACTCTGCAGTATTCTCTATATCCTTTTTAAACCAACAATCCTTTTTGAAGTGCTCTTTTTTGCAACAGTTGTAACATTTTACAGCCTTCTTACTTCTTGATTTAGACCTCCCCTACCTTTGACTCCCACTAGAGCCACGCTCCGTTGATCTTCCTCTTGACACCAACAACGCCTCTTCTTGGTTTGAACTGTTTTTATCTTTTTTGTTTTTGCGTCTATTTTCTTCTTCTAAGATAACAGTTGCAACATCATCGAAGACTAAATAATCTAAGAGGATATTATTTGTCAAGTTGATAATGAGTTGATCATACAAATCAGGAAGACTTTGAAGTAGAAGCTCTGCACGTTCATTTTCCTCTATTTGCTGACCTAATGTAGTGAGTTGTGAAAATAGAGTTCTTATTGTGTTGATGTGGTCAGTCACCGACGTGGTTTCTGATATTCAAAGGGTATAAAGTCTCCGCTTTAAGAAAATCTTATTGTGCAAAGACTTGGACTCGTATAGCTTTGTTAGAGTCTCTCATATGTCCTTAACTATTTTCTTCTCCGCCACACTTGATAATACTTTATCAGCTAATGCTAAATGTATGTTAGCAATAGCATTGCCATCCATCTCATTCCATTTTACATCATCAGTGATCTCCGCGGGCCGATCCCCAATTGCTGCCTAGCAATTTTCTTTCCTTAAGATTGCTTTGATTCTCATTTTCCACAATGAGAAATTACTCCCATTAAACCTCTCAATCTCGTACTTTGCTGCCATTGAATTCACCAAGATCTATTCAGCTATCACCTTTTCACAGATCTGTAATGTATATAGAAATAGTATCGTGTGAATAATACTTCACTAAGTAAGTTCCTAGGAAAGATTGGAGGGGTCACAAACGGTCCCGCTTAAAACCCAATCTCCTTAAATAGAACTTCCTAGACTGTATTTAATCACCGCACTGACTTTCTATATACGCCAATAGTAACGTATGTGAACAGTACCGTATGGATGAATAGTGCCATATAAGTGAATAGTGCCGTATAGGTGAATAGTAACCGTATACACGAATAACTTTTGTGTGTTAACAACATCAACCAGAAGGCTCTGATACCACTGTTAGGATACTGGCATACAAACCCGACAAGACAAAAGGTATGAGACAAGATAAATGAGAAATGGGACACACAAGAATTTACGTGGTTCACCCAATTGGGCTACGTCCATAGGCAAGTATAGAAGAATTTTACTGAGTAATGTGGGAATACAACTTCTCTCTTATAATAGGAGAACAACAAAAAATCTCTCTATTAGTAGGAGAAAACACCTCACTTACTATCTCACAATTTTATGGGATTACTCTCTCCTCACCCTCTTTTGTTTCTCTCTTGTGGTGTGTATAATGCTTGGATGCATTTCCTATTTATAGGCAAGTATCCATGCAAAAGACAAGGGGTTAGGCAAATAGCACCAATTTGGTGCATACAATTTTTGACTAAGGTGTAAAAGGATGGCTACACCTTCTCCCACCATTTTTGACTTAGGTGGTTGGCTTCACACGGCATTCCCTTTTTCAAAAGCCAAATCAATTAGGTATTCCTACCAAATTCCATAAAAACATCAGTATCCTTTTATGGATAATTTCAAGTTGAGCACTCTCTTTTTCAAAAGCCAAATCAATAAGGTATTCCTACCGACTACCATAAAAATACCAGTATTCTCTCATGGATCCTTTCAAGTTCGGCATTCCTAAATTTTAATCGAAGACTAGTTAAAGAGATCAAATTCTTAATGGAATGACCTCATTCTTCACAATCCTCTTAATAATTTGAATAATTTTGTTTTACTTAAGTCTCAAGTTTACTAATTTGTATTCTAATCAACATGTTTATCTTCATAATTATTCATATCATAATCAAATAAACATCTTAATCCTATTTAATTATTTCTAATCAAGGATCAACATATTCTTTTAACAATTTCTCTAAGTCTCTCATTACCCAAATAATCTCTCATGCAAATCAACACTATTCTATCATCTAAACATCAATACAAGAATTTATTCTTCCTACACAATTCTACATGACATTTTTCCATGCAAAAGAATTCATCAATATGTCATTAAGCGTGCATGGAATTCACAAACTTAAACACTTTACCACTAACCCATAAGGAAAAATGAAGATAAAAGATTCTAGTATAAATTTTTCTTTTCTTCCTCATTTTTTTTAAAAAATCATAGATAGTTTAATATAACTTTTTAATGATAGCGATAGAGAACAACTTATATACAAGGAGCTTTGACAGTGAAGTGGAGGTTTTTCATACTTGATGAAAGCAGTTATCACGGATTCAATCAAAATAGATACTTGGCGTCAAGTCTACCTTTTTCTTCCGACTGATTGTTCTCCCCGAATGGGAAAGGCTTCTAATTAATGGCATAACTAACAGTTTGATCTCTCCATCCATCTGCTGCGTGAACATTGACAGTGAAATCACTTAATGTAAGTTAACGGATGAGGCGAAAGAGCAACATTGCATCTATCCTCAAATCAAAGAAAGAAGGCCCAATGACTGCTCTTCTATATTGAATAAAAGCCTTTTGCCTCCACCAACCAAGGATCTGTGGTCCCTTCATACAAAATTCTAGCACATGAAATTTATTAGGGAGCTACGCCTCGGGAAATAGTCAAAGATGCGAAAGGCCCGTGTAAATTCCAAAGCCTCTGTGCTTGCGAACAACTTCCTGTAGTCCTTTGACGCATATCTAATAAAAATGGATTCCTCTGCCCTGACTGGCTATTTTGCCTTCTCTTATGTTATGGAAGTAGCTACTCTAGAAAAAATCATCCACTGTTGAGAGATTCAAGTAAATATTTTCGACTTCAAGCAGCGGTGCCATTGAGAATGATGTATATTAAGGGGAGTTCTGTCTTTTCTTTCAGGAAGTGGAATCACAGTTAAAGGTCTATTGCGGATTAAGGGTGTTGATATAAGGGTACCAAAGGTAACTCGAGCGAGCATAAGCCTACCAAAGCCTCGAGAAAGTTTTTTAGGGCATTCCCTCAAAAGCAAATTTGTTATTATTTAGGGCTCAGGAAGAAGAACTGAACTTTAATAAGAGGAAATGGAGTCCTATCACAATCAAAAGATTTAAATAGGCATATTAGCCACTCCGTACACCCGCTATTGGAATAGACCACCAGTCGTAGTCACCATTTTTAGTGAAGAAAGAAGCTCATTCCTGTCTTGGTTCAATTGCAAGAAGAGTTTACCGAAAAACTGCTTCCCTCGTGTCTTGTTAGGAATTAGCTGGCTTAGAGTCTCGAAGACCCTAGTTTTGGAGTTTTCACTCTCTATAGATTATAAATGAGACTTGAATGCGTAAAGCAAATAGTAAATAAGACAGCTCAATAAGTTTGCTTCTCTAATTAATGGCTTTAGCTGTTGTTCTCATTTCTCAGCTTCAAAGAGTAGAAAATAGAGAATCATAACACGAATTGAAAGTGAAAGTCGTTTCGTTTAGTACTTTTGTTTGAGATTGTAGAAACAAAAAAAATGCTCAAATTATTATATTAACCAATAACCGATACAAAAGAAATAGGAAAGTTGTAATAATATCTCTGGGTATGCAATGAAAACTTGGTACATCGAAGATCTATATACTCGACCCCTCGCTCTCCTTTAATGTAGTAACAAGATAGTCACAGGATAAATATATGCTTTTAAGCTCGCATTCACCACTATTCCACCCACTGGGGTCAGATAGCTGCTTCTGAGCCTTATGAGCTCTGATAATCTAGCAAGTTGATAAATATATAGATCTGCTTCCTTTGGTCCGAGTGAAGGGATTAACCTCAAGGGAAAGAATGGAGTAAGCTGGTTAGCCAGCAATGGATGGAAGAGGCAGAAAGGAATTGGAATAAAGGGTTCCTTCGGTATAGTTCAAGCTATCCAGCTTTGAAATATTACGGTTCGAGCCATACTTATAGGATCTAAATAGTAAAAAGGGAAGTGAATCTTCTCGATGACAACGGGTCGAAAAAGAGTTAGCAAAATTGGCAAATCAATAGCAATTAGGGTAAATGAAGTGACTCGATTTGTTAGTCCCGGGATTGAATCAACCAAGGGAGGAAATAAAAGATTTGAATAGGCATAATAGAAGGATGAGGGAATGACATAAATAGTAAGTAATCTCCTCAAATTCTATTTTCTCTCGGCATAATCAATTCTCTACTTCAAGTGCAAAAGGAGTAGAGTTCTGCATCGGGAAGCCTACTCTTCGGGGGCTGCTCGATACTTTATATGCTTATCATGGATAAAGACTACTTTTCTATTCGTTTGCCTGCGCGCCTCTACTCAGACGAGGCCTCCCTCGGAGAATGGAAGTGCCACCATCTCATGTGGCTTACCAGTTTGCCTCAAGAATGGACTAGTTGAAGTGACGTTTCAATAGATCGGGATTGACGAGCTTGCCTGGCATTCAGGTATTTAATCCAATCTTGCATTACTAGCATTCACTCTTGCGAAGAAAGAACTCAGGAATTGAATCAACAGACTTTCTTACTCCACGAAATGTACAGACTCACTAACCAGCTGATCACTTCGCCTGTCCCATTCCAGAATGATATTGCAGTTAGATTTGTAATAATAAGTGATTCTATCAGTTAAATATATATATTTATTATAATTACATGAAGATATGTTATAGATAAATTATATAAATAATTTAATAAATAAATTTATAAACTAGTAGGATAACTTTACGTTCAAGAAGAAATTTGATTGCATTGAACTACAGTAATGTTCAAAATAATTATAATTTTTAATTTGATCGTTAAATTACATTTAAATTTTTATAGAAAATTAAAAAATTTTAGAGATTGTTTTTCTTAAACTAGCATGAAATCTTTACTTTGATTATTAAAATTTTAAATTTTTAAAATTTTGCTCTCAGCCATAGTTTTGATAATTTTATGATTTTTTTGATATTTTTAAATTTCATATTTCTTTTCTTGTAATTTTAGATTTTATTTTGTTTTATAGTTAAGATAGAGTTTTTGATTTATTTTAAGATTTTATAAAACTCCTGAAAAATTATTATTAAAAAAAACTTATATCCGTCGTTTTTTTTACTCACTATAATTCATGTATTTTTTTTTTTTAATTTTTAGCTTTCGTTTACACCACCTCATTCTCCTAGGACTCGCCATACATGTATAACGGTTCTAAAACTGCTCCTCACTGGTCTTTCTCCTCCGTAGGGTTAAGCTTACTCCTCAATAAACATCTTTATCTTATCCACTCAATATTCATTTCCCGTCTGCTACTACTTGACTCGTGATAATAGTATTATTCAGACTAAACTGGATCTCCTCATGTTTGCCCAACCATGTTGACTTTTGATCGCTGGCGTGTATAAATCAGTAAATACTACTTACTGCTCAAGCTGTAGGACTGGAAAGACTTTCTCTATCTCATTCCATACCTCTCTAGCCTGAAAGTTTAGCTGCCCTATGACTACGGACTGGCTGACTTCTACTCTTTCAAGCGGCTGTCTTTATGGAAAAGAGATGATCGAAGGAGTAATCGGGCACGATACGCAAGCAATAAAAGTTATGGCTAGATCCACTCGTCTAGCCCGATTCACGGGATGAGAAGCCAGCCGACCAACCCTTAGGATTGAGCTCCGACCTTTTTATTTCATCTCTCTCACTTCTGTGACGTGCTGTTCCTGGAATGACCGCTACGGGAGCTCATAGTTAGAGGTGAAAGGAAGATTAGGCGACAAAAGTCTTGTGTCATTAAATAACAGGCCGCAGGTCGTGTTGATGCTAATTCACTCGGAAATAGGAGACTTGTTGGATTGTAAGCACGTCAGTTAACTACTTAGCTTTATCTCTATCTATTAGGTACGTGCGTCGAGAGAGGCTAGATCGCAACGTATTTTGACTCCAGGTAAGGGATTCGCCCTGCTCATCGTTGCCTCTTGCATCCGTTTTCTTGCAGGGTGAGCTCGTCTTTAAATTGTTTTGGTGTTTGTGTTTTTTACTTCAATAGCAGCTTATGTTGGCTCTCAATAAGATAGGTGAGCTGATGTTGTTTCTCTTTTGTTTAGGTTGTTCTTGTTTCGCTTGGCAATTATTATGTAGCTGCAGATGAATTTTTTAAGTTTTCAATTTGATTTCAGGTTGATGTACTTTGTTTTAGCTACCTTTCTTTGAAAATTATCTGTTTCTTGTGCTTGCTTGAGAAATTTGGTTTGCCTTTGGGTTTTTTCTCCTTTTTTTCCTGTTTCCTGTTTCCTGTTTTTAGTGATATTTTACATCAATGGACTCATCCTTTTATCCCACCCTTCTTTTGCAGGATCCCATTATGTTTTACTATTGTTTTGTTTCTATTTTAAGTTCTTTACTTTTATTTTGCAATCATGACTTTTTTCTTCAGCCATTGTCATTTTGGTTGCTCTTTGAGTGCCATGTTATTAATTATGTGAGTTGGATGACTGTTGTCCGTTTATCCTCTTTATTCTTGCATATAAGTTTTATGTAATGTGTGAGAGAGAGGAACTGCTCCCCTTTTTTCTAATCTCTATTAATACCTTGCATGCAAGTTCTTGTTTTCTATTTCATTTCTTTATGGTTGCTTTCTCATAATTTCTGGGTTTTTGATTAATGTTATCCCATTTGCTGACTATTGATTTCGGCTTTTTATTTTTTTTTAACCGATTTCTTGTTTTTCTTTGTTATTTTGGTAGATGTTGATTTTAATTCATTGCAGTTTCTGTTGTGTTACAAGTGCTCTTTCACGATTGGAGATCGTTGAGTCATTCATGGAGGTATGTTCTTCCATTATTGGAGACTTGATTTGGTTATTGATTTTTAAGGCTATCAGGATTTCTTTTGTTCACCTGTCTCCGTTAGCCTTGCGTCCAAGTTTTTCTTTTCCATTATGTTGTTTTGTGCTTGGTTTCCCTACAAATACACACACATTAAAATAGATGCATAGAATTGTCAAAATTGGTAGGGATGAAAAAATTCATGGCCATTTATATGTGGCGGGAGTCGCAGTAGCTGAACCTGCGGTGTATTGTGGAAAATAGATCTAACAGTAGAGTATTTTTTTAACATAATAGTTTTTATTTAAAAATATATTAAATTAATTTTTTTATTTTTTTTAAAATTATTTTTGATATTAATATATCAAAATGATATAAAATATCAAAAAAATAGTAATTTGAATAAAAAATAATTTTTTTTATTTTTTTCAGAAAAACTTTTAAAATACAAAAAACAAATAGCTTCTGACATATTATATTATTAAGAGTGAAATAAATTTAAAAAAAAAACACATCCATAATGATAAGATACTATATAAGTGAAATAGAGTTTCATAAAAGCAATATGATAAATTTTAGATATAATCAAGGGCTTTATAGAGTAATTACCATATTTTATTCTTTATAAAAATAAATATTCTCATATACTTATTTAAAATGTTTCATTGGGAGTTCAGTAGTTTTACCAAATATAAATAATTCAATAGTTTTATCAAATATAAATAATTCTGATTTTTTTAAGCTTTTAACCTTGTAATATTTGATTCCATAGATTTCAATAAACAAATAAAAAAAGAAAAAGAAAAGGGGATAACCTATGGATTATGCTTACATATCATGTTGAATGATGCTCTAAAAGCAACATGTAAAAAAGATAACCCCTAAAAAACTAAAATTACATGTAAAATAGATAACCCCTAAAAAACTAAAATTAAATTTAATTGATAAAAGATCAACACAGTAATTACCTAATTTGAAACACTAAAACTATTATAATAAAACTCAATTATAGAGGATTGCAAAGAAAGAGTATAAGGACTGCACCTTGAAGATGGTCAGTCTTTAATAATTCAAAATAGTTTAATAAAAAACTAAAAAGTATGAATTTTGCTTACACACACAATCAAAATCTATAAAAAATTATAATTACAAGCTAAATAACTTTATTTATACTACTTAAAAACATATCATACAAGGATGGAAAAAGTATTAAGAGAAATATTAATTTAAATAGAAAAAAATCATAAATTAACTACGAGACTAACACATATCCCACATATTGTGGGGGCATGCGACGTCAATTGACAAAGGGTCTGCCTCCTAAGAGGATGTGTTGAAAAGAGGTTTATGTATAATTATAAAATTATGATTATAAGGTTTAGGAGTCGCCACCTAGTATTACAATTATTGAAAAATCTATAATCTGTAAAAGTCTGGGTAAAAGATTGGTTGTGCAAGTAGAAGATATATCACCCCTAATATACCTTATTTAAGATAGACTACCTTATTATTTAATTATTTTACTAGGTCATATTTTTATATGTTGGTCTATTTCTAAGGTCTAAGTTAGTTTTCTTTTCATTAGGAAGTCTTTACCTTATTCGACTAAAGCTTAATTGTTATAAGGACCAAATCTAGCATTGCATTTATTTTCTAAATATAATTCATTCCAGAAGTTCCGAACAAAATAATTGTTATGAATTTTTTGTATCTTGGTCAAACCCTAATGAATAATTATAAACTGGTTATGATATCCATTTTGCATTTTAAACATGAGAAATATACAATTTTTATTTTTTTAATGAAAATATGCTTGAAAAAATTTTCAGAATCAACGAGATGCATGAAAACAAAACTTTTTTAAGAGAAAATTAATATAATTTTTTTTAGAAAGGTTTTAGAGAAAATTAGGTATTTTAATCTTGGATCTATATTGTACAGTGAAAATATATTGCCTATTATTATGCAAAATAGTTAGAAAAAATATGTGAGGATCCAAAAAAAAAAAGTTCAAAATGCTTTTTGGAAAACATGTAATTTTCTCTTTTTTAAAAAAAAATATTTTTTTGAATGTTTTAATATTATTATAAAATATATTGGGATGGTCTCGACCCAACCAAGATGGGTTAGGCTGACTACAACCTAATAGACCTGACTCTCTCCTTTTACATTTGGTTAGCACACTAAAATTCAGGCCTAGGCCCACATGGTTTGTGGCGCAGCCCAATGACCATGTTAATCATTTGGTCATTGAATGCAATGGCCACCACGAGAAGAGGGAAAACAAGAGGAGAAGGAGGAGAAACCTTGCCTAGTCAAACGAAGATGGTTGTTAGAGGTGTTTATAGTGATGTAAGGAAGACAAATGTGTGGTTGGTGGTGGTGAAGGCGCGACGGAGGAAGTATGAGAAAACCAGCTAAGAGAAGAAAATTAGAAAACTAAAGAGAATACTATTTATTTCACAACTTTAGCCTCCGATTTCTTGATGCCAAAGATTGGAATGGATACCTATCTATAAGGGTTGAAAGAGAGAGTTGTCCCTTGATTCGAACTAAAAAGATCTAAACTGCTAATTTAAAGTTGTCATTATAAATTGTTAGATTTTAACAACTTAAAGTTGTCTGGGTTGACCTATTTGACATGATATCAAGGCCATTGTGGTGTCAATTGGCCAAAAAGAACCATAAAAAGATATTGTCAAATGTTAGGACATCATTTTGGTGTATGTTTTTTCTTGTTTGGTTGAGAGATTAAGCATTAAATAATCTGAAAAGATGGTCACCCGAGCAACTTTTGGGTGGAAAAAGTAAAGAAGAAGATGACTACTAGACCAAAAGATATTTTCTGGTTTATCTTTCTCTTTTTTAAACGACACCATACACTTTTTTTTATTTAAATGAAACAACATCTTTTTATTTTTTAGGGATTTAACAAAAGTTCAATTTAGTCCTTTGACTTCTGATTTTTTTAATTGCATTTCTAATTGGCCTTGACTTTTAATTTTATGCAATTTTTCCCATGAAAAAGTTAAACATCTACCTCGAATTTCAATATCTTTTTCATTGTGATCCTTGGTTTTAGGTTTATGTAAATTGACTTTCAATTGACCATTAAACTTTTAATTTTTTTCAATCAATTAAGTCCGTTGTTTTTTGCAAAATGATTATTGGCTATGAATTTCTTTAATTTAGCCCTTAATTGACTCTCAAACATTTGATTTTCTTGCAATTTACCCCTAATTTAAAATAATTAATTTGATAAAAATTTAATTTGGTCTTTTAAAATTCCAATCTTATCAATTATCAAATTAGGCTCCTAAACTTAAGTTTTTACTAATTAAGTCTCTAATAAAATTAATTTAACTCATTTAAAGTATAATCAAGTCCTTACACTTAATTAAATCCTTTAATTAGACCCAAATTAATTTTTAAACATAATTAAAATTTTAATTTGGCTCATGATTAAATTAAACTGATATATTAAAAATTTAATTATGTCCACGAGTTTAATTTTTATAAAGATTCATCCAAAAATCATTTATGTTAACCTTAAATTTGTGTTGTTTCTCCAATTTTGACATAAAGAGATATGATTAGGCTCCTAATTCTTTAAAAAATTCAGCTTGATTTTTTTGTTTATATGGAATCCTCCTCAACCTGTTGTGCCAAAATACCAGTCTTTTTGTTATTTTTATTTATTATTTATTATTTATTTTGAAAAGAAAAAATATATAAATTTGAGGAATTATTCAGAAATAGGTTATGACACCACATATTAGTTTGTAAACCTTATCAAAAGACTTTTCCAATGTCCAATCGCTATTAAATTTTAATCGCCTCTAGAATCTTTTGAAAACATCTTAGCCTAATTCAATTGTCAAATTGCAAGTTATTCTTATCAGCATAAAACTATTTATTAGAAAAATAAGCCTAAATACCGCATCATAGTATCCTGGTAGATTATGGACTCCTTGTCAATTTTATTGACATATTAGATAAGAATTATTGAGTTATCAAACTTATATAATATGAACTCTTTTATTGCTATAAATATTTCCTTGTAAAACTTGGACTTTTAAAACTGCCAAAGTTGCCAAAATCTTTCTTTGAAGAAAAAGGATTATTGATGCATAAGTAATCCTTGCATGGTATAGAATTTTATTGGCATATTTCAATCCTAACTTTAAAAATGTTATTGTCTATTATTTGGATGAATTATTGGGCTAATTATATTATGCAAATCTCTTGATTACATAATCAAGCAACCTCTAACAAAGTTAAAATACAATATAGAAAGCTAAAAACCAAGTTTGATAGGACTTAGACTTGGAGAAACCTTTACCTAAGAACCAAAAATATAAAATAAACTTTGATTTAGAGATAACCTTGTACCTAAAACCTAAAACCAATTAATTTTTGAGAAATCAGATGTCCAATCTGTCCCTACAAAGAAAGGATGTTTTACCATAAATAATCATAAGGAAGAAACTCACATTTATTATCACCAAGCTATCAAGATTTGTAGCTCCAAAAATATTATATAGTCTCATATAAATAATTCTAATGGATTCTTTTTTGGTTGCAAGCCAATAGGCCCAAATTAAGAATCAACTAACATGAGTTCGATTATAAAATAAACTCCTAAACTATGTCTAATAGGTCATAATAAAGCTAAATTAAAAATAATTATTTAAAATCAAATAAATTAATAAAATAATAAAACAAAGTCTTCATGCTAGAATTCCACCATACAACCAAAATCTTTAAGCTCTCCTGAGTGATATTTTAACCAAAACTTTTAATGTAGAAATTTAACTAGGAATCTTTGTTTTGATTGCTAAAATTTCATTTCTTATACTTCCTCCCTGTATGAATACCTTCAGGATAAGGAAAAGAAACTCAAGAGAAATATCCCCTTAGGAGTCGCTATATCAAATCCAAGTGAAACTTAAAATCCTTTTAAAATATGGACTTTAATTTTTCAATAAGTTTAAACCACATTAGGAACCCTTATAACCTAAACTCATGCACAAGTTTAGGGTCTAAATAAGCCTAATTTAATCTTAATTTTCTATCTAAAACTCATTACAAGTCTAGACTGATTGAGCTCAAAATATCCAAGAAAGAACGCTTTATCAATGAATATGCGAAAACAATAACAACTTTGACAAATTTGAATAATATGTTTTGAAATTTAAATGTACCTTAAATTTTACCATAATATAGTTTCATGTGTTTGATATCTCCATGTAAATTTTCAGTTTTATCGAATTTACATATTAAGAGATATTTCTTATCTTGCAAAACTAGTTAATAATCATTTTTGAGCAAAATTCAAACCTAACTTTGTTCGTATAATCTCCTCTATCTTTAAAAAGATTTGTCCTTGAAAATATAAATGAAGATCATCCCTTAAAGAAAACAAACAAGTATCATGTCAAAAAATAGCATCATCGTCAAAGCTTATAAGAACTTTGTTAGCAAAAAAGGTCTCCCTAATATACAAGCTCTTATTTTTAACCATATTCCCCGTCATCAATTTTAGTTTCTCATCATATATTTATTTATATGTTAAAGATACAAGAGTTATAGGCCTTCCCTCCATCTCAATGGAATACCTATTTGTCAACCCATCATGTATAGCTTTTTCATTATACTATTATGGTCTACCAAATAACAAATGATTAACTTACATTGGCACAATATCATATAATGCGTCATAATAATATTTATTAATAGAAAAAACAACTAAGACTTGTTTATTCATCATAACCTCACCACTATCATTCAACTACTATAATTTATGAAGTATGGGATGTTTGGTAGTGTGCAAATTCAACTTTCCAATCAATTCAATACTAGTTATTTTAGTGCAACTACCACCATCTATAATAAAGTTATATACCTTATTTTGAACACAACATCTTATATGAAATAGGTTCTCCTTCTAATCTTCTAAATCACCCATCTTAACATGCATATTCAATGCTCTCCTTACCATAAGTGTCTCTTTTTTAACTGGATACTCAACATAAACATTAGTAGTATTCTCTAATGGTGGCATCTTCTTTTAATTTAATATTAAAGGGGTTAAAACCTAAGATTAAAAGATCAATGGTTTGAATGTAAAATTTCAAAACTTCAACGATCAAATCAAAAGTAGCAATTTGAATTAGAAAGCAGAGTCGTTTCTAAGACAATTATTCACTGCCTTTTCCCTCTGTTTCGATAATTGAAGGCAATGTTTATGTTTCATCATTAAAGGCATTAAAAGGGTCAATTATAGGGCATATCGCATAACCATTTTTAAGTCGACCGTTACCACCACAAGGTTTTCTCTGGCTTTATAAAAGCTAGAGAAAGGTAACAAATAGGGGAGGAAAAAAAATAGAAGAGAGGAAAAAAGAAAAAAAAGAAGAACCACATAGAATCAAAGACTAGTGATAACTGACATCACCATTATCTTTTTTCTTTCATCTCAAGAACCAGGACAACAGAATATAAAACCAAAAGTAAAGAAGATGCAAACCTAAAGAAGAACACTAGCGAACGAAAATGCAAAGACAAGAACTGACATCAATCATCATCTTCACTGTCTTCAGCAACCAGCCTCCAAAACCAGAGTTAGTAAAACAAGGAATGAAAAAGAAAAGGGATATAGATAGGGAAAACAAGAAACCAATAGACAAAAGCTTAGCATCACCATTATCTTCCTCTTCTCTAACACTAGTTATGCTCATTTCCTTTCTTATTCTTACAAGTGAGTTCGATTACTATGTGAAGGTAATTTAATTACCTTTGTATTGTTTATACACGCGTGAATAAAATCACACTCGATTGCCCAACTAGGTCACTAGTTTGGACTGGTGACCCTGCTAGGCTTGTTGGGTGTAGCCCAGCCACATAGGCTGAGTTGGACCCAACATCAAAAAAATAAAAAAATATGCATGAATAGATATAAATTTATTTTATTGGTTTATTCACTAACACTAGAGTCAGGAATACCGTTCAATTTTGTTTATGGTTATGTAATAGTTACCAATGTCAGAATTAAAAGTATCTATAGTTGAATATTCATTAATGTCAAACTCGGGAATATTACAAGCAAACTATCATAGTATGCACCAATAAAATATTAGTAATTTAAAACAAAACTAGTAATGTAGTCTGCCATAAGCAGAACATTTAAGGGATGATAATATTTTTTATATATAAGTAGTCTCATACCATAGAATTTCTGTTGAATAATTAGGGTTTCTAGCGACCATAATACTAAGTGGCGACTCCTTAAACTAGATATTTTCTTCTAAAAGAATAAGATGTCAGAAATATGTTCTTTCCATGAAATTTTTAAGGCTTCCGCAATATTAGGTGTGACAATTATTACCTTGATAAATGGCTAAGATGTCTTTATTCTTTCTAGGAAATACAACCTTGCCCTTCTCATGTGGTTGTGATAGACTAACCCCAATGTTAGCCTTTCATTTAAGTTCCTAAGATGTTAAAGGGCCTAATAGTTGGCTTTGCGAAATAGTATCCTTCCATTTAAGATGGCTCTCTATCTTCATGATTATATGTATCATCTCCTCCAACTCCATAATATAAGTTATATCATGATTAAGGTCATTGATAAATCTAGCCATAGTAGCCTCTTTATCCTCATTATCATGAAGCTAAACTATAATAAGTTTAATCTTTTTGAAGTACTCATTAACACTTTTATACTTTGAGTTAAAGTTGCAACCTTTAATACAACTCTCTATAATAATGGCTAGGCACAAATCTCCTCCTCATAATAGATTTCATCTCATCTCAAGTATTAAAATTGCTCTCATAATTCCTTTGGTGTTGCATCATTAATTGATGCAACCAAATAATAACATACTTAGTAAAAGCAATCACAACAAACTTGATTTTTTTAGCTTCAGATGATGTCACACTAAAAAATCTACTTCACTTTCTTCTCTCACTCTACATTTAAGATCATTTTCCCTTTAAAAGCCAATATTTTCATCTTAATTGTATCTAAATCTCCACTAACTCAACATTATGGTCACGACACCTATAATTAGCCCTCTAGCTAAAATTATCATAATATAAATCCCCTTCATACTGACGATCTTTCTATTATCCAAACTACTCCCTGTTACCCATGAAAACATTATCAAAATCAATATCACAAATGTTCATATTATAAGTCACAAACTCATCCATATCAATGTTAACTTGCCTAATAACCCTTCTAATATTAAATTCTTTTTTATCAAGCCTATTTTGAACCCCCATCATCATTATTAGCTTGTTGCCTCTCCAATCTTACCAACCTACTACAAATTCATTGGCCATTTAATCCATTCATTGATTCAAAATTTACAACTAGGTTACAATTTCATTTTCCCCCTTATGTGGTGTCATGCTATTGCTTAACTTATACATATTTGAATTTGAAAAATTGGTTAGTTAATAAAAAACAATAGATTCCTCATTTATCCTCCCACGTGTTTACTCCTTTCATGCTTCACTCAAGGATTCGTGGCAATTTACAAGATACTTTACAACAAGATGAAAACACATTAGAATTAATTAATGATATGAGAAACTAAAATTAACACAAAATTATCGCTAAATTATAGAAATACTTATTATCTAGAAAAATAATAATCTAATGCTTGGTTGATGCTTGTTTTAGCAAAATTAAATGATATTATGTTGATTTGAAAGAATTAAAGCGTGAAGAATGAATGTGAACAATAGAAAAATTATTCAGCCCCTTTATCTTTAAAGAATACAGGGTTGAATTGCATGGGTATAAGAAAGATTAGCCTTCTATTTTTAGTAATTTAATTTTTTTTTGTTTTTAATCTAATCCTTTAATATTAAGTTTATTAGAGATTGGAGCTGGTAAAGGCACGTGGCAACTAGTTTCATTTATTTTCTTCTTCTCACACTTTTCTCTTTTTTTCATGGGTTCCCATGTCTATTCTCTTCAAAATAGCGAAAGGTCCTATAATTTTATGTTTATATTAATTTTGGTTCTTATTCTTTTTATTATTATTTGTTTTGTTTCCATTACCAAAAAATTAGTAAATAAAAACAAAAACACTGACAAAATATTTTGTTAGTAAATTGCAGTGAATTTTATCAATAGAATACTCACCTATATCAGTCAGTAAACACCAATGAAAATATTATCTTGGTATATACCAAGAGAATTACAGTGAAAAAGGAAGGAATAAAAAAAATAAAAAGTACATTGGCATGTTATTTATATAGACGACATTATCGATAGATTAATACCATCAGTAAAATCCAACTGTAAACCCATCAGTAAATTGGTCCCTTCTCTTTAGCACTATTCATTGTGATAATTATAGGTGTTATCATCGATATATTAATTTCTTCTTAATTACACTGTCCATGTTATCTATTGCATATGAGATCACCAATGAATGAATTATGTTAGTATTTTTTAGAGAGCTTTATTACTGTTTACTTCTTAATTGTATTGTTAATTATTGTTTTTTACATGCAAAATCATCAATGAATTGAAAAGTTTTCAGTAATATTTGGGGGGTTTTTGAAAATTCTTGATTAAATTAAAAATTTTAATTAAATATTATAAACAAAATCACCAATGGATTAAAAAGTCATTGGTGATATTTGAGGGGTTTTTAAAAAATTAAATTAAATATACAAATAGAATCATTAATAGAATAATTAAAAATATTAATATTTAATTATATATCGATAAACTCATTAGAAAAATATCTCAATTAAAAGACTAGAATCTCTCATTTTATAATAAATGCACTTGTTTTTTCTTCTTCTTCTTCTCTCTTTCCATTCTATAAAAATACCAACATATCTTTCTTCTTTGTGTTCTCTTGTCAACTCCTCTTCTCTTATGTACTCTTACACCTATAGGTATGTTTTCTCCTCTTCTTTTTTTTTATTTTATTTTCTCAATCTTTTTAATTAACATACTTTATGATTTTTTTTTTCTTTTCTCTTCTCAACTTCACTCACATTTAAATTAAGGTGAGATTTTTTTTCCTTTTATTTTTTGTGTTTTTTATTATATTTTTAAATTTTTCTATTTTTAATAATTGTATGAATGTTATCGGATTTTTTTTCATATGAGATCAATTTTGTTGGATTTATTTTAGCTCTTAATTTAATTTTTGCTAGATTATGGGTTCTGAAATAGATTTTCTAGGTTAAGTGAAAATTATTTTTAGTTAATTGATTTATTTGTTGCTATTGTTTATTTTCTTGTGTTATTTTTTTTAGTTGATTTTCTTCTTCTTTTTTACGGGCAACTTGGTTCCTAAGTATTATTGAGTATTACTACTGAGTGTTGATTTACATTAATTTATTTTATTTTAATTATTTTCTACTTCTATTAAATAGATTAAAAATATATATTTTTAAATAATTATTTACGTATTAAGTCCATCAATATATTCTAGAGAATTAGAAAAGAATTATTACAATGTCATTATGCTACTATTTAATCACTAACTGAATTGTATATGATATTTTTGTTAGTTATGTGGTAAATGTTCCAAGGGAAATACCAACATAATCGAGTAAATTATTTGCCATAGATGCTTTCCATTAGAAAATTCATTAGTAATTTTCCTAGCAATAGAATAATTAACAGACCAAAAATTCCAACAAGAGTTTTAGTAACACTGCATTTCCATCCATGAGCCCATCAGTAAATTTATTGTCGATGGTATACGAGTATAAATATCAATAGAAAATTCTATCAATAAATCTAAGAATTCTGGTATTGTTCGAATCCTTTTTTAATTTTTTTTTTTGTAATTTCATCACTCATCATCTATTGGAAATTAGGTTTTGTGATTTTCTTTAATTTGTCTTATATGGGGTAATTTCGGCCTCATGACTTGGGTTACAAGCTTGAAAAGTTATCCTAATTGACTACAATTTTTTTTAGTTTCTCTTAACTCTTTTTTTTATTCTATCATTTAAAATTAAATTGGTTGGGGATTGTGTTTTGTAATTTGTTTGCATTCTTTTCTTTAAGGTTATGATGGTATCATAACCTAAATAATAGTTTTGGAGGATTAACTCGAGTTGACTCAGAAATTTTTTTTTAATTGAACCCTTTTTTTGTTTTGCCTTTTTAATATTAGGGTGGTTTAGGAATTGAGCTTTATATTTCATTTCAATTTGCTTTTTATAAGATTATCTTAATTTTGTGACTCAATTTTCAAGTTTTAAGAGTTAGTTTGGGTTGAATGGAATTGTTCCCTTTTGTCTCTCTATTTTTTTTTTTTGAAGTTTTAGCCTTGAACTTTTAGTTGGTTAGAAACTTGGCATCATGAGTTTTTTTAAAAAAATTTCTATTAAGTTATCTTAATTTCATGATCCAAGTTATAAATTTGTTAGGCTAGCTTAGGTTTTCTTTTCTTTTTCATTTTTGATTGCTTCCATTTTGATTTTGTCATTCAACAATAGGTTGGTTGAGATCTGGGCTTTGTAATATTTTCAATTTGCTTTTTATAATATAATTTCTTTCTCATGACTTATTTTTTGGGTTTAATTGGTTGAGAATTAGACTTCATGATTTTTTTTCTAGATTACTTTCTATTAAATTATTTTGGTCTTTCACAAGTTTATTAGGTTGATTCGAGTTAACTCATATTTTTTTGAAAAAACTATTTCTTTTCTAATTTTGTCTTTCAATAATGAGTTGATTGGGAGTTGAGTTTCATAATTTTTTAAACTTGCTTTCTATTAGGTAATCATGTTATCATAACTCTAGTTATGGGTTTAATTGGTTAGGAATTGAGCTTTATAGTTGTTTTGGCTTGTTTTGTATTAAGTTATCTAGTCTTATAACCTGAGTTATGAGTTTATCATGTTAACATATGTTAACTTAAAGTTTTTGCTTTTGTTTTCTGAAGTTGTTTATTTTTTAATTTCTTCCTTCAACAAGGAGTTGATTTGGAGCTAGGCCTTGTAATTTTTTTCTATATGAATATCTCATTCTTATGACTCGAATCATGGGTTTACTCGGTTTGTCTCTCAAGTTTTCTTTTTATTTTTTTAATTGAATATCTTTACTGTTTTGTTCTTCAATATTTATAGTTATTGAAAATTGGACTTTCTATTTTTTTTTCTTTCTGTAGAGTTATTACGGTCTCATAATATGGATTACAGGTTTTGCAGGTTAGCCAAGGATTGTCCAAGTCAATCTAATATATTATTATCTTAATATTTTTTTAAAAATAGTATTATCTAATATGTCACAATCTTAGTATTTAAAAATAATATTGTCCAATACACATCAAATTTTAAGTTCATGATTGATTTGTTAATTAAAAAATATAATAACAACTTTAGTTTTTTTACCTTTTATTTTTTGAAGAATGATCTATCATATAGCGTAAGATGAGCTAATGATCTAATAACATCTAATTGGGTAATATGAGTAAATCAAAATTCTCTTACTAACTAAACATTATTTTTTTTAATTTAAAACACTAAAAAGTATATATTATCGACTTGCCAAAATTATGTTTGGAGTAAGTTCTAGGTAACTAAGAGTAGGGCAAAGAGAAATTACAAACCTATTAGTTTGAGAACAAGTTGTGGATTTGCACTATACTACATGGTTAGGTATTTTTACTTTGTGTAAAAAAACAAATAATGTTTAGGTGCCAAAAGCACATTTGAAAGTAGAAAGAAAAATCCATGACTTAAGTCATAGACATGGCTAGGTCAAATATTTGTTTTTATTTTAATTAGATGATAATATAATATATAATGATAACAAATGGATTAAATAAAAAAATTATCATGATAACTTGATAAAAAAATATTTTTCAAAAAATGGATAAACAACATAACTCAATTCTTAACCTATTAAATACAGAAGGATAAAATTAGATAAAATAAGATAAAAACAAAATCCAAGTCAATCCGAGTTAGCATGATAAATTTATAACCTAGATAATAAAAGTTGAGTCAATCTGAGTTAATCTACTAAATTCATGTCCCAGTATATGAGATCGGAAAAACCCAAAGGAATATAAATAAAGAAAACAATAAAGCCCAATGTTTGTTTTGAAAAAAAATGTCAAAAGATGAAAGTTGGAAAGAAAATACATAAAAAAACATATCACCAACTCATGTTAATTTTTCAAACTCATGATCTGGTTTATTAAACTGAAAGCCTTCTATTTGAAAAAACAACAAACCTGAATTTTCAACCAATTAAATGTTTAAGAGTGAAATTTAAAAAAACAATCAATTATGAAAAAGGACTAAAAAAGAAATTAAAAGATTGGTGATCAAAATTGAAATAAAAAAATAAAATTTATATTTTTTATTGTAGAGTGAACTTGAAAAAAAATTAATTTAATGAAAGGACCAAAAAAATCAAATGAACGAGGATCAAAATTGCAAAGAAAATAAAAGTAAGATTTTGATTAAAGGTTAAAATTGAAAAAAAAAATCAATTTAAAAAAGATAAACAAAAATAACACAATAAAAAAATGAGGATCAAATTAGATAAAATAACATATCATAAATAAGGATTGAAGGAAGAAATAAAAAAATAAATCAAAATTTTATAAAATGACCAAAAAAATAAAAAAAATAAGGAATAAATTTAACTTTTCAATAAATAAAAAGATAATTCTAAAATTTTATATTATCAGCATAATTTTCACATAGATGAAAGAGAAAAGTAAGTAGAAGAAAAAAAATATGAGTAATACCCTACCTCCTCATGCCATTTAAAAAGAAAAAGGATGTCTTGCACTTTCAATGACAAGAATAAAAGTGGTGTTTAGTTGCGAGGAGGCACCACATGAAAAACATAATCTCCAGTTTTATTATATTTTATATTTATTAATTTTTTTTAGCCAACCTAAGAACAATAAAAAATCAGTGTGAAAACACCAAAAAAAAACACCTTTAAATATTAATTTATAAAATTTTTCTTTCAAGGATATTTTAATATTTTTACTATATATTTAAAATGTAAAAAGTTTTATTTATTTTTGATCATTTTAGTAATGACTAATTAAGATATTTCACTATTCTTAATAAACATATTAATATATTTTTTAAAAAAAATAACAAAACTATCATTATATTTTTCAAGTGATTAATATTTTATTAAGAGGTTTTAGGTATTGTTAATTTTATGAATTAAAAATAATAAGATATTTGGAAAAAATTAATGAGTGTTTTAGACTTGTATTACATGATTAATACTTCTCTTTCCTATCTTCAAACTTGATAAATCTATCTCCTGATTCGGGTTATATCTTTTAAAAAATGAACTCTAAATTAATTTGGTTGTTTGTTAATAAGTTGATCTATAATCTAATTAAAATTTATTAATTTTTTATCATTTTTATTCAAAACAATTTTGTTTTGATATTTTTATAATTTATTTATTCAATCAGGTTATTTTACTCAATCTAAAACCGGGGCCTTGTGTCAGTCAATCCCGGATGGTTTGATACCTATGTTAGGTCTAGGCAGGGGCGGAAGCTTCGGGGGGGTGCCAAGCACCTATGCATAGTAAAAGTACCGGAGATCATTAGGGCTGTAATTTTTTATTTTGAAACATAAACCCTCATTCGTCTGTACGACGTTTTGGGTCGTAGTCGTTCAAGTGTTCGAGGAGACGAGTGGTAGTACAAGTTTACAAAAAGATATGCCAGGGGCGCCCACCGGGCTCTCTAGGCGGTAGTTTATCAAAAAACCAGCGGAGCAGTTCCTAGTTTCAGATTTTTACCACCTTAGCTTCCCCACTTGCTTCTTACAGCATGCCAACTTTGTATTTGCTTTCTCCTCAGCCGCGTTTAACTTAACCTCTCAATTTTCAACCTCTCCCTCCGCTCGACACTTTTGACCTCAGTTTTTTAATGCCTTGTTATCAACTAGTTCATTCATCGCTGCCACTTTCTTGGGTCTCAATTAGAGCATCTTGATTTGCTATTTGCGCGGAAAATCCAAAATGGAATTTACATGAATCATTTATCCTACACAATTTTGCTTACGTCAAGGGAATGTATGTATAAATAGGTATAGTAATTAATCGGTATTCACAAATTAATGTATTATTTATTTACCTAATCGAGGCTTCGCATGTGTTTGTGATGAATTTAGAGATTTAAGAATATTCATTCCTTATATATCATTCGGAAGTATGATAACTATATATATATATATATATATATATATGAAACCTACTACTCTTTCGGTTCAGACGGTACGGATCATTAAAATAGGAGGATCCATGGAGACCCATTTAACAGTGAAATCCATATACATGAGGAAGAACCCTACTCGTGGTTAGAGCTCGCAACATTTTCAAAATCTCATCTTGCAAATCGGGAAACAGAAACACGAAAATGAAGGGAAGGATAATAATTTTATTGATCGACAATCAACTCATAAAATTTACATTTCGACAGCAAATTCAAGAAGTTTAATAACTGTTCATTGAAACAAGACATATTTCACACAACAAAAAAAGGAAAAAACATAATTAATCATCAATTGCAAGTTTACAAAACCATCTGAAAAAGCAGAAAAAGAAAAGACAAGACACTGCCGTCGCCGTTACAGAGGTGCCGATGTGACAGGAGGGGCGACACAAACATCATCAAAGTTCCACAGATTAGCCACAAGGTTTTCCTGTGTGGAACCATTTGGTGCCATGGATTGCCCGTCCAGATAGGGAATCTGATAAAACTTCATGTAATTCTCATACGCAATTAACTCCTCGGTCAGTTTCTGTACCTCGTTTTCTTCCTCTCCAGTTCCCAAATCCACCACCACCACCTCCTTATTCTTCACCTTCTCTTGCTTCTCCTCCACTTCCAGCTTCACTTGACCCATATAAATATTACTCTTCACGTTCTGATTACAGCCCACCAGTCTTGTTACCTCCTCTGAAGCGGACCCAGAATCATCCTCCCCGGAAGCGACAATTGGCTGGCCATTAAAACCATTTGAAGAGTAGGATCTAACCTGATTCATACCAGAACCGTACCCAAAATCATAACCTTTTGAGAAATGACAGGTGGGGTTTTGGTACATAGGAGGCTTGGTAGTTGAATTTTGAGAGGAGGAGTAATGTTCATCTTCGTTAGGAAAATTGACTTTGGCTTTCTTGCCGCGGATTATGCGAGCCTCTCTGTCATAGGCTCGAGCTGCTTCCTCGGCAGTATTGAAGGTACCAAGCCAAACACGGACTCCTTTTCTTGGGTCACGAATCTCAGCTGCCCATTTACCCCAAGGTCGTTGCCTTATACCTCTGTATAAATTCTTCCTCTGCCTCTTGGCATTGGGCTTCTCCACTTGCTCAAGACCCCCTGTTTCTGCATAAATTCCACATTCAAATTCAATTTCTTTGAAACATGAACATAGAGGAAAAACCTATAACAAGAAATGAAATGAGAGAATATGATACCTGAAGCGGGTTGGGGTTGGGGTCGTTTGAGAGTAAATGACTCCTCCTGATTGCTAGCTTGGCTCAGAGAGGACTCAAAGGGACCAAGTTTATCGAAGCATGAGTTTGGCCAGAACTGTGAAGCTGCTTCACGGCGGCCGCGGTTACGAGGGATGATATCAGCTAAAATAGCACCGCCACACATATTTCTTTAATTAGCTAAACAATAAAACTATGAGAGATCTGTTGATAGGGAAGTAACGTAGACGAGGGTTTATGATGAAGAGTTGAGTCGAAAAGACTTTAAGACGGATTTTTAAGTTGAAGGATGAGTGAGTAATAAAGAGGAGGGGGTTTATGTAGTGCGAGGAAACGAGGTGGGTGGGTGACAGCGGTAGGGACAAGCGGTCCGGTTTAGGAACTTTCTTTAGATATGCATCAACTGTTTTTTAAGATATGCATAACCTTTGTTGACTTATTGCAGTAAAAAACACTTCATTTCCTTGGGTTATCGCGGATGTCAAAGCTGCTTAAATCCAAGGTTATCTTTCAACGAATCTTGCTACGAAGGCAAAATAAATAAATAAATCATTATATTATAAATACTTTCTTTAAAAAAAACTAAAAGAGATAAGAAAAATATTGTGACACATGATACAAACCATTGTTTATTGGATTACCCTTCTGAAAAAACTATTAAAACTTGTAATTCACCATGAAATCATATTTTTTTTATTTTTTTTTACAGTGAAATGACTCTAATGACACTAAAAATATACAACTTTGATCTAGAGAATTTTTTTTTATCTTTTCAATATTATCTACATAATAAAATTACACCAATACTTTTAAAAGCTACAAAATTAAAAATCTTGTATAAAATAGCTTTTTTATTTTAATTTAAAAAACAGTGAAGTGACATAATTATTGTATCAATCTACACTTTTCCTACTTAAATTTACAAATAAGAATGTCATAATTCAATTTAAGATTAGGGTAAAAAATATTTTTTTATCAAAAATTTTGCAAAGTTTTTCTTTATATTTCAGTATCAAGTTAGTGACATCAAACACTATATATATATATATATATTCTCAAATGGAATAAAACATGTTAGACTATAGAAATTTTTATAAGTTAAATTACAATACTATAGTTCCTAAATTTTTAATTACAGTAAAAAATAATTTCTTAAAAGTCTACACCTACAAGCCGAAGCCCAAAGTTAACTAACCATTTTTTTATTGCTAAGAAGAGCCTAGTTTTTTTTAATTCGAAACATAATAAAATATAATCTCATATAATTTCAGCCCTCTTCTTTTTTTTTAATTTACAAAACACAATTTCATTGAATTCAACATTACACATTACACCAAAATTTTCAATTTAAATTCTTATTTTATTCTATTATCTAAAACCAAACATTTATTTCATAAGCGTAACCAAACCCTCAACCAGAATAATAAATTACATAGCTTAAAACAGACATTAATCCTTAACTAGAACTATTAATTCATACCATCCAAAAACAGGGTGTTAATATCTACACCAAGACAACTGCTCACATTGTTCAAAATCAGGCATAGCCCCCCCTGTAACAAGACAATTCACTAGCTCATATGGTTCAAAACCGGGCGTAATCCATATAACAAGACAATTAACTCACATTATTTAAAATTGGGCACTAGTTCCTAAATCAAGATAACTAGCCCACACTTGATTTCAAATGGTAAAATTCACAATTCAAATGAATTAATAATAAATAATTTTAAATTTTAATAATAAAACAATTTAATTAATGTAAGGTGTCTATCACTTCCTTAAACTTTGTACTTGACTAGCGATTGACTAGCAATCCCTGTTATTAAAGAGTATTCCTGATCTCACATGTATCACCAAATATATATTATTATTACTATTAGTACTGCTATTACTATTATTAAATCATGTGCTTACCATGTATTAGTCTACTATTACTTATCAAAATAATAAATCAATATATTAATCAATTCAATTCAATAATTCATTTTGATAATTATTATCGATAAATAAATCAATATATCAATTAATTCAACCCAATAATTCTTATCGACATAATAAATCAACGTATAAATTAATTCATTTCAATAATTTATTTTGATAACCTTTATTAATAAAATAAATCAACATATCAATTAATTCAACCAAATAATTCATCCTGGTAATTCTTATTGACATAATAAATCAATATATCAATTAATTTAACCCAATAATTTTATATAAATCAATATATCAATTAATTTAACCTAATAATTTTATCAACATAATAAATCAATATATCAATTAATTTAATTCAATAATTTATTTTGATAATCATTATCGATAAAATAAATCAACATATCAATTAATTCAACCCGATAATTCTTATTGACATAATAAAACAACATATCAATTAATTTAATCTAGTAATTCATTTTGATAACCTTTATCAATAAAATAAATCAACATGTCTATTAATTCAACCTAATAATTCATCCTGATAATTCTTATCGACATAATATATCACCATATCAATTATTCAGGTGATAATTTATCATGATAATTCTTATCGACATAATAAGTCAATGTATCAATTAATTTAATTTAATAATTCATTTCGATAATCCTTATTAATAAAATAAATCAACATATTAATTAATCATATCAAACACACTCATAAAACCTCTCAAGTAATAACTCAATTTCCTTAAAATCTCTATTTTTTATGACCGCACTAATCCCCTCTAATACTCATTATATTTCTTCAATTATCTACTATAAAACATTATTTGTAACATAATTTATCCCAATTGCAATAATTCATAGCAATATAACATTTCCCCAAATTACTCTTCAAGAACCATAATTAGAAAAACTCAATTTCATGCATAAAACTAGAGTTTATTCTATAAAATTTATATTATTGGTTTTAAAACTTCTTACCAAGTATAAAGTGAACTTCGAATGCTAATCAACATATTTTTTCTCTAGAACCTCAAATTTCTCTTCCCAATTCTTATCTTAGTTATGTTGGCAAATTGATTCTTAAATTTGTAAAGCTTTCCCTTTTGATTTATGATGATGAAACCTAATCAATTTCAAGATAAAAAAATTAAGAAATTCTTTAAAATGAAGAAATTTTTAAAATTCTCTCTCGTACCAGTCGACCACCATTGGAGAGGAAGAATGAAAATTTCTTTTCTTTTTATATTTAACCCTTTTATAAATTCTTAACATCCTCTTTTTTTTTATTATTATTATTTTTTAATCCATTAAAAGTTTTTACATTAATTTTCTTAATCTTTCTTATTACCAAGATAAAGTTTTTACATAAACTTCCCCCTTTTTTATTAGATTGAGTGAAAATTTTAACCAAAAAAATATGTTTTTTGCAAAAATTACATGATATAACCTTAAGATAAGGCTTATTGGTATAATTGAACAAGAACTTTGAAAAAAAAATTTACGTAGGAACCTTAGAAAGGTTTGAACAAGAAGAAACACTTTGGGGAAAAGTGTTTTGTTGGAGATACTGATGAATTAATGATGTTGATATAACTTTCTACAGGTGTTAGATCAAAGGATTTTCATTACTTAGAAATATATAGGAAAAATCATAATTTTTTATTTTAGTGTTTATATTAGGAATTTGGAGAAACTAGAAGATAATGAGAAAATTAAGTGTTATTCCTATAAAAATTATCTTTTTGTCATGTTATGTATGTAACCTGTATGATATAAAGATTGATAGTGAACTCGTTTTGGCTACTATTTTGTGGTAGTCTGATTTCATGTTTTGGTCTTTTCTTAGTTTTTATTAAAATCTTTTGGGTTGTTTAAAGAATATGAGTGAGTATTATGTGAAAAATAAAATATAATAAGCGATATGTATGAAATTAGTTTATATCTTTTGGGTTGTTTAAAGAATATGAGTGAGTATTATGTGAAAAATAAAACATAATAAGCATTATGCATGAAATTAGTTTGTATAATAGCATTTCATATATTGAAATATTAAGAGTTAAAAAAATTATGTTTGATAATATATATATATATTCATGAGTAACAAGTACTTGAATTGTTAAAAGAAAATTGAGTAATGCGTTCTTAATATTTTTAAGGAGAGAATGTGATGTAAGACATGGTGTGATTAAGAAGAGGCATCGATTGTAGGAACCTAAGCAAATGAGACTAGTGAGAGAAACATGTAGGTGTCTACCACCTCAAGTCTTTTAATTTTAAAAAAAAAATTATATGAGTTGTTATTTTCAATATTTTGATTATTAATTCACACACACACATATGGAATGATAAAGATTCATGAAATCTTAATGTGAAGATTAGTTTAGATAAGTGTCATGTGTATTAACTTAGCCATATGAGATGAGTTTAGATTGATAAGTTGTCATTCATAAAATACTTGAGTTGATAAATGAAAAACCAACCCTATCAGTGAGGTTTAATTAAATAAATATGAATTGAGTACTACATATATGTTGTGTGTATTATAGTTGGCCACATGTGTAAGGTTATGATCAAAAACTCTTAAAGCGGAAGATGAATGCTTTTCTATACATGCGAGTCATCTATAAGAGTGGGGGTTCAAAGTTGTTAACATCAAGTTGGCCACAAGAAAATAAAGACTTGATCATAAAATTAATATAGTGGCTATATATATGGAGGAAGTGAGAAATTTATAATCAGTCGTATGAGTGAAAAATATGAAGATGTTGGACATACACCTTAGATGTATAAGCTAATTGAAATAATGATTGATTATTGTTTATATTAATGAACTTACAAAAAGGGTTTGTGAAAGGTGTTATATATGATGACTCTTATTATTAAGTTACCTTTAGGTATTTTATACGTGAAAAACAACATTTTAAATATGATGTTACATAAAAAGATTAGCTTAAAGGTTGGGACTTCTAGATTATTATTGGAGTAAAATATTTGATTGGTAAATTATTACTACTAATGAATAGTAGGGAAAATATTGATATTAAGAAATAATAAGAAAGAAATCAATGGAAATTTGTGAAAGTAAATATTAATATATGGTTGATTTGTTAATGTTATGATGTGATAATATACTTTTATTCTAAATTCTTAATATGCTTATTTTTTATAGTATTTTCATGTGTTTCTTAAAACTAGATTGACATAATAAACCATTTTAGCTGTAAATTTATCTCAAACATTATTTAGTTGTAGGATTTTTCTCGGTTTTCAATTAGCTATAAGATTTTGGTATTTTATGTTATTTATGTTACTCTTTTAGAAGATTATTTAAAATATTATTATATAATTTCTCAAACACTTAAGGTTTTTTATATATTTTTTTCTCATAATTCATATGTTATATATTATTAATTATCTTGTGTATTCATATAGGGAAAATGTGGTGTTATATTTGTGCTACAAGAAAACTAGCTTTCCAACCATATCTAATTGTTTTCTATAGGTTTCAACATATAGGTGGTTTTTTTTTTCTTCTTCTTTACTATGCTTGCAAAACTAGATTATTCTTTTTGGTAACTATAGTGTTTGAATTAGTTTATGAACACCCCGATCAAATTCTTAAGTTTTTATGCTCATGTCCACATAAATTCCCACATAAGAACAAGAGTAGTCACTAATTTGTTCTTTAAAATATTTAGACTTGCTTCATCAACCACCATGCATTATTTATGTTTTATATTACTATTGTTGCTTTTTGGCATCAAGATTGTGCACTTGGAAGCATATTTTTTTAAACTTAATTTGGTGGTCAACCCAGTATAATAATCGGGTCACAGGTTAAATAAATTAAATCGGATCAACTCGAGTCAACCTAAAAAAACAAGAATTCCACTAACTTTAAATCTTTTACTATTATCTCTCCGATAAAACTCCAAAAGCTGCTCATTAATGGTAGTTTTTTTTTCCCTACACCTACCTTCTCTGCAATCCACAAAACCACACCACTAAAAAACTCCATTTTTCTTTCTCTCTTTTCCTCTATCTCCAAGATCGCTTCTTGGCTAACATGCGCCGCTTCCTCGGTCACTTTAATCTGCCACCTCCACATAATCACAACAAACCCACTATTTCATTTTCTCTTTAATCTTCCCTAATCTTTGCCCTCAAAATCCTTGTTTTGCCAATATACATTGATTTTCATAACGAAAAACTTTAATCCACACCCACACAAATCAAAATTGGATTGATATTGTCACCACAAGTCTGACCCCATCTAAACAACCGCTCAGCAAACTCTCTTTGCTCTACTAATGCATCCATCCACCAACCCGCGATGTCTACGACCCACCTACCATACATTTCTCTTCCTATTGCATGCCAAGCAGATTTTAAGATTCAAGGAGGAAGCAAAGGCAAAAATGGTTTTCAGATTTTAAATTCCTTTGCTTTTTTTTGCAATTAATGTGGCTTTACAGATTGAAGAGTTTAGGTTTTTTATTTTTATGTTACAAATGGATTTACAATAAAAGACTAAAATGGTAATGTTTTATTTGTATGTGTGAGTCGGGTCTTATTTGGATTTACCTGAATCCTAGGTCAACCCATCGGGTTGATTAGGTTTTGCCTATCTAAATTTTTAGCTAGTTTTTTAAATTCAGTTTGGTTTCAGCCTTGAGTCAGGTTAGGTTCTAAAGTAATCTAGTGAGTTAGACCACTATGCTTGAAAGAGATTTTTCATGAGTGTTTTTCATGCCCTTCCTTGCCTTCCACCTTTGTCTTTGTGAGATTTTTTAAACTTATCTACTTTTATATTTTGGATTTGCCATCTCGAGTTCGAATTACTAAAAAACAATAGGACTAGGGAGAGCCACGATAAAGCGCGTGCTGATAGCTAGTGTACATACACTATTTGCAACTTGAAATTTTAGATTTGTGTAAATCGACGTAGAAAATATCAGATCTCGCTGGCAATTACTTTGAATTTTCCAAACACATATTATTATACCAAATTAATTTGTCTTGGATCCTATAAACTTATATATAAAATATTTTGTATTAAATTGACGTATGATTAGATATTATATTCATGTCCCTTACACGTATAAATTACTACCATTCCGATAAATTAGGATTCGTTAATTTGGTTCATAATATATATTGAATTATTCAAATCATTGCAAAGATATAGCCGTGCAAATAAATCTTGAGGTTCCTTAACTATCATCTTTATAAAATTTTGAGTGCGATAATAAATTCCATTTAAATTGTGTGAGATACGAAAATGAAAGGTTGAAATTAATTGTTACAAGGGGGGTTATAATGAGTATACGAGTCAATGTTTAGGAATGGTGGGTGTACGTATTAAGTCAAAAAAAAAAAAAAAAGGAGAGGGAAATGATCGTTAAAACAAATGTTCTTCACCCCGGTATAATAATCCTTGTCTTTCCATACGTAGAAGCTAACAATTAGTTGGAAGTTTTATTATTAATGCAACATGTTTTTAATTGAAAATATAAAAAAATAATTTTTTTTAATTTTTAATATTAGTATTTCAAAGTTATAAAAAATATTAATTTATTATGTTTTTATATAAAAATAGTTTAAAAATACTTAAAAAAACTAATTGAGCCGTTTTCCACACGGGAATACGTTCATAACAAGCTAATATGTTTTCCACTTGGATCCTATAAGCTAATATATATATATATATATATATATATATATATATATATATATATATATATATATAGTTTAATCTCCAACTATAATAATGCCAGCGAAAGAGTTGAATTTGATCGGGTCCACGAAAAATAAAACTCAAAATCAATCTACTTGGAATAACTTTAATTGGAGGATATGTAACCTATTTTTAGAAGATATTAATTCGTTTTTTATTTCTCATGGTAAGAAGAGATGACCAAGCTAACAACCTTTGTGTGTGTTTTTTCTCTGTTTGGGAGAGAAATAATCTGGTTTCAAATTCAGTATGCGTCATACATGGAAAAAGACGGGAGACAAGACCATTCAACAAAAGTCAAATGTGTCGTTATCCTTAAGCTAAAGAAGCTATATGGTTTCTGTATCCATCCTCCTCCCTACCTGAAGTAATTGTATTGTTTGGAGTGAGAGTCGGTAGTCTATGATTTGGTTGTTTATGTATTTTAAAAGGTTTTTTTTAAAAAATAATTTTTTTATTTTAAATTAATATATTTTTAGTGTTTCTAAATTATTTTAATATGTTAATATAAAAAAATTTTAAAAAAAAAAAAATATTAACAAATATTTTAACATGAAAAATTATTTAAAAACAATTCAATCATATTGTCAAATAAACTTTAAGCAAAATTACCTCTTGCATGAGTCTTTAATCATGGATGTTATGCCTGTGTTTTTACGTTTTTAGCAGACTTGTCAGTAAATATAATTATTTTTTATTTAGTTTGATTTTTATTAAAAAAACAATCAAATAAATATTTTTTAAAAAAATTAAAACCAAACTAGAAAAGATTCAAACACACTGGTTTCAGTTTAGTTTGATTATTTTATAACAAAAATCAGTTTAAACTTGTTTGAATTGGTTTTATTCGGTCTAGTTTTTTCAGTTATAAGCTTTTAAAATCAAAACTAAACTAAACCAGTTAGTTTTTTCAAAATTTTAATTAATTTTTTATAATTAATTTTATAATTATTTTTTAAAATTTTCTCAATTTAATCAATTTTTTTAGTTTTTCCCTTACCTCTACTTCAATTGAATGGTTATTAAATTGGATCCAAACCCATATGACATGGTACTATTTGAATCCAGTGAAGACAACCCATATGACACAGTACTATTTGGATGCAAACCCAATGTCTCCGCTTTTCGTCTACGAAGCTATAATGCAAAAATTTGGAAGTAGGGAAAAAATAGAAGGTAAAAAAAAGAGTTAGATGGATGAGTTCGAATAAGTTTCTCGAGGGGAAAGAACCTTCGAAGAAGCCCGTAATTGCCTTTAACAACGCGATGTGACTCGTCAAAAGCTTGCTTCAACGAGGCTCCTTTCACAGAATCTTATCTCGTAGAAAATTCAATTGAAACTAGCTGTGGTCTTGGTCCAATTTGTTTTCTCTACGACTTCTGTTATATAAATTATTTTTATTTTAATTACACGAGACATTTCAAATGAATCAAATTAAAAAAAAAATGGTAATGATAACTGAGGAACGTTTTTATTTTTTCAAAAGAGGGGATAAATAAAGTAGATTAATTCCTAAACCATTAAATGCAAAAAGACAAAGTTGATTAAAAAAAAATAAAAAAAACAATTTAAGTGAAGTCAATAAAAGTTAACATATAAATATATAACTCTAATCATTAAAGTTGAGTTAATCCAGATTATTTCATCAAATTTAAAATTAAAATAATAAAATTAAAATAATTTAAAAAAACAAAAAAAATCACAAAATTTATTTAAAAAAAGATCAATACTAACTCATAATAACTTTTTAAACTTTTGCCTCATTTTATTTTATTGAAAGCATCATATTTAAAAAAATTATGAAATTTTATTATCAATCAATCAAATATCTAATAATAAAACCAAAAAAAATAATTTAATTATACAAAAGGATTAAAAAAACAACAATTAAAAGAATAAGGTTTAAAATTAAAATACAAAATAAATTTTATCTTTGATTGAATAAATAAAATTGAAAAGAAAAAATAATTTAACAAAATAATTAAAAAAATCAAAAAAATAGGATCAAAATTAAAATAAAAAATACAAATAATTTTTAATTAAAGAATCAAATTAAAAAAAATCAATTTAACATAAAGCCACAAAAAAACATATCACAAGTTCGAATTAAAGGATAAACTTAAAAAAATTACTAAAAATTAAAAAAAAAAACTAAAAATTAAAAAAATCAAAATAAAAATAAAAATACCCATATAAATCTTGCATGACTAGCACGAATTTCATTCGAAGTAGAGATAACATAGAAAAAAAAAAAGACAATATTGAAGAAACCATGCTATCAGTGACTACACGTACCACTGAAAATGAAGAGAACACTAAGATGCTTCCAATAATATAATAGAAGGGATAGTTTGGTCTTCAAGAGGTGCCTCATATGCCAATTGAAGGACACAAGCACCTCCCATATATTACTAAGTACATGACAACTTTTATTTGGTGATGCGAGCCATTTACTGTAGCCACTTTATTTTTTTATATTTAATCGAAGATCAAATTATCCATGATTTAATAATAATAAAATTGTGAAAATACAAAAAAAAAACCCATTATGCCAATTTCATTTTTTTCTCAACTTTCAAAGGCATTTTAGTTTTAATATTTGTTTTATTTTTTTAATATTTAGTAAAATATCAAAATACCTCTCAACTTATTTCATAATTATAAAAAAATCACCGAAATTTTTTTTATTGTTTTAATATGATTTTAAAATATAAAAAAATTATTTTTCTTATTTCAATATAATAATAACTAATATAATTTATAAAAAAAAACGTAAACATCTTTAATAGCTAGTTCTTTTTTTTTTTCAAGCCTTAATAATAACTAATATGATTTATAAAAAAAAACGTAAACATCTCTTCAATAGCTAGTTCATTTTTTTTTTCAAGCCTTCACGCTGTCCTAGTAGACCGTCCAAATGGTTTACAATGTTTTTACAATGATAATTAGATATATATTTTTTTAATTTTAAAATTTTTGACTTTGAAGGAGACGTAATATCTCTAATTTTTTAAATTAAAACTTCGAAACCAACATCCCAAAAACATGACAGCAAAACAAATCTTTCATTGCTTCAGAGAATTGATGCCTATGGGTGTGGTAAATTACTACTTAATTTACTTTATTCTCCTTAATCCTTCTAAAACGTAACTATACAACTCCTCATATAAACGAAGCATTGTCGGACGCAAAAAAGCAAATGTAGGCACACTGTCAATGTGAAATATGAACAAGGATCATGACGATGTATGATTAAATTAATCTATATTCATAGGAGATTAAATGTTTATATATGTGTGTGTATGTGTGTGTGTTTGAGTTGCTCAAATAAGAAAAAACGAGGACTAAGTTAAGTTTAATTCAAGGTTCAAAATAGTTTCACCTTCATGAAAAAACATACATCTTGGCTATGGTAAGGACAAAATTAGGTTTGCCATATTGCATTAATCTTCGTTTCAATGCTCTTTTCACATATTCATTTAAATCTAGTTTACTAATAGATAATTGTCCCACGGGAGTTGTATAAGAAAAATTAAAGTGAAAAAAAATATATAAATGTTGTTAATGTTTTTATAGTATATATTTTTTAATTGTATGAAAATTAATTTGATGTGACTTGGTGAATATGATAAATCCAAAAATAACCTATATAAAAATTAAAAATATAATTTGATTCAAAATAAATATTCATGATATGAATTTTTATATAAATATTAAAATGATAATATATTGGATTGATTTGAATCAATTTACTAATTTGCATGCCTGATCATAAAAATATAATAACTTCATTTAAAGTAAATCAAAACAAATTATAAAACTTAATTTTTAATAAATTTAATTTTAAAAAATAAAATTAAAAAAAAATCAATTAAAAAGAGACAAAAAAACATCAGTTAACTTAAGTTAGTTTACCAAACTCGTGATTTGGGTTATAACATTGAGATAACCCAATAGAAATTAAAATAAAATAAATTATAAAACTCAATTTTTAATTAATCCAATATTAAAAAATAAAATTAAAAAAACATTCTATTAAAAGCATACTCGATTCAACATATCAAACTCATGAGATCAAGACAACCTTATAAAAAATAAACTAAATATAATTCATAATAAATTGAATATTAAAGGATAAAAAAACTAATTAAAAAAATTTAATTTAACCAAGTTATCTTGTTAAATCTGCAATCTAAAAATTATGAGATTAGAATAACTTTATAAAAAATAAAATAAAAAAATTATAAAGCTTAATTTTTAATAAATATAATACTAAATAGTAAAATTAAATCTAAAAGAACATTAATAAAAAAAGAAAAAGAAAAAAAATAAAATACTATTCAAGTAAATAGTATTTTGTAAGGAATTACACAATACAACCCCATCTTTTATTATTTTTTGTTAACTCCATTTTTTTTATTTTTTGTTAACTAGTTTGTTTGTTTATCCTAGGGGATAAAATTACTTTTAAACACAAAAAAAATATTCAGGACTCAGGGGAATCTTTGGCACTATTATTAAACTTGAAAAATATACTGTTTTAACTTCTTTTCCAGTTAAGATAAGGTTTTTTTCTCTAATGTATTTCTTTTTTTATCTTAACAAAACAAATTTTTTATAATTAGAATCATTCTTTATGTTAAAAAAAAACAAATATTTTATTATTGCAAAACCAATTTTAATAAAAAAACAGAATAGTATATTTATATTTTATATGTAATTGAAAGCTGAAAGCATTATGAATATGATATAATCATGTAAAATATATATTTAGAATTTTAATAATAAAAAAAATTTGAATTGAAATTTTATAAACAATTTAGTATTAATAATTTTATTTTTATATTAGAGCTTATAAATACCCACCATCACCTGCGCCTCAACTAATTAAGCCACGACACATAATTATTATAAAATGATTAAAAAAATATATAAAGGTACTTCACTCTTCATCTTAAAAGTAAATCACAATACCCCCATATTCTTTTAGAGTGTTTAGGTAATAATTATTGTAAATTGATTAAATTTTTTTTCTTTATTACTCTTAACTCGTAAAAAAAAAACATAAATATAATTGGTTTGAAATAACTTTAACTTAAATATTTTTTCTATAAAATTGAGTTAAGATTTTTATTTAATCAAAAGTTAATTTTTTTAACTCTTGACATGTGGATTCTAACTTATACTACTTCTATTTTTTATTTTAAAAAACAATTTAAAGTATTTAATATAAAACATAATTCTTAATTTAAAATCATCTTAACTTATTTTTATCATAAATCATTTTAGAAAAAACAAAGTCTAAATTATTTCTCAAAATCAGAAATTATTTTTCACAAGTTATTGACACACTCTCAAGAAACCAGTTTATAGTATCAGCCTTTCGAAGGCATGATCTTGTCCGCAATTTTCCCATCCCAAGCAATGAGCATATCCTAAGCTGTCATGTTTATTCTAAAATAGAAAAATATAATCTATCCAGACAGTGTTAATTATTACGTAATGTCCAAGCCGTCATGCTGGATTGAAATGTGTCCTTGTCTAGTGTTGCCCATCACGTTGCTTTCCTATAGTGCAGCGAAGTCTCCCTTTCCTTTCTATATTATATTTTCTCAAATTAGTCGTATAAAACGCCTTGAAGATGGTAGCGTCCCATCTCAACACTGTCACGTTCTACATTTGCAATGGCTTTAATACTTTCCTACTTTTCCACCTCAATCCTCCTTTTGTCCTTGCTAGTTATTGCCTCAGCTGGCAATTACAGCTATGATACGAAGCCAGACACTGTCGTGTCACATCATCAGAAAATATTCTTAAATTTTTTAATTTTTTTTAGTTACAGTTAATTTTTTAATATTTTTGTATCATTTTAATATATTAATATCAAAAATAATTTTTAAAAAATAAAAAAATTATTTTAATATATTTTTTTAATATATTAATATCAAAAATAATTTTTTTAAAATAAAAAAATATTATTTTAATATATTTTTAAATAAAAAATATTTTAAAAAATAATAATCACAACACTCCCAAATAATCTATAATAATAGGTTAAAATCAAACACTTTCAAGCCAAATTATAGTTATGATCCAAAACCATAATCAAACATTGTCAAATCCAAATACAGGTTTGACTTGAAACCAAATTTTAATATTTCAAAGCCAATATCACCGAAACAAATTATGATTCTAGCTCGAAGCTGGAACCAAACGATGGGTACGATTGAAAACTACACCTTAATGTTAGTGAAGATAAACAATATCTCACTTCCATTATATGCAGCAAGTGGGAATACATAATCTCCCACTTGGCATTAATGGAGGTTTAATTGGTGGCATAAATCATTGCATGATTTATGCCCCATGTCTCCCCAACCTTGCCTATAAATAGACAAGGTAAAGAGCTGAAGGTGTGTGTGATGTACTGAGTGAAACACCAAGAGAGAGAGCTAGAGAGAGAGAGTTGAGTTGAGTAAAGAAGATTCTTTCTCCTCTTTCTTGTTTTATTGTTTGTATTATTTCTAAGCAAGATTAATACAAACCAGTAGCTCTGTGGAGTAGACAAGTTGCCGAACCACATAAATTTTGTGTGTGTTTGAATGTTTAAATGACCCAATAATTGGTATTAGAGCTTATTCTTGAAAAAGAGAGTGTTTGATCCAAACTCAAAAATCAAAGTTCTCAAAACGTGTTTTTGAATATACCATCATGAAAAGGAAGATGTGAGGAATTCACTGGTGAAAACCTGGCAAAGATCCGACATCTTACATGTCCGCACGGGCCAATACACGCTGATGATTGCATTGCCCATGCGCACCGACACACCTCACGCGCTCCACGCGTCTTCTTCACCCGAATCTCTGCAACTGAATTGGGTTGACTTGACACGTCAGCGAGTAGTCAGCAGCCATAGCAGCAATTCTGCATAGTCAGTAAACACGTTACCTACCACCTGATCATAGCCACGTCAGACAAAATCCACGTGGATCTGCCACGTTATCATTGCAAACCTGTTTTTGCTTACGTGTCAAATACGTCAGCATTCTGGGTTTTGATCTGGTGAGACGCAGCAGCTATTCCTCCTAACACATAGCTTCATCAGCAGCGTCCAGTTATCCCAAAGTTTCATTGATAAGATCTGAGCCATCCAAAGTTTGATTTGGGTGATTTGAGTGTCGTTTCCAATATTTTTGGCCATTTTGGACACACTCGTAAGGTCAGATTTAATATATTCAAATCCGAGAAATATTAAAAATGGTAGATGAAATAAAAGCTACGAGAATTGAAAAATTTGATGGAACAGATTTTGGATACTGGAAAATGCAAATTGAAGACTATCTATATGGGAAGAAACTTCATCTTCCTCTATTGGGAAGCAAACTAGAAAACATGTCAGAAGAAGATTGGCAAATTCTTGATAGATAGGTTTTGGGCATTATCCGACTATCCTTATGAAGAAGAGTTGCTCATAATGTTATAAAAGAAAAATCCACAACAAGATTGATGGAAGCCTTGTCTGGGATGTATGAGAAGCCCTCAGCAAATAACAAAGTGTACTTGATGAAGAAGCTGTTCAACTTGAAGATGACAAAAGCACATTTGTTACTCAGCATCTCAACAACTTCAATACCATCACAAATCAATTATCATCTGTTGAGATTGAGTTTGATGATGAGATCCGTGCACTCATTTTGCTAGCTTCACTTCCAAGCAGTTGGGAAGGTATGAGAACAGTTGTAAGCAACTCAGCTGGAAAATCCAAACTAAAATATGATGACATTCGAGACTTGATTTTAGCTGAAAAAGTACGAAGGAAAGACTCGGGTGAAAGCTCAAGTTCAGGTTCAGCTCTCAACATCAACACTCAAGGGAGGAGACAAGATAGAGGCTTATCCAGAGACAAATCAAAATCTAGGTACAAAAGAAAAGCAAGTTTGGACTCAGAAAGCAGGTTGCATGTTTGAATTGTGGCAAATTTGGTCATTTCATGAGGAGTTGCACAAAACCAAAAAAGCCTGAAGCTGACTGATTAGTACTTAAAAGTGCATTTTTGTCATAGTTTTATATCATCATTTTGCACTTGAAGTATCAATAACTCCTTAACTAAAGCATGTTTTATAATAATATATCTAATAATATAAGATACCTTTAATTTATGGTAAATGTTCATTTTAAATGCAGGCCTATCATATAAATGAAATTGATTGATGACTTTAAGAACTTAAATTGCAAAGGCAAAGAGATGGCCAAACTTAGAAAAGAGATGTTGGTGCGATCCAAACTGGAACACTGTTCGGTAATTGGGTCATATCTAGAGTTATAGATCTCAGATTTAGGTCCAATTTACATGGATGGAAAGGTAAGACATAGGCCTACAACTTTTATATGGAGCCCAAGATCTAAAAAGGCCATTATCAAGTCCAAATTGTAGCAACAACAAAGAAGCCCGAATCTGTCTTCCAGCCCGAGCACTGTTCGGTATTTTGGCCATATCTGGAGTTCTAGAAGTCCAAATGAGCTAAATGTTTTACACAAGAAAGCTGACATAATTGCCTACAACTTTCATGTTTACAACTGGCTCCAATTTTGACGTTATCAATGACGTTTTGGGCAGACAAGAGAAGATAAGGATTGTCACCAAGTCAAAAGTTGGCCACCCACTTATCAATTAGTCATCAAATCAATAGTTCCCAATTTTGGCCTATAAAAAGAGGCATTTGCCATGCATTTAGGCATCTTGGTGTTCAGATCAAGATCATGCTCTTCCTTTCTCTCTTTGTATTTTTTGTAATGTTTATGCTTTACTTTCATTAATATCAAGTTTATGCCTTTCATTTCCTTTCCTTTACTTAGTTAACTTTTATGTTCTTATTTTGTTTATTTGTTTTCCTTTCTTTCATTATGTCTAGCTAAGTTAATTATGTCAAGGTGAAAAGGTTACACTAATGGTGGAAGAATAAGTATAATGTAAACTTAATATGGACTTTAATGTTTGATACTAACATGTTTTATATTTGTTATCTTGTTCACTCTTTAATACTTTGCTTGTTAAATAACTAATCTTGATTTATGTTGTATAACACTTGGTACAACAAATGCTTGGCACTTTCATAGCCCATAATGTATGGTATAACCGACACCTGAGCTATGAAAGGAACTTGATTTGTTGTTAACATAAGTTATAATCATGAATGCTTGACGAAATTTACAAGTATTAGCATTAATCGAATAAGATGACTAATGTAATCATGTTAACAATCTATAATTTGATTGGAACCTCCTTTGTGTGTGGTTTCCAATTCAATAATAAGAGTTTATACTATACTTGTTTGATATACCATTAGTGGAACCTCTAACCTTGACATTTGTTATTATTATTGATTAATCCTTACATTAATTTTCCATCTCCAAGTTATCATCATCTTCTTCTTCTTCTCTTTCTTTATTATTACTACTACTACTACTACTACTACTACTACTACTACTACTACTACTACTATTATTATTATTATTATTATTATTATTATCATTATTATTACTATTATTATTATAGTTGTTGTTCTTATTGTTATTGTTGTTGTTATTATTGCTATTATTGTTGTTTATAATTGTTGTCTATAATTTGTACAATTAACCTCCCTGTGGTTCGACCCCGGTCTTGCCGGGTTATTTATTACTTCGACACTCCTGCACTTGGGAGAAGACATCAACCTTTTAGTCGAGTCACTGACTCTACAAATACCACAACTGACGAGGTACAAGATGCTTTGATTCTTGCTGTACAAAGTCTAATTGATGATTAGGTTCTTGATTCTAATGCTTTATTTTATTATACACCACACCATTAAATGATGCAAAACTATGTTACTGGAAATCACGGTGTAGTCTATCTGGCCGATGAACAACCAATGGATATTGTGGGTATAAGAGATATGCAAATCAAGACAATGAATAGATCTATATGGAACTTGCAAAATGTAAAGCATGTTCCTGGACTAAAGAAGAAGCTGATCTTAGTCGAACAACTTGATGATAGTGGTCATTCAATCCTTTTTTTTTTTTTTTTCTGGAGGTATATGGAAGGTATCAAAAGGAGCAATGGTTTTGGCTCGTGGAAAGAAAATCAACATCCTGTATATGACCACAAGATCTGCAGACATTATTGCCTCTACTGAAGTAAAAAATCAGGCATAACTATGGTATTGTAGACTCGGTCATATGAGTCAAAAGGGGATGAACATACTTTAGTCAAAAGGAAAGCTGCTAGAGTTAAAAAATGTTGATCTAGACATTGGTGAAAGCTGTGTTATTGGAAAACAAAAGAAGCTCAGTTTCTTAAAGGTTGGCAGGATCCTAAGACCAAGAAAGCTAGAACTGGTACACACAGATTTATGGGGACCAGCTCCAGTAGCATCTCTTAGAGGTTCTTGGTATTATGTAACTTTTATTGATGACTTCAGTAGGAAGGTATGAGTCTACTTTCTAAAAAATAAATCTGATGTGTTTGAAACATTCAAGAAATGAAAGGCTATGGTTAAGACTGAATCAGGTCTGAAATTGAAATGCTTAAGATCTGATAATGGAGGAGAATACATTGATGAAGGTTTCAAAGAGTATTGTGCTATCAACGATATCAGAATGGAAAAGACCATTCCAGGCACATCACAACAGAATGGCATCGCTGAACGGATGAACAGGACCATCAATGAACGAGCTAGAAGCATGAGTTTGCATTCTAGATTACCTTAAATATTTTGGGCTGATGCAGTTTGACACGACTAAAAGATTGATGTCTTCTCCCAAGTGCAGGAGTGTCGAAGTAATAAATAACCCGGCAAGACCGGGGTCGAACCACAGGGAGGTTAATTGTACAAATTATAAACAACAATTATAAAACAACAATAACAACAACAACAATAGTAATAATAATAATAGTAGTAGTAGTAGTAGTAGTAGTAGTAGTAGTAGTAGTAGTAGTAGTAGTAGTAGTAGTAGTAGTAGTAATAATAATAATAATAATAATAATAATAATAATAATAAAGAAAGAGAAGAAGAAGATGATGATGATGATGATGAGAACTTAGAGATGGAAAATTAATGTAACAATTAAATAATGATAATAACAAATGTCAAGGTTAGAGGTTCCACTAATGGTATGTCAAACAAGTATAGTATAAACTCTTATTATTGAATTGGAAACCACACACAAAGGAGGTTCTAATCAGATTATATATTGTTAACATGATTACATTAGTCATCTTATTCAATTAATGCTAATACTTGTAAATCTCGTCAAGCATTCATGATTATAACTTATGTTAACAACAAATCAAGTTCTTTTCATAGCTCAGGTGTCGGTTATACCATACATTATGGGCTATGAAAGTGCCAAGCATTTGTTGTACCAGGTGTTATACAACATAAATCAAGATTAGTCATTTAACAAGCAAAGTATTAAAGAGTGAACAAGATAACAAATATAAAACATGTTAGTATCAAACATTAAAGTCCATATTAAGTTTACATTATACTTATTCTCACACCATTAGTGTAACCTTTTCACCTTGACATAATTAACTTAGTTAGACATAATGAAAGAAAAAAAAATAGATAAATAAAATAACAACATAAAAGTTAACTAAGTAAAGGAAAGGAAATGAAAGGCATAAACTTGATATTAATGAAAGCAAAGCATAAACATTACAAAAAATACAAAGAGAGAAAGGAAGAGCATGATCTTGATCTGGAAAACCAAGATGCCTAAATGCATGGCAAATGCCTCCTTTTATAGGCCAAAATTGGGAACTATTGATTTGATGACTAATTGATAAGTGGGTGGCCAACTTTTGACTTGGTGACAATCCTTATCTTCTCTTGTCTGCCCAAAACGTCATTGATAACGTCAAAATTGGAGCCAGTTGTAAACATGAAAGTTGTAGGCAATTATCTCAGCTTTCTTGTGTAAAAAATTCAGCTCATTTGGACTTCTAGAACTCCAGATATGGCCAAAATACCGAACAGTGCTCGGGCTGGAAGACAGATTCGGGCTTCTTTGTTGTTGCTACAATTTGGACTTGATAATGGCCTTTTTAGATCTTGGGCTCCATATGAAAGTTGTAGGCCTATGTCTTACCTTTCCATCCATATAAATTGGACCTAAATCTGATATCTGTAGCTCCAGATATGACCCAATTACCGAATAGTATTCCGGTTTGGATTGCACCGACATTTCTTCTCTAAGTTTGACCATCTCTTTATCCTTGCAATTTAAGTTCTTCAAGTCATCAATCAATCCTTTTATTTATGTGATAGGCCTGCATTAAAAATAGACATTTACCACAAATTATAGGTATCTTATATTATTAGATACATTATTATAAAACATATTTTAGTTAAGGAGTTATTGATACTTCAAGTGCAAAATGATGATATAAAACCATGATAAAAATGCACTTTTAAGTACTAATCACACCCCTCAACCAGCTTATTACTAGTCCCTAGTAATCAAAGCGTTACAACAATTTGTAAATTTCACAAAGCGAGGTATTCATCATTTAACTTCTATTAATCTATCCAGATAAACAAACTCTCATTAAATTTATATATCTGCTCAATACCACTTAACAAGATATTAATAAACCTTTCTTTTGTGCTCAATGTCTCAACACATAATTATGGGGCTTTTCTTGGAAGAAAACAAAATTTTTGTTCTAATGTTTAAGGTTAACTTCCTTGGGATGGGATTATTATTTTTGTCTTGTTTTTTAATTCTTTTTTTTTTTCTTTTTTTTTAAATGTATATACATATAATTTAAAAATATCATGCACCTTTAACCCATGTAACGAGCTTTCAGCTAATGACTCCCAGACCAGTTGGTCTTAGGGCATTAGGTGTTAAGACACCCCTACGAGCTTAGTAACTCGGGTCGCAGATACTGATATGTAGATAGTGCAATGTTTGATTCCCTTAAACTTTTCTCCTCAACTCATGTAACAAGCGTTGGGCCAATAGCTCCCACGTCAGTTGACTTTAGGGTATTAGGTGTTAAAACACCCCTTCGGGCTTAATTGCTTAGGTTAGGGAGGCTACGAAACCAAACTTATCTACATTTTTATTATCATCATTTTTTTTCTTTTTTTTATGTTTTTTTATATATATATACAATTCCTTTCCCTTAGTTGTTACCTTTAACAAAAGAACATAAATAATGTAATAATCCAATATGCAACCCACAATCATATGTTAAAGTGTGTGTGTGTAAATTAAGGTTTAAGAATACATGTTAAATAAGTATATGAGCAGAATTAAGTGGTAACAATACGAGAGTTTGTAAACCTGAATATTTCAGGAAGTATTATAATAGACCTTGTTAAGAATGGTTACTAAGATGCATCTCAAGAGTCACTTTAACAAAAGAACTCCTTTACTCTACCATCCTAGTAACAACAATTATGCACATGCTTTATGAAATGAAAAATGATTTTTTTTTATCAACTACTACCCTCTCCCCCCAACCAAAACGAGACATTGTCCTCAATGTTCTAAGGTAGAAAGATAGAGTATAGAAGATATCACCTGAAATAACGAACACTGACAAAACCTGAAACACACTGAAACAAAAATAAGAAATAACAAAACACAATAATAAAACCAAAAGACACAAGTTTTTACAAACAAAAAAAAAATTCAAATCGCAGTTGTGATTGTAGCTCACATCTTCCCTTGGTTTTACGTCCAAGAACAGCTTAAACGCCCTCAATGGGTCGGGGATAGGCTTCCCATCCAGTTTTCTTAAAAACTGGCAAACATGATCTTTTTAGTCAGATTTCCAAGACTATGCCAAGTATGTTCTTTATGAAAATGGGTTCATAAGTCATGAATTACACAATGCTTATCTCGACTATGATGAGACTTAAGAGTCAATAGAAGATTATCTAAAGACTCTCTGTGTTTTGAAATAAATCCCACCTTCTGACAATTTTTACAGTTTTTGCGGAATGCATCTAACTCCTTGAATATGATGGGCCAGTAAAATTCACTTTGTAAGATTTCTACAATCCTCTTTTTTGATGAGAAATGATCCCCACATGCCTTAGAGTAACAAAATTTAATGAAATTACTTACCTCATTGTCGAGAATGCATTTTTGAAATATTTGATCAGGACAATAATTGAATAAGTAAGGGTCATCCCAATAAAAATTTTGCTCGTTGCTAAAAAATTTTCTTTTGTCTTCAATACTCCAATGAGTTGGCAAAAATCCTGAAGCAAGAAAATTGATATTTTTAGCAAACCAAGGCATTGAATTAAGAGAAAGTAGAGATTCATCAGGAAAGTAATCATCGATTGGTGTGATGTCGGGTGTCGAATCTGTTGTCACTTTTGATAAAAGATTCGCATCAACCTTTTCGATGCCTTTTTCATCCTCGATTTCTTCCTGATTGGTCATGGCATTAGAAAATGAAAGTGCTGGCGGAGAATCAGGCGTTTCTTTGCAATTTTCAGATTCAACCCCTTCATTTCCCTTAGAAATTGACTCATCATCTTTCTCATAAGGTTCAAGAGAGGGTTTTTCAATAACCTTACCACTGCGTAGAGTAGTGACTGATTTGACTTGATCCATGTGTTGGCTTCTGGAACTACTTGCATTTGCATTGTATTGCCTCTTAGGATTTTGTTGTGGTTGAGATGGAAACTTACCTTTCTCTTGGAAACTGAGAGCAGATGTGAATTTTGCAAGAGTATCTTTAAAATCTGTTATGCTTTGAGCAAGTTGAGTGTTGATTGTCTCTTGCTTTTCAATGAATGTATACAAAGTTTCCTCAAAATTACTTCTAAGAGGTGGAGCATAAGGAGGTGCATATCCATGAGAATTTTGGAAATTGTGGTGTGCTTGAAATTGTGGTTGTGAAGTTTGTGCATTGTTGTTCTCACTCTTCCAACTGAAATTTGGGTGATTCCTCCAACCAGGGTTATATGTTTGGGTGTATGGGTTGTGGTTGGCCTTTTGAAAACTGTTTAAAGCATGGGCTTGTTCATGGAGACATTCTTTAAAAGAAGGCAAGGTTGGACAATTGTTGGTTGAGTGTTCATTTGTTTCACAGATTTGACACACAATGTTTTCAACAGATTTTAATTGACCACTCTTTTTTAATTCTAGTGCCTCGACTTTTCTAGCTAAAGATGCAAACTTGGCTTGAAGGTCATGATCTTCCCTAAGGTTGTACATACCTCCACTAGATGTATGAGGTTGAGTTTTACTCAGTGCCTCATAAGTACCCGCGGTGTCCCAATTTTGAGCATTTTCAGCTAACAAGTCTAAGTACTCCATTGCTTCATCAGGGTCTTTATCTTCAAAAGTTCCATTGCACATCAATTCAACCATTTGCCTATCTTTAGGTGTTAACCCTTCATAGAAATGTGAAACCAATCTCCATGTTTCAAAACCATGATGGGGGCAAGTACTAAGCAAATCTCGATACCTATCCCAACATTTGTAAAATGTTTCTCCTGGTTTTTGAGTGAAAGTGGTGATTTGTCTTTTGAAAGAGTTTGTTCTATGAGATGGGAAAAACTTCTTTAAAAAATGTTGTTGCATTTCATCCCAAGCACGAATGGATCCTGGTCTCAAATTTTGTAGCCATGTTTTAGCTTTATCTTTTAATGAAAAAGGAAAAAGCTTTAATCTGATGGTGTTCATGCTACAATTTAAATTATTATATGTGTTGCACACCTCCTCAAATTCCCTTAAATGCAAGTATGGATTTTCCAATTCTAAACCATAAAAAGATGGTAAAAGTTGAATAATACCTGGTTTAAAATTAAAATGAGATGCATCGGGAGGAAAAACTATGCATGATGGTGCACTTGTTCTTGTGGGATTCATGTGGTCTCTAAGTGTTCTAGCACGGTTATTCTCATTATTCTCATTATGAAGTGATTGATTATCTTCTTCGGCCATATTTTCTGAAAATGATGAGGATATCCTACAAAGTCTACCACTTGATGTACGTGACCACACTCTCATGCACGTGTAGGAATAGAATAAAAGGAAGAAGAAAACAAAATAAGAAGAAACAAGAGAAAAGAAACAAAGTTATATACAAGAAAATTGAAAAGAGAAAATAAAATAACTACTATAATTTATACAAGAACTTACCTCCCCGGCAACGGCGCCAAAAACTTGACATGACTAAAAGATTGATGTCTTCTCCCAAGTGCAGGAGTGTCGAAGTAATAAATAACCCGGCAAGACCGGGGTCGAACAACAGGGAGGTTAATTGTACAAATTATAAACAACAATTATAAAACAAAAATAACAACAACAACAATAGTAATAATAATAATAGTAGTAGTAGTAGTAGTCGTAGTAGTAGTAGTAGTAGTAGTAATAATAATAATAATAATAATAATAAAGAAAGAGAAGAAGAAGAAGATGATGATGATGATGAGAACTTAGAGATGAAATATTAATGTAACAATTAAATAATGATAATAACAAATGTCAAGGTTAGAGGTTCCACTAATGGTATGTCAAACAAGTATAGTATAAACTCTTATTATTGAATTGGAAACCACACACAAAGGAGGTTCTAATCATATTATATATTGTTAACATGATTACATTAGTCATCTTATTCAATTAATGCTAATACTTGTAAATCTCGTCAAGCATTCATGATTATAACTTATGTTAACAACAAATCAAGTTCTTTTCATAGCTCAGGTGTCGGTTATACCATACATTATGGGCTATGAAAGTGCCAAACATTTGTTGTACCAAGTGTTATACAACATAAATCAAGATTAGTCATTTAACAAGCAAAGTATTAAAGAGTGAACAAGATAACAAATATAAAACATGTTAGTATCAAACATTAAAGTCCATATTAAGTTTACATTATACTTATTCTCACACCATTAGTGTAACCTTTTCACCTTGACATAATTAACTTAGCTAGACATAATGAAAGAAAAAAAAATAGATAAACAAAATAACAACATAAAAGTTAACTAAGTAAAGGAAAGGAAATGAAAGGCATAAACTTGATATTAATGAAAGCAAAGCATAAACATTACAAAAAATACAAAGAGAGAAAGGAAGAGCATGATCTTGATCTGAAAAACCAAGATGCCTAAATGCATGGCAAATGCCTCCTTTTATAGGCCAAAATTGGGAACTATTGATTTGATGACTAATTGATAAGTGGGTGGCCAACTTTTGACTTGGTGACAATCCTTATCTTCTCTTGTCTGCCCAAAACGTCATTGATAACGTCAAAATTGGAGCCAGTTATAAACATGAAAGTTGTAGGCAATTATCTCAGCTTTCTTATGTAACAAATTCAGCTCATTTGGACTTCTAGAACTCCAGATATGGCCAAAATACTAAACAGTGCTCGGGCTGGAGGACAGCTTCGAGCTTTTTTGTTGTTGCAATGATTTGGACTTGAAAATGGCCTTTTTAGATCTTGGGCTCCATATGAAAGTTGTAGACCTATGTCGTACCTTTCCATCGATATAAAGTAAAGCTAAATCTGAGATCTGTAGCTCCAGATATGACCCAATTACCAAACAGTGTTCCGGTTTGGATTGCACCGACATCTCTTTTCTAAGTTTGGTCATCTCTTTGCCCTTGCAATTTAAGTTCTTAAAGTCATCAATCAATCCTTTCATTTATGTGATAGGCCTGTATTTAAAATAAACATTTACCATAAATTAAAGGTATTAAGTATTATTAGATATATTATTATAAAACATGCTTTAGTTAAGGAGTTATTGATACTTCAAGTGCAAAATGATGATATAAAACCATGATAAAAATGCATTTTTAAGTACTAATCACACCCCCCAACCAGCTTATTACTAGTCCCTAGTAATCAAAGCGTTAAAATAGAAAAACAATTTGCAAATTCCACAAAACAAGGTATTCATCATTTAACTTCCATTAATCTATCCAGATAAACAAACTCTCATTAAATTTATATACCTGCTCAATACCTTTTAACAAGATATTCATAAACCTTTCTTTTGTGCTCAATGTATCAACACATAATTATGGGGCTTTTATTGGAAGAAAACAAAATTTTTGTTCTAATGTTTAAGGTTAACTTTCTTGGGTTGCGATTATTATTTTTGTCTTCCTTTTTTTTTTAAATACATATAATTTTAAAACATCATGCATCTTTAACCCATGTAATGAGCGTTCAGCTAATGACTCCCAGACTAGTTGGTCTTAGGGCATTAGGTGTTAAGACACCCCTACGAGCTTAGTAACTCGGGTCGTAGATACTGATATGTAGATGGTGCAATGTTTGATTCCTTTAAGCTTTTCTCCCCAACCAATGTAACAAGCGTTGAGCCAATAGTTCCCAAGTCAGTTGACTTTAGGGTATTAGGTGTTCAAACACCCCTTCGGGCTTAATTGCTTAGGTTAGGGAGGCTACGAAACCAAACTTATCTACATTTTTATTATTATCATTTTTTTTTAATTATATACAATCCCTTTCCCTTAGTTGTTACCTTTAACAAAACAACATAAATAATGTAATAATCCAATATGCAACCCACAATCATATGTTAAAGTGTGTGTGTGTAAATTAAGGTTTAAGAATATATATTAAATAAGTATATGAGCATAATTAAGTGATAGTAATGCGAGAGTTTGTAAACCTGAATATTTCAAGAAGTATTATGATAGACCTTATTAAGAATGGTTACTCAGATGCATCTCAAGAGTCATAAAAAGATCTCCTTTACTTTGCCATCATAGTAACAACAATTTTGCATATGCTTTATGAAATAGAAAACACATTTATTTTTTTTCTTTTTTTTTTAGCTATTACCCTCTTTCCCTAACCAAAACGAGACATTATCCTCAATATTCTAAGGTAGAAAGATAGAGTATAGAAGATATCATCTGAAATAATGAACACTGACAAACTTGAAACACTGAAATAAATATAAGAAACAACAAAACACAATAATAAAACCAAAAGACACAAAGATTCACAAATGAAGGCTCAAATTTAATTTAAGCTTTTTACGGCTTTCCTTAGATGACCAATTTATGCGACTCATGGAGGGATCAATCACAGGAATGAAATATTGTAGTTGGTCAATCAATTATTCAGTAGTAGCAGAAGAGATTATGATTTGTCGTGCAGAAGATGTTAGAAATTCCTGTTCCACAGCATGATTAAGAAAAGACAACAACTTATCATAATAACCATTAACATTTACAAACCTATGGGTTTATTGTGAATGTGTAGTTGGGCCCAAGAGGAAATATGAAAGATCTCTTTCAATGTGCCTAGACCACCTGGTAAAGCAATAAAGGCATCAGCATGGTTAAACATTGCATTTATTCGAGCCGACATTGTGGAGACCTGAAGTTCCTCTCCAATTGTTTTTCCAATGATGTCCCCTTGTGCTAAAGCTTCGGGGACGACCCCCAAAACTTGACTACCTCCTAAAAATGCAGCTATTGACACACCTCCCATTAACCCAAGACTGCCTCCCCATACACTAAATGAATGTTTCTCTCAGCTAGCACTTGGCCAAGATGATTTGCTGATTCTAAAAACTCCTTTTCTTTCCCAAGACTAGATCCACCAAAAACACAAATATTTCTTATATGATGACCTGAGGAACTTGCCATTTCTACACACTTTTGTAGTTGTTGAATGTATGGGTTGAGTAGAAATGAAAGGAAGGAAGAGAGGGTTTTATAAATGAGAAATTAGAAAGGCAATCATACCACCTATATGTAGGCCAGCTGGAGTCTCACACACTCTCTCTCTCTCTCTCTCTCTCTCTCTCTATTTATTTATTTATTTACTTTTGAAAAAGCATGTGTATATACAGGTAGTTGTGATTGTGGCTCACATCTTCCCTTGGTTTTACATCCAAGAACGGCTTAAATGCCCTCTATGGGTCGGGGATAGGCTTCCCATCCAGTTTTCTTAAAAACTAGCAAACAGGGTCTTTTTTAGTCAGATTCCCAAGACTAAGTCGATCATGTTCTTTATGAAATAGCGGCCATAAATCATGAATTGCACAATTCACATCTCCACTAGGATGCGTCTCAAGAGTTAATAAAAGATTATCTAAGGACTCCTTACTTAGGCCATCCTTAATGAATTGCATTTTATCTTCACAGTTTATAGATACCATTCCTAAAGAACGACATTGTGTATTACAAGTCCATCTAGCACATCGATGACAAACTTTCAGTCGTTTTGCACGATGTTTCTTTGCAAAAGTGCTTTTACCTGTTCCAGACATGTGTGAAATAAAGAAATTAGAGGACTCACCTGATAATCAGACCTTTACTTCAATCAACCAGCGAATATCTTCAGGAATTCCATGATTCATTAACAATCTCAATCTTACACATCTAGCATGGTAAATTTTTGTAATCGCATTCTGAGGCAGAGCGGGAAAATACTTTTTCAATTCCTCAAGATTAGTGTCTATTTTCAAATGAGAATTGGAAGAGAGATTCAAAGAATTGCACAAATATATACACAGATATTAGTTATTGTGGGTAAATGAAAGAATCGACTTAAGTCATGGAGTACCGTTATCCGCCATTTGACCGGGGTGAGAGAAACTAGCAAAAAATCACTCAAAAAGAAACACAAAAACAATGTAAGAAAAACAAAATAATCAACCTTTATCTACAAGATCATTCAAACCAGTTGATTCATTTTCACTAGGAAAATTATCAATATTGTCATTCATTGAATTCTCAATATCACAGGCCCCATAAGGATTGTTCCATCTTGATCTTAGCTCTCTAGGGAATGAATAGAGTTGAGAATTATAAAACAAAACTTTTTTACCAGTATCAACTTTTTGACAATTTTCACAAGTTTTGCAGAATGCATGCTTGTCCTTGAACATGGTGGGCCAATAAAATCCATTTTGAAAGATTTTTAGAGCTGTCTTTTTTGACGAAAAATAACTTCCACATGCTTCAGAATGACAAAGTTTAATGACACTACTTACCTCATTGTCAGGAATGAATCTTTGAAATATTTGATCAGGACAATATTTGAATAAGTTAGGGTCATCACAATAAAAGCTCTTCACTTCGTTCAAAAACTTTTCTTTGTCTTGGGTACTCCAATCAGCTAGCAAATCTCCTAAAGCAAGAAAATTGATATTTTTATCATACCAAGGTATTGGACTAAGAGAAAGTAAGAATTTGTTAGGAAAGTAATCATCGATTGGTGTGATGTTAGATGTCGAATCTGTTGTCACTATTAACAAAAGATTCGCATCAACATTTTCGGTGCGTTTTTCATCCATGATTTCTTCCTCAGAATAAATCATTTGCAAATCTTCAGATTCATCCAATTCATTTTTACTTAAAGTAGATTCAAGTTGATCATAAACTAATTCCTCAATATGATTTACTTCTTGTAAATCATTATCATCTCCAGGTTGCTTGCAAATGTTGAAAATATTCATCTCCAATGTCATGTTTCCAAATGATAGCTTCATTAGTCCATTCCTATAATTAATCAATGCGTTAGACGTTGCAAGAAATGGACGTCCTAAAATAACAGGAAATGAATTACATACTTCAACAGGTTCTGTGTCCAAGACAATAAAATCCACAGGATAAATGAATATATCGACTTGTACTAATACAATTTTTTGTTCTCCAATAAAGCAAGAAATTGTAGGACAACCAGGGTCTTTATATTTCAAAGCATTATTGTTCTGAAGAATGGCACTTACTTGTTCGGCTAGAAAGACTTTCTTTTTCACATTCAGTTTCCTCTTCACAGTGCATAGATCTTTCAAAAATTTAGCATAGGAAGGAACTTGTTTAATAGCATCCAGCAAAGGTATATTGATCCTTACCTATTTGAAACTTTCAAAAATTTCAGAGTTATGATTGACTTTCCTTTGTTTGGTCATGGCTTGAGGAATTGGAGAATCAGTCTTTTCTTTGCAATTTTCAAATTCAACCCCTTCCTTACCCTCAGAGATTGACTCATCATGTTTCTTATAAGGTTCAAGAAAGGGTTTTTCAATAACCTTACCACTGCGCAGAGTAGTGACTGATTTGACTTGATCCATGTGTTGGCTTCCGGAACTACTTGCATTTGCATTGTATTGCCCCTTGGGATTTTGTTGTGGTTGAGATGGAAACTTACCTTTCTCTTGGAAACTGAGAGCAGATGTTAATTTTTTACAAGAGTATCTTTAAAATCTGTCATGTTTTGAGCAAGTTGAGTATTGATTGTCTCTTGCTTTTCAATGAATGCATGCAATGTTTCCTCAAGATTTCTTCTAGGAGGTGGAGCATAAGGAGGTGCATATCCATGAGAATTTTGGAAATTGTGGTGTGCTTGAAAAGGTGGTTGTGAAGTTTATGCATTATTGTTTTCACTATTCCAACTAAAATTTGGGTGATTTCTCCAACCAGGGTTGGATGTTTGTGAGTATGGGTTGTGGTTGGCCTTTTGGAAACTGTTTAAAGCATGGGCTTGTTCATGGAGACATTTTTTAAAAGAAGGCAAGGTTGGACAATCGTTGGTTGAGTGTTCATTTGTTTCACAGATTTGACACATAATGTTTTCAACAGATTTTAATTAACCACTCCTTTTCAATTCTAATGCCTCAACTTTTCTAGCTAAAGATGCAAACTTGGCTTGAAGGTTATAATCTTCCCTAAGGTTGTACACACCTCCACTAGATATATAAGGTGGAGTTTTACTCGGTGCCTCATAAGTACCCGCGGTGTCCTAATTTTGAGCATTTTCAGCTAACAAGTCTAAGTACTCCATTGCTTCATCAGGGTCTTTATCTTCAAAAGTTTCATTGCACATCAATTCAACCATTTGCCTATATGTAGGTGTTAACCCTTCATAGAAATGTGAAACCAATCTCCATGTTTCAAAACCATGATGAGGGCAAGTACTAAGCAAGTCTCGATACCTATCCCAACATTGGTAAAATGTTTCTCCTGATTTTTTAGTGAAAGTGGTGATTTGTCTTTTGAAAGAGTTTGTTCGATGAGATGGGAAAAACTTCTTTAAAAACTGTTGTTGCATTTCATTCCAAGCACGAATGGATCCTGGTCTCAAATTTTGTAGCCATGTTTTAGCTTTATCTTTTAATGAAAAAGGAAAAAGCTTTAATCTGATGGTGTTCATGCTACAATTTAAATTATTATATGTGTTGAAACCTCCTCAAATTCCCTTAAATGCAAGTATAGATTTTCTAATTCTAAGCCATGAAAAAAAGGTAAAAGTTGAATAATACCTGGTTTAAAATTAAAATGAGATGCATCGGGAGGAAAAACTATGCATGATGGTGCACTTGTTCTTGTGGGATTCATGTGGTCTCTAAATGTTCTAGCATGATTATTCTCATTATTCTCATCATGAAGTGATTGATTATCTTCTTCGACCATATTTTCTGAAAATAATGAGGATACCCTACAAAGTCTACCAGTTGATGTACGTGACCACACTCTCATGCACGTGTAGGAATAGAATAAAAAGTAGAAGAAAATAAAAAAAGAAGAAACAAGAGAAAAGAAACAAAGTTATATACAAGAAAAGTGAAAAGAGAAAATAAAATAAATATTATAATTTATACAAAACTTACCTCCTCGGCAACGGCGCCAAAAACTTGACACGACTAAAAGATTGATGTCTTCTCACAAGTGGAGGAGTGTCGAAGTAAAAGTAACCCGGCAAGACCGGGGTCGAATTACAGGGAGGTTAATTGTACAAATTATAAACGACAATAGTACAACAACAACAATAATAATAATAACAACAATAATAATAGTAATAACAACAATAACAAAAATGACAATAACAATAATAACTATAATAATAATAATAGTAGTAGTAGTAGTAGTAGTAATAATAAAGAAAGAGAAGAAGAAGAAGATGATGAGAACTTGGAAATGGAAAATTAATTTAGGATTAAACAATAATAATAACAAATGTCAAGGTTAGAGGTTCCACTAATGGTATGTCAAACAAGTATAGTATAAACTCTTATTATTCAATTGGAAACCACACACAAAGGAGGTTCCAATCACATTATAGATTGTTAACATAATTACATTAGTCATCTTATTTGAGTAATGCTAGTACTTGTAAATCTTGTCAAGCATTCATGATTATAACTTATGTTAACAACAAATCAAGTTCCTTTCATAGCTCAGGTGTCGGTTATACCATACAGTATTGGCTATGAAAGTGCCAAGCATTTGTTGTACCAAGTGTTATACAACATAAATCAAGATTAGTCATTTAACAAGCAAAGTATTAAAGAGTGAACAAGATAACAAATACAGAACATGTTAGTATCAAACATTAAAGTCCATATTAAGTTTACACTATACTTATTCTTACACCATTAGTGTAACCTTTTCACCTTGACATAATAAACTTAGCTAGACATAATAAAAGAAAGAAAAATAAATAAACAAAATAAGAACATAAATAAGATAAAAGTTAACTAAGTAAAGGAAAGGAAATGAAAGGCATAAACTTGATATTAATGAAAGCAAAGCATAAACATTACAAAAAATAAAAAGAGAGAAAGCAAGAGCATGATCTTGATCTAGACACCAAGATGCTTAAATGCATGGCAAATGCCTGCTTTTATAGGCCAAAATTGGGAACTATTGATTTGATGACTAATTGATGAGTGGGTAGCCAACTCTTGACATGGTGACAATCCTTATCTTCTGTTGTCTGCCCAAAATGTCATTGCTAATGTCAAAATTGGAGCCACTCGAAAACATGAATGTTGTAGGCAATTGTCTCAGCTTTCTTGTGTAACAAATTCAGCTCATTTGGACTTCTAGAACTCCAGATATGGTCAAAATACTAAACAGTGCTCGGGCTGGAGGACTTGAAAATGGCCTTTGTAGATCTTGGGCTCCATATGAAAGTTGTAGACCTATGTCTTACCTTACCATCGATATAAAGTAGACATAAATCTGAGATCTGTAGCTCCAGATATGACCCAATTACCAAACAGTGTTCCGGTTTGTATTGCACCGACATCTCTTTTCTAAGTTTGGTCATCTCTTTGCCCTTACAATTTAAGTTCTTAAAGTCATCAATCAATCCTTTCATTTATGTGATAGGCCTGCATTTAAAATGAACATTTACCATAAATTAAAGGTATTAAGTATTATTAGATATATTATTATAAAACATGCTTTAGTTAAGGAGTTATTGATACTTCAAGTGCAAAATGATGATATAAAACCATGATAAAAATGCACTTTTAAGTACTAATCAAACGTGAATGTGAAAAGTAATTTAAAAAAAATTAGTTTAAGGTGAATTAAATTAGTGCGTACTGTAATCTCAATTTTTATTCTCAATAATATTGTACCTAATTTTATTGCATGCTCATAACATCATGAAAACTGTAGTTCATGTCAAATGAATTTTATATGTAATGAAATTGTAATTTTTTTTAAACAGTTGAGTTTTACTCGAAAAACTAGTATTTAATATTATTTATTAACACTACATATATTATAAGGATATCGCATGATGATGTAATATTTGTGGAATTTGATAGCAATTCCAATTATATTTTTGCCGTGTCTGACTCAGTTAAAAAAATTAGTTTTTATGTTTATTTTAATTGTATTTTATTCAAAAAATTAGAAGGAGATTGCTTAATGACGAGTGAATTAATTTAGTTTTTATTGTTGCGTGCTTAAGAAACCATAAAAAATATAGTCAATTTCAGTTCTTAAGCTCATCAATCAATCCTTTCATTTATGTGATAGGCCTGTATTTAAAATGAACATTTACCATAAATTAAAGGCATCGTATATTATTAGATATGTTATTATAAAACATGCTTTAGTTAAGGAGTTATTGATGCTCAAGTGCAAAATGATGATATAAAATCTTATAAAAATGCACTTTTAAGTACTAATCATACTCTCCCTAACCAGCTTATTACTAGTTTCTAGTAATCAAAGTGTTAAAATAGAAAAACAATTTGTAAATTCCACAAAGCAAGGTATTCATCATTTAACGTTCATTAATTTATCCAGATAAACAAACTCATTAAATTTATATATCTACTCAATACTTCTTAAACAAGATATTAATAAAACTTTCTTTTATGCTCAATATATCAACACATAGTTATAGGGCTTTTCTTGGAAGAAAACAAAAATTTTGTTCTAATGTTTAAGGTTAACTTCTTGGGTTGCGATTATTATTTTTTTATTTTATTTTTTTAATATATATACATATAACTTAAAACACCATGTATCTTTAATCTATATAAGGAGCTTTTAGCTAATGACTCCCAAACCAGTTGGTCTTAGGGCATTAGGTGTTGAGACACCCCTACAAGTTTAGTAACTCGGATTGCAGATACTGATACGTAGATAGTGCAATGTTTGATTTTCTTAAGCTTTTCTCCTTAATCCATGTAATAGGCGTTGAGCCAATAGCTCCCAAATCAGTTGACTTTAGGGTATTAGGTGTTAAAACACCATTTCGAGCTTAATTGTTTAGGTTAAGGAGACTACAAAACCAAACTTATCTATATTTTTATTATCATCATTTTTTTTTGCTCTTTTCTTGTTTTTTTTTTCAAATTATATACTATCCTTTTCTCTTAGTTGTTACCTTTAACAAAAGAACATAAATAATGTAATAATTCAATGTGCAATCCACAATCATATGTTAAAGTATGCATGTGAAAATTAAGGTTTAAGAATACAAGTTAAATGAGTATATGAGCAGAATTAAGTGATAACAATGTAAGAGTTTGTAAACCTGAATATTTCAAAAAGTATTATAATAGACCTTGTTAAGAATGGTTACTAAGATGCATCTCAAGAGTAACTTTAACAAAAGAGTTCCTTTACTCTGCCATCCTAGTAACAATAATTTTGCACATGCTTTATGAAATAGAAAACACAATTAGTTAAAAAATTTTTGTCAACCACTACCCTCTTCCCCCAATTAAAATAAGACATTGTCCTCAATCTCCTAACGTAGAAAAATAGAGTATAGAAGATATCATTTAAAATAATGAACACTAAAAAACATAAAACACACTTAAACAAATATAAGAAATAATAAAACATAATAATAAAACCAAAAGAAACAAAAATTCATAAATGAATGCTCAAATCCAATCTAAGCTTATTACGGCTTTCCTTAGATACCAATTTATGCGACTCATGAAGGGATCTATTACAAGAATGAAAGATTATAGTCGGTCAACTAATTGTTCAGCGGTAGTAGCAGAGATTATGATTTGTTGTGCTAAAGATGTTAGAAATTCCTGTTCCACAACATGATCAAGAAACGATAACAACTTATTATAATAACCATTAACATTTAACAGATATACGGGTTTATGGTGAATGTGCAGTTGGGCCTAAGAGAAAATATGAAAGATCTCTTCCAATGTGCTGAGACTACCTGGTAAGGTAATGAAGGCATCAGTATGGTTAAACATTGCATTCGTTGGAGCAGACATTTTGAAGACTTATAGTTTCTCTTTAATTATTTTTCCAATAATGTCCCATTATGCTAAAGCTTTAGAGATGACCCTTAAAACTTGACTATCTCTTAAAAATACAGCTATTGACACACCTCCCATTAACCTAATACTACCACTCATACACTAAATGAATCTTTCTCTTAGCTAGCACCTGACCAAGATGATTTGTTGATTCTAAAAACTCCTTTTCTTTCTCAGTACTAGATCCACAGAAAACACAAACATTTCTTATATTATGACCTAAAGAACTTGTCATTTCTACGCATTTCTATATTTATTGAATGTATGGGTTGATTAGAAATGAACAGAAGGAAGAAAAGATTTTATAGATGAGAAATTAAAAAGGCAATCATACCACTTATATGTAGGCCAGCTGGAGTCTCTCTCACACACTCTCTCTTTTATTTATTTATTTATTTTTGAAAAAGCATTTGTCTGTACAGGTAGTGATGATTGTGGCTCACATCTTCCCTTGGTTTTACGTCTAAGAATGACTTAAACACCCTTTATGAGTTAGGGATAGGCTTCCCATCTAGTTTTCTTAAATACTGGCAAACATGGTCTTTTCTAGTCAGATTTCCAAGACTAAGTCGATCATGTTCTTTATGAACATTGAGCCATAAATCATGAATTGTACGATACACATCTCCACTAGGATACGTCTCAAGAGTTAATAGAAGATTATCTAAAGTCTCCTTACTTATGCCATCCTTATTGAATTGTATTTTATCTTCACGGTTTATAGATACCATTCCTAAAGAATGACATTGTGCATTACATGTCCATCTGGCACATCGATGATAAACTTTCAATCATTTTGCATGATGTTTCTTTACAAAAGTGCTTTTACTTGTTCTAGGCATATGTGAAATGAAGGAATTAGAGGACCCACCTGATAATCAAACCTTTGCTTCAATTAAATAGCGAATACCTTCAGGAATTCCATGATTCATTAACAACCTCAATCTTGCATATCTAACATGATAAATTTTTGTAATCGCATTCTGAGGCAGAGTAGGAAAATACTTTCTCAATTTTTCAAGATTAGTGTTTATTTTCAAATGAGAATTGGAAGAGAGATTCAAAGAATTACACAAATATATACACAAATATTAGTTATTATGGGAAACTGGAAGAACTGAATTAAGTCATAGAGTACCATTATTTGCCATTTGACTAGTGATTAGTACTAAAAAGTGCATTTTTATCAAGGTTTTATATCATTATTTTGCATTTGAAGTTTCAATAACTCCTTAACTAAAGCATGTTTTATTATAACATATCTAATAATATAAGATACCTTTAATTTGTAATAAATATTTATTTTAAATGGAGGCCTATCATATAAATGAAAGGATTGATTGATGAGTTTAAGAGCTAAAATTGAAAGGACAAAGAGATGGCCAAACTTAGAAAAGAGATGTTAGTGTAGTCCAAACAGGAGCACTGTTCGATAATTAGGTTAGATCTGAAGCTCTAGATCTTAGATTTAGGTATACTTTATATAGATGAAAAGGTAAGAAAAAGGCCTATAATTTCATAAGAAGCTCAAGATTTAAGAAGGTCATTTTCAAGTCTAAATTGTAGCAACAACAAAGAAGACCGAATTTGTCCTACAACCTAAACTCTATTCAGTATTTGGCCCATATCTAGAGTTTTAGAAGTCTAAATGACCTCCATTGTTTTTTCCTGGAAAGCTGAGATAATTTCCTACAACTTTCATGTTTTCAAGTGGTTCCAATTATGACATTATCAATGACGTTTTGGACAGATAAGAGAAGATAAGGACTGTCACCAAGTTAAGAGTTGCCACCCACTCATTAATTAGTCATCAAATCAAAAGTTTCCAATTTTGGCCTTTAAAAGGAGGCATTTGCCATGCATTTAGGCATCTTAGCCTCCAGATCAAGATCATGCTCTTACTTTCTCTCTTTGTATATTTGTATTTTTTAAATTTTGCTTTCATTAATATTAAGTTTATGCCTTTCATTTGCTTTCCTTTACTTAGTTAACTTTTATCTTATTTATGTTCTTAGTTTGTTTATTTATGTTTCTTTCTTTCATTATGTTTAGTTATGTTTATTATGTCAAAGTGAAAAAGATATACTAATAGTGTAAGAATAAGTATAGTATAAACTTAACATGGACTTTAATGTTTGATACTAATATATTTTATATTTGTTATCTTGTTCACTTATCAAAATCGACTTAAAATATTTTCTTTCAAAAACTTTATCACTGTTTTGTGATCATTGTTTCAACTTGGAATTGCATTTATTCATTTTGAAACATAATCTATTGCGACTAATATATACAAGAAACCAAATGGTGGAGGAAATGGACCCATAAAATCTATACCCCAATCGTCAAAGATCTCAATGACAAGAATAGGATTTAAAGGCATCATATGACATTTTGAAATAGATCCTAACTTTTGACAATTTTCATGAGTCTTGCAAAATGCATGTGAGTCCTTGAACATGGTGGGTTAGTAAAACTCACTTTGTAAGATTTTTGCAATTATCTTTTTTGATGTGAAATGGCCCCCACATGCCTTAGAATGATAAAATTTAATGACACTACTTACCTCATTGTTGGAAATACATCTTCGAAATATTTGATTAGGATAATATTTGAATAAATATGGGTCATCCCAATAAAAGTTCTTCACTTCATTCAAGAACTTTCTTTTATCTTGGGTACTCTAATGAGCTGACAATTGTCCTGAAACAAGAAAATTAACAATATTAGCAAACCAAGGCGTTATAGAGACAAAAAGTAAAGATTCATCCGAAAAGTAGTTATCGATTGGTATGATGTCAGTTTTTGAATTTATTGTCAATCTTGACAAATCATCTGCAACAACATTTTCGGTGTCTTTCTTGTCTTTGATTGTAATATCAAATTCTTGAAGTAACAAAATCCACCGCACCAATCTAGCCTTAGAATCTTTCTTAGAAAGAAGATATTTCAATGCTACATGATCACTAAAAACAATAATAGGTGAGCTAACAAGATAAGACTTGAGTTTCTCACATGCAAATACTACTAGAAATAATTCTTTTTCAGTTGTGGTGTAATTCATTTGAGCACTATTTAAAGTTTTACTTTCATGGTAAATCATAAAAGATTTCTTATATTTTCTTTGTCCCAAAACAGCACTTACGGTATAATCACTAGCATCACATATTATTTCAAAAGGTAATGACTAATTAGAAGGTTGAATGACAGGAGTAGAAGTATGCAAATTTTTAAGTTTAACAAAGGATTCTTCACAATATTCAGTTCATTCAAAAATATTATCTTTTATTAGAAGGTTACTTAAGGGCTTAGATATTATACTAAAATCTTTGATGAACCTTCTATAAAAAGCAACATGTCCTAAGAATGATCTAACATCTTTAATAGATTTTGGTGTTGGCAAGTTAGCGATTAACTCGATTTTAGATTTGTCAACCTCAATTCCTTTTGATGAAATAATACCGTTTGTTACCATAAAGTGACATTTTTTCTAATTCAGTACAAGATTCTTCTCTTCACACCTACTCAAAACCTTTTCTAAGTTAGTCAAACAATCATCAAATGAATTGCTAAAAACAGAAAAAATCATCCATAAAAATCTCAAGAAAATGTTCAACCATATCACTAAATATACTGAGCATGCATCTTTAAAATGTAGCTGGTGCATTACATAATCCAAAAGGCATCTTTCGATATGCAAAAATACCAAATAGACATGTGAAAGTAGTCTTCTCTTGATCTTCCAATGCAATTTCAATTTGGTTAGACATGTGAAAATAGTCTTCTCTTGATCTTCCAATGCAATTTCAATTTGGTTGTAACTTGAATAGCCATAATAGGAAATAACAAAATTCATGACTTGCAACTCTTTCTAGGATTTGATCCATGAAAGGTAAAGGAAAATGATCTTTTCTAGTCATTGAATTAAGTCTCCTATAGTCAATGCATATGCGCTAACTTGTAATAGTCCTAGTGAGAATTAACTTATTGTTCTCATTTGTTATCATAGTGACTTTAGACTTTTTAGGTACAACTTGGGTAGGACTTACCAATTTGCTGTTAGAAATAGGATAAATGATTTCATTATCTAGAAGCTTAATGACTTCATTTTTCACTACGTCTTTCATATTAGGATTGAGCCTTCGTTGCATTTCCCTAGAGAGTTTAGCATTTTTCTCCAAATAAATTTTGTATGTAGAAATCAAAGGACTAATTCCTTTTATGTCAGCTATAGTCCATCCTAATGTATTTTTATGTATTTTCAAAGTTTGTAATAACTTACCTTTTTTATGTGTATTAAGTTTGGAAGAGATTATTACCGGAAAAGTTTTATTTTCTCCAAAAAATGAGTATTTGAGATTGAATGGTAATGACTTCAAATCAGGTTTGGGTGGTTGAACACTTAAAGGTATGGACTTAATTGATCGTGGTGGCAATTCCTCAATTTATGGTCTCCAATTACTTTCCTTTGATTCTTCCTGAAAATAAACTATTTACAAATCATCAAATTCATCTATCTCAATTTCACTGGAAGTGGTTTGAAATTGATCATGAATTAATTTTTCTGTAAAGTCCACTTCCTGTAAATCATTATCATCTCCAAGTTGCTTGCAAATGTTGGAAATATTCATCTTCAATGTCATGTTTCCAAATGATAGCTTCATCTGTCCATTCCTACAATTAATCAATGCATTAGAAGTTGCAAGAAACAGACATCTTAAAATAATAGGAAATGAATTACATGCTTCAATAGGTTATGTCTCCAAAATAATAAAATCCACACGATAAATGAATTTATCGACTTGTACTAACACATCTTTAATTATTTTTCTAGGAACTTTTATAGATTTATTGGCATGTAAAAGAGTTACAAAAGTTGGTTTTAACTCATCTAGACTTAGACTTTAAAAAACTGAATATGGAAGTAAATTCACACTGGCTTCAAGATTAAGTAAGGCTCTTTCAATTTTATGTTCACTAATAAAGTATGAAATTGTAGGACAACTAGGGTCTTTATATTTCAAAGCATTATTGTTCTGAAGAATGACATTTACTTGTTCGGCTAAAAAGGCTTTCTTTTTCGTATTTAGTTTGCTCTTCATAGTGCATAGATCTTTTAAAAATTTACCATAGGAAGGAACTTGTATAATAGCATCCAATAAAGGTATATTGATCCTTACCTGTTTGAAAGTTTCAAAAATTTTAGAGTTGTGATTGACTTTCCTTTGTTTGGTCATGGTATGAGGAAATGAAAGTGCTGGCAGGGAATCAGTCTTTTCTTTACAATGTTCAGCTTCAACCCCTTCTTTACCCTCGGAGATTAACTCATCATCTTTCTCACAAGGTTCAAGAATGTGTTTTTCAATAACCTTACCACTACGAAGAGTAGTGACTGATTTGACTTAATCCATGTGTTGACTTATAGAACTACTTGCATTTACATTGTATTGCCTCTTGAGATTTTGCTGTGGTTGAGATGAAAATTTATCTTTCTCTTGAAAACTAACAGCAGATGTGAATATTACAAGAGTATCTTTAAAATCTATTATGCTTTGAGCAAGTTGAGTGTTGATTGTCTCTTGCTTTTCAATGAATGCATATAAAGTTTCCTCAAAATTTCTTCTAGGAGGTAGAGTATAAAGAGGTGCATATCCATGAGAATTTTGAAAATTACAGTATGCTTGAAACGGTGGTTGTGAAGTTTGTGCATTGTCACTCTTCCAACTAAAATTTTAGTGATTTCTCTAACCAGGGTTGTATGTTTGCAAGTATGGGTTGTGGTTGGGCCTTTGAAAACTGTTTAAAACATAGGCTTTATCTTTTAATGAAAAAAAAGAGATTTAATCTGATGGTATTCATGCTACAATTTAAGTCATTATAGGTGTTACAAACCTTCTCAAAGCCGCTTAAGTGCAAGTATGAATTTTTTAAATCAAAAGAAGGTAAAAGTTGAATGATGTCTGGCTTAAAATTAAAATGAGATACATCAGGAAAAAAAATTATACATGATGGTGCACTTGTTCTTGTGGGATTCATGTGCTCTCTAAGTATTCTAAAGTATTCTAACACAATTATTCTCATTATTCTTATTATGAAGTGATTGATTTTTTTTTTTTTGGCCATGTTTTTTGAAAATGATGAGGATACCCTACAGAGTCTATTACTTAACGCATGTGACCACACTTTCATGCACGTGTAGGACTAGAATAAAAGGAAGAAGAAAACAAACGAAAACGAAATAAGAGAAAAGAAACAAAGTTATACACAAGAAAAATAAAAAGAGAATTAAATAAATAAATATTATAATTTATACAAGAACTTACCTCCCTGACAACGGCGCCAAAAACTTGACATGACTAAAAGATTGATATCTTCTCCCAAGTGCAGGAGTGTCGAAGTAATAAATAACCTGGCAAGATCGGGGTCAAACCACATGGAGGTTAATTGTATAAATTATAGATAACAATAATACAACAACAACAACAATAATGACACGATGAAAAGATTAATGTCTTCTCCCAAGTGCAGGAGTGCCAAAGTAATAAATAACCCGGCAAGACTAGGGTCGAACCACAAGAAGATTAATTGTACAAATTACAAATAACAATAATACAACAACAATAACAATAACAACAACAACAATAATAATAGTAATAATAACAATAATAATAATAATAATAATAATAATAATAATAATAATAATAAATAAATAAAAAGAAGGAGAAGAAGAAGATGATGATGAGAACTTTGAGATGAAATATTAATGTAAGGATTAAACAATGATAATCACAAATGTCAAGGTTAGAGCTTCCACTAATGGTATGTCAAACAAGTATAGTATAAACTCTTATTATTCAATTGAAAACCACACATAAAGGAGGTTCCAATCAGATTATATATTGTTAACATGATTACATTAGTCATCTTATTCGATTAATGTTAATACTTGTAAATCTCGTCAAGCATTCATGATTATAACTTATATTAACAACAAATCAAGTTCCTTTTATAGCTCAGGTGTCGGTTATACCATACAATATGGGCTATGAAAGTGCTAAGCATTTGTTGTACCAAGTGTTATACAACATAAATCAAGATTAGTCATTTAACAAGCAAAATATTAAAAAGTGAACAAGATAACAAATACAAAACATGTTAGTATCAAACATTAAAGTCTATATTAAGTTTACAGTATACTTATTCTTACACCATTAGTGTAACCTTTTCACCTTGACATAATAAACTTAGCTAGATGACACGACGAAAAGATTGATGTCTTCTCCCAAGTGCAGGAGTGTTGAAGTAATAAATAACCCGGCAAGACCGGGGTCGAACCACAGAGAGGTTAATTGTACAAATTATAAATAACAATAATACCACAACAATAACAATAACAACAAGAACAATAATAATAGTAATAACAGCAATAATAATAAACAAACTCTTGTTAAATTTATATACCTACTAAATACCTCTTAACAAGATATTCATAAACCTTTTTTTGTGCTCAACGTATCAACACATAATTATGGGGCTTTTCTTGGAAGAAAACAAAATTTTTGTTCTAATGTTTAAGGTTAACTTCCTTGGGTTGGGATTATTATTTTTATCTTTTTTTTTATTTTTTTAAATATATATACATATAATTTAAAAACATCATGCATCTTTAACCCATGTAACGAGCTTTCAGCTAATGACTCCCAGACCAGTTGGTCTTAGGGCATTAGGTGTTAAGACACCCCTATGAGCTTAGTAACTCGGGTCGCAGATACTGATATGTAGATAGTGCAATGTTTGATTCTCTTAAGCTTTTCTCCTCAACCCACGTAACAAGCGTTGGGCCAATAGCTCCCAAGTCAGTTGACTTTAGGGTATTAGGTGTTAAAACACCCCTTCGGGCTTAATTGCTTAGGTTAGGAAGGCTACGAAACCAAACTTATCTACATTTTTATTATCATCATCATTTTTTTTTCTTTTTTTCTTTTTGTTTCTTTTTTTAATTATATACGATCCCTTTCCGTTAGTTGTTACCTTTAACAAAATAACATAAATAATGTAAGAATCCAATATGCAACCCACAATCATATGTTAAAGTGTGTGTGTGTAAATTAAGATTTAAGAATACATGTTAAATAAGTATATGAGCAAAATTAAGTGATAACAATGCGAGAGTTTGTAAACCTGAATATTTCAAAAAGTATTATAATAGACCTTGTTAAGAATGGTTACTAAGATGCGTCTTAAAAGTCACTTTAACAAAAGAGATCCTTTACTCTGCCATCCTAATAACAACAATTATGCACATGCTTTATGAAATGAAAAACAATTTTTTTTTTATCAACTGCTACCCTCTCCCCCCAACCAAAAGGAGACATTGTCCTCAATGTTTAAAGGTAGAAAGATAGAGTATAGAAGATATCACCTGAAATAACGAACACTGACAAACCTGAAAGACAATGAATCAAAAATAAGAAATAACAAAACACAATAATAAAACCAAAAGATAGAAAAATTCACAAATGAAGGCTCAAATCAAATCTAAGCTTTTTACGGCTTTCCTAAGTAGACCAATGTATGCGACTCATGGAAGGATCAATTACAGGAATGAAGGATTGTAGCTGGTCAATTAATTGTTCAACAGTAGCAGTAGAGATTATGATTTGCTGTGCAGAAGATGTTAGAAATTCCTGTTCCACAGCATGATCAAGAAAAGACAACAACTTATCATAATAACCATTAACATTTAACAAACCTATGGGTTTATGGTGAATGTGCAGTTAAGCCCAAGAGGAAATATGAAATATTTCTTCCAATGTACCTAGACCACCTGGTAAAGCAATGAAAGCATCAGCATGGTTAAACATTGCATTCATTCGAGCCGACATTGTAGAGACCTAAAGTTCCTCTCCAATTATTTTTCCAATGATGTCCCCTTGTGCTAAAGCTTCGGGGATGACCCCCAAAACTTGACTACCTCCTAAAAATACAGCTATTGACACACCTCGTATTAACCCAAGACTGCCTCCCCTATACACTAAATGAATCTTTCTCTCAGCTAGCACTTGACCAAGATGATTGACTGATTCTAAAAACTCCTTTTCTTTCCCAAGACTAGATCCACCGAAAACACAAATATTTCTTATATGATGACTTGAGGAACTTGTCATTTCTACACACTTCTGTATTTGTTGAATGTATGGGTTGAGTAGAAATGAAAGGAAGGAAGAGAGGGTTTTATAAATGAGAAATTAGAAAGACATTATTGTACTGCCCCTTGGGATTTTGCTGTGGTTGAGATGGAAACTTACCTTTCTCTTGAAAATTGAGAGCAGATGTGAATTTTGCAAGAGTATCTTTAAAATCTGTTATGCTTTGAGCAAGTTAAGTGTTGATTGTCTCTTGCTTTTCAATGAATGCATACAAAGTTTCTTCAAAATTTCTTGTAAGAGGTGGAGCATGAGGAAGTACATATCTATGATAATTTTGGAAATTATGGTGTGCTTGAAACTGTGGTTGTGAAGTTTGTGCATTGTCACTCTTCCAACCAGGATTGTATGTTTGCAAATATGGGTTACGATTGGGCCTCATAAGTACCCGCGGTGTCTCAATTTTAAGCATTTTCAGCTAAGAAGTCTAAGTACTCCATTGCTTCATCAGGGTCTTTATCTTCAAAAAAATGTGTAGGTGTTAACCCTTCATAAAAATGTGAAACCAATCTCCATGTTTCAAAACCATGATGAGGGCAAGTACTAAGCAAGTCTTGATACCTAAGATGTTTCTCCTTGTTTTTGAGTGAAAGTGGTGATTTGTCTTTTGAAAGAGTTTGTTCTATAAGATGGGAAAAACTTCTTTAAAAACTATTGTTGCATTTCATCCCAAGCACGAATGGATCCTGGTCTGAAGTTTTATGGCCATGTTTTAGCTTTATCTTTTAATGAAAAAGGAAAAAGCTTTAATCTGATGGTGTTCATGCTACAATTTAAATTATTATATGTGTTGCAGACTTCCTCAAATTCCCTTAAATGCAAGTATGGATTTTCCAATTCTAAGCCATGAAAAGAAGGTAAAAGTTGAATAATACCTGGTTTAAAATTAAAATGAGATGCATCGGGAGGAAAAACTATGCATGATGGTGCACTTGTTCTTGTGGGATTCATGTGGTCTCTAAGTGTTCTAGCACGGTTATTCTCATTATTCTCATTATAAAGTGATTGATTATCTTCTTCGGCCATATTTTCTGAAAATGATGAGGATACCCTACAAAGTCTACCACTTGATGTACGTGACCACACTCTCATGTACGTGTAGGAATAGAATAAAAGGAAGAAGAAAACAAAAGAAGAAGAAACAAGAGAAAAGAAATAAAGTTATATACAAGAAAAGTGAAAAGAAAAAATAAAATAACTACTATAATTTATACAAGAACTTACCTCCCCGGCAACGGCGCCAAAAACTTGACACGACGAAAAGATTGATGTCTTCTCCCAAGTGCAGGAGTGTCGAAGTAATAAGTAACCCGGTAAGACCGGGGTCGAACCACAGGGAGGTTAATTGTACAAATTATAAATAACAATAATACAACAACAATAACAATAACATCAAGAACAATAGTAATAAAGATAATAATAATAATAATAATAATAATAATAATAATAATAATAATAATAATAATAATAATAATAATAATAGTAGTAGTAGTAGTAATACTAATAATAATAATAAGAATAATAAGAAAGAAAAAGAAGAAGAAGAAGAAGATGAGAAGTTTGAGATGAAATATTAACGTAAAGATTTAACAACGATAACAATAAATGTCAAGGTTAGAGGATCCACTAATGGTATGTCAAACAAGTATAGTATAAACTCTTATTAGTCAATTGGAAATCACACACAAAGGAGATTCCAATCGGATTATAGATTGTTAACATGATTACATTAGTCATCTTATTCAATTAATGCTAATACTTGTAAATCTCGTCAGGCATTCATGATTATAACTTATGTTAACAACAAATCAAGTTCCTTTCATAGCTCAGGTGTCGGTTATACCATACAGTATGGGCTATGAAAGTGCCAAACATTTGTTATACCAAGTGTTATACAACATAAATCAAGATTAATCATTTAACAAGCAAAATATTAAAGACTGAACAAGATAACAAATACAAAACATGTTAGTATCAAACATTAAAGTCCATATTGAGTTTACACTATACTTATTCTTATACCATTAGTGTAACCTTTTCACCTTGACATAATAAACTTAGCTAGACATAATAAAAGAAAAAAAAATAAATAAACAAAATAAGAACATAAATAAGATAAGAGTTAATTAACTAAGTAAAGGAAAGGAAATGAAAGCCATAAACTTGATATTAATGTAAGCAAAGAATAAACATTATAAAAAATACAAAGAAAGAAAGGAAGAGCATGATCTTGCTCTGGAAACCAAGATGCCTAAATGCATGGCAAATGCCTCCTTTTATATGCCAAAATTAGGAACTATTGATTTGATGACTAATTGATGAGTGGGTGACCAACTCTTGACTTGGTGACTGATTAGTACTTAAAAGTGCATTTTTATCATGGTTTTCTATCATCATTTTGCACTTGAAGTATTAATAACTCCTTAACTAAAGCATGTTTTATAATAATATATCTAATAATATAAGATACCTTTAATTTATGGTAAATGTTCATTTTAAATGCAGGCCTATCACATAAATGAAAAGACTGATTGATGACTTTAAGAACTTAAATTGCAAGGGAAAAAAGATGATCAAAATTAGAAAAGAGATGTCGGTGCAATCCAAACCAGAACACTGTTCGGTAATTGGGTCATATCTGGAGCTATAGATCTCAGATTTAGGTCTACTTTATATGGATGGAAAGGTAAGACATAGCCCTATAACTTTCATATGGATCCCAAGATCTAAAAACGCCATTTTCAAGTCCAAATTGTAGCATCAACAAAGAAGCCTGAATCTGTCCTCCAGCCCGAGCACTGTTCAGTATTTTGGCCATATCTTGAGTTCTAGAAGTCCAAATGAGTTGAATGTTTTACACAAGAAAGATGAGACAATTGCCTACAACTTTCATGTTTTCAAGTGGCTCCAATTTTGACGTTATTAATGATGTTTTGGGCAGACAAGAGAAGATTAGGATTGTCACCAAGTCAAGAGTTGGCCACCCACTCATCAATTAGTCATCAAATCAATAGTTCCCAATTTTGGCCTATAAAAGGAGGCATTTGCCATGCATTTAGGCATCTTGGTGTTCAGATCAAGATCATGCTCTTGCTTTCTCTCTTTGTATTTTTTGTAATGTTTATGCTTTACTTTCATTAATATCAAGTTTATGCCTTTCATTTCCTTGCATTTACTTAGTTAACTTTAATCTTATTCATGTTATTATTTTGTTTATTTATTTTTCTTTCTTTCATTATTTCTAACTAAGTTTATTATGTCAAGGTGAAAAGGTTACACTAATGGTGTAAGAATAAGTATAGTGTAAACTCAATATGGACTTTAATGTTTTGATACTAACATGTTTTATATTTGTTATCTTGTTCACTCTTTAATACTTTTCTTGTTAAATGACTAATCTTGATTTATGTTATATAACACTTGGTACAACAAATGCTTGGCATTCTCATAGCCCATACTGTATGGTATAACCGACACTTGAGCTATGAAAGGAACTTTATTTGTTGTTAACATAAGTTATAATCATGAATGCTTGACGAGATTTACAAATACTAGCATTAATCGAACAAGATGACTAGTGTAATCATGTTAACAATCTATAATCTGATTGGAACCTCCTTTGTGTGTGGTTTCCAATTGAATAATAAGAGTTTATACTATACTTGTTTGACATACCATTAGTGAAACCTCTAACCTTGACATTTGTTATTATTATTGTTTAATCCTTACATTAATTTTCCATCTTCAAGTTCTCATCATCATCTTCTTCTTCTCTTTCTTTATTATTATTACTACTACTACTACTACTACTACTACTACTACTACTACTACTACTACTACTACTACTAGTATTATTATTATTATTATTATTATTATTATTGTTATTGTTATTGTTATTGTTATTGTCATTGTCATTGTTGTTATTATTGTTGTTGTTGTTTTTATTATTGTTGTTGTACTATTGTCGTTTATAATTTGTACAATTAACCTCCCTGTGGTTCGACCCTGGTCTTGCCGGGTTATTTATTACTTCGACACTCCTGCACTTGGGAGAAGACATCAATCTTTTAGTCGTGTAAGTGACAATCCTTATCTTCTCTTGTTTGCCTAAAATGTCATTGCTAACGTCAAAATTGGATCCACTTGAAAACATGAAAGTTGTAGAAAATTGTCTCAGCTTTCTTGTATAAAAAATTCAAGTCATTTGGAGTTTTAGAACTCCAGATATGGACCAAATACTCAATAGTGCTCGGGCTAGAAGAGAGATTCAGACTTCTTTGTTGTTGCTACAATTTGGACTTGAAAATGACATTTTTAGATCTTGGGCTCCATATGAAAGTTGTAGGCCTATGTCTTAAAAGTAGACCTAAATCTAAGATCTACAGCTCTAGATATGACCCAATTACTAAACAGTGTTCCGGTTTGGATTGCACCGACATCTCTTTTCTAAGTTTGGTCATCTCTTTGTTTTTTCAATTTCAGTTCTTAAATTTATCGACCAATCCTTTCATTTATGTGATAGGCCTGTATTTAAAATTAACATTTACCATAAATTAAAGGTATCATATATTATTAGATATATTATTATAAAACATACTTTAGTTAAGGAGTTATTGATATTTTGAGTGCAAAATGATGATATAAAACCTTGATAAAAATGCACTTTTAAGTACTAATCAAACAACAACAATAATAAGAACAATAACAATAACAATAACAATAACAGTAGTAGTAATAATAGTAGTAGTAGTAGTAGTAGTAATAGTAGTAATAATAATAATAATAAAGAAGTTGATGAAAACTTTGAGATGAAAGATTAACGTAAGGATTAGACAATTATAATAACAAATGTCAAGGTTAGAGGATCCACTAATAGTATGTCAAAGAAGTATAGTATAAACTCTTATTATTCAATTGGAAACCACACACAAAGCAGATTTTAATCAGATTATAAATTGTTAACATGATTACATTAGTTATCTTATTCAATTAATACTAATACTTGTAAATCTTATCAGGAATTCATGATTATAACTTATGTTAACAACAAATCAAATTCCTTTCACAACTCAGGTGTCAGTTATACCATATAGTATGGGCTATGAGAGTGCCAAGTATTTTTTATACCAAGTGTTATACAACAGAAATCTAAATTAACCATTTAACAAGTATTAAAAGTGAACAAGATAACTAATACAAAACATGTTAGTATCAAATATTAAGGTTCATGTTGAGTTTACACTATACTTATTTTTGCACTATTAGTATAACCTTTTCATCTTGACATAATAAACTTAACTAAACATAATGAAAGAAAAATAAATAAATAAACAAAATAAAAACATAAATAAGATAAAAGTTAACTAAGTAAAGGAAAGGTATAAACTTGATATTAATGAAAGCAAAACTTAAGTATTACAAAAATATAAATAGAGAGAGCAAGAACATGATTTTGATCTGGAATCCAAGATGCCTAAATGCATGGCAAATGCCTCCTTTTATCGGCCAAAATTGAGAACTATTGATTTGATGACTAATTGATGGGTGGGTAGCCAACTCTTGACTTGGTGACAATCTTTATCTTCTCTTGTCTACCTAAAATATTATTGATAACATCAGAATTGGAACCATTTGACCATAAAAGTTGTAGGAAATTTTCTCAGCTTTCCAAGAAAAAAAATCGAGGTCATTTGGGCTTCTAAAACTCTAGATATGGGTCAAACACTAAATAGTATTTGGACTGCAGGACAGATTCAGACTTTTTTTTTGTTGCTATAATTTGGACTTGAAAATGTCTTACCTTTCCAACCATATAAAGTAGACCTAGATCCATGATCTATAGCTTCAGATATCACCCAATTACTGAACAATGTTCTAGTTTGGACCACACCAACATCTCTTTTCTAAGTTTGGCCATCTCTTTGTCCTTTCAATTTCAGTTCTTAAACTCATTAATCAATCCTTTTATTTATGTGATAAGCCTGCATTTAAGATGAACATTTACCACAAATTAAAGGTATCTTATATTATTAGATATGTTATTAAAAAGCATAATTTAGTTAAGGAGTTATTGATACTTCAAGTGCAAAATGATGATATAAAACCTTGATAAAAATATATTTTTAAGTACTAATCATTATTATGATATGAACTTGATTTGTTGTTAACATAAGCTAGCAACATGAATGCCTAATGATATTTATAAGTATGGTGTTACTTAGACAAGATGATTAATTTGATTATATTAATAATTTTATGAGCTAATAATGATAAATTATCCGATTAGAACTTTCTATGTGTGTAGTTTCTAGTTGAATAATAAAAAGAGTTTATAGTATATTTATTTGAAATACCATTAGTGAATCCTCTAACCTTGACATCTGTTTTATTAGTTTTTAATCCTTACATCAATATTACATCCTAAAACTCTCTTCAACTCATTTTTTGTTATTATTCTCTTCAAATCTTTTTCTTTATTTGTAATTTATATAATTCACCTCCCTATGGTTCGACCCTAGTCTTGTCGGGTTATTTTACTTTGACATTCCTGCACTTAGGATAAGACATCAACTCTTTGATCGTGTCATATATGATCGTACTTCTTGTATGATGAATCAAGAATCTCGCTTCTTGCCTAAACTCTACAATGAAAATTTTCTGCGTGACTATCATTGTGTCACCTATAAGTCTTGAATTTAAGATGCTTCTAGAAGGGTTGCCCTTATGCAACTTAAGATGGCGCATATAACCTAAGGACATGCTATATTCTTTATGTGAATACAAGTAGGTTTTCTATCTGGTCTCAACAGGGTCTCATATCTATTCAGTGACGATCTTTGTAAAGATAGTGTGAGGGCATTGCAAGGAATAGTAAAGGCATGTATATCCACCATTACCAAGTAGACACTCAGATATGAGTTGGGTGTTTCACGCATCTGAACCCTAACCAATGGTCCTAGGGTAGATTTTTAGTTCCCCACCTACCTTAAATGTGCATGCTTTCTAAAAATTAAAGCATGTGATGCATTAGGCAATTCTATACAATGCATGAACAAATATGTACAGAATTTTAAAGCGTGTAAGCAATAAATAAAGGAAATGCATATTAAAAACATGCAAACCAACAAATAAAACAGAATGAACAGAAAAAAAACAATGCTTTGTCCACAAGGTCCCTAGTGGAGTTGCCATTCTGTCGCATGTGTGCAGCATCACGACGATCATCCACCATCTAGGAAAAAGATGAATGTAGATGTATTTCTAGAAAATTATAAAAAGACAATGAGTGTGTCTCTTATTCGTGAAAAATTGAATGGAAGTCGCCACCTAGTATTCTGATTACTAGGAACCTTAACTAGTCTCAGAGATCAGGTACGGAGACTAGTTGCGTAAAGAGAAGGTATTAGCACCCCAAATATGCCCTATCTAAGGTAGGCTGCATTGTTTTATTTGATCAAATCTAGCATCTTGTTTTGTGGTTTTTAATTGTTGCTCTGTCTAAGGTTCAAGACACGTCCTCCTTAATAAGGAGGTTTTTATCTTAAAATGCGATTAAACCTAATTGTTCTATTGTCCAAAAAATAAATTAAATATTTAGAATAAGCATTATGTGTAATGTCATACCCCAAATACTAAGCAACAAACAAAATAAAAATTTTTATTTTTTTTTAAATTTTAGCCAATGTTCTCTTGACTTTAATAAACTGGTTACTAAAGCCAAAATACATGCTAAAATATTTTTTTGATGTATGGAAAATATAATATGATTTTTTTAGTTTTGAGATACTTGGCCATATGCACAAAAATATTTTTTATATTTTTTATATTTTTTAAAGTTTTGACGAAAACCAGGTATTTCAATACTGGGTTTGTATTTTAATGGCATAAAAATACTACCCGATATTAATCAAAATTACATAAAATATGCAAAAAATTGTAAAAATTCTATAAAAAAAAGCATTTGATTTTTTTTTAAAAAAAATGGGCCAGCTCAGGCTAAAATACATGGGCTGGGTTGAACCGAGCCCAACTACATAGGTTGGGCTCGACCTAGCGCACAGTAGCTGATTACTGTGAATGGCACAGTAACTAGCTTCTCCCCACCTCTAGACATGCACTGTGCACGTCTTGAATAGCGAAAGATAAGTGAAGGTAAGAGAAAACGGTAGAGGGTTTACCTAGAGACACCTTAGTCGTCATCCAATGGTGGCCGGTGGTGGCGTGGTGGTCCTAGCAGTGGTCGTTCTAGCGGTGGCCTTTCATCTTCCCTTCTCTATACAGAGGCGAGAGCCTTTTTTTTTCATTTTCTTTTCTTTTCCTCTTTCCTCTCTTCTCTCTTCTATTCTCTACCCACTCTCTTCTCAGTTTCGGTCATCTCTCTCTCCCTCTTCTTCTCTCTGGTTTTTTTTCAATCCATTTTTTCAGTCCCTTTCCTCTGCTTTATAGACAAAAACACGGGAGGGAAATGTGACTGAGGTGGTCATTGTGCTGCCGCCTCTTCACCGCCTTTTCAACACTTAGAAAGCATGGCAAGTCGATGTATTTTTGAAATCATTAGGGGGAGGGAAGTGGGTGAGAAATAGAGGAGAAAAACAAAATTTCCATCCCCTATTCTTTGCGTGTCTAAGGGAAGAAGATGATGATGCTGTTCAAAACAGCATCGTTTTGCATTCTTCTTTTTTTTTTTGTTAAACAGTGAATGAAACAGTCTCATTCTAGTAAAAACATGCCTTTTCATTTAAATGCAAAGGCAGTAAAAATGAGTCCATTTTCATATTAGTCCTCAATTTATAATTTTTTCAATTAAGTCCTAAATTTCAATTTTAATTTAAAATCAATGCAATTTCATCCTTACCAAAAAGCCAACAATGGCTCTATAGTTGACCGTCTTTTTCACTTTGGTCCTTGGTCTTGATATTATACAATTTGACCCTCAATTGAGCAATAAATTTCTAAGTTTTACAATTCGGCCCCTGACTGGTTTTAATTTCAACCCTTCTATTTACACACCTTTTTCATTTTGGTCCTTAGTTTCGGATTTCTTTAAGTAAGTCTCTAATTGACCATCAAACTTCAATATTTATACAATTAAGCCCCTAATTTGACCAAATTAACTTTCAAAAATTATAATTTGACCCCAAAACTTTAATTTCTTTCAATTAAAGCCTAAATTGACTCCAAAATCAATTTTTCTTGCAATTAAAATCTTTATAAATTCAATTAAACCTTTAATAAAATTTAATTAAGTCCATAAGGATCTGATTTTGGGCTTTTCTTACTCAAGTTGAATTTTCTTTGTCAATAGAGTTGTCATTAGTCAATAAAATCCTGTTAAATTTTAATCTTTGTATGTTTTAACCTCCTCAACCAATTTTAAATTATTTTTAAAGCACGCTAACATCATTTTTTACTATTATATTTTTCATAAGATTTTTTTTTTATTTTTTATTGAGGGGCCCAAAAATGGGTTATGACACCAAGGGAGGAATGTCTTGGTATAAAGTGATAATTGATTTATAAGGAGATGGTGTTCGAAAATTGTTGAGTTATGTTGAGATTTCCATGATGAAATTATTCTCAACAAATGTGATAAGATATTAGATGGATATTGGTAATAGATTAAACATGCATGTAAAAGAGGTTTATACCTAATTTTATGTCTCAAAAGAAATTCCATGGAGATTATTATCTATCATTGTTATTGTTTGTTACCACCTTTTTATATTTACGCGTACACATTAATTTCTATCTTTAAGTCCATCAGGGTTGCTTCTAGAATGATATTAGTTTAGTTACCTTTTGCTTTTGACCATGTAATTATTTGAAAATTAAGAGTCTTATCTCTTAAAACTTGAAATGTAATATTAATCCATAAATGTAAATGTATGACTTTAATCTAATGTTTGTAACTTTAAGTACCTATTTAAACATGCATGTTTAGAGTTGAAATTAAATCTTTCACTTGAATTACATTATATGATGTTATTGAATAACATGTGTAGTGTTGATGATGATGAGTTGGGTTGAGATCCAAGATGATTGGATTAGGATGTGAATTAAAATTAGAAGTGTAATATGATTTTATCGATAATTTGGGACCTCATAATATAGGAGAGACTCTATCAAAATTTTGGTAGAAAATTGGAGGAACCGGTATATCAAAAAAAAAAATTCACCTAAAAATTTCAATGTATCGTGAAAAAGGATCTTGGAAATTAGGGTTGTTACACATGTAATCATGCAACCCATGATCAAGACTAAAATATGATCCCAGAATTTTGAAAAAGATCTGATTGGAGAATGACATAATGAAAACTTATAATAAAAAATACAAGAATCACTCTCACACACAAGCTTAAAATTTAGAATGATATTATTTAATGAATACTAAATTTTAGGCTTACAAAGAGTTTAAATACTTTTATAAAATAACCCTAATGAATTTATCCATATGGATTAAATTGGATCACTTACAAAATTAACCCAAGCCTTACATTGATAAGCTTAGAAAATGATCTAAAAAGCTTGGATCTTAGCTGAAAATTAAGTACTAATTAAGCTTAAACATGAAAAAAATAATGAAAACAACAAATCTGACACATAAACCAAAGTTTTTATTCCTAATTAAACAAAATAATTAGACAAATTTCCTAGTTTAAATAATTTCGTAAATAAACACTAGGGTCTTTGTTGCCAGCTTTAGATTTCCAAAATAAGCTAGGAAATTTCTTTTTGAAGTTACCTCCCTTCCTTACTTGTATATGATAATTAATTGAAGCTTTAAAGAACTTTCTCAAAACATGGAAAACCTTGTTGCTTTCCTTTAACATTCCTTGTAAAATTAGAAAAATCCTTAAAAGAAGCTAACTAATCTGTAATTAAATACCATTAGTCCTTCATTCCTTATGCAGCTAAGATTAATAAGAAATCCTTGTGAAAAGGATTTTGGAACAATAATAAATCCTTACCACATTTGGAGATTATGAGGTGGTAGCCCATCAAAGATCCTTGTAGAATTAGAAAATTTTTAAAATAAGCTATCACATCCTTATAGAAAAATGATCATTGTCAAATAAAAAGTCTAAAAGTCAAAAGAAAATAAATAACAAAATTTTTACAACCCGATCTTACCTATATTGTAAAATCTTCTTGAATTTCGATTAACCTCAAATTTTACCCTAACATGGAAAAATACTTCTGAAATTTTCTGGTAAAGTTTTAGATCGTTCCAATAGTATAATTTGGAGTTATGCTTAATAATATAAAACTGCACAATAGAAAATTTACGCCAAAATTTGAATCTGATCTTGCTTTGATCATATCATTCTCACTTTTTAAGATGATTTGTCCTTGAATTACCGATATGTATAATTAAAATTTTTTTATAATTATAATATTTATTGTCATTAAAATTTTTAACTTATAATAAATTATGTTATTCTATACTCTCAACTATGCCAAATCTTCATACACGCATACATTATAGTTATTAAAACCAAACCTGTGGACTAATATGATGAATTTATGCAATAAGTTTTTTAGGTGTTTACAATGTGAATATTCTTAAGGTATTTTTTCTATATTGATATTATGTTTTTGTTGTTGGATCGTAAACAAGCTATTCATATCCTAACTCTTGTTATTATAAAAAGTTATCCTCTTAGCTCACTTATAAAGATTCCAATCATAAATGATAAATATTAATATTAAATTTATTTATTAAATAGATTAAATCTTCAATAAATGATAAATGTTAATATTAAATTTATTTATTAAATAGATTAAATTTCTAACATCTCTTATATACGATGATATTTGAAAGTTTGGCCAGATGTATATTTACTTGTTAGATGTATATTTAGTCTATTGTATAATATTATAATTGATTATGTTATATAGGATATCTTGATGAATTAAGGAGAAAAATAAAAAAGTAAGAACTGATACCTAACTTTATGGTAACTAGAAATCCTTAGTGATATTTCAAATATTATTGCGTAAGGGGATGATTATGCAAAAAAAAAAAAAATTACCTTAAAACATCTTATCTAAAATAACTTATATTTTATAATAAAACGTATCATAATGCTTTTATACTAAGTTTTTTTTCCCCTTCTAAACTAGCATTGATACATTTCCAATAAAGGATTAACAAAACCTTATATAATAATTTAGGAAATGAGACATCTAGGCGTAATCGTCATATTTTAAAATACAATTGTTGGACCCAAGAAATGTTGAATTGGGTTATGGCCCATTTACTTTGTTTTTTTTTTTTTTCCCTCTCTTTTCAATATAAGTCTGAAAGCCACCACTTGGTTTTGATAGAATTACGTTGATCCCGCTCAAATATATTCCCAAGGTAAAATATCCTAACACTTCGGATGCGCCTCAATAAGCATTTTCAAACATGAAAAGATAGAGAAGGAAGCATATTTAAGGACAAAGAGTAAAATAATATCGTCACTCAGCTCAATTATTATTTTTTCCTTTATTATATTATTTGATTATCTATAATTTGGTCTGCTTTTTCTTGCATGATATTTTCCCAACCCAATCCTTTTATAATTTTTTTAATTGTTTTCTTGACAAAAGATTGGAAAATTACGGAATGAGTTATGATAAATTGAACAACATAGAAACATCATCTTAAAATGGAACAATAATATGAATTTTAGCTTTTTCTTCATATAACTTAATACTAACTAATGTTACATCGTGTGTCGAGTGGAATGCTATAGTTTTTTCCATGACACACGATAGAGACAGGCTTGGGTCAAATTAAAGAACGATTAAGCTGATGTTTCGGTGGGAGGACACTTAATTATTATGAAAAACAGATTTAAAAATCAGGTATCAAATTAAAAAACTTTAGGGATATCATGCCCCAAGTGCCCTCATAAAACATTCCATAGTTCCATCCTTATGGACTGTTAAAGGTTTGAGTGCGTTTGGCACAAGTCGAAAAAACGTGAATTTTATTATCTATTATATTAGATTTGAGATTAAAAAAACATCTAGTAATATAAATTTGTGGTCCCAAAGTAAAATAATAATGTCAATTTATTGAGATACGTATGTGTTAAAAACAAGAAACATGGTGACTTATACATAAGAATGAATCCATAATCTAGTAGTTTAGATTTTAGGATTGAATGCGGTCCATTCTTATATATAATTTCTTAATACTTTACTTTAAAATAAAATAATAAACCTAATAAAATAGGATGCCATAATAATAATGAACACCTCGTTTGTAGCGGGCTAAAAGAAAATTAAACCCCCTATGATTGAATTGTATAAGACGTGCAGTCCAATATATATAGCAACACCGGGCAATGTCTGTGGATATAATATGGAGAGACTATCAATCGTGCAGCCAAATTACTTCCAATATATATATTATATTTGGCATGCAATAGTAAGATTGAAACCTTATAAAAGTCATCAAGCTATCTTCCACCCTTAATTCATCCCATTCCCTTCCTTTTCTTTCTTGGTATCCCTTTCAAGATAATGGCTCCTACCTCTTCCTACTACGCCTTCTTCATGTCCCTGTCAATGGTGGCTGCTATTGCTTCGGCTACTGATGGGGGGTATGGTGCGCATCCCAACCCTAACCTTGTAAAACCGAAGCTAAACAAGGAGAAGCCTCTCTCAACAATGATTGGTGTTCAAGGCCTTGTTTATTGTAGATCAGGCCCTAGACACTTTCCACTTGAAGGTAACCCAATAATTCTTTTTAGAAAAAAAGGATTTCTCTTTAATAGGTGCAAGGGCTATACATAATTTTATTCCTTAAAAAAAAATTGCATGCACAAGAACATCACTGTATATGTTTTTTGCTGCGAGTGCAGGAGCTGTGATAAGGATAACATGCCTGGCTAACGATGGGTATGGATACGAAGCAGCGCCATTCTCATTTTTGAGTGAAGCAACCGATGCAAAAGGCTACTTTTTCGCCACATTGTCCCCATATGAAATGCAGGATAATTTGAAGATTAAAGAGTGCAAGGCTTTTCTTGAGCTATCACCATTGGAGACCTGCAAAATTCCTACCGATGCGAAGCAAGGTATTTCCGGGGCTCTTCTTGCTTCTTACCACTACCTTCGTGATAAGAAAATGAAGTTGTTCACCGTGGGGCCTTTCGTTTACACCTCCGCACCCAACTCAGGCTATAATTATTAAAGCAGCTTTTGCCGTTGGCCTTCATTCTTGTAGCTCTTTTCATTTCAACGATGTTTACTCAAATCATGAACTATTCTATATATATATATATATATAATTGGGTTAATGTTTTTTATTTTTTATTTGGTTGGTTCTTTTGGTTGAAGAGATAATATGTAAAGAAAACTTCAAATGCGAAAATCAGTAGTATTAAAAGAGAGAAAAAGCTTTTAAATTTTAATCTGGCTAATATATATATTCACGTCCATCCTCGAAAGCATTCTTGGTCGCTATTTACTTGCATATATGGAGTATTATATGATATTCCGTCCACAACTACATGCCAGCGGGGAGACAAGTGTGAAGTATAAGATCACTACTGATGAAGTAAGTATAAACTTAGCTTTGTAACTATACGACGTGTCGGCATAAGAGGCCAGTGGCATGGTTGATGAACAAAAGTGTTTTTGATAGGCCAAAAAATTTCCTGCTGGTTCAACACCTACCAATCTACCCTCTCTTCTCAGCTCTCCCCTGTTTTTTTGTTCTCCCTAAAAAAAAAAAAGCTAAAAACACAAAATAGAAATCAAACGATGTGTAATGTTACACATTTGTATATGGACTCCAATCCTGATTTATTTATTTAAATTTAGGTTTTTTATACAAACAGAATTATAGGGAAGAATGAGTTTTTTTTCACTTTTTCTTTTTAAAATTCGTACTAGAAAAACCAACAATGTCAAATATATATATATATATAAAACCTACCATGCCATTCCCAAGTCATTCATTGTTCATTGGCTTTAGATATAAATTTAGTTTTGATCTCTTTATTTTAATTGATTAAATTTTAAATGTTAATTGAAGTAATGATTAATCTAATAAAATTTATAATAAATTGTTTGAATTTCTATTAAATTTCATGGAGTGAAAATATTATCTAATTTAATTAAAACAAAAGAGTGCTCATTGACGGATTCTAAATCAATATGCTAAGTTGGTTTTGATTTGAAGAAAAGAAAACTAGAGGTTAAAATCTATCTAACAACCTTTTCCAGCATAATATTTCTAAAATTGTTATATTTGAATTCATTGAATCTTGTATTATTTTAAATACAAATCGATTTATCAACTATATATCACACGATTAAAGTGAAGGGAGAATCTTTGAAGTGGAAACGAGGATGAGGTAAATAGATATGCCAGGCAGATTGACAGCATAAAGGTCCGCAAAATATGTCCGCTTCCGATATTGTACCTCTTCTTCTTCACTCATGTGAAAAAGTCAATCTCTTTTTATCTCTTTCTTCCCTCTCCCCCATTTTTTCAAGTTTGGAATCATTTAGACTCATTACTTTAACTTGAAGACAGGATCGTAACCAACACAACATAACCCAACAACAATGGACAAGTGTGGACGCCCTTCTTCTAAACTTAGGAAAAGCAAGGCAAAAATAAGCATAAATATTGGAGGATTGGCTGTGTTGGGTGGAGCCCTGGCTGTTACTAGTTTGATTGCTGCCGCTGCCGCCTTTGCTGTCAAGAGAAGAAGAAGAGATAAGGACTTGTTGTGCAAAAAAGAAGTCAAAGACCTGAGTTTTATCCTTCAAAATCCGTCCTCCACTTTCCATCAGAATACATGGTCTCATTAACACATTGTTTACTTCGATTGTTTGTTTATTTCTATATGTGTTTTAATACTTAATACTTGGAATTACCAGAATGGTTTCTTAATCTGCAGCTTGACAGATGGATCTACAGGGATGCTTGCAGAAGAAACCCAGATTGATTCTATTGAAATGATCTCCATTGAGAGTGTGATTCAGGTAATTATTGATAATTTCCCTTTCACATAGATAACGGATCCATCAGGGTCTGCTTCTATATTATGATGTCATACTGATGCTGAAAGAGACATCAAAACTAGGAATTATTACGTGTTACTAATAATACCTTGTGAAATTTGGTTCAGGAGGAGAACTCCGCATCTGTGATCAATGGGGAAATTGAGAATTTTGATGGCGATGATCAAAAGATCCTCATCACTGATGATCCGAAACAAGAAATGATTATTGCATCATGTGATAATTGTTGTGCCGTCGAAGAACTTGCCTTGCCAGTACTTGACAGCAAGTCGATGAGTGAAGCAGAGGACAAGATCAAGAATGATTCTGAAGAGAACTCGTCATGGTTGGAAAGAATTGAAATTAACAGGCAGGAAGAGGAAGTAGATACTGAAAGGGTTATGGAAGAAGATGCTAAATCAGTGAGTTTGATTGAAGAAGAAAAAGTAGAGCAAAAAAGAGTAGGAAAAGAGGAAGAAGATAAGGAGGGACACAGCAATGAAGAATATGACACGGAGGAAGAGTCAGTTTGCGCTGAAAATTCAACTTTTGAGATAACTGTAGCAATGCATTTGGTTGAAGGTGAGGAGGAGGAGGAGGAAGATAGCGATAGCGGTGAGGAACATGTCATGGAGGAACGCCATGAGAATTCAGAAGGAATAGGAAGCGCTTGCGCTGAAACGAATGCAGAGGCAGTTTGGCCAGCAGTGTCAATTGAGGTATTGTCACAGACACTCAAGAACGCCACGATAAACATGGAAAATTCAGGAAAGATGGTTATGGAGGAAGATGGAAGTACCACCAAAACTGAAGAGTTCGGGGACTCAATAGAGGCACTGCCACTGGCAGTAAAGAACACCTCTGTAAACTTCCAAAGTTCGGAATCAAAAGAGAAGATTGTGGAGGAAGATAGAGGCAACAAAACCCAAGAGTTTGGTGATTTCAACGAAGCCAAAAGCAATATCTTCAACGATGTCACAAATAATCATGAGACCAGCAAAAATCCAAAGTCCTTGAAGAAGAAAGAAATGCCAGAACTCGTTGAGGTGGATAATCAAACTACAGAGCCCACAAGGAGGAAAATTTGGGTTTGTTCAATATTACTACTAGCATTTTTGTTGTTAATTATATTTATTCATCGCTGCGCCCTGTCCCGTTCTAATGTTAATGAGGTTTAATTGAGTGGAAAACAGAGAGCGATAAGAGATACTCTGTGAAGTTAAGAAGAGCAATAAGAATTTGACATATCTATTCTCGTTTGCCCTTCAATCCTGCACAAAATGTCTCTTGAAGCATTTCTTGTCCGCTGGTGATTACTTACAACAATGGTAATTGAACTAAAAAAACCCGGACTCTTAGAACAGGACATGACGTCAACCAGGCGTTATTTACATAAACGGAAAAAAATATAAGAAACATAAACAATTAACATAGAAATATGTACCAATGGAATCACCATTCATGTCGATCGCAAATAAGTGCAGATTCCGGCTATCAAAAGGTAGTTGTAAAATCCCACAAATTATTCTAAAAACATTAAATTAAATTAATATAAAATTATTTTTTGAGCTTGATTTATTATTTTAGATAAGCAAAAAACAAACAATGAATTTTTGTTGTTGAATGAAATCTTTTACTACTAAACTTTATTAATTTGATTGTCACATTCATGATAACAAATAACTCTCTCACTTCTATTTTTTCAGGGAAGGTTTTTTTTTCTAATCCAAAAACTAAAAAATCAAATAAAAAGAATTTTTATATCAAAATAAAAATTATTACAACTTTGGAGTTTGCCATATATTTTATTCACTTTTTACTTTTTTAGCCTTTTATATCTTAATTTGATATTTTTATTAGACCATAAAATGATATAACTAAAAATAAAAAAATAAAAAATAAAAAAAATAATATAAATTTTTATTGTAAAACTCAGCCCCACCTAACAAATTATTCTAGGATCTAAGGATCCAGGGACCTAGGCCTAGACAGTGTTTTACACATAAAACACCTAAAGATGTAATTGGCCCAAGAGACCCATCAAAATCAACTTAGAACTCGGATCACCTGCTATAATCTGAATGAGACAAATTTTTTTAAAAAAAAAAACAAAGCGAACAAAATGGCTCCTTCTTCCCGTATTCCAATTCACCTCTTACCCTATTCCATCTCACCTCCTTTTCAACCCCACCTCTCGCTCCCTCTAATTTCAACTCGTCCCTTGCTTTGTCAACCATGTTGAAAGAGATCCAGTGTTTCACTTTTTCTTTGAATGCTTGTAAGCAATTGAAGGCATATGCTCGAATTCCTTTCTTAAGTTATTCATTTACTTTTTGTAAAGCTTTAGTATATTCTTAGAAAAAAATAGTAAGAAAATTTGATTATGAATTTGATTAATTTAACTATAATTTGGCCGTTATAAATATTACGTAATTTTTTTTGAACTATGGCTTAACATGACTATGTATTTCAACTTTATATATATATAATTGATCGGTTGGTTGTATTGCAAGTATTATGGCATGGGAAGCTAGAGAGCCACTAGTGATATAGAAAATGGAGGTGGCACCATCGCAGGCTATGGAGGTTTGTTTGAAGATCCTCTTCACTTCTCTCTGCCATACTAATGTTTTCTTCTAGGAAGCGGATTGCATTTTCAAAACTGAAATTTTAATTAATATTTGATCATGCATATGATCTTGTTTAAAGGCTCGCTTTTCTAGTTATGCTTGCATAGATGGATGCTTACATAATTAATTATGATGATGATAGTTATACATTAGAATCTTATATTATGATTGTAAACATAATAAGCTGTGAAATCATTGTTGGCATAACTAATTGATGTTAATGATATATATATGTTTCAGGCATAATTAATTAAATGTGAACCTATAATTAATAAAATAATTTTTCATGTGCAAATAAGAAATGATAACTACTGTCAAGAATATTATGTTGGAGCTTAATAAGGATGAGAAGTTGAATGGTGACAATTATAAAATTTGAAGTATGAAGATCTAAAATGTGTTCAAGAAGCAAGAGGTTTTAGAAACACTAAAAGTTTTTATGAAAAAGTGACACAACCAAATGATTAATATCTTTTTTTAAATATAAAAGTGTTAAAGTAATAAATAACTCAGTAAAACTGGGGTCAAACCATAAAAAGCTAATTATATAAATTATAAACAAGAATAATAATAATAATAATAAGTTAAAGATGATTTTGAGATTGTAAAATTAATGTAAGGATTAAACAATGATAAAAACAAATATCAAGGTTAAAGGATCCACTAAAATTTCAAATAAATATAGTATATACTCTTTTTATTATTCAACTAGAAATCACATATAAATTAATTCTTAAACATAATTAAAATTTTAATTTGACCTATAATTAAATTAAATTGACCTATTAAAAATCTAATTATATTTTTAGACTTAATTTTTATAGAAATTTATCTAATAATTATTTAATTTGATCTTAAATCTGTATTATCTTTTTAGTTTTTGGTATAATAGAGTACAACAAGGCTTTTAATTCTATCTAAAATTGTAGCTTGATTTTTTTTATATATTTGGAATCCTCCTTAGCCTGTTTTTTTTTTCTTTTCAAAATGTTAGTTGTTTTGCTATTGTTATTTATTATTTATTTTAAATGAAAAAGGGTAAAATTTTGGGAAATAATCCAAAAATAAGGGTGAAGAAGTGAGAGAGAAATTAGGACTTAAATATGGGCACTTGAGCATCTTTTTCTCTTGTTTTAATTGGAAGAAAATGATAAATAGTAAAATTATGGTATTTTTTAATTTGATCCCTAGATCTTTGAAGCGTTGTAATGGAACTCCTAATCAACCCTAATATTTTGGATACCTTGTTATTTCATATTTGGTTTTCTTCAATTGGACCCTCAAATCTCTATGCTTTTTATAATGTAGTTCTTAGTCTCAAGATTCTTTAATTTAATACCTAATTGACTTTGTAAAAAATATATTTGGTCCTCTACAATTTCAGTGTTTTCAATTAAACTCAAACTAGGCTTTCAAAATTAGTTTTTCACCAATTAAGCCCCTTATAAAATTAATTTGACCTATTAAAAGTTTAATTAAGTTCTTGCACTTAATTAATTTTTAAATTTAATTAAACCTTTAATTGAGACTATGATTAAATCAAATTAGCTTATTAAAAGTTAAATTAATCCTCAAACATAATTTTGATGCAAATCTATCTAATAATCATTTAATTTCACTTTAAATATACATTGCCTTTCAATCTTAAATACAATAAGGTGCAATTGGGCTCTAACTTTGTCCAAAATTCCATCTTCGTTTCTTTATGCCTTTGAAACCCTTTTTAACCTACTCTTGCTAATTTGCCGGCCTGTTTTCATTTTTATTTTTTTGTTTTTGTTTTTAAAAGAAAATTAAAATTTTAGAGAAAACTAAAAATTGAATTATGACAAAAGGTACTACAAATAAGATCTAATTTGACATTATGTGAGATCCTAAAGATTATCGATAATATTTACTTATACCTTTATAACTCTTGTTTGATTCTTAAAACTTAGATTCAATGTTTGTTATCTTAGTATGTTATCAAAGGTTTATGAGTGGTTTGATCTATAAGGACTTTAGTAAAAAAACAAGTAAACTATAGGTTAAGGAATCAAGAAATGAGAAAGATTATTTTTGGTATTACCATATTGACTTGTATTTATTGGTCATATAGATATGTTTGTCTATGTGATAAGATCTAATTATGAATACAAGAAGTATAACAAATGAGATCATGATAAAAAAAAAGTGAGATAAATGATCTAGGGTACTGCATATTGTATTTACTATATATCTCATTATTTGAGAAGTTTTATACTCCTAACAGATGTATTGCAATTGAGTTATATGCCTAGTCACACACATATTTGTAAAGTATGAATTTTATAGCAATAATGAGAGTGTTGATCCCATCATATGATAATGAAATAAATGGTTTTGGGTCATTTATGATAGGTCCACCTAATCCATATTACTATTATTTATATTACTAAGGATTAATAAGGGGAAAAGGATAAAGAGTTATATCTTAACAATAACTATCAAAGGATGTAACTCTTCACACTTATAAATATCTTGTTAACAATAACTAAAAAATACGAGAGATAATAGAGAGAAATAAAAAGAAAGTATTCTCTTTCAAAAGAGGAGAAAAGACTCTTGAAAAAGATTTTCTATTAATTCATATAAGAGTTTTTTATGGAAAAAAAGGTACATTTAGGCCATGAATAATAAGCATGATTCTTTATTATTTAATGAGATTATGCTTAGACTAGTGATACAAGTTTTCTGGACATGATTATTTTGTATTTTTCTCTTATGCTATTTTTCTGACAATGATGAATTGCAATGATTAGTTTCATTTTTTTTTTTATTGATCAAGGTTAACCTCCAAATTAAGTTTAATAACCATGATATAAATAATGAAGAAAGATTTTTTTTAATATATTAGGTAATTGTTACTACAAAATAGAATTGTAATAGTGATTAGTACTTAAAAGTATATTTTTATTAATGTTTTATATTATCATTTTGCACTTAAAGTATCAATAACTCCTTAACTAAAGCATGTTTTATAATAACATATCCAATAATATAAGTGATTAGTACTTAAAAGTGTATTTTTATAAAGTTTTATATCATCATTTTGCACTTGAAGTATCAATAACTCCTTAACTAAAGTATGTTTTATAATAACATATCTAATAATATAAGATACCTTTAATTTGTGGTAAATTTTCATTTTCAATTTAGGTATATCACATAAATGAAATGATTGATTGATGATTTTAAGAACTGAAATTAAAAGGACAAACAGATGGTCAAACTTAGAAAAGAGATGCTAGTGCAGTCCAAACCAAAACATTGTTCGTTAATTGAGTCATATCTAGAGTTGTAGATCTCAGATTTAGGTCTATTTTATATGGATGAAAAGAATAGACATAGGCCTACAACTTGTATGTGGAGTCCAAGATTTAGAAAGGCCATTTTCAAGTCCAAATTATAGCAACAACAAAGAAGTCTGAATATGTCCTGTAGCCGGAACACTATTTAGTGTTTGGCCCATATCTGGAGTTCTAGAAGTCCAAATAACCTTAATTTTTTATTTCATGGAAAGGTGAGATAATTTTCTAGAACTTTCATGTTTTTAAATGGTTTCAATTTTGACGTTATCAATGACGTTGTCGCACGTCAAAAAAATTCGCGCGGCGTCGGCTCCAATGATTTTTCATCGTATTATTTGATTTGATCTTGTTGGATTCGTTAGGAGTCACCACCTAGTATTTAATTCAAGGTTACTAGGAAACCCGGTTGTACTAGTCTTGTCAGAAATTCGTGGGTAAGGGACCGGTTGTGGTTAGGAAAGGTATTAGCACCCCTAACGCACCCTACCTGAGGTAAGCTGCTTCATGGACTTGATGTGTTAAAGAAGTTTTAAAAATTTTGTCTTTTCATCGGATTTTAGAAATACAACTTCCGTACAAGTTTGTACTTCTACACCGTGATCCAATCAAAATATTAAATTCTTCTTTATTCTCTCTAATTTTATCATAAATAAAAAGAACATATTCATAAGACAAATACAAACACACACACACATGTATTTTTTTATTCTTTTTCTTTTTTTTTCTTTTCTTTTCCCTTTTTTTTTACATCTACATTACAAATTATAAAAATCCAAAACTAAATAAAAATTACATTAAATAATTTAAATTTTACAAAACAGTCCCTAAAACTCCAGAAATTGCATTAAAGTCTCTTATAGGGCTGTGTGAACAGTGCCCGTGAACAGTGCCGGAGTGTGAACAGTGGCGGTGCATTTCCTCCACTCGCCGCCGCTGCCGGAGGTGGCAGAACCAGTAGATCGGCCGTCTTCCTCTTCTCTGTCTTCCGGCGCCGGCGGTGGGTTTTGTGATTTGGGTTTCCGAATCGGCAGCCATGACAGATTCTGGGCAAAGTTTCTGACAACCATTACTCATCAACTATTGAAACAATAACAAATCCCAACTGTGAAATGATAAACCAACATCTCATGCAGCACATATCCAAATATCAGCTAGAGTTAACGGTTAGATCTCCCTAGATCGGAGTTAGACCGAAACTGACCTGAGATTGGCGAGCCACTGTTGAACACGCATAACACCTTTTTGGATGGGTTTCATCTCATCTCCACCGTTCAGAATGTGCAATACACCCATACGCATCACATATCCAAAACTCAGGTTGATCCAACGGTGAATAATGGAGAAATAGGCCGGCGGCTCTAACTGTTCCGAGAGGGGTTTGCCCAGAAATATTCAAATGGTAATATTTCTCTCGTGGTTTCAAATATGAATGATCGCTCCGGTCAGAATATAGGCAATATAGGGACGCACAACATAGCCAAATGTCAAGTTGATCCAACGGTAGACGAGGGAGAAATCATCCAGCGACGCTGACAGCTCTAAGGGGTGAGGGAGGCGGCGACTCTAGAGAAAAATATTAGGGTTTTTTGTGTTTTAGGGTTTCTTTTCTCCTTTGTTTTGTCAAAATTGCCCCCCCTTTTTCTTTATGTTAAAGGTTGCTATTTATAGGCAAAATGTTGCTTGGATTTCAAAATTGGTCTCTCAATTTTATTTTTTGTAAATTTTGATTTTTTTGATTTTTTGTATTTTTTTAAAAACAAGCAATATCAATGAGAAAAATCAATGATTTTAAAAATAACGCGTTAAAAGTTGAACGCGTTCCAAATATCTTTGAAAATTTAAATTCTTCTGAGATGATGTTGAAAATGCTAAAAATGATGCAAATATATTTAAAAATGTATTTTTTGGATTTTCATTGTTTTTCTTTATTTTTTGGATTTTTTCTAAAAATTTATCAAAATATGAATCAAAATTGGGGAATAACCCAAAATTAGGTTATGACAGTTGCCCCCCTCTTTACAATGCTTATGATAGAAAGTCACGTAAGAGACTTTAGATAATAAGCATTGTAAAGAAGAAAAAAAGGATGAGATATGATTCACTCATCTTGTTGAGAAATGATGAATCCTCTTAAGGGCTAGAAAGCATACTCAAAGTAAAAACTGGAAGAGTTTTTTTAAAAAAAAAAAATTCAAAGATTTTAAAATGGTCAAATTGTCATGGGTGACCTACCAAGCAAAAAATTGTTTTTTGAGGTGGTCTCATTATAATGGGTGACCTACTCAGGTAAAAAAAATGTGACGAAGTTTCAAAGTGGTGAAAAATACAAAGATTTTTCAAAGTGGTGATTTCTCAAAGATTTTTTGAAGCGGTGAAAAATACAAAGATTTTTCAAAAGTAGTCTTGTTGTAATGGGCAACCTGCCCAGGTGAAAAACAAGAAGATTTTTCAAAGTGGGGAAAATGGGGTAAAATACAAAAAATTTTCAAAGTGGTCTTGTTGTAATGGGCAACCTGCCTGGGTGAAAAACATGAAAATTTTTCAAAGTGGTGAGAAATGCAAAGATTTCTCAAAGTGGTGAAAAATACAAAGATTTTTCAAAAGTGGTCTTGTTGTAATAGGCAACCTGCCCGGGTGAAAAACATGAAGATTTTTCAAAGTGGTGAAAAATGTAGAGATTTTTCAAAATGGTGAGAAATGCAAAGATTTCTCAAAGTGGTGAAAAATACAAAGATTTTTCAAAAGTAGTCTTGTTGTAATGGGCAACCTGCCCGGGTGAAAAACATGAAGATTTTTCAAAGTGGTGAAAAATACAAAAAAATTTCAAAAGTTTTATTGAAAAGGGGTAACCAACCCAAATGAAAAATTTTGCAGGTGGTGAGAAATGTAAGGATTTCTCAAAAGATGGTTTTATTATAATGGGCAACCGGCCCAAATAGAAGATTTTGGAGGTGCTAAGAAATTCAAGGATTTCTTAAAAGATGGTTTCAGAGAGGTCTGATTATGATGGGTAACCAACCCAAGTTAAAACAATGAAATGTCTTTAAGAGACAACATGATGGGACTCGAAGGTGCACTATTCAAGCAATGGAAGCTTGATAGAGTATTCGAAAAGAGATAGGACTAAAAAAGGAACGAATGTTAAAAAGCGCACTTGAAAGAAGGTAAGGTTAGAAAACGCACTACCTAAAAGGTGAGTGCTCAAAGATGCACTCAAAAGGGAGGTAGGGTTGGAAAACACACTACCGGCTTGAAAGCGCATTAAAAAGGGAGGTAGGGTTGAAAAATACACTATCTAAGAGGTGAGGGCTCAAAGGCGCACTAAAAAGAGGCAGGGTTGGAAAACACACTACCTAAGAGGTGAGGTCACAAAGACGCACTAAAAAGGGGGGTAGGATTGGAAAACACACTACCTAAAAGGTGAGTGCTCAAAAGCATACTAAAAGGGGAGGTAGGGTTGGAAAACACACTACCTAAGAGGTGAGTGCTCAAAGGCACACTAAAAGGGGAGGTAGGGTTGGAAAACACATTACCTAAGAGGTTAAGGCTCAAAAACACACTAAGAAAGGAGGCAAGGTTGGAAAACACACTAACTAAGAGGTGTGGGCTCAAAGGCGCACTAAAAGGGTGGTGGGGTTTGAAAACACACTACTTAAAAGGTGAGGGCTCAAAGGCGCACTAAAAAAGGAGATAAAAAGGAGGCAGGGTTAGAAAACACACTACCTAAAAGCTAAGGGCTCAAAGGCGCACTAAAAAAGGAGGTAGGGTTGGAAAACACACTTCCTAAGAGGTGAGGGCACAAAGGCGCACTAAAAAGGGAGATAAAAAGGAGGCAGGGTTAGAAAACACACTACCTAAATGGTAAGGGCTCAAAGGCGCATTAAAAAAGGAGGCAGGGTTGGAAAACACACTACCTAAGAGGTGAGGTCACAAAGACACACTAAAAAGGGAGGTAGGGTTGGAAAACACACTACCTAAAAGGTGAGTGCTCAAAAGCACACTAAAAGGGGAGGTAGGGTTGGAAAACACACTACCTAAGAGGTGAGTGCTCAAAGGCACACTAAAAGGGAGGCAGGGTTAGAAAACACACTACCTAACATGGTCGAGGGCTCTAAGACGCACTCAAAAGGAGGCAGGGTTGGAAAACACACTACCTAAGAGGTGAGGGCACAAAGGCACACTAAAAAGGGAGGCAGGGTTGGAAAACACACTACCTAAGAGGTGAGGTCACAAAGACGCACTAAAAAGGGAGGTAGGGTTGGAAAACACACTACCTAAAATGTGAGTGCTCAAAAGCACACTAAAAGGGGAGGTAGGGTTGGAAAACACACTACCTAAGAGGTGAGTGCTCAAAGGCACACTAAAACGGAGGTAGGGTTAGAAAACACACTACCTAACATGGTTGAGGGCTCTAAGACGCACTCAAAACGAGGTAAGGTTGGAAAACACACTACCTAAGAGGTGAGGGCACAAAGGCACACTAAAAAGGGAGGCAGGGTTGGAAAACACACTACCTAAGAGGTGAGGTCACAAAGACGCACTAAAAAGGGAGGTAGGGTTGGAAAACACACTATCTAAAATGTGAGTGCTCAAAAGCATACTAAAAGGGGAGGTAGGGTTGGAAAACACACTACCTAAAAGGTTAAGGCTTGAAGGCGCACTAAAAAGGAAGATAGTGTTGGAAAACACACTACCTAAAAGGTTAAGGCTTGAAGGCGCACTAAAAAGGAAGATAGTGTTGGAAAACACACTACCTAGAAGTTATGGCTCAAAGACGCACTCAAAAGGGAGATAAAAAGGAGGCAGGGTTAGAAAACACACTACCTAAAAGGTAAGGGCTCAAAGACGCACTAAAAAAGGAGGTAGGGTTGGAAAACACACTACCTAAGAGGTGAGGGCACAAAGGCACACTAAAAAGGGAGGAAGGGTTGGAAAACACACTACCTAAGAGGTGAGGTCACAAAGACGCACTAAAAAGGGAGGTAGGGTTGGAAAACACACTACCTAAAAGGTGAGTGCTCAAAAGCACACTAAAAGGGGAGGTCCTAAGAGGTGAGTGCTCAAAGGCACACTAAAAGGGAGGCAGGGTAAGAAAAACACACTACCTAACATGGTCGAGGGCTCTAAGACGCACTCAAAAGGAGGCAGGGTTGGAAAACACACTACCTAAAAGGTGAGGGCCCAAAGGCGCACTAAAATGGGAAGTAGGGCCCAAAGGCACACTCAAAATGAAATAGTCTTAGAAAACACGCTACCCGAGGGATGGTGGCTCTAAAGAGCACATGAAAGGAAGTGAAGGCACAAAAGCACATTCAAAATGAGGTAGGATTTTAAAAAAGCACACTACCTAAGAGATGGTGGCTCAAAAGAGCACATGAAAGGAAGTGAGGGCACAAAGGCACACTCAAAATGAGGTAGGGTCAAAAAACCCACTACCCGAGAAATGATGGCTCAAAAGAGCACTTAAAAGGAAGTGAGGGCACAAAGGCACACTCAAAATGAGGTAGGGTTAGAAAACCCGCTACCCGAGAAATGATGGCTCAAAAGAGCTCATGAAAGGAAGTGAGGGCACAAAGGCACACTCAAAATGAGGTAGGGTCAGAAAACCCGCTACCCGAGAAATGATGGCTCAAAAGAGCACTCAAAAGGAAGTGAGGGCAGAAAGGCACACTCAAAATGAGGTAGGGTTTTAAAAAAGCACGCTACCTAAGAGATGGTGGCTTAAAAGAGCACATGAAAGGAAGTGAGGGCATAAAGACACACTCAAAATGAGGTAGGGTCAGAAAACCCGCTACCCAATAAATGATGGCTCAAAAGAGCACTTAAAAGGAAGTGAGGGCACAAAGGCACACTCAAAATGAGGTAGGGTCAGAAAACCCGCTGCCCGAGAAATGATGGCTCAAAAGAGCACTCAAAAGGAAGTGAGGGCACAAAGGCACACTCAAAACGAGGTAGGGTCAGAAAACTCGCTACCCGAGAAATGATGGCTCAAAAGAGCACTCAAAAGGAAGTGAGGGAAGAAAGACACACTCAAAATGAGGTAGGGTTTTAAAAAAGCACGCTACCTAAGAGATGGTGGCTCAAAAGAGCACATGAAAGGAAGTGAGGGCACAAAGGCACACTCAAAATGAGGTAGGGTTTTAAAAAAGCACGCTACCTAAGAGATGGTGGTTCAAAAGAGCACTTAAAAGGAAATGAGGGCAGAAAGGCACACTCAAAATGAGGTAGGGTTTAAAAACGCACGCTACCTAAGAGATGGTGGCTCAAAAGAGCTCATAAAAGGAAGTGAAGGCACAAAGGCACACTTAAAATGAGGTAGGGTTAAAAAAGCACGCTACCTAGGAGATGGTGGCTCAAAAGAGCACTTAAAAGGAAATGAGGGCTCAAAGGCACACTCAAAATGAGGTAGGGTTAGAAAACACGCTACCTAAGAGATGGTGGCTCAAAAGAGCACATAAAAGGAAGTGAGGGCACAAAAGCACACTCAAAATGAGGTAGGGTCAGAAAACCCGCTACCCGAGAAATGATGGCTCAAAAAAGCACTCAAAAGGAAGTGAGGGCAGAAAGGCACACTCAAAATGAGGTAGGGTTTTAAAAAAGCACGCTACCTAAGAGATGGTGGCTCAAAAGAGCACATGAAAGGAAGTGAGGGCACAAAGGCACACTCAAAATGAGGTAGGGTTTAAAAAAGCACGCTATCTGAGAAATGGTGGTTCAAAAGAGCACTTAAAAGGAAATGAGGGGAGAAAGGCACACTCAAAATGAGGTAGGGTTTAAAAACGCACGCTACCTAAGAGATGGTGGCTCAAAAGAGCTCATAAAAGGAAGTGAGGGCACAAAGACACACTTAAAATGAGGTAGGGTTAAAAAAGCACGCTACCTAGGAGATGGTGGCTCAAAAGAGCACTTAAAAGGAAATGAGGGCTCAAAGGCACACTCAAAATGAGGTAGGGTTAGAAAACACGCTACCTAAGAGATGGTGGCTCAAAAGAGCACATGAAAGGAAGTGAGGGCACAAAGGCACACTCAAAATGAGGTAGGGTTTAAAAAAGCACGCTACCTGAGAAATATGGGTCCCCATTTCTTCATGGTGTCTTCCTTTTCTCAAAATTTGGAGTGTCAGCAGTAGGCTTGATGGCTTTCCCACTCTTGTTTACTCGAGTCAAATCTTGATTTTGATATCTAAGAAGGAGTTAATGTTATCATACTTCTTTGTCCTACACCTTTTATCTCAATGGTTGCCAATTTTGCTTGGCATTCTTCTTAGAGAAGGAAATCATGGGGCCAGCCTTATCAGGCGTTTCTGATTGCCCCCCAGCTTGATCATGCCCCCAAGTGTTTAATTTGGGTTTAGGGATGAGGCTATGTGGAAGGTTTGATCTTTGACAAGGAGTTGCTTTCATGCAGAAATTTTGAAATTTCAAAGCTATTCCAGACACAAAAATCATTTTGACATCGATTCAAAGCAAACTCATTCTGAAGAAATTTAAGTGATTCCTATGGAGAGGTTTTCAGAAGTGATGAAAACTTTTAGTTTTGCTTTTCGTGAAAATGTGAAGAACACAAAGTGACATCTGGTTGGTCACAAAAGGTTTAAATTTCAATTTGAGGGTTATTGAGAACTGTTATTTAAAATATTCATTTTATTTGCATGAATAATGATTTGGTTTGCATGAGAAAGCACTGTCTACCGATCCAGATTGCTTGCCTTTGATTAGAAAGGGCTTGATTAGGCACGTAATGTAGGCTTGGGCTATTGGTTATGAAGAAAAAGATATTTATAACTCAAAAGGTGTTTAAGGGACTTTAAGACTAAGGATCACTAGTGCTTATATCCCAAACTTTTTGTTCATACATTTCTGGACCTTAGAATTGATTTACAGAATGGTCCACGGTGCCCCCCAGTGTTGGGATTGGGCTCTTTCTTTTTCCTTTTGTTTTCTTCATTTGATTTTGAGCATCATTGTATTGGCTTTTTTTTTATGCTCAAAATTTTTTTAATCATTTGGATTTTTTTATGCCCCCCAGCTTTGTATGGGCATCTTCGATGATTGAGAATTTTCTTTTATGCCCCCCAGTATTGTTTGGGCACTTTCAATCATCGAGGTTTTTTTTTCATGCCCCCAAGAGTTATTTGGGCACTTTCAATCATTAAAGATTTTTTTGGCACTTGCCCTCTAATGTAGGGTGTGACCCTAGTCAAGGTTATTTTTCAAGAAAAATCTATTAGGCTCAAAAGGGGACTGCAAAAGATATATTTTAGCCTTGTGAAAAGGATTATCAAAGATGGCCTTTCTTCATCTCAAATGCGTGCATTTAGGATCGATAAGCCTTACTCTCATGCGAGTATGCAAAGTGATTTCTCATTATTCATGCAAATAAAACTCCGTTTTTGGAGTCACTTCATTGTGTTCTTTTTTTTTGTTTTTTTCATCATTTTTTTTGGTGTATGATTACCTCTCTAAGGAATCTCTTGAATTTCCAGAACTTGTTTATTTCGGAAAAATACCAATATGATTTCTGTTTTTGTACTAAACTTTGATTTCCCAAAAAAATCCTTGTGAAAACATGCATGGTTTTGGAAGAAAGGGAAAACACGTCTAAAGATTCTTGGCGCAATGGTCTCATGTTCAGAGGTTATGTTCGATGTGTTATTTGCATGAAACAACAACAAAAATGAAGGCATGCCATGAATTCAGGAAAACACACGATCTTATTAACAAGTAAGGCTTAGTGGACAGGGAAAGTCTTGTGGAATTTTGAGCCAAATTACCAATAAAAACTGGAATAGGGTGAAAAAAAATCAAGATTTTTTTTTTGTAGGCATGATCGAGCAAAGGTAGTTTTTTTGGACAGAGCAAGAACAAGCTCTATTCTGCGATGGTGATGCAATTCCCTTTTGGTCAGCTTTCCCACAAAAGCTTTTATGTAAATGTTGTACTGTGATGGGGTCTTGATTATGTTTGTCCCCAACTTCTTCAGGTTAAGTCGTTGTTGAGTTTCAAACAAAGATGATAGGTTTGTTGGAAGGAACTTCCCTAGAGATGCTTTTCAATATTTGCTCGAGTAAGCTAGAGGTGAGTCAAGCTTTTGTTTAGAGATTCCACCTCTTCTTGAAAATGGATGCTACAGCGAGCATGCTCTTCATCTCCATTGTTTTTTACTCAAAAGTAGGTGTTGCAGACTCGTAGGGGACCCACTTTTTATTTTGGTGCATGCATGATAAATGTATGAACATGAGATCTATATGATGAACTCGCCCTTCGAGGGGTGACATATGATCGTATCTTTTGTATGATGAAACAAGAATCTTGATTCTTGCCCAAACTCTATAATGAAAATTTTCGGAGTGATGATCATTCTGTCACCCACAAGTCTTGAGTTCAAGATGCTTCAAGAAGGGTTCGCCCCGATGCAAATAAATGATAGCACATACAACCTAAGGATATGTATTATTCATTATGTGAACATGGGTAGGTTTTCTACTTGGTCTCAAAAGGGTCTATGAACTGCCTAGTGACCACCTTTCGTGAATGCAGTATAGGGGTCTATAAGGAATGGTTAGGGCACCGTGTGACCGTCATTACCAAGTAAACACTCAGCTCATAGTTGGATGTTTCACAAATCTAAACCCCGACTGAAAGTCATGAGGTAGACCGCTACTCCCCACCTAACTTAGAAGCTTGTGTGTGCTTTCAAAAATAGATACAAGTGATGCATGTAACAATTCTAAAAATGCATGCAACAATTCTAAAAATGCATGCATAAAACACGATAAAAATGCCAAAATTTAAACACATCAAATACACAAGCTTAGCCCAATATTGTTAGAAACAATACCTCCCCAGTGGAGTCGCCATTCTGTCGCACGTCAAAAAAAATCCGCGCGGCGTCGGCTCCAATGATTTTTCATTGTATTAGTTGATTTGATCTTGTTGGATTCGTTAGGAGTCGCCACCTAGTATTTAATTGAAGGTTACTAGGAAACCCGGTTGTACTGGTCTTGTCAGAAATTCACGGGTAAGGGACCGGTTGTGGTTAGGGAAGGTATTAGCACCCCTAACGCACCCTACCTGAGGTAAGCTGCTTCATGGACTTGATGTGTTAAGGAAGTTTTAAAAATTTTATCTTTTCATCGGATTTTAGAAATACAACTTCCGTACAAGTTTGTACTTCTACACCGTGATCCAATCAAAATATTAAATTCTTCTTTATTCTCTGCAATTTTATCATAAATAAAAAGAAAATATTCATAAGACAAATACAAACACACACACACACACATGTATTTTTTTATTCTTTTTCTTTTTTTCTTTTCTTTTCCCTTTTTTTTTACATCTACATTACAAATTATAAAAATCCAAAACTAAATAAAAATTACATTAAATAATTTAAATTTTACAAAACAGTCCCTAAAACTCCAGAAATTGCATTAAAGTCCCTTATAGGGCAGTGTGAACAGTGCCGGAGTGTGAACAGTGGCAGCGCATTTCCTCCACTCGCCGTCGCTGCTGGAGGTGGCAGAACCAGTAGATCGGCCGTCTTCCTCTTCTCTGTCTTCCGACGCCGGCGGTGGGTATTGTGATTTGGGTTTCCAAATCGGCAGCCATGACAGATTCTGGGCAAAGTTTCCGACAACCATTACTCATCAACCATTGAAACAATAACAAATCTCAATGGTTAAATGATAAACCGACATCTCATGCAGCACATATCCAAATATCAGCCAGAGTTAACGGTTGGATCTCCCTAGATCGGAGTTAGACCGAAATTGACCTGAGATTGGCGAGCCACTATTGAACACGCATAACACCTTTTTGGATGGGTTTCATCTCATCTCAACCGTTCAGAATGTGCAATACACCCATACGCATCACATATCCAAAACTCAGGTTGATCCAACGATGAATAATGGAGAAATAGGCCGGCGGCTCTAACTGTTCCGAGAGGGGTTTGCCCAGAAATATTCAAATGGTAATATTTCTCTTGTGGTTTCAAATATGAATGATCGCGCTGGTCAGAATGTAGACAATATAGGGACGCACAACATACCCGAATTTCAAGTTGATCCAACGGTAGACGAGGGAGAAATCGTCCGGTGTCCGGCGACGCTGACACCTATAAGGGGTGAGGGAGGCGGCGGCTCTAGAGAAAAATATTAGGGTTTTTTGTGTTTTAGGGTTTCTTTTCTCCTTTGTTTTGTCAAAATTGCCCCCCCTTTTTCTTTATGTTAAAGGTTGCTATTTATAGGCAAAATGTTGCTTGGATTTCAAAATTGGTCTCTCAATTTTATTTTTTTTGTAAATTTTGATTTTTTTGATTTTTTGTATTTTTTTGAAAACAAGCAATATCAACATCGACTCAATGAGAAAAATCAATGATTTTAAAAATAACGCGTTAAAATTTGAACGCGTTCCAAATATCTTTGAAAATTTAAATTCTTCTGAGATGATGTTGAAAATGCTAAAAATGATGCAAATATGTTTAAAAATGTATTTTTTGGATTTTCATTGTTTTTCTTTATTTTTTGGATTTTTTTCTAAAAAGTTATCAAAATATGGATTAAAATTGGGGAATAACCCAAATTGGGTTATGACAGACGTTTTAGGTATACAAGAGAAGATAAGGATTGTCACCAAGTCAAGAGTTAACTACCCGCTCATCAATTAGTCATCAAATCAATAGTTCTTAATTTTAGCCTATAAAAGGAGGCATTTGTCGTGCATTTAGGCATCTTAGTTTTCAGATCAAGATCATACTTTTGTTTTCTTTCTTTGTATTGCTTATGTTTTGCTTTTATTAATATCAAGTTTATGCCTTTCATTTCCTTTCCTTTACTTAGTTAACTTTTATCTTATTTATATTTATATTTTGTTTATTTATGTTTTTTTCTTTCATTATGTTCAACTAAGTTTATTATGTCAAAGTGAAAATGTTTCACTAACAGTCTAAGAATAAGTATAATATAAACTCAACATAGACCTTAATATTTGATACTAACATGTTTTATATTTGTTATCTTGTTTATTTTTAATACTTTGCTTGTTAAATGACTAATTTAGATTTGTATTGTATAACACTTGACACAACAAATACTTGACACTTTCATAGCCCATATTATATGGTATAACCAACACTTGTGCTATGAAAGGAACTTGATTTGTTATTAATATAAGTTATAATCATGAATGTCTGACAACATTTACAAGTATTAGCATTAATCAAATAAGATAACTAATGTAATCATGTTAACTATTTATAATTTGACTAGAATCTCCTTTGTGTGTAGTTTCTAATTGAATAATAAGAGTTTATACTATTCTTGTTTGACATACTATTAGTGGATCATCTAATCTTGATATTTATTATTATCATTGTTTAGTCCATATGTTAATTTTTCATGTCAGAGTTCTCATCAACTTCTTCTTCTTCTTTATTATTATTATTACCACTACCACTACTACTATTACTATTATTATTACTACTGTTACTATTATTGTTGTTATTATTATTGTTGTATTATTATTAACTATAATTTATATAATTAACCTCCCTATGGTTCAATCCTGGTTTTGCCGAGTTATTTATTACTTTGACACTCCTGCACTTGAGAGAAAACATCAATCTTTTGGTCGTATCAAAAGGTAGAAACGTAGAGTAAAAACAATATACTACCTTCTTTATAAAGTTATATAGGCTCTTAGACATATAACTTATTAGTACTTGAAAATGCATTTTTATCAAGGTTTTATATCATCATTTTGCACTTGAAGTATCAATAACTCTTTAACTAAACCATGTTTTATAATAAAAAAAATCTGATAGCATAAAATATCTTTAATTTATGATAAATATTCATCCTAATTGCAGACATATCTAATAAATTAAATGATTTATTGGTGAGTTGAAGTATTGAAATTGAAAGGATAAAGAAAGCCAAACTTAGAAAAGAGATGTTGGTACAGTCTAAACTAGAACACTATTCAGTAATTGGGTCATATTTAGAGCCGTAGATCGTGGATCTAGGTCTGCTTTATATGATGAAAAGCTAAAACATAGACCTAAAACTTTCATGTGGAAGACACGACTCAATTCTGCTATTTGGAAGTCCAAATCTGAGCAACAATGCAGAAATTCTAATCTATTATGCAACCTAGACACTGTTCAATGTTCAACCCATATCTCGAGTTCTAGAAGTCTAAATGACCTCAATTTTTTTCTTGAAAATCTTAGACAATTTCCTAGAATTTCATGAGTAAGATTGGTTTGAATTTTGACATTATCAATGATGTTTTTGGCAAACAAAAAGATAAAGATTGTTACCAAGTCAATAGTTGGCCACCCACTCATCAATTAGTCATCAAATCAATTGTTTCTAATTTTGGCCTATAAAAGGAGGCATTTACCATGCATTTAGGCATCTTAGTTTTTTAGATCAAAATCATGCTCTTGCTTTCTCTCTTTCTATTTTTATAATGTTTTAGTTTTGCTATCATTAATATCTTGTGAATGTCTTTCATTTCCTTTCTTTTCTTAGTTAACTTTTATCTTATTTATGGTCTAAACCAAAGGAAGATGTGAGTCACAATTACAAGTACTTGTATATACACATGTTTTTTATTTAAGAGAGAGAGAGAGAGAGAGAGACTCTAGCTAACATAAGAAACATTTGTGATTTTGATGGATCCAGTCCTTAGAAGGAAATAAAATTTTTAGAATCAGCAAATCATCTTAGTCAGGTACTAGCTGAGAGAAAGATTCATTTAGCCTTGGGTTAATGAGGGGAGTATCAATGACTATATTTTTAGGAGGCAATCAAGTTTTAGGAGTTATCCTTAAAGTTTTAGCACAAAGGCACATCATTGAAAAAATAATTGGAAAGGAACTATAAGTCTCCATAATGTTTGATCGAATGAATGCAATGTTTAAAAATACTTATGTCTTCATTGCCTTACTAGGTGGTTTGAGTACATTAGAAGAGATCTTTCATATTTTCTCTTAGACCTAACTGCACATTCACTATAAACCCATAGGTCTATTAAATGTTAATGGTTTTTATGAAAAATTATTTTCTTTTCTTGATTATGCTGTTGACACGACCAAAAGATTGATGTCTTCTCCTAAGTGTAGGAGTGTCGAAGTAATAAATAACCCGGCAAGACCGGGGTCGAACCATAGAGAGGTTAATTGTACAAATTATAAACAACAATAATAGCAATAACAACAATAACTATAACAATAATAACAATAACAATAATAATAATAATAATAATAATAATAATAATAATAATAATAGCATTAGTAATAGTAGTAGTAGTAGGAGTAGTAATAATAATAATAATAATAATAATAATAATAATAATGAAAGAGAAGAAGAAGATGATGATGATAACTTTGAGATGAAATATTAATTAAACAATGATAATAACAAATGTCAAGGTTAGAGATTCCACTAATGGTATGTCAAACAAGTATAATATAAACTCTTATTATTCAATTGGAAACCACACATAAAGGAGGTTCCAATCAAATTATAGATTGTTAACATGATTACATTAGTCATCTTATTCGATTAATGCTAATACTTGTAAATCTCGTCAAGCATTCATGATTATAACTTATGTTAACAACAAATCAAGTTCCTTTCATAGCTCAGGTGTCGGTTATACCATACATTATGGGCTATGAAAGTGTCAAGCATTTGTTGTACCAAGTGTTATACAACATAAATCAAGATTAGTCATTTAACAAGCAAAGTATTAAAGAGTGAACAAGATAACAAATATAAAACATGTTAGTATCAAACATTAAAGTCCATATTAAGTTTACATTATACTTATTCTTACACCATTAGTGTAACCTTTTCACCTTGACATAATTAACTTAGCTAGACATAATGAAAGAAAGAAAAATAAATAAACAAAATAAGAACATAAAAGCTAACTAAGTAAAGGAAAGAAAATGAAAAGCATAAACTTGATATTAATGAAAGCAAAGCATAAAAATTACAAAAAATACAAAGAGAGAAAGGAAGAGCATGATCTTGATCTGAACACCAAGATGCCTAAATGCATGGCAAATGCCTCCTTTTATAGGCCAAAATTGGGAACTATTGATTTGATGACTAATTGATAAGTGGGTGGCCAACTTTTGACTTGGTGATAATCCTTATCTTCTCTTGTCTGCCCAAAACGTCATTGATAACGTCAAAATTGGAGCCAGTTGTAAACATGAAAGTTGTAGGCAATTGTCTCAGCTTTCTTGTGTAAAAACTTCAGCTCATTTGGACTTCTAAAACTCCAGATATGGCCAAAATACCGAAAAGTGCTTGGGCTGGAAGACAGATTCGGGCTTCTTTGTTGTTGCTACAATTTGGACTTGATAATGGCCTTTTTAGATCTTGGGCTCCATATGAAAGTTGTAGGCCTATGTCTTACCTTTCCATCCATATAAATTGGACCTAAATCTGAGATCTGTAACTTCAGATATGACCCAATTATCGAACAGTGTTCTAGTTTGGATTGCACCGACATCTCTTCTCTAAATTTGACCATCTCTTTATCCTTGCAATTTAAGTTCTTCAAGTCATCAATCAATCCTTTCATTTATGTGATAGGCCTGCATTAAAAATAGACATTTACCACAAATTATAGGTATCTTATATTATTAGATACATTATTATAAAACATATTTTAGTTAAGGAGTTATTGATACTTCAAGTGCAAAATGATGATATAAAACCATGATAAAAATGCACTTTTAAGTACTAATCACACCCCTCAACCAGCTTATTACTAGTCCCTAGTAATCAAAGCGTTACAACAATTTTCAAATTTCATAAAGCAAGGTATTCATCATTTAACTTCCATTAATCTATCTAGATAAACAAACTCTCATTAAATTTATATATCTGCTCAATACCTCTTAACAAGATATTAATAAACCTTTCTTTTGTGCTCAATATATCAACACATAATTATGGGGCTTTTCTTGGAAGAAAACAAAATTTTTGTTCTAATGTTTAAGGTTAACTTTCTTGAGTTGGGATTACTATTTTTGTCTTTTTTTTTTCGTTTTTTCTTTTTTAAATCTATATACATATAATTTAAAAACATCATGCATCTTTAACCCATGTAACGAGCTTTCAGCTAATGACTCCCAGACCAGTTGGTCTTAGGGCATTAGGTGTTAAGACACCCCTACGAGCTTAGTAACTCGGGTCGCAGATACTGATATGTAGATAGTGCAATGTTTGATTCCCTTAAGCTTTTCTCCTCAACCCATGTAACAAGTGTTGGGCCAATAGCTTCCAAGTCAGTTGACTTTAGGGTATTAGGTGTTAAAACACCCCTTCGGGCTTAATTGCTTAGGTTAGGGAGGCTACGAAACCAAACTTATCTACATTTTTATTATCATCATTTTTTTTCTTCTTTTTTTTTCATGTTTTTGTTTTTTAATTATATACAATCCCTTTCCCTTAGTTGTTACCTTTAACAAAAGAACATAAATAATGTAATAATCCAATATGCAATCCACAATCATATGTTGAAGTGTGTGTGTGTAAATTAAGGTTTAAGAATACATGTTAAATAAGTATATGAGCAGAATTAAGTGGCAACAATACGAGAGTTTGTAAACCTGAATATTTCAGGAAGTATTATAATAGACCTTGTTAAGAATGGTTACTAAGATGCGTCTCAAGAGTCACTTTAACAAAAGAACTCCTTTACTCTGCCATCCTAGTAACAACAATTATGCACATGCTTTATGAAATGAAAAACAATTTTTTTTTATCAACTACTACCCTCTCCCCCCAACCAAAACGAGACATTGTCCTCAATGTTCTAAGGTAGAAAGATAGAGTATAAAAGATATCACCTGAAATAACGAACACTGATAAAACCTGAAACACACTGAAACAAAAATAAGAAATAACAAAACACAATAATAAAACCAAAATACACAAAAATTCACAAATGAAGGCTCAAATCCAATCTATGCTTTTTACGGCTTCCCGTAGATGACCAATTTATACGACTCATGGAAGGATCAATCACAGGAATGACAGATTGTAGTTGGTCAATCAATTGTTCAGCAGTAGTAGCAGAGATTATGATTTGTCGTGCAGAAGATGTTAGAAATTCCTGTTCCACAGCATGATCAAGAAAAGACAACAACTTATCATAATAACCATTAACATTTAACAAGGCAATGGGTTTATGGTGAATGTGCAATTGAGCCCAAGAGGAAATATGAAAGATCTCTTCCAATGTGCCTAGACCACCTGGTAAAGCAATGAAGGCATCAGCATGATTAAACATTGCATTCATTCGAGCCGACATTGTGGAGACCTGAAGTTCCTCTCCAATTGTTTTTCCAATGATGTCCCCTTGTGCCAAAGCTCCAGGGACGACTCCTAAAACTTGACTACCTCCAAAAAATGCAGCTATTGACACACCTCCCATTAACCCAAGACTGCCTCCCCATACACTAAATGAATCTTTCTCTCAGCTAGCACCTGACCAAGATGATTTGCTGATTCTAAAAACTCCTTTTCTTTCCCAGGACTAGATCCACCGAAAACACAAATATTTCTTATTTGATGACTTGAGAAACTTGCCATTTCTACACACTTCTGTATTTGTTGAATGTATGGGTTGAGTAGAAATGAAAGGAAGGAAAAAAGGGTTTTATAGATGAGAAATTAGAAAGACAATCATAACATCTATATGTAGGCCAGCTGGAGTCTCACACACTCTCTCTCTCTTTTTATTTATTTATTTATTTACTTTTGAAAAAAAACATGTGTATGTACAGGTAGTTGTGATTGTGGCTCACATCTTCCCTTGGTTTTACGTCCAAGAACGGCTTAAACGCCCTCTATGGGTTGGGGATAGGCTTTCCATCCAGTTTTCTTAAAAACTAGCAAAGAGGGTCTTTTTTAGTCATATTCCCAAGACTAAGTCAATCATGTTCTTTATGAAATAGTGGCCATAAATCATGAATTGCACGATGCACATCTCCACTAGGATGCGTCTCAAGAGTCAATAGAAGATTATCTAAAGACTCCTTACTCAGGCCATCCTTAATGAATTGTATTTTATCTTCACGGTTTATAGATACCATTCCTAAAGAACGACATTGTGTATTACAAATCCATCTAGCACATCGATGACAGACTTCTAGTCGTTTTGCACGACGTTTCTTTGCAAAAGTGCTTTTACCTATTCCAGGCATGTGTGAAATGAAGTTAGAGGACTCACCTGATAATTGGACCTTTGCTTCAATCAACCAGCGAATATCTTCAGGAATTCCATGATTCATTAACAATCTCAATCTTGCACATCTAGCACAATAAATTTTTGTGATCGCATTCTGAGGCAGAGCGGGAAAATACTTTTTCAATTTTTCAAGATTAGTGTCCATTTTTAAATGAGAATTGGAAGAGAGATTCAAAGAATTGCACAAATATATACACAAATATCAGTAATTGTGGGAAACTGAAAGAACCGACTTAAGTCACGGAGTACCGTTATCCGCCATTTGACCGGGGTGAGATAAACTAGCAAAAATCACTCAAAAAGAAACACAAAAACAATGTGAGAGAAAAAAAATAATCAACCTTTATCTACAAAATCATTCAAACCAGTTGATTCATTTTTATTAAGAAAATTATCAAAGTGAGCTTTCAAACGATGTCCATTTTCCTTAAAATCATTATCATTCATTGAATTCTCAATATCACAGACCCCATAAGGATTGCTCCATCTTAGTCTTAGCTCTCTAGGAAATGCATAGAGTTGAGAATTATAAAACAAAACTTTTTGACCAGTATCAATCTTTTGACAATTTTCACAAGTTTTGCAGAATGCATGCGTGTCCTTGAACATGGTGGGCCAATAAAATCCATTTTGAAAGATTTTTGCAATTGTCTTTTTTGACGAGAAACAACTTCCACATGCTTCAGAATGACAAAGTTTAATGACACTACTTACCTCATTGTCGGGAATGAATCTTTGAAATATTTGATCAAGACAATATTTGAATAAGTTAGGGTCATCACAATAAAAGTTCTTCACTTCGTTCAAAAACTTTTCTTTGTCTTGGGTACTCCAATCAGCTAAGGATTCGTTAGGAAAGTAATCATTCATTGATGTGATGTTAGATGTCGAATCTGTTGTCACTGTTGATAAAAGATTTGCATCAACATTTTCGGTGCTTGTTTCATCCGTGATTTCTTCCTCAGAATAAACCATTTGCAAATCTTCAATTTCATCCAATTCATTTTTACTTAAAGTAGATTCAAGTTGATCATAAACTAATTCATCAATATGATCTACTTCTTGTAAATCATTATCATCTCCAGGTTGCTTGCAAATGTTGAAAATATTCATCTCCAATGTCATGTTTCCAAATGATAGCTTCATCAGTCCATTCCTACAATTAATCAATGCGTTAGAGGTTGTAAGAAATGGACGTCCTAAAATAACAGGAAATGAATTACATGCTTCAACAGGTTTTGTGTCCAAGACAATAAAATCCACAAGATAAATGAATTTATCGACTTGTACTAACACATCCTCAATTATTCCTCTAGGCACTTTTACAGATCTATCGGCAAGTAAAAGAGATATAGAAGTTGGTTTTAACTCACCTAGATTGAGACTCTGAAAAACTGAATATGGAAGTAAATTCACACTAGCACCAAGATCAAGTAAGGCTTTTTCAATTTTATGGTCTCCAATAAAGCAAGAAATTGTAGCACAACCAGGGTCTTTATATTTCAAAGCATTATTGTTTTGAAGAATAGTACTTACTTGTTCGGCTAGAAAGGCTTTCTTTTTCACATTCAGTTTCCTCTTCACAGTGCATAGATCTTTCAAAAATTTAGCATAGGAAGGAACCTGTTTAATAGCATCCAGCAAAGGTATATTGATCCTTACCTGTTTGAAAGTTTCAAAGATTTCAGAGTTGTGATTAACTTTCCTTTGTTTGGTCATGGCTTGAGGAAATGGAAGTGCTGGCAGTGAATCAGTCGTTTCTTTGCAATTTTCAGATTCATCCCCTTCCTTACCCTCAGAGATTGACTCATCATGTTTCTCATAAGGTTCAAGAGAGGGTTTTTCAATAACCTTACCACTGCGCAGAGTAGTGACTGATTTGACTTGATCCATGTGTTGGCTTCCGGAACTACTTGCATTTGCATTGTATTGCCCCTTGGGATTTTGTTGCAGTTGATATGGAAACTTACCTTTCTTTTGGAAACTAAGAGCAGATGTTAATTTAGCAAGAGTATCTTTAAAATCTGTCATGTTTTGAGCAAGTTGAGTATTGATTGTCTCTTGCTTTTCAATGAATGCATGCAATGTTTCCTCAAGATTTCTTCTAGGAGGTGGAGCATAAGAAGGTGCATATCCATGAGAATTTTGGAAATTATGGTGTGCTTGAAATGGTGGTTGTGAAGTTTGTGCATTGTTGTTCTCACTCTTCCAATTGAAATTTGGGTGATTTCTCCAACCAGGGTTGTATGTTTGGGAGTATGGGTTGTGGTTGGGCCTTTGGAAACTGTTTAAAGCATGGGCTTGTTCATGGAGACATTCCTTAAAAGAAGGCAAGGTTGGACAATCGTTGGTTGAGTGTTCATTTGTTTCACAGATTTGACACACAATGTTTTCAACAGATTTTAATTGACCACTCTTTTTCAATTCAAGTGCCTCAACTTTTCTAGCTAAAGATGCAAATTTGGCTTGAAGGTCATGATCTTCCCTAAGGTTGTACATACCTCCACTAGATGTATGAGGTTGAGTTTTACTCGGTGCCTCATATGTACCCGCAGTGTCCCAATTTTGAGCATTTTCAGCTAACAAGTCTAAGTACTCCATTGCTTCATCAGGGTCTTTATCTTCAAAAGTTCCATTGCACATCAATTCAACCATTTGCCTATCTTTAGGTGTTAACCCTTCATAGAAATGTGAAACCAATCTCCATGTTTCAAAACCATGATGGGGGCAAGTACTAAGCAAATCTCGATACCTATCCCAACATTTGTAAAATGTTTCTCCTGGTTTTTGAGTGAAAGTGGTGATTTGTCTTTTGAAAGAGTTTGTTCTATGAGATGGGAAAAACTTCTTTAAAAAATGTTGTTGCGTTTCATCCCAAGCACGAATGGATCCTAGTCTCAAATTTTGTAGCCATGTTTTAGCTTTATCTTTTAATGAAAAAGGAAAAAGTTTTAATCTGATGGTGTTCATGCTACAATTTAAATTATTATATGTGTTGCAGACCTCCTCAAATTCCCTTAAATGCAAGTATGGATTTTCCAATTCTAAGCCATGAAAAGAAGGTAAAAGTTGAATAATGTCTGGTTTAAAATTAAAATGAGATGCATCAGGAGAAAAAACTATGCATGATGGTGCACTTGTTCTTGTGGGATTCATGTGGTCTCTAAGTGTTCTAGCACGATTATTCTTATTATTTTCATTATGAAGTGATTGATTATCTTCTTCGGCCATATTTTCTGAAAATGATGAGGATATCCTACAAAGTCTACCACTTGATGTACGTGACCACACTCTCATGCACGTGTAGGAATAAAATAAAATAAAAAAGAAGAAAGCAAAAGAAGGAGGAAGAAAGCAAAATAAAAAAGAAACTAAAGAAAAGAAACAAAGTTATATACAAGAAAAGTGAAAAGAGAAAATAAAATCAATATTATAATTTATACTAAAACTTACCTCCCCGGCAACGGCGCCAAAAACTTGACACGACCAAAAGATTGATGTCTTCTCCCAAGTGTAGGAGTGTCGAAGTAATAAATAACCCGGCAAGACCGGGGTCAAACCACAGGGAGGTTAATTGTACAAATTATAAACAACAATAATAGCAATAACAACAATAACTATAACAATAATAACAATAACAATAATAATAATAATAATAATAATAATAATAATAATAATAATAGCATTAGTAATAGTAGTAGTAGTAGGAGTAGTAATAATAATAATAATAATAATAATAATAATAATAATGAAAGAGAAGAAGAAGATGATGATGATAACTTTGAGATGAAATATTAATTAAACAATGATAATAACAAATGTCAAGGTTAGAGATTCCACTAATGGTATGTCAAACAAGTATAATATAAACTCTTATTATTCAATTGGAAACCACACATAAAGGAGGTTCCAATCAAATTATAGATTGTTAACATGATTACATTAGTCATCTTATTCGATTAATGCTAATACTTGTAAATCTCGTCAAGCATTCATGATTATAACTTATGTTAACAACAAATCAAGTTCCTTTCATAGCTCAGGTGTCGGTTATACCATACATTATGGGCTATGAAAGTGTCAAGCATTTGTTGTACCAAGTGTTATACAACATAAATCAAGATTAGTCATTTAACAAGCAAAGTATTAAAGAGTGAACAAGATAACAAATATAAAACATGTTAGTATCAAACATTAAAGTCCATATTAAGTTTACATTATACTTATTCTTACACCATTAGTGTAACCTTTTCACCTTGACATAATTAACTTAGCTAGACATAATGAAAGAAAGAAAAATAAATAAACAAAATAAGAACATAAAAGCTAACTAAGTAAAGGAAAGAAAATGAAAAGCATAAACTTGATATTAATGAAAGCAAAGCATAAAAATTACAAAAAATACAAAGAGAGAAAGGAAGAGCATGATCTTGATCTGAACACCAAGATGCCTAAATGCATGGCAAATGCCTCCTTTTATAGGCCAAAATTGGGAACTATTGATTTGATGACTAATTGATAAGTGGGTGGCCAACTTTTGACTTGGTGATAATCCTTATCTTCTCTTGTCTGCCCAAAACGTCATTGATAACGTCAAAATTGGAGCCAGTTGTAAACATGAAAGTTGTAGGCAATTGTCTCAGCTTTCTTGTGTAAACAATTCAGCTCATTTGGACTTCTAGAACTCCAGATATGGCCAAAATACCGAACAGTGCTTGGGTTGGAAGACAGATTCGGGCTTCTTTGTTGTTGCTACAATTTGGACTTGATAATGGCCTTTTTAGATCTTGGGCTCCATATAAAAGTTGTAGGCCTATGTCTTACCTTTCCATCCATATAAATTGGACCTAAATCTGAGATCTGTAGCTTCAGATATGACCCAATTACTGAACAGTGTTCTAGTTTGGATTGCACCGACATCTCTTCTCTAAGTTTGACCATCTCTTTATCCTTGCAATTTAAGTTCTTCAAGTCATCAATCAATCCTTTCATTTATGTGATAGGCCTGCATTAAAAATAGACATTTACCACAAATTATAGGTATCTTATATTATTAGATACATTATTATAAAACATATTTTAGTTAAGGAGTTATTGATACTTCAAGTGCAAAATGATGATATAAAACCATGATAAAAATGCACTTTTAAGTACGAATCAGCTGTGGAACAGGAATTTCTAACATCTTTGGCATGACAAATCATAATCTCTGCTACTACTGCTAAATAATTAATTGACCGACTACAATCTTTCACTTCTGTAATTGATCCTTCTGTGAGTCGTATAAATTGTTCAACTAAGAAAAGTCGTAAAAAGTTTAGATTGGATTTAAACCTTCATCTGTGAATCATTGTATCTTTTGGTTTTCTTAATAGTATATCATTTTTTTTTTGTTATTTCTTATATTTTTTTAAGTGTATTTCAAGTTTGTCAGTATTTGGTGTTTCAGGTTTATCAGTGTTTGGTGTTTCAGGTGATGTCTTTTATACTCTATCTTTCTACCTTAGGACATTGAGGATAATGTCTCGTTTTGGTTGGGAGGAAAGGGTAATAGTTGATATTAAAAGAAAAAAACTAATTTTGTTTTCTATTTCATAAATCATTTTCAAAACTGTTATTACTATGATGACCTAATAAGAAGGAATTTTATTGACTCTTGAAACATTTGTTGGTAAATATTTTTCAATGGTTATTTGCAACATTCATAACAAAGTCTATCAAAATACTTCTTGAAATATTCAGGTTTACAAACTCTCGTCTTCTTATCAATTGATTATGGTCATATACTCATTTAACAAGTATTCTCAAACCTTCATTTTCACACATATGCTTTAACATATGATTGTGGGTTGCACGTTGGATTATTACATTATTTATGTTTTTTTGTTAAAGGTAACAACTAAAGGAAAATGGATAGTATATAAATTGCAAAACAAAAAACAAAAAAAATAATGATAATAAAAATGTACATAAGTTTGGTTTAGTAACCTTCCTAACCTAAGCAATTAAGCTCGAATGGATGTTTTAACACCTAATACCCTAAAGTCAACTGACTTTGAAGCTATTGGCCCAATGTTTGTTATATAGGCTGAGGAGAAAAAGTTTAAAGGAATCAAACATTGCATTATGTATGTATTAGTATCTGTAACCCGAGTTAATAAGTTCGTTGGGGTGTCTCAACACCTAATGTCCTAAGACCAACTACTCTGGAAGTTGTTAGCCGAAAGCTCCTTACATGTGTTAAAGATGCATTGTGTTTTAAGTTATATGTATATATATTAATAAAAAAGAAATAAAAAAAAAGAAGAAAAGGATAATAATCTCAACCCAAGGAAGTTAACCTTAAACATAACAAAAATTTTGTTGTCTTTTAAGTAAAGCCTATAACTATGTGTTGATATATAAGCACAAAATAAAGATTTATTAATATCTTATTTAAGAGGTATTAAGAAAATATGTAAATTTAATGAGAGTTTGTTTATTTGGATAGAATAGTGGAAGTTAAATGATGAATACCTTGCTTTGTGGAATTTGTAAATTATTTTTCTATTTTAACACTTTGATTACTAGAGACTAGTAATAAGTTAGTTGGGGGTGTGATTAATACTTAAAAGTGTATTTTTATTAAGGTTTTATATCATCATTTTGTATTTAAAGTATCAATAACTCCTTAACTAAAGTATGTTTTATAATAACAAGTTTGATACCATAAGATACCTTTAATTTATGGTAAATATTCATTTTAAATGCAGCCTTGTCACATAAATGAAAGAATTGAATGATGAGTTGAAATACTGAAATTGAAAGGAGAAAAAGATGGCTAAGTTTAGAAAAGAGATACTAGTGCAGTCCAAACTTGAACATTGTTTGGTAATTAGGTTATATTTGGAGCTATAGATCTTAAATTTAGGTGTACTGATTAGTACTTAAAAGTACATTTTTATCATGGTTTTATATTATCATTTTGCACTTGAAGTATCAATAACTCCTTAACTAAAGCATGTTTTATAATAATATATCTAATAATATAAGATACCTTTAATTTATGGTAAATGTTCATTTTAAATGCAGGCCTATCACATAAATGAAAATATTGATTGATGACTTTAAGAACTTAAATTGCAAAGGATAAAGAGATGGTCAAACTTAGAGAAGAGATGTCGGTACAATCCAAACCGGAACACTGTTCGGTAATTGGGTCATATCTGGAGCTACAGATCTCAGATTTAGGTCCAATTTATATGGATGGAAAGGTAAGACATAGGCCTACAACTTTCATATGGAGCTCAAGATCTAAAAAGGCCATTATCAAGTCCAAATTGTAGCAACAACAAAGAAGCCCGAATCTGTCTTCCAGCCCGAGCACTGTTCGGTATTTTGGCCATATCTGGAGTTCTAGAAGTCCAAATAAGCTGAATTTGTTACACAAGAAAGATGAGACAATTGCCTACAACTTTCATGTTTACAACTGGCTCCAGTTTTGACGTTATCAATGACGTTTTGGGCAGACAAGAGAAGATAAGGATTGTCACCAAGTCAAAAGTTGGCCACCCACTTATCAATTAGTCATCAAATCAATAGTTCCCAATTTTGGCCTATAAAAGGAGGCATTTGCCATGCATTTAGGCATCTTGGTTTCCAGATCAAGATCATGCTCTTCCTTTCTCTCTTTGTATTTTTTGTAATGTTTATGCTTTACTTTCATTAATATCAAGTTTATGCCTTTCATTTCCTTTCCTTTACTTAGTTAACTTTTATGTTCTTATTTTGTTTATTTATTTTCCTTTCTTTCATTATGTCTAGCTAAGTTAATTATGTCAACGTGAAAAGGTTACACTAATGGTGTAAGAATAAGTATAGTGTAAACTTAATATGGACTTTAATGTTTGACACTAACATGTTTTATATTTGTTATCTTGTTCACTCTTTAATACTTTGCTTGTTAAATGACTAATCTTGATTTATGTTGTATAACACTTGGTACAACAAATGCTTGACACTTTCATAGCCCATAATGTATGGTATAACCGACATCTAAGCTATGAAAGGAACTTGATTTGTTGTTAACATAAGTTATAATCATGAATGCTTGATGAGATTTACAAGTATTAGCATTAATTGAATAAGATGACTAATGTAATCATGTTAACAATATATAATCTGATTGGAACCTCCTTTGTGTGTGGTTTCCAATTCAATAATAAGAGTTTATACTATACTTGTTTGATATACCATTAGTGGAACCTCTAACCTTGACATTTGTTATTATCATTGTTTAATCTTTACATTAATATTCCATTTTGAAGTTCTCATCATCTTCTTCTTCTCCTTCTCCTTCTTTATTATTCTTATTACTACTACTACTACTACTACTATTATTACTACTACTACTAGTATTATTATTATTATTATTATTATTATTATTGTTATTATTATTATTATTATTATTATTATTATTATTATTATTATTGTTGTTGTTGTTGTTGTTGTTGTTGTTGTTGTTGTTGTTGTTGTTGTTACTATTGTTGTTATTTATAGTTGTTGTTTATAATTTGTACAATTAACCTCCCTATGGTTCGACCCCGGTCTTGCCGGGTTATTTATTACTTCGACACTCCTGCACTTGGGAGAAGGCATCAATCTTTTGGTCGTGTCATGTACTTTATATGGATGAAAGGTAAGACATATGCCTAAAACTTTTATCCTGAAGTTAAGACTCAATTCTGCTATTTGAAAGTCTAAATCTTAGCAATAACATAGAAGTGTGAATTTGTCTTGCAGCCTAGAAATTGTTTAGTGTTCAACTCACATTTGTAGTTCTAGAAGTCCAAATGATTTATTTTTTCCTAGAAAGCTGAGATAATTTTCTAGAACTTTTATGTGGAAGTCTAGTTCCAATTCTGACATTATCAATGACGTTTTATTCAAACAAGAAGATAAGGATTGGCACCAAGTCAAGATATGGTTACCCACTTAACAATTAGTCATCAAATCAATAGCTCTAAATTTTGGCCAATAAAATTTGTTATGCATTTAGGGTTCTTGGTTTCCAGATCAAGATCATGTTCTTGCTCTATCTTTATTGTAATACATAAGTTTTACTTATATTAATCTCTTGTTTATGCTTCTCATTTTCTTTCCTTTACTTATTTAACTTTTATCTTATTTATGTTCTTATCTTATTTATTTATGTTTCTCTTCTTCATTATATTTAGCTAAGTTTATTATGTCAAGGTGAAAAGATTACACTAATGGTATAAGAATAAGTATAGTGTAAATTTAACATGAACTTTAATATTTGATACTAACATGTTTTGTATTTGTTATCTTATTCTCACTTAATACTTTGCTTGTTAAATGATTAATCTAGATTTGTGTTGTATAACACTAACACTTGTGCTATGAAAAGAACTTGATTTGTTGTTAACATAAGTTATAATCATGAATATGTGACAACATTTACAAGTATTAGCATTATTCAGATAAGATAACTAATGTACTCATGTTAACAATTTATAATCTGATTGGAACCTCCTTTGTGTGTGGTTTTGTAATTGAGTAATAATAAGAGTTTATATTATACTTGTTTGAAATACCATTAGGGGATCCTCCAACCTTGACAATTATTTTTATCATTATTTGATTCTCACGTTGATCTTCCATCTCAAAGTTTGCATCAACATCTTCTTTTTTTTTTCTTTTCTTCTTTTTTATTACTACTATTACTACTACTAATACTGTTATTACTGTTGTTGTTGTTGTTGTTGTTTATAATTTATACAATTAACCTTTTTGTGGTTCAACCTCGATCTTACGAGGTTATTTATTACTTTAACACTCATGCACTTGGAAGAAAACATCAATCTTTTGGTCGTATCATCTACATCACGTAAGGCATACTAAGATGCTAATACCTTTTCTTTACTCAATTAATCATTTTCTTAGAATTTTTAAAAGACTATTTTAGGTTCCTAGTAACCATAATACTAGGTAGTGACTCCTTGAGCAACCAAAGACATTCTTGAAGATCGCTTGGAAAGTGTCACCACAACATTTATATGAGAGTATGCACACTAATGAACACATATTTTTTTTATTTTATTAAATTATGAATTATAAATTATTTTTTGTATTAAAAATCAAAAAAATTATTTGTTTTTAGAGAATACAAAAATAAATTGATCAAAGAAATAGTTTGAGGTTAGGAATCAACCTTTCAAGGCTGTTATGGTTACTTAGGGACTATTGGAAACCTTTCAATGATGTTAGGTAATTCTAGCAGCGTGTGGAACTACGTAGCATCGTCATTGCTAGCATGTTGAATCATGCATTGTTGCTATTAGAGGATGATCATCTAGTGAATCTAAAACACCTTTATTGCCTTTCCAATTCCTTATTGATAGTGTAGTAAACAAACACTTATAAAAGGAGTTATGCTTCATTGAAGTTTTAGTTTTCTTCCTATTTTTTAGTCTACGTCTATCTCTTCCTTATACTAGTCTAGTTTTTTCCTTCTTGGACTTTCTACTTGCAAAGCAATAAACAAATGTTTATAGAGGGAGCTCTACTTTGTTGAAGTTTTAGTCCTCTTCTTGTTTTTTAGTCCAAGTCTGTCCCTTCTCCCTAATATTGTGTTTTAATATGGCTACTGGTGGGAGGGAATTTTACAAGGTCTGACACTAACTCATCTCTTATTGGATTCCCTATTAGAAGAGCCACAATTGAATCTTTGTAGAGGGAGCTCTGTTACATTTGATGTCTACTCCTATTTTTCAATATAGCTTTGTCTTTTCTACTTACTACTACATTTTAATTTTGATATAAGTGGGAGAAAGTTTTACAAGGTCTAAAACAAATACATCCCCTTTTGAATTCCCTATTAAAAGTTCCTCAAAGAAATCTTTATAGAGAAAGTTCTACTATATTGAGGTTCGATGTCTACTCCTGTTATTTTCTTTATAGTTGGTTGTTATTGCCACTACTTGTAATGGTTGTTTTGTGATGATTTAAGGTTTGTCTTGGGGTGACTTAGAAATTGACTTTTATGTTATGAAAAATAGTTGTTTAGATGGTGTTTTAATGGTTGAAGCTTTGTATGGTTTGGGGGTTTTTTAAGGTGTTTTGGTTAGAGTTTTCATGGCTTTTTGAAAGTGGTTTTATAGGTTTTTTTGTGCTAATTTTAAGGTTGTTTTAGCTTTGTTACAGGGTTATTTTGAGAAGGTTTAAGGGCTTTTGTATGGTAATTGTCACAGGTGAAAGGGATCTGCCATTTGTTTGACAGTTGTTTTGAGGTTTGTTTGAGGCTGGTAGCATTAAGAAAAGAGTTGTTGTAGATATGGTAAGAGGTTTATTCATGGCAATGTTTATCTCCCCCTCTAGGCTTTTAAGATTAGGATTTCATGGAGAAACAAGGAGGCTTTGGGGTTAATGGATTGAAGGGTAATACAATGTAACTAATAAAGAAAGGACCAACACTGTTTTCGCAAGCAGGATAATGTTGCTTTACTTTTCAAGAGAGAATCTACATGTGTTTTTAATGTCTATAAAGCTCAAATTTTAGTTTAGAGTGAAGTGAAAATACTAGAGTATAAGTTGGAATAAAATTTGTGTTGTATAGTGAAAAGATGAGGGAGAAATTAGGGCTGAAATATGGGTACTTGGTCATCATTTTTTCTTGTTTTAATGGGAAGAAGATAATGAATAGTAAAATTATAGTATTTTTTAATTTGATCTTTAAACCTTTAGAAAATTATAATAGAACCCCTAATCAACCCTAATATTTTGTGCTCCTTGCAATTTCACCCTTGATATTCTTTGATTGGACCCTTAAATTTCTATGCTTTTTACAAAGTAATCCTTGATTTTTAATTTTTTAAATTTAACTCTTAGTTGACTTTCAAACTTATAATTTCATGCAATTGAATCTAGTCCTCTAAAATTTTAGTCTTTTCAATTAACCTCAAATTAAACCTCCAAACTTAATTTTTTACCATTTAAGTCCCTAATATAATTAATATAATGTATTAAAAATCTAATTAAGTCCTTGCACTTAATTAATTATTTTTATCTAACCCAAATTAATACTTAAACTTAATTAAATCTTTAATTGAACCTATGATTAAATCAAATTAACTTATTAAAGTCTAATAAATTTTTCGGACTTATTTTTTACGCAAATTCATCCAATAGTTATTTAATTTCACCTTGAATCTACATTATCTTTCAATCTTGGATAAATTAGGGTTCAATTGGGCTCTTAATTTTATACCAAATTTCATCTTGGTTCATTCATACATTTGTAACCCTTTTTAGCCCTCTCTTACCAAGTTACCATTCTTTTTTCATTTTATTCTTTTATTTGTTTTATTGCTTTTTAATTTTTTAATTTTTTTTTTGAAAAACGACAATTTAAGAAGAAACCCAAAATTGAGTTATGAAAATCATGATGCTTACTTCCAAGAAAAGTTAGATTCCATGAAGGTTAATGACACGACCTAGAAATTAATACCTTTTCCCAAGTGCAGGAATGTCGAAATAATAAATAACCCGGCAAAACTAGGATCGAACCACAGGGTGGTTAATTGTATAAATTATAGATAACAATAATACAATAACAAAAATAACAAAAACAATAGTAACAATAATAACAACAACAACAACAATAACAATAACAATAACAATAACAATAACAACAATAACAACAATAATAATAAAAGTAGCAGCAATAGTAGTAATAGTAGTAGTAGCAGTAGCAGCAGCAACAGCAGTAACAATAATAATAATAATAATAATAATAATAATAATAATAATAATAAAAGAAGAAGAAAAAGAAGAAGAAGAAATTAATGAGAATGACACGATCAAAAGATTGATATCTTCACCAAGTGTAGGAATGTTGAAGTAATAAATAACCTGATAAGGCTAGAGTTGAACCACAAGGAGATTAATTGTATAAATTATAGATAATAATAATACAACAATAACAATAACAATAGTAATAATACTAGTAATAATAGTAATAATAATAATGGTTCTAGGAGCAGCAGTAGTAGTAATAATAATAATAAAGAAGAAGAAAAAGTTGATGAGAATTTGAGATGGAAGATCAATGTAAGGATTAAACAATGATAATAACAAATGTCAAGGTTAGAGGATCCACTAATGGTATGTCAAACAAATATAGTATAAACTTTTATTATTCAAGTGGAAACCACACCAAAGGAGGTTACAATCTGATTATAGATTGTTAACATGATTACATTAGTCATCTTATTCGATTAATGCTAATAATTGTAAATCTCATCACGCATTCATGATAATAACTTATGTTAACAACAAATCAAATTCCTTTCATAGCTTAGGTGTCGGTTATACCATACAGTATGGGCTATGGAAGTGTCAAGTATTTGTTGTACCAAGTGTTATACAACATAAATCTAGATTAGTCATTTAACAAGCAAAGTATTAAAGAGTGAATAAGATAACAAATACAAAACATGTTAATAACAAACATTAAGGTCCACGTTGAGTTTACAATATACTTATTCTTACACCATTAGTGTAACCTTTTCACCTTAACATAATAAACTTAGCTAAACATAATGAAAGAGAGAAACATAAATAAACAAGATAAGAACATAAATAAGATAAAAATTAACTAAGTAAAGGAAAAGAAATGAAAGGCATAAATAAGATATTAATGAAAATAAAACTTAAACATTACAAAAATATAAAGAGAGAAAGAAAAAACATGATCTTGATCTAGATACCAAGATGCCTAAATGCATGGCAAATTCCTTCTTTTATAGGCCAAAATTAAGAACTGTTGAGTTGATGACTAATTGATGAGTGGGTGGCCAACTCTTAACTTGGTGACAATTGTTATCTTCTTTTATTTACCCTAAACATTATTGATATCATCAAAATTAGAACCATTTAAAAACATGAAAGTTGTAGGAAATTGTCTCAGCTTTCCAGAAACACAAATGGAGGTCATTTGGACTTTTAGAACTTTAGATATGGACCAAACATTGAATAGTATTTGGGCTACAAGATAGATTTAGACTTCTTCCTTGTTGCTATAATTTGGACTTGAAAATGACCTCATTAAATCTTGGGCTTTTATAAAAGTTATAGGCCTATGTCTTACCTTTTCATCTATATAAACAAAACATAAATTTGAGATTTATAGTTCCAGATATAACCCAATTATCAAACAGTGTTCTAGTTTGGACTATACCAACATCTCTGTTCTAAGTTTGGTCATCTCTTTGTCCTTTTAATTTCAGTTCTTAAACTCATCAATCAATCCTTTCATTTGCATGATATGCCTGCATTTAAAATGAATATTTACCATAAATTAAAGGTATCTTATATTATTAGATATGTTAGTATAAAAGAGTTATTGATACTTCAAGTGCAAAATGTTGATATAAAACTTTGATAAAAATGCACTTTTAAGTACTAATCACACCCCCAACAAGCTTATTACCAGTCCTTAGCAATTAAAGCGTTAGAAAAACAATTTGCAAATTTCACAAAGCAAGGTATTCATCATTCAACTTTTATTATTTTGTCTGGATAAACAAATTCTCATTAAATTTATATATCTGCTCAATACCTCTTAAACAAATATTAATAAACCTTTCTTTTGTGCTCAATATATCAATACATAGTTATGAGGCTTTTCTTGGAAGAAAACAAAATTTTTGTTCTAATATTTAGGCTTAACTTTCTTGGGTTGGAATTATTATTATTATTATTATTATTATTAAAATATATATACATGTAACTTAAAACACAATGCATCTTTTACTAAGTGGTCTTAGGGCATTAGGTGTTGAGACACCCCTAAGAGCTTAGTAACTCGGGTTGTAGATACTAATACGTAGATAGTGCAATATTTGATTCTTTTAAGCTTTTCTCCTCAACCCATGTAACAAACATTGGGCCAATAGCTCGCAAGTTAGTTAATTTTAGGGTATTAGGTGTTAAAACAGCCCTTCGGACTTAATTGCTTAGGTTAAGGAGTCTACAAAACCAAACTTATTTATATTTTTATTATCATTATTTTTTTTGCTCTTTTTTTTGTTTTCTTTTTCAAATTATATATTATCCCTTTCCTTTAGTTGTTATCTTTAATAAAAGAATATAAATAATGTAATAATCCAATATGCAACTCACAATCATATGTTAAAGTGTGTGTGTGAAAATTAAGGTTTAAAAATACATGTTAAATGAGTATATGAGCAGAATTAAGTGATAATAATATGAGAGTTTGTAAACCTGAATATTTCAAGAAATATTATGATAGACCTTATTAAGAATGGTTACTAAGATGCGTCTCAAGAGTCACTTTAACAAAAGAGCTCATTTACTCTACCCTTCTAGTATCAATATTTTTCACATACTTTATGAAATAAAAAATACAATTAGTTATTTTTTTAATATCAACTACTATCCTCTCCCCCAACCAAAATGAGACATTGTTCTCAATCTCCTAACGTAGAAAGATAGAGTGTAGAAGACATCACTTGAAATAACGAACACTAACAAACTTGAAACACACTTAAACAAATATAAGAAACAACAAAACATAATAATAAAAACAAAAAACATAAAGATTCACAAATAAAGACTCAAATTCAATCTAAGCCTTTTATAGCTTTTCGTAGATGACCAATATATGCGACTCATGGAGGGATCAATTACAAAAATAAAAGATTATAGTTGGTTAATCAATTATTTAGCAGTAGCAGCAGAGATTATAATTTGTCGTACCAAAGATACTAGAACTTCTTGTTCCACACCATGATCAAGAAACGATAACAGCTTATCATAATAACCATTAACATTTAACAGACCTATGGGTTTATGGTGAATATACAGTTGAGCCCAAGAGGAAATTGATTAGTACTTAAAAGTGCATTTTTGTCATGGTTTTATATCATCATTTTGCACTTGAAGTATCAATAACTCATTAACTAAAGCATGTTTTATAATAATATATCTAATAATATAAGATACCTTTAATTTATGGTAAATGTTCATTTTAAATGCAGGCCTATCACATAAATGAAAATATTGATTGATGACTTTAAGAACTTAAATTGCAAGGGCAAAGAGATGGTCAAACTTAGAAAAGAGATGTCGGTGCAATCCAAACCGGAACACTATTCGGTAATTGGGTTATATCTGGAGCTACAGATCTCACATTTAGGTCCAATTTATATGGATGGAAAGGTAACACATAGGCCTACAACTTTCATATGGAGCCCAAGATCTAAAAAGGCCATTATCAAGTCCAAATTATAGCAACAACAAAGAAGCCCGAATCTGTCTTCCAGCCCGAGCACTGTTCGGTATTTTGGCCATATCTAGAGTTCTAGAAGTCCAAATAAGCTGAATTTATTACACAAGAAAGATGAGACAATTGCCTACAACTTTCATGTTTACAACTGGCTCCAATTTGGATGTTATCAATGATGTTTTGGGTAGACAAGAGAAGATAAGGATTGTCACCAAGTCAAAAGTTGGCCACCCACTTATCAATTAGTCATCAAATCAATAGTTCCCAATTTTGGCCTATAAAAGGAGGCATTTGCCATGCATTTAGGCATCTTGGTGTTCAGATCAAGATCATGCTCTTCCTTTCTCTCTTTGTATTCTTTGTAATATTTATGCTTTGCTTTCATTAATATCAAGTTTATGCCTTTCATTTCCTTTTCTTTACTTAGTTAGCTTTTATGTTCTTATTTTGTTTATCTATTTTGCTTTCTTTCATTATGTCTAGCTAAGTTAATTATGTCAAGGTGAAAAGGTTACACTAATGGTGTGAGAATAAGTATAATGTAAACTTAATATGGACTTTAATGTTTGGTACTAACATGTTTTATATTTGTTATCTTGTTCACTCTTTAATACTTTGCTTGTTAAATGACTAATCTTGATTTATGTTGTATAACACTTGGTACAACAAATGCTTGGCACTTTTATAGCCCATAATGTATGGTATAACCGACACCTGAGCTATGAAAGGAACTTGATTTGTTGTTAACATAAGTTATAATCATGAATGCTTGACGAGATTTACAAGTATTAGCATTAATTGAATAAGATGACTAATGTAATCATGTTAACAATATATAATCTGATTGGAACCTCCTTTGTGTGTGGTTTCCAATTCAATAATAAGAGTTTATACTATACTTGTTTGATATACCATTAGTGGAACCTCTAACCTTGACATTTGTTATTATTATTGTTTAATCCTTACATTAATATTTCATCTCTAAGTTCTCATCATCATCATCTTCTTCTTCTTCTCTTTCTTTATTATTATTATTATTATTATTATTATTATTATTATTATTACTACTACTACTACTACTACTACTAGTATTATTATTATTATTATTATTATTATTATTATTATTATTGTTATTATTATTATTGTTATCGTTATTACTATTATTGTTGTTTATAATTGTTGTTTATAATTTATACAATTAACCTCCCTGTGGTTCGACCCCAGTCTTGCCGGGTTATTTATTACTTCGACACTCCTGCACTTAGGAGAAGACATTAATCTTTTAGTCGTGTCAAGTTTTTGGCGCCGTTGCCGGGGAGGTAAGTTCTTGTATAAATTATAGTATTTATTTTATTTTCTCTTTTCACTTTTCTTGTATATAACTTTGTTTCTTTTCTTTTGTTTCTTTTTATTTTGTTTTCTTCCTCCTTCTTTTGCTTTCTTCTTCTTTTTTATTTTATTCCTACACGTGCATGAGAGTGTGGTCACGTACATCAAGTGGTAGACTTTGTAGGGTATCCTCATCATTTTCAGAAAATATGGCTGAAGAAGATTATCAATCACTTCATAATGAGAATAATGAGAATAATCGTGCTAGAACACTTAGAGACCACATGAATCCCACAAGAACAAGTGCACCATCATGCATAGTTTTTCCTCCCGACGCATCTCATTTTAATTTTAAACCAGGTATTATTCAACTTTTACCTTCTTTTCATGGTTTAGAATTGGAAAATCCATACTTGCATTTAAGGGAATTTGAGGAGGTGTGCAACACATATAATAATTTAAATTGTAGCATGAACACCATTAGATTAAAGCTTTTTCCTTTTTCATTAAAAGATAAAGCTAAAACATGGCTACAAAATTTGAGACCAGGATCCATTCGTGCTTGGGATGAAATGCAACAACAGTTTTTAAAGAAGTTTTTCCCATCTCATAGAACAAACTCTTTCTAGAGACAAATCACCACTTTCACTCAAAAACCAGGAGAAACATTTTACAAATGTTGGGATAGGTATCGAGACTTGCTTAGTACTTGCCCTCATCATGGTTTTGAAACATGGAGATTGGTTTCACATTTCTATGAAGGGTTAACACCTAAAGATAGGCAAATGGTTGAATTGATGTGCAATGGAACTTTTGAAGATAAAGACCCTGATGAAGCAATGGAGTACTTAGACTTGTTAGCTGAAAATGCTCAAAATTGGGACACCGCGGGTACTTATGAGGCACCGAGTAAAACTCAACCTCATACATCTAGTGGAGGTATGTACAACCTTAGGGAAGATCATGACCTTCAAGCCAAATTTGCATCTTTAGCTAGAAAAGTCGAGGCACTAGAATTAAAATAGAGTGGTCAATTAAAATCTGTTGAAAACATTGTGTGTCAAATCTGTGAAACAAATGAACACTCAACCAACGATTGTCCAACCTTGCCTTCTTTTAAGGAATGTCTCCATGAACAAGCCCATGCTTTAAACAGTTTCCAAAGGCCCAACTGACACGACTGAAAGATTGATGTCTTCTCCCAAGTGCAGGAGTGTCGAAGTAATAAATAACCCGGTAAGACCGGGGTCGAACCACAGGGAGGTTAATTGTACAAATTATAAATAACAATAATACAACAACAATAACAACAATAACAGTAATAATAGTAACAATAATAATAGTAATACTAATACTAATAATACTAATAATAATAATAGTAATAGTAGTAGTAATAATAATAATAATAATAATAATAATAATAAAGAAAGAGAAGAAGAAGAAGATGATGATAACTTGGAGATGGAAAATTAATGTAAGGATTAAACAATAATAATAACAAATGTCAAGGTTAGAGGTTCCACTAATGGTATATCAAACAAGTATAATATAAACTCTTATTATTGAATTGGAAACCACACACAAAGGAGGTTCCAATCAGATTATATATTGTTAACATGATTACATTAGTCATCTTATTCAATTAATGCTAATACTTGTAAATCTCGTCAAGCATTCATGATTATAACTTATGTTAACAACAAATCAAGTTCCTTTCATAGCTCAGGTGTCGGTTATACCATACATTATGGGCTATGAAAGTACCAAGCATTTGTTGTACCAAGTGTTATACAACATAAATCAAGATTAGTCATTTAACAAGCAAAGTATTAAAGAGTGAACAAGATAACAAATATAAAACATGTTAGTATCAAACATTAAAGTCCATATTAAGTTTACATTATACTTATTCTCACACCATTAGTGTAACCTTTTCACCTTGACATAATTAACTTAGCTAGACATAATGAAAGAAAGCAAAATAGATAAACAAAATAAGAACATAAAAGCTAACTAAGTAAAGGAAAGGAAATGAAAGGCATAAACTTGATATTAATGAAAGTAAAGCATAAACATTACAAAAAATACAAAGAGAGAAAGGAAGAGCATGATCTTGATCTGAACACCAAGATGCCTAAATGCATGGCAAATGCCTCCTTTTATAGGCCAAAATTGGGAACTATTGATTTGATGACTAATTGATAAGTGGGTGGCCAACTTTTGACTTGGTGACAATCCTTATCTTCTCTTGTCTGCCCAAAACGTCATTGATAACGTCAAAACGGGAGCCAGGTGCAAACATGAAAGTTGTAGGCAATTGTCTCAGCTTTCTTGTGTAAAAAATTCAGCTCATTTGGACTTCTAGAACTCCAGATATGGCCAAAATACCGAACAGTGCTCGGGCTGGAAGACAGATTCGGGCTTCTTTGTTGTTGCTACAATTTGGACTTGATAATGGCCTTTTTAGATCTTGGGCTCCATATGAAAGTTGTAGGCCTATGTCTTACCTTTCCATCCATATAAATTGGACCTAAATCTGAGATCTGTAGCTCCAGATATGGCCCAATTACCGAATAGTGTTCCGGTTTGGATTGCACCGACATCTCTTCTCTAAGTTTGACCATCTCTTTATCCATGCAATTTAAGTTCTTCAAGTCATCAATCAATCCTTTCATTTATGTGATAGACCTGCATTAAAAATAGACATTTACCACAAATTATAGGTATCTTATATTATTAGATACATTATTATAAAACATATTTTAGTTAAGGAGTTATTGATACTTCAAGTGCAAAATGATGATATAAAACCATGATAAAAATGCACTTTTAAGTACTAATCACACCCTTCAACCAGCTTATTACTAGTCCCTAGTAATGAAAGCGTTAAAACAATTTGCAAATTTCACAAAGCAAGGTATTCATCATTTAACTTCCATTAATCTATCCAGATAAACAAACTCTCATTAAATTTATATATCTGCTCAATACCACTTAACAAGATATTAATAAACCTTTCTTTTGTGCTCAATGTATCAACACATAATTATGGGGCTTTTCTTGGAAGAAAACAAAATTTTTGTTCTAATGTTTAAGGTTAACTTCCTTAGGTTGGGATTACTATTTTTGTCCTTTTTTTTTTTTTAACTCTATATACATATACTTTAAAAACATCATGCATCTTTAACCCATGTAACGAGCTTTCAGCTAATGACTCCCAGACCAGTTGGTCTTAGGGCATTAGGTGTTAAGACACCCCTACGAGCTTAGTAACTCGGGTCGCAGATACTGATATGTAGATAGTGCAATGTTTGATTGCCTTAAGCTTTTCTCCTTAACCCATGTAACAAGCGTTGGGCCAATAGCTCCCAAGTCAGTTAACTTTAGGGTATTAGGTGTTAAAACACCCCTTCGGGCTTAATTGCTTAGGTTAGGGAGGCTACGAAATCAAACTTATCTACATTTTTATTATCATCATTTTTTATTTATTTTTTTTTTCTTTTTTTTTTCATGTTTTTTTTTAATTATATACAATCCCTTTCCCTTAGTTGTTACCTTTAACAAAAGAACATAAATAATGTAATAATCCAATATGCAACCCACAATCATATGTTAAAGTGTGTGTGTGTAAATTAAGGTTTAAAAATACATGTTAAATAAGTATATGAGCAGAATTAAGTGGTAACAATACGAGAGTTTGTAAACCTGAATATTTCAGGAAGTATTATAATAGACCTTGTTAAGAATGGTTACTAAGATGCGTCTCAAGAGTCACTTTAACAAAAGAACTCCTTTACTCTGCCATCCTAGTAACAACAATTATGCACATGCTTTATGAAATGAAAAACAATTTTTTTTTTTTTTTTTTTACCAACTACTACCCTCTCCCCCCAACTAAAACGAGACATTGTCCTCAATGTTCTAATGTAGAAGGATAGAGTATAGAAGATATCACCTGAAATAACGAACACTGACAAAACCTGAAACACACTGAAACAAAAATAAGAAATAACAAAACACAATAATAAAACCAAAAGACACAAAAATTCACAAATGAAGGCTCAAATCCAATCTAAGCTTTTTACGGCTTCCCGTAGATGACCAATTTATGCGACTCATGGAAGGATCAATCACAGGAGTGAAAGATTGTAGTTGGTCAATCAATTGTTCAGCAGTAGTAGCAGAGATTATGATTTGGCGTGCAGAAGATGTTAAAAATTCCTGTTCCACAGCATGATCAAGAAAAGACAACAACTTATCATAATAACCATTAACATTTAACAAACCTATGGGTTTATGGTGAATGTGCAATTGAGCCCAAGAGGAAATATGAAAGATCTCTTCCAATGTGCCTAGACCACCTGGTAAAGCAATGAAAGCATCAGCATGGTTAAACATTGCATTCATTCGAGCCGACATTGTGGAGACCTGAAGTTCCTCGCCAATTGTTTTTCCAATGATGTCCCCTTGTGCCAAAGCTTCAGGGACGATTCCTAAAACTTGACTACCTCCTAAAAATGCAGCTATTGACACACCTCCCATTAACCCAAGACTGCCTCCCCCATACACTAAATGAATCTTTCTCTCAGCTAGCACCTGACCAAGATGATTTGCTGATTCTAAAAACTCTTTTTCTTTCCCAGGACTAGATCCACCGAAAACACAAATATTTCTTATTTGATGACTTGAGGAACTTGCCATTTCTACACACTTCTGTATTTGTTGAATGTATGGGTTGAGTAGAAATGAAAGGAAGGAAAAGAGGGTTTTATAGATGAGAAAGTAGAAAGGCAATCATAACATCTATATGTAGGCCAGCTAGAGTCTCACACACTCTCTCTCTCTTTTTATTTATTTATTTATTTACTTTTGAAAAAAACATGTGTATGTACAGGTAGTTGTGATTGTGGCTCACATCTTCCCTTGGTTTTACGTCCAAGAACGGCTTAAACGCCCTCTATGGGTCGGGGATAGGCTTCCCATCTAGTTTTCTTAAAAACTGGCAAACAGGGTCTTTTTTAGTCAGATTCCCAAGACTAAGTCGATCATGTTCTTTATGAAATAGTGGCCATAAATCATGAATTGCACGATGCACATCTCCACTAGGATGCGTCTCAAGAGTCAATAGAAGATTATCTAAAGACTCCTTACTCAGGCCATCCTTAATGAATTGTATTTTATCTTCACGGTTTATAGATACCATTCCTAAAGAACGACATTGTGTATTACAAGTCCATCTAGCACATCGATGACAGACATCCAGTCGTTTTGCACGACGCTTCTTTGCAAAAGTGCTTTTACCTGTTCCAGGCATGTGTGAAATGAAGTTAGAGGACTCACCTGATAATCGGACCTTTGCTTCAATCAACCAGCGAATATCTTCAGGAATTCCATGATTCATTAACAATCTCAATCTTGCACATCTAGCACGGTAAATTTTTGTAATCGCATTCTGAGGCAGAGCGGGAAAATACTTTTTCAATTTTTCAAGATTAGTGTCCATTTTCAAATGAGAATTGGAAGAGAGATTCAAAGAATTGCATAGATATATACACAGATATCAGTAATTGTGGGAAACTGAAAGAACCGACTTAAGTCACGGAGTACCGTTATCCGCCATTTGACCGGGGTGAGAAAAACTAGCAAAAATCACTCAAAAAGAAACACAAAAACAATGTGAGAAAAAAAAAAAAAAATTAACCTTTATCTACAAGATCAGTGCAACCAGTTGATTCATTTTCACTAGAAAAATTATCAAAGTAAGCTTTCAAACGATGTCCATTTTCATTAAAATCATTGTCATTCATTGAATTCTCAATATCACAGGCCCCATAAGGATTACTCCATCTTGGTCTTAGCTCTCTAGGGAATGCATAGAGTTGAGAATTATAAAACAAAACTTTTTGACCTGTATCAATCTTTTGACAATTTTCACAAGTTTTGCAGAATGCATGCGTGTCCTTGAACATGGTGGGCCAATAAAATCCATTTTGAAAGATTTTTGTAGCTGTCTTTTTTGACGAGAAATAACTTCCACATGCTTCAGAATGACAAAGTTTAATGACACTACTTACCTCATTGTCGGGAATGAATCTTTGAAATATTTGATCAGGACAATATTTGAATAAGTTAGGGTCATCACAATAAAAGCTCTTCACTTCGTTCAAAAACTTTTCTTTGTCTTGAGTACTCCAATCAACTGGCAAATCTCCTAAAGCAAGAAAATTGATATTTTTATCATACCAAGGCATTGGACTAAGAGAAAGTAAGGATTCGTTAGGAAAGTAATCATCCATTGGTGTGATGTCAGATGTCGAATCTGTTGTCACTATTGACAAAAGATTCGCATCAACATTTTCGGTGCTTGTTTCATACGTGATTTCTTCCTCAGAATAAACCATTTGCAAATCTTCAGATTCATCCAATTCATTTTTACTTAAAGTAGATTCAAGTTGATCATAAACTAATTCATCAATATGATCTACTTCTTGTAAATCATTATCATCTCCAGGTTGTTTGCAAATGTTGAAAATATTCATCTCCAATGTCATGTTTCCAAATGATAGCTTCATCAGTCCATTCCTACAATTAATCAATGCATTAGAAGTTGCAAGAAATGGACGTCCTAAAATAACAGGAAATGAATTACATGCTTCAACAGGTTCTGTGTCCAAGACAATAAAATCCACAGGATAAATGAATTTATCGACTTGTACTAACACATCTTCAATTATTCCTCTAGGCACTTTTACAGATCTATCGGCAAGTAAAAGAGATATAGAAGTTGGTTTTAACTCACCTAGATTGAGACTTTGAAAAACTGAATATGGAAGTAGATTCACACTAGCACCAAGATCAAGTAAGGCTTTTTCAATTTTATGTTCTCCAATAAAGCAAGAAATTGTAGGACAACCAGGGTCTTTATATTTCAAAGCATTATTGTTCTGAAGAATAGCACTTACTTGTTCGGCTAGAAAGGCTTTCTTTTTCACATTCAGTTTTCTCTTCACAGTGCATAGATCTTTTAAAAATTTAGCATAGGAAGGAACCTGTTTAATAGCATCCAACAAAGGTATATTGATCCTTACCTGTTTGAAAATTTCATAAATTTCAGAATTGTGATTGACTTTCCTTTGTTTGGTCATGGCTTGAGGAAATGGAAGTGCTGGCGGTGAATCAGTCGTTTTTTTGCAATTTTCAGATTCATCCCCTTCCTTACCCTCAGAGATTGATTCATCATCTTTCTCATAAGGTTCAAGAGAGGGTTTTTCAATAACCTTACCACTGCGCAGAGTAGTGACTGATTTGACTTGATCCATGTGTTGGCTTCCGGAACTACTTGCATTTGCATTGTATTGCCCTTTGGGATTTTGTTGTGTTTGAGATGGAAACTTACCTTTCTCTTGGAAACTGAGAGCAGATGTTAATTTAGCAAGAGTATCTTTAAAATCTGTCATGTTTTGAGCAAGTTGAGTATTAATTGTCTCTTGCTTTTCAATGAATGCATGCAATGTTTCCTCAAGATTTCTTCTAGGAGGTGGAGTATAAGGAGGTGCATATCCATGAGAATTTTGGAAATTGTGGTGTGCTTGAAATGGTGGTTGTGAAGTTTGTGCATTGTTGTTCTCACTCTTCCAACTGAAATTTGGGTGATTCCTCCAACCAGGGTTGTATGTTTGGGAGTATGGGTTGTGGTTGGCCCTTTGAAAACTGTTTAAAGCATGAGCTTGTTCATGGAGACATTCCTTAAAAGAAGGCAAGGTTGGACAATCGTTGGTTGAGTGTTCATTTGTTTCACAGATTTGACACACAATGTTTTCAACAGATTTTAATTGACCACTCTTTTTTAATTCTAGTGCCTCGACTTTTCTAGCTAAAGATGCAAACTTGGCTTGAAGGTCATGATCTTCCCTAAGGTTGTACATACCTCCACTAGATGTATGACGTTGAGTTTTACTCGGTGCCTCATAAGTACCCGCAGTGTCCCAATTTTGAGCATTTTCAGCTAACAAGTCTAAGTACTCCATTGCTTCATCAGGGTCTTTATCTTCAAAAGTTCCATTGCACATCAATTCAACCATTTGCCTATCTTTAGGTGTTAAGCCTTCATAGAAATGTGAAACCAATCTCCACGTTTCAAAACCATGATGAGGGCAAGTACTAAGCAAATCTCGATACCTATCCCAACATTTGTAAAATGTTTCTCCTGGTTTTTGAGTGAAAGTGGTGATTTGTCTCTTGAAAGAGTTTGTTCTATGAGATGGGAAAAACTTCTTTAAAAATTGTTGTTGCATTTCATCCCAAGCACGAATGGATCCTGGTCTCAAATTTTGTAGCCATGTTTTAGCTTTATCTTTTAATGAAAAAGGAAAAAGCTTTAATCTGATGGTGTTCATGCTACAATTTAAGTTATTATATGTGTTGCACACCTCCTCAAATTCCCTTAAATGCAAGTATGGATTTTCCAATTCTAAACCATGAAAAGAAGGTAAAAGTTGAATAATGCCTGGTTTAAAATTAAAATGAGATGCATCAGGAGGAAAAACTATGCATGATGGTGCACTTGTTCTTGTGGGATTCATGTGGTCTCTAAGTGTTCTAGCACGGTTATTCTCATTATTCTCATTATGAAGTGATTGATTTTCTTCTTCAGCCATATTTTCTGAAAATGATGAGGATACCCTACAAAGTCTACCACTTGATGTACGTGACCACACTCTCATGCACGTATAGGAATAGAATAAAAGAGAAGAAGAAAGCAAAAGAAAGAGGAAGAAAACAAAATAAAAGGAAACAAAAGAAAAGAAACAAAGTTATATACAAGAAAAGTGAAAGGAGAAAATAAAATAACTATTATAATTTATACAAAACTTACCTCCCCGGCAACGGCGCCAAAAACTTGACACGACTGAAAGATTGATGTCTTCTCCCAAGTGCAGGAGTGTCGAAGTAATAAATAACCCGGTAAGACCGGGGTCGAACCACAGGGAGGTTAATTGTACAAATTATAAATAACAATAATACAACAACAATAACAACAATAACAGTAATAATAGTAACAATAATAATAGTAATACTAATACTAATAATACTAATAATAATAATAGTAATAGTAGTAGTAATAATAATAATAATAATAATAATAATAAAGAAAGAGAAGAAGAAGAAGATGATGATAACTTGGAGATGGAAAATTAATGTAAGGATTAAACAATAATAATAACAAATGTCAAGGTTAGAGGTTCCACTAATGGTATATCAAACAAGTATAATATAAACTCTTATTATTGAATTGGAAACCACACACAAAGGAGGTTCCAATCAGATTATATATTGTTAACATGATTACATTAGTCATCTTATTCAATTAATGCTAATACTTGTAAATCTCGTCAAGCATTCATGATTATAACTTATGTTAACAACAAATCAAGTTCCTTTCATAGCTCAGGTGTCGGTTATACCATACATTATGGGCTATGAAAGTACCAAGCATTTGTTGTACCAAGTGTTATACAACATAAATCAAGATTAGTCATTTAACAAGCAAAGTATTAAAGAGTGAACAAGATAACAAATATAAAACATGTTAGTATCAAACATTAAAGTCCATATTAAGTTTACATTATACTTATTCTCACACCATTAGTGTAACCTTTTCACCTTGACATAATTAACTTAGCTAGACATAATGAAAGAAAGCAAAATAGATAAACAAAATAAGAACATAAAAGCTAACTAAGTAAAGGAAAGGAAATGAAAGGCATAAACTTGATATTAATGAAAGTAAAGCATAAACATTACAAAAAATACAAAGAGAGAAAGGAAGAGCATGATCTTGATCTGAACACCAAGATGCCTAAATGCATGGCAAATGCCTCCTTTTATAGGCCAAAATTGGGAACTATTGATTTGATGACTAATTGATAAGTGGGTGGCCAACTTTTGACTTGGTGACAATCCTTATCTTCTCTTGTCTGCCCAAAACGTCATTGATAACGTCAAAACGGGAGCCAGGTGCAAACATGAAAGTTGTAGGCAATTGTCTCAGCTTTCTTGTGTAAAAAATTCAGCTCATTTGGACTTCTAGAACTCCAGATATGGCCAAAATACCGAACAGTGCTCGGGCTGGAAGACAGATTCGGGCTTCTTTGTTGTTGCTACAATTTGGACTTGATAATGGCCTTTTTAGATCTTGGGCTCCATATGAAAGTTGTAGGCCTATGTCTTACCTTTCCATCCATATAAATTGGACCTAAATCTGAGATCTGTAGCTCCAGATATGGCCCAATTACCGAATAGTGTTCCGGTTTGGATTGCACCGACATCTCTTCTCTAAGTTTGACCATCTCTTTATCCATGCAATTTAAGTTCTTCAAGTCATCAATCAATCCTTTCATTTATGTGATAGACCTGCATTAAAAATAGACATTTACCACAAATTATAGGTATCTTATATTATTAGATACATTATTATAAAACATATTTTAGTTAAGGAGTTATTGATACTTCAAGTGCAAAATGATGATATAAAACCATGATAAAAATGCACTTTTAAGTACTAATCACCAACCACAACCCATACTCCCAAACATACAACCCTGGTTGGAGAAATCACCCAAATTTCAGTTGGAAGAGTGAGAACAACAATGCACAAACTTCACAACCACCATTTCAAGCACACCATAATTTCCAAAATTCTCATGGATATGCACCTCCTTATGCTCCACCTCCTAGAAGAAATCTTGAGGAAACATTGCATGCATTCATTGAAAAGCAAGAGACAATCAATACTCAACTTGCTCAAAACATGACAGATTTTAAAGATACTCTTGCTAAATTAACATCTGCTCTCAGTTTCCAAGAGAAAGGTAAGTTTCCATCTCAACCGCAACAAAATCCCAAGGGGCAATACAATGCAAATGCAAGTAGTTCCGGAAGCCAACACATGGATCAAGTCAAATCAGTCACTACTATGCGCAGTGGTAAGGTTATTGAAAAACCCTCTCTTGAACCTTATGAGAAAGATGATGAGTCAATCTCTGAGGGTAAGGAAGGGGATGAATCTGAAAATTGCAAAGAAACGACTGATTCACTGCCAGCACTTCCATTTCCTCAAGCCGTGACCAAACAAAGGAAAGTTAATCACAACTCTGAAATTTATGAAATTTTCAAACAGGTAAGGATCAATATACCTTTGCTGGATGCAATTAAACAGGTTCCTTCCTATGCTAAATTTTTGAAAGATCTATGCACTGTGAAGAGGAAACTGAATGTGAAAAAGAAAGCCTTTCTAGCCGAACAAGTAAGTGCTATTCTTCAAAACAATAATGCTTTGAAATATAAAGACCCTGGTTGTCCTACAATTTCTTGCTTTATTGGAGAACATAAAATTGAAAGAGCCTTACTTGATCTTGGTGCTAGTGTGAATTTACTTCCATATTCAGTTTTTCAGAGTCTCAATCTAGGTGAGTTAAAACCAACTTCTATAACTCTTTTACTTGCCGATAGATCTATAAAAGTGCCTAAAGGAATAATTGAAGATGTGTTAGTACAAGTCGATAAATTCATTTATCCTGTGGATTTTATTGTCTTGAACACACAACCTGTTGAAGTATGTAATTCATTTCCTGTTATTTTAGGACGTCCATTTCTTGCAACTTCTAATGCATTGATTAATTGTAGGAATGGACTGATGAAGCTATCATTTGGAAACATGACATTGGAGATGAATATTTTCAACATTTGCAAGCAACCTAGAGATGATAATGATTTACAGGAAGTGGACTTTACTGAAAAATTAATTCATGATCAATTTCCAACCACTTCCAATGAAATTGAGATTGATGAATCTGATGATTTGGAAATGATTTATTTTCAGGAAGAATCAAAGACAAGTAAATGGAGGCCACAAATTGAGGAATTGCCACCACGACCAATTAAGTCCATACCTTCAAGTGTTCAACCACCAAAACCTGATTTGAAGTCGTTGCCATCCAATCTCAAATACTCATTTTTGGGAGAAAATGAAACTTTTCCGGTAATAATCTCTTCCAAACTTAATGCACATCAAGAAGGTAAGTTATTACAAACTCTGAAAATACACAAAAATGCATTAGGATGGACCATAGCTGATATAAAAGGAATTAGTCCTTTGATTTGTACACACAGAATTTATTTAGAGGAAAATGCTAAACCCTCTAGAGAAATGCAACGAAGGCTAAATCCTAATATGAAAGAAGTAGTGAAAAATGAAGTCATTAAGCTTCTAGATAATGAAATCATTTATCCTATTTCTGACAGCAAATGGGTAAGTCCTACCCAAGTTGTACCTAAGAAGTCTGGAGTCACTGTGATAACAAATGAGAACAATGAGTTAATTCCCACTAGAACTGTTACTGGTTGGCGCATGTGCATTGACTATAGGAAACTTAATTCAATGACTAGAAAAGATCATTTTCCTTTACCTTTCATGGATCAAATCCTAGAAAGAGTTGCAGGTCATGAATTTTATTGTTTCCTAGATGGCTATTCGGGTTACAACCAAATTGAAATTGCATTGGAAGATCAAGAAAAAACTACTTTCACATGTCCATTTGGTACTTTTGCATATCGAAGGATGCCTTTTGGATTATGTAATGCACCAGCCACATTTCAAAGATGCATGCTTAGTATATTTAGCGATATGGTTGAACATTTTCTTGAGATTTTCATGGATGATTTTTCTGTTTTTGGCAATTCATTTGATGATTGTTTGACTAATTTAGGAAAGGTTTTAACCAGGTGTGAAGAGAAGAATCTTGTGCTGAATTGGGAAAAATGTCATTTTATGGTAACAAACGGCATTGTACTTGGTCACATTGTTTCATCAAAAGGAATTGAGGTTGACAAATCTAAAATCGAGTTAATTGCAAACTTGCCAACACCAAAATCTCTTAAAGATGTTAGATCATTTTTGGGACATGCTGGTTTTTATAGAAGGTTCATCAAAGATTTTAGTGTAATATCTAAGCCTTTAAGTAACCTTCTAACAAAGGATACTATTTTTGAATGGACTGAACATTGTGAAGAAGCCTTTGTTAAACTTAAAAATTTGCTTACTTGTGCTCCTATCATTCAACCTCTCGATTGGTCATTACCTTTTGAAATAATGTGTGATGCTAGTGATTATGCCGTAGGTGCTGTTTTGGGACAAAGAAAAGATAAGAAACCTTATGTAATTTACTATGCAAGTAAAACTTTAAATAGTGCTCAAATGAATTATACCACCACTGAAAAAGAATTACTTGCAGTAGTATTTGCATGTGAAAAATTCAGATCTTATCTTGTTGGCTCACCTGTTGTTGTTTTTAGTGATCATGCAGCATTGAAATATCTTCTTTCTAAGAAAGATTCCAAGGCTAGATTGGTGCGGTGGATTTTATTACTTCAAGAATTTGATATCACAATCAAAGATAAGAAAGGCAGCGAAAATGTTGTCGCAGATCACTTGTCAAGATTGACAACAGATTCGAAAACTGACATCACACCAATCGATGACTACTTTCCCGATGAATCTTTACTTTTTGTCTCTACAATGCCTTGGTTTGCTAATATTGTTAATTTTCTTGTTTCAGGACAACTGCCAGCTCATTGGAGTACCCAAGATAAAAGAAAGTTCTTGAACGAAGTGAAGAACTTTTATTGGGATGATCCTTATTTATTCAAATATTGTCCTGATCAAATATTTCGAAGATGCATTCCTGACAATGAGGTAAGTAGTGTCATTAAATTTTGTCATTCTGAAGCATGTGGGGGCCATTTCTCATCAAAAAAGAGGATTGTAGAAATCTTACAAAGTGGATTTTACTGGCCCATCATATTCAAGGAGTCAGATGCATTCCGCAAAAACTGTGAAAATTGTCAGAAGGTGGGATTTATTTCAAAACACAGAGAGTCTTTAGATAATCTTCTATTGACTCTTAAATCTCATCATAGTCGAGATAAGCATCGTGTAATTCATGACTTATGAACCTATTTTCATAAAGAACATACTTGGCATAGTCTTGGGAATCTGACTAAAAAAGACCACGTTTGCCAGTTTTTAAGAAAACTGGATGGGAAGCCTATCCCCGACCCATTGAGGGCGTTTAAGCTGTTCTTGAACGTAAAACCAAGGGAAGATGTGAGCCACAATCACAACTGCGATTTGAAATTTTTTGTTTGTAAAAACTTGTGTCTTTTGGTTTTATTTTGTGTTTTGTTATTTCTTATTTTTGTTTCAGTGTGTTTCAGGTTTTGTCAGTGTTCGTTATTTCAGGTGATATCTTCTATACTCTATCTTTCTACCTTAGAACATTGAGGACAATGTCTCGTTTTGGTTGGGGGGAGAGAGTAGTAGTTGATAAAAAAAAAAATTGTTTTTCATTTCATAAAGCATGTGCATAATTGTTGTTACTAGGATGGCAGAGTAAAGGAGTTCTTTTGTTAAAGTGACTCTTGAGACGCATCTTAGTAATCATTCTTAACAAGGTCTATTATAATACTTCCTGAAATATTCAGGTTTACAAACTCTCGTATTGTTACCACTTAATTCTGCTCATATACTTATTTAACATGTATTCTTAAACCTTAATTTACACACACACACTTTAACATATGATTGTGGGTTGCATATTGGATTATTACATTATTTATATTCTTTTGTTAAAGGTAACAACTAAGGGAAAGGGATTGTATATAATAAAAAAAAACAAAAAAAAATAAAAAAAAATGATGATAATAAAAATGTAGATAAGTTTGGTTTCGTAGCCTCCCTAACCTAAGCAATTAAGCCCGAAGGGGTGTTTTAACACTTAATACCCTAAAGTCAACTGACTTGGGAGCTATTGGCCCAACGCTTGTTACATGGGTTGAGGAGAAAAGCTTAAGGGAATCAAACATTGCACTATCTACATATCAGTATCTGTGACCTGAGTTACTAAGCTCGTAGGGGTGTCTTAACACTTAATGCCCTAAGACCAACTGGTCTGGGAGTCATTAGCTGAAAGCTCGTTACATGGGTTAAAGATGCATGATATTTTTAAATTATATGTATATAGATTTAAAACAAAAAAACAAAAAAAAAGACAAAAATAGTAATCCCAACCCAAGGAAGTTAACCTTAAACATTAGAACAAAAATTTTGTTTTCTTCCAAGAAAAGCCCCATAATTATGTGTTGATATATTGAGCACAAAAGAAAGGTTTATTAATATCTTATTAAGTGGTATTGAGCAGATATATAAATTTAATGAGAGTTTGTTTATCTGGATAGATTAATGGAAGTTAAATGATGAATACCTTGCTTTGTGAAATTTGCAAATTGTTTTAACGCTTTGATTACTAGGGACTAGTAATAAGCTGGTTGAGGGGTGTGATTAGTACTTAAAAGTGCATTTTTGTCATGGTTTTATATCATCATTTTGCACTTGAAGTATCAATAACTCATTAACTAAAGCATGTTTTATAATAATATATCTAATAATATAAGATACCTTTAATTTATGGTAAATGTTCATTTTAAATGCAGGCCTATCACATAAATGAAAATATTGATTGATGACTTTAAGAACTTAAATTGCAAAGGCAAAGAGATGGTCAAACTTAGAAAAGAGATGTCGGTGCAATCCAAACCGGAACACTATTCGGTAATTGGGTCATATCTGGAGCTACAGATCTCAGATTTAGGTCCAATTTATATGGATGGAAAGGTAACACATAGGCCTACAACTTTCATATGGAGCCCAAGATCTAAAAAGGCCATTATCAAGTCCAAATTATAGCAACAACAAAGAAGCCCGAATCTGTCTTCCAGCCCGAGCACTGTTCGGTATTTTGGCCATATATGGAGTTCTAGAAGTCCACATGAGCTGAATTGTTTACACAAGAAAGATGAGACAATTGCCTACAACTTTCATGTTTACAACTGGCTCCAATTTGGACGTTATCAATGACGTTTTGGGCAGACAAGAGAAGATAAGGATTGTCACCAAGTCAAAAGTTGGCCACCCACTTATCAATTAGTCATCAAATCAATAGTTCCCAATTTTGGCCTATAAAAGGAGGCATTTGCCATGCATTTAGGCATCTTGGTGTTCAGATCAAGATCATGCTCTTCCTTTCTCTCTTTGTATTGTTTGTAATATTTATGCTTTGCTTTCATTAATATCAAGTTTATGCCTTTCATTTCCTTTTCTTTACTTAGTTAGCTTTTATGTTCTTATTTTGTTTATCTATTTTGCTTTCTTTCATTATGTCTAGCTAAGTTAATTATGTCAAGGTGAAAAGGTTACACTAATGGTGTGAGAATAAGTATAATGTAAACTTAATATGGACTTTAATGTTTGGTACTAACATGTTTTATATTTGTTATCTTGTTCACTCTTTAATACTTTGCTTCTTAAATGACTAATCTTGATTTATGTTGTATAACACTTGGTACAACAAATGCTTGGCACTTTCATAGCCCATAATGTATGGTATAACCGACACCTGAGCTATGAAAGGAACTTGATTTGTTGTTAACATAAGTTATAATCATGAATGCTTGACGAGATTTACAAGTATTAGCATTAATTGAATAAGATGACTAATGTAATCATGTTAACAATATATAATCTGATTGGAACCTCCTTTGTGTGTGGTTTCCAATTCAATAATAAGAGTTTATACTATACTTGTTTGATATACCATTAGTGGAACCTCTAACCTTGACATTTGTTATTATTATTGTTTAATCCTTACATTAATATTTCATCTCTAAGTTCTCATCATCATCATCTTCTTCTTCTTCTCTTTCTTTATTATTATTATTATTATTATTATTACTACTACTACTACTACTACTACTACTACTACTACTACTAGTATTATTATTATTATTATTATTATTATTATTATTATTATTGTTATTATTATTATTGTTATCGTTATTACTATTATTGTTGTTTATAATTTGTACAATTAACCTCCCTGTGGTTCGACCCCGGTCTTGCCGGGTTATTTATTACTTCGACACTCCTGCACTTGGGAGAAGACATTAATCTTTTAGTCGTGTCAGAAATATAAAAGATCTTTTCCAATATGTATAGGTCACATGTTAAGGCAATGAAGGCATCAACATGGTTAAACATTTCATTCATTTAAGCAAATATTGTGCAGACCTGTAGTTCCTCTCTAATTGTTTTTCCAATGATGTCCCCTTGTGCTAAATCTTTAGGGATGACCCCCAAAACTTGATTACCTTTAAAAAATATAGTTATAGACACACCTCCCATTAACCTGAAACTACCTTTCCCATACACAAAATGAATCTTTCTCTCAGCTAGCACCTGACCAAGATGATTTGTTGATTCTAAAAACTTTTTTTCTTTCCCACGACTAGATCTACTGAAAACACAAATATTTCTTATATGATGACCTAACGAACTTGTCATTTCTCTCTCTCTCTCTCTCTATTTATTTATTTAATTAAAAAAGTATATATATATATATATATATATGTGTGTGTGTGTGTGTGTGTGTGTGTGTGTGTATGTATGTATAGGTAGTTGTGATTGTGGCTCATAACTTCCCTTGATTTTATGTCCAAGAACAACTTAAACGCCCTCTATGGGTCGTGAATAGGTTTCCCATCCAATTTTCTTAAAAGCTGTCAAACATGGTCTTTTTTAGTCAGATTTCCAAGACTATACCAAGCATGATCTTTATGAAAATGGGTTTATAAATCATCAATTGCACAATGCACATCTCCCCTATAATGAGACTTAAGAGTCAAAAGAAGATTATCTAAAGACTCTTTGTGTTTTAAAATAAATCTCACCTTTTAAAAATTTTCATAGGTTATATAGAATGCATGTGAGTCCTTGAACATGGTAGGTGATTAGTACTTAAAAGTGTATTTTTATCATGGTTTATATCATCATTTTGCACAGGAAGTATCAATAACTCCTTAACTAAAGCATGTTTTATAATAATATATCTAATAATATAAGATACCTTTAATTTGTGGTAAATGTTCATTTTAAATGTAGGTCTATCACATAAATGAAAGGATTGATTGATGACTTTAAGAACTTAAATTACAAGGGCAAAGAGATGACTAAAATTAGAAAAGAGATGTCGGTGCAATCCAAACCGGAACACTGTTCGGTAATTGGGTTATATGTGGAGCTATAGATATCAAATTTAGGTCTAATTTATATGGATGGAAAGATAAGACATAGGCCTACAACTTTCACATGGAGCCCAAGATCTAAAAAGGCCATTTTCAAGTCTAAATTATAGCAACAACAAAGAAGCCCGAATCTGTCCTCCAGCCCAAACACTATTCAGTATTTTAGTCATATCTGGAGTTCTAGAAGTCCAATTGAGCTGAATGTTTTACACAAGAAAGATGAGACAATTGTCTACAACTTTCATGTTTTTGAGTGGCTCCAATGTGATATTATCAATGATGTTTTGGGCAGACAAGAGAAGATAAGGATTGTCACCAAGTCAAGAGTTGGCCACCCACTCATCAATTAGTCATCAAATCAATAGTTCCTAATTTTGGCCTGTAAAAGGAGGCATTTGTCATGTATTTAGGCATCTTGGTTTCCAGATCAAGATCATGCTCTTCCTTTCTCTCTTTGTATTTTTTGTAATGTTTATGCTTTATTTTCATTAATATCAAGTTTATGCCTTTCAATTCATTTCCTTTGCTTTGTTAACTCTTATCTTATTTATGTTCTTATTTTGTTTATTTATTTTTCTTTCTTTCATTATGTCTAGCTAAGTTTATTATGTCAAGGTGAAAAGGTTACACTAATGGTGTAAGAATTGGTATGGTGTAAACTTAATATGGATTTTAATGTTTAATACTAACATGTTTTATATTTGTTATCTTGTTCACTCTTTAATACTTTGCTTGTTAAATGACTAATCTTGATTTATGTTGTATAACACTTGGTACAACAAATGCTTGGCACTTTTATAGCCCATACTGTATGGTATAACCGACACCTTAGCTATGAAAGGAACTTGATTTGTTGTTAACATCAGTTATTATCATGAATGCTTGATGAGATTTACAATTATTAGCATTAATCAAATAAGATGACTAATGTAATCATGTTAACAATCTATAATCAGATTGTAACCTCCTTTGGTGTGGTTTCCAATTGAATAATAAAAGTTTATACTATACTTGTTTGACATACCATTAGTGGAATCTCTAACCTTGACATTTGTTATTATCATTGTTTAATCGTTACATTAATATTTCATCTCAAAGTTCTCTTCTTCTTCTTCTTCTTCTTTTTCTTTATTATTATTACTATTATTATTATTATTATTATTATTATTATTATTATTACTACTTGATGTAACCATATTATTCGATAGTTTCACCCATATTTACCTAATGTTTTGTCCATGTTTTATATGTAAAATGCCTTGATATTCTTTTTTTTTATGTTTTGAAGGCACTTTTGGATGAAAAATGCAAAAAGGAGTAAATTGGAGATAATTGGCAGATTTGACGTTCAGTCAATGTTTTGTGCAGAGCGTGAGTTCTAGAGATCGAAATGAAGTGATTCCAGTGGCAATACAAAGCTAACATCCGTAGCTTTCTGGAAATGTAATGCAAGAAAAATAAAAAGAGGAAGATCATGAAAATCACATCCTTCAAAGTCAAATCTTGCATTCTGCCACTATTGACCTTTGTCTATTTGAAATTCAATATATGGATCTATAGAAGTCCAATTTATGCAAACTCAATTTTGTTGGATTCCTGACTCAAAGGACTATAAACACTCCAAAGTTCATCCAAAAACATTGTCATGAGGGAGATATGATTTTTCAAAGATGACAAATGAATTCTGCCAGCAATCAGGTTTCATGAAGAAATGAGTCCAAATTACGTTTCGAAGCTTCTAAACCGTCATCCAAGTTTTTATATCAGCAATTTAGCTCCTCTAAGTCAGAGTTTGGAGATTTCATGCAAGGCTATTTCTCTTTTTTTAGGGAAAATAGTTATTGAAGTACTTAAATATCAATTGTCAACTTAAGGGAGGACTACTTTGTAAATTAGGAACTAGGGTTTCTTAGCATATAAAAAGAAAGAGAGAGAGGAGAGAAGGGGGCAGCAGCCAGAAGTGAAGAAACACAAATTCTCTCCTCTACAAACCCAAAAAAATCATGCTCTCTTCATTCTTTAAGAGTAGTTGTTTAATGGTTATGCAAGGCTAAGCTCTTTTCTTGGTTGCAAGGACACAACAAACCTTCGGATTTCAAGAACTGTGAGATTTATTCTTCCTTTTATTTTCAATTTATATTATGAATAAGTATGGTTGTTTTCCTATGCATATTTTCTATGATTGTTGTTGATAATTGCTAGACCGGAACTCTAAGTTATTATTATGAACAATTTATTGCTAAGTTTGATATCAAAACTGGAGTTGTGATGTATGAACTTGTGAAGCAACTAAGCTTGATAATTGTGGCGGAACTATATTATTAAACTTAGGGAGAACACTCAAATATTATTAAACTGGACATTGTGATTGTTTGTTGGTTAGGGTTAGTTATACGGCGGATCCGTTAATTAACCAACGTTAAGAAAAGATAAAAATTCAGAATATAAATTGTAGTTTTGTTTCAAGGATCGGTTCTAATTTTCATTGGTGGATGTGTGCTTGTAACCAAGGTTTGTTTTCTTGATAAATTTCGATTTCAATTGATTTTGTTTGCTAGTTTAATTTCTTCCATAGTTTAGATCATCACAAATCAAAACCCCCCAATTGCATAATGTATAGCATAAAAATCTGAACTAAATCTTCCTTATGGGATCGACCCCTTGCTTGCTCTATACTATCTTGTGTGTTGTGTTTTAAGCTAGGGTAATTAATTTGTGCGACCACGACATCGCAACATTACTACTACTACTAATACTAATACTAATACTATTATTATTGTTATTATTATTGTTATTATTATTGTTATTATTATTATTATTATTACTATTGTTGTTGTTGTTATTGTTGTTGTATTATTGTTATTTATAATTTATACAATTAACCTCCCTGTGGTTCGACCCTGGTCTTGCCGGGTTATTTATTACTTCGATACTCCTGCACTTGGGAGAAGACATCAATCTTTTAGTCGTGTCAGTAGGCCAACAAAATCCACTTTGTAAGATTTTTGCAATTGGTTTCTTTAATGAGAAATGACTCTCATATGCCTCAGAATAATAAAATTTAATGACAGTACTTACCTCATTATCAGGAATGCAACTTTAAAATATTTGATCGGGATAATATTTGAATAAGTACGGGTCATCCCAATAAAAGTTTTGCACGTCTCTTAAAAACTTTCTTTTGTTTTGGTTATCCGAATGAGTTGGGAAAAATCCTGAAGTAAGAAAATAGATATTTTTAGCAAACCAAGGCATTGAACTAAGAGAAAGTAAATTTAACAAGAAAGTAATCATTGATTGGTGTGATATCGGATGTTGAATCTATTGCCAATTTTGACAAATGATTCACAACATTTCCAGTGCCTTTTTCATCCTTCATTTCTTCTTGTTTGAAAGTTTCAAAGATTTCATAATCATGATTAACTTCCCTTTGTTTAGTCATGGCATGAGAAATTAAAACTATTGGTGGGGAATCAGTCTTTTCCTTGTAATATTTAGATTCAACATCTTCCTTACCCTTAAAGATTGACTTATCATCTTTCTCATAAGGTTCAAGAGTAGGTTTTTCAATAACTTTACCATTGTGAAGAGTGATAACTGATTTGACTTGATCTATGTGTTGACTTCTAGAACTACTTGCATTTTTATTGTGTTGCCTATTGGGATTTTGTTGTGGTTGAGATGGAAACTTACCTTTCTCTTGGAAACTGAGAGCAGATGTTAATTTTGCAAGAGTATCTTTAAAATCTATTCTGCTTTGAGTAAGTTGAGTGTTGATTGTCTCTTGCTTTTCAATAAATGCATACAAGGTTTCCTCAAAATTTATTGTAGAAGGTGGAGTATATAGAGATGCATATTTATAAGAATTTTGGAAATTATGGCGTGCTTGAAACTGTGATTGTGAAGTTCATGCATTGTCACTCTTCTAATTGAAATTTAGGTGATTTCTCCAACTAGGGTTATATGTTTGTCATGTGGGTTATGATTGGGCCTTTGGAAACTATTTAAAGCGTGAGCTTGTTCATAGAGACATTCCTTAAAAGAAGACAAGGTTAGACAATCATTAGTTGAGTGTTCATTTGTTTCACAGATTTGACATGCAACATCTTGAATAGATTTTAATTGACTACTCTTTTTCAATTCTAGTGCCTCGACTTTTCTAACTAAAGATGCAAACTTGGCTTGAAGGTCATGATCTTTTCTAAAGTTGTACATACCTCTAGTAGATGTATGAGGTTGGATTTTACTTGAAATCTTATATGTGCTTGTAGTGTCCCAGTTTTAAGCATTTTTAGCTAGCAAGTCTAGGTACTCCATTGCTTCATTAGAGTTTTTATCTTCAAAGGTTGTATTACATCAATTCAACCATTTGCCTATCTTAAGGTGTTAAGCCTTCATAAAAATATGAAACCAATCTCTATGTTTCAAAACCATGATGAAGGTAAGTATTAAGCAAGTCTCGATACGTATCCCAATATTGGTAAAATATTTCTTCTGATTTTTGAGTGAAAGTGATGATTTATCTTTTGAAAGAGTTTGTTTTATGAGATGGGAAAAACTTCTTTAGAAATTGTTGTTGCATTTCATCCCAAGCACGAATGGATCCTAGTCTCAAATTTTATAGCCATGTTTTAGCTTTATCTTTTAATGAAAAAGGAAAAAACTTTAATATGATGGTGTTTATACTACAATTTGAATCATTATATGTGTTATAGACCTCCTCAAATTCTCTTAAAATGTAAGTATGGATTTTCTGAATCTAAGCCATAAAAAGAAGGTAAAAGTTGAATAATGCCTAGCTTAAAATTAAAATGAGATGCATCAGGAGGGAAAACTATACATGATGGTGCACTTTTTCTTGTGGGATTTATGTAGTCTCTAAGTGTTCTAACATGATTATTCTCATTATGAAAGGATTGATTATCTTTTTAGGCTATATTTTTTGAAAATAATAAGGATAATCTACAAAGTGTACCATTTAATATACGTGACCACTAACGCGATTAAAAGATTAATGTCTTTTCTCAAGTATAGGAGTGTCGAAGTAATAAATAACCTGGCAAGACCGGGTTTGAACCACAAGGAGGTTAATTGTACAAATTATAAACAACAATTATAAACAACAACAATACTAATAGAAATAGTAGTAGTAATAAAGAAAGAGATGGAGAAGAAGAAAAAGAAGATGAGAACTTTGAGATGGAATATCAATGTAAGGATTAAACAATAATAATAACAAATTTGAAGGTTAGAGGTTCCATTAATGGTATGTCAAACAAGTATAGTATAAACTCTTATTGTTCAATTGGAAACCACACTCAAAGGAGGTTCCACTTTGTTCAGTAATAATGAAAAATAAGTATAGTAGTTGGTCAATAAATTATTCAGCAGTAGCAGTAGAGATTATGATTTATCATGTAGAAGATGTTAGAAATTCTTGTTCCACAGCATAATCAAGAAAAGACAACAACTTGTCATAATAACTATTAACATTTAACAAACCTATGGGTTTATGGTGAATGTGTAGTTGGGCCCAAAAGAAAATATAAAAGATCTCTTCCAATGTGCCTAGATCACCTGGTAAGGCAATGAAGGCATTAACATGGTTAAACATTGCATTCATTCGAGCAGACATTGTGGAGACCTGTAATTCCTCTCCAATTTTTTTTTCCAATGATGTCCCCTTATGCTAAAGCTTTGGGGACGACTCCTAAAACTTGACTACACCCTAAAAATACAGCTATTGACACATCTCCAATTAACCTAACACTACCTCCCCCATACACTAGATGAATCTTTCTCTCAACTAACACTTGACCAAGATGATTTGTTGATTCTAAAAACTCCTTTTCTTTCCCAAGACTAGATCCACCGAAATCACAAATATTTCTTATATGATGACCTGAAAAACTTGTCATTTCTACACACTTCTATATTTGTTGAATGTATGGGTTGAGTATAAATAAAAGGAAGGAAGAGAGGATTTTATAGATGAGAAATTAGAAAGGCAATCATACCACCTATATGTAAGCCAGCTGGAGTCTCACACATACTCGCTCTCTCTTTATTTATTTATTTTCTTTTGAAAAAGCATGTGTATATACAGGTAGTTATGATTGCGGCTCACATCTTCCTTTGGTTTCACGTCCAAGAATAACTTAAACGCCCTCTATGGGTCGGGGATAGGCTTCCCATCTTGTTTTCTTAAAAACTGGCAAACAAGATCTTTTGTAGTCAGATTTCCAAGACTAAGTCAAGCATGTTCTTTATGAAATAGTGGTCATAAATCATGAATTGTACGATGCACATCTTCACTAGGATGTGTCTCAAGAGTCAAGAGAAGATTATCTAAAGACTCCTTACTTAGGCCATCCTTAATGAATTGTATTTTATCTTCACGGTTTATGCATCACAAGTCCATCTAGCACATGGATGATAGACTTTCAGTCATTTTACACGATGTTTCTTTGCAAAAGTGCTTTTACCTGTTCTAGACATGTGTGAAATGGAGTTAGAGGACTCACCTGATAATTAGACCTTTGCTTCAATCAACCAGCGAATATCTTCAGGAATTCCATGATTTATTAACAATGTCAATCTTGCACATCTAGCATGGTAATTTTTTATAATTGCATTCTGAGGCAGAGTGGGAAAACACTTTTTCAATTTTTCAAGATTACTACCCATTTTCAAATGAGAATTGGAAGAGAGATTCAAAGAATTGCATAAATATATGCACAGATATCAATTATTATGGGAAACTGAAAGAACTAACTTAAGTCACTGAGTACCGTTGTCCGTCATTTGACCAGGGTGAGAGAAGCTAGCAAAAATCACTAAAAAAAACACAAAAACAATGTAAGAAAAACAAAATAATCAACCTTTATCTACAAGATCATTAAAACCAGTTGATTCATTTTCACTAGGAAAATTATCAAAGTAAGCTTTCAAACAATGTCCATTTTTCTTAAAAACATTGTCATTCATTGAATTCTCAATATCATAGGCTCCATAAGGATTACTCCATCTTGATGTTAGCTTTCTAGGGAATGCATCGAGTTAAGAATTATAAAATAAAACTTTTTGACTAGTATCAACTTTTTGACAATTTTCACAATTTTTGCAGAATGCATGCGTGTCCTTGAACATGGTGGGCCAATAAAATCCATTTTAAAAGATTTTTGTAGCTGTCTTTTTTTACAAGAAATAACTTCCACATGCTTCAGAATGAAAAATTTTAATGACACTACTTACCTCATTACCGGGAATGAATCTTTGAAATATTTGATTAAGAGAATATTTGAATAAGTTAGGGTCATCACAATAAAAGTCCTTCACTTCATTCAAAAACTTTTCTTTGTCTTAGGTACTCCAATCAGCTGGCAAATCTCCTAAAGCTAAAAAATTGATATTTTTATCTTACCAAGGCATTGGACTAAGAGAAAGTAAAGATTCATCATGAAAGTAATCATCGATTGGTATGATGTTAGATGTCGAATTTATTGTCACTTTTGACAAAAGATCTACATCAACATTTTCAGTATGTTTTTCATTTTTGATTTCTTCCTTAGAATAAATCATTTGCAAAACTTCAGATTCATCCAACTCATTTTTACTTAAAGTAGATTCAAGTTGATCATAAACCAATTCATTAATATGATCTACTTCTTGTAAATCATTATCATCTCCAGGTTGCTTGCAAATGTTGAAAATATTCATCTCCAATGTCATGTTCCAAATGATAGCTTCATCAATCCATTCTTATAATTAATCAATGCATTAGAAGTTGCAAGAAATGAACGTCTTAAAATAACAAGAAATGAATTATATGCTTCAATTGGTTGTGTGTCCAAGACAACAAAATCCACAGGATAAATGAATTTATCAACTCATACTAACACATCTTCGATTATTCCTCTAGGCACTTTTACAGATTTTTCGGCAAGTAAAAAAGTTACAGAAGTTGGTTTTAACTGACCTAGATTGAGACTTTGAAAAACTGAATATAGAAGTAAATTCACACTCTTTCAATTTTATGTTCTCTAATAAAGCAAGAAATTATAGGACAACCAGGGTCTTTATATTTCACAGCATTATTGTTCTGAAGAATAGCACTTACTTATTCGGCTAAAAAGGCTTTCTTTTTCACATTCAGTTTCCTCTTCACATTGCATAGATCTTTCAAAAATTTAGCATAGGAAGGAACCTGTTTAATAGCATCCAATAAAGGTATATTGATTCTTACTTGTTTGAAAGTTTAAAAAATTTTAGAGCTGTGATTGACTTTCCTTTGTTTAGTCATGGCTTGAGGAAATGGAAGTACTAGTAGGGAATCAATCGTTTCTTTACAATTTTCAGATTCAACCCCTTCCTTACCCTTAGAGATTGACTCATCATCTTTCTTACAAGGTTCAAGAGTGGGTTTTTCAATAACCTTACCACTGCGAAGAGTAGTGACTGATTTGACTTGATCCATATGTTGGCTTCCAGAACTACTTGCATTTGCATTGTGTTGCCACTTGGGATTTTGTTATGGTTGAGATGGAAACTTACATTTCTCTTAGAAACTGAGAGCAGATGTCAATTTTGCAAGAGTATCTTTAAAATCTTTCATGTTTTGAGCAAGTTGAGTATTGATTGTCTCTTGCTTTTCAATGAATACATGCAATGTTTCCTCAAGATTTCTTCTAGGAGGTGGAGCATAAGGAGGCACATATCCATGAGAATTTTGAAAATTGTGGTGTGCTTGAAATGGTGGTTGTGAAGTTTGTGCATTGTTGTTATCACTCTTTCAATTGAAATTTAGGTGATTTCTCCAACCAGGGTTGTATATTTGTAAGTTTGGGTTGTGGTTGGCCCTTTGAAAATTGTTTAAAGTATGGGCTTGTTCATGGAGACACTCCTTAAAAAAAGGCAAGTTTGGACAATAGTTGGTTGAGTGTTAATTTGTTTCACATATTTGACATACAATGTTTACAACAGATTTTAATTGACCATTCTTTTTCAATTTTAGTGCCTCGACTTTTCTAGCTAAAGATGCAAACTTGGCTTGAAGGTTATGATCTTCCCTAAGGTTATACATACCTCCACTAGATGTATGAGGTTGAGTTTTACTCGGTACCTCATAAGTACCCGTGATGTCCCAATTTTGAGCATTTTCAGCTAACAAGTCTAAGTGCTCCATTGCTTCATCAGGGTCTTCATCTTCAAAAGTTCAATTGCACATCAATTCAACCATTTGCCTATCTCTAGGTGTTAACCCTTCATAGAAATGTGAAACTAATCTCCATGTTTCAACATTGGTAAAATGTTTCTCCTCGTTTTTTAGTGAAATTGCTTATTTGTCTTTTGAAAGAGTTTGTTCTATGAGATGGGACAAACTTCTTTAAAAACTGTTGTTGTATTTCATCCCAACTACGAATGGATCCTTGTCTCAAATTTTGTAGCCATGTTTTAACTATATCTTTTAATGAAAAAGGAAAGAGCTTTAATCTAATGGTGTTTATACTACAATTTGAATCATTACATGTGTTCCAAACCTCCTCAAATTCCCTTAAATGCAAGTATGGATTTTCCAATTCTAAGCTATGAAAAGACGGTAAAAGTTGAATAATGCTAGCTTAAAATTAAAATGAGATGCATCAGGAAGGAAAACTATACATGATGGTACACTTGTTCTTGTAGAATTCATGTGGTCTCTAAGTGTTCTAACACGGTTATTCTCATTATTCTCATTATGAAGTGATTGAGCATCTTCTTTCGGCCATATTTTCTGAAAATGATGAGGATACCCTACAAAGTCTACCACTTGATGTACGTGACCACACTCTCATACACGTGTAGGCAAAGAATAAAAGAAAGAAGAAATCAAAAGAAGAAGAAACAAAGTTATATATAAGAAAAGTGAAAAGAGAAAATAAAATAACTATTATAATTTGTACAAGAACTTACCTCCCCAGCAACGGCACCAAAAACTTGACATGACTAAAATATTGAAGTCTTCTTCCAAGTGTAGGAGTGTCGAAGTAATAAATAACTTGGCAAGACCAGGGTCGAACCATAGGGAGGTTAAAAGTACAAATTATAAACAACAACAATAGTAATAATAACAATAACAATAATAATAATAGCAATAATAATACTAATAGTAGTAGTAGTAGTAGTAGTAGTAGTAGTAGTAGTAGTAGTAATAAAAAAAAAGAAGCAGAAGAAAAGTTGATGAGAACTTTGAGATTGAAAATTAACGTAAGGATTAAATAATGATAACAAACAATGTCAAGGTTAAATGATCCATTAATAGTTTGTCAAACAAGTATAATATAAACTCTTATTATTCAATTGGAAACCACACACAAGGAAGGTTCCAATCAGATTGTAGATTGTTAACATGATTACATTAGTCATCTTATTCAATTAATGCTAATACTTGTAAATTTCATCAAGCATTCATGATTATAACTTATGTTAACAACAAATCAAGTTCCTTTCATAGCTCAGGTGTCGGTTATACCATACATTATGGGCTATGAAAGTGCTAAGTATTTGTTGTACCAAGTGTTATACAACATAAATCAAGATTAGTCATTTAACAAGCAAAGTATTGAAGAGTAAACAAGATAACAAATACAAAACATGTTAGTATCAAACATTAAAGTCCATATTAAGTTTATACTATACTTATTCTTACACCATTAGTGTAACCTTTTCACCTTGACATAATAAACTTAGCTAGACATAATGAAAGAAAGAAAAATAGATAAATAAAATAAGAACATAAAATTTAACTAAGTAAAGGAATGGAAATGAAAGGCATAAACTTGATATTAATGAAAACAAAACATAAACATTACAAAAAATACAAAGAGAGAAAGCAAGAGCATGATCTTGATATGGACACCAAGATGTCTAAATACATGGCAAAAGCAAGAGCATGATCTTGATATGGACACCAAGATGTCTAAATACATGGCAAATGCCTCTTTTTATAGGCCAAAATTGGGAACTATTGATTTGATGACTAATTGATGAATAGGTACCAACTCTTGACTTGGTGACAATCCTTATCTTCTTTTGTCTGCCCAAAACGTCATTAATAATGTCACAATTGAAGCCACTTGAAAACATGAAAGTTATAGAAACTTATATCAGCTTTCTTGTGTAAAAACTTCAGATCATTTTGACTTCTAGAACTCCAAATATAGCCACAATACTAAATAGTGCTCGGGCTAGAGGACAGATTCAGACTTCTTTATTATTGCTCCAATTTGAACTTGAAAATGACCTTTTTAGTTGTACGCCTATATCTTACCTTTCCATCCATATAAAGTAGACCTAAATCTGAGATCTACAGCTCTAAATATGATCCGATTATTGAACAGTGTTCCAGTTTGGACTGCACCAACATCTCTTTTCTAAGTTTGACCATCTCTTTGTCCTTTTAATTTCAGTTCTTATATTCATCAATCAATTCTTTCATTTATGTGATAGGCTTGTATTTAAAATAAATATTTACCATAAATTGAAGGTATCTTATATTATTAGATATATTATAAAACATGTTTTAGTTATGGAGTTATTGATACTTCAAGTGCAAAATAATGATATAAAACCTTGATAAAAATACACTTTTATGTATCAATCGGATTTAAAGGCATCAAGTGATGTTTTGAAATAGATCCTAATTTTGACAATTTTTATAAGTATTGCAAAATGCGTGTGAGTCCTTGAACATGGTGGGCTAGTAAAATCTAGTTTGTAAAATTTTTGCAGTTGTCTTTCTTGATGATAAATGACCCTCACATGGCTCAGAATGACAAAATTTAATGACACTACTTACCTCATTGTCAGGAATGTATCTTTGAAATATTTGATTAGGATAATATTTGAATAAATAAGGGTCATCCCAATAAAAGTTTTTCACTTTATTCAAGAACTTTCATGGGTACTCCAATGAGCTGACAAATATCCTAAAACAAGAAAATTAACAATATTAGTAAACCAAGGTATTGTACAGACAGAAAATAGGGATTCATCATAAAAGTAATCATCAACTAGTGTGATGTTAGATCTCAAATCTGTTGTCAATCTTGACAAATGATCCGCGACAACATTTTTTATGCCTTTCTTGTCTTTGATTGTGATATTAAATTCTTAAAGTAACAAAATCCATCGTAATAGTCTAGCCTTAGAATTGTTTTTAAAAAAAGATATTTCAAAGCTGCATGATCACTAAAAACAACAACAAGTGAGCCGATAAGATAAGACCTAAATTTTTCACATGTAAATACTACTACAAGTAATGTTTTTTGATGGTGGTGTAATTTATTTGAGCACTATTTAAAGTTTTACTTGCATAGTAAATCACATAAGGCTTCTTATCTTTTTTTTGTCCTAAAACAGCACCCACAACATAATCACTAGCATCACACATTATTTTAAAAGATAATGATCAGTCAAGAGGTTGAATGACATGAACAGAAGTTAGCAAGTTTTAAACTTTAACAAAGGCTTTTTCACATTGTTTAGTTCATTTAAAAACATTTTCCTTTGTTAGAAGGCTACACATTGGCTTAGATATAACACTAAAATCTTTGATGAACCTTCTATAAAAACTAGCATATCCTAAGAATGATCTAACATCTTTCACAAATTTTAGTGTTGGTAAGTTGACAATTAACTCAAATTTAGAATTGTCAACCTCAATTCCTTTTGATGAAACAATATGACCAAGTACAATGTCGTTTGTTACCATAAAATGATATTTTTCCCAATTTAGCATAATATTCTTCTTTTTACACCTACTTAAAACCTTTTCTAAGTTAGTCAAACAATCATCAAATGAATCGCCAAAAATTTTAAGAAAACGTTCAACCATATCACTGAATATACTAAGCATGTAACTTTGAAACGTGGCTAGTGCATTACATAATTCAAAAGGTATCCTTTAATATGTAAAAGTACCAAATAGACATGTGAAAGCAGTCTTTTCTTGATCTTCCAATGTAATTTCAATTTAGTTGTAACCTGAATAGCCATCAAGGAAATAATAAAATTCATGACTTGTAACTCTTTCGAGAATTTGATCTATAAAAGGTAAGGGGAAATGATCTTTTCTAGTTATTGAATTAAGTTTCCTATAATCAATGCATATGCACCAACCAGTAACAATCCTAGTTGGAATTAACTCATTTTTCTCATTTGTTATCACAGTGACTCTACACTTCTTAGATACAACTTAGGTAGGACTCACCCATTTGCTATCAGCAATAGAATAAATGATTCCATTATCTAAAAGCTTAATGACTTCATTTCTCACTACTTTTATATTAGGATTAAGCCTTCTTTGCATTTCTTTAAAGAGTTTAGCATTTTTCTCTAAATAAATCTTGTGTGTGCAAATTAAAGGACAAATTCCTTTTATATCAACTATTGTCCATCCTAATGCATTTTTGTGTATTTTCAGAGATTGTAATAACTTACCTTTTTGAAGTGCATTAAGTTTAGAAGAAATTATTACAGGAAAATTTTTATTTTCTCCCAAAAAATGAGTATTTGAGATTGAATGGTAATGACTTCAAATCAGGCTTTGGTGGTTGAACACATGAAGGTATAGACTTAATTGATCATGATGATAACTCTTTAATTTATGGTCTCCAATTACTTGCCTTTGATTCTTCCTAAAAATAAACCATTTGCAAATTTTTAGATTCATTAAACTCAATTTTACTGGAAATAGTTTCAAATTAATCATGAACTAAATTTTCAATAAAGTCCACTTCCTATAAATCATTATTATCTATAGGTTGCTTACAAATGTTGAAAATATTCATTTGTAATATCATGTTTCCAAACGATAACTTCATCAGTCCATTCCTATAATTAATCAATGTGTTAGAAGTTGTAAAAAATGGACATCCTAAAATAACAGAAATTAAATTACATGCTTTAATAGTTTGTGTATCTAGGACAATAAAATTCACATGATAAATGAATTTATCAACTCGTACTAACATATCTTCAACTATTCCTTTAGGTATTTTTATAGATCAGTATGTTTATAGATCTATCAACAAGTAGCAGAGTTATAAAAGTTGGTTTTAAGTCACCTAAATTGACACTTTGAAAGACTAAATATGAAAGTAAATTTATAGTAGCTCCGAGATCAAGTAAAGATCTTTCAATTTTATGTTCTCCAATAAAGCATGAAATTGTAGGACAATCATTGTCTTTATATTTCAAAAGCATTATTGTTTTGAAGAATGAGACTTACTTGCTCGGCTAAAAAGGCTTTTTTTTCACATTCAGTTTTCTCTTCATGGTGCACAGATCTTTTAAGAAGGCACCTATTTAATAGCATCTAATATATTGATCCTTATCTATTTAAAAGTTTCAAAGATTCTGAGTTATGATTGACTTTTTTTTGTTTGGTCATGGCATGAGGAAATGGAAGTGCTGATGGGGAATCAATCTTTTCTTTATAATTTTAAGCTTCAACCCCTTCTTTATCCTTGGAGATTAAGTCATCATATTTCTTATAAGGTTTAAGAGTGAGTTTTTCAATACCACTACAATGAGTGATGACTGATTTGACTTGATCCATGTGATGGCTTCCGGAACTACTTGAATTTGCATTGTATTGCCCCTTGAGATTTTACTATGGATGAGATGGAAACTTATCTTTCTCTTAAAAACTATGAGTAGATGTGAATTTTGCAAGAGTATTTTTTAAATCTGTCATGGTTTGAGCATTTTGAGTGTTAATTGTCTCCTGCTTTTCAATAAATGCATGCAATATTTTCTCAGGATTTATTTTAGGAGGTGGAGCATAAGGAGGTGCATATCTATGAGAATTTTGGAAATTATAGTTTGTTTAAAATGGTACCTGTGAAGTTTATGCATTATTGTTACCACTCTTCCAACTTAAATTTGGGTGATTTATCTAACTAGGGTTATATGTTTGCAAGTATGGGTTATGATTGGGCCTTTTGAAATTGTTTAAGGCATGAGTTTGTTTATGGAGACATTCCTTAAAAGAAGACAAAGTTGGACAGTCATTAGTTAAATGTTCATTGGTTTCACATATTTGACACATAATGTCTTCAACAAATTTTAATTGACCACTCTTTTTTAATTCTAGTGCCTCAACTTTTCTAGCTAAAGATGCAAATTTGGCTTGGAGGTCATGATCTTCCTTAAAGTCGTACATACCTCCATTAGATGTATTAGGTTAAGTCTTACCTGGTGCCTTATAAGTACCTATAGTGTTTCAATTTTGAGCATCATCTAGCAAGTCTAAGTACTTCATTACTTCATCAGGGTCTTTATTTTTAAAATTTTCATTGCACCTCAATTCCACCATTTGTCTATCTTTAGGTGTTAATTCTTCATAAAAATATGAAACCAATCTCCATGTTTCAAAACTATGATGAGGCCAAGTATTAAGCAAATCCCAATACCTATCCCAACATTGGTAAAATATTTCTCCTGATTTTTGAGTGAAATTGATGATTTGTCTTTTAAAGGAATTTGTTTTATTAGATGGAAAAAACTTCTTTAAAAATTATTGTTGTGGCATTTCATCCCAAGCATGAATGGATCATGACCTAAGATTTTGTAGTCATGTTTGAGCTTTATCTTTTAATGAAAAAGGAAAAAGCTTTAATCTGATGGTGTTCATGCTACAATTTAAGTCATTATAGGTATTACAGACTTCTTCAAATTCTCTTAAATACAAGTATGGATTTTCTAGATATAAGCTATGAAAAGAAGGTAAAAGTTGAATAATGTCTAACTTAAAATTAAAGTGAGATGCATCAAAAGGGAAAACTATGCATGAGGGTGCACTTGTTCTTGTAGGATTCATATGGTCTGTAAATGTTTTAACTTGGTTATTCTCATTATAAAGTGATTGGTTATCTTTTTCGGCTATTTTTTCTGAAAATGATGAGGATACCCTACAAAGTCTACCATTTAATATACGTGACCAAACTCTTATGCATATGTTAAAAGAAAATAAAAGGAGGAAGGAAATAAAAAAAGAAGTAAATAAAAGTTAGATACAAGAAAAGTAAAAAGTAAAAATAAGATAAATATTATAATCTATGTAAGAATTTACCTCCCCAACTATGGTGCTAAAAACTTAACACGATCAAAGAGTTGATGTCTTATCGCAAGTGCAGGAGTGTCAAAGTAATAAATAACTTGGCAAAACCGGGGTCAAATCACAAGAAAGTTAACTATATAAATTATAAATAATAATAATAATAATAATAAGAACAACAATAATAAAAATGATGATGGTGCTGGTGGTGGTGAAGATGAGTTAAAGTGGACTTTGAGATATGAGATTAATATGAAGATTATACAATGATAAAAACAAATGTCAAGGTTAGAAGATACACTAATAATATTAGAGATAAGTAAAGTATAAACTCTTTATAAATTATCAACACGATCATATTAATCATCTTATTTACATAACACCATGCTTATAAATCTTATGAAGTATTCATGATGCTAACTTATGTTGACAACAAATTAAATTCCTCTCATAATAACGATGTCAACCGAAGACTATGAAGGATCAAGTATTTGATGTACCAAGTGTTATACAACATAAATCTAGATTAATCATTTAACAAGTAAGGTATTAAGAATTAATAAGATAAAAATGATAAGACATGTTAATATCAAGTTGTTTAGGATATAAGCATTGAAGTCCATATTGAGTTTATATTCTACTTATCCTAACATCATTAGTGAAACCTTTTCACCTTGATATAATTAAATTAGCTAGACATTATAAAGAAGAAAAAATTAAATAAACAATATAAGAACATAAACATGATATAATTTACTTAAGTATAGTAAAGAAAATAAAAGGCATGAACAAGAGAGTAATGAAAGCAAAATTTAAGCATTATAAAACTATAAAGATAGAGAGCAAGAACATGATCTTGATATGAAAAATAAGATGTCTCAATGAATGGCAAATACCTTCTTTTATAGGCTAAAATTCAAAACTATTCATTTGGTAATTTATAATTAATGTAGTGTCCAACTATTGATTTGGTGGACTTGGTGGACAACAACACTCAAGCGTTTTGGCAAGATGAATTGACATTGATATAATCAGAATTTGGCAAAGTTCATGAAAGTTATTGGAAATTATCTTTTCCTTCCACCCATCAACTTTTAGAGCATTTAGAGCACTACAACTCTAGATATGTCTAAAATACTAAGCAGTGCTGCTGGTGGACGTGGTAGATAGCCCTCATACTCTTATCTAAATGAAATGTTATTTCTACCATCAAATTTTGAGCTGGTATTCTTTATGAAAGTTGTTGAAATTATTTTTTCCTTCTACCCACCAAATTTCACATCATTTGGCCTTTTAGAACTTTAGTTATGGGTAAAACTCTGAGTATTGTTTGGGCTGGATTGCAAAACAGATTCTAACTTCTCTTTTGTGGCCAAACTTTGAATTTGAAAATGATAAATTTAGGTTTTCCCATATGCGAAAGTTGTAGGCCTATTTCTTATCTTTCCAGCCATATAAATTAATCTGAAATCCAAGATCTATAGCTCTAGATATGATCCAATGACTAAATAGTGTTTGAATTTGAATTAAATCGACATCTTTTTCTTAAGCTTAGCCTTTTCTTTGTCCTTTCACTTCCAATAGTTGATCACAACAATCAATCCTTTGAATTGTGAGAATGCCTGTATTTAAAATGAGCATTTACCATAAATTAAATGTATCTTATATTATTAAACTTGTTATTATAAAACATGCCCTAGTTAAGGAATTATTAATACTTCAAATGCAAAATGATGATATAAAACCTTGATAAAAATATACTTTTAAGTGCTAATCATAGAGAAAAGGTATTGTTATTAATACTCATGAATACTTTGAAGAGAAGCTGAAGATTGGATGACCTACGTTATTTAAAACTAAAACTTATGATCTTCATAAGTAAACATACGATATATGCATGTGTACATAACTTCATTATTGAATTTAGTTTGTTTTTTTTTTTTTAATGTTGGGTTTCTTACTACTATTTAATTTCCTGCCATTGTTTTTTCCTCTTGATTGTTCTAGGTTTTTGTCTTCATATAAAATGGTTATAGAAAGATATAAATATCTGTTATTGGAAATGCTTCTTGACACAACCAAAAGATTGGTGTCTTCTTCTAAGTGTAGGAGTGTCGAAGTCATAAATAACCCAGCAAAATTGGGGTTGAACCATAGAGAGGTTAATTATATAAATTATAGATAACAATAACACAACAATAATAATAACAATAATAGTAACAATAATAATAATAATAATAATAAATAAGTTGATGAGAACTTTGAGATGGAAGATTAACGTAAGGATTAAATAATGATAATAACAAATATCAAAGTAAGAGAATCCACTAATAGTATGTTAAACAAGTATAGTATAAACTCTTATTACTCAATCAGAAACTACACACAAAGGAGGTTCCAATCACATTATAAATTATTAACATGATTACATTAGTTATCTTATTCGAATAATGCTAATACTTGTAAATGTTGTGAGACATGCATGATTATAACGTATGTTAACAACAAATCAAGTTCCTTTCATAGCGCAAGTGTAGGTTATACCATACGGTTGAGCTATGAAAGTGTTAAGCATTTGTTGCACTAAGTGTTATACAACATAAATCTTGATTAATCATTTAATAAGTAAAGTATTAAAAAGTAGATGATTAATACTTAAAAGTGCATTCTCGTTAAGGTTTTGTGTCATCATATTGCACCTAAAGTATCATTAAATTCCCTAACAAAAGCATGTTTTATATTAGCAAGTCTAAAAATATAATATACCTTTAATTCATGGTAAATGTTCATTCTAAATGCAGGTCTATCACATAAATAAAAGGATTGATTGATGAGTTTAAGGATTGAAATTGAAAGGATAAAAAGAAGGCTAAAACTTAGCAAAGTGTTGCTGGTGCATTCCAAACTCGAACACCATTCAGTAAGTTGATCATATCTGGAGCTGTAGATATCAGATTTAGGTCCATTTTATATCGACGGAAAGGTAAGACATAGACCTACAACTTTCATATGGACTCAAAGACTCAGTTCTGCTGTTTTCAAGCTCAAATCTTAGCAACAATGAAGACATTAAAAGTTGTCCTGCAGCTCAAACACTATTTGATTTTTGGCTCATATCTTGAGTTGTAGAAGTCCAAATGAGCTCTGGTTTTTTTTTTGTTAGAAAGATGAGATAATTTCCCACAACTTTCATAAGTTAGTTGGCTATAATTCTGATGTGAGCAATGATGTTTTGGCCAGCCAACAATATCAATAATTAGCCCATAATATCAAAAAAACAGCAGCCATTAATATCAAAAATCAGCCACCAAATCAATGGATGCCCACCAATTCTTCAATCAATCAATAGTTCTGAAACTTAGCCTATAAAAGGAGGCATTTTCCATGTATTTAGTCATATTAATTTTCAAATCAAAGTTATCTTCTTGCTTTCTCTCTACATCTTTGTAATGTTCAAGTTTTCTTCCATGCTATAGTAATCTCTTATTTATGCTCTTTCATTTCCTTTCCTATACTTAATTATCTTATATTATGTTTATGTTCTTATATTGTTTATTTATGTTTTTCTCCTTCTTAATGTTTAGCTAAGTTAATTATGTCAAGGTGAAAAGGTTTCTCTAATGGTGTTAGAATAGGTATAATATAAACTCAACATGAGCTTTAAATGTTTATATCCAAGAAAGATTGTTATTAACATGTTTTATCTTTTTATCTTACTAATTCTTAATACCTTGCTTATTAAATGGTTAATTTAGATTTGTGTTGTATAATATTTGGTACATCAAATACTTGATCCTTCATAGTTTTCGGCCGACATCGTTATTATGATAGAAACTTGATTTGTTGTTAACATAAACTAGCAACATGAATGCTTGATGATATTTATAAGTATGGTATTACTTAGATGATCATGTTAGTAATTTATAATGAGCTAATAATGAGAAATCATCCGATTAGAACCTCCTTTGTGTGTGGTTTCTAGTTGAGTAATAAAAAGAGTTTATATTATATTTATTTGAAATACCTTTAGTGAATCCTATAACCTTGACATATATTTTATTATTGTTTAATCCTTACATCAATATCACATCCCAAAATTCTCTTCAACTCTTTTTTCTGTTATTATTCTCTTCAAATCTTTTTCTTTATTTGTAATTTATATAATTCACCTCCTTATGGTTTGACCCCGGTCTTGCCGGGTTATTTATTTTTTATGTTGAATTTAATCATTATTTTTTTATTAAATTTCTTTTTTTCTATCTTACCCTTCAATATTTAATTGGTGTTGAGTTCGCATAGTGGTTTTTTCTAATTGTTCATCCTATTCCTATGATTTGAGTCACGAGAGTAAGGTATTAACCTAATTTAACATTAACCTTTTTCTTTTACATTAGTTTTTATTTTCAATTACATCCTTTAACGCTAAAATTATTTACAATTGAACTTTTTTATTTTTTTTTTAAATTGCATTATATGAAGATAGTCCAACCTCATGACCTTTGGATTTGTCTGGCCAGTATGCTTGTGCCGTTTTATTTATGTTTATTGAATTTTTTTTTTCAATTTAATCCTTTGAATTTAATATTTTATTGAATTTTTTTAATTATTTTTAAATAAACTTTAGGCAAGTCTTTTGCATTTTTTATGGTTTTTTATATTATAATAATATTTGATATAGTGTATGGCATATTTGTTTTATTTTTTTACTTTTTAAACTTGATGTATTTTCATCTCCTTAAGATTAAAAAATTAATTAATCATTTTGTTGTTTATTTGTTTTTTATAAGTTTTGTTTTCAACTTTAGGCAAGAAACCTCCCTTTTTACATGACTTTCAATAAATTAAAGTATTTTTTGTTTTATATTGGTATAATTTTTTTTGTTGTTTAAATAAAAAATAATTTTTAAGATAAAATATTGTTAAATTTAATGAGGTTCGATCACGGATTTGACTAATTAATTTTAATTAATTTATAATTTTTTTGAAATCAATTTTTTTTTTAATTTTTAGTTTCACCTGCCAATTTTTTTTTACTATGAAAAAAGCGTTGAATCTTGTATTTTTATTTGTTGAAAAAAATGTTTGCTATAAAAAATATTGTGTTGGATAAGCCATTATATTCTTTTTATTCCCTAGAAGCACGGGTCATAAAACTAATTATATATAATACATGTCTCAACTAATCACAATCGTAATTTATCATTATTCCTTCCTATAAGATATAAATGAATCAAACATAACTCCATAAATTGATCCTAATTTAATATTTTAGTATTGCCTACACACATATAAAAATCACTATAAAGAAAAACATTATGCTTCTTCTTACATGTCACTATGAACTTATTATGTGATTTGTTTTTTCATTTTTGGCAACCAAACTTTTGTTTTGGATGATTTTATTCTTTTGTGGCCAAATTAAAAGCTAATTTTATCAAATTGTTTTGACAAATTAGCAAGACTAAATGAAAGAGTGTCAAAATGAAAAAGGCAAAGAAATTGGATGGCAGTTTCAAAATTGGGTTAAAAAGTTCACCTTTATCCTATCAATTTTCAAATTATACACTTTTATCTTTTAATATTTTAGAAATATAATTTTTTCCTAAAACTTTAGATTTGGTGTTAATTGACCTTTACCTTACCTGAGATGGTAGATTTTAGGTCATGAAATTTTTTGTTTTCGAATTAATTTTGAGTGTTTGGATTACTTGAGGTCGTATATAAGTTTATCATAATATCTAGATTATAGGTATTTTAGATCAAAAACACATTGAATATTGAATTTTTTAGGAAAAAAGAAACTAAAGGGTTGATTTTATAGCAACCACAAGATTGTTGGAATCTGGATGACCAAACGACAAGTTATCTATTTTATTTAAACAAATAAAAGGTTAATAACATATTATTTTCTTTTAGTATCAAAAAATAGCATCCGCTCTTTTATATTTAAAAAATCTCTCAGTGTGCTAGGTAAGCTAGGTAGATAAACCTCTTTTCATGGGCTTGGCTTGTGGATAGGTCCATGCTATTGGCTTGTTTATTTTTCTTTTTACTTATTTTATTTATTATATTTTCAAAACATTTTTATTTATTATATTTTCAAAACCTTTGACTAAAAAATTCATTTCATAAAGGTTTTTTTTTATTTGACTCAAAAAAACAAACATCTTTTTGTTATAGACTTTTAAAAAATGAAACTGTGTTTTATTTTAGTCTTATATATCACCCCTGTTTTTTCTTCTTCTTTTTTTGAAGAAAAAAAATAGTGTTTGATATATATAAATGCATGCAATGATTTTTTATTTTCGCTCAAAGTTTGTTCACCGTGTCTAAAAACATTTTAGAAACATTTACATAACTAGCATAAAACATAAGTTGTGAATCCAGCTCTGAACTCATTGCAGGAGTATCATTTGTTTGGCCAAAGTAAAAGGAACAAATCCAAAATACCTAAAAAAGGAGAAAAATCGAAGCTCTCACTCAAATCACATCTGGTGCAGGCAATGAGCTCAAAATAAATCAGACAAATAAATTCTTCTCGATATGGAAGAGAAAATAGTCAATTACATCCTGGGTTCTGTTTGCCACCCGATTTAACATTTGCATTCAAACATGAAGCAGAGAGAGGCATGTTTGCTTTCTGGCCGATATAGGCCAAATCGATGTCCACAAGTTCTACTCCTTGACAAGGAACCAATGAACTGCACAAAAAACTGACAGCAACATCGGAAGTTGAGGTGCCTTTGATGTTCTGGTAATGAACATTGCTAATTTTCACTCGCGATGGCTGCACAGAACATGAACAAGCTTAGCAATCCAACGTTAATTAAGCTAAAAGAAATTAAATTACATACAACATAGGATTTATCAAATATTCTGATGTTTTACGGGTATACATAATATCATAAGATTTTTGTCTTTGAATTACCGCGCCATTGCGGGAACCATACTTCTGATCAATGATAATGGGATTTTTCACACTATCCATAGTGATATCTTTAAAAGTGATATTTAAAGCTTGGCTAGGGTCAGATGCAGCATATGATTTGATTCTCACACCATTGGTGGTGTTAAACAATGTGCAGTTAGTCACAACAATTCCGCTCACATCCTCCTCGTTCTTGTACTTGCCAAGGCTTCCAACACTGGTGTAAGTCCAATCCAAAAACAGAGAAGAAGTAAGTAAACGAATACATTTATACCTGGAACTTCATGAATGATGTTCACTGGATCAGAAATGGCATTGCGGGTTTTGTTGGGGGGGGGGGGGGGGGGGCAGTACGGAAGTTACCTAAGGCCATGTCCAGGGCCGCAAAAGACTTGAGAGATGAGAATATTTGTGGATCCTTGTCCAATGGAAACACAGTCATCACCTGTTCCAATCTTGCTGCTTGTTACTTGGACACCATCAGAATGGCTTATGTGAATACCATCTGTATTTGGGCTATTAGCAGGAGCAGTCAGGTTGATATTGTGGATCGAAATGCTGTGGCAGCTGGTAACGTGCATGTGGAAATATTTGCTATCGACAGAGCTGATCTCGTGAACAAAAGCATTGTTTACTTTGCTCAACTTAATGGACTGCAACATGGAAAGAAGTCACAAAATCATTCCAAGTTTATACTTTTACGACCACATGTGTAGTAACTTTTGTGAATTAACTCTCCGGCAACTAAGTATGTTAACAAATGGGGAAACGTTTTCTTCAGGATGAAAACAAATGTGTTACTGATCCCGTACTGTATCTTGGTTGCAGTCAAAGGTTCTTTAAAACTTATTTCAACACTGACAGAAGTGATGGCTTATGTGAAGAATGAGATTCTTATTGTGCAGGCCTGGACATATTCCTGATCATGGTCAGGCCAATGATTAATAATTTTGTGGCAAGTGCTATACATACACTGGGAAGTGCCTGGCATTGCTTGTTTTCATGGCAATCGTTGTACTTCCAGACGGCACTGCCTTGCCCATCAAAAGTTCCTCCACCGTTCAATGTTAAACCATCAATTATTTCAAATAAGATCCATTGTTCTGAACTATATTCACTGAGATCAGTAGTAGCTTTCACGTTTCCCTGTACTTCAAAAACTATAGGCTTGTTTTTGCACGGCCCTTGAAATACAACAGGGCTTGTCAAGAATGTCCCTCCAGGGATGACCACCTTTGCTGGGACACCTGAATCACATGCTGCCCGCCATGTTTGGATAAATGCCTGCATGATACACATTTTTAGACGTTAATTGGAGTTTCAAACCTTTTAGAGCGCAAACCCTGTTTAGCAATTAAAATGCAGGATAGTTAATTATTTTGTCAGAAAAAAAATCAAACTCTTTAACGTGTTCTGTTATTCGGTTACACAGAACTAAGCCGAGTCAGGGCAATCAATTATAAGACTGGCTTTGTCTTGCGAACTCACCTGTGCGTTATCGGTCTTATCATCAGCCTTGGCACCGTGTTTTGTTACATCAAAAACTGTAACCGCGGCACCACTACCGTCAATGAGGCTACGACGATCACTAAGACCAATGTGGTGGCGAAGTGCACCATCGGCCACGCAAGAGAGCAAAGCTAAGCCTAAAACAAGAATGCTTCCTGCAATGGTCATGGTGACTTTTAACCCAGAATGAAAGGTTTCTTTTTAAATCTTCAAGTTCTTGCAGAGGAATGTGAATTGTACCTCGCCAGGTTTTATCTTTTATAGATTAAAATCTCTATCTCTATTTTTAGTGATGCCCCCCCAAACATAGCACTGTAACCTTAGTTAAGAATGAATCTCCGTCTTCCCTGCTACATTTCAGGTCGCTTGTAGCCATCGAAATAAGATATCACTGTATGTTGACTTAGAATGACCGATTCTTTTCCCATAAATATATAGGCAACAGTGATCAATACTTACTTATAGGAATAGAAATCATGGGATGTGTAGCTCTCAGCCACTGGTTTCCAGAAGAAAAATAGAATTTACTATATCATGAACAGTGTAATCCAGAAACATTCTATCTTAGGATGCACCATATGAATATAGGATGCTTCGGTGAGCTATAGAGCGGATCTAAGCCACAGCTCAATTGGCAAGCATGATGTTGTTCTTATTCCTCGGAATGTTCAAGTCTTCTTATGAATCCCAAAAATAAAAATTCAAAAGCCTTATGATTTACAATCACTAATTATAGTGATTAATTACATGGAATTATTGTAGAGTCGTGAACATACAAAAACCCTTGAAAAAAAAAATTTCCGAGGTACTGGCGTTGCCACCGGGGAAGCTTTCTTAACGAAATACTCAACATTTATCACACCCTTGTTCTTCTGGGCTGCCGTGTAGCATTCAATAGTCTCCCTTGTATAACAAGAAGCATGTGCACTTGAAAGCTGTTGTTGAAATGTTGAAAGCTGAGGCATCTTTGCCTTGGGAACTGGACCTTTGCTCTCCTCCAACAATTGAAAGGCTTCAATTCCAATCTCTGCAAGCTTGTTTGGAGGAACCATTCTCAAGCAGTCTTCCTCTCTATTCTTCAAGTAATTAAAAACCTATCTGCTGTTACTAGTGCTTGTCGTCGCAATACCTGTGGAGCATAACCCTTTTATAGCATAAGCTTAGTTCCTCTTTTTTCACATTATCATGAGACATGCATTCTCCTCCATTCTCTCCCCCCAAATTGCTGGAAAATGTAAGAGATGCATTGATCAGATTTGCTTTCAGTGGACAGTTCCTTTGTGATGCTATAAACATGTATTCGTAACTATCTTCACTTCTAGAGCGCCACAAAACCCTTGCATTCAATTGACACTTCCTGCGTGATGCTGTAAACATGCGGGGTGTTTAAAAAACCAGATGAATCAATTAAACCAAAAAAATCATGAAAATATCAATTAAAAAAACCAAATTAATAGAAAAAATTAAATAAACTGATTTAAAAATAAAAAAATCACCCTATTCAATTCGATTCCAGTTTAAAAAATTTAAACCAATTAAATTTAATTAAACCGAACCAATTTAATTAAATTTAAATAACTTAAAAAAAATATAAAAAGAAACATCTCTAGCCCTAAAATGTTTTATCCCTTTCCCCGTTCCAACAGCCCGTTCCCCTTTTTTAGTAGCCCCACCCCTTTCTCTTTCTTAGTAGCCCCCCCCTCCCTCCCTAGGTCCTTTGTTCTCTTCTCTCTCATTTTTTATCAAATATTACCATCAAATTTTTCTTTTAAGTTTTGAGTACTTGACACCACATTTTAGCTACCCCACCCTTGTAGGAATTTGTGAAGAAAATCAAGGGAGAAGCTTTAGGTCTATAGCTCTTCAATAAAGAAATAATTCTCTTTAACAATCGAATCATCTCTTGCCCACATCTGACTTTATTCACTACTAGAAATTTGTTTATTATCAATGAAATAATTCTATCAGTAATTTGAGATTGTCATGACCGACCAAATTTAATTCGTTGGTAATTTTATCGTTAGCTACCGATGGCCAAATTTAATTGGTAACTATCGATGAAATTCAAATAGAATGTTGAGAATATAAAAAAAGAGTGATTCACTAATATGGAGGTTATTGCGGGTATTTTTTACAGATGAAAACACCGAGGGATTCAAAATGTCAGCTTCATACAGTAACGTGCCCTGTTTACTGTTAGACTAGCCAACAAAATCACAGACAAAATAGGTTCGTCGATGATGCCGTTAGTAAAAGTTAATATATCCCCTCTCTATCAACCCTCTCCTTTCCTATTTCTCCTTCTTCTTTCTCATCTCAACTCTTTCCAATTGTAAACAACCAGCCCCCCCCAAAAAAGTCTTCCTGTTCTCAGCACAACAAGTCATATTTTTTAAAGTCTTCTCATTATAGCATTCGTATTCTGATTTACCAATGAATTTTTATAAGTTTTTGTAGGTAATTCTGTCTTTTAAAATTTTAACATTTAAATGTGATTTTTTTTAGTATATGTATTTTGTTAGTAGATATACATGTTTTATTGTTATTTCTCAAACAAACTTGTAGTATATGAATATATAATTTTATACTTGTTATGGTTTGGTTCTAGATTTTGTAAGATTGTATTTGTTTGTAAATTGTTGAAACTTTATTGAATTATTGAATTACATGTGTTGTTTTGAAATAATTAATAACTTGTTTAATGGGTCCATTTTAATCTTTATCATCAATGGTATTGCAGAGTTGTAATTTCCATAAATTGATATATATGTATCAATTTATATGGATGTTGATAATAGATAATGAATATTTAATATTTATGAGAAGTTGTAATTTGTTTGTTGGATAATCTCGAGGTAAACCAATATTTTTGTAAATTTATTTACCTAACATAGTTAATTAATACATATTGTAATCATAATTTTATAGAAGTTTGATAGAAGTCATGGATAATAGTTCATGGATATATCAAGATTCATCCCAAGAATTATGGAGGATAGATTATTGTAACGAGATTCAGGGTTTTATGAATTTTGCAACATCTATTCCTAAAAATTTTACTAGAGGCGATATTAGGTTTTCATGTAGGAAGTGTCAAAATAAAAAGTTTATGCATTCAAATGTTATAACAATGCATCTTCTACACAAAAGGTTTATGGAGAATTACCAGTGTTTGTATGCACACAAAGAAGTATTTGTTAGTAAAAGGAGAATGGGAAAAAGGGTAGTTGGGTCAATTTCTAGTGCTAGCAACATGTATCAAGCGACAAATGACAATACTAATCCTTACAGGAATATGGTTATGGATGCAATGAGAATGAGTCAAGGTAATATCAATCAATGTCTAATTGTAGAAGAAGAACCTAATACAAATGCAGCTAGGCTTTTTTATTTGTTAAAAGATTCTGACGAACCATTGTTAGATAGTTGTACGAACCATAGTAAATTATCGGTCATAGCACAGGTGTTCACCATCAAGTCAAATCATAGGTTGAGTGAGGCCGAGTATGACAAGATTATTGAATAAGCGAGAAGCATTTTACCTGAAGGGAACAGGCTGAAAGAGAACTTTTATGCTTATGCTGCAAAGCCCATGATGAAACCCCTTGGTTTAGGATACTAAAAAATTGATATATGCCTTAACTTCTGCATGTTATACCACCTTGAAAATGCTAAGATGATTAAGCATATGACATACGAGCATTGTTGTTACAAACCTAAAACTAGTAAAGGAAAGAATCTAGTGGCATATAAAAAACTTAGATACTTCTCAATCACATTTAGACTGTAGAGGTTATTCATGTCACTAGGGACTGCTGAACACATGACATGGCTCCAATTATATGATACTATTGATAGAGTGATGGTGCATCCTTTTGACGGCAAACATGGAAACACTTTAACAGTTTGCATCCTCACTTTTTAGTTGAATCAAAGAACGTGAGTCTTAGGTTGTGTACAATGGATTCAATCCATTTAGGTCATTTCCTGCTCCTTCTTCTTGTTGGTCGGTCATATTAATGGTTTATAACTTACCATCATGGATGTGTATAATGCTGGAGTTCATGTTTTTATATATTGTCATACCATGTCTGAGCAGCCCAGGCTGGAATATAGATGTTTTCCTTTTATTGTTGATTGATGAGTTGGCACAATTCTGGTCCTCTAGAGTTTTGACTTATGATACTTATGATATATCGAGAAAATAAAATTTCCTTATGAGGACAATTTTGATATGGACTATCAATGATTTTCTAGCTTTTGAAATGCTTTCTGGTTAGAGCATATATGGGAAACTAGCATGTCTATATTGCATGGAAAACAACATGGCATTCACGCTAACAAATGGAGGTAAAGCTTCTTTTTTTAACTATCATCATTATTTCTTACCATATAACCACAAGTACAAAAAGAACAAAAAAGATTTCTTTGTTGGCAGAGTTAAAAAGGATGTTGCTACCTTATATTTTTCTGTTGAAGAATTGTATGATGTTGTATCAGAGTACGATGACATTGTGTTTGGTCTCCAATCAGGTAGGCAGAAGTTCCCTGGTTTTGGTTCAACCTATAATTGGGTAAAGCGAGGTCTCTTTTGGGAGCTTCCTAATTGGAAGTCCAATCTTCTTCATTATAACCTTAACATCATGCACGTTAAAAAGAACGTGTTTGAGAATATTTTCTACACCATTATGGATGTGAAGGGGAAGACAAAGCACAACATCAAGGATAGCTTGGATGTAGCTTTGTTCTATAACTGTAAAAATATAGAGTTGCTTTGTGATGAGTCACGGGTCATAAAAACAAAAGCAAACTTCATGTTAGAGAAAACCACACAATTACTAGTCTATAAATTGCTTATGAGTCTTTGTTTTTCGGATAGACATGCCTCAAATATATTAAGGCTGGTTAATATGGAGGAATGCAGATTGTATGGAATGAAGAGTCATGACTACCACGTGTTTTTGCAAACACTCATCCTATTAGCTTTTTGTGATTTATTGCCAAAGGGGATATGTGATGCATTCATAGAGATTAGTCATTTTTTTAGATATTTATACTCCAGCAAGTTGAATATTGATCACATTGAGAGACTTGAAATAAATATCGTCAAGAAACTATGCAAACTTGAGATAATATTCACTCTATCATTTTTTAACTCAATGGAGCATCTTCTCATACATCTACCATTCAAGGAAAAAGTTGGAGGACCGATCTAGTGTAGATGGATGTACCTATTCAAACGGTTAGATATTACAAGTACAATGTAATTTGTATATAAAAGTATTTTCTTTATTTTTCTTTATTAAAAATATTTGATAAATTTAATGCAATTACTTGTTCAATCTTAAGAAAAAAGTTAAGAACAAGGCGCATGTTGAGGATTTGATATGTGAGGTCTATATTGTTGAGGAGATCTCAATATTTATCTCGTACTATTTCTAACCTTATCTAAGAACAAGAGTCAATCGTGTTTCACAACATGATGATGGCGGTGAAGTGTCTTCTAATGGGAACTTGTCAATATTCTTTAATCCTGGACGACCTATACCTAAAAATGTTGTAAGAGAAAGATATTTGTTAGAAATAGAGTTCAAACAAGCGCACAATTATGTTATATTTAACTATGATGAGCTGAAACCTTTTATTCACTAAGTGTATATATGTGTAATACTGACATGATCAAAAAATTGATGTCTTCTCCCAAGTGCAAGAGTATTGAATTAATAAATAACCTAGCAAGACCAAGGTCGAATTACAAAGAGGTTAATTGTATAAATTATAAATAACACCAATACAACAACAACAAGAATAATAATAATAATAATAATAATAATAATAATAATAATTTAACAAGCAAAGTATTAAGAGTGAACAAGATAACAAATAAAAAACATGTTAGTATCAAACATTAAGGTCTATATTGAGTTTACATTATACTTATTCTTACACCATTAGTGTAATCTTTTTACCTTGACAAAATAAACTTAACTAAACATAATAGAAGAGAGAAACATAAATAAATAAGATAAGAACATAAATAAGATAAAAGTTAACTAAGTAAAGGAAAGGAAATGAAAGATATAAATAAGATATTAATGAAAGCAAAACTTAAGCATTATAAAAATACAAAAAGAGAAAGCAAGAGCATGATTGACGCAACCAAAAGATTGATGTCTTCTCCCAAGTGCAGGAGTGCCAACGTAATAAATAACCCGGCAAGACCGGAGTCGAACCAAAGGGAGGTTAATTGTATAAATTATAAATAACAACAATACAACAACAACAACAACAACAACAACAACAACAACAATAGTAATAATAATAATAGAAGAAGAATTAGAAGAAAAAGAAGATAAAGAAGTTGGTGAGAACTTTGATATGGAAGATCAATGTGAAGATTAATAATGATAACAACAAATATCAAGGTTAGAGGATCTACTAATAGTATTTCAAACAAGTACAGTATAAACTCTTATTATTTAATTGGAAATCACACACAAAGGAGGTTCCAATTAGATTATAAATTGTAACATGATTACATTAGTTATCTTATCCAAACAATACTAATATTTGTAAATATTATCAGGCATTCATGATTATAACTTATGTTAACAACAAATCAAGTTCCTTTCATAGTATAGGTGTAGGTTATACCATACGGTTGGGCTATGAAAGTGTCAAGTATTTGTTGTACCAAGTGTTATATAACTTAAATCTAGATTAACCATTTAACAAGTAAAGTATTAAGAGTGAATAAGATAACAAATACAAAACATGTTAGTATGAAACATTAAAGTCCATATTGAGTTTACACTATACTTATTCTTACACCATTAGTATAACCTTTCACCTTAATATAATAAACTTAGCTAAACATAATGAAAGAGAGAACATAAATAAACAAGATAAGAATATAAATAAAATAAAAATTAACTAAGTTAAGGAAAGAAAATGAAAGGCATAAATAAGATATTAATGAAAGCAAAAATTAAATATTACAAAAAAAAAATACAAAAGGAAACAGTAAGAGCATGATCTTGATTTGGAAATCGAAAGGCTTAAATGCATGGCAAATGCCTCCGTTTATAGGCCAAAATTAGGAACTATTGATTTGATGACTAATTAAAGAGTGGGTGGCCAACTTTTAACTTGGTGACAATCCTTATCTTCTCTTGTCTGTCTAAAAAATCATTGATAACATCAAAATTTAAACTAGACCTCGACATGAAATTGCAGGAAATTGTTCCATCTTTTCAAAGAAAAAACAAAGGTAAAGGTCATTTGGACCTCCAACACTCTAGATATGGCTGGATAGTGAATAGTGTCTAAGCTGCAGGACAAATTCAAACTTCTTTATTATTGTTATAATTTGAACTTGAAAACGGCCTTATTGAAACCAAACTGACACCACCAAAAGATTAATGTCTTCTCCCAAGTGCAGGAGTGTCAAAGTAATAAATAACCCGGCAAGACTAGGGTCGAACCATAGGGAGGTTAATTGTATAAATTATAGATAATAATAATACAACAACAACAATAATAAGAACAATAGTAACAATAATAATAGTAGTACTAGTAGTAATAGTAATAGTAATAATAATAGTAATAGTAGTAGTACTACTACTACTACTACTAATAATAATAATACTAATAATAATTATAAAAGAAGAAGAAAAATAAGAAGAAGAAGTTGTTGAGAACTTTGAGATGAAAGATTAACGTAAGGATTAAACAATGATAATAATAAATATCAAGGTTAGAGGATCCACTAATGGTATGTCAAACAAGTATAATATAAACTCTTTTTAGTTAATTGAAAACCATACATAAAGGAGGTTCCAATCAGATTATCAATTGTTAACATGATTGCGTTAGTCATCTTATTCGATGAATGCTAATACTTGTAAAACTCGTTATGCATTCATGATTATAACTTATATTAAAAAAACAAATCAAGTTCCTTTCATAGCTCAAGTGTCGGTTATACTATATAGTATGAGTTATGAAAGTGCCAAGCATTTGTTGTATCAACTGCTATACAACATAAATCTAGATTAGTTATTTAAGAAGCAAAGTATTAAAGAGTGAACAAGATAACAAATACAAAACATGTTAATATTAAACATTAAAGTCCACATTGAGTTTACATTATACTTATTCTGACACCATTAGTGTAACCTTTTCACCTTGATATAATAAACTTATCTACATATAATGAAAGAAATAAAAATAAATAAACCAAATAAGAACATAAATAATATAAAAGTTAACTAAGTAAAGGAAAGGAATTGAAAGACATAAAAGTGATATTAATGAAAGCAAAACATAAGCAATATAAAAAATATAAAAAGAGAAAACAAGAGCATGATCTTGATCTAGAGACCAAGACACCTAAATGCACAGCAAATGCCTCCTTTTATAGGCCAAAATTAGGAACTATTGATTTGATGACTAATTTATGAGTGGGTGACCAACTCTTGACTTGGTGACAATCCTTATCTTCTCTTCTCTCCTTAAAACATCATTGATAATGTAAGAATTGGAACCACTTGAAATATAAAAGTTGTAGGATATTGTCTCATCTTTCTAGAAAAAAAATGTAGGTCATTTGGACTTTTAGAACTCTAGATATAGGTCAAACACTAAACACTGCTCGGGTTGTAGGATAGATTCAAACTTCTTTGTTGTTGCTATAATTTGAACTTGAAAATAGCCTTTTGAAAACTTAAGCTCCACGTAAAAGTTGTAGGCCTATGTCTTACCTTTCCATCCATATAAAGTATACCTAAATTTGAGATCTACAACTTCAGCTATGACCCAATTACCAAACAGTTTTCTGATGACTACACCAATATCTCTTTTTTAAGTTTGACCATCTCTTTGTTCTTTGAATTTTAGTTCTTAAACTCATCATCAATCCTTTCATTTATATGACAAGCCTGTATTTAAAATAAACATTTACTATAATTTAAAGGTATCTTATATTATTAGATATATTATTATAAAACATGCTTTAGTTAAGGAGTTATTAATACTTCAAATGCAAAATGATGACATAAAACCTTGATAAAAATACACTTTAAAGTACTAATCACAGACAACCATATGAAAGTTGCAGGCATATGTCTTAACTTTCCATCCATTTAAAGTAGACCTAAATTCGAGATCTATAGCTCAAGATATGACCTAATTACTGAACAATGTTCTAGTTTGGGCTCCACCAATATCTCTTTTCTAAATTTGGCCATCTCTTTGTCCTTTCAATTTCAATATGTAAAATAATCAATAAATTCTTTTATTTATATGATAGGCCTGCATTTAAGATGAACATTTACAACAATTTAAAGATATCCTATATTATTAGATATGTTATTATAAAACATGTTTTAGTTAAGGAGTTATTGATATTTCAAATGCAAAAAGATATAAAACCTTGATAAAAATGCACTTTTAAGTACTATCAATGATCTTATCTAGAAACCAAGATATCTACATGCTTGGCAAATGCTTTCTTTTATAGGACAATATTAGAAACTATTGATTTGATGACTAATTAATGAGTAGGTGCCAACTCTTAACTTGGTGACAATCCTTATTTTCTCTTGTCTGAATAAAATATCATTGATAATGTTAAAATTTAAACCAAACCCCTACATGAAATTCTAGGAAATTGTCTCAGCTTTTCAAGAAAAAAAATTAGGCCATTTGGACTTCTAGAACTTAAGATATGGGCTGAATAATAAACAATATCTAGGTTGTAGGATAGATTCAGACTTCTTCATTGTTGCTACAATTTGGACTTGAAAATAGCCTTTTTAAATCTTAGACTCCTATGAAAGTTGTAGGCCTATGTCTTACCTTTCCATCCATATAAAGTAAACCTAAATCCAAGATCTATAGCTCCAAATATGACCCAATTACCAAACAATGTTTCAATTTGGGCTGCATCAGCATCTCTTTTCTAAGTTTAGCCATCTTTTTATCCTTTCAATTTTAGTTTTTAAACTCATCAATCAATCTTTTTATTTATGTAATAGGCTTGCATTTGGGATGAACATTTACTATAAATTAAAGGTACCTTAACTTGTTATTATAAAACATGTTTTACTTAAAAAGTTATTGATACTTCAAGTGCAAAATAATTATATAAAACCTTGATAAAAATGCACTTTTAAGTATTAATCAATGAATTAAAACCAACTTCTTAGCTCTTTTACTTGTTGATAGATCTGCAAAAGTATCGAGAAGAATAGTTAAGGATGTATTAGTACAAGTTGATAAATTCATTTACCTTGTGGATTTTTATCTTGAACACACAACCTATTGAAACATGTAATTCATGTCCTACTATTTTAGACTATCCATTTCTTGCAACTTCTAATGCATTGATTAATTATAGGAATGAACTAATGAAGCTATCATTTGAAAATATGAGATTGAAAATGAATATTTTTAATATTTGCAAACTTGGAAATGATAATGATTTATAAAAAATGGACATTACTGAAAAATTAGTTCATGATAAATTTCAAACCACTTCTAGTGAAATTGAGATTGATGAATATGATGATTTGCAAATGGTATATTTTCAGGAAGAATCAAAGGCAAGTAATTGAAGATCACAAATTGAAGAATTGCCACCACGATTAATTGAGTCCATACCTTTAAGTGTTCAACCACCAAAACTTGATTTGAAGTTGTTACCATTCAATCTCAAAATAAAAATTTGAGAAAAAATAAAACTTTTCGAGTAATAATCTCTTCCAAACTTATTGCACATCAAGAATTTAAGTTATTACAGACTCTGAAAATGCATAAAAATATATTAGGATGGACTATAGCTGACATAAAAGGAATTAGTCCCCTTTGATTTACACACATAGAATTTATTTAAAGGAAAATGCTATACTCTCTAGAGAAATATAACGAAGGCTTAATCCTAATATGAAAGAAGTAGTGAAAAATAAAGTCATTAATCTTTTAGATAATATAACATTTTATTCTATTTCTGATAACAAATGGGTAAGTCCTATCCAAGTTGTACCAAAGAAGTTTGGAGTCACTATGATAACAAATGAGAAAAATAAGTTAATTCCAGCTAAGATTATTATTGGTTAGTGCATGTGTATTGACTATAGAAAACTTAATTCAATGACTAGAAAAGATCATTTTTCTTTACCTTTCATGGATTGATTAGTACTTAAAAGTATATTTTTTTCAAGGTTTTATGTCATCATTTTGCACTTAAGTATCAATAACTCCTTAACTAAAACATGTTTTATAATAATATATCTAATAATATAAGATACCTTTAATTTGTGGTAAATGTTCATTTTAAATGCAGGCCTATCACATAAATGAAAGGATTGATTAATGAATTTAAGAATTAAAATTGAAAGGAAAAAGAGATGACCAAACTTAGAAAAGAGATGCTGATGCAATCCAAATCGAAACACTATTCGGTAATTGGGTCATATCTAAAGCTGTAGATCTCAGATTTAAGTCTACATTATATAGATGGAAAGGTAAGACATAGGTCTACAACTTTCATAGGAGTTCAAGATTTAAAAAGGTTGTTTTCAAGTCTAAATTGTAGCAACAATAAAGAGGTTTGAATCTATCCTCCAGCCTAGATACTGTTTATTGTTCAGCCCATATCTTAAGTTCTAGAAGTCCAAATGACCTCAATTTTTTTCTAGAAGTCCTAGAATTTCATTTAGGGGTTTGGTTTAAATTCTAATATTATCAATGATGTTTTATTCAAACAAGAAAAAATAAGGATTGTCACCAAGTTAAGAGTTGGCACCCACTCATCAATTAGTCATCAAATCAATATTTTCTAATATTGGCCTATAAAAGAAAGCATTTGCCATGCATTTAGATATCTTAGTTTCAAGATCAAGATCATTGATAGTACTTAAAAGTGCATTTTTTTATCAAGGTTTTATGTTATCATTTTGCACTTGAAGTATTAATAACTCCTTAACTAAAGCATGTTTTATAGTAATATATCTAATAATATAAAATACCTTTAATTTATGATAAATGTTTATTTTAAATGCAGGCCTATCACATAAATGAAAAGATTGATTGAATTTAAGAACTGAAATTGAAAGGAAAAAGAGTTGACCAAACTTAGAAAAGAGATGCTAGTGCAATAAAAACCAGAACACAGTTTGCTAATTGGATCATATCTGGAGCTGTAGATCTTAGATTTAGGTCTACTTTATATGGATGGAAAGGCAAGACATAGGCCTACAACTTTCATATGGAGCCCAAGATCTAAAAATATCATTTTTAAGTCCAAATCATAGCAAAAAAAAAAAAGATGTTTGAATTTGTCTTCCAGCTCGAGCACTGTTCAATGTTTGGCCCATATCTGGAGTTCTACAAGTCCAAATGACCTGAATTTTTACACAAAAAAGCTGAGATAATTTCCTACAACTTTTATTTTTTCAAGTGGCTCTAATTTTGATGTTATCAATGAAGTTTTGGGTAGATAAGAGAAGATAAGAATTGTTACCAAGTCAAGAGTTGGTCACCCACTCATCAATTAGTCATCAAATTAATAGATCCTAATTTTGGCCTATAAAAGGAGGCATTTGTCATGCATTTAGGAATCTTGGTTTCCATATCGAGATCATGCTCTTGCTTTCTCTCTTTGTATTTTTTGTAATATTTATGCTTTGCTTTCATTAATATCAAGTTTATGCATTTCATTTCCTTTCCTTTACTTAGTTAACTCTTATCTTATATATGTTCTTATTTTGTTTATTTATTTTTCTTTCTTTCATTATGTTTAGCTAAGTTTATTATGTTAAGGTGAAAAGGTTACACTAATGGTGTAAGAATAAGTATAGTATAAATTTAATATGGAATTTAATGTTTGATACTAACATGTTTTGTATTGTTATCTTATTCACTTTCACTTTTTAATACTTTGCTTGTTAAATGACAAATCTTGATTTATGTTGTATAACACTTGGTACAACAAATGCTTGGCACTTTCATAGTTCATACTGTATGGTATAACCAACACTTGGGCTATGAAAGAAACTTGATTTGTTGTTAACATAAGTTATAATCATGAATGCTTGATGAGATTTACAAGTATTAGCATTAATCGAATAAGATGACTAATGTAATCATGTTAACAATTTATAATCCGATTGAAACCTGCTTTATGTGTGGTTTTCAATTGAATAATAAAAGTTTATACTATACTTGTTTGACATAGCATTAGTGGAACCTCTAACCTTGACATTTGTTATTATTATTGTTTAATACTTACGTTAATATTTCATCTCAAAGTTCTCTTTTTTTTTTCTTCTTCTTCTCCTTCTTTTTCTTTTTCTTTATTATTATTATTATTATTATTATTATTATTACTATTATTATTGTTCTTATTATTGTTGTTGTTGTTGTTGTTGTTGTTGTTGTTGTTGTTGTTGTTGTTGTTGTTATTATTATTATTATTACTATTATTGTTGTTGTTATTATTATTATTGTTGTTGTTTATAATTTGTACAATTAACCTCCTTGTGGTTCGACCCCAGTCTTGCCGAGTTTTTTATTACTTCGACACTCCTGTACTTGGCAGTAGACATCAATCTTTTAGTCGTGTCATGGATCAAATCTTAGAAAGAGTTACAGATTATAAATTTTATTGTTTCCTTAATGGTTATTCAAGTTATAATCAAATTGAAATTGCATTTGATGATCAAGAGAAAACCACGTTTACATGTCTGTTTAGTACTTTTCCATATCGAAGAATGCCTTTTTGATTACATAATGCACCAGCTATATTTCAAAGATGCATGCTTAGTATATTTAGTGATATGATTGAACATTTTCTTGAAATTTTTATGGATGACTTTTCTATTTTTGGCGATTCATTTGATAATTATTTGACTAACATAAAAAAGATTTTGAGCAGGTGTGAATAGAAGAATCTTGTACTAAATTAAAAAAAATGTCACTTTATGGTAACAAACAACATTATATTTGGTCACATTGTTTCATTGAAAGGAATTAAGGTTGACAAATCTAAAATTGAGTTAATTGCTAACTTGCCCATACCAAAATCTATTAAAGATGTTAGATCATTCCTAGGACATGTTGGTTTTTATAAGAGGTTTATAAAAAATTTTAGTGTAATATCTAAGTTATTGAGTAACCTTCTAACAAAGGATAATATTTTTTAGTAGACTGAACATTATGAAGATACCTTTGTTAAACTTAAAAAGTTGTTTACTTTTGCTCCAATCATTCAACCTCCTGATTGGTAATTTCCTTTTGAAATAATGTGTGATGCTAGTGATTATGTCATAGGTGTTGTCTTAGAACAAAGAAAAGATAAAAAACTCTATATGATTTACTATGCAAGCAAAACTTTAAATAATGCTTAAATAAATTACAATACCATTAAGAAGGAATTACTTATAGTAGTATTTGCACGTGACAAGTTCAGATCTTATCTTGTTGGCTCACCTATTATTGTTTTTAGTGATCATGCAACATTGAAATATGTCTTTCTAAGAAAGATTATAAGCCTAGATTAATGTAGTGGATTTTATTACTTCAAGAATTTGATATTACTGATTAGTACTTAAAAGTGCATTTTTATCATGGTTTTATATCATCATTTTGCACTTGAAGTATCAATAACTCCTTAACTAAAATATGTTTTATAATAATGTATCTAATAATATAAGATACCTATAATTTCTGGTAAATGTCTATTTTTAATGCAGGCCTATCACATAAATGAAAGGATTGATTGATGACTTGAAGAACTTAAATTGCAAGGATAAAGAGATGGTCAAACTTAGAGAAGAGATGTCGGTGCAATCCAAACAGGAACACTGTTTGGTAATTGGGTCATATCTGGAGCTACAGATCTCAGATTTAGGTCCAATTTATATGGATGGAAAGGTAAGACATAGGCCTACAACTTTCATATGGAGCCCAAGATCTAAAAAGGCCATTATCAAGTCCAAATTATAGCAACAACAAAGAAGCCCGAATCTGTCTTCTAGCCCAAGCACTGTTCGGTATTTTGGCCATATCTGGAGTTCTAGAAGTCCAAATGAGCTGAAGTTTTTACACAAGAAAGCTGAGACAATTGCCTACAACTTTCATGTTTACAACTGGCTCCAATTTTGACGTTATCAATGACGTTTTGGGCAGACAAGAGAAGATAAGGATTGTCTCCAAGTCAAAAGTTGGCCACCCACTTATCAATTAGTCATCAAATCAATAGTTCTCAATTTTGGCCTATAAAAGGAGGCATTTGCCATGCATTTAGGCATCTTGGTTTCCAGATCAAGATCATGTTCTTCCTTTCTCTCTTTGTATTCTTTGTAATGTTTATGCTTTACTTTCATTAATATCAAGTTTATGCCTTTCATTTCCTTTCCTTTACTTAGTTAACTTTTATGTTCTTATTTTGTTTATCTATTTTGCTTTCTTTCATTATGTCTAGCTAAGTTAATTATGTCAAGGTGAAAAGGTTACACTAATGGTGTAAGAATAAGTATAATGTAAACTTAATATGGACTTTAATGTTTGATACTAACATGTTTTATATTTGTTATCTTGTTCACTCTTTAATACTTTGCTTGTTAAATGACTAATCTTGATTTATGTTGTATAACACTTGGTACAACAAATGCTTGGCACTTTCATAGCCCATAATGTATGGTATAACCGACACCTGAGCTATGAAAGGAACTTGATTTGTTGTTAACATAAGTTATAATCATGAATGCTTGACGAGATTTACAAGTATTAGCATTAATTGAATAAGATGACTAATGTAATCATGTTAACAATATATAATCTGATTGGAACCTCCTTTGTGTGTGGTTTCCAATTCAATAATAAGAGTTTATACTATACTTGTTTGATATACCATTAGTGGAACCTCTAACCTTGACATTTGTTATTATTATTGTTTAATCCTTACATTAATATTTCATCTCTAAGTTCTCATCATCATCATCTTCTTCTTCTTCTCTTTATTATTATTGTTATTGTTATTATTATTGTTATTATTATTATTATTATTACCATTATTATTAGTATTATTACTACTACTACTACTACTACTACTACTACTACTATTACTATTACTATTATTATTATTGTTGTTGTTGTTATTGTTGTTGTTGTTTATAATTGTTGTTTATAATTTGTACAATTAACCTCCCTGTGGTTCGACCCCGGTCTTGCCGGGTTATTTATTACTTCGACACTCCTACACTTGGGAGAAGACATTAACCTTTTAGTCGTGTCAATTACAATCAAAGAAAAAAAGGCACAAAAATGTTATCGCAGATCATTTGTCAAGATTGACAACGGATTCAAGATCCGACATCACACCAATCGATGACTACTACCCTGATGAATCTTTACTTGCTATCTCTAGAATACCTTGGTTTGCTTATATTGTTAATTTTCTTATCTTATGACAACCACCAACTCATTAGAGTACCCAAGATAAAAGAAAATTCTTGAATGAAGTAAAGAACTTTTATTAGAATGACCTTTATTTATTCAAATATTATCCTGATCAAATATTTTTAAGATACATTCCTGGCTATGAGATAAGTAGTGTCATTAAATATTTTCATTCTGAGGCATGCCGGGGTCATTTCTCATCAAGAAAGATAATTGCAAAAATCTTACAAAGTAAATTTTACTAGCCCACCATGTTCAAAGACTCACATGTATTTTACAAAACTTGTGAAAATTATCAAAAAAGTGATATTAGTCACAATGTCTTACTTTATAATTCTCGACTCCATTTATTTCCTAGAAACCTAAGATTAAGATGGAACTATCCTTTTATTATAAAACATGTGTATTGATATAGAGCCTTGATTTCAAGAATCTAAAGAATGACAATGTTTTCAAGTCTTTCTTCAACCCCAGTCAAATGGTAGATAACAATACTTCGTGACTCTTATATTGGTTTTTTTAGTCTCCTATGATAACTAATATCTGTGTATATATTTATTCAATTCCTTGTTCCTTCTTTTCTTTGCATCTCTTTTCCTCTCATCTAAAAAATAGACACCACTTAGAAAAATTAAAAAGGTATTCTCCCACTTTGCCTCCAAATACGATTGCAAAGATTTATCATACTAAGTGTGAAAGATTGAGGTTGTTAAAGAATCATGGAATTACTAAAGATATTCGATGGATGATTGAAGTAAAGGTGTGATTATCTGGTGAGTCTAATTCTTTCATTTCATACATGTCTAGAACAGGTAAAAGTACTTTTGTAAAGAAACGTCATGCAAAACAACTAAAAGTCTATCATAGATGTGTCAGATAGACTTGTAATGCAATATGTTGTTCTTTAGGAATGATATCTGTAAACCTTGAAGATAAAATACAATTCATTAAGGATGGCTTGAGTAAAGGGTCTTTAGATAATCTTCTATTGACTCTTTAGAAACATCCTAGTGGAGATGTACATCGTGCAATTCATGATTTATGGCAACAATTCCATAAAGAACATGCTTCATATAGTCTTAGGAATTTGACTAAAAAAGACCCTATTTGTTACTTTTTAAGAAAACTAGATAGGAAGTCTATCCTCGACCCATATAAAGCATTTAAGCCATTCTTAGATGTAAAACCAAGGGAAGATGTGACCTACAATCACAATAAAATTTTAAGCATTAGTTTGTAAGAACATGTGTCTTTTGGTATAATTAATAACATAATATTTATATTTTGTTCTTTCTTATAATGGTTTAATGTGTTTCAGGTTTGTCAGTGTTTGTTGTTTTAGGTGATGTCTTCTATACTTTATTTTTCTATCTTAGAACACTAAGGATAATGTCTCTTTTTAGTTGGGGAGAGAGGGCAATATTTGATATTAAAAAAAAATAATTAACTGTGTTTTCTATTATTAAAACCATTTGCAAAAACTGTTGTTACTAGGATGACAGAGAAAAGGAGTTTATTTTGTTAAAGTAACTATTGAGACATTACACGACTAAAAGATTGATATCTTCTCCTAAGTGCAGGAGTGTCAAAGTAATAAATAACTCGGCAAGACCGGGGTCGAACCACAGGGAGGTTAATTGTACAAATTATAAACAACAACAATAGTAACAACAATAACAACAGTAACAACAACAACGTGCGTCTTAAAATATATTATTTTTTCCTTCTTTTTTTTTTAAAAAGAAAAAATATATATATATATATACATATAACTTAAAATACCATGCATCTTTAACCCATGTAACAAGCTTTCGGCTAATGACTCCCAGACCAGTTGACTTTAGGGCATTAGGTGTTGAGACATGATTAGTACTTAAAAGAGCATTTTTATCATAGTTTTATATTATCATTTTGCACTATCTACATATCAATATCTGTGACCCGAGTTACTAAGCTCGTAGGGGTGTTTTAACACCTAATGCCCTAAGACCAACTGCTTTGGGATTAGCTAAAAGCTCGTTACATGGGTTAAAGATGCATGGTGTTTTTAAATTATATGTATATATATTTTAAAAAAAAAAGACAAAAATAATAATCCCAACCCAAGGAAGTTAACCTTAAACATTAGAACAAAAAATTTGTTTTCTTCCAAGAAATGCCCTATAATTATGTGTTGATACATTAAGTACAAAAGAAAGGTTTATAAATATCTTGTTAAGAGGTATTGAGCATGTATGTAAATTTAATGAGACTTTGTTTATCTGGATAGATTAATGGAAGTTAAATAATGAATACCTTACTTTGTGGAATTTACAAATTATTTTTCTATTTTAACGATGCATTCCTGACAATGAGGTAAGTAGTGTCAATAAATTTTGTCATTCTAAGGCATGTGGGGGCCATTTCTCGTCAAGAAAGACAACTACAAAAATCTTACAAAGTGGATTTTACTGGCTCACCATGTTCAAAGACTCACATGTATTCTGCAAGTCTTGTGAAAATTGTCAAAAGTTAGGATCTATTTCAAAACGTCATATGATGCCTTTAAATCCTATTATTGTCATTGAGATCTTTGACTGTTGGGGTATAGATTTCATGGGTCTATTCCCTCCATCATTTGGTTTCTTATACATATTAGTCACAGTAGATTATGTTTCAAAATGGATAGAGGCAATTCCAAGTCGAAACAATGATCACAAAATAGTGATAAAGTTTTTGAAAGAAAATATTTTGAGTCGATTTGGAGTCCCTCGAGCCATAATAAATGATGGTGGAACACATTTATGCAACAAGCCATTTGAGTCTTTAATGAAGAAATATGGAATCACACACAAAGTTGCCTCCCCTTATCACCCTCAAACAAGTGGACAAGTAGAGCTTGCTAATAGGAACATCAAACATATTTTGGAGAAAACAATGAACCCTAATAGGAAAGACTAGTCTTTAACACTTAATAATGCACTTTGGACTTACTGAACTGCTTATAAAACATCATTAAGTATGTCACCTTATAGACTAGTCTATGGAAAACCTTATCACTTGCTTGTGGAACTTGAACATAAAGCGTATTGGGCTATTAAAGCTTTCAATTCAAATCTGGATGATGCTAGTCAACTGCGAAAATTACAAATAAATGAGCTTGAGGAAATAAGAAATGATGCATATGAAAATTCAAGAATTCATAAAGCAAGAATTAAAGAGTTTCATGATAAGAAAATACTAAGAAAAACATTCAATGTTGGTCAAAAAGTCTTGCTTTATAATTCTCAACTGCATTTATTTCCAGAAAATTAAGATCAAGATGGAGCGGTCCTTTTATTGTGAAACATGTGTATCCATATGGGGCCTATGACATTGAGAATCCAATAAATGGCAATGTTTTCAAGGTAAATGGACATCGTCTGAAAGTTTACTTTGATAATTTTTCAGTTGAACATGACTCTATTGAATTGGGTGAACCTGTATATAAAGATTGATTTTTATTTTTTTTATTTCTTTTTTTAGTGATTTTTGCTAGTTTCTCTCACCCTGGTCAAATGGCGGATAACGGTACTCCGTGACTTAAGTCGGTTCTTTCAGTTTCCCACAATAACTAATATTTGTGTATATATTTGTGCAATTCTTTGAATCTCTCTTCCAATTCTCATTTGAAAATGGACACTAATCTTGATAAATTAAAAAATTATTTTCTCGCTTTGCCTCAGAATGCGATTACAAAAATTTATCGTGTTAGATGTGCAAGATTGAGATTGTTAATGAATCATCGAATTCCTGAAGATATTCGCTGGTTGATTGAAGCAAAGGTTCGATTATCAGGTGAGTCCTCTAACTCTATTTTGCATATGCCTGGAATAGGTACAAGTACTTTTGCAAAAAAACGTCGTGCACAACAACTAAAAGTCTATCATCGATGTGCTAGATCAACTTATAATAGACAATGTCGTTCTTTAGGAATAGTATCTATAAACCGTGAAGATAAAATACAATTCATTAAGGATGGCCTGAGTAACGAGTCTTTAGATAATCTTCTATTGACTCTTGAGACGCATCCTAGTGGAGATGTGCATCGTGTAATTCATGATTTATGGCCACTATTTCATAAAGAACATGATCGACTTAGTCTTGGGAATCACAACTACTTGTACATACACATGTTTTTTTCAAAAGTAAATAAATAAATAAATAAAAAGAGAGAGAGAGAGAGTGTGAGACTCTAGTTGGCCTACATAAAGGTGTTATGATTGTCTTTCTAATTTCTCATCTATAAAACCCTCTCTTCCTTCCTTTCATTTCTACTCAACCCATACATTCAACAAATATAGAGAAGTATGTAAAAATGGCAAGTTCCTCAAGTCATCATATAAGAAATATTTGTGTTTTTAGTGGATCTAGTCCTGGGAAAGAAAACAAGTTTTTAGAATCAGCAAATAATCTTGGTCAAGTGCTAGCTGAGAGAAAGATTCATTTAATGTATGGGGGAGGCAGTCTTGGGTTAATGGGAGGTGTGTCAATAACTGCATTTTGAGGAGGTAGTCAAGTTTTGGGGGTCATCCCCGAAGCTTTAACACAAGGGGACATTATTGGAAAAACAATTGGAGAGGAATTTCAGGTTTCCACAATGTCGGCTTGAATGAATGCAATGTTTAACCATGCTTATGTCTTCATTGCTTTACCAGGTGGTCTAGGCACATTGGAAGAGATCTTTTATATTTTCTCTTGGGCTCAACTGCACATTTACCATAAACCCATAGGTTTGTTAAATGTTAATGGTTATTACGATAAGTTATTGTCTTTTCTTGAATATGCTATGGAACAGAAATTTCTAACATCTTCTGCGTGACAAATCATAATCTATGTTGCTACAGTTGAACAATTGATTGACCAACTACAATCTTTCATTCCTGTGATTGATCCTTCCATGAGTCGCATAAATTGGTCATCTAAGGAAAGCCGCAAAAAGCTTAGATTGGATTTGAGCCTTCATTTGTGAATTTTTGTGTCTTTTGATTTTATTATTGTGTTTTGTTATTTCTTATATTTATTTTAGTGTATTTTAGGTTTGTTAGTGTTCGTTATTTCAGGTGATATCTTCTATACTCTATCTTTCTACCTTAGCACATTGAGGACAATATCTCGTTTTGGTTGGGGGGAGAGGGTAGTAGTTGAGAAAAAAAATTGTTTTTCATTTCATAAAGCATGTGCATAATTGTTGTTACTAGAGGGCAGAGCAAAGGAGCTCTTTTGTTAAAGTGACTCTTGAGACGCATCTTAGTAACCATTCTTAACAAGGTCTATTATAATACTTCTTGAAATATTCAAGTTTACAAACTCTCGTATTATTATCACTTAATTCTGCTCATATACTTATTTAACATGTATTCTTAAACCTTGATATCTTCTATACTCTATCTTTCTACCTTAGCACATTGAGGACAATGTCTCGTCTTGGTTGGGGGGAGAGGGTAGTAGTTGATAAAAGAAAAATTGTTTTTCATTTCATAAAGTGATTAGTACTTAAAAGTGCATTTTTATCATGGTTTTATATCATCATTTTGCACTTAAAGTATCAATAACTCCTTAACTAAAATATGTTTTATAATAATGTATCTAATAATATAAGATACCTATAATTTATGGTAAATGTCTATTTTTAATGTAGGCCTATCATATAAATGAAAGGATTGATTGATGACTTGAAGAACTTAAATTGCAAGGATAAAGAGATGGCCAAACTTAGAAAAGAGATGTCGGTGCAATCCAAACCAGAACACTGTTCGGTAATTGGGTCATATCTGGAGCTATATATCTCAGATTTAGGTCCAATTTATATGGATAGAAAGGTAAGACATAGGCCTACAACTTTCATATGGAGCCCAAGATCTAAAAAGGCCATTTTCAAGTCCAAATTGTAGCAACAACAAAGAAGCCCGAATCTGTCTTCCAGCCCGAGCACTGTTCGGTATTTTGGCCATATCTGGAGTTCTAGAAGTCCAAATGAGCTGAATTGTTTACACCAGAAAGCTGAGACAATTGCCTACAACTTTGATGTTTTTAGCTGGCTCCAATTTTGATGTTATCAATGACGTTTTGGGCAGACAAGAGAAGATAAGGATTGTCACCAAGTCAAAAGTTGGCCACCCACTTATCAAATAGTCATTAAATCAATAGTTCCCAATTTTGGCCTATAAAAGGAGGCATTTGCCATTCATTTAGGCATCTTGGTGTTCAGATCAAGATCATGCTCTTCCTTTCTCTCTTTGTATTTTTTGTAATATTTATGCTTTACTTTCATTAATATCAAGTTTATGCCTTTCATTTCCTTTCCTTTACTTAGTTAACTTTTATGTTCTTATTTTGTTTATTTGTTTTCCTTTCTTTCATTATGTCTAGCTAAGTTAATTATGTCAAGGTGAAAAGGTTACACTAATGGTGGAAGAATAAGTATAGTGTAAACTTAATATGGACCTTAATGTTTGATACTAACATGTTTTATATTTGTTATCTTGTTCACTCTTTAATACTTTGCTTGTTAAATGACTAATCTTGATTTATGTTGTATAACACTTGGTACAACAAATGCTTGGCACTTTCATGGCCTATAATGTATGGTATAACTATTATTATTACTATTATTATTGTTCTTATTATTGTTGTTGTTGTTGTTGTTGTTGTTATTGTTGTTGTTGTTGTTATTATTATTATTATTATTATTATTACTATTATTGTTGTTGTTATTATTATTATTGTTGCTGTTTATAATTTGTACAATTAACCTCCTTGTGGTTCGACCCCAGTCTTGCCGAGTTTTTTATTACTTCGACACTCCTGTACTTGGCAGTAGACATCAATCTTTTAGTCGTGTCATGGATCAAATCTTAGAAAGAGTTACAGATTATAAATTTTATTGTTTCCTTAATGGTTATTCAAGTTATAATCAAATTGAAATTGCATTTGATGATCAAGAGAAAACCACGTTTACATGTCTGTTTAGTACTTTTCCATATCGAAGAATGCCTTTTTGATTACATAATGCACCAGCTATATTTCAAAGATGCATGCTTAGTATATTTAGTGATATGATTGAACATTTTCTTGAAATTTTTATGGATGACTTTTCTATTTTTGGCGATTCATTTGATAATTATTTGACTAACATAAAAAAGATTTTGAGCAGGTGTGAATAGAAGAATCTTGTACTAAATTAAAAAAAATGTCACTTTATGGTAACAAACAACATTATATTTGGTCACATTGTTTCATTGAAAGGAATTAAGGTTGACAAATCTAAAATTGAGTTAATTGCTAACTTGCCCATACCAAAATCTATTAAAGATGTTAGATCATTCCTAGGACATGTTGGTTTTTATAAGAGGTTTATAAAAAATTTTAGTGTAATATCTAAGTTATTGAGTAACCTTCTAACAAAGGATAATATTTTTTAGTAGACTGAACATTATGAAGATACCTTTGTTAAACTTAAAAAGTTGTTTACTTTTGCTCCAATCATTCAACCTCCTGATTGGTAATTTCCTTTTGAAATAATGTGTGATGCTAGTGATTATGTCATAGGTGTTGTCTTAGAACAAAGAAAAGATAAAAAACTCTATATGATTTACTATGCAAGCAAAACTTTAAATAATGCTTAAATAAATTACAATACCATTAAGAAGGAATTACTTATAGTAGTATTTGCACGTGACAAGTTCAGATCTTATCTTGTTGGCTCACCTATTATTGTTTTTAGTGATCATGCAACATTGAAATATGTCTTTCTAAGAAAGATTATAAGCCTAGATTAATGTAGTGGATTTTATTACTTCAAGAATTTGATATTACTGATTAGTACTTAAAAGTGCATTTTTATCATGGTTTTATATCATCATTTTGCACTTGAAGTATCAATAACTCCTTAACTAAAATATGTTTTATAATAATGTATCTAATAATATAAGATACCTATAATTTCTGGTAAATGTCTATTTTTAATGCAGGCCTATCACATAAATGAAAGGATTGATTGATGACTTGAAGAACTTAAATTGCAAGGATAAAGAGATGGTCAAACTTAGAGAAGAGATGTCGGTGCAATCCAAACAGGAACACTGTTTGGTAATTGGGTCATATTTGGAGCTACAGATCTCAGATTTAGGTCCAATTTATATGGATGGAAAGGTAAGACATAGGCCTACAACTTTCATATGGAGCCCAAGATCTAAAAAGGCCATTATCAAGTCCTAATTATAGCAACAACAAAGAAGCCCGAATCTGTCTTCTAGCCCAAGCACTGTTCGGTATTTTGGCCATATCTGGAGTTCTAGAAGTCCAAATGAGCTGAAGTTTTTACACAAGAAAGCTGAGACAATTGCCTACAACTTTCATGTTTACAACTGGCTCCAATTTTGACGTTATCAATGACGTTTTGGGCAGACAAGAGAAGATAAGGATTGTCACCAAGTCAAAAGTTGGCCACCCACTTATCAATTAGTCATCAAATCAATAGTTCTCAATTTTGGCCTATAAAAGGAGGCATTTGCCATGCATTTAGGCATCTTGGTTTCCAGATCAAGATCATGTTCTTCCTTTCTCTCTTTGTATTCTTTGTAATGTTTATGCTTTACTTTCATTAATATCAAGTTTATGCCTTTCATTTCCTTTCCTTTACTTAGTTAGCTTTTATGTTCTTATTTTGTTTATCTATTTTGCTTTCTTTCATTATGTCTAGCTAAGTTAATTATGTCAAGGTGAAAAGGTTACACTAATGGTGTAAGAATAAGTATAATGTAAACTTAATATGGACTTTAATGTTTGATACTAACATGTTTTATATTTGTTATCTTGTTCACTCTTTAATACTTTGCTTGTTAAATGACTAATCTTGATTTATGTTGTATAACACTTGGTACAACAAATGCTTGGCACTTTCATAGCCCATAATGTATGGTATAACCGACACCTGAGCTATGAAAGGAACTTGATTTGTTGTTAACATAAGTTATAATCATGAATGTTTGACGAGATTTACAAGTATTAGCATTAATTGAATAAGATGACTAATGTAATCATGTTAACAATCTATAATGCAATTGGAACCTCCTTTGTGTGTGGTTTCCAATTGAATAATAAGAGTTTATACTATACTTGTTTGATATACCATTAGTGGAACCTCTAACCTTGACATTTGTTATTATTATTGTTTAATCCTTACATTAATATTTCATCTCTAAGTTCTCATCATCATCATCTTCTTCTTCTTCTCTTTCTTTATTATTATTATTATTATTATTATTATTATTATTAGTACTACTACTACTACTACTACTACTATTATTATTATTATTATTATTTTTGTTGTTGTTGTTGTTGTTGTTGTTGTTGTTGTTGTTGTTGTTGTTGTTATTGTTGTTTTATAATTGTTGTTTATAATTTGTACAATTAACCTCCCTGTGGTTCGACCCCGGTCTTGCTGGGTTATTTATTACTTCGACACTCCTGCACTTGGGAGAAGACATCAATCTTTTAGTCGTGTCAAGTTTTTTGGCGCCGTTGCCGGGGAGGTAAGTTCTTGTATAAATTATAATATTTATTTTATTTTCTCTTTTCACTTTTCTTGTATATAACTTTGTTTCTTTTCTCCTGTTTCTTCTTCTTTTATTTTCTTCTTCCTTTTATTTTATTCCTGCACGTGCATGAGAGTGTGGTCACGTACATCAAGTGGTAGACTTTGTAGGGTATCCTCATCATTTTCAGAAAATATGGCCGAAGAAGATAATCAATCACTTCATAATGAGAATAATGAGAATAACCGTGCTAGAACACTTAGAGACCACATGAATCCCACAAGAACAAGTGCACCATCATGCATAGTTTTTCCTCCTGATGCATCTCATTTTAATTTTAAACCAGGTATTATTCAACTTTTACCTTCTTTTCATGGTTTAGAATTGGAAAATCCATACTTGCATTTAAGGGAATTTGAGGAGGTGTGCAACACATATAATAACTTAAATTGTAGCATGAACACCATCAGATTAAAGCTTTTTCCTTTTTCATTAAAAGATAAAGCTAAAACATGGCTACAAAATTTAAGACCAGGATCCATTCGTGCTTGGGATGAAATGCAACAACAATTTTTAAAGAAGTTTTTCCCATCTCATAGAACAAACTCTTTCAAGAGACAAATCACCACTTTCACTCAAAAACCAAAAGAAACATTTTACAAATGTTGGGATAGGTATCGAGACTTACTTAGTACTTGCCCTCATCATGGTTTTGAAACATGGAGATTGGTTTCACATTTCTATGAAGGGTTAACACCTAAAGATAGGCAAATGGTTGAATTGATGTGCAATGGAACTTTTAAAGATAAAGACCCTGATGAAGCAATGGAGTACTTAGACTTGTTAGGTGAAAATGCTCAAAATTGGGACACTGCAGGTACATATGAGGCACCGAGTAAAACTCAACCTCATACATCTAGTGAAGGTATGTACAACCTTAGGGAAGATCATGACCTTCAAGCCAAATTTGCATCTTTAGCTAGAAAAGTTGAGGCACTTGAATTGAAAAAGAGTGGTCAATTAAAATCTGTTGAAAACATTGTGTGTCAAATCTGTGAAACAAATGAACACTCAACCAACGATTGTCCAACCTTGCCTTCTTTTAAGGAATGTCTCCATGAACAAGCCCATGCTTTAAACAGTTTCTAAAGGCCCAACCACAACCCATACTCCCAAACATACAACCCTGGTTGGAGGAATCACCCAAATTTCAGTTGGAAGAGTGAGAACAACAATGCACAAACTTCACAACCACCATTTCAAGCACACCACAATTTCCAAAATTCTCATGGATATGCACCTCCTTATGCTCCACCTCCTAGAAGAAATCTTGAGGAAACATTGCATGCATTCATTGAAAAGCAAGAGACAATCAATACTCAACTTGCTCAAAACATGACAGATTTTAAAGATACTCTTGCTAAATTAACATCTACTCTCAGTTTCCAAGAGAAAGGTAAGTTTCCATCTCAAACACAATAAAATCCCAAAGGGCAATACAATGCAAATGCAAGTAGTTCCGGAAGCCAACACATGGATCAAGTCAAATCAGTCACTACTCTGCGCAGTGGTAAGGTTATTGAAAAACCCTCTCTTGAACCTTATGAGAAAGATGATGAGTCAATCTCTGAGGGTAAGGAAGGGGTTGAATCTGAAAATTGTAAAGAAACGACTGATTCACCACCAGCACTTCCATTTCCTCAAGCCATGACCAAACAAAGGAAAATCAATCACAATTCTGAAATTTATGAAATTTTCAAACAGGTAAGGATCAATATACCTTTACTGGATGCAATTAAACAGGTTCCTTCCTATGCTAAATTTTTGAAAGATCTCTGCACTGTAAAGAGGAAACTGAATGTGAAAAAGAAAGTCTTTCTAGCCGAACAAGTAAGCGCTATTCTTCAAAACAATAATGCTTTGAAATATAAAGACCCTGGTTGTCCTACAATTTCTTGCTTTATTGGAGAGCATAAAATTGAAAGAGCCTTACTTGATCTTGGTGCTAGTGTGAATTTACTTCCATATTCAGTTTTTCAGAGTCTCAATCTAGGTGAGTTAAAACCAACTTCTATAACTCTTTTACTTGCCGATATGTCTATAAAAGTTCCTAGAGGAATAATTGAAGATGTGTTAGTACAAGTCGATAAATTCATTTATCCTATGGATTTTATTGTCTTGGACACACAACCTGTTGAAGTATGTAATTCATTTTCTGTTATTTTAGGACGTCCATTTCTTGCAACTTCTAATGCATTGATTAATTGTAGGAATGGACTGATGAAGCTATCATTTGGAAACATGACATTGGAGATGAATATTTTCAACATTTGCAAGCAACTTGGAGATGATAATGATTTACAAGAAGTAAATCATATTGATGAATTAGTTTATGATCAACTTGAATCTACTTTAAGTAAAAATGAATTGGATGAAACTGAAGATTTGCAAATGATTTATTCTGAGGAAGAAATCACGGATGAAACAAGCACCGAAAATGTTAATGCGAATCTTTTGTCAACAGTGACAACAGATTCAACATCTGACATCACACCAATGGATGATTACTTTCCTAACGAATCCTTACTTTTTCTTAGTCCAATGCCTTGGTATGATAAAAATATCAATTTTCTTACTTTAGGAGATTTGCCAGCTGATTGGAGCACCCAAGACAAAGAAACATTTTTGAACGAAATGAAGAATTTTTACTCTGATGACCCTAACTTATTCAAATATTGTCCTGATCAAATATTTCAAAGATTCATTCCCGACAATGAGGTAAGTAATGTCATTAAACTTTGTCATTCTAAAGCATGTGGAAGTTATTTCTCATCAAAAAAGACAGCTACAAAAATCTTTCAAAATGGATTTTATTGGCCCACCATGTTCAAGGACACACATGCATTCTGCAAAACGTGTGAAAATTGTCAAAAAGTTGATACTAGTCAAAAAGTTTTGTTTTATGATTCTCAACTCTATGCATTCCCTAAGGAGCTAAGATTAAGATGGAGCAATCATTATGGGGCCTGTGATATTGAGAATTCAATGAATGACAATGATTTTAAGGAAAATGGACATCGTTTGAAAGCTTACTTTGATAATTTTCCTAGTGAAAATCAATCAACTGGTTTGAATGATCTTGTAGATAAAGGTTGATTATTTTGTTTTTCTCACATTTTTTTTGTGTTTCTTTTTGAGTGATTTTTGCTAGTTTCTCTCACCCCGATCCAATGGCGGACAACGGTACTCCGTGACTTAAGTCGGTTCTTTCAGTTTCCCACAATAACTGATATCTGTGTACATATTTGTGCAATTCTTTGAATCTCTCTTCTAATTCTCATTTGAAAATGGACACTAATCTTGAAAAATTGAAAAAGTATTTTCCCACTTTGCCTCGAAATGCGATTACAAAAATTTACCATGCTAGATGTGCAAGATTGAGATTGTTAATGAATCATCGAATTCCTGAAGATATTCGCTGGTTGATTGAAGCAAAGGTCCGATTATCAGGTGAGTCCTCTAACTCCTTCATTTCACACATGCCTGGAACAAGTAAAAGCACTTTTGCAAAGAAACGTCGTGCAAAACGACTAGAAGTCTGTCATCGATGTGCTAGATGGACTTATAATACACAATGTCGTTATTTAGGAATGGTATCTATAAACCATGAAGATAAAATACAATTCATTAAGGATGGCCTGAGTAAGGAGTCTTTAGATAATCTTCTATTGACTCTTGAGATGCATCCTAGTGGAGATGTGCATCGTGCAATTCATGATTTATGGCCACTATTTCATAAAGAACATGATCGACTTAGTCTTGGGAATCTGACTAAAAAAGACCCTGTTTGCCAGTTTTTAAGAAAACTAAAAGAACAGGATCGACTTAGTCGTTCCTGGACGTAAAACCAAGGGAAGATGTGAGCCACAATCACAACTACTTGTACATACACATGCTTTTTTCAAAAGTAAATAAATAAATAAATAAAAAGAGAGAGAGAGTGTGTGAGACTCCATCTGGCCTACATATAGGTGTTATGATTGCCTTTCTAATTTCTCATCTATAAAACCTTCTCTTCCTTCCTTTCATTTCTACTCAACCCATACATTCAACAAATACAGAAGTGTGTAGAAATGGCAAGTTCCTCAAGTCATCAAATAAGAAATATTTGTGTTTTCAGTGGATCTAGTCCTGGGAAAGAAAAGGAGTTTTTAGAATCAGCAAATCATCTTGGTCAGGTGCTAGCTGAGAGAAAGATTCATTTAATGTATGGGGGAGGCAGTCTTGGGTTAATGGGAGGTGTGTCAATAGCTGTATTTTTAGGAGGTAGTCAAGTATTAGGAGTCATCCCCGAAGCTTTAGCACAAGTGGACATCATTGGAAAAACAATTGGAGAGGAACTTCAGGTCTCCACAATGTCGGCTCGAATGAATGCAATGTTTAACCACGCTGATGCCTTCATTGCTTTACCAGGTGGTCTAGGCACATTGGAAGAGATCTTTCATATTTCCTCTTGGGCTCAATTGCACATTCACCATAAACCCATAGGTTTGTTAAATGTTAATGGTTATTATGATAAGTTGTTGTCTTTTCTTGATCATGCTGTGCAACAGGAATTTCTAACATCTTCTGCACGACAAATCATAATCTCTGCTACTACTGCTGAACAATTGATTGACCAACTACAATCTTTCATTCCTGTGATTGATCCTTCCATGAGTCGCATAAATTGGTCATCTACGGCAAGCCGTAAAAAGCTTAGATTGGATTTGAGCCTTCATTTGTGAATTTTTGTGTCTTTTGGTTTTATTATTGTGTTTTGTTATTTCTTATTTTTGTTTTAGTGTGTTTCAGGTTTTGTTAGTGTTCGTTATTTCAGGTGATATCTTCTATACTCTATCTTTCTACCTTAGAATATTGAGGACAATGTCTCATTTTGGTTGGGGGGAGAGGGTAGTAGTTGATAAAAAAAAATTGTTTTTCATTTCATAAAGCATGTGCATAATTGTTATTACTAGGATGGCAGAGTAAAGGAGTTCTTTTGTTAAAGTGACTCTTGAGACGCATCTTAGTAACCATTCTTAACAAGGTCTATTATAATACTTCCTGAAATATTCAGATTTACAAACTCTCGCATTGTTATCACTTAATTCTGCTCATATATTTTTTTAACATGTATTCTTAAACCTTAATTTACACACACACTTTAACATATGATTGTGGGTTGCATATTGGATTATTACATTATTTATGTTCTTTTGTTAAAGGTAACAACTAAGGGAAAGGGATTGTATATAATTAAAAAACAAAAACATGAAAAAAAAAGAAAAAAAAAGAAGAAGAAAAATGATGATAATAAAAATGTAGATAAGTTTGGTTTCGTAGCCTTCCTAGCCTAAGCAATTAAGCCCGAAAGGGTGTTTTAACACCTAATACCCTAAAGTCAACTGACTTGGAAGCTATTGGTCCAACGCTTGTTACATGGGTTAAGGAGAAAAGCTTAAGGGAATCAAACATTGCACTATCTACATATCAGTATCTGCGACCCGAGTTACTAAGCTCGTAGGGGTGTCTTAACACCTAATGCCCTAAGACCAACTGGTCTGGGAGTTATTAGCTGAAAGCTCGTTACATGGGTTAAAGATGCATGATGTTTCTAAATTATATGTATATAGATTTAAAAAAAGAAAAGAAAAAAGAAGACAAAAATAATAATCCCAACCCAAGGAAGTTAACCTTAAACATTAGAACAAAAATTTTGTTCTCTTCCAAGAAAAGCCCCATAATTATGTGTTGATACATTGAGCACAAAAGAAAGGTTTATTAATATCTTGTTAAGAGGTATTGAGCAGATATATAAATTTAATGAGAGTTTGTTTATATGGATAGATTAATGGAAGTTAAATGATGAATACCTTGCTTTGTAAAATTTGCAAATTGTTTTAACGCTTTGATTACTAGGGACCAGTAATAAGCTGTTTGAGGGGTGTGATTAGTACTTAAAAGTGCATTTTTATCATGGTTTTATATCATCATTTTGCACTTGAAGTATCAATAACTCCTTAACTAAAGCATGTTTTATAATAATATATCTAATAATATAAGATACCTTTAATTTGTGGTAAATGTTCATTTTAAATGCAGGCCTATCACATAAATCAAAATATTGATTGGTGACTTTAAGAACTTAAATTACAAAGGCAAAGAGATGGTCAAACTTAGAAAAGAGATGTCGGTGCAATCCAAACTGGAACATTGTTCGGTAATTGGGTCATATTTGGAGCTACAGATCTCAGATTTAGGTCCAATTTATATGGATGGAAAGGTAAAACATAGGCCTACAACTTTCATATGGAGCCCAACATGTAGAAAGGCCATTTTCAAGTCCAAATTGTAGCAACAACAAAGAAGCTTGAATCTGTCTTCCAGCCCGAGCATTGTTCGGTATTTTGGCCATATCTGGAGTTCTAGAAGTCCAAATGAGCTGAATGTTTTACACAAGAAAGGTGAGACAATTGCCTACAACTTTCATGTTTTGAGCTGGCTCCAATTTTGACGTTATCAATGACGTTTTGGGCAGACAAGAGAAGATAAGGATTGTCACCAAGTCAAAAGTTGGCCACCCACTTATCAATTAGTCATCAAATCAATAGTTCCCAATTTTGGCCTATAAAAGGAGGCATTTGCCATGCATTTAGGCATCTTGGTTTCCAGATCAAGATCATGCTCTTCCTTTCTCTCTTTGTATTCTTTGTAATGTTTATGCTTTGCTTTCATTAATATCAAGTTTATGCCTTTCATTTCCTTTCCTTTACTTAGTTAGCTTTTATGTTCTTATTTTGTTTATCTATTTTGCTTTCTTTCATTATGTCTAGCTAAGTTAATTATGTCAAGGTGAAAAGGTTACACTAATGGTGTGAGAATAAGTATAATGTAAACTTAATATGGACTTTAATGTTTGATACTAACATGTTTTATATTTGTTATCTTGTTCACTCTTTAATACTTTGCTTGTTAAATGAGTAATCTTGATTTATGTTGTATAACACTTGGTACAACAAATGCTTGGCACTTTCATAGCCCATAATGTATGGTATAACCGACACTTGAGCTATGAAAGGAACTTGATTTGTTGTTAACATAAGTTATAATCATGAATGCTTGACGAGATTTACAAGTATTAGCATTAATTGAATAAGATGACTAATGTAATCATGTTAACTGACACGACAAAAAGGTTGATGTCTTCTCCCAAGTGCAGGAGTGTCGAAGTAATAAATAACCCGGCAAGACCGGGGTCGAACCACAGGGAGGTTAATTGTACAAATTATAGACAACAATTATAAGCAACAATAATAGCAATAATAACAACAACAATAACAATAACAACAACAACTATAATAATAATAATAGTAGTAGTAGTAGTAGTAGTACTAATAATAAAGAAAGAGAAGAAGAAGAAGATGATGAGAACTTGGAGATGGAAAATTAATGTAAGGATTAAACAATAATAATAACAAATGTCAAGGTTAGAGGTTCCACTAATGGTATATCAAACAAGTATAGTATAAACTTTATTATTGAATTGGAAACCACACACAAAGGAGGTTCCAATCAGATTATATATTGTTAACATGATTACATTAGTCATCTTATTCAATTAATGCTAATACTTGTAAATCTCGTCAAGCATTCATGATTATAACTTATGTTAACAACAAATCAAGTTCCTTTCATAGCTCAGGTGTCGGTTATACCATACATTATGGGCTATGAAAGTGCCAAGCATTTGTTGTACCAAGTGTTATACAACATAAATCAAGATTAGTCATTTAACAAGCAAAGTATTAAAGAGTGAACAAGATAACAAATATAAAACATGTTAGTATCAAACATTAAAGTTCATATTAAGTTTACACTATACTTATTCTTACACCATTAGTGTAACCTTTTCACCTTGACATAATTAACTTAGCTAGACATAATGAAAGAAATAAAAATAGATAAACAAAATAAGGACATAAAAGTTAACTAAATAAAGGAAAGGAAATGAAAGGCATAAACTTAATATTAATGAAAACAAAGCATAAAAAATACAAAGAGAAAAAGGAAGAGCATGATCTTGATCTGGAAACCAAGATACCTAAATGCATGGCAAATGCCTCCTTTTATAGGCCAAAATTGGGAACTATTGATTTGATGACTAATTGATAAGTGGGTGGCCAACTTTTGACTTGGTTACAATCCTTATCTTCTCTTGTCTGAACAGTGTTTCGGTTTGGATTGCACCGACATCTCTTTTCTAAGTTTGACCATCTCTTTGCCTTTGCAATTTAAGTTCTTAAAGTCATCAATCAATATTTTCATTTATGTGATAGGCCTGCATTTAAAATGAACATTTACCATAAATTAAAGGTATCTTATATTATTAGATATATTATTATAAAACATGCTTTAGTTAAGGAGTTATTGATACTTCAAGTGCAAAATGATGATATAAAACCATGATAAAAATGCACTTTTAAGTACTAATCACACCCCTCAACCAGCTTATTACTAGTCCCTAGTAATCAAAGCGTTAAAATAATTTTCAAATTTCACAAAGCAAGGTATTCATCATTTAACTTCCATTAATCTATCCAGATAAACAAACTCTCATTAAATTTATATATCTGCTCAATACCTCTTAACAAGATATTAATAAACCTTTCTTTTGTGCTCAATGTATCAACACATAATTATGGGGCTTTTCTTGGAAGAAAACAAAATTTTTGTTCTAATGTTTAAGGTTAACTTCCTTGGGTTGGGATTAATATTTTTTTCTTCTTTTTTTTCGTTTTTTTCTTCTTTTTTTTTTAAATCTATATACATATAATTTAAAAACATCATGCATCTTTAACCCATGTAACGAGCTTTCAGCTAATGACTCCCAGACTAGTTGGTCTTAGGGCATTAGGTGTTAAGACACCCCTACGAGCTTAGTAACTCGGGTCGCAGATACTGATATGTAGATAGTGCAATATTTGATTCCCTTAAGCTTTTCTCCTCAACCCATGTAACAAGCGTTGGGCCAATAGCTCCCAAGTCAGTTGACTTTAGGGTATTAGGTGTTAAAACACCCCTTCAGGCTTAATTGCTTAGGTTAGGGAGGCTACGAAACCAAACTTATCTACATTTTTATTATCATCATTTTTTTTCTGTTTCTTTTTTTGTTCTTTTTTTTTCTTTTTTTTAATTATATACAATCCCTTTCCCTTAGTTGTTACTTTTAACAAAAGAACATAAATAATGTAATAATCCAATATGCAACCCACAATCATATGTTAAAGTGTGTGTGTGTAAATTAAGGTTTAAGAATACATGTTAAATAAGTATATGAGCAGAATTAAGCGGTAATAATACGAGAGTTTGTAAACTTGAATATTTCAGGAAGTATTATAATAGACCTTGTTAAGAATGGTTACTAAGATGCGTCTCAAGAGTCACTTTAACAAAAGAACTCCTTTACTCTGCCATCCTAGTAACAACAATTATGCACATGCTTTATGAAATGAAAAATAATTTTTTTTTTTATCAACTACTACCCTCTCCCCCCAACCAAAACGAGACATTGTCCTCAATGTTCTAAGGTAGAAAGATAGAGTATAGAAGATATCACCTGAAATAACGAACACTGACAAAACTTGAAACACACTAAAACAAAAATAAGAAATAACAAAACACAATAATAAAACCAAAAGACACAAGTTTTTACAAACAAACAAAAAAAAAATTCAAATCGCAGTTGTGATTGTGGCTCACATCTTCCCTTGGTTTTACGTCCAAGAACAGCTTAAACGCCCTCAATGGGTCGGGGATAGGCTTCCCATCCAGTTTTCTTAAAAACTGGCAAACAGGGTCTTTTTTAGTCAGATTCCCAAGACTAAGTCAAGTATGTTCTTTATGAAAATGGGTTCATAAGTCATGAATTACACGATGCTTATCTCGACTATGATAAGACTTAAGAGTCAATAGAAGATTATCTAAAGACTCTCTGTGTTTTGAAATAAATCCCACCTTCTGACAATTTTCACAGTTTTTGCGGAATGCATCTGACTCCTTGAATATGATGGGCCAGTAAAATTCGCTTTGTAAGATTTCTACAATCCTCTTTTTTGATGAGAAATGATCCCCACATGCCTTAGAGTAACAAAATTTAATGAAATTACTTACCTCATTGTCGAGAATGCATTTTTGAAATATTTGATCAGGACAATAATTGAATAAGTAAGGGTCATCCCAATAAAAATTTTGCTCGTTGCTCAAAAATTTTCTTTTGTCTTCAATACTCCAATGAGTTGGCAAAAATCCTGAAGCAAGAAAATTGATATTTTTATTATACCAAGGCATTGGACTAAGAGAAAGTAAGGATTCGTTAGGAAAGTAATCATCCATTGATGTGATGTCAGATGTCGAATCTGTTGTCACTGTTGACAAAAGATTCGCATCAACATTTTCGGTGCTTATTTCATCCGTGATTTCTTCCTCAGAATAAACCATTTGCAAATCTTCAGTTTCATCCAATTCATTTTTACTTAAAGTAGATTCAAGTTGATCATAAACTAATTCATCAATATGATCTACTTCTTGTAAATCATTATCATCTCTAGGTTGCTTGCAAATGTTGAAAATATTCATCTCCAATGTCATGTTTCCAAATGATAGCTTCATCAGTCCATTCCTACAATTAATCAATGCGTTAGAAGTTGCAAGAAACGGACGTCCTAAAATAACAGGAAATGAATTACATGCTTCAACAGGTTCTGTGTCCAAGACAATAAAATCCACAGGATAAAGGAATTTATCTACTTGTACTAACACATCTTCAATTATTCCTCTAGGCACTTTTACAGATCTATCGGCAAGTAAAAGAGATATAGAAGTTGGTTTTAACTCACCTAGATTGAGACTCTGAAAAACTGAATATGGAAGTAAATTCACACTAGCACCAAGATCAAGTAAAGCTCTTTCAATTTTATGCTCTCCAATAAAGCAAGAAATTGTAGGACAACCAGGGTCTTTATATTTCAAAGCATTATTGTTTTGAAGAATAGCACTTACTTGTTCGGCTAGAAAGGCTTTCTTTTTCACATTCAGTTTCCTCTTCACAGTGTAGAGATCTTTCAAAAATTTAGCATAGAAAGGAACCTGTTTAATTGCATCCAGCAAAGGTATATTGATCCTTACCTGTTTGAAAATTTCATAAATTTCAGAATTGTGATTGACTTTCCTTTGTTTGGTCATGGCTTGAGGAAATGGAAGTGCTGGCGGTGACTCAGTCGTTTCTTTGCAATTTTCAGATTCATCCCCTTCCTTACCCTCATAGATTGATTCATCATGTTTCTCATAAGGTTCAAGAGAGGGTTTTTCAATAACCTTACCACTGCGCAGAGTAGTGACTGATTTGACTTGATCCATGTGTTGGCTTCCGGAACTACTTGCATTTGCATTGTATTGCCCTTTGGGATTTTGTTGTGTTTGAGATGGAAACTTACCTTTCTCTTGGAAACTGAGAGCAGATGTTAATTTAGCAAGAGTATCTTTAAAATCTGTCATGTTTTGAGCAAGTTGAGTATTGATTGTCTCTTGCTTTTCAATGAATGCATGCAATGTTTCCTCAAAATTTCTTCTAGGAGGTGGAGCATAAGGAGGTGCATATCCATGAGAATTTTGGAAATTATGGTGTGCTTGAAACGGTGGTTGTGAAGTTTGTGCATTGTTGTTCTCACTCTTCCAACTGAAATTTGGGTGATTCCTCCAACCAGGGTTGTATGTTTGTGAGTATGGGTTGTGGTTGGCCCTTTGAAAACTGTTTAAAGCATGGGCTTGTTCATGGAGACATTCCTTAAAAGAAGGCAAGGTTGGACAATCATTGGTTGAGTGTTCATTTGTTTCACAGATTTGACACACAATGTTTTCAACAGATTTTAATTGACCACTCTTTTTCAATTCTAGTGCCTCAACTTTTCTAGCTAAAGATGCAAACTTGGCTTGAAGGTCATGATCTTCCCTAAGGTTGTACATACCTCCATTAGATGTATGAGGTTGAGTTTTACTCGGTGTCTCATAAGTACCCGCGGTGTCCCAATTTTGAGCATTTTCAGCTAACAAGTCTAAGTACTCCATTGCTTCATCAGGGTCTTTATCTTTAAAAGTTCCATTGCACATCAATTCAACCATTTGCCTATCTTTAGGTGTTAACCCTTCATAGAAATGTGAAACCAATCTCCATGTTTCAAAACCATGATGAGGGCAAGTACTAAGCAAGTCTCGATACCTATCCCAACATTGGTAAAATGTTTCTCCTGGTTTTTGAGTGATAGTGGTGATTTGTCTCTTGAAAGAGTTTGTTCTATGAGATGGGAAAAACTTCTTTAAAAATTGTTGTTGCATTTCATCCCAAGCACGAATGGATCCTGGTCTTAAATTTTGTAGCCATGTTTTAGCTTTATCTTTTAATGAAAAAGGAAAAAGCTTTAATCTGATGCTGTTCATGCTACAATTTAAGTTATTATAGGTGTTGCACACCTCCTCAAATTCCCTTAAATGCAAGTATGGATTTTCCAATTCTAAACCATGAAAAGAAGGTAAAAGTTGAATAATACCTGGTTTAAAATTAAAATGAGATGCATCAGGAGGAAAAACTATGCATGATGGTGCACTTGTTCTTGTGGGATTCATGTGGTCTCTAAGTGTTCTAGCACGGTTATTCTCATTATTCTCATTTTGAAGTGATTGATTATCTTCTTCGGCCATATTTTTTGAAAATGATGAGGATATCCTACAAAGTCTACCACTTGATGTACGTGACCACACTCTCATGCACGTGTAGGAATAGAATAAAAAGAAGAAGAAAACAAAATAAAACGAAACAAAAGAAAAGAAACAAGTTATATACAAGAAAAGTGAAAAGAGAAAATAAATACTATAATTTATACAAGAACTTACCTCCCCGGCAACGGTGCCAAAAACTTGACACGACAAAAAGGTTGATGTCTTCTCCCAAGTGCAGGAGTGTCGAAGTAATAAATAACCCGGCAAGACCGGGGTCGAACCACAGGGAGGTTAATTGTACAAATTATAGACAACAATTATAAGCAACAATAATAGCAATAATAACAACAACAATAACAATAACAACAACAACTATAATAATAATAATAATAATAGTAGTAGTAGTAGTAGTAGTAGTAGTAGTAGTAGTAGTAGTAGTAGTAGTAGTAGTACTAATAATAAAGAAAGAGAAGAAGAAGAAGATGATGAGAACTTGGAGATGGAAAATTAATGTAAGGATTAAACAATAATAATAACAAATGTCAAGGTTAGAGGTTCCACTAATGGTATATCAAACAAGTATAGTATAAACTTTATTATTGAATTGGAAACCACACACAAAGGAGGTTCCAATCAGATTATATATTGTTAACATGATTACATTAGTCATCTTATTCAATTAATGCTAATACTTGTAAATCTCGTCAAGCATTCATGATTATAACTTATGTTAACAACAAATCAAGTTCCTTTCATAGCTCAGGTGTCGGTTATACCATACATTATGGGCTATGAAAGTGCCAAGCATTTGTTGTACCAAGTGTTATACAACATAAATCAAGATTAGTCATTTAACAAGCAAAGTATTAAAGAGTGAACAAGATAACAAATATAAAACATGTTAGTATCAAACATTAAAGTCCATATTAAGTTTACACTATACTTATTCTTACACCATTAGTGTAACCTTTTCACCTTGACATAATTAACTTAGCTAGACATAATGAAAGAAATAAAAATAGATAAACAAAATAAGGACATAAAAGTTAACTAAATAAAGGAAAGGAAATGAAAGGCATAAACTTAATATTAATGAAAACAAAGCATAAAAAATACAAAGAGAAAAAGGAAGAGCATGATCTTGATCTGGAAACCAAGATACCTAAATGCATGGCAAATGCCTCCTTTTATAGGCCAAAATTGGGAACTATTGATTTGATGACTAATTGATAAGTGGGTGGCCAACTTTTGACTTGGTTACAATCCTTATCTTCTCTTGTCTGCCCAAAACGTCATTGATAACGTCAAAATTGGAGCCAGTTGCAAACATGAAAGTTGTAGGCAATTATGTCAGCTTTCTTGTGTAACAAATTCAGCTCATTTGGACTTCTAGAACAGATTCGGGCTTCTTTGTTGTTGCTACAATTTGGACTTGATAATGGCCTTTTTAGATCTTGGGCTCCATATGAAAGTTGTAGGCCTATGTCTTACCTTTCCATCCGTATAAATTGGACCTAAATCTGAGATCTGTAGCTCCAGATATGACCCAATTAACGAACAGTGTTCCGGTTTGGATTGCACCGACATCTCTTTTCTAAGTTTGACCATCTCTTTGCCTTTGCAATTTAAGTTCTTAAAGTCATCAATCAATATTTTCATTTATGTGATAGGCCTGCATTTAAAATGAACATTTACCATAAATTAAAGGTATCTTATATTATTAGATATATTATTATAAAACATGCTTTAGTTAAGGAGTTATTGATGCTTCAAGTGCAAAATGATGATATAAAACCATGATAAAAATGCACTTTTAAGTACTAATCATTAACAATATATAATCTGATTGGAACCTCCTTTGTGTGTGATTTCCAATTCAATAATAAGAGTTTATACTATACTTTTTTGATATACGATTAGTGGAACCTCTAACCTTGACATTTGTTATTATCATTGTTTAATTGTTACATTAATATTTCATCTCTACGTTCTCATCATCATTATCTTCTTCTTCTTCTCTTTCTTTATTATTATTATTATTATTAGTACTACTACTACTACTACTACTACTACTACTACTACTACTACTACTACTATTGTTGTTTTATAATTATTGTTTATAATTTGTACAATTAACCTCCCTGTGGTTCGACCCCGGTCTTGTCGGGTTATTTATTACTTCGACACTCCTACACTTGGGAGAAGACATCAACCTTTTAGTCGTGTCAACGCTTCTTTGCAAAAGTGCTTTTACCTATGCCAAGCATGTGTGAAATGAAGGAATTAGAGGACTCACTTGATAATCGGACCTTTGCTTCAATTAACCAGCGAATATCTTCAGGAATTTCATGATTCATTAACAATCTCAATCTTGCACATCTAGGATGGTAAATTTTTATAATCGCATTTTGAGGTAGAGCAGGAAAATATTTTTTTTAATTTTTCAAGATTAGTGTCCATTTTCAAATGACAATTGGATGAGAGATTCAAAAAATTGCACAAATATATACACAGATATCAGTTGTTATAGGAAATTGAAAGAACCGACTTAAGTCACGTAGTACCATTGTTTGTCATTTGACCGAGATGAGAGAAACTAACAAAAATCACTTAAAAAGAAACACAAAAACAATGTGAGAAAAACAAAATAATCAACCTTTATCTACATGATCATTCAAACCAGTTGATTCATTTTCACTAGGAAAATTATCAAAGTAAGCTTTCAAACGATGTCCATTTTGCTTAAAAACGTTGTCATTAATTGAATTCTCAATATCACAGGCCTTATAAGGATTGTTCCATCTTGATCTTAGCTCTCTAGGAAATGAATAGACTTAAGAATTATAAAATAAATTTTTTTGACCAGTATCAACTTTTTAACAATTTTCACAAGTTTTGCAGATTGCATTTGTGTCCTTGAACGTGGTGGGCCAATAAAATCTATTTTGAAAGATTTTTACAATTTTCTTTTTTTACGAGAAATAACTTCCACATGCTTCAGAATGATAAAATTTAATGACACTACTTACCTCATTATCAAGAATGTATCTTTGAAATATTTGATCAGGACAATATTTGAATAAGTTAGGGTCATCCCAATAAAAGTTCTTCACTTCGTTCAAAAACGTTTCTTTGTCTTGGGTACTCCAATCAGCTGGCAAATCTCCTAAAGCAAAAAAATTGATATTTTTATCATACCAAGGCATTGGACTAAGAGAAAGTAAGGATTCATCAGGAAAGTAATCATCGATTGGTGTGATGTTAGATGTCGAATTTGTTGTCACTTTTGACAAAATATCAGCATCAACATTTTCGGTGTGTTTTTCATCTGTGATTTCTTCCTCAGAATAAATCATTTGCAAACCTTCATATTCATCCAACTCATTTTTACTTAAAGTAGATTCAAGTTGATCATAAACTAATTCATCAATATGATCTACTTCTTGTAAATCATTATCATCTCTAGGTTGCTTGTAAATGTTGAAAATATCCATCTCCAATGTCATGCTTCCAAATGATAGTTTCATCAATCCATTCCTACAATTAATCAATGCATTAGAAGTTACAAGAAATGGACGTCCTAAAATAATAGGAAATGAATTACATACTTTAAGAAGTTGTGTGTCCAAGATAACAAAATCCATAAGATAAATGAATATATTGACTTGTACTAACACATCTTTGACTATTCATCTAGGCACTTTTATAGATCTATCGGCAAGTAAAAGAGTTATAGAAGTTGGTTTTAACTCACCTAGATTGAGACTTTAAAAAACTGAATGTGGAAGTAAATTCACACTGGCTCCAAGATCAAGTAAAGCTCTTTCAATTTTATGTTCTCCAATAAAGCAAGAAATTGTAGGACAACCAGGGTCTTTATATTTCAAAGCATTATTGTTCTAAAGAATGGCACTTACTTGTTCGACTAAAAAGGCTTTCTTTTTCACATTCAGTTTCCTCTTCACATTGCATAGATCTTTCAAAAATTTAGCATAAGAAGGAACATGTTTAATAGCATCCAGCAAAGGTATATTGATCCTTACCTATTTGAAAGTTTCAAAAATTTCAGAGTTGTGATTCAATTTCATTTATTTGGTTATGGCATGAGGAAATGGAAGCGCTAGTGGGAAATCAGTCTTTTCTTTGCAAATTTCATATTCAACCCCTTCCTTACCTTTAAAGATTGACTTATTATCTTTCTCACAAGGTTCAAGAGTGGGTTTTCCAATAACCTTACCACTGTGAAGAGTAGTAATTGATTTCACTTGATCTATGTGTTGGCTTCTAGAACTACTTATATTATATTGCCCCTTGGAATTTTGTTGTGGTTGAGATGGAAACTTACCTTTCTCTTGGAAACTGAGAGCAGATGTCAATTTTGCAAGAGTATCTTTAAAGTCTATCATATTTTGAGCAAGTTGAGTATTGATTATCTCTTACTTTTTAATGAATGCATGCAATATTTCCTCAAGATTTCTTTTAGGAGATGGAGCATAAGGAGGTGCATATCTATAAGAATTTTGGAAATTATAGTATGCTTGAAATGGTGGTTGTGAAGTTTTTACATTGTTATTATCACTCTTTCAACTGAAATTTAGGTGATTTCTCTAACTAGAGTTGTATGTTTGCGAGAATGGGTTATGGTTGGCTCCTTGGAAACTGTTTAAAGCATGGGCTTGTTCATAGAGACATTCCTTAAAAGAAGGCAAAGTTGGATAGTTATTGGTTAAGTGTTCATTTGTTTCACATATTTGACACACAATGTTTTCAACAGATTTTAATTGACCACTCTTTTTCAATTATAGTGCCTCGACTTTTCTAGCTAAAGATACAAACTTGGCTTGAAGGTCATAATCTTTTCTAAAGTTATACATACCTCTGCTAGATGTATGAGGTTGAGTTTCACTTGGTGCCTCATAAGTACCCGCAGTGTCCTAATTTTGAGCATTTTCAGCTAACAAGTCTAAGTACTTCATTGCTTCATCAGGGTTTTTATCTTCAAAAGTTTCATTGCACATTAATTCAACCATTTACATATCTCTAGGGGTTAACCCTTTATAAAAATATAAAACCAATCTCCATGTTTCAAAACCATGATGAGGGCAAGTATTAAGCAAGTCTCGATACCTATCCCAACATTGGTAAAATGTTTCTTCTTGTTTTTAAGTGAAAGTGGTGATTTGTCTTTTGAAAGAGTTTGTTCTGTGAGATGGGAAAAACTTCTTTAAAAACTGTTGTTGCATTTCATCCCAAACACAAATGGATCTTGGTCTCAAATTTTATAGCCATATTTTAGCTTTATCTTTTAATAAAAAAGGAAAAAGCTTTACTCTGATGGTGTTCATGCTACAATTTGAATCATTATATGTGTTACAAACCTCCTCAAATTCCCTTAAAAGCAAGTATGTATTTTCCAATTCTAATCCATGAAAAGAAGGTAAAAGTTGAATTATGTCTGGCTTAAAATTAAAATGAGATGCATCAGGAGGAAAAACTATGCATAATGGTGCACTTGTTCTTGTAGGATTCATATGGTCTCTAAGTGTTCTAACACGGTTATTCTCATTATTCTCATTATGAAGTAATTGATTATCTTCTTCGGCTATTTTTTTTTTAAATGATAAGGATACCTTACAAAGTCTACCACTTAATGTACGTGACCACACTCTCATGCATGTGTAGGAATAGAATAAAAGGAAGCAGAAAACAAAAGAAGAAGGAAACAAAAGAAGAAGAAACAAGAGAAAAGAGACAAAGTTATATACAAGAAAAGTGAAAAGAGAAAATAAAATAACTAATATAATTTATACAAGAACTTACCTCCCCGGCAACGGTGCCAAAAACTTGACAAGACTAAAAGATTGATGTCTTCTCCCAAGTGTAGAAGTGTCAAAGTAATAAATAATCCGGCAAGAGCGGGGTGGAACCACAGGAAGGTTAATTATACAAATTATAAATAACAATAATACAACAACAACAACAACAATAACAACAATAACAATAATAGTAATAGTAATAATAAAGAAAAAGAAGGAGAAGAAGACAAAGATGATGAGAACTTTGAGATGGAATATTAATGTAAGGATTAAACAATGATAACAACAAATGTCAAGGTTAGAGGTTCCACTAATGGTATGTCAAACAAGTATAGTATAAACTCTTATTATTCAATTGGAAACCATACACAAAGGAGGTTCCAATCAAATTATAAATTGTTAACATGATCACATTAGTTATTTTATTCGATTAATACTTATACTTGTAAATCTCGTCAAGCATTCATGATTATAACTTATGTTAACAACAAATCAAGTTCTTTTCATAGCTTAGGTGTCGGTTATACCATACAGTATGGGCTATGATAGTGCCAAGTATTTGTTGTACCAAGTGTTATACAACATAAATCTAGATTAGTTATTTAACAAGCAAAGTATTAAAAAGTGAACAAGATAACAAATACAAAACATGTTAGTATCAAACATTAAAGTCCATATTAAATTTACACTATACTTATTCTGACACCATTAATGTAACCTTTTCACCTTGACATAATAAAGTTAGCTAGACAAAATAAAAAAAAATAAAAATAAATAAACAAAATAAAAACATAAATAAGATAAAAGTTAACTAAGTAAATGAAAGGAAATGAAAGGCATAAACTTGATATTAATGAAAGCAAAGCATAAACATTACAAAAAATACAAAGAGAGAGTATGATCTTGATCTGAAAACCAACATGTTTAAATGCATGGCAAATGCCTCCTCTTATAAGCCAAAATTAGAAACTATTGATTTGATGACTAATTGATGAGTGGGTGACCAACTCTTGACTTGGTGACAATCCTTATCTTCTCTTGTCTGCCCAAAACATCATTAATAACGTCAAATTTGGAGCCACTTGAAACATGAAAGTTGTAGGAAATTGTCTCATCTTTGTTGTGTAAAGAATTCAGGTCATTTGGACTTCTAGAACTTTAGATATGGGTCAAACACTGAACAGTACTCGGGCTGGAAGATAGATTCGGGCTTCGTTGTTGTTGCTATAATTTGGACTTGAAAATGGCCTTTTTAGATCTTGGGCTCCATATGAAAGTTGTAGGCCTATGTCTTACCTTTCCATCCATATAAAGTAGACCTAAATATGAGATCTGTAGCTCCAGATATGACCCAATTACCAAACAGTATTCTGTTTTGGATTGCACCGACATCTCTTTTCTAATTTTAGCCATCTCTTTGTCCTTTCAATTTGAGTTCTTAAATTCATCAATCAATCCTTTCATTTATGTGATAGACCTTCATTTAAAATAAATATTTACCATAAATTAAAGATATCTTATATTATTAGATACATTATTATAAAATATGTTTTAGTTAAGGAGTTATTGATACTTCAAGTGCAAAATAATGATACAAAATCTTGATAAAAATACACTTTTAAGTATTAATCACTCCCAATCTTAATTTTTCACCAATTAAACCCTAAATAAAATTAATTTGACCCATTTTAAAGTATAATTAAGTCCTTGCAATTAATTAAATCCTTTAATTGGACCCAAACTAATTCTTAAACATAATTAAAATTTAATTTGGCTTATGATTAAATCAAATCGGTCTATTAAAAATTTAATTCTATTACTAAACTTAATTTTTATGTAAATTTATCCGATAATCATTTAATTTGACTTTGAATTTGTATTTTTTTCTCTATTTTTTGGCATAATAAGGTAAAATTAGGCCTTGAATTTTCTCCAAATTGCAGCTTGACTCCCAGTCTACTTTCTCCATGTTGCTAACCATAATTTTTTTATTTTTTTATTTTTTGTTTTGAAAAAGAAATTGATTTTTGAAAAATAACCCAGAATTAGATTATGATACCTGTCTCAACTGATCACAATTATAATTTATCATTATCTTTTCCTTCTTCACAAAGATATAGGACAAGACATAAATGAATTAAGTATAAATCATAATTATTTCTTTCTTCTTCACATAGCTAGTTTAATATTTAAGAATCGCTTACACATACACGGAAATCACTATAAAGAAAAACAATATACTTCTTCCCACATTTTACTATGAACTTACTATGTAATTTGTTTTTCTATTTTTGGTAATTAAACTTTTTTTTTGGATGATTTTATCCTTTAGTGGCCAAATTGAATGCCAATTATATCAAATTTGTTAGGGAACAAACAAGATTGAAAGAAAAAAGGTAAAAAAAAAAAAAAGGGGGCAAACAAATTAGATGGTAGCTTTGAAATTGGGTCAAAAGGTTCACCTTCATCCTTTTATTTTGAAAATTATAAAATTTTGATCTTTGAATTTTGAAAATGTAATTATCCTAAATTTTTTTTTTTTTAGTCCCTAGTTTAAAAGAGTAAAGAGAAAGTGGTTAGTCTTGTGGTAGAGAAAAAAGTTTCAATTAACGCTGATTTCGACCATTAAAAATATTAATTTTGATATTAATGAATTTATTCGATTAGAAAAGTTTAGACTAAGTGTTACTTGCCCTTCATAAAGGTTTTTGTTTTTAAGTTGATTTTGAATTTTTCAGTTATTTAAGGTCATATATGATTTTATCATAATATCTAGGATATAAGTTTTTTGGGTCAAAAACACGTTGAATGTCAAATTTTTTATTAAAAAAGAACCTGAGGCTTGATTTTATGTCAACCACCAAGTTATCAGAATCAGGATGATTAAACAAAAAGTTGTTTGTTTTATTTAAAAAAAAATGGGTTGATGATGTAATGTATGCCCTTAGTATTAAAAAATATTATCCACTCTTTGATATTAAAAAAAATAATCTTGATATGGCTTGGCATCTTTTCATGGGCCTCGCCCATGGGTAGGCCCACACTCTTAATTTATTTGTTATTTTTTTTTACTTTTTTACATAATGTATTTTCAACCCCTTTAACTAAAAAAAAATTCATTTCATCCTTTGTTTATTTTTTAAAGATCTCTTTTTTTATTTGACTTGAAAAAACAGACATTCTTTTATTATCAAACTTTTAAGAAAATAAATTTGTTTGCTTATTTCAATCCTATATGCCACCCCTATTTTTTATTTTTTAAAAGAAAAAATATTTTTTGATATAAAAAAAAAAAGATCTCACACACATGGTTTGCATGTAATTAAATAAAAATAATTTTATAAAAATAATTTGTTAGATCCAATAAAGAGTATGACCTGAAGTGTGGGCTTAATTGGTTAACCGGTGGTTAATCCAAGTATTGTTTTGTTTTTTTTTAAATTAAATATTTTTATTTCTAATTTAAGTTGATTTGTGAATTCAGTATCATGATTTATTTCAATATGCTTTTCATGAAGATATTACAATCAAATGACTTAAATCATGAATTTAGTAATTAACTTAAGTTAACTCGAGTCAATAAAATATATTGTCATCTCAATACTTTTATAAAAAAAAAAGTATTATCCAATTTATGTCAAATTTTGAATTCATAATTAAATTTATTTTTTTAAGAGAACACATGGACGATGCTTGAACCATTTTTTTGCGTTAGAAAAAAGGTGAATCTAACTTGTTTTCTTTTATATATTTATTATTATTATTATTATCCAATTCAATAAAAAGAATCATTTCAAAAAATAAAGTTATTGAATACAATTGAGTTCATTGTTCTTGTATTGTTCTTGTTGCGAGGTCGTATATCTTATAATACACATTCATCTTTTGATTTTTTTTAATATAATTTTTAGTTATCATCAATATTTTTTATTTTTTATTTTTTTTTCATTTATCATCATGATTGATGTTTTATTTAATCAATTAAATGCATGCATGAAAAATTTTATTTTTGATTAAATTTTTTTAGTGTCTAAAAATATTTTAGAATCATTTACATATTAATTTTATTATATTGAAAAGGAAACTTTATCCAGCACAGGCTACATAACAAACATAAAACATAAGTTGTGAATCCAGCTCTGAACTCATTGCCACGAGTATCATTTGTTTGGCCAAAGTAAAAGGAATAAATCCAAAATACCTAAAAAAGGACAAAAATCAAAGCTCTCACTCAAATCACATCTGGTGCAGGCAACGAGCTCAAAATAAATCAAATAAATAAATTCTTCTCGATATGGAAGAGAAAATAGTGAATTACATCTTGGGTTCTGTTTGCCACCCGATTTAACATTTGCATTCAAATATGAAGCAGAGAGAGGTATCTCCTGCAGCTCAAATACTATTCGGTTTTTTACTTATATCTTGAGTTGTAAAAGTCCAAATAAGCTCTGGTTTTTTTTGTTGGAAAGCTGAGACAATTGCCCACAACTTTTATAATTCAGTTGGCTATAATTCTGATGCGAGTAATGACGTTTTGGCCAGCCAACAATATCAATAATCAGCCCACAATATCAAAAAAACAATAGCCATTAATGTCAAAAACCAGCCACCAAATCAATGGATACCCACCAATTCTTCAATCAATCAATAGTTCTGAAATTTAGCCTATAAAAGAAGGCATTTTCCATGTATTTAGTCATATTAATTTTCAAATCAAAGTTATCTTCTTGCTTTCTCTCTACATCTTGGTAATATTCAAGTTTTCTTTCATGCTATAGTAATCTCTTATTTATGCTCTTTCATTTCCTTTCCTATACTTAATTAGCTTATATTATGTTTATGTTCTTATATTATTTATTTATGTTTTTCTCCTTCTTAATGTTTAGCTAAGTTAATTATGTCAAGGTGAAAAGGTTTCTCTAATGGTTTTATATCATCATTTTGCACTTGAAGTATCAATAACTCCTTAACTAAAGCATGTTTTATAATAAAATATCTAATAATATAGATACCTTTAATTTTTGGTAAATGTTTATTTTAAATTCAGGCCTATCACATAAATGAAAGGATTGATTGATGACTTTAAGAACTTAAATTGCAAGGATAAAGAGATGGTCAAACTTAGAAAAGAGATGTCGGTGCAATCCAAACCGGAACACTGTTCGGTAATTGGGTCATATCTGGAGCTACAGATCTCAGATTTAGGTCCAATTTATATGGATGGAAAGGTAAGACATAGGCCTACAACTTTCATATGGAGCCTAAGATCTAAAAAGGCCATTATCAAGTCCAAATTGTAGCAAAAACAAAGAAGCCCGAATCTGTCTTCCAGCCCGAGCACTGTTCGGTATTTTGGTCATATCTGGAGTTCTAGAAGTCCAAATGAGTTCTAGAAGATCATGCTCTTCCTTTCTCTCTTTGTATTTTTTGTAATGTTTATGCTTTGCTTTCATTAATATTAAGTTTATGCCTTTCATTTCCTTTCCTTTATTTAGTTAACTTTTATGTTCTTATTTTGTTTATCTATTTTGCTTTCTTTCATTATGTCTAGCTAAGTTAAATATGTCAAGGTGAAAAGGTTACACTAATGGTGTGAGAATAAGTATAATGTAAACTTAATATGGACTTTAATGTTTGATACTAACATGTTTTATATTTGTTATCTTGTTCACTCTTTAATACTTTGCTTGTTAAATGACTAATCTTGATTTATGTTGTATAACACTTGGTACAACAAATGCTTGGCACTTTCATAGCCCATAATATATGGTATAACCGACACCTGAGCTATGAAATGAACTTGATTTGTTGTTAACATAAGTTATAATCATGAATGCTTGACGAGATTTATAAGTATTAGCATTAATCGAATAAGATGATTAATGTAATCATGTTAACAATATATAATCTGATTGGAACCTCCTTTGTGTGTGGTTTCCATTTCAATAATAAGAGTTTATACTATACTTGTTTGATATACCATTAGTGGAACCTCTAACCTTGACATTTGTTATTATTATTGTTTAATCCTTATATTAATTTTCCATCTCCAAGTTATCATCATCTTCTTCTTCTTCTCTTTCTTTATTATTATTATTACTACTACTACTACTACTACTACTACTACTACTACTACTACTATTATTATTATTATTATTATTATTATTATTGTTGTTGTTGTTGTTGTTGTTGTTGTTGTTGTTGTTATTGCTATTATTGTTGTTTATAATTGTTGTTTATAATTTGTATAATTAACCTCCCTGTGGTTCGACCCCGGTCTTGCCGGGTTATTTATTACTTCGACACTCCTGCACTTGAGAGAAGACATCAATCTTTTAGTCGTGTCAAGTTTTTGGCGCCGTTGTCGGGGAGGTAAGTTCTTGTATAAATTATAGTAGTTATTTTATTTTCTCTTTTCACTTTTCTTGTATATAACTTTGTTTCTTTTCTTTTGTTTCTTTTTATTTTGTTTTCTTCCTCCCTCTTTTGCTTTCTTCTTCTTTTTTTATTTTATTCCAACATGTGCATGAGAGTATGGTCACGTACATCAAGTGGTAGACTTTGTAGGATATCCTCATCATTTTCAGAAAATATGGCCGAAGAAAATAATCAATCACTTCATAATGAGAATAATGAGAATAACTGTGCTAGAACACTTAGAGACCACATGAATCCCACAAGAACAAGTGCACCATCATGCATAGTTTTTCCTCTCGATGCATCTCATTTTAATTTTAAACCAGGTATTATTCAACTTTTACCTTCTTTTCATGGTTTGGAATTGGAAAATCCATACTTGCATTTAAGGGAATTTGAGGAGGTCTGCAACACATATAATAATTTAAATTATAGCATGAACACCATCAGATTAAAGCTTTTTCCTTTTTCATTAAAAGATAAAGCTAAAACATGGTTACAAAATTTAAGACCAGGATCCATTCGTGCTTGGGATGAAATGCAACAATAATTTTTAAAGAAGTTTTTCCCATCTCATAGAACAAACTCTTTCAAAAGACAAATCACCACTTGCACTCAAAAACCAGGAGAAACATTTTACCAATGTTGGGATAGGTATCAAGATTTGCTTAGTACTTGCCCTCATCATGGTTTTGAAACATGGAGATTGGTTTCACATTTCTATGAAGGGTTAACACCTAAAGATAGGCAAATGGTTGAATTGATGTGCAATGGAACTTTTGAAGATAAAGACCCTGATGAAGCAACGGAGTACTTAGACTTGTTAGCTGAAAATGCTCAAAATTGGGACACCGCGGGTACTTATGAGGCACCGAGTAAAACTCAACCTCATACATCTAGTGGAGGTATGTACAACCTTAGGGAAGATCATGACCTTCAAGCCAAGTTTGCATCTTTAGCTAGAAAAGTCGAGGCACTAGAATTAAAAAGGAGTGGTCAATTAAAATCTGTTGAAAACATTGTGTGTCAAATCTGTGAAACAAATGAACACTCAACCAACGATTGTCCAACCTTGCCTTCTTTTAAGGAATGTCTCCATGAATAAGCCCATGCTTTAAACAGTTTCCAAATACCCAACCACAACCCATACTCCCAAACATACAACCCTGGTTAGAGAAATCATCCAAATTTCAGTTGGAAGAGTGAGAACAACAATGCACAAACTTCACAACCATCGTTTCAAGCACACCATAATTTCCAAAATTATCATGGATATGCACCTCCTTATGCTCCACCTCCTACAAGAAAGTTTGAGGAAACTTTGTATGCATTCATTGAAAAGCAAGAGACAATCAACACTCAACTTGCTCAAAGCATAATAGATTTTAAAGATACTCTTGCAAAATTCACATCTGCTCTCAATTTTCAAGAGAAAGGTAAGTTTCCATCTCAACCACAGCAAAATCTCAAGGAGCAATACAATGCAAATACAAGTAGTTATGGAAGTCAACACATGGATCAAGTCAAATCAGTCATCACTTTTTGTAGTGGTAAGGTTATTCAAAAACCAATTCTTGAACCTTGTGAGAAAGATGATGAGTCAATTTCTAAGGGTAACGAAGGGGTTGAATCTGAAAATTGCAAGGAAACGACTGATTCTCCGCCAGCACTTCCATTTTCTCATGCCATGACCAATCAGGAAGAAATCGAGGATGAAAAAGCCATCAAAAAGGTTGATGCGAATCTTTTATCAAAAATAACAACAAATTCGACACCCGACATCACACCAATCGATGATTACTTTCCTGATGAATCTCTACTTTCTCTTAATTCAATGCCTTGGTTTGCTAAAACTATCAATTTTCTTGCTTCAGGATTTTTGCCAAACTCATTAGAGTATTGAAGATAAAAGAAAATTTTTGAGCAACGAGCAAAATTTTTATTGGGATGACCCTTACTTATTCAATTATTGTCCTGGTCAAATATTTCAAAAATACATTCTCGACAATGAGGTAAGTAATTTCATTAAATTTGTTACTCTAAGGCATGTGGGGATCATTTCTCATCAAAAAAAAGGATTGTAGAAATCTTACAAAGTGAATTTTACTGGCCCATCATATTCAAGGAGTCAAATGCATTCCACAAAAACTGTGAAAATTGTCAGAAGGTGGGATTTATTTCAAAACACAGAGAGTCTTTAGATAATCTTCTATTGACTCTTAAGTCTCATCATAGTCGAGATAAGCATCGTGTAATTCATGACTTATGAACCCTTTTTCATAAAGAACATACTTGGCATAGTCTTGGAAATCTGACTAAAAAAGATCATGTTTGCCAGTTTTTAAGAAAACTGGATGGGAAGCCTATCCCCGACCCATTGAGGGCGTTTAAGCTGTTCTTGGACGTAAAACCAAGGGAAGATGTGAGCCACAATCACAACTGCGATTTGATTTTTTTTTTGTTTGTAAAAATTTGTGTCTTTTCATTTTATTATTGTATTTTGTTATTTCTTATTTTTGTTTAAGTGTGTTTCAGGTTTGTCAGTGTTTGTTATTTCAGGTGATATCTTCTATACTCTATCTTTCTACCTTAGAACATTGAGGACAATGTCTCGTTTTGGTTGGGGGGAGAGGGTAGTAGTTAATAAAAAAAAATGTTTTTCATTTCATAAAGCATGTGCATAATTGTTGTTACTAGGATGGCAGAGTAAAGGAGTTTTTTTGTTAAAGTGACTCTTGAGACGCATCTTAGTAACCATTCTTAACAAGGTCTATTATAATACTTCCTGAAATATTCAGGTTTACAAACTCTCATATTGTTACCACTTAATTCTGCTCATATACTTATTTAACATGTATTCTTAAACCTTAATTTACACATACACACTTTAACATATGATTGTGGGTTGCATATTGGATTATTACATTATTTATGTTCTTTTGTTAAAGGTAACAACTAAGGGAAAGGGATTGTATATAATTAAAAAACAAAAACATGAAAAAAAAGAAGAAAAAAAGAAGAAAAAAAAATGATGATAATAAAAATGTAGATAAGTTTGGTTTCGTAGCCTCCCTAACCTAAGCAATTAAGCCCGAAGGGGTGTTTTAACACCTAATACCCTAAAATCAACTAACTTGGGAGCTATTGGCCCAACGCTTGTTACATGGGTTGAGGAGAAAAGCTTAAGGGAATCAAACATTGCACTATCTACATATCAGTATCTGCGACCCGAGTTACTAAGCTCGTAGGGGTGTCTTAACACCTAATGCCCTAAGACCAACTAGTCTGGGAGTCATTAGCCGAAAGCTCATTACTTGGATTAAAGATGTATGATGTTTTAAAATTATATGTATATAGATTTTTTAAAAAAAAAAAGAAAGAAAAAAAAAGACAAAAATAATAATCTCAACCCAAGGAAGTTAACCTTAAACATTAGAACAAAAATTTTGTTTTCTTCCAAGAAAAGCCCCATAATTATGTGTTGATACATTAAGCACAAAAAAAAAGGTTTATTAATATCTTGTTAAAAGGTATTGAGCAGATATATAAATTTAATGAGAGTTTATTTATCTGGATAGATTAATAGAAGTTAAATGATGAATACCTTGCTTTGTAGAATTTGCAAATTTATTTTTCTATTTTAACGCTTTGATTACTAGGGACTAGTAATAAGCTGGTTGGGGGGTGTGATTAGTACTTAAAAGTGCATTTTTATCATGGTTTTATATCATCATTTTGCACTTGAAGTATCAATAACTCCTTAACTAAAGCATGTTTTATAATAATATATCTAATAATATAAGATACCTTTAATTTGTGGTAAATGTTTATTTTAAATGCAGGCCTATCACATAAATGAAAGGATTGATTGATGACTTTAAGAACTTAAATTGCAAGGATAAAGAGATGGTCAAACTTAGAAAAGAGATGTCGGTGCAATCCAAACCGGAATACTATTCTGTAATTGGGTCATATCTGGAGCTATATATCTCAGATTTAGGTCCAATTTATATGGATGGAAAGGTAAGACATAGGCCTACAACTTTTATATGGAGCCCAAGATCTAAAAAGGCCATTATCAAGTCCAAATTGTAGCAACAACAAAGAAGCCCGAATCTGTCTTCCAGCCCGAGCACTGTTCGGTATTTTGGCCATATCTGGAGTTCTAGAAGTCCAAATGAGTTGAATTGTTTACACAAGAAAGCTGAGACAATTGCCTACAACTTTCATGTTTGTAACTAGCTCTAATTTTGACGTTATCAATGACGTTTTGGGCAGACAAGAGAAGATAAGGATTGTCACCAAATCAAAAGTTGGCCACCCACTTATCAATTAGTCATCAAATCAATAGTTCCCAATTTTGGCCTCTAAAAGGAGGCATTTGCCATGCATTTAGGCATCTTGGTTTCCAGATCAAGATCATGCTCTTCCTTTCTCTCTTTGTATTTTTTGTAATGTTTATGTTTTGCTTTCATTAATATTAAGTTTATGCCTTTCATTTCCTTTCCTTTATTTAGTTAACTTTTATGTTCTTATTTTGTTTATCTATTTTGCTTTCTTTCATTATGTCTAGTTAAGTTAATTATGTCAAGGTAAAAAGGTTACACTAATGGTGTGAGAATAAGTATAATGTAAACTTAATATGGACTTTAATGTTTGATACTAACATGTTTTATATTTGTTATCTTGTTCACTCTTTAATACTTTGCTTGTTAAATGACTAATCTTAATTTATGTTGTATAACACTTGGTACAACAAATGTTTGGCACTTTCATAGCCCATAATATATGGTATAACCGACACCTGAGCTATGAAAGGAACTTGATTTGTTGTTAACGTAAGTTATAATCGTGAATGCTTAACGAGATTTACAAGTATTAGCATTAATCGAATTAGATGACTAATGTAATCATGTTAACAATATATAATCTGATTGGAACCTCCTTGGTGTGTGGTTTCCATTTCAATAATAAGAGTTTATACTATACTTGTTTGATATACCATTAGTGGAACCTCTAACCTTGACATTTGTTATTATTATTGTTTAATCCTTATATTAATTTTCCATCTCCAAGTTATCATCATCTTCTTCTTCTTCTCTTTCTTTATTATTATTATTATTATTATTACTACTACTACTACTACTACTACTACTACTACTACTACTACTATTATTATTATTATTATAGTTGTTGTTATTATTGCTATTATTGTTGTTTATAATTTGTATAATTAACCTCCCTGTGGTTCGACCCCGGTCTTGTCGGGTTATTTATTACTTCGACACTCCTGCACTTGGGAGAAGACATCAATCTTTTAGTCGTGTCAGTAATAAAAAGAGTTTATATTATATTTATTTGAAATACCTTTAGTGAATCCTATAACCTTGACATATATTTTATTATTGTTTAATCCTTACATCAATATCACGTCCCAAAATTCTCTTCATCTCTTTTTTCTATTATTATTCTCTTTAAATCTTTTTCTTTATTTGTAATTTATATAATTCACCTCCTTGTGGTTCCACCCCGGTCTTGCCGGGTTATTTATTACTTCGACACTCTTGCACTTGGGAGAAGACATCAATCTTTTAGTCGTGTCAGTAATAAAAAGAGTTTATATTATATTTATTTGAAATACCTTTAGTGAATCCTATAACCTTGACATATATTTTATTATTGTTTAATCCTTACATCAATATCACGTCCCAAAATTCTCTTCAACTCTTTTTCCTATTATTATTCTCTTCAAATCTTTTTCTTTATTTGTAATTTATATAATTCACCTCCTTGTGGTTCCACCCCGGTCTTGCCAGGTTATTTATTTTTTATGTTGAATTTAATCATTATTTTTTTATTAAATTTCTTTTTTTCTGTCTTACCCTTCAATATTTAATTGGTGTTGAGTTCGCATAGTGGTTTTTTCTAATTGTTGATCCTATTCCTATGATTTGAGTCACAAGTGTAAGGTATTAACCTAATTTAACATTAATCTTTTTCTTTGACATTATTTTTTATTTTCAATTACATCCTTTAACGCTGAAATTATTTACAATTGAACTTTTTTATTTTTTTTAAAATTGCATTATATGAAGATAGTTCAACCTCATGACCTTTGGATTTGTCTGGCCAGTATGCTTGTGCTGTTTTATTAATGTTTATTGAATTTTTTTTCAATTTAATCCTTTTAATTTAATATTTTATTGAATTTTTTTAATTATTTTTAAATAAACTTTAGGCAAGTCTTTTGCATTTTTTATGGTTTTTTATATTATAATATTATTTGATATAGTGTATGGCATATTTGTTTTATTTTTTTACTTTTTAAACTTGATGTATTTTCATCTCCTTAAGATTAAAAAATTAATTAATCATTTTGTTGTTTATTTGTTTTTTATAAGTTTTGTTTTCAACTTTAGGCAAGAAACCTCCCTTTTTACAGGACTTTCAATAAATTAAAGTATTTTTTATTTTATATTGGTATAATTTTTTTTGTTGTTTAAATAAAAAATAATTTTTAAGATAAAATATTGTTAAATTTAATGAGGTTCGATCACGGATTTGACTAATTAATTTATAATTTTTTTGAAATCAATTTTTTTTAATTTTTAGTTTCACCTGCCAATTTGTTTTTTTTACTATGAAAAAAGCGTTGAATCTTGTATTTTTATTTGTTGAAAAAATGTTTGCTATAAAAAATATTGTGTTGGATAAGCCATTATATTCTTTTTATTCCCTAGAAGCACGAGTCATAAAACTAATTATATATAATACATGTCTCAACTAATCACAATCATAATTTATCATTATTCCTTCCTATAAGATATAAATGAATCGCATAACTCCATAAGTTGATCCTAATTTAATATTTTAGTATTGCCTACACACATATAAAAAAAAATCACTATAGAGAAAAACATTGTGCTTCTTCTTAGATGTTACTATGAACTTATTATGTTATTTGTTTTTTCATTTTTGGCAACCAAACTTTTGTTTTGGATGATTTTATTTTTTTGTGGCCAAATTAAAAGCTAATTTTATCAAATTATTTTGACAAATTAGCAAGACTAAATGAAAGAGTGTCAAAATGAAAAAGGCAAAGAAATTGGATGGCAGTTTCAAAATTGGGTTAAAAAGTTCACCTTTATCCTATCAATTTTCAAATTATACACTTTTATTTTTTAATATTTTAAAAATATAATTTTGTCCTAAAACTTTAGATTTGGTGTTAATTGACCTTTACCTTACCTGAGATGGTAGATTTTAGGTCATGAAATTTTTTGTTTTCGAATTAATTTTGAGTGTTTGGATTACTTGAGGTCATATATAAGTTTATCATAGTATCTAGATTATAGGTATTTTAGATCAAAAACACATTGAATATTGAATTTTTTAGGAAAAAAGAAACTAAAGAGTTGATTTTATAGCAACCACAAGATTGTTGGAATCTGGATGACCAAACGACAAGTTATCTATTTTATTTAAACAAATAAAAGGTTGATAACATATTATTTTCTTTTAGTATCAAAAAATAACATCCGCTCTTTTATATTTAAAAAATCTCTCAGTGTGCTAGGTAAGCTAGGTAGATAAACCTCTTTTCATGGGCTTGGCTTGTGGGTAGGTCCATGCTATTGGCTTGTTTATTTTTCTTTTTACTTATTTTATTTATTATATTTTCAAAACATTTTTATTTATTATATTTTCAAAACCTTTGACTAAAAAATTCATTTCATAAAGGTTTTTGTTTATTTGACTCAAAAAAACAAACATCTTTTTGTTATAGACTTTTAAAAAATGAAACTGTGTTTTATTTTAGTCTTATATATCACCCCTGTTTTTTCTTCTTCTTTTTTTGAAGAAAAAAAATAGTGTTTGATATATATAAATGCATGCAATGATTTTTTATTTTCGCTCAAAGTTTGTTCACCGTGTCTAAAAACATTTTAGAAACATTTACATAACTAGCATAAAACATAAGTTGTGAATCCAGCTCTGAACTCATTGCAGGAGTATCATTTGTTTGGCCAAAGTAAAAGGAACAAATCCAAAATACCTAAAAAAGGAGAAAAATCGAAGCTCTCACTCAAATCACATCTGGTGCAGGCAATGAGCTCAAAATAAATCAAACAAATAAATTCTTCTCGATATGGAAGAGAAAATAGTCAATTACATCCTGGGTTCTGTTTGCCACCCGATTTAACATTTGCATTCAAACATGAAGCAGAGAGAGGCATGTTTGCTTTCTGGCCGATATAGGCCAAATCGATGTCCACAAGTTCTACTCCTTGACAAGGAACCAATGAACTGCACAAAAAACTGACAGCAACATCGGAAGTTGAGGTGCCTTTGATGTTCTGGTAATGAACATTGCTAATTTTCACTCGCGATGGCTGCACAGAACATGAACAGCTTAGCAATCCAACGTTAATTAAGCTAAAAAAAATTAAATTACATACAACATAGGATTTATCAAATATTCTGATGTTTTACGGGTATACATAATATCATAAGATTTTTGTCTTTGAATTACCGCGCCATTGCGGGAACCATACTTCTGATCAATGATAATGGGATTTTTCACACTATCCATAGTGATATCTTTAAAAGTGATATTTAAAGCTTGGCTAGGGTCAGATGCAGCATATGATTTGATTCTCACACCATTGGTGGTGTTAAACAATGTGCAGTTAGTCACAACAATTCCGCTCACATCCTCCTCGTTCTTGTACTTGCCAAGGCTTCCAACACTGGTGTAAGTCCAATCCAAAAACAGAGAAGAAGTAAGTAAACGAATACATTTATACCTGGAACTTCATGAATGATGTTCACTGGATCAGAAATGGCATTGCGGGTTTTGTTGGGGGGGGGGGGGGGGGGCAGTACGGAAGTTACCTAAGGCCATGTCCAGGGCCGCAAAAGACTTGAGAGATGAGAATATTTGTGGATCCTTGTCCAATGGAAACACAGTCATCACCTGTTCCAATCTTGCTGCTTGTTACTTGGACACCATCAGAATGGCTTATGTGAATACCATCTGTATTTGGGCTATTAGCAGGAGCAGTCAGGTTGATATTGTGGATCGAAATGCTGTGGCAGCTGGTAACGTGCATGTGGAAATATTTGCTATCGACAGAGCTGATCTCGTGAACAAAAGCATTGTTTACTTTGCTCAACTTAATGGACTGCAACATGGAAAGAAGTCACAAAATCATTCCAAGTTTATACTTTTACGACCACATGTGTAGTAACTTTTGTGAATTAACTCTCCGGCAACTAAGTATGTTAACAAATGGGGAAACGTTTTCTTCAGGATGAAAACAAATGTGTTACTGATCCCGTACTGTATCTTGGTTGCAGTCAAAGGTTCTTTAAAACTTATTTCAACACTGACAGAAGTGATGGCTTATGTGAAGAATGAGATTCTTATTGTGCAGGCCTGGACATATTCCTGATCATGGTCAGGCCAATGATTAATAATTTTGTGGCAAGTGCTATACATACACTGGGAAGTGCCTGGCATTGCTTGTTTTCATGGCAATCGTTGTACTTCCAGACGGCACTGCCTTGCCCATCAAAAGTTCCTCCACCGTTCAATGTTAAACCATCAATTATTTCAAATAAGATCCATTGTTCTGAACTATATTCACTGAGATCAGTAGTAGCTTTCACGTTTCCCTGTACTTCAAAAACTATAGGCTTGTTTTTGCACGGCCCTTGAAATACAACAGGGCTTGTCAAGAATGTCCCTCCAGGGATGACCACCTTTGCTGGGACACCTGAATCACATGCTGCCCGCCATGTTTGGATAAATGCCTGCATGATACACATTTTTAGACGTTAATTGGAGTTTCAAACCTTTTAGAGCGCAAACCCTGTTTAGCAATTAAAATTCAGGATAGTTAATTATTTTGTCAGAAAAAAAATCAAACTCTTTAACGTGTTCTGTTATTCGGTTACACAGAACTAAGCCGAGTCAGGGCAATCAATTATAAGACTGGCTTTGTCTTGCGAACTCACCTGTGCGTTATCGGTCTTATCATCAGCCTTGGCACCGTGTTTTGTTACATCAAAAACTGTAACCGCGGCACCACTACCGTCAATGAGGCTACGACGATCACTAAGACCAATGTGGTGGCGAAGTGCACCATCGGCCACGCAAGAGAGCAAAGCTAAGCCTAAAACAAGAATGCTTCCTGCAATGGTCATGGTGACTTTTAACCCAGAATGAAAGGTTTCTTTTTAAATCTTCAAGTTCTTGCAGAGGAATGTGAATTGTACCTCGCCAGGTTTTATCTTTTATAGATTAAAATCTCTATCTCTATTTTTAGTGATGCCCCCCCAAACATAACACTGTAACCTTAGTTAAGAATGAATCTCCGTCTTCCCTGCTACATTTCAGGTCGCTTGTAGCCATCGAAATAAGATATCACTGTATGTTGACTTAGAATGACCGATTCTTTTCCCATAAATATATAGGCAACAGTGATCAATACATACTTATAGGAATAGAAATCATGGGATGTGTAGCTCTCAGCCACTGGTTTCCAGAAGAAAAATAGAATTTACTATATCATGAACAGTGTAATCCAAAAACATTCTATCTTAGGATACTCCATATGAATATAGGATGCTTCGGTGAGCTATAGAGCGGATCTAAGCCACAGCTCAATTGGCAAGCATGATGTTGTTCTTATTCCTCGGAATGTTCAAGTCTTCTTATGAATCCCAAAAATAAAAATTCAAAAGCCTTATGATTTACACTCACTAATTATAGTGATTAATTACATGGAATTATTGTAGAGTCGTGAACATACAAAAACCCTTAAAAAAAAATATTTCCGAGGTACTGGCGTTGTCACCGGGGCAGGTTTATTAACGAAATACTCAACATCTATCACACCCTTGTTCTTCTGGGCTGCCGTGTAGCATTCAATAGTCTCCTTGTATAACAAGAAGCTTGTGCACTTGAAAGCTGTTGTTGAAATGTTGAAAGCAGAGGCATCTTTGCCTTGGGAACTGGACCTTTGCTCTCCTCCAACAATTGAAAGGCTTCAATTCCAATCTCTGCAAGCTTGTTTGGAGGAACAATTCTCAAGCAGTCTTCCTCTCTATTCTCTAGTAATCAAAAACCTGTCTGTTGTTACTAGTGCTTGTCGTCGCAATACCTATGGAGCATAACCCTTTTATAGCATAAGCTTTGTTCCTCTTTTTTCACATTATCATGAGACATGCATTCTCCTCCCTTCTCTCCCCCCAGATTGCTGGAAAATGTAAGTGATGCCTTGATAATTTATTAAATTGATTTTTTTTATAATTTTATAATTTTTTATTTCTTTATTTATCAAATTGAATCATCATTTTTTTATTATTTATTTTATTTGGCATAGTTTTAAAAAAAATTGTAATTTCATTATTCTACTATTTTTCTTGTCATATTTAATCTTTATTTTTGTATTGTTATTTTTTTTATTGAAAAATTTTTTAAATTAATATTTTTTTTCTTGGTTTTATCCTTTAACATTAAATAGTTAGGAATTGATATTTTTAATTGAACCTGGATCTAGGATTTAAAAAATTATAAGTTTAAAAAATTAACTTAAATGTAAAAGATTCACTTGAATTTAATTAATTTTTTTTATTAAAATTATATTTTTTAATTTTATCTTTCAGTATTTATTTGATTTTAGATTGGGTTCTATTATTTTTTATTTATTTTATATTGATTTTAAAAATAATTTAAATTATATGTCTTTCAATATTGAATTATTTAGTAATTAAGTTTCATGATTTTATTTAGCTTGTTTTCACCAAAATTACTTAATTTAATAGAAAAATGTTTCTTTGTTAATTTACCAAAATTACTTGATTTAATAGAAAAATGTTTCTTTGCTAATTTATTGATTAATTTATTTATTGTTAGTTTTATTTTTTATTTTTTATTTATAATATTAAATTAATTGATTGTTAAACATGATCCAATCAATAATTTAAAAAAAAATATTTGTATTGCTTTAATTTTTATTTAAAAAAAATAAAAAACACTTGAGCATGTGATGGAACACATGCCATCAATCTAGTGCTTACTAGAGGATGAGGAACGACGTCAGTTCCCTATGTGAACTGAATAATTCATGTGGAAGGCCGCATGCTTTTAGTATATCCTTTGGGCCAAAAAATATGAACTCCAAGGGGTTTTTTTTTTTTAAATCAAGAAAGGTTGCTTTTCATATTTCAAATTTTAAGATATGATTGTCCAGAAAAATATTTTAGTTTGTAGTTTTTATCGACGTACAAGTAGGAGCATCCATATGGACCGAAGTGTCCATAATTTAGCCACGGCAAAACCAGTGATTGGTGGAGAGAAGATAAAGAATCTGGGATAGGATATGTACACGTGCTTTTTGATGGGGTCTATCCAAAACAGAACTTCAAAATATCTTTCGAAAAGATGGATTTGTTTAGGATCAGAATTTCACCCCTATTTAGATCAAGACTGGTTTTAGGGCCTGCGCTCTACTGTTAATCAAATAAAAAAATTATCAACAAAAATTATTCAGATTATAAATAATTACTTGACAGTACCGTATATTAACTTTGAAATCTTTTAATGGGATATTTTAATTAGCTTGAATATAAAATTAAATGTAAAAAATAATATATTATGATTAAGTTAATTTAACTAATTTTGAAATAATTTTATCATTTAATAATAAACAAATTGATGATAAATTGAAAAAAAAATAACAAAGTTAATAGAAAATAAAAGCAACAACTCTTGATTTAATGTTTTATCTGATCCAAGTTTAAAAATAAATAGATGAGAGCTTCTCTAATATAACTCAACCAATTTAATTTGTTTGAAGGGAATTTGACTTAATAGTAATGAAAATCTAAGAATAAAATAAAAAAATTAATAGTAATTTTTTTAATTTAATATTTTATCTAATCTGAATTTAAAATTATATCATATAAAAATTATATTGAAATAATTTAATTGACATGATAGGTTAAAAGGTAATACAATAACTTTTAAAAAAATTTAAAAATAAAATTGTTAAAAAAAATAAAATAGATTGAAATAAAAAATAAAAAAAAATAAAGCTACGATTAAAGCCTTGTTTGTTTTAAGAAAATGCTTTCTTAGAATGTAATTTTCAATGTTTTTAACCAAAAAAAATCCAAAAAAAATCCAAAAAAAAATGCTTTCCTCTTCTTAATTCCGAATAGCCCTTTTTTTTCTCCTTAACATATAAAATCAACTTCAGACAAATACAACTTCCACAAAAATCTCTCTTTTTCCATCGCCTTTACCTCTTTTTTTTTTTTCATTTGCAAAATCAAGATGGAGATCTCATCATTAGACACAATATGGATCCCACCTCAACTTGCCATAGTTGTTGCTTCCATAACCCATGACAATGGATTCCACGTAAACCCCAAAATCGTGAGTATTTAACTTTCATTTAAAGCAAATAATAGGATTGAATTTTGACATAGGAAACTGCAAAATATTTTAGGTTTATTTGTTTTTTATTTTAAAAGTATTTTTTAAAAAATTTAAATATTTTTTTATTTATTTTAAATTAATATATTTTTAATATTTTTAAATTATTTTAATATATTGATGTTAAAAATAATTTTAAAAAAATAAAAAATTATTAATATCTATTTTAACACAAAAAATTATTTAAAAAAATAACTATAACTATATTTTTAAACAAACTTTCAAGGCGGAAAGGAAATTAGCAACAAGATCAACTACAATCCAAGGAAAAGAAACTGAAGTTGAAGCATTTCTTGGTTCTTAATCAGAAATTGTTGTTTTTTGGTTGTATCCAAACACCCCTTACCAGTTACCGCTTTTGAATGTTATCGTCATCTTGAAAATTCCTTCGATTGGGACATTAACCCGCCAGAGGCCAATCACCTATTGTCAAAACATTATCCTTTAAAAGACATTTCAACTAATTATCAAAACATTATCCTTAAAAAGACCTTTCAACTAATCTAAACTTGTAATAGATAGTAAGTATGAGATGAATGATTTGTATATGTACTATATATTGTTATTTTATTCCATGACAAATTAAGTTTATGGTTTTCTATGACTACATGCATATGAGAAGTAAAATTGTTTGTTAGAAACATGAAAGAAAATTACATTTTCTTCCCTGGTTTTACGAACCATCTGTCTCTGTATATATTTATCCCCAATACAAAAATCGGAATATATAACTCTTATTTAATATCATTAACTAATTTGGAGTTTTTATTCATTTAAAAAAATATTTTGAGGTTTTAAAAATAAAATTTAATTAAAAAATATTTAACAAGATTATATGTCTATAATATTTTATTTAAAATATTTATATTATGTGTGTGTATTTTATAAAATAAGCTACATACAAATATATGATATAATAAATTCTTTTTTCTTTCACAATTACACTTTTTATATCTCATTTTTTTATAGTTATTATTAATGGTGATATATATATATATATTAGATAAAATTGAAAAAAAATTAAAATATTTATAATTGGTCTACTTTTCAATAAATAAATAATGATTAAATTTTTAACTTTTTTTTGTATAATAGTGTAATTAAACCGGACCAAATTTACTCTAATTTATTGAATTTTAAGGAGCAGATAAAGATTTACTAAACACAGCTCTCGCTTGTCTCTGTAATTTATTTTTTGTCAATGTATATAATTTTTTTATGAGTAGATTTAATTGTAAACTTTATTACATTTTCTATCATTTGTAGATTTTATAAGTAGCAGATAAGGGTTACCCATCTCATCACTAACTCTAATGGAATATTTTGACTGTAATTGTTTTTCTTCTCAATATAGATAGTTTTTTATGCATAGATTACGATTGTAAATTGTATTTTAATGGTTTTACGTGGGGACTTTATTTTATAAGATTATAATTCAAATATGGAGTTTCATTAATTTTTAGGCTTTAATTATTTAAAAAGTGATTTTAAATGTTTTTTAATAACAATTTATTTAAAAAATAAAATTAATTTGAGCTAATTAATGGGATGCAAGCAATGGGTTTAAGTAATACTAAAAGTCTGATTATGTGTTTATTTAAAAAAAATATTTTTTTTATTATTTATGTCAAATTAAATTTTTTTAGTATTTTTAAATTATTTTAATATACTAAAATTAAAAATAATTTTTAAAAATTAAAAAAATATTATATGTTATTCTTTCAAACAAAAAATATTTTATAAAGCAATCACTATTATATTTTTAAATATTATTATATAAAAATACCAAAAATCTAGTCTGAATTTCAATAGCCCGTGTTGTACCGTGACTTACTGGAATTAGGCACAACTTGCACAATTCCTTCCAGGAAAACTTTGAATTGGAAGCTCCATTTTTTTCTTTCCTTTACTTCTTTAAGAGCTCGAGAATTAGACACAACTTGTTCATACTGCTTTAAGCCCCCAAGACTGCTTTGGCAGTGACCTTCGGCCCTAAACTGGCTACACGCTGTTTTTACCATTTTTTGTGTATCTCTTACACGCTCGTGGAAATTTATGCATGCACTAGTGAATTAGCCCTCATTTCGTGAAAATATTCTTCACTTAAAAAAGATGAATGTGCAGTTCTTACCAGTATAATTTTAATAGAAATAATTTTTTTATTATAAATTCAAAATTTGATAAGCTAGTATAATAGAGCAGATTGAGGATTAAAAATGTCAACGAAAGTGAAAAGGAGTTATTAATGTTAATTGAAGACAAGGTCGAAAAACTAAAAGGTCTATTTATATTGATATATCTAATACATCAAGAGCCCTTTAGAGATTTTTAATTTTATTATATTTATTTAATTTACTTTTTGTGAGGAGAGTTATAATTTAAATCCCAATAAAATAAAATGATTTGCTAGTGTAATTCTTTACTTTTTTAATTTTTTGTTACAAAAAATATCTCTTTTTCTCTAGTTTTTTATTTAATAAAAACAGAAAAATAAAAATCGGTGAATATTTAAAATAATTTTAAAAATTTTCTAATTAACTCTTAATATTTAAATATTAACCTACTTATAGGTCTAATATTTATACTTGAATATTAACTATTAATTTTTATAAATTAAAATTTTCAAGGGTTATTAAAATATTGATCAAATTCTCATGAATTCAATAAACTAATTATTGAATCTAAAATGCATGTAAATATATATTTTTAAAATTTTGTATAAAAATAATAAAACACCCTATATGTGTGCGCGTGCACGGGTGTGCGTGTTTGTAAGGCTATGTTTGGTAAGACTTTTTTTTTCCTCTAGAAAGACTACCAAAACAAGTTTAAGGGTGTGTTTGCCAAACACCGTCTTAAGCCAAAAATTATTTTATTAAGAAGGTGTCAAACCAAACAAGGCTTTAATGTCTGACCTGGTTTTGACTAAACTGACTTGAGTGACTAGGTTGACTTGAAAATAAAAATAAAAACAAATTAAACATAAAAAACATAAAAATCTAAAATTTCTCGGATAAATTAAATCAAACACATAACAAATGAAAAACACGATAAACATTCAAGCATAAACCTAACAACGTGCAACCCAAATCAAACCAAATTTCAAGCAAGCAAAGGCATGGTTTTATTTGCAAATATACATAGATTAAGAATCAAGCATAAAAAAACATCGATTATCACTCAAAAGCCATGATTTGATCAAAATATATTTCAGAAAATCAAAAGAAACCTAGAATCTATATATAAAAATCTATATTATTAATGGGTTTTAAACTTAGATTATTTGTTAATCAAATTATTTAAAGAGTTCTATGCAAATAAATGGACCAAAAAAATTCAAATTGTGGAGCTAAGATAATGTGCTTTTCAATAACATGAAAAACACTATCTTGGAAACCTAGAAAAAGCTAGCCACTATCTAACCTAGAATGGTCGGTTTAGGCCTCTAATTTTTATTTTTATTTTCATTCTAATAAAACATATTATCAATCTCAAGTATAGTTGGAAAATGTTTTTATCAAAAACAAGAAATTATCAAAAAAACATGCAAGAGATTCAAAACTACCAACTTAAAAGAAAAAACCTATATATTTATACAATTTCAATTCAAAATATTATTCTAAATATTCAATAAGAACCAAACAAAACTTAGAAACCTAGAAACATGCATCACCCAACATTAAAAAAAAACCATCATAACCTTACTGCTATATTTGAAAAATTTCAAATCAAAATAAAGTGTAAATTTAACTTATTAAGTCAATAATCATAATGTCAACACATTATATAAATTGCATTTAAATAATAAGAAACAAATCCAACAAGCCTTATAAACTCATTTTCAAAGCTTGAAAAATATACCTTTCAAGCTTGAAATTTTCAAAAGGAATAGATTTTTACTATGACCTTCCTTTCTTCTTATCTCTAAACTTATGACCTTCCTTTCTTCTTATCTCTAAACTTATGAAAAAAAAAATTGGTCATTTTAAGCTCGTGAGCTTGAAATTGGACTCTTTAAACCTTAACCAAATTTCTTCCATCTTTCTTTCTTTTTTTTATCCTTTTTGCTCTTCTGATCATCTGTTTTTTTATAAGATAACACTAAGCTTCTAAATAAGTTTGTTGGGGTTTTAACAAATAAAAACTAGGCTAGTTTTATCACAAAGTAAATGATTTTGGATTTAAGTGGCTTTGTAACATACTTAGAGGCTAAGGTAAACTGTTTTAACTTTTTTATCTTGAGAGAAGTGTTCACAACCTTTGATTGGAACCTTTCTGGGATGTTTAAAGTGTGAACAAATAAAAAAATTGGATGATTTTGTGTGAATGAGTATCGTAAGGCTATCTGGGGTGGCCACTTTTATAGCTTCACCAGAAAAGCTATAATGTTAACATTGCCTGAGACTACCTAAACTTGGTAAAGGAGTACATACCTTTTGATTGGATCCATTCTTGCTCAATTCAGTAAAGAGTAGCTCCACATGCATTCATTTAAAAGCGCTAACCTAATCAGCATAGAATCTGAAAATGCAATGATAGCTGATCAAGGATAAAATATTGTTGAGATCATTGGAAAAAAGTATGATATAACCATTTGATTTCATGGAATAAGGTTATGAGGGGTGTTTCTTAGTTTAATAGTAGTGGGTATAGCCTTAAAGTGCTCAGAAATGCCACATTCATTCACCTAGGTTAAACTTTCTCGATCAGCAAAAACTATCGAAGAAAAAGATAATGGTCTAACGATACATCGGCCAAACCCTACAAATTAGGGTTTTTAATTTGAAATTTAAAAAACTTCAATTTAATCCTTAATCTTCCAATTTCTTTGAATTTTACCCATAATTACCTCATGAACACTTAATTTCATACAATTTCACCCCTTGTCAAACTTAATTGCCAACCCTAAAATTGAGCATTTTTTACAATTTGATCCTTCATTTTTAATTTGTTTAATTTGACCTCTAATTGAACATCAAAGTTTTAAATTTTTTCAATTTAGCTCCTGATTTCACCAATTTCATACCTTAAAGTCTTGTGCGTCCTACAAGTTGGTCCTTGTTTTTTTTTTTGTTCAATGAGATCTTTAATTACTTATCAAACTTTGAAATTTATGCAAATAAGCCCTTAATATAATCAACTTAACTTTTAAAAATTGCAATTCGACACCAAAATTTTATTTTCTTCTAATTAAAACCTAAATTAACTTCAAAAGGTTAATTTCCTTACAATTAAACCCTCTATAAATTTTATTAAGCCTTGAAAAAATTTGAATTAAGTCTTTAAACATCCAAACTTGAATTTTCTTCCTCAAATTAAATTTTCTTTATCAATAAGATTTTTATTACTAAAACAATATATTTGTCTGATCTAATTTTGATCTTCCTCTAATAGTCTTTGGTGTGTGTGTATGTTTTCTTTCAATTTTTTTGTATTATTTTTTTTATATGAGGCCCTAAAAATGGATAATAGCATATCTCTCCTCTTTATAATGACTTGTTAAGTGCTTTGCATAGTAAGTTTGTAAAGATAAACTAATTGTTCTTCCAAAACTTATCTTCTTGAAGCTTATAGTTTAGTTGACTTGAACTATATCTTTGTAGCAACTTTTTTAACCGGAATTATGATCAAACTGTTTACAACTTAGCTAATCTAAAATCTCAATCTGGTAATTTTCTTTAATTGGAATTAAAAGCTTAGTCAACCTGAGATCCTAATTTGGAGATCCCCTTTAACTAGAATAAAAAATTTGAAAACCAACTCAACTAATTTGAAATCTCAATCTGGTGATTTCCTCTAATTATAAACAAAAGCTATATCAACCTGAGATCTCAATCTGACAATCTCCTTTAACTATAACCAAAATATGAAAAATAATTCAGCTAACATGAAATCCCAATACGATGATTTTCTTTAACTAGAACCAAAAGCTTAATCAATTTAAAATCCTAATGTAGCAATCCCTTTTACCTAGAACTAAAAAATCTTTAAAACAACTTAGTTAACCTAAAATCTCAATCTGGCGATTCCTTTCAACTAAAATAAAAAATATTGCCTTTAGCTTGACTAACCTGAAATCTCAATTGAAAGATCCCCTTAACTCAATCAACCTAAAATCTCAATTCAGTGATTCCCTTAACTAGAACCAAAATGTTTCCTTAAGTTTAATTAACCTAAAATCTCAATCTAGAAACCCTTTCTAATTAAAACTTTATGTCAACCTGAGATCTCAATCTGACAATCCCCTTTAACTATAATCAAAATATGAAAAACAATTCAGCTAACCTGAAATCCTAATACGATGATTTTCTTTAATCAGAACCAAAAGCTTGATCAATTTGAAATCCTAATCTAGCAATCCCCATTACCTAGAACTAAAAAATCTTTAAAACAACTTAGTTAACCTGAAATCTCAATCTGGTGATTTCTTTCAACCAAAACAAAAAATGTTGTCTTTAGCTTGATTAACCTAAAATCTCAATTTAGATATCTCCTTAACTCAATCAACCTAAAATCTCAATTCAGTGATTCCCTTAACTAGAACCAAAATGTTTTCTTAAGTTTAATTAACCTAAAATCTCAATCTCGAAACCCTTTCTAATTAAAACTTTATGTCAACCTGAGATCTCAATATGACAATCCCCTTTAACTATAATCAAAATATGAAAAACAATTCAGCTAACCTGAAATCCTAATACGATGATTTTCTTTAATTAGAACCAAAAGCTTGATCAATTTGAAATCCTAATTTAGCAATCCCCATTACCTAGAACTAAAAAATCTTTAAAACAACTTAGTTAACCTGAAATCTCAATCTGGTGATTTCTTTCAACCAAAACAAAAAATGTTGTCTTTAGCTTGATTAACCTAAAATCTCAATTTAGAGATCTCCTTAACTCAATCAACCTAAAATCTCAATTCAGTGATTTCCTTAACTAGAACCAAAATGTTTCCTTAAGTTTAATTAACCTAAAATCTCAATCTCGAAACCCTTTCTAATTAAAACTTTATGTCAACCTGAGATCTCAATCTGACAATCCCCTTTAACTATAATCAAAATATGAAAAACAATTCAGCTAACCTGAAATCCTAATACGATGATTTTCTTTAATTAGAACCAAAAGCTTGATCAATTTGAAATCCTAATCTAGCAATCCCCATTACCTAGAACTAAAAAATCTTTAAAACAACTAAGTTAACCTGAAATCTCAATCTGGTGATTCCTTTCAACCAAAACAAAAAATGTTGCCTTTAGCTTGATTAACCTAAAATCTCAATTTAGAGATCTCCTTAACTCAATTAACCTAAAATCTCAATTCAGTGATTCCTTTAACTAGAATCAAAATATTTCCTTCAGTTCAATTAACCTAAAATCTCAATCTAGAAACCCTTTTTAATCAAAACTTTATGTCAACTTGAGATCTTAATCTGACAATCCCCTTTAACTATAACCAAAATATGAAAAACAATTTAGCTAACCTAAAATCCCAATACAATGATTTTCTTTAACTAGAAATAAAAGCTTGATCAATTTGAAATCCTAATCTAGCAATCCTCTTTACCTAGAACTAAAAAATCTTTAAAACAACTTAGTTAACATGAAATCTCAATCTGGTGATTCCTTTCAACCAAAACAAAAAATGTTGCCTTCAGCTTGATTAACTTGAAATCTCAATTATCTTACAATCCTATTTAAACATAACCAAAATATTTTGTCTCCTTTTTTAACTCAGCTGACTTAAAACCTTGAATATCAGTGATCCTCTTTAACTAGAGTTATCCAAAAACTCCTTTTTAATTGGTCTTTGACTTGTCTAAATCTGTTTTCAAGAATTATTTGTAAAATAAAAAACATGTGTAATGTTTTAGGGTTAAATGCGTGCATTTTAAGGGGGTTTTTTTTGTTGTTTTACTTGTTTTGTTTTAGGATATAAATATTTCTTAAGAAAAAAACTTTAAAAGACTTGTTTATTCATGAAAACTGAAACTTTCAATGCATTCATCAAAATAGTTCCTTAAGCAAATCTCCTTAAGGGTTTTATCGGATCTCAAAATGTGATTCATTTATAGGTTGGGCTTTTATCAAAGGTGATCTTTTATTTTAGTTTTTCAAAAAGGTTTCAATTATTTACTTCAAGAAATTTGTATAGAAAATTTTTTCCCCTCATTTTAGAATATACAATTTTCTTGTATGGATAAAAATGAGTGGCTACTCATTTATCATGTCATGTGAACTGTAATATCACCCTTTATCAAACAAGGTTGTGCATGCTTAATCAGAAAGGACTTATAAATGAATGCAATGTAGGCTATGGTATGGTTATGGGCTATTAAAGAAATAATTTTTTTTTAAGCTCAAAAGGTATTACGATCACTTTTCTTTTATCTCTTTTCTCTTGTGAGGCTATCTTATGGACTTTGTTACGATATACTTTTTTTCTTAATAAAAAGTCTTGCTTCGGGATCTTTACCTTGGTCTTAAAGCATTATTAAAGCTTTATTTTCTTTTTCTTTTATTTCTTTTTTTCTTTTTTTTTCTTACTTCCTCATTCTTGTCTTTCCCTTTTTATAATGATGCCCCTTAGTGTTAAGTTCTAACTTTTATAGATTCATGTGTGCATTATGATAGTTTATTATTTTTTTTTCTTTTTTTTTACCTCTCAGTATAAAGTGTGATCCTAGTCAGGGTTTTTGTAAAGAAAAATTTATTCAGATTCAAACAAGAATTACAAGGGATATTTTCTTAGAAAGTGAATAGACAACCTAGATGGTATTTTCTCATTTTAAACACATGTCATTAGTATTGATAAATCTTGTCCTTTTTTCTAAAAGAACTTGTAGTTGATTATAAAGTTACTACCAACCATTTATCCATTTAATTCAAAATGTTATTTAGAGATAGGGTTCCATCTCATAGTTAGCTTTGGTTTATTTGGTTTGGTCACTTTTTAATCAAGAATTGCTCAAATCTCATCTTGAGCATATAATGATTCATTAATTGCAATCATGCATAAAATTAGTTTTTTATAAGATTTTTTTTAGGAAAAAGATTTCCAATGTTGTGAGATCATGTAATTAAGGTTCTTTACACTAGGAATTCATGGTCAAACTTCACTTTATTGATATGGGAAGAAAGTTGGATACATCATGCATAATATTTTTTTATAGAATTAAAATTAAAAAGTCTAACTCGATCTTCTCCATCCATTCTAAACAATCTTAGAGCTCCTTTTAAGAAAGTCTTCTTCACTACATAAGGACCTTTGTAGTTTGGTGTTTATGTACTCTCATCTTCTCCTGATAGGGGGTAATATGTTTTTCAGCGTCAGATCTCCTTCTTAAAACACTTAAGGTTGAACTTTCTTGTCATATATCTTAGCCATTCATTTTTGTTAAAGTTGGTGATGACAAATTACAGTCATTCTTTTTTCATTGATCATGTTTAACTATTTATACTTCATATCTTACTGTGGCCTACTTGATCTCTTTTAACTCAGGATCTATCAATACTCTTAACGAGGGGATATCTATTTTCAAATGTATAACCGTCTCCATTCCATATACCAAAAAAAAAAAAAGGTAACTCTTATTAAAGTTCTGGTTATAGTGTGATATGTGTAGAGGGTAAATGACAACATCTTATACTAATCTTTGTAAGTAATCACCATTTTTTAAAATAATCTTCTTGATATTCTTATTGACATCTTCTATAGCTTGTTCATCTTTGGTTTGTATGGTGAGGAGTTAGAATACTTGATTTTCTATTTGATATAAAGCTCTACTATCATCTTGCAATTGAAGTCCTAAGTATTATCAATCACTATTTTTTATGGTGGACCATATTGGCAGATCAAGTTCTTTTTTTATAAATCTTCTTAACATCATTTATGTTACATGCATATGTAATTGGTTTCTACCATTTTATAAAGTAGTCTATAGCCCCAAGACAAACCTATGACCATTACTTGTTTTTAGATTGATAGGTTCAATCACATCAATTCCTCAAATTATAAATGACCATGGAGATGTTAGATTGAATAGGGTAGTTGGATATGCATTGTTTTTATCGCTACATGCTTGACAGATATGATATTTCCTAACATAGTCAACATAGTCCTTTTCTAATATCATGCATAAATAACCAGCTCTTTGTATTATATAAAAATCTAACTAATAATATTTTTGATTGAGAATAAGCTTTAAATAGATTTTATATGAAGATTATATTAACAAGCATGACAAAAGTCTAAGAAGGAAGAAAAATAAAAACTTAATTGAAATATTATTTTTTAGTGTTAAATGTAAATATTTATATTCTACGTGATAACATAAATTAAACTAATAATATTTTTAATTGAGAATAAGCTTTAAACAGGTTTTATATGAAAAATACACCAACAAGTATGACATAAGTCTAAGAAGGAAGAAAAATGAAAACCTAATTTAAGTGTTATTTTTTAGTTTTAAGTATAAATTTTTATATTCGACATGATAACACAAATTAGATTAATAATATTTTTAATTAAGAATAAATTTTAAATATTTTTTTTACTTGAGCTAGTAAAAGAATACAATATTTAAGTACAATTTGGCACCTGAGGTGTTAATATAAGCTAGTTGAATCACGTTCAACTGAGATTGTAATTTCTCTTTCTTATCTTTTATTTTAAACATTTTAATTATATTATTGGTTATTATTAATTATTATATTTAAATAAATTAAATTGTATTATTTATTAGTGGAATATTTAATTCACCCCATATGTGTTATTATCACTTTAATCCTAGAACAACATCTTGTATTGCAAATTTCACCGGCTTTGATTAATAAATAAACATTGAGTTTTGCTTGTTTAAACATGTTATTTTTCTAAGATAAAAATCATAAATTTACTTATTAATATGTAACTAGTCTTGTGACGTTTTTTTTTATGTTTCGGGTTTTTAATTTATTATAATCAATCAACATGTACAAGTTTAATTTTTAATATATTTAATTTTTAATTATCTTTGAATTATTATTTTTATTTAAATTTGATTTTTAACTTTTTGTGTTTGTCATCTTATCAGTTGGTGGCATCTGAATTATATATTCACGGATTCACCTCACCAACAAGCCCTCCACTTTTCACTTCTCGGGAAGAGGATTGAGAAGGAGAACTAACTAGGGCTCAAGCTATCCCTTCAATTTGGAAAGACAACCTCAGCCAGAACCCGAGCAGGCATTGGATAACCAAGAGATCGAGTCACTAGATGTAAGAACCCCATATAATTAATTATTCGTACGCTGACCCATTCAAAATGATGAAGATGCGTTTTGGGTTTGTGAAGATTGGCTCGGAGAAACCTACCGCCACCTTGGGGATAAGATTTGCTAAAAAATATCCCTATATGAATTTGAAAAGCATTATCACAGATCAATTTGTCTTTTGATATCTCTTCGTCCTTGACAGGCTCAGAGTACCTCAAATCAATCATGAAATTTTATTTTTTTTCTTTCTAGTCCTTTCTTTTTAGTCTTTATATAAATTCAATTTAATCCCTTGCGTCTTTGAAATGATTACACCCCACAGCATAAATACGAAGATACCTCCACCATTAAAAGAACAATCATTGCGCACATCGATTACGTCAATTGAATAAGAAACGGAAAGGAGCATCCAAAGATCGACCAATAGTTGAGCAAAACAGGTTTGGCTTTGTTTTTTGTTCGAATATAAACGAATAAAGATCGACCAACAGGGAAAAACATGATGCTACAGAAAACACGCCGAAGCATCATCTTGCCTGGTGAGGCAAATGAATAAAAAGAAAAAGGTAAAAGGATCATTTGTTCGGTGCAAATACTGTTTAGCTGACTGCCCTGAAATCCCATGACGGAGAACCTCTATCGGACCGCTTTCACCTCGCCGTACATGCCCGCTGGAAACGGGTGCGGTGCCGGCTAGTCAAGGTGGAAGCCCACCTTAGGGCTAGACGTCTTTGGGTTCTTTTCCGCCCGTGTGATGCAATGTTCGGTCAACATCCTCTGTCTTCAGAAAAAGTAATTTGCTCTTCTATCAAAAGGAAAACGACATATTCTAGTAACCAACATATGCAAAGAAATGCATTGCCAATTTTTTCTTTTTCCTATTAAATTAACTTCACATTCAATTTTAGAGCAGCTGGCTTATTATTTAGGATTGTTTTTTAAAGTTATTTTTATTGAAAAGTATGTTGAAATAATATTTTTTAAAATTTATTTTTGATATTATTATATAAAAAATATTAAAAAAGTAATTTAAATAAAAAAATATTTTTTAAATATAAAGACAAACTGGATAAAGTTCAGTTGTCTCCCATGCAACTTTCTGGTCACGGAGGTAGGACCAGAAGGAGTCATTCATTAACATGCATTCAATGGTTTTTCGCCAGCATGCTTTAGGAGTTTGGTATTATCATCAAGTACCATTGGAAGAATAAAAACAATTACTTTTATTTTATTTTATTTAAACTAGGGCTGTCTGTTTATTTAAAAATATAATTACGGTTATTATTTAAATATTTTTATATTTAAATATATTTAAATAATTTTTTTATTTTTAAAAAATTATTTTTAAAATTAGTACTATAAAATAATACAAAATATATAAAAAATTTATTTTTAACAAAAAATTTAAATTTTTAAAAAATTATTTTCAAATAACTTCTAATAATACATTTAAGGTATATTGTCATGGATCAAATAATTTTTTTAATGTAAAGAAAGTGATAAATTTTAAAAAAATCTTAAATTTTAATTCATTAATTAAATTGATAATTTAAATAAAAACTAATATTATTAAATAAACTTATAAAAAACATAAAAAATAATAGTATTAAAAAATATATTTATAAAATAATGAAAATATCATCTTATTCTAGAGCCAAAAATCAAGATAAAAAATTAAAAAAAATCAAAAGATAAGAAAGTATTGATACTATTTAATGAATAGTTTTCTGAATCCTAAAAATTAATAAAAATTCAAAAGAGAATTAATGTTTTGGATAATCAATATATTTTCTCAATTTTTATAATTTAAAAATATAAAAAATTTATTTTAAAATTATATTAAAGATATTTATTTTTATATCTTTAACATTGTTTCTATAAAAAATTTTAATTTTTTTATATTTATTTTTTAATTCCATAACACTAAGCTAAACACAAGTTAAAAATATATTTAATAGCACATTAAAATTTCATTTTGAATGTGAAATGATAAAAATTCAAACTCATAATGTTTTAAATGAATTATATAAAAACTATAAAAATATCATGGTAAAACGTACCAATCCAAATATAGTATTCCAAGAACATCTCAAATCATCATCAAATTACCAAAAAACACATTAACTGGATAATGCACACAAGTGGCGGGACGCTTGGTGGCACAAGGCGTGTTTGGTGGGCTTCACCGGCAGTTTTGCCAAAATTTGATTTGTTTTTTTTTTTTAATTTTTTTTAATTTTTTTTAATTTTTTTAATGTTTTTATATCTAAATTAAATTTAAAAAAAATAATAAAAAAATTATTTTAATATATTTTACAAATAAAAAAATAATTTGAAAAACATACAATATAACTTTCCAAACAGCTCCTAATTCAGATGCCCTTTTTTTTTTTAAAAAAAGGAAAACCGCCAGCGCCGAGTAATCAGGCCCTCGTCCCTTGTTTTGAGCATCTAACAGTGACAGTTTCCCAATAGCGATCGTTCAAAACTCAAACACGCAATTCTCATTTTGTCCTTCACAGCTATTCACTATAAATTGCCCTCCTCTTCCTCACCCTTCAGCCTTAACAAAGTAAGTGACACACACACACACTCTCTCTTCTCCAATCTCCAACCAGTATTTTAATTCCTGATCACCCAGACCATACGAGACCATACAGCTTCTTCTTTGATCGATCATGGCAAACCCTAAGCTTGAAAGAATTCCCAGCATGAGGGAGCGCGTGCAGGACACTCTCTCCGCTCACCGTAACGTGCTTGTCTCTCTCCTCTCCAGGTTTCTACCATCGTTTCTCTCTCCTTTTTTTTTTTTTGGTTTTACAGGAAGTAGTAACTTTTGAATTGGTATTGTGGAAGGAAGGTATGTGGAGCAGGGAAAAGGAATTCTGCATCCGAATAATCTGATAGATGAACTGGACAATATCGTGTGCGATGATGCAGCAAGGCTGAGTCTCCGAGAAGGTCCATTTAGTGAAGTCCTCAAAGCTGCTCAAGTCAGTCTATTATCTTTTTATTTAGTTACTTATTGTTATAATTTTTGCTTGTTCTTAGTTAATTGGTTCGGGATTATTTTTTTGTTTGTGAATTTTACAAAGTTTGCGACAAATTATACTATTACGTTCTTCTTCTTTTTTTAAAAAAATTGTATTGATGGTGATATGTATAGGAAGCCATAGTTCTGCCTCCTTTTGTGGCCGTATCAATTCGTCCGAGACCTGGAGTTTGGGAATATGTACGTGTTGATGTCTCCCAACTGAAGGTGGAGGAATTGACTGTTTCAGAATATCTTCGTTTCAAAGAAGAACTTGTTGATGGCCCGTAAGCATCTTCGCACTCTTTCTTTGCCTTTTACGGTGAAATTATTGGTTTAATACTTTTTATCATATCGCTACAGAACATCTCATGTATCCATGACTCTGTCTTGTTTATTTAATTTTTTTTTGTAGACACTTTCTTACTAAAAATCTTTAGGTTATTTATGTGCATGATTTATGTTTTTGGTATTTTTTTTTCAATACTTTTCTTTGTGTAATTGATTAATGACCTCTTTTTTATTTTTTTGAATAGGTCTAATGACCGTTATGTGCTTGAGCTTGATTTTGAGCCCTTCAATGCCGCTTTTCCTCGTCCCACCCGGTCATCATCAATTGGCAACGGTGTTCAGTTCCTCAACCGACATCTTTCTTCAAATATGTTTCGCAACAAGGACACTTTGGAACCTTTACTTGATTTCCTCCGAGTCCACAAATACAAAGGGCATGTAAGTATGTTGTGGAAGGGCCTCCTTTAAGAGTGCCTATCACTTCCAGATTTAGGCATTTATCCTCCATGTAATTGTTTATTGTTATTGCACATTCAGAATTTATTATAATGGTATTCACATGGCTTGGGTTTAAAACATGTGGAAGAGGGATGATGGGAATAGTACTTAGTATGGGGTTTCAGTGGAGCTAAATGATTGAATTAAGGATTATTTGCAGGCCTTAATGTTGAATGATCGGATAAAAAGTGTATCCCGACTTCAGTCTGCTCTTCTTAAGGCAGAAGAGTATATTTCGAAGCTTCCTTCTGAAACACTTTATACTGAGTTTGAATATACGTAAGGATATTGTATCTTTAACTCGTTGGATGTATGTTAACAGTGAAATTAATTTGTTGAACACTCTTGTACGTGCCTAAAGATTTTCTTTTCTTGTTTCACTCTGATTCAGCTTTCAGGGAATGGGTTTTGAGAGAGGGTGGGGGGATACTGCAGCTCGGGTACTGGAGATGATGCATCTTCTCTTGGACATACTCCAAGCTCCTGATCCCTCAACTTTAGAGACATTCCTTGGGAGAGTACCGATGGTGTTCAATGTTGTTATTTTGTCTCCACATGGGTACTTTGGGCAAGCAAATGTTTTAGGTTTGCCTGACACTGGTGGGCAGGTATGTATGGTTTTCCTTCAACCTTCGATGTCTTCTTTTTTACATCTCTGCAGCATGCAGAACTCATACTTATTTATGCTACATGGTTATTTCCTTTATTAAGACAGTTGGTTCCTAATGTACTTCTAGATTGTGTATATCCTGGACCAAGTTCGTGCTCTAGAGAATGAAATGCTCCTTAGAATACAGCAACAGGGATTGGACTTTAAGCCTAAGATTCTAATTGTAAGTGCATTTATGCTTATCTTGGGTCCATTTCTTCAACCATATCACTTTGATAGCTGTTGATTGTCCCTCTTTCTGTAATACATTTTCCTTCGATTCTTGAAGGTGACCAGGTTAATACCTGATTCAAAAGGGACTAGCTGCAACCAGAGGCTGGAAAGAGTCAGTGGAACAGAACACACTCACATTCTGCGAGTACCATTTAGATCAGAGCATGGGATTCTCCGTAAATGGATCTCAAGGTTTGATGTGTGGCCATATTTGGAGACATTTGCTGAGGTAGAACATGGTTATCCTATATCATTATAAAGTGGAAGTACCATTCATAGTTCTTATTTTTTTCTATTATTATTTTCATCAAATCTTGATAACACTGTAATCAAATTTTTTGACATGCTCATAGTTTCATGGTATCCATATAATTAATGAGTATCATGTGTCAAGATTTTCACTTTTATCATCAGTTAAACATATCTGTAGTCATTTGACAATTTTCCATTTTCATTAGAATACATCTTATGCCTTATTTTTGTATTACCATTGCACTGATGCAGCTGTCAATTTACCGCCTCTTCCTGTTACCATCATCACCTCCTTTCTCCTTAATGCACATGTAGCTTAAGCATAAAGTTTTAAATTATTTGTCATTTATTCATTTTTGTGGCTCTCTCAATTCTTTTTGGTTATACCTTTATAATCAGGATGCAGCCAGTGAAATTGTAGCTGAGTTACAGGGCATTCCTGATTTTATTATAGGCAACTACAGTGATGGGAACCTTGTTGCGTCTTTATTGGCTTACAAGATGGGTGTCACACAGGTTTGCTATGATTGGTATCTGTAAATATGAATCACAGTCCCATGGATCATTTGCCGAAAGGGGTGTTTACATTTTTGAAGTTTTGAAATATGCAGTGCACTATTGCCCATGCCTTGGAGAAAACAAAGTATCCTGATTCAGATATTTATTGGAAAAAATTTGATGATAAATACCACTTCTCATGTCAATTCACTGCTGACGTATTAGCCATGAACAATGCTGATTTTATCATCACAAGTACATATCAAGAGATTGCAGGAACGTAAGTGTTACCTTTAATCCACTAAACTTACATGTATTGGCTTGTAATTGCTTATGCAATCATATATGATGATTATGGATTTATTATCCACTTTTTTACAAGAACTCTTTGGGGATTGAATTTTTTAGTGTTCAAACTGTTGCTTTGAAAACTTAAAACGTGAAGGATCTTGCAGTGCTTCTGTTAACTGTTGTACAAAACTGGCAGAAAAAAATGGCAGATTAAGTTTATTTCAGGAAAGTTTTTCAGAGGTGTTGTATATTGTAGATAACATCCATGAGATTGTCCTCATGTAGATATGAATTGTGTGTTTTACTCTATGTCTTGGTGCTTGATGTTGAGCTGGGTTTCCAATTGTCCAAATTTAACATGGTATTGAATTAATTTATTTTGGAAATTACACTTGCTGAAATTGATCATAAAACTTTGTCATTTTGCTTAGATGTTAAAGTGATTCTTGTCAAACAACCGATTCACTTGTTGTATGCTTGTTTGTTCTTTCAGGAAGACTACTGTTGGTCAGTATGAGAGCCACACTGCTTTCACTCTTCCAGGGCTATATCGGGTTGTTCATGGCATTAATGTATTTGATACAAAGTTCAATATCGTCTCTCCTGGGGCTGATATGGACATTTACTTCCCATACTCTGACAAGCAGAAAAGACTTACAACCCTCCATTGTTCAATAGAAAAGATGTTATATGATTCTGAGCAGACTGATGATTGGATGTGAGTGTATTCCTGTATTACTCTTCAAGAACAATATTCAGTTATATAATTGAAAATTTAGAATATGAAGATCAGGCTTAAGCTTGTTTATGAAATCTGATTGTTCATTTATATTGATGCAGTGGTACACTGAGCGATAGGTCAAAGCCCATAATTTTTTCCATGGCAAGGCTGGACCAGGTCAAAAACATAACAGGATTGGTAGAGTGCTATGGTAAGAATACCAGACTGAGGGAGCTGGCGAACCTTGTCGTGGTGGCTGGTTACATTGATGTTAAGAAGTCCAATGACAGGGAAGAAATTCTGGAGATAGAGAAGATGCATGAACTTATGAAGAAATACAAGTTGGATGGACAATTTCGATGGTTAACAGCCCAAACAAATCGAGCACGCAATGGAGAGCTTTATCGCTACATAGCAGACACCAAGGGAGCCTTTGTGCAGGTATAAAGTGCTACTGTGGTCTCTCATTATGTTAAAGATTTTCTCAGGAACCATAATTGACTTCCCAACCCTCTCCTCCTCCTGTGTCTATTGCAGCCTGCTTTTTATGAAGCCTTTGGACTCACTGTTGTGGAGGCCATGACTTGCGGTCTTCCAACATTTGCCACTTGCCATGGTGGTCCGGCAGAGATTATTGAACATGGTGTATCAGGATTCCATATTGATCCATATTATCCTGATCAGGCTGCTGCATATATGACAGATTTCTTTGAAAAATGTAAGGACGACCCCAGCTACTGGAAAAAAATATCTGATGCTGGGCTTCAACGGATTTATGAAAGGTTGGTATCTGAATCTGTTTTTGGTACCATTAGATCATGCTTTCTGAGGCTCATTTGGATCTTCTGATACTGTAGATATACATGGAAGATTTACTCTGAAAGGCTGATGACATTGGCTGGGGTATATGGTTTTTGGAAGTATGTTTCCAAACTTGAGAGGCGTGAGACCCGAAGATATCTCGAGATGTTTTACATTCTCAAGTTCCGTGATTTGGTGAGTGATTGACCCTTTTCTAAATAATTATTGAGATAGCGTAATCGGCAATCTAGGTATTTTACCCTGATCATTTCAGAAGAAACATGGTCTCATAACTGTGCTCTTGGCTCGTCAAAGATAGTTTATCGGAATTCATTTTAATTCCACATTAATGTCTATTTGTTTCCAAAGTTCTAACCAGATGATCTATTGTAAGTTCTGTTATTTTTTATTGCTATATGTAGAATTCTGGAATTGTTAGTTCTATGTTCTGTCCAAGTGCAACCTCAAACATTTGGAATGTCATGTTCATGCTCCTTTTATCTCCAGGTGAAAACTGTACCTTTGTCAATCGAGGACCGGCATTAAGCTATTGCTTCCCAAGGAACTGAGACGCCCCCATGAATCAGACGCAGCACTATTTCACAGTTATAATGGTACATAAATAAATTCATGCGGGTGGCATGTAGAAAGTTCTGTTGCGTACAATGATGTTTGCAGCTATCTTATGCTGGTTAATGTTTCAAGGAAGGCTGTGTGTATCCATGCTGTTGTGAATAAATAAATCGACTCCCCGAGAGTTGCGCTTTGGCCAGCGCTAGTAGGTATGCTTTCCAGCACCAACTTCCTCCAAGTAGGCACTGCTTTATCACCTGGTTCGCGCAAAAATAAAACTTAATAAAAGAGAGAATTGCCATCAACTGGTCGGTGTAAAGGCCCCATATTTGTACTTTTATCTGTTGTTAATCGTTAAGTGGACAACGAACAGGATTGACATGTTAATCAATCTTTGAGCAAGTCAGTTAACCTCCTGTGAGGTTATGTGTTCTGTCTTCTCTGAACCAGCTGAAATATTGATTTTTCTTTCCTTTTCTTGCGCTACACAAGCAATAAGAAATTCACATGTTCCCTAATTAGTGGTGTAATTAGTTGATGGATTCATGTTCCAGTAGCTTTCACTTTTGGATCTAAAGGCCGCAAAGCCTTGTGCGTGCAAAGCCATTAGGTTCTTGAAGGACGTGGCCTTTCGTAGTTGTAGACCTCAATGACAATTCAGCTGGAATGAGTGTATATGAGAGGGATCAGGTGGGCAGTTTGCTGTATGGTTGGTTGTTCTTTCTACGTGGCATATTCCATGCTTTTGTTGCTATTATACAATAATCATTGGGAATTCAGTGTCTGTTCGTTTGTGGCCATCCTTGCCAGTCTCAAATAAGTAACGTCTAGTATTTTGAACGTCCTTGGAGAGTGGAAAAATGGGTTTTGGCTTCTTTAGTTCGGATATTTTTTAAAACTACATTGTTTTTTAAAAATTTTAGCAAAAATATCTTTGATAAAGATATGGTGAATTAATATATTTTAATCTTGTGTATTTAGATTGTGTATTTAGAAGTGTCTATTTACTAAATATTGTTATTTTTAAGTATATAAGATAGTTGCCTGCTTTAAAAAAAGCACGACTGTGTGAAATTTAAATTATCTAGTTTAATTGGTTAATTAATTGATTTGGATGTATGGTAAATTAATAATTTAATTAATTTAGTTAAAAATTATAATTATAATTTTATAAATATTTTTTTAAATTATATATCTAGACTTTAAATAAATTCCAATTAAATTTTTTAAAAGTTATTGTCATATAATAATTGTTTTTGGTTTTTTAAAGTTAATGATATAGTTATATTTGTGATGATGGATGATTCTGAATAATTAGATATAAATTCTAAATTTAAATATATATTGCAATTATAAACCACGATAACAACACCATTTATTAAACATCACGTCACGATTCACAGCTGCGAAATCCAAAATTACGTCATTTCACTTAAACTTTTTGTTTCTATATGATTTCATCTTTTATTTGAATTTTACATGCTAGATTCCCGATTTATCCATTTAATTCCTTCTCTCACTCAAACGGTGATATTCTGTTCAGGTCCTGCATTGTAACTAGATGAAGCACTGCCCCCAAGGCCATGGGTCCATCATTGCCTAAGAAAAAATAGCATGGGTTCTCCTCACACATCTGACAAGTCTGCGACTCGAACAGATCTTTTTGACCGCAAGAACCACTACCTCCAAACCACTACCTCCAAACAGTTCCACGTGTTCCGGCGAAATTTCTCTCTGTATCTACTTTCCTTCCCTCGTTTCCTTTCAACGGTCAATTACTCGTTAACTCCATCGACGGAAAAGATATTCACACGGTACATTATCCACTGATACTGTCAATTTCTTTCGTTTTCATCTCCAACTTTTTTGCTCGGTAGTTTTGGTTTCAAGGACAAGACATCCCATCTCCTAACATTTTTAATTCTGTCTGTTAGTGGCCCAACTTTCGGTGGCAATGAAACACGGATCAACATGACAGCATGACAGGTGAAGTCTTTTAGTATATATATGTTTAAAAAAAATATATATGTTTTTTTAATATAAAATATATTTTTTTAAATATTTCAATTTAAAAAATAACATATATAATTTATATTTATATAAATTATTTTTTAATTTTTTCATTAAAATATTAAAACTTCGGTTATCATAGGTTAGATAACTATTCCTCACTTCAATCCACTTTAGTTTCGCTCAACTCCCGACAAAAAAAGTCCGGGAGTGGGAGATCATAGAAGCAAAGTTCTTGCAAGTTAAACACTAGTGGACATAATAAGAGTTCCAAAACGGACTACCATACTATAAAACAAGCCCAACGGCTATCCTATTAGGGCCATATTTGGCCCTTAGCCGTTCTAGGCACGGCAATTGCACTCCCATTACAGGGTGGAGCTGGGTACAATGAAGAGGGGTTACTAATAAACTAACCAACAAGGTTATGCATGCTTGGTGACCAATGTGCTTGAAGATTTGGGGCTCGAGCCTTAGGTCTCTTGACCCCTTTAACTACGTTGACGTCTAGATAAGTATTTTAGGACACATGAAAACAAAGTCACTAATAAACAAGAGACACAGACACCTAAATCTAAATCTAACAAGTTGGAGATGCTGCTAGCACTTCGAGCTGGCCGGAAGAGCGCGCGCGATAGGCCAATGCTCCTACCAGGGGTGCGTTAATGTAAGTAGCTGGTTCAGATTGCTCATAGTCTGATCTTTCATCTGGGAACCTGTCATGTTCGTCTGGCCCTCCAACTATTGCATCCACAAGAACGTTGGGGTTTGGGGATTAAGAATTCATCACACTAAAGCCTAAGGTGAGTTGGATCTTTCCTGGCTGTGTAGCGATGGACAGTAGAGATGAGCCCCTATGGTGAATCCTTTGTGGATACCTTGGACCATACCCCACCATGTAGGACATTTTCAATGGGTTGTCTCCAAGTAGATAGTCTACCTGATGACAAAAATTGATGTGTTACAAAAAAATCCTATTTAACAAAATCAATAAGTACCTTAATATAAGAGATCAATATAGCCTCGAGGATGCTTTTATGGTGCCTGTGACCCTTTTGACGTACCTGTTTTTTGGCAATGGTCCGTAGCCTCTTTGGAGTGACGACGGTTCCACCACAGTTTACAACCGTGCGAGCAGAGGTCAAGTACTTGGCATAGGTTAAGAGCAAGAATGAAGTTGAGGTGACGTACTGCATGTTGCTATCACTCATTTTGAACAGCAGCCCACCTGGTGAACAAGAAAAAAATAAAAATACTAGCGGTTTAGGAAGAAGGCGGCGCCACATTTGGGGAGATGGAAATGAGAGACAGAACTGTGGTGACCTGACCTGGTGTATATTGGGCTGAAGAGAAAGGGGCCCCTGGTATGAGAGAACAGATGAAATTATCTGCATGTCCTTTGTAGTCATGGAGGGATTGCAGTTTTTTAACCAGAAATGCCTGAGACGCAAGGACAATATTAATGATTTCAATTGATAAATCACCTTAAAGATGATATTTGACAAACAAATTGAGAACTACAAGTGAGAATGGGAACCTTGGAAAGAAGAATCCTTGCACCAACATGCTTGTTATCCCAACCAAAGGTATTGTCAAACTGTGCAGCCCAAGTGTCTGGCCGTTAACTTGAATGTAATTGAGATAAGTTGGGTTCTTGGTTGTAATGTCAAAAGGCACAAGCTTCACCTCATATCCAGAATAGGAGCAATAGAAAGGGCAAACAAATCTCTTCAGCCCATTGCTGTAGGCTCCTCTGTACTTATCTGCAAATTGGAACACCTAGACAAGGAACAAATTGTACTCACATTATTTTGTGAACATCGAATTTTTTCACTGAGGTTTTTACTTATGAACACTAACTAGACATATTTACCCTGATAGCTCTCCTGACCAAAAGGTTGGCATAAGTGGGGTCACATCTTCTAAACACCAAAGACGCTGCTGCAAAAGAGCAGCAGTTTCAGCAGCAACATCAGAACCAGGTGAATGCTTGTCAACCTTGAAAACACTTCTTGGAGTATCCATATCTTCTGGTCTCTCCCAACAAGCATGGTCCTTATTAGCGTCACCAACCTGAAAATAAACCCCAAACGTCATCATTTCGATTTCCTCAGCCATATTTCCCAAATCAAGTGCGCACATGCCTATTTAATATTTATGGTGTCTCCAAACAATGTGTATAAAACTGAAGAATGCAGAGAGATTCAAGACTGCAAACCTGAACATAGATGGTGTCTGTATGGGCTGTAGCTTTGAGGAGGTAATCAGTTGCCCAACGAATGGCTTCTCTAGCGTTCTGCAGCTCACCTTTCATCAACCCACCGAACTCTAAAACACTCCATGAAAGCATGGTTGTAGTGAAAGCCATAGGGAATCCAAAATTTCACAGTCTGCTGCATCATAATAACCTCCCACCAAATCCACCTGCATTGTAATTTCAACACCAAAGATGAGTGAGCCTCAAAGAAATGTGAACAAGAAAAAAGAAAGCTGAAGAGAAAGCTCCCTTCTGTTAGACCCGAGTCTCTCCTCCATGTCATCCTCTGGCTAGAAGGGAGCTTACCAGACCCAAAGCCTTCGAAAAAGAGGATTGATTTGGTCAGGGCATCTCTATAGTTATGACTGGCAAAGCGAGGGTGGTGGCGGTGGTGAAATGGGTTGTTGTGATGGACGGGAAAGCCATGGCATGCAATAAAAGTAGCAGCAAAACAAGAGCAGAGGACTAGAAGTGTGAAAGAGAAATTAGCGCAAGCCATTTTGGTCTGCCCAAAATAAAACCACCCAGATCAGCCAACTAACCAACCTACGAGCCGCAGTGAAGAACAGAGGCCTCCCTTGCTCTGTATTTATAAAGAAAAAGCTGCCACTTACTATTACCTTGCTGCTTGGTTACCACAATAATTAAGCAACTTTTAGGCCTTCAATCCTTTAATCAACTCCCATGTGAGCGCTTACTGCATTTTAGTTTTGATATGCCTTTAATTTTTTTTCTTCGAACCATAAAATAATATTCCATAGAAAGAGAGAGGAAATTGACTTCTATAATTCTTACATACCAGAAAATTCCCTCGTATACAGCAAACATGACAATTCTCATATTTTTTAGAATTTGAGATTTGATGAAGTGGTGAAGACTTTAGACTGGATATGAACTTTCATTGTTGCGCACATACCCTCCAATACTTAAATCATGGACAAATAGTATATTAAAAGTGAGGGGAGTGAAGAACGCATGGGAATAGTGTCCGGAGAAAAATAAAATTACGTTAAGAGGGGAGCAGGGGCAAGAGAAATGTAATGTGGCTTTGTGACCTTGTGTGATTTACTTTATTGTTTTTAATGGATCTTTATATTGATGAAGTGAATTTGGTTGAAATGCTTGAATGCTTTCATCAATTTTTAATTTGTTCTCAAAATATTTATAGACTTTTTATCATGTTAGTTTATCTCGTTAAGAGTAAAATAATAATAAAAAATAATTATTTGTTTCTTAAATATCCTAAAAAGCTAAGTTATTAATTATTATATTTTGTTTTACAATTAACAAAGATGTTGATGCTTATCATTCACAATGATGTCTTGTTATGTTATTGATAGAGAGATTGATACTTTGCAAATACATTTGAGAAAACAAGTAGGATGGAATTTTTATCAGCGAGGAAATGTGATGTTAAACTAATAATTCATGTTTAAGCGTTAGTTAGAATAACACCATATCAAATTTATTAGAGGTCATAATTTTACCTTCAAGTGCATGTTTTGTTGGGCTTCCTTTTGGTTAAGTAGGTGACCAACTTGGTAGGATTGACCCAATCAAGCTGGTAGTGACTAACTTGTATGATCAGCCCAAACAATGGTTTGTAGTTTTTTTTTATTTAATTTCATGTTATTATTTGCTCCTTTAATATTTTAAACATTAACATTTGAAAAACTTTACTCATGAAATTTTGATGGAAAGAAAAGCTATGCATGTCATGTTATCTTTTTGTGGATTTTGTTAACATTCTATGATAAATATGCAAATTTTATTTGAGACATGGAGATTTTATTTGGATATATGGAGATTCTCATGCAAACATGAAATTTTTTATTAGAGACATATAAATTTTAGTTCGAGATATAGAGATTATCATGGAGATTTTTGTTGGACATATGAGAAAGAACATGTGAAGACTACTTGGAGAGATAATATTATTTTATTAAAATTTTAAAATATTTTCTCATACTAAATCATTGGAATCTATTTAATATTAGGCAATATATCAAGGGATGTATCATGATTAGTACTTAAAAGTGCATTTTTATCATGGTTTTATATCATCATTTTGCACTTGAAGTATCAATAACTCAACTAAAGCATGTTTTATAATAATATATCTAATAATATAAGTGACACGACTAAAAGGTTGATGTCTTCTCCCAAGTGCAGGAGTGTCGAAGTAATAAATAACCCGGCAAGAACGGGGTCGAACCACATGGAGGTTAATTGTATAAATTATAGACAACAATTATAAGCAACAATAATAGCAATAATAACAACAACAATAACAACAACAACAACAACAACAACAACAACAATAATAATAATAATAATAATAATAATAATAATAATACTAGTAGTAGTAGTAGTAGTAGTAGTAGTAGTAGTAATAATAGTAGTAATAATAATAATAATAATAAAGAAAGAGAAGAAGAAGAAGATGATGAGAACTTGGAGATGGAAAATTAATGTAAGGATTAAACAATAATAATAATAAAAGTCAAGGTTAGAGGTTCCACTAATGGTATATCAAACAAGTATAGTATAAACTCTTATTATTGAATTGGAAACCACACACAAAGGAGGTTCCAATCAGATTATATATTGTTAATATGATTACATTAGTCATCTTATTCAATTAATGCTAATACTTGTAAATCTCGTCAAGCATTCATGATTATAACTTATGTTAACAACAAATCAAGTTCCTTTCATAGCTCAGGTGTCGGTTATACCATACATTATGGGCTATGAAAGTGCCAAGCATTTGTTGTACCAAGTGTTATACAACATAAATCAAGATTAGTCATTTAACAAGCAAAGTATTAAAGAGTGAACAAGACAACAAATATAAAACATGTTAGTATCAAACATTAAAGTCCATATTAAGTTTACATTATACTTATTCTTACACCATTAGTGTAACCTTTTCACCTTGACATAATTAACTTAGCTAGACATAATGAAAGAAAGAAAAATAAATAAACAAAATAAGAACATAAAAGCTAACTAAGTAAAGGAAAGGAAATGAAAAACATAAACTTAATATTAATGAAAGCAAAGCATAAACATTACAAAAAATACAAAGAGAGAAAGGAAGAGCATGATCTTGATTTGGAAACCAAGATGCCTAAATGCATGACAAATGCTTCTTTTTATAGGCCAAAATTGGAAACTATTGATTTGATGACTAATTGATAAGTGGGTGGCCAACTTTTGACTTGGTGACAATCCTTATCTTCTCTTGTCTGCCCAAAACGTCATTGATAATGTCAAAATTGGAGCCAGGTGAAAACATGAAAGTTCTAGGCAATTGTCTCATCTTTCTTGTGTAAAACATTCAGCTCATTTGGACTTCTAGAACTCCAGATATGGCCAAAATACCAAACAGTGCTTGGGCTGGAAGACAGATTCGGGCTTCTTTGTTGTTGCTACAATTTGGACTTGCAAATGGCCTTTTTAGATCTTGCGCTCCATATGAAAGTTGTAGGCCTATGTCTTACCTTTCCATCCATATAAATTGGACCTAAATCTGAGATCTGTAGCTCCAGATATGACCCAATTACTGAACAGTGTTCCGGTTTGGATTGCACCGACATCTCTTCTCTAAGTTTGACCATCTCTTTATCCATGCAATTTAAGTTCTTCAAGTCATCAATCAATCCTTTCATTTATATGATAGGCCTGCATTAAAAATAGACATTTACCATAAATTATAGGTATCTTATATTATTAGATACATTATTATAAAACATATTTTAGTTAAGGAGTTATTGATACTTCAAGTGCAAAATGATGATATAAAACCATGACAAAAATGCACTTTTAAGTACTAATCACACCCCCCAACCAGCTTATTACTAGTCCCTAGTAATCAAAGCGTTAAAACAATTTGCAAATTTCACAAAGCAAGGTATTCATCATTTAACTTCCATTAATCTATCCAGATAAACAAACTCTCATTAAATTTATATATCTGCTCAATACCTCTTAACAAAATATTAATAAACCTTTCTTTTGTGCTCAATGTATCAACACATAATTATGGGGCTTTTCTTGGAAGAAAACAAAATTTTTGTTCTAATGTTTAAGGTTAACTTCCTTGGGCTGGGATTACTATTTTTGTCTTTTTTTTTTAACTCTATATACATATAATTTAAAAACATCATGCATCTTTAACCCATATAACAAGCTTTCAACTAATGACTCCCAGACCAGTTGGTTTTAGGGCATTAGGTGTTAAGACACCCCTACGAGCTTAGTAACTCGGGTCGTAGATACTGATATGTAGATAATGCAATGTTTGATTCCTTTAAGCTTTTCTCCTCAACTCATGTAATAAGCGTTGGGCCACTAGCTCCCAAGTCAGTTGACTTTAGGGTATTAGGTGTTAAAACACCCCTTCGGGCTTAATTGCTTAGGTTAGAGAGGCTACGAAACCAAACTTATCTACATTTTTATTATCATCATTTTTTTTCTTTTTTTTTCTTTTTGTTTTTTAATTATATACAATCCCTTTCCCTTAGTTGTTACCTTTAACAAAAGAACATAAATAATGTAATAATCCAATATGCAACCTACAATCATATGTTAAAGTGTGTGTGTGTAAATTAAGGTTTAAGAATACATGTTAAATAAGTATATGAGCAGAATTAAGTGGTAACAATACGAGAGTTTGTAAACCTGAATATTTCAGGAAGTATTATAATAGACCTTGTTAAGAATGATTATTAAGATGCGACTCAAGAGTCACTTTAACAAAAGAACTCCTTTACTCTGCCATCCTAGTAACAACAATTATGCACATGCTTTATGATTAGTACTGAAAAGTGCATTTTTATCATGGTTTTATATCATCATTTTGCACTTGAAGTATCAATAACTCCTTAACTAAAATATGTTTTATAATAATGTATCTAATAATATAAGATACCTATAATTTGTGGTAAATGTCTATTTTTAATGCAGGCCTATCACATAAATGAAAGGATTGATTGATGACTTGAAGAACTTAAATTGCAAGGATAAAGATATGGTCAAACTTAGAGATGAGATGTCGGTGCAATCCAAACTGGAACACTGTTCGGTAATTGGGTCATATCTGGAGCTACAGATCTCATATTTAGGTCCAATTTATATGGATGGAAAGGTAAGACATAGGCCTACAACTTTCATATGGAGCCCAAGATCTAAAAAGGCCATTATCAAGTCCAAATTGTAGCAAGAACAAAGAACCCGAATCTGTCTTCCAGCCCGAGCAATGTTCAGTATTTGGCCATATCTGGAGTTCTAGAAGTCCAAATGAGCTGAAGTTTTTACACAAGAAAGCTGAGACAATTGCCTACAACTTTCATGTTTACAACTGGCTCCAATTTGGACGTTATCAATGACGTTTTGGGCAGACAAGAGAAGATAAGGATTGTCACCAAGTCAAAAGTTGGCCACCCACTTATCAATTAGTCATCAAATCAATAGTTCCCAATTTTGGCCTATAAAAGGAGGCATTTGCCATGCATTTAGGCATCTTGGTTTCCAGATCAAGATCATGCTCTTCCTTTCTCGCTTTGTATTTTTTGTAATGATTATGTTTTGTTTTCATTAATATTAAGTTTATGCCTTTCATTTCCTTTCCTTTACTTAGTTAACTTTTATGTTCTTATTTTGTTTATCTATTTTGCTTTCTTTCATTATGTCTAGCTAAGTTAGTTATGTCAAGGTGAAAAGGTTACACTAATGGTGTAAGAATAAGTATAATGTAAACTTAATATGGACTTTAATGTTTGATACTAACATGTTTTATATTTGTTATCTTATTCACTCTTTAATACTTTGCTTGTTAAATGATTAATCTTGATTTATGTTGTATAACACTTGGTACAACAAATGCTTGACACTTTCATAGCCCATAATGTATGGTATAACCGACACCTGAGCTATGAAAGGAACTTGATTTGTTGTTAACATAAGTTATAATCATGAATGCTTGACGAGATTTACAAGTATTAGCATTAATCGAATAAGATGACTAATGTAATCATGTTGGCAATTTATAATCTGATTGGAACCTCCTTTGTGTGTGGTTTCCAATTCAATAATAAGAGTTTATACTATACTTGTTTGACATACCATTAGTGGAACCTCTAACCTTGACATTTTTTATTATTATTGTTTAATCCTTACATTAATTTTCCATCTCCAAGTTCTCATCATCATCTTCTTCTTCTCTTTCTTTATTATTATTATTATTATTATTATTATTATTATTATTATTATAGTTATTATTGTTATTGTCATTGTTGTTATTATTGTTATTACTATTGTTATTGCTATTACTGTTGATTATAATTGTTGTCTATAATTTGTACAATTAACCTCCCTGTGGTTCGATCCCGGTCTTGCCGGGTTATTTATTACTTCGACACTCCTGCACTTGGAAGAAGACATCAACCTTTTAGTCGTGTCACTTTATGAAATGAAAAATAATTTTTTTTTTATCAATTACTACCCTCTCCCCCCAACCAAAACGAGACATTGTCCTCAATGTTCTAAGGTAGAAAGATAGAGTATAGAAGATATCACCTGAAATAACGAACACTGACAAAACCTGAAACAAAAATAAGAAATAACAAAACACAATAATAAAATCAAAAGACACAAAAATTCACAAATGAAGGCTTAAATCCAATCTAAGCTTTTTACGGCTTCCCGTAGATGACCAATTTATGCGACTCATGGAAGGATCAATCACAGGAATGAAAGATTGTAGTTGGTCAATCAATTGTTCAGCAGTAGTAGCAGAGATTATGATTTGTCGTACAGAAGATGTTAGAAATTCCTGTTCCACAGCATGATCAAGAAAAGACAACAACTTATCATAATAACCATTAACATTTAACAAACCTATGGGTTTATGGTGAATGTGCAATTGAGCCCAAGAGGAAATATGAAAGATCTCTTCCAATGTGCCTAGACCACCTGGTAAAGCAATGAAGGCATCAGCATGATTAAACATTGCATTCATTCGAGCCGACATTGTGGAGACCTAAAGTTCCTCTCCAATTGTTTTTCCAATGATGTCCTCTTGTGCCAAAGCTTCAAGGACGATTCCTAAAACTTGACTACCTCCTAAAAATGCAGCTATTGACACACCTCCCATTAACCCAAGACTGCCTCCCCCATACACTAAATGAATCTTTCTCTCAGCTAGCACCTGACCAAGATGATTTGCTGATTCTAAAAACTCCTTTTCTTTCCCAGGACTAGATCCACCGAAAACACAAATATTTCTTATTTGATGATTTGAGGAACTTGCCATTTCTACACACTTTTCTATTTGTTGAATGTATGGGTTGAGTAGAAATGAAAGGAAGGAAAAAAGGGTTTTATAGATGAGAAATTAGAAAGGCAATCATAACACCTATATGTAGGCCAGCTAGAGTCTCACACACTCTCTCTCTCTCTCTCTTTTTATTTATTTATTTACTTTTGAAAAAAAATATGTATGTACAGGTAGTTGTGATTGTGGCTCACATCTTCCCTTGGTTTTACGTCCAAGAATGGCTTAAACGCCCTCTATGGGTCGGGGATAGGCTTCCCATCCAGTTTTCTTAAAAACTGGCAAACAGGGTCTTTTTTAGTCAGATTCCCAAGACTAAATTGATCATGTTCTTTATGAAATAGTGCCCATAAATCATGAATTGCACGATGCACATCTCCACTAGGATGCGTCTCAAGAGTTAATAGAAGATTATCTAAAGACTCCTTACTCAGGTGATTAGTACTTAAAAGTGCATTTTTATCATGGTTTTATATCATCATTTTGCACTTGAAGTATCAATAACTCCTTAACTAAAATATGTTTTATAATAATGTATCTAATAATATAAGATACCTATAATTTGTGGTAAATGTCTATTTTTAATGCAGGCCTATCACATAAATGAAAGGATTGATTGATGACTTGAAGAACTTAAATTGCAAGGATAAAGATATGGTCAAACTTAGAGAAGAGATGTCGGTGCAATCCAAACTAGAACACTGTTCGGTAATTGGGTCATATCTAGAGCTACAGATCTCAGATTTAGGTCCAATTTATATGGATGGAAAGGTAAGACATAGGCCTACAACTTTCATATAGAGCCCAAGATCTAAAAAGGCCATTATCAAGTCCAAATTGTAGCAACAACAAAGAAGCCCGAATCTGTCTTCCAACTCGAGCACTGTTCGGTATTTTGGCCATATCTGGAGTTCTAGAAGTCCAAATGAGCTGAAAGGTTTACACAAGAAAGCTGAGACAATTGCCTACAACTTTCATGTTACAACTGGCTCCAATGTTGACGTTATCAATGACGTTTTGGGCAGACAAGAGAAGATAAGGATTGTCACCAAGTCAAAAGTTGGCCACCCACTTATCAATTAGTCATCAAATCAATAGTTCCCAATTTTGGCCTATAAAAGGAGGCATTTGCCATGCATTTAGGCATCTTGGTTTCCAAATCAAGATCATGCTCTTCCTTTCTCTCTTTGTATTTTTTATGCTTTGGTTTCATTAATATTAAGTTTATGCCTTTCATTTCCTTTCCTTTACTTAGTTAACTTTTATGTTCTTATTTTGTTTATCTATTTTTATTTCTTTCATTATGTCTAGCTAAGTTAATTATGTCAAGGTGAAAAGGTTACACTAATGGTGTAAGAATAAGTATAGTGTAAACTTAATATGGACTTTAATGTTTGATACTAACATGTTTTATATTTGTTATCTTGTTCACTCTTTAATACTTTGCTTGTTAAATGACTACTCTTGATTTATGTTGTATAACACTTGGTACAACAAATGCTTGGCACTTTCATAGCCTATAATGTATGGTATAACCGACACCTGAGCTATGAAAGAAACTTGATTTGTTGTTAACATAAGTTATAATCATGAATGCTTGACGAGATTTACAAGTATTAGCATTAATCGAATAAGCTGACTAATGTAATCATGTTAACAATATATAATCTGATTGGAACCTCCTTTGTGTGTGGTTTCCAATTCAATAATAAGAGTTTATACTATACTTGTTTGATATACCATTAGTGGAACCTCTAACCTTGACATTTGTTATTATTATTGTTTAATCCTTACATTAATATTTCATCTCCAAGTTCTCATCATCTTCTTCTTCTTCTCTTTCTTTATTACTACTACTACTACTACTACTACTACTACTACTACTACTATTAATATTATTGTTGTTGTTGTTGTTGTTGTTGTTATTGTTGTTGTATTATTGTTATTTATAATTTGTACAATTAACCTCCCTGTGGTTCGACCCTGATCTTGCCGGGTTATTTATTAGTTCGACACTCCTGCACTTGGGAGAAGACATCAATCTTTTGGTCATGTCAAGTTTTTGGCGCCGTTGCCGGGGAGGTAAGTCTTGTATAAATTATAATATTTATTTTATTTTCTCTTCTCACTTTCCTTGTATATAACTTTGTTTCTTTTCTTATGTTTCTTTTTATTTTGTTTTCTTCCTCCTTTTGCTTTCTTCTTCTTTTTTATTTTATTCCAACACGTGCATGAGAGTGTGGTCACGTACATCAAGTGGTAGACTTTGTAGGATATCCTCATCATTTTCAGAAAATATGGCTGAAGAAGATAATCAATCACTTCATAATGAAAATAATGAGAATAACCGTGCTAGAACACTTAGAGACCACATGAATCCCACAAGAACAAGTGCACCATCATGTATAGTTTTTCCTCCTGATGCATCTCATTTTAATTTTAAACCAGGCATTATTCAACTTTTACCTTCTTTTCATGGCTTAGAATTGGAAAATCCATACTTGCATTTAAGGGAATTTGAGGAGGTCTGCAGCACATATAATAATTTAAATTGTAGCATGAACACCATTAGATTGAAGCTTTTTCCTTTTTCATTAAAAGATAAAGCTAAAACATGGCTACAAAATTTAAGACCTGGATCCATTCGTGCTTTGTATTTTTTGTAATGTTTATGCTTTACTTTCATTAATATTAAGTTTATGCTTTTCATTTCCTTTCCTTTACTTAGTTAACTTTTATGTTCTTATTTTGTTTATTTATTTTTCTTTCTTTCATTATGTCTAGCTAAGTTAATTATGTCAAGGTGAAAAGGTTACACTAATGGTGTCAGAATAAGTATAGTGTAAACTTAATATGGACTTTAATGTTTGATACTAACATGTTTTATATTTGTTATCTTGTTCACTCATTAATACTTTGCTTGTTAAATGACTAATCTTGATTTATGTTGTATAACACTTGGTACAACAAATGCTTGGCACTTTCATAGCCCATAATGTATGGTATAACCGACACCTGAGCTATGAAAGGAACTTGATTTGTTGTTAACATAAGTTATAATCATGAATGCTTGACGAGATTTACAAGTATTAGCATTAATTGAATAAGATGACTAATGTAATCATGTTAACAATATATAATCTGATTGGAACCTCCTTTGTGTGTGGTTTCCAATTCAATAATAAGAGTTTATACTATACTTGTTTGATATACCATTAGTGGAACCTCTAATCTTGACATTTGTTGTTATTATTGTTTAATCCTTACATTAATTTTCCATCTCCAAGTTCTCATCATCATCTTCTTCTTCTCTTTCTTTATTATTACTACTACTACTATTATTGTTATTATTATTATTATTGTTATTGTTATTGTTATTGTTGTTGTATTATTGTTATTATAATTTGTACAATTAACCTCCCTGTTATTATTATTATTATTATTATTATTATTATTATTATTATTATTATTATTATAGTTATTATTGTTATTGTCATTGTTGTTATTATTGTTATTACTATTGTTATTGCTATTACTGTTGATTATAATTGTTGTCTATAATTTGTACAATTAACCTCCCTGTGGTTCGATCCCGGTCTTGCCGGGTTATTTATTACTTCGACACTCCTGCACTTGGGAGAAGACATCAATCTTTTCGTCGTGTCAAGTTTTTGGCGCCGTTGCCGGGGAGGTTAGTTCTTGTATAAATTATAGTTTTTATTTTATTTTCTCTTTTCACTTTTCTTGTATATAACTTTGTCTCTTTTATTTTGTTTCTCCTTATTTTGTTTTCTTCCTTCTTCTTTTGTTTTCTTCTTCATTTTATTATATTCCAACACGTGCATGAGAGTGTGGTCACGTACATCAAGTGGTAGACTTTGTAGGATATCCTCATTATTTTCAAAAAATATGGCCGAAGAAGATAATCAATCACTTCTTAATGAAAATAATGAGAATAACTGTGTTAGAACACTTAGAGACCACATGAATCCCACAAGAACAAGTGCACCATCATGTATAGTTTTTCCTCCCGATGCATCTCATTTTAATTTTAAACCAGGCATTATTCAACTTTTACCTTCTTTTTATGGTTTAGAATTGGAAAATCCATACTTGCATTTAAGGGAATTTGAGGAGGTCTGCAACACATATAATAATTTAAATTGTAGCATGAACACCATTAGATTAAAGCTTTTTCCTTTTTTCATTAAAAGATAAAGCTAAAACATGGCTACAAAATTTAAGACCTGGATCCATTCATGCTTGGGATGAAATGCAATAACAATTTTTAAAGAAGTTTTTCCCATCTCATAGAACAAACTCTTTCAAGAGACAAATCACCACTTTCACTCAAAAACCAGGAGAAACATTTTACAAATGTTGGGATGGATATCGAGACTTGCTTAGTACTTGCCCTCATCATGGTTTTGAAACATGGAGATTGGTTTCACATTTCTATGAAGGGTTAATACCTAAAGATAGGCAAATGGTTGAATTGATGTGCAATGGAACTTTTAAAGATAAAGACCCTGATGAAGCAATGGAGTACTTAGACTTGTTAGCTGAAAATGCTCAAAATTAGGACACCGCGGGTACTTATGAGGCACCGAGTAAAACTCAACCTCATACATCTAGTAGAGGTATGTACAACCTTAGGGAAGATCATGACCTTCAAGCCAAGTTTGCATCTTTAGCTAGAAAAGTCGAGGCACTAGAATTAAAAAAGAGTGGTCAATTAAAATCTATTGAAAACATTGTGTGTCAAATCTGTGAAACAAATGAATACTCAACCAACGATTGTCCAACCTTGCCTTCTTTTAAGGAATGTCTCCATGAACAAGCCCATGCTTTAAACAGTTTCCAAAGGGCCAACCACAATCCATACTCCCAAACATACAACCATGGTTGGAGAAATCACCCAAATTTCAATTGGAAGAGTGATAATGCACAAACTTCACAACCACAGTTTCAAGCACACCATAATTTCCAAAATTATTATGGATATGCACCTCCTTATGCTCCACCTCCTACAATAAATTTTGAGGAAACTTTGTGTGCATTCATTGAAAAGCAAGAGACAATCAACACTCAACTTGCTCAAAGCATAATAGATTTTAAAGATACTCTTGCAAAATTCACATCTGCTCTCAGTTTTCAAGAGAAAGATAAGTTTCCATCTCAACCACAGCAAAATCCTAAGGAGCAATACAATGCAAATGCAAGTAGTTCCGGAAGCCAACATATGGATCAAGTCAAATCAGTCACTACTCTGCGCAGTGGTAAGGTTATTGAAAAATCCTCTCTTGAACCTTATGAGAAAGATGATGAGTCAATTTCTAAGGGAAAGGAAGGGGTTGAATCTGAAAATTGCAAAGAAACGACTGATTCTCCGCCAGCACTTCCATTTTCTCATGCCATGACCAATCAGGAAGAAATCGAGGATGAAAAAGGCATCGAAAAGGTTTATGCGAATCTTTTATCAAAAGTGACAACAGATTCGACACCCGACATCACACCAATCGATGATTACTTTCCTGATGAATCTCTACTTTCTCTTAATTCAATGCCTTTGTTTGCTAAAAATATCAATTTTCTTGCTTCAGGATTTTTGCCAACTCATTGGAGTATTGAAGACAAAAGAAAATTTTTGAGCAACGAGCAAAATTTTTATTGGGATGACCCTTACTTATTCAATTATTGTCCTGATCAAATATTTCAAAAATGCATTCTCGACAATGAGGTAAGTAATTTCATTAAATTTTATTACTCTAAGGCATGTGGGGATCATTTCTCATCAAAAAAGAGGATTGTAGAAATCTTACAAAGTGAATTTTACTGGCCCATCATATTCAAGGAGTCAGATGCATTCCGCAAAAACTGTGAAAATTGTCAGAAGGTGGGATTTATTTCAAAACACAGAGAGTCTTTAGAGAATCTTCTATTGACTCTTAAGTCTCATCATAGTCGAGATAAGCATTGTGTAATTCATGACTTATGAACCCATTTTCATAAAGAACATACTTGGCATAGTCTTGGAAATCTGACTAAAAAGATCATGTTTGCCAGTTTTTAAGAAAACTGGATGGGAAGCCTATCCCCGACCCATTGAGGGCGTTCAAGCTGTTCTTGGACGTAAAACCAAGGGAAGATGTGAGCCACAATCACAACTGCGATTTGAATTTTTTTTGTTTGTAAAAACTTGTGTATTTTGGTTTTATTATTGTGTTTTGTTATTTCTTATTTTTGTTTTAGTGTGTTTCAGGTTTTGTCAGTGTTCGTTATTTCAGGTGATATCTTCTATACTCTATCTTTCTACCTTAGAACATTGAGGACAATGTCTCGTTTTGGTTGGGGGGAGAGGGTAGTAGTTGATAAAAAAAAATCATTTTTCATTTCATAAAGCATGTGCATAATTGTTGTTACTAGGATGGCAGAGTAAAGGAGTTCTTTTGTTAAAGTGACTCTTGAGACGCATCTTAGTAACCATTCTTAACAAGGTCTATTATAATACTTCCTGAAATATTCAGGTTTACAAGCTCTCGTATTGTTACCACTTAATTCTGCTCATATACTTATTTAACATGTATTCTTAAACCTTAATTTACACACACACACTTTAACATATGATTGTGGGTTGCATATTGGATTATTACATTATTTGTGTTCTTTTGTTAAAGGTAACAACTAAGGGAAAAGGATTGTATATAATTAAAAAAAAAAGAAAAACATGAAAAAAAAAGAAAAAAAAAAGAAAAAAAAATGATGATAATAAAAATGTAGATAAGTTTGGTTTCGTAGCCTCCCTAACCTAAGCAATTAAGCCCGAAGGGGTGTTTTAACACCTAATACCCTAAAGTCAACTGACTTGGGAGCTATTGGCCCAACGCTTGTTACATGGGTTGAGGAGAAAAGCTTAAGGAAATCAAGCATTGCACTATCTACATATCAGTATCTGCGACCCGAGTTACTAAGCTCGTAGGGGTGTCTTAACACCTAATACCCTAAGACCAACTGGTCTGGGAGTCATTAGCTGAAAGCTTGTTACATGGGTTAAAGATGCATGATGTTTTTAAATTATATGTATATAGATTTTTTTTAAAAAAAAGAAAGAAAGAAAAAAAAAGGACAAACATAATAATCCCAACCCAAGGAAGTTAACCTTAAACATTAGAACAAAAATTTTGTTTTTTTTCCAAGAAAAGCCCCAAAATTATGTGTTGATACATTGAGCACAAAAGAAAGGTTTATTAATATCTTGTTAAGTGGTATTGAGCAGATATATAAATTTAATGAAAGTTTGTTTATCTGAATAGATTAATGGAAGTTAAATGATGAATACCTTGCTTTGTGAAATTTGCAAATTGTTTTAACGCTTTGATTACTAGGGACTAGTAATAAGCTGGTTGGGGGGTGTGATTAGTACTTAAAAGTACATTTTTATCATGGTGTTATATCATCATTTTGCACTTGAAGTATCAATAACTCCTTAACTAAAATATGTTTTATAATAATGTATGTAATAATATAAGATACCTATAATTTGTGGTAAATGTATATTTTTAATGCAGGCCTATCACATAAATGAAAGGATTGATTGATGACTTGAAGAACTTAAATTGCAAGGATAAAGAGATGGCCAAACTTAGACAAGAGATGTCGGTGCAATCCAAACCGGAACACTGTTCGGTAATTGGGTCATATCTAGAGCTATATGATTAGTACTTAAAAGTGCATTTTTATCATGGTTTTATATCATCATTTTGCACTTGAAGTATCAATAACTCCTTAACTAAAATATATTTTATAATAATGTATCTAATAATATAAGATACCTATAATTTGTAGTAAATGTCTATTTTTAATGCAGGCCTATCACATAAATGAAAGGATTGATTGATGACTTGAAGAACTTAAATTGCAAGGATAAAGAGATGGTCAAACTTAGAGAAGAGATGTCGGTGCAATCCAAACCGGAACACTGTTCGGTAATTGGGTCATATCTGGAGCTACAGATATCAGATTTAGGTCCAATTTATATGAATGGAAAGGTAAGACATAGGCCTACAACTTTCATATAGAGCCCAAGATCTAAAAAGGCCATTATCAAGTCCAAATTGTAGCAACAACAAAGAAGCCCGAATCTGTCTTCCAGCCCGAGCACTGTTCGGTATTTTGGTCATATCTGGAGTTCTAGAAGTCCAAATGTACTGAAGTTTTTACACAAGAAAGCTGAGACAATTGTCTACAACTTTCATGTTTACAACTAGCTCCAATTTTGACGTTATCAATGACGTTTTGGGCAGACAAGAGAAGATAAGGATTGTCACCAAGTCAAAAGTTGGCCACCCACTTACCAATTAGTCATCAAATCAATAGTTCCCAATTTTGGCCTATAAAAGGAGGCATTTGCCCTGCATTTAGGCATCTTGGTGTTGAGATCAAGATCATGCTCTTCCTTTCTCTCTTTGTATTTTTTGTAATGTTTATGCTTTACTTTCATTAATATCAAGTTTATGCCTTTCATTTCCTTTCCTTTACTTAGTTAACTTTTATGTTCTTATTTTGTTTATTTGTTTTCCTTTCTTTCATTATGTCTAGCTAAGTTAATTATGTCAAGGTGAAAAGGTTACACTAATGGTGGAAGAATAAGTATAGTGTAAACTTAATATGGACTTTAATGTTTGATACTAACATGTTTTATATTTGTTATCTTGTTCACTCTTTAATACTTTGCTTGTTAAATGATTAATCTTGATTTATGTTGTATAACACTTGGTACAACAAATGCTTGGCACTTTCATAGGCCATAATGTATGGTATAACCGACACCTGAGCTATGAAAGGAACTTGATTTGTTGTTAACATAAGTTATAATCATGAATGCTTGACGAGATTTACAAGTATTAGCATTAATTGAATAAGATGACTAATGTAATCATGTTAACAATATATAATCTGATTGGAACCTCCTTTGTGTGTGGTTTCCAATTCAATAATAAGAGTTTATACTATACTTGTTTGATATACCATTAGTGGAACCTCTAACCTTGACATTTGTTATTATTATTGTTTAATCCTTACATTAATATTTCATATCTAAGTTCTCATCATCATCATCTTCTTCTTCTTCTCTTTATTTATTATTATTATTATTGTTATTATTATTATTATTATTATTATTATTATTATTATTATTATTATTATCGTTATTACTATTATTGTTGTTTATAATTGTTGTTTATAATTTGTACAATTAACCTCCATGTGGTTCGACCCCGGTTTTGCCGGGTTATTTATTACTTCGACACTCCTGCACTTGGGAGAAGACATCAATCTTTTCGTCGTGTCAAGTTTTTGGCGCCGCTGCCGGGGAGGTAAGTTCTTGTATAAATTATAGTATTTATTTTATTTTCTCTTTTCACTTTTCTTGTATATAACTTTGTTTCTTTTCTTTTGTTTCGTTTTATTTTGTTTTCTTCCTCCTTCTTTTGCTTTCTTCTTCTTTTTTTTTTTATTTTATTCCTACATGTGCATGAGAGTGTGGACACGTACATCAAGTGGTAGACTTTGTAGGATATCCTCATCATTTTCAGAAAATATGGCCGAAGAAGATAATCAATCACTTCATAATAAGAATAATGAGAATAACCGTGCTAGAACACTTAGAGACCACATGAATCCCACAAGAACAAGTGCACCATCATGCATAGTTTTTCCTCCCGATACATCTCATTTTAATTTTAAGCCAGGTATTATTCAACTTTTACCTTCTTTTCATGGTTTGGAATTGGAAAATCCATACTTGCATTTAAGGGAATTTGAGGAGGTGTGCAACACATATAACAACTTAAATTGTAGCATGAACACCATCAGATTAAAGCTTTTTCCTTTTTCATTAAAAGATAAAGCTAAAACATGGCTACAAAATTTGAGACCAGGATCCATTCGTGCTTGGGATGAAATGCAACAACAGTTTTTAAAAAAGTTTTTTCCATCTCATAGAACAAACTCTTTCAAGAGACAAATCACCACTTGCACTCAAAAACCAGGAGAAACATTTTACAAATGTTGGGATAGGTATCGAGACTTGCTTAGTACTTGCCCTCATCATGGTTTTGAAACATGGAGATTGGTTTCACATTTCTATGAAGGGTTAACACCTAAAGATAGGCAAATGGTTGAATTGATGTGCAATGGAACTTTTGAAGATAAAGACCCTGATGAAGCAATGGAGTACTTAGACTTGTTAGCTGAAAATGCTCAAAATTGGGACACCGCGGGTACTTATGAGGCACCGAGTAAAACTCAACCTCATACATCTAGTGGAGGTATGTATAACCTTAGGGAAGATCATGACCTTCAAGCCAAATTTGCATCTTTAGCTAGAAAAGTTGAGGCACTAGAATTGAAAAAGAGTGGTCAATTAAAATCTGTTGAAAACATTGGGTGTCAAATCTGTGAAACAAATGAACACTCAACCAATGATTGTCCAACCTTGCCTTCTTTTAAGGAATCTCTCCATGAACAAGCCCATGCTTTAAACAATTTTCAAAGGGCCAACCACAACCCATACTCCCCAACATACAACCCTGGTTGGCGAAATCACCCAAATTTTAGTTGGAAGAGTGAGAACAACAATGCACAAACTTCACAACCACCATTTCAAGCACACCATAATTTCCAAAATTCTCATGGATATGCACCTCCTTATGCTCCACCTCCTAGAAGAAATCTTGAGGAAACATTGCATGCATTCATTGAAAAGCAAGAGACAATTAATACTCAACTTGTTCAAAACATGACAGATTTTAAAGATACTCTTGCTAAATTAACATCTGCTCTTAGTTTCCAAGAGAAAGGTAAGTTTCCTTCTCAAACACAACAAAATCCCAAAGGGCAATACAATGCAAATGTAAGTAGTTCCGGAAGCCAACACATGGATCAAGTCAAATCAGTCACTACTCTGCGCAGTGGTAAGGTTATTGAAAAACCCTCTCTTGAACCTTATGAGAAAGATGATGAGTCAATCTCTAAGGGTAAGGAAGGGGATGAATCTGAAAATTGCAAAGAAACGACTGACTCACCGCCAGCACTTCCATTTCCTCAAGTCATGACCAAACAAAGGAAAGTCAATCACAATTCTGAAATTTATGAAATTTTCAAACAGGTAAGGATCAATATACCTTTGCTGGATGCTATTAAACAGGTTCCTTCCTATGCTAAATTTTTAAAAGATCTATGCACTGTGAAGAGGAAACTGAATGTGAAAAAGAAAGCCTTTCTAGCCGAACAAGTAAGTGCTATTCTTCAAAACAATAATGCTTTGAAATATAAAGACCCTGGTTGTCCTACATTTTCTTGCTTTATTGGAGAGCATAAAATTGAAAGACCCTTACTTGATCTTGGTGCTAGTGTGAATTTACTTCCATATTCAGTTTTTCAGAGTCTCAATCTAGGTGAGTTAAAACCAACTTCTATAACTCTTTTACTTGCCGATAGATCTGTAAAAGTGCCGAGAGGAATAATTAAAGACGTGTTAGTACAAGTCGATAAATTCATTTATCCTGTGGATTTTATTGTCTTGGACACACAACCTGTTGAAGTATGTAATTCATTTCCTGTTATTTTAGGACGTCCATTTCTTGCAACTTCTAATGCATTGATTAATTGTAGGAATGGACTGATGAAGCTATCATTTGGAAACATGACATTGGAGATGAATATTTTCAACATTTGCAAGCAACCTAGAGATGATAATGATTTACAGGAAGTGGACTTTACTGAAAAATTAATTCATGATCAACTTCCAACCACTTCCAATGAAATTGAGATTGATGAATCTGATGATTTGGAAATGATTTATTTTCAGGAAGAATCAAAGACAAGTAAATGGAGGCCACAAATTGAGGAATTGCCACCACGACCAATTAAGTCCATACCTTCAAGTGTTCAACCACCAAAACCTGATTTGAAGCCGTTGCCATCCAATCTCAAATACTCATTTTTGGGAGAAAATGAAACTTTTCCGGTAATAATCTCTTCCAAACTTAATGCACATCAAGAAGGTAAGTTATTACAAACTCTGAAAATGCACAAAAATGCATTAGGATGGACCATAGCTGATATAAAAGGAATTAGTCCTTTGATTTGTACACACAGAATTTATTTAGAGGAAAATGCTAAACCCTCTAGAGAAATGCAACGAAGGCTAAATCCTAATATGAAAGAAGTAGTGAAAAATGAAGTCATTAAGCTTCTAGATAATGAAATCATTTATCCTATTTCTGACAGCAAATGGGTAAGTCCTACCCAAGTTGTACCTAAGAAGTCTGGAGTCACTGTGATAACAAATGAGAACAATGAGTTAATTCCCACTAGAACTGTTACTGGTTGGCGCATGTGCATTGACTATAGGAAACTTAATTCAATTACTAGAAAAGATCATTTTCCTTTACCTTTCATGGATCAAATCCTAGAAAGAGTTGCAGGTCATGAATTTTATTGTTTCCTAGATGGCTATTCGGGTTACAACCAAATTGAAATTGCATTGGAAGATCAAGAAAAGACTACTTTCACATGTCCATTTGGTACTTTTGCATATCGAAGGATGCCTTTTGGATTATGTAATGCACCAGCCACATTTCAAAGATGCAAGCTTAGTATATTTAGCGATATGGTTGAACATTTTCTTGAGATTTTCATGGATGATTTTTCTGTTTTTGGCAATTCATTTGATGATTGTTTGACTAACTTAGAAAAGGTTTTGACCAGGTGTGAAGAGAAGAATCTTGTGCTGAATTGGGAAAAATGTCATTTTATGGTAACAAACGGCATTGTACTTGGTCACATTGTTTCATCAAAAGGAATTGAGGTTGACAAATCTAAAATCGAGTTAATTGCAAACTTGCCAACACCAAAATCTCTTAAAGATGTTAGATCATTCTTGGGACATGCTGGTTTTTATAGAAGGTTCATCAAAGATTTTAGTGTAATATCTAAGCCTTTAAGTAACCTTCTAACAAAGGATACTATTTTTGAATGGACTGAACATTGTGAAGAAGCCTTTGTTAAACTTAAAAATTTGCTTACTTGTGCTCCTATCATTCAACCTCCTGATTGGTTATTACCTTTTGAAATAATGTGTGATGCTAGTGATTATGCCGTAGGTGCTGTTTTGGGACAAAGAAAAGATAAGAAACCTTATGTAATTTACTATGCAAGTAAAACTTTAAATAGTGCTCAAATGAATTATACCACCACTGAAAAAGAATTACTTGCAGTAGTATTTGCATGTGAAAAATTCAGATCTTATCTTGTTGGCTCACCTGTTGTTGTTTTTAGTGATCATGCAGCATTGAAATATCTTCTTTCTAAGAAAGATTCCAAGGCTAGATTGGTGCAGTGGATTTTATTACTTCAAGAATTTGATATCACAATCAAAGATAAGAAAGGCAGCGAAAATGTTGTCGCAGATCACTTGTCAAGATTGACAATAGATTCGAAAACTGACATCACACCAATCGATGACTACTTTCCCGATGAATCTTTACTTTCTGTCTCTACAATGCCTTGGTTTGCTAATATTGTTAATTTTCTTGTTTCAGGACAACTGCCAGCTCATTGGAGTACCCAAGATAAAAGAAAGTTCTTGAACGAAGTGAAGAACTTTTATTGGGATGATCCTTATTTATTCAAATATTGTCCTGATCAAATATTTCAAAGATGCATTCCTGACAATGAGGTAAGTAGTGTCATTAAATTTTGTCATTCTGAAGCATGTGGGGGCCATTTCTCATCAAGAAAGACAACTGCAAAAATCTTACAAAGTGGATTTTACTGGCCCACCATGTTCAAAGACTCACATGCATTCTGCAAGTCTTGTGAAAATTGTCAAAAGTTGGGATCTATTTTAAAACGTCACATGATGCCTTTAAACCCTATTATTGTCATTGAGATCTTTGACTGTTGGGGTATAGATTTCATGGGCCCATTCCCTCCATCATTTGGTTTCTTATACATATTAGTCGCAGTAGATTATGTTTCAAAATGGATAGAGGCAATTCCAAGTCGAAACAATGATCACAAAACAGTGATAAAGTTTTTGAAAGAAAATATTTTGAGTCGATTTGGAGTCCCTCGAGCCATAATAAGTGATGGTGGAACACATTTCTGCAACAAGACATTTGAGTCTTTAATGAAGAAATATGGAATCACACACAAAGTTGCCACCCCTTATCACCTTCAAACAAGTGGACAAGTAGAGCGTGCTAATAGGGAGATCAAACATATTTTGGAGAAAACAGTGAACCCTAATAGGAAAGACTGGTCTTTAAGACTTAATGATGCACTTTGAGCTTATCGAACTGCTTATAAAACATCATTAGGTATGTCACCTTATAGACTAGTCTATGGAAAACCTTGTCACTTGCCTGTGGAACTTGAACATAAAGCTTATTGGGCTATTGATATAACCATATTATTCGATAGTTTCACCCACTTTTACCTAATGTTTTGTCCATGTTTTATATGTAAAATGCCTTGATATTCTTTGTTTTATGTTTTGAAGGCACTTTTGGATGAAAAATGCAAAAAGGAGTAAATTGGAGATAATTGGCAGATTTGACGTTCAGTCGATGTTTTGTGCAGAGTGTGAGTTCTAGAGATCGAAATGAAGTGATTCTAGTGGCTCTAAAAAGCTAACATCCATACCTTTCTGGAAATGTAATGCAAGAAAAATACAAAGAGGAAGATCATGGAAATCACATCCTTCAAAGTCAAATCTCGTATTCTGCCACTGTTGACCTTTGTCCATTCAAAATTCCATATCTGGAGCTATAGAAGTCCAATTCATGCAAACTCAATTTTATTGGATTCATGACTCAAAGGTCTAGAAACGCTCCAATTTTCAGCCAAAAACGATGTCAGATGAGGGCGATATGATTTTTCAAAGATGACAACTGAATTCTGCCAGCAATCAGGTTTCGTGAAGAAATGAGTCCAAATTATGTTTCGAAGCTTCTAAACTATCATCCAAGTTATAATTTCAGCAATTTAGCCCCTCTAGTAAATCAATCTAGAAGGTCAAGAAAAGTAGCCACCAACCTCAATCCACCAACCTCAAATCACCAACAACAAACCAGCTGCAAGTTGGAATGCTGCCATTGTCAAAGAAGGAGGCTACAATGGTGGGTTGTTTGTGGTGACTACTAATGTCAAAGTTTGGCAAGTTTGGCAGCCACCATTGTTGATAAAGAAGCAAGAGGAGCTGCCATTGAAGCCTATATATAGACACCAAGAGAGCCAAGAAAGAAGAGGAGGGAGTGCAATAGAATCAAAGAAAGGTGGTAGCAACTAGAAGTGAAGAAACACAAACTCTCCTCTCTACATACTAGAAATAATGCTTTCTTTTATCTTTAGGAGTAGTTGTTCAATAGATATGCAAGGCTAAGCTCTTTTCTTGGTTGCAAGGACGCAGAAACTTTCAGATTTCAAGAACTGTGAGATTTATTCTTCCATTTATTTTCAGTTTGTATTATGAATGAGTATGATTGTTTTCCTATGCATATTTTCTATGATTGTTGTTGATAATTGCTAGAGCGGACTCTAAGTTATTATTGTGAACAATCTATTGCTAAGTTTGGTATCAAAACCGGAGTTAGGGTATATAAACTTGTGAAGCAACTAAGCTTGATAATTGTGGCGGAACTACGTTATTAAACTTAGGGAAAACATTCGATCAAAGCAACACAAGCAGACAACTTGGTTGTTAAGATTAATGAATTTATCTAGATCTTAAGGCTGCCATTAGATTAAATCATTAGTGCGGACACTGTGATTATTTGTTGGTTAGGGTTAGTTATACGGCGGATCCGTTAATTAACCAAAGTTAAGAAAAGATAAAAATTCAAAATATAAACTGGGGTTTCGTTTCAAGGATCGGTTCTGATTTCTGTAGGTGGATGTGTGCTTGTGACCAAGGTTTGTTTTCTTGATAAATTTCAGTTTTAATTGATTGTGTTCACTAGTTTAATTTCATCCATAGTTTAGATTATCACAAATCAAAACCCCCCAATTGCATAACGTATAGCATAAAAATCTAAACTAAATCTTCCTCGTGGGATCGATCCCTTGCTTGCTCTATACTATCTTGTGTGTTTTAAGCTAGGGTAATTAATTTGTGCGACCGCGACATCGCAACAAATTTTGGCGCCGTTGCCGGGGAAGTAATTTTAGTTAATTCTTGTGCTTGTACTGTTATTTTTATTTTCTGTGATTATTATTTATTATTATTCAGAAAAATAAACAAAAAAAGTTTTTTGCTTGCGGCGGTACTGTTCACTTGCCGCAACGGTACTGTTCAAAACAGATTTGTTTATGGAATTAGGGTTCGACCTTTTGTTTCCTGAAGGGAAATGACGTTTTGAACAAGACTAGTGGTAAACCACTAACCTTACCATTTCGAGGCCAAATTCCTCTGTTATCTAAGGTTTTTAGGCAATTTTAGTTTCCTAGCGTTGGATTTTCATATAATTTGCATTATTTTTCGTCTCTTGTGTGGTTTCTTTCTTTTGAATTTTCTTAGCAATTGATGCCTGTGACCCGTTCTACTAATCAAATTCAAGTGCAGGTTGATTTTGAAATAGAAAGCACTTTACGCAGGTTAAGAAAGGAAGCTCGCCTCAACACCATGGCTATTGCACGACAACAAACACTCAAGGAGCTTGCTGCTCCTAATGTGGAAAATCAGCCACTATGCATAAACATTGACAATAATGTAAACTTTGAGCTCAAATCTGGTTTTATACATTTGTTACCAACATTTAATGGTCTTGCAGGAGAAGATCCACATACTCATCTCAAGGAGTTCCATATGGTTTGCGTTGGCATGAAACCGAATGGAGTTGATGAAGAACAGGTTAAGTTGAAAGCTTTCCCTTTCTCTTTAAAAGGGGCAGCAAAGGCATGGCTTTTCTCTATTCTCCCAGGATCTATTGGAACTTGGAATGCCATGAAGAAGATTTTCCTTGAGAAGTATTTCCCAGCATCTCGAGTTGCCAACATAAGGAAAGAAATATGTGGGATTCGGCAATCTCATGGAGAGACACTCTCCGAGTATTGGGAAAGATTTGAGCAACTGTGTATTCAATGTCCTCATCATCAAATACCCGATCAGTTGCTCATTCAATATTTCTATGAAGGATTAATGCCTACTGACCGTAGTATCATTGATGCTGCAAGTGGAGGCGCATTGGTGGATAAGACACCCGAGGCTGCACGCCAATTGATCTCAAACATGGCAGCCAACTCAAAACAGTTTGGCACTCGTAGAGACTTCTCCAACAAACGAGTAAATGAGGTAAGTATTTCTAACATTGAGAATAAAGTTAATGATCTTACTTCTCTTGTGCGCTCTTTGGCTTGTGGAAATGTGCAGCAGGTGAAAGTTTGTAGCATATGCTTCTTACAAGGACATGCTTCGGATATGTGCCCAACAATACAAGAAGATTATATTGAACAAGCTCATGCAATTGATGGAGCATTCAACGGACAGCCCCAGCGTAAATATGATCCCTTTTCCAACACGTACAATCCCGGATGGAGAGATCATCCCAACTTACGCTATGGCAACCCATCCCAACAAGGCAATCAAGGCCGACAATTCCATCCCCATGGATTTCAGCCCCAACAGAATTATCAAGCAAGACAACCCCCTCCATTCACAAACTCCAATGTTACGGGGTCGTCATCCAATGATGATCTTCGTGAGATGATGAAAACTTTGGCTTCTAATACTGTTACCTTGCAACAAAATATCATGTCTTTTCAACAGGAAACAAGGTCAAGTATTCATAACTTGGAAAAGCAAATGGGGAAAGTAGCTACGAGTGTAGGGAAATTGGAGGCACAAATGAATGGAAAATTGCCCTCCCAAGCATTGAATCCAAAAGAGAATGTTAGTGCGATCATGCTAAGAAGTGGGAAAGAACTTGAAGAGAAAAGGTCAAAACAAATTCAGATGGAGGAAGAAGAAGAGATAGAAACTGAATTGAGTACAAAGAAGGAACATCATCCTTCTCCACAAACTAAAACATCGACCAACACTCCAAAGGTAACTCCTCACTCAATGAATTCCAGTTTTAAAGCAATTCCACCCTTTCCTGTTAGTTCTTCTAGGTCAAAGAAAGAGGATAAAGAAAAAGAAATTTTAGAGGTTTTCAAGAAAGTAGAACTCAACATTCCTTTGCTTGATGCTATCAAGCAAATTCCCAAGTATGCCAAATTTTTGAAGGAGTTGTGTACTACCAAGAGAGCTTTCAAACTGAAAGGTCATGAAATGGTAAGTATGGGTGAAGTTGTGTCTGCTGTTGTTCAAAAGAATATGCCTTTAAAGCAGAAGGACCCAGGTGCGTTTACTATCCCATGTGTTATTGGTAATGCTAGTTTTAAAAAAGCCTTATGTGATTTAGGTGCATCCATTAGTGTTATGCCTAAACATGTTTATGATTCTCTTAGTCTGGAACCTTTGAATAAAACTAGCATTGTAATACAACTTGCAGATCGTAGTTTTGTTTACCCACTTGGTGTGATAGAAGATGTCCTAGTCAAGATTGATAGTTTGGTTATTCCATGTGATTTTTATATTCTTGATATGGAACATAATTCTTGTGATTTATTAACCAGCACTCCTATATTGTTTGGGAGACCATTCTTGAAAACTGCCAATACAAAGATTGATTGTGGTAAGGATACTTTGTCTATGGAGGTAGGAGATGAAAAGATTGAATTTAATTTTCATGATGCAATGACATATCCTTATAACAATGTTTATTCTATCACATGTTATGACCAAGTTGATAAGTGTATGCAGCAGGTTTGTGATTTTGATAGCGAAGATGGATTAAGCATAGCTTTGAGCTATGGCTATGATTTTACCAAGATAGAAGAGATGGAGAGGCATATATGTGTTCCCCAAAAGATGCATGAATCAGCATTGGCTTTACAAGCTTCGCAAATTATCCTTCATGATGCAGGAGTCATTCCCCCCATCACAGACAGTGAATGGGTGGCGTCTATCCTTTTAGTACCTAAAAGGACTGCCACCACGTTGAGAGAAAAACAAAATAATGCTTATGAGAATGCAAGGATTTACAAAGAAAAGACTAAGAATCTTTATGACAGAATGCTTACAAGAAAGGAATTTCATGTTGGAGACAAAATCCTTCTTTATCATTCACGTTTAAAACTTTTTCCTGGAAAATTGCACTCTCGTTGGATTGGACCTTTTGTTGTTTCTAATATTTTTCCTTATGGTGCAGTTGAAATTACAAGTTTAGAAACCAACAAAGTACTCAAGGTCAATGGACATCGTTTGAAACCTTTCTATGAAGGTTGGACGGCAGAACTCACCGCTTCTATAGAGTTAGCTGAACCAATCTATGAAGAATGAGCATGCCACATGTCAAGCCAATGACATAAAACAAAAGCGCTTACTGGGAGGTAACCCAGCACCAAAAAAAAAAAATCAGATTTGCTTTCTTTTTCCTTATCTTTTATCTTTTCGCATTTTAATTTATTTTATGTCATTCTCTTATATTCCTTTGCTTTTATTTCAAAATTGAGGACAATGTTGTGTTTTAAGTGTGGGGGTATTTATTGGAAGAATTTTGGTTTTCTTATTTTAGTTTTCTTTGTTGTTCTTTAAAAAAAAAAATTGTGTTTGATCTTTTTAACTCCCATTGATTTTTGAGCATATGAGTATTATGTATGAGAATTAATTGAGTTAGATGAAGATATAAATCAAATGAAGGAGTATGCATGCAAATTTTAAGGTTTAATTGATTTAAGGATTGACTTTGAGAATATGTTATATTGACTTTATAGTGTTATACCAATGCAAGCTTTTGAGCCTTCCACATTATATTCTTTGAGTGTGCATTCTTTCAATGATATGTATCTCTAGAACTTGCTTCATATCTTATTGAGATTATATTCCATTACAAATATACATGAAGATGATAAAGGCATTAGGAATTTCAATCACTTGAACCAAAAAGCCAACCTAAAGCATATTATCCTTAGTGAGCCCCTTTTGAGCTTATTTATCTTTTCTTTATCCATGTATAAGCCTTAACTTTATATATGTTTTCCTTTTCCCCTGGCCAAGGATTAGTAGAGCATATACTTGTGATATTTCATGGAATTATGGTTGGAAATTATGTGAAAAGACAGAAGAAGTGATGCTTGATGAAAAGATGGGCAAAATTACAAAAAAAACAAAAAAGAAGAAAAAGAAGAAGAAAAAATGTTCATTTATGTTCTTAAGATTTTATGTTGCAAAAGCTTGAAATCAAACGAAATTAAGCATTGGTGATTAAAGATGAAAAATTTATGTGCTTTGATGGAATATCTTGTTTGAAATATCATTTTTCGGAATGCTCTACTTTCTTTGATTTGAACCTTTTCTTTTACTCTCTTTTACCTCACCTTAACCTTAGCCCAATTACAACCGGAAAATAAGACCTTTTGATTCATGCACTGTTTGTAATATGTTAGTAATGGATATGAGATTGAAAAGCAAGCTTATGGTAGAACATACTCTTTGATTGAATTTGAGAGATTTAAACACATAAACCCTAAACACATGAGTGGTGGAGTGTATATCAATGAGAGGACCTATCACTTTGGCATGATATAGATTTCATTTAAATCCCGACAATTGATTGAGTTTTGAAGTTTGCATGTAAATAAATTCATGAACATTTATGTTTTTCTATCTTGTTTTATTATATTCTTATTAATAATGCTTGTACTCTTGGACATTGATGGGAGATTAAGAGATTGATCATAGTTATTTTCAATTTAATTTTATTTATCCTTTCTCGAGGACGAGCAAGAGCTAAGTGTGGGGGTATTTGATATAACCATATTATTCGATAGTTTCACCCACTTTTACCTAATGTTTTGTCCATGTTTTATATGTAAAATGCCTTGATATTCTTTGTTTTATGTTTTGAAGGCACTTTTGGATGAAAAATGCAAAAAGGAGTAAATTGGAGATAATTGGCAGATTTGACGTTCAGTCGATGTTTTGTGCAGAGTGTGAGTTCTAGAGATCGAAATGAAGTGATTCTAGTGGCTCTAAAAAGCTAACATCCATACCTTTCTGGAAATGTAATGCAAGAAAAATACAAAGAGGAAGATCATGGAAATCACATCCTTCAAAGTCAAATCTCGTATTCTGCCACTGTTGACCTTTGTCCATTCAAAATTCCATATCTGGAGCTATAGAAGTCCAATTCATGCAAACTCAATTTTGTTGGATTCATGACTCAAAGGTCTAGAAACGCTCCAATTTTCAGCCAAAAACGATGTCAGATGAGGGCGATATGATTTTTCAAAGATGACAACTGAATTCTGCCAGCAATCAGGTTTCGTGAAGAAATGAGTCCAAATTATGTTTCGAAGCTTCTAAACTATCATCCAAGTTATAATTTCAGCAATTTAGCCCCTCTAGTAAATCAATCTAGAAGGTCAAGAAAAGTAGCCACCAACCTCAATCCACCAACCTCAAATCACCAACAACAAACCAGCTGCAAGTTGGAATGCTGCCATTGTCAAAGAAGGAGGCTACAATGGTGGGTTGTTTGTGGTGACTACTAATGTCAAAGTTTGGCAAGTTTGGCAGCCACCATTGTTGATAAAGAAGCAAGAGGAGCTGCCATTGAAGCCTATATATAGACACCAAGAGAGCCAAGAAAGAAGAGGAGGGAGTGCAATAGAATCAAAGAAAGGTGGTAGCAACTAGAAGTGAAGAAACACAAACTCTCCTCTCTACATACTAGAAATAATGCTTTCTTTTATCTTTAGGAGTAGTTGTTCAATAGATATGCAAGGCTAAGCTCTTTTCTTGGTTGCAAGGACGCAGAAACTTTCAGATTTCAAGAACTGTGAGATTTATTCTTCCATTTATTTTCAGTTTGTATTATGAATGAGTATGATTGTTTTCCTATGCATATTTTCTATGATTGTTGTTGATAATTGCTAGAGCGGACTCTAAGTTATTATTGTGAACAATCTATTGCTAAGTTTGGTATCAAAACCGGAGTTAGGGTATATAAACTTGTGAAGCAACTAAGCTTGATAATTGTGGCGGAACTACGTTATTAAACTTAGGGAAAACATTCGATCAAAGCAACACAAGCAGACAACTTGGTTGTTAAGATTAATGAATTTATCTATATCTTAAGGCTGCCATTAGATTAAATCATTAGTGCGGACACTGTGATTATTTGTTGGTTAGGGTTAGTTATACGGCGGATCCGTTAATTAACCAAAGTTAAGAAAAGATAAAAATTCAAAATATAAACTGGGGTTTCGTTTCAAGGATCGGTTCTGATTTCTGTAGGTGGATGTGTGCTTGTGACCAAGGTTTATTTTCTTGATAAATTTCAGTTTTAATTGATTGTGTTCACTAGTTTAATTTCATCCATAGTTTAGATTATCACAAATCAAAACCCCCCAATTGCATAACGTATAGCATAAAAATCTAAACTAAATCTTCCTCGTGGGATCGATCCCTTGCTTGCTCTATACTATCTTGTGTGTTTTAAGCTAGGGTAATTAATTTGTGCGACCGCGACATCGCAACAGCTATTAAAGCTTTCAATTCAAATCTGGATGATGCTAGTCAACTGCGAAAATTACAAATAAATGAGCTTGAGGAAATAAGAAATGATGCATATGAAAATTCAAGAATTCATAAAGCAAGAATTAAAGAGTTTCATGACAAGAAAATACTGAGAAAAACCTTCAATGTTGGTCAAAAAGTCTTGCTTTATAATTCTCGACTGCATTTATTTCCTGGAAAATTAAGATCAAGATGGAGCGGTCCTTTTATTGTGAAACATGTGTATCCATATGGGGCCTATGACATCGAGAATCCAAAGAATGACAATGTTTTCAAGGTAAATGGACATCGTCTGAAAGTTTACTTTGACAATTTTTCAGTTGAACATAACTCTATTGAATTGGGTGATCCTGTATATAAAGATTGATTTTATTTTATTTTATATAAAGATTGATTTATTTTTGTTTCTTTTTGAGTGAGTTTTGCAAGTTTCTTTCACCCCGGTCAAATGGCGGATAACGGTACTTCGTGACTTAAGTCGGTTCTTTCAGTTTCCCACAATTACTGATATCTGTGTATATATCTGTGCAATTCTTTGAATCTCTCTTCCAATTCTCATTTGAAAATGGACACTAATCTTGAAAAATTGAAAAAGTATTTTCCCGCTCTGCCTTAGAATGCAATTACAAAAATTTACCGTGCTAGATGTGCAAGATTGAGATTGTTGATGAATCATGGAATTCCTGAAGATATTCGCTGGTTGATTGAAGCAAAGGTCCGATTATCAGGTGAGTCCTCTAACTTCTTCATTTCACACATGCCTGGAACAGGTAAAAGCACTTTTGCAAAGAAGCGTCGTGCAAAACGACTAGATGTCTGTCATCGATGTGCTAGATGGACTTGTAATACACAATGTCGTTCTTTATGAATGGTATCTATAAACCGTGAAGATAAAATACAATTCATTAAGGATGGCCTGAGTAAGGAGTCTTTAGATAATCTTCTATTGACTCTTGAGACGCATCCTAGAGGAGATGTGCATCGTGCAATTCATGATTTATGGCCACTATTTCATAAAGAACATGATCGACTTAGTCTTGGGAATCTGACTAAAAAAGACCATGTTTGCCAGTTTTTAAGAAAACTGGATGGGAAGCCTATCCCCGACCCATAGAGGGCGTTTAAGCCGTTCTTGGACGTAAAGCCAAGGGAAGATGTGAGCCACAATCACAACTACCTGTACATACACATGCTTTTTTTTCAAAAGTAAATAAATAAATAAATAAAAAGAGAGAGAGAGAGTGTGAGACTCCAGCTGGCCTACATATAGGTGTTATGATTGCCTTTTTAATTTCTCATCTATAAAACCCTCTCTTCCTTCATTTCTACTCAACCCATACATTCAACAAATACAGAAGTGTGTAGAAATGGCAAGTTCCTCAAGTCATCATATTAGAAATATTTGTGTTTTCGGTGGATCTAGTCCTGGGAAGGAAAAGGAGTTTTTAGAATCAGCAAATCATCTTGGTCAGGTGCTAGCTGAGAGAAAGATTCATTTAGTGTATGGGGGAGGCAGTCTTGGGTTAATGGGAGGTGTGTCAATAGCTGCATTTTTAGGAGGTAGTCAAGTTTTAGCAGTCGTCCCTGAAGCTTTGGCACAAGGGGACATCATTGGAAAAACAATTGGAGAGGAACTTCAGGTCTCCACAATGTCGGCTCGAATGAATGCAATGTTTAACCATGCTGATGCTTTCATTGCTTTACCAGGTGGTCTAGGCACATTGGAAGAGATCTTTCATATTTCCTCTTGGGCTAAATTGCACATTCACTATAAACCCATTGGTTTGTTAAATGTTAATGGTTATTATGATAAGTTGTTGTCTTTTCTTGATCATGCTGTGGAACAGGAATTTCTAACATCTTCTGCACGACAAATCATAATCTCTGCTACTACTGCTGAACAATTGATTGACCAACTACAATCTTTCATTCCTGTGATTGATCCTTCCATGAGTCGCATAAATTGATCATCTACGGGAAGCCGTAAAAAGCTTAGATTGGATTTGAGCCTTCATTTGTGTTTTTGGTGTTCTTGGTCAGGTGCTAGCTGATTAGTACTTAAAAGTGCATTTTTATCATGGTTTTATATCATCATTTTGCACTTGAAGTATCAATAACTCCTTAACTAAAATATGTTTTATAATAATGTATGTAATAATATAAGATACCTATAATTTATGGTAAATGTTTATTTTTAATGCAGGCCTATCCCATAAATGAAAGGATTGATTGATGACTTGAAGAACTTAAATTGCAAGGATAAAGAGATGGCCAAACTTAGAAAAGAGATGTCGGTGCAATCCAAACCGGAACACTGTTCTGTAATTGGGTCATATCTGGAGCTACAGATCTCAGATTTAGGTCCAATTTATATGGATGGAAAGGTAAGACATAGGCCTACAACTTTCATATGGAGCCCAAGATCTAAAAAGGCCATTATCAAGTCCAAATTGTAGCAACAACAAAGAAGCCCGAATCTGTCTTCCAGCCCTAGCACTGTTCAGTATTTTGGCCATATCTGGAGTTCTAGAAGTCTAAATGAGCTGAATGTTTTACACAAGAAATCTGAGACAATTGCCTACAACTTTCATGTTTTCAGCTGGCTCCAATTTTGACGTTATCAATGACGTTTTGGGCAGACAAGAGAAGATAAGGATTGTTACCAAGTCAAAAGTTGGTCACCCACTTACCAATTAGTCATCAAATCAATAGTTCCCAATTTTGGCCTATAAAAGGAGGCATTTGCCATTCATTTAGGCATCTTGGTGTTCAGATCAAGATCATGCTCTTCCTTTCTCTCTTTGTATTTTTTGTAATGTTTATGCTTTACTTTCATTAATATCAAGTTTATGTCTTTCATTTCCTTTCCTTTACTTAGTTAGCTTTTATGTTCTTATTTTGTTTATCTATTTTGCTTTCTTTCATTATGTCTAGCTAAGTTAATTATGTCAAGGTGAAAAGGTTACACTAATGGTGTGAGAATAAGTATAATGTAAACTTAATATGGACTTTAATGTTTGATACTAACATGTTTTATATTTGTTATCTTGTTCACTCTTTAATACTTTGCTTGTTAAATGACTAATCTTGATTTATGTTGTATAACACTTGGTACAACAAATACTTGGCACTTTCATAGCCCATAATGTATGGTATAACCGACACCTGAGCTATGAAAGGAACTTGATTTGTTGTTAACATAAGTTATAATCATGAATGCTTGACGAGATTTACAAGTATTAGCATTAATTGAATAAGATGACTAATGTAATCATGTTAACAATATATAATCTGATTGGAACCTCCTTTGTGTGTGGTTTCCAATTCAATAATAAGAGTTTATATTATACTTATTTGATATACCATTAGTGGAACCTCTAACCTTGACATTTGTTATTATTATTGTTTAATCCTTACTTTAATATTTCATCTCTAAGTTCTCATCATCATCATCTTCTTCTTCTTCTCTTTCTTTATTATTATTATTATTAGTACTACTACTACTACTACTACTACTACTACTACTACTACTACTACTACTAGTATCTAGTATTATTATTATTATTATTATTGTTATTATTATTATTATTATTGTTATCGTTATTACTATTATTGTTGTTTTATAATTGTTGTTTATAATTTGTACAATTAACCTCCCTGTGGTTCGACCCCGGTCTTACCGGGTTATTTATTACTTCGACACTCCTGCACTTGGGAGAAGACATCAACCTTTTAGTCGTGTCAAGCTGAGAGAAAGATTCATTTAGTGTATGGGGGAGGCAGTCTTGGGTTAATGGGAGGTGTGTCAATAGCTGTATTTTTAGGAGGTAGTCAAGTTTTAGGAGTCGTCCCTGAAGCTTTGGCATAAGGGGACATCATTGGAAAAACAATTAGAGAGGAACTTCAGGTCTCTACAATGTCGGCTCGAATGAATGCAATGTTTAACCATGCTGATGCTTTCATTGCTTTACCAGGTGGTCTAGGCACATTGGAAGAGATCTTTCATATTTCCTCTTGGGCTCAATTGCACATTCACCATAAACCCATTGGTTTGTTAAATGTTAATGGTTATTATGATAAGTTGTTGTTTTTTCTTGATCATGCTGTGGAACAAGAATTTCTAACATCTTCTGCACACCAAATCATAATCTCTGCTCCTACTGCTGAACAATTGATTGACCAACTACAATCTTTCACTCCTGTGATTGATCCTTCCTTGAGTCGCATAAATTGGTCATCTACGGGAAGCCGTAAAAAGCTTAGATTGGATTTGAGCCTTCATTTGTGAGTTTTTGTGTCTTTTGGTTTTATTATTGTGTTTTGTTATTTCTTATTTTTATTTCAGTGTGTTTCAGGTTTTGTCAGTGTTCGTTATTTCAGGTGATATCTTCTATACTCTATCTTTCTACCTTAGAACATTGAGGACAATGTCTCGTTTTGGTTGGGGGGAGAGGGTAGTAGTTGATAAAAAAAAAAATTATTTTTCATTTCATAAAGCATGTGCATAATTGTTGTTACTAGGATGGCAGAGTAAAGGACTTCTTTTGTTAAAGTGACTCTTGAAACGCATCTTAGTAACCATTCTTAACAAGGTCTATTATAATACTTCCTGAAATATTCAGGTTTACAAACTCTCGTATTGTTACTACTTAATTCTGCTCATATACTTATTTAACATGTATTCTTAAACCTTAATTTACACACACACACTTTAACATATGATGGTGGGTTGCATATTGGATTATTACATTATTTATGTTCTTTTGTTAAAGGTAACAACTAAGGGAAAGGGATTGTATATAATTAAAAAACAAAAAGAAAAAAAATGATGATAATAAAAATGTAGATAAGTTTGGTTTCGTAGCCTCCCTAACCTAAGCAATTAAGCCCGAAGGGGTGTTTTAACACCTAATACCATAAAGTCAACTGACTTTGGAGTTATTGGCCCAACGCTTGTTACATGGGTTGAGGAGAAAAGCTTAAGGAAATCAAACATTGCACTATCTACATATCAGTATCTGCGACCCGAGTTACTAAGCTCGTAGGGGTGTCTTAACACCTAATGCCCTAAGACCAACTGGTCTGGGAGTCATTAGCTGAAAGCTCGTTACATGGGTTAAAGATGCATGATGTTTTTAAATTATATGTATATAGATTTAAAAAAAACGAAAAACGAAAAAAAAAAAAGACAAAAATAGTAATCCCAACCCAAGGAAGTTAACCTTAAACATTAGAATAAAAATTTTGTTTTCTTCCAAGAAAAGCCCCATAATTATGTGTTGATACATTGAGCAAAAAAAAAAAGGGTTTATTAATATCTTGTTAAGAGGTATTGAGCAGATATATAAATTTAATGAGAGTTTGTTTATCTGGATAGATTAATGGAAGTTAAATGATGAATACCTTGCTTTGTGAAATTTGCAAATTGTTGTAACGCTTTGATTACTAGGGACTAGTAATAAGCTGGTTGAGGGGTGTGATTAGTACTTAAAAGTGCATTTTTATCATGGTTTTATATCATCATTTTGCACTTGAAGTATCAATAACTCCTTAACTAAAATATGTTTTATAATAATGTATCTAACAATATAAGATACCTATACTTTATGGTAAATGTCTATTTTTAATGCAGGCCTATCATATAAATGAAAGGATTGATTGATGACTTGAAGAACTTAAATTGCAAGGATAAAGAGATGGTCAAACTTAGAGAAGAGATGTCAGTGCAATCCAAACCCGAACACTGTTCGGTAATTGGGTCATATCTGAAGCTACAGATCTCAGATTTAGGTCCAATTTATATGGATGGAAAGGTAAGATGACACGACGAAAAGATTGATGTCTTCTCCCAAGTGCAGGAGTGTCGAAGTAATAAATAACCCGGCAAGACCGGGGTCGAACCACAGGGAGGCTAATTGTACAAATTATAAACAACAATAATAGTAATAACGATAATAATAATAATAATAATAATAATAATAATAATAATAATAATAATAATAGTAGTAGTACTAATAATAATAATAATAATAATAACAATAACAATAATAATAATAATAAAGAAAGAGAAGAAGAAGAAGATGATGATGATGAGAATTTAGAGATGAAATATTAATGTAAGGATTAAACAATAATAATAACAAATGTCAAGGTTAGAGGTTCCACTAATGGTATATCAAACAAGTATAGTATAAACTCTTATTATTGAATTGGAAACCACACACAAAGGAGGTTCCAATCAGATTATATATTGTTAACATGATTACATTAGTCATCTTATTCAATTAATGCTAATACTTGTAAATCTCGTCAAGCATTCATGATTATAACTTATGTTAACAACAAATCAAGTTCCTTCCATAGCTCAGGTGTCGGTTATACCATACATTATGGGCTATGAAAGTGCCAAGCATTTGTTGTACCAAGTGTTATACAACATAAATCAAGATTAGTCATTTAACAAGCAAAGTGTTAAAGAGTAAATAAGATAACAAATATAAAACATGTTAGTATCAAACATTAAAGTCCATATTAAGTTTACATTATACTTATTCTTACACCATTAGTGTAACCTTTTCACCTTGACATAATTAACTTAGCTAGGCATAATGAAAGAAAGAAAAATAAATAAACAAAATAAGAACATAAAAGCTAACTAAGTAAAGGAAAGAAAATGAAAAGCATAAACTTGATATTAATGAAAGCAAAGCATAAAAATTACAAAAAATACAAAGAGAGAAAGGAAGAGCATGATCTTGATCTGAACACCAAGATGCCTAAATGCATGGCAAATGCCTCCTTTTATAGGCCAAAATTGGGAACTATTGATTTGATGACTAATTGATAAGTGGGTGGCCAACTTTTGACTTGGTGACAATCCTTATCTTCTCTTGTCTGCCCAAAACGTCATTGATAACGTCAAAACTGGAGCCAGGTGCAAACATGAAAGTTGTAGGCAATTGTCTCAGCTTTCTTGTGTAAAAACTTCAGCTCATTTGGACTTCTAGAACTCCAGATATGGCCAAAATACCGAACAGTGCTCGGGCTGGAAGACAGATTTGGGCTTCTTTGTTGTTGCTACAATTTGGACTTGATAATGGCCTTTTTAGATCTTGGGCTCCATATGAAAGTTGTAGGCCTATGTCTTACCTTTCCATCCATATAAATTGGACCTAAATCTGAGATCTGTAGCTCCAGATATGGCCCAATTACCGAACAGTGTTCCGGTTTGGATTGCACCGACATCTCTTCTCTAAGTTTGACCATCTCTTTATCCTTGCAATTTAAGTTCTTCAAGTCATCAATCAATCCTTTCATTTATGTGATAGACCTGCATTAAAAATAGACATTTACCACAAATTATAGGTATGTTATATTATTAGATACATTATTATAAAACATATTTTAGTTAAGGAGTTATTGATACTTCAAGTGCAAAATGATGATATAAAACCATGACAAAAATGCACTTTTAAGTACTAATCACACCCCCCAACCAGCTTATTACTAGTCCCTAGTAATCAAAGCGTTAAAACAATTTGCAAATTTCACAAAGCAAGGTATTCATCATTTAACTTCCATTAATCTATCCAGATAAACAAACTCTCATTAAATTTATATATCTGCTCAATACCTCTTAACAAGATATTAATAAACCTTTCTTTTGTGCTCAATATATCAACACATAATTATGGGGCTTTTCTTGGAGGAAAACAAAATTTTTGTTCTAATGTTTAAGGTTAACTTCCTTGGGATGGGATTATTATTTTTGTCTTTTTTTTTTTACTTCTTTTTTTCTGTTTTTTTTTTATTATTATTATTTAAAAAAAATCTATATACATATAATTTAAAAACATCATGCATTTTTAACCCATGTAACGAGCTTTCAGCTAATGACTCCCAAACCAGTTGGTCTTAGGGCATTAGGTGTTAAGACACCCCTACGAGCTTAGTAACTCGGGTCGCAGATATTGATATGTAGATAGTGCAATGTTTGATTCCCTTAAGCTTTTCTCCTCAACCCATGTAACAAGCATTGGGCCAATAGCTCCCAAGTCAGTTGACTTTAGGGTATTAGGTGTTAAAACACCCCTTCGGGCTTAATTGCTTAGGTTAGGGAGGCTACGAAACCAAACTTATCTACATTTTTATTATCATCATTTTTTTCGTTTTCTTTTCTTTTTCTTTTTTTTTTCTTTTTTTTTTTATGTTTTTTTTTAATTATATACAATCCCTTTCCCTTAGTTGTTACCTTTAACAAAAGAACATAAATAATGTAATAATCCAATATGCAACCCACAATCATATGTTAAAGTGTGTGTGTAAATTAAGGTTTAAAAATACATGTTAAATAAGTATATGAGCAGAATTAAGTGGTAACAATACGAGAGTTTGTAAACCTGAATATTTCAGGAAGTATTATAATAGACCTTGTTAAGAATGGTTACTAAGATGCGTCTCAAGAGTAACTTTAACAAAAGAACTCCTTTAATCTGCTATCCTAGTAACAACAATTATGCACATGCTTTATGAAATGAAAAACAATTTTTTTTTTTTTTATCAACTACTACCCTCTCCCCCCAACCAAAACGAGACATTGTCCTCAATGTTCTAAGGTAGAAAGATTGAGTATAGAAGATATCACCTGAAATAACGAACACTGACAAAACCTGAAACACACTGAAACAAAAATAAGAAATAACAAAACATAATAAAACCAAAAGACACAAAAATTCACAAATGAAGGCTCAAATCCAATCTAAGCTTTTTACGGCTTTCCTTAGATGACCAATTTATGCGACTCATGGAAGGATCAATCACAGGAATGAAAGATTGTAGTTGGTCAATCAATTGTTCAGCAGTAGAAGCAGAGATTATGATTTGTCGTGCAGAAGATGTTAGAAATTCCTGTTCCACAGCATGATCAAGAAAAGACAACAACTTATCATAATAACCATTAACATTTAACAGACCTATGGGTTTATGGTGAATGTGCAATTGAGCCCAAGAGGAAATATGAAAGATCTCTTCCAATGTGCCTAGACCACCTGGTAAAGCAATGAAAGCATCAGCATGGTTAAACATTGCATTCATTCGAGCCGACATTGTGGAGACCTGAAGTTCCTCTCCAATTGTTTTTCCAATGATGTCCCTTTGTGCCAAAGCTTCAGGGACGACTCCTAAAACTTGACTACCTCCTAAAAATGCAGCTATTGACACACCTCCCATGAACCCAAGACTGCCTCCCCCATATACTAAATGAATCTTTCTCTCAGCTAGCACCTGACCAAGATGATTTGCTGATTCTAAAAACTCTTTTTCTTTCCCAGGACTAGATCCACCGAAAACACAAATATTTCTTATTTGATGACTTGAGGAACTTGCCATTTCTACACACTTCTGTATTTGTTGAATGTATGGGTTGAGTAGAAATGAAAGGAAGGAAAATAGGGTTTTATAGATGAGAAAGTAGAAAGGCAATCATAACATCTATATGGAGGCCAGCTGGAGTCTCACACACTCTCTCTCTCTTTTTATTTATTTATTTATTTACTTTTGAAAAAAACATGTGTATGTACAGGTAGTTGTGATTGTGGCTCACATCTTCCCTTGGTTTTACGTCCAAGAACGGCTTAAACGCCCTCTATGGGTCGGGGATAGGCTTCCCATCCAGTTTTCTTAAAAACTGGCAAACAGGGTCTTTTTTAGTCAGATTCCCAAGACTAAGTCGATCATGTTCTTTATGAAATAGTGGCCATAAATCATGAATTGCACGATGCACATCTCCACTAGGATGCGTCTCAAGAGTCAATAGAAGATTATCTAAAGACTCCTTACTCAGGCCATCCTTAATGAATTGTATTTTATCTTCACGGTTTATAGATACCATTCCTAAAGAACGACATTGTGTATTACAAGTCCATCTAGCACATCGATGACAGACATCCAGTCGTTTTGCACGACGCTTCTTTGCAAAAGTGCTTTTACCTGTTCCAGGCATGTGTGAAATGAAGAAGTTAGAGGACTCACCTGATAATCGGACCTTTGCTTCAATCAACCAACGAATATCTTCAGGAATTCCATGATTCATTAATAATCTCAATCTTGCACATCTAGCACGGTAAATTTTTGTAATCGCATTCTGAGGCAGAGCGGGAAAATACTTTTTCAATTTTTCAAGATTAGTGTCCATTATCAAATGAGAATTGGAAGAGAGATTCAAAGAATTGCACAAATATATACACAAATATCAGTTATTGTGGGAAACTGAAAGAACCGACTTAAGTCACGGAGTACCGTTGTCCGCCATTTGACCGGGGTGAGAGAAACTAGCAAAAATCACTCAAAAAGAAACATAAAAAAGAAAATGTGAGAAAAACAAAATAATCAACCTTTATCTACAAGATCATTCAAACTAGCTGATTCATTTTCACTAGGAAAATTATCAAAGTAAGCTTTCAAACGATGTCCATTTTCCTTAAAATCATTGTCATTCATTGAATTCTCAATATCACAGGCCCCATAGGGATTGCTCCATCTTGTTCTTAGCTCTCTAGGGAGTGCATAGAGTTGAGAATTATAAAACAAAACTTTTTGACCATTATCAATCTTTTGACAATTTTCACAAGTTTTGCAGAATGCATGCGTGTCCTTGAACATGGTGGGCCAATAAAATCCATTTTGAAAGATTTTTGCAGCTGTCTTTTTTAAAGAAAAATAACTCCCACATGCTTCAGAATGACAAAGTTTAATGACACTACTTACCTCATTGTCGGGAATGAATCTTTGAAAGATTTGATTAGGACAATATTTGAATAAGTTAGGGTCATCACAATAAAAGCTCTTCACTTCGTTCAAAAACTTTTCTTTGTCTTGAATACTCCAATCAGTTGGCAAATCTCCTAAAGCAAGAAAATTGATATTTTTATCATACCAAGGCATTGGACTAAGAGAAAGTAAGGATTCGTTAGGAAAGTAATCATCGATTGGTGTGATGTTAGATGTCGAATCTGTTGTCAATGTTGACAAAAGATTTACATCAACATTTTCGGTGCTTGTTTCATCCATGATTTCTTCCTCAGAATAAATCATTTGCAAATCTTCAGTTTCATCCAATTCATTTTTACTTAAAGTAGATTCAAGTTGATCATAAACTAATTCGTCAATATGATCTACTTCTTGTAAATCATTATCATCTCCAGGTTGCTTGCAAGTGTTGAAAATATTCATCTCCAATGTCATGTTTCCAAATGATAGCTTCATCAGTCCATTCCTACAATTAATCAATGCGTTAGAGGTTGCAAGAAACGGACGTCCTAAAATAACAGGAAATGAATTACATGCTTCAACAGGTTCTGTGTCCAAGACAATAAAATCCACAGGATAAATGAATTTATCGACTTGTACTAACACATCTTCAATTATTCCTCTAGGCACTTTTACAGATCTATCAGCAAGTAAAAGAGATATAGAAGTTGGTTTTAACTCACCTAGATTGAGACTCTGAAAGACTGAATATGGAAGTAAATTCACACTAGCACCAAGATCAAGTAAAGCTCTTTCAATTTTATGCTCTCCAATAAAGCAAGAAATTGTAGGACAACCAGGGTCTTTATATTTCAAAGCATTATTGTTTTGAAGAATAGCACTTACTTGTTCGGCTAGAAAGGCTTTCTTTTTCACATTCAGTTTCCTCTTCACAGTGCATAGATCTTTCAAAAATTTAGCATAGGAAGGAACCTGTTTAATAGCATCCAGCAAAGGTATATTGATCCTTACCTGTTTGAAAATTTCATAAATTTCAGAATTGTGACTGACTTTCCTTTGTTTGGTCATGGCTTGAGGAAATGGAAGTGCTGGCGGTGAATCAGTCGTTTCTTTGCAATTTTCAGATTCAACCCCTTCCTTACCCTCAGAGATTGACTCATCATCTTTCTCATAAGGTTCAAGAGAGGGTTTTTCAATAACCTTACCACTGCGTAGAGTAATGACTGATTTGAGTTGATCCATGTGTTGGCTTCCGGAACTACTTGCATTTGCATTGTATTGCCCCTTGGGATTTTGCTGTGGTTGAGATGGAAACTTACCTTTCTCTTGGAAACTAAGAGCAGATGTTAATTTAGCAAGAGTATCTTTAAAATCTGTCATGTTTTGAGTAAGTTGAGTGTTGATTATCTCTTGCTTTTCAATGAATGCATGCAATGTTTCCTCAAGATTTCTTCTAGGAGGTGGAGCATAAGGAGCTGCATATCCATGAGAATTTTGGAAATTATGGTGTGCTTGAAACGGTGGTTGTGAAGTTTGTGCATTGTTGTTCTCACTCTTCCAACTGAAATTTGGGTGATTCCTCCAACCAGGGTTGTATGTTTGGGAGTATGGGTTGTGGTTGGCCCTTTGAAAACTGTTTAAAACATGGGCTTGTTCATGGAGACATTCTTTAAAAGAAGGCAAGGTTGGACAATCGTTAGTTGAGTGTTCATTTGTTTCACAGATTTGACAAACAATGTTTTCAACAGATTTTAATTGACCACTCTTTTTCAATTCTAGTGCCTCAACTTTTCTAGCTAAAGATGCAAATTTGGCTTGGAGGTCATGATCTTCCCTAAGGTTGTACATACCTCCACTAGATGTATGAAGTTGAGTTTTACTCGGTGCCTCATATGTACCCGCAGTGTCCCAATTTTGAGCATTTTCAGCTAACAAGTCTAAGTACTCCATTGCTTCATCAGGGTCTTTATCTTTAAAAGTTCCATTGCACATCAATTCAACCATTTGCCTATCTTTAGGTGTTAACCCTTCATAGAAATGTGAAACCAATCTCCATGTTTCAAAACCATGATGAGGGCAAGTACTAAGCAAGTCTCGATACCTATCCCAACATTTCTAAAATGTTTCTCCTGGTTTTTGAGTGAAAGTGGTGATTTGTCTCTTGAAAGAGTTTGTTCTATGAGATGAGAAAAACTTCTTTAAAAACTGTTGTTGCATTTCATCCCAAGCACGAATGGATCCAGGTCTTAAATTTTGTAGCCATGTTTTAGCTTTATCTTTTAATGAAAAAGGAAAAAGCTTTAATCTGATGGTGTTCATGCTACAATTTAAGTTATTATATGTGTTGCACACCTCCTCAAATTCCCTTAAATGCAAGTATGGATTTTCCAATTCTAAGCCATGAAAAGAAGGTAAAAGTTGAATAATGCCTGGTTTAAAATTAAAATGAGATGCATCAGGAGGAAAAACTATGCATGATGGTGCACTTGTTCTTGTGGGATTCATGTGGTCTCTAAGTGTTCTAGCACGGTTATTCTCATTATTTTCATTATGAAGTGATTGATTATCTTCTTCGGCCATATTTTCTGAAAATGATGAGGATACCCTACAAAGTCTACCACTTGATGTACGTGACCACACTCTCATGCACGTGTAGTAAATAAAATAAAATAAAAAGAAGAAGAAAGCAAAAGAAGGAGGAAGAAAACAAAATAAAAAGAAACAAAAGAAAAGAAACAAAGTTATATACAAGAAAAGTGAAAAGAGAAAATAAAATAAATATTATAATTTATACAAGGACTTACCTCCCTGGCAACGGCGCCAAAAACTTGACACGACGAAAAGATTGATGTCTTCTCCCAAGTGCAGGAGTGTCGAAGTAATAAATAACCCGGCAAGACCGGGGTCGAACCACAGGGAGGCTAATTGTACAAATTATAAACAACAATAATAGTAATAACGATAATAATAATAATAATAATAATAATAATAATAATAATAATAATAGTAGTAGTACTAATAATAATAATAATAATAATAACAATAACAATAATAATAATAATAAAGAAAGAGAAGAAGAAGAAGATGATGATGATGAGAATTTAGAGATGAAATATTAATGTAAGGATTAAACAATAATAATAACAAATGTCAAGGTTAGAGGTTCCACTAATGGTATATCAAACAAGTATAGTATAAACTCTTATTATTGAATTGGAAACCACACACAAAGGAGGTTCCAATCAGATTATATATTGTTAACATGATTACATTAGTCATCTTATTCAATTAATGCTAATACTTGTAAATCTCGTCAAGCATTCATGATTATAACTTATGTTAACAACAAATCAAGTTCCTTCCATAGCTCAGGTGTCGGTTATACCATACATTATGGGCTATGAAAGTGCCAAGCATTTGTTGTACCAAGTGTTATACAACATAAATCAAAATTAGTCATTTAACAAGCAAAGTGTTAAAGAGTAAATAAGATAACAAATATAAAACATGTTAGTATCAAACATTAAAGTCCATATTAAGTTTACATTATACTTATTCTTACACCATTAGTGTAACCTTTTCACCTTGACATAATTAACTTAGCTAGGCATAATGAAAGAAAGAAAAATAAATAAACAAAATAAGAACATAAAAGCTAACTAAGTAAAGGAAAGAAAATGAAAAGCATAAACTTGATATTAATGAAAGCAAAGCATAAAAATTACAAAAAATACAAAGAGAGAAAGGAAGAGCATGATCTTGATCTGAACACCAAGATGCCTAAATGCATGGCAAATGCCTCCTTTTATAGGCCAAAATTGGGAACTATTGATTTGATGACTAATTGATAAGTGGGTGGCCAACTTTTGACTTGGTGACAATCCTTATCTTCTCTTGTCTGCCCAAAACGTCATTGATAACGTCAAAACTGGAGCCAGGTGCAAACATGAAAGTTGTAGGCAATTGTCTCAGCTTTCTTGTGTAAAAAATTCAGCTCATTTGGACTTCTAGAACTCCAGATATGGCCAACATACCGAACAGTGCTCGGGTTGGAAGACAGATTCGGGCTTCTTTGTTGTTGCTACAATTTGGACTTGATAATGGCCTTTTTAGATCTTGGGCTCCATATGAAAGTTGTAGGCCTATGTCTTACCTTTCCATCCATATAAATTGGACCTAAATCTGAGATCTGTAGCTCCAGATATGGCCCAATTACCGAACAGTGTTCCGGTTTGGATTGCACCGACATCTCTTCTCTAAGTTTGACCATCTCTTTATCCTTGCAATTTAAGTTCTTCAAGTCATCAATCAATCCTTTCATTTATGTGATAGACCTGCATTAAAAATAGACATTTACCACAAATTATAGGTATCTTATATTATTAGATACATTATTATAAAACATATTTTAGTTAAGGAGTTATTGATACTTCAAGTGCAAAATGATGATATAAAACCATGACAAAAATGCACTTTTAAGTACTAATCATAAGACATAGGCCTACAACTTTCATATGGAGCCCAAGATCTAAAAAGGCCATTATCAAGTCCAAATTGTAGCAACAACAAAGAAGCCCGAATCTGTCTTCCAGCCCGAGCACTGTTCGGTATTTTGGTCATATCTGGAGTTCTAGAAGTCCAAATGAGTTGAAGTTTTTACACAAGAAATCTGAGACAATTGTCTACAACTTTCATGTTTACAACTGACTCCAATTTTGATGTTATCAATGACGTTTTGGGCAGACAAGAGAAGATAAGGATTGTCACCAAGTCAAAAGTTGGCCACCCACTTACCAATTAGTCATCAAATCAATAGTTCCCAATTTTGGCCTATAAAAGGAGGCATTTGCCATGCATTTAGGCATCTTGGTGTTGAGATCAAGATCATGCTCTTCCTTTCTCTCTTTGTATTTTTTGTAATGTTTATGCTTTACTTTCATTAATATCAAGTTTATGCCTTTCATTTCCTTTCCTTTACTTAGTTAACTTTTATGTTCTTATTTTGTTTATTTGTTTTCCTTTCTTTCATTATGTCTAGCTAAGTTAATTATGTCAAGGTGAAAAGGTTACACTAATGGTGGAAGAATAAGTATAGTGTAAACTTAATATGGACTTTAATGTTTGATACTAACATGTTTTATATTTGTTATCTTGTTCACTCTTTAATACTTTGCTTGTTAAATGATTAATCTTGATTTATGTTGTATAACACTTGGTACAACAAATGCTTGGCACTTTCATAGCCCATAATGTATGGTATAACCGATACCTGAGCTATGAAAGGAACTTGATTTGTTGTTAACATAAGTTATAATCATGAATGCTTGACGAGATTTACAAGTATTAGCATTAATTGAATAAGATGACTAATGTAATCATGTTAACAATATATAATCTGATTGGAACCTCCTTTGTGTGTGGTTTCCAATTCAATAATAAGAGTTTATACTATACTTGTTTGATATACCATTAGTGGAACCTCTAACCTTGACATTTGTTATTATTAGTGTTTAATCCTTACATTAATATTTCATCTCGAAGTTCTCATCATCATCATCATCTTCTTCTTCTTCTCTTTATTTATTATTATTATTATTATTATTGTTATTGTTATTATTATTATTATTACTATTATTATTATTATTATTATTATCGTTATTACTATTATTGTTGTTTATAATTGTTGTTTATAATTTGTACAATTAACCTCCCTGTGGTTCGACCCCGGTCTTGCCGGGTTATTTATTACTTCGACACTCCTGCACTTGGGAGAAGACATCAATCTTTTCGTCGTGTCACTATACATCTCAGATTTAGGTCCAATTTATATGGATGGAAAGGTAAAACATAGGCCTACAACTTTTATATGAAGCCCAAGATCTAAAAAGGCCATCATCGAGTCCAAATTGTAGCAACAACAAAGAAGCCCGAATTTGTCTTCCAGCCCGAGCACTGTTCGGTATTTTAGCCATATCGGGAGTTATAGAAGTCCAAATAAGCTGAATTTTTTTACACAAGAAAGCTGAGACAATTGCCTACAACTTTCATGTTTGCAACTCGCTCCAATTTTGACGTTATCAATGACGTTTTGAGCAGACAAGAGAAGATAAGGATTGTCACCAAGTCAAAAGTTGGCCACCCACTTATCAATTAGTCATCAAATCAATAGTTCCCAATTTTGGCCTATAAAAGGAGGCATTTGCCATGCATTTAGGCATCTTGGTTTCCAGATCAAGATCATGCTCTTCCTTTCTCTCTTTGTATTTTTTGTAATGTTTATGCTTTACTTTCATTAATATTAAGTTTATACTTTTCATTTCCTTTCCTTTACTTAGTTAACTTTTATGTTCTTATTTTGTTTATTTATTTTTCTTTCTTTCATTATGTCTAGCTAAGTTAATTATGTCAAGGTGAAAAGGTTACACTAATGGTGTAAGAATAAGTATAGTGTAAACTTAATATGGACTTTAATGTTTGATACTAACATGTTTTATATTTGTTATCTTGTTCACTCATTAATACTTTACTTGTTAAATGACTAATCTTGATTTATGTTGTATAACACTTGGTACAACAAATGCTTGGCACTTTCATAGCCCATAATGTATGGTATAACCGACACCTGAGCTATGAAAGGAACTTGATTTGTTGTTAACATAAGTTATAATCATGAATGCTTGACGAGATTTACAAGTATTAGCATTAATTGAATAAGATGACTAATCTAATCATGTTAACAATATATAATCTGATTGGAACCTCCTTTGTGTGTGGTTTCCAATTCAATAACAAGAGTTTATACTATACTTGTTTGATATACCATTAGTGGAACCTCTAACCTTGACATTTGTTGTTATTATTGTTTAATCCTTACATTAATTTTCCATCTCCAAGTTCTCATCATCATCTTCTTCTTCTCTTTCTTTATTATTACTACTACTACTACTACTACTACTATTATTATTGTTATTATTATTATTGTTGTTATTGTTATTGTTATTGTTGTTGTATTATTGTTATTATAATTTGTACAATTAACCTCCCTGTGGTTCGACTCCGGTCTTGCCGGGTTATTTATTACTTCGACACTCCTGCACTTGGGAGAAGACATCAATCTTTTAGTTGTGTCACTTTACCAGGTGGTCTAGGCACATTGGAAGAGATCTTTCATATTTCCTCTTGGGCTCAATTACACATTCACCATAAACCCATAGGTTTGTTAAATGTTAATGGTTATTATGATAAGTTGTTGTCTTTTCTTGATCATGCTGTGGAACAGGAATTTCTAAGATCTTCTGCACGACAAATCATAATCTCTGCTTCTACTGCTGAACAATTGATTGACCAACTACAATCTTTCATTCCTGTGATTGATCCTTCCACGAGTCGCATAAATTGGTCATCTACGGGAAGCCGTAAAAAGTTTAGATTGGATTTGAGCTTTTATTTGTGAATTTTTGTGTATTTTGGTTTTATTATTGTGTTTTCTTATTTCTTATTTTTGTTTCAGGTTTTGTCAGTGTTCATTATTTCAGGTGATATCTTCTATACTCTATCTTTCTACCTTAGAACATTGAGGACAATGTCTCGTTTTGGTTGGGGGGAGAGGGTAATAGTTGATAAAAAAAAAAATTATTTTTCATTTCATAAAGCATGTGCATAATTGTTGTTACTAAGATGACAAAGTAAAGGAGTTCTTTTGTTAAAGTGACTCTTGAGACGCATCTTAGTAACCATTCTTAACAAGGTCTATTATAATACTTCCTGAAATATTCAGGTTTACAAACTCTCGTATTGTTACCACTTAATTCTGCTCATCTACTTATTTAACATGTATTCTTAAACCTTAATTTACACACACACACTTCAACATATGATTGTGGATTGCATATTGGATTATTACATTATTTATGTTCTTTTGTTAAAGGTAACAACTAAGGGAAAGGGATTGTATATAATTAAAAAACAAAAACATGAAAAAAGAAGAAGAAGAAAAAATGATGATAATAAAAATGTAGATAAGTTTGGTTTCGTAGCCTCCCTAACCTAAGCAATTAAGCCTGAAGGGGTGTTTTAACACCTAATACCCTAAAGTCAACTCACTTGGGAGCTATTGGCCCAACGCTTGTTACATGGGTTGAGGAGAAAAGCTTAAGGAAATCAAACATTGCACTATCTACATATCAGTATCTGCGACCCGAGTTACTAAGCTCGTAGGGGTGTCTTAACACCTAATGCCCTAAGACCAACTGGTCTGGGAGTCATTAGCTGAAAGCTCGTTACATGGGTTAATGATGCATGATGTTTTTAAATTATATGTATATAGATTTAAAAAAAAAGAAAAAAATGAAAAAAAAGACAAAAATAGTAATCCCAACCCAAGGAAGTTAACCTTAAACATTAGAACAAAAATTTTGTTTTCTTCCAAGAAAAGCCCTATAATTATGTGTTGATATATTGAGCATAAAAGCAAGGTTTATTAATATCTTGTTAAGAGGTATTGAGCAGATATATAAATTTAATGAGAGTTTGTTTATCTAGATAGATTAATGGAAGTTAAATGATGAATATCTTGCTTTGTGAAATTTGCAAATTGTTGTAACGCTTTGATTACTAGGGACTAGTAATAAGCTGGTTGAGGGGTGTGATTAGTACTTAAAAGTGCATTTTTATCATGGTTTTATATCATCATTTTGCACTTGAAGTATCAATAACTCCTTAACTAAAATATGTTTTATAATAATGTATCTAATAATATAAGATACCTATAATTTATGGTAAATGTCTATTTTTAATTCAGGCCTATCACATAAATGAAAGGATTGATTGATGACTTGAGAAGAGATGTCGGTGCAATCCAAACCGGAACACTGTTCGGTAATTGGGTCATATCTGGAGCTACAGATCTTAGATTTAGGTCCAATTTATATGGATGGAAAGGTAAGACATAGGCCTACAACTTTCATATGGAGCCCAAGATCTAAAAAGGCCATTATCAAGTCCAAATTGTAGCAACAACAAAGAAGCCCGAATCTGTCTTTCAGCCCGAGCACTGTTCGGTATTTTGGTCATATCTGGAGTTCTAGAAGTCCAAATGAGCTGAAAATTTTACACAAGAAAGCTGAGATAATTTCCTACAACTTTCATGTTTACAACTGGCTCCAATGTTGACGTTATCAATGATGTTTTGGGCAGACAAGAGAAGATAAGGATTGTCACCAAGTCAAAAGTTGGCCACCCACTTATCAATTAGTCATCAAATCAATAGTTCCCAATTTTGGCCTATAAAAGGAGGCATTTGCCATGCATTTAGGCATCTTGGTTTCCAGATCAAGATCATGCTCTTCCTTTCTTTCTTTGTATTTTTTATGCTTTGTTTTCATTAATATTAAGTTTATGCCTTTCATTTCCTTTCCTTTACTTAGTTAACTTTTATGTTCTTATTTTGTTTATCTATTTTTATTTCTTTCATTATGTCTAGTTAAGTTAATTATGTCAAGGTGAAAAGGTTACACTAATGGTGTAAGAATAAGTATAGTGTAAACTTAATATGGACTTTAATGTTTGATACTAACATGTTTTATATTTGTTATCTTGTTCACTCTTTAATACTTTGCTTGTTAAATGACTACTTTTGATTTATGTTGTATAACACTTGGTACAACAAATGCTTGGCACTTTCATAGCCTATAATGTATGGTATAACCGACACCTGAGCTATGAAAGGAACTTGATTTGTTGTTAACATAAGTTATAATCATGAATGCTTGACGAGATTTACAAGTATTAGCATTAATCGAATAAGCTGACTAATGTAATCATGTTAACAATATATAATCTGATTGGAACCTCCTTTGTGTGTGGTTTCCAATTCAATAACAAGAGTTTATACTATACTTGTTTGATATACCATTAGTGGAACCTCTAACCTTGACATTTGTTGTTATTATTGTTTAATCCTTACATTAATATTTCATCTCCAAGTTCTCATCATTATCTTCTTCTTCTCTTTCTTTATTATTATTATTATTACTACTACTAGTATTACTACTACTACTACTACTACTACTACTATTAATATTATTGTTGTTGTTGTTGTTGTTGTTGTTATTGTTGTATTATTGTTATTTATAATTTGTACAATTAACCTCCCTGTGGTTCGACCCTGGTCTTGCAGGGTTATTTATTACTTCGACACTCCTGCACTTGGAAAAGACATCAATCTTTTAGTTGTGTCATCAGGCCATCCTTAATGAATTGTATTTTATCTTCACGGTTTATAGATACCATTCCTAAAGAACGACATTGTGTATTACAAGTCGATCTAGCACATCGATGACAGACTTTCAGTCGTTTTGCACGACACTTCTTCGCAAAAGTGCTTTTACCTGTTCCAGACATGTGTGAAATAAAAAAATTAGAGGACTCACCTGATAATCGAACCTTTGCTTCAATCAACCAGCGAATATCTTCAGGAATTCCATGATTTATTAACAATCTTAATCTTGCACATCTAGCACGGTAAATTTTTGTAATCACATTCTGAGGCAGAGCGGGAAAATACTTTTTCAATTTTTCAAGATTAGTGTCCATTTTCAAATGAGAATTGGAAGAGAGATTCAAAGAATTGCACAGATATATACACAAATATCAGTAATTGTGGGAAACTGAAAGAACCGACTTAAGTCACGGAGTACCGTTATCCGCCATTTGACCGGGGTGAAAGAAACTTGCAAAAATCACTCAAAAATAAAATAAAATAAAATAAAATAAATATTTATATACAGGATCACCCAATTCAATAGAGTTATGTTCAACTGAAAAATTATCAAAGTAAACTTTCAGACGATGTCCATTTACCTTGAAAACATTACCATTCTTTGGATTCTCGATGTCATAGGCCCCATATGGATACACATGTTTCACAATAAAAGGACCGCTCCATCTTGATCTTAATTTTCCAAGAAAAAAATGCAGTCGAGAATTATAAAGCAAGACTTTTTGACCAACATTAAAGGTTTTTCTCTGTATTTTCTTTTCATGAAACTCTTTTATGCTTGCTTTAAGAATTCTTGAATTTTCATATGCATCATTTCTTATTTCCTCAAGCTCATTTATTTGTAATTTTTCCAGTAGACTAGCATCATCCAGATTTGAATTGAAAGTTTTAATAGCCCAATAAGCTTTATGTTCAAGTTCCACAGGCAAGTGACAAGGTTTTTCATAGACTAGTCTATAAGGTGGCATACCTAATGATGTTTTATAAGCAGTTCGATAAGCCCAAAGTGCATCATTAAGTCTTAAAGACCATTCTTTCCTATTAGGGTTCACTGTTTTCTCCAAAATATGTTTGATCTCCCTATTAGCAAGCTCTACTTGTCCACTTGTTTGAGGGTGATAAGGGGTGGCAACTTTGTGTGTGATTCCATATTTCTTCATTAAAGACTCAAATGGCTTGTTCCAGAAATATGTTCCACCATCACTTATTATGGCCTGAGGGACTCTAAATCGACTCAAAATATTTTCTTTCAAAAACTTTATCACTGTTTTGTGATCATTGTTTTCGACTTGGAATTGCCTCTATCCATTTTGAAACATAATCTACTGCGACTAATATGTATAAGAAACCAAATGATGGAGGGAATGGGCCCATGAAATCTATACCCCAACAGTCAAAGATCTCAATGACAATAATAGGGTTTAAAGGCATCATGTGACGTTTTGAAATAGATCCTAACTTTTGACAATTTTCACAAGACTTGTAGAATGCATGTGAGTCTTTGAACATGGTGGGCCAGTAAAATCCACTTTGTAAGATTTTTGCAATTGTCTTTCTTGATGAGAAATGGCCCCCACATGCTTCAGAATGACAAAATTTAATGACACTACTTACCTCATTGTCAGGAATGCATGTTCGAAATATTTGATCAGGACAATATTTGAATAAATAAGGATCATCCCAATAAAAGTTCTTCACTTCGTTCAAGAACTTTCTTTTATCTTGGGTACTCCAATGGGCTGGCAATTGTCCTGAAACAAGAAAATTAACAATATTAGCAAACCAAGGCATTGTAGAGACAGAAAGTAAAGATTCATCGGGAAAGTAGTCATCGATTGGTGTGATGTCAGTTTTCGAATATGTTGTCAATCTTGACAAGTGATCTGCGACAACATTTTCGCTGCCTTTCTTATCTTTGATTGTGATATCAAATTCTTGAAGTAATAAAATCCACCGCACCAATCTAGCCTTGGAATCTTTCTTAGAAAGAAGATATTTCAATGCTGCATGATCACTAAAAACAACAACAAGTGAGCCAACAAGATAAGATCTGAATTTTTCACATGCAAATACTACTGCAAGTAATTCTTTTTCAGTGGTGGTATAATTCATTTGAGCACTATTTAAAGTTTTACTTGCATAGTAAATTACATAAGGTTTCTTATCTTTTCTTTGTCCCAAAACAGCACCTACGGCATAATCACTAGCATCACACATTATTTCAAAAGTTAATGACCAATCGGGAGGTTGAATGATAGGAGCACAAGTAAGCAAGTTTTTAAGTTTAACAAAGGCTTCTTCACAATGTTCAGTCCATTCAAAAATAGTATCCTTTGTTAGAAGGTTACTTAAAGGCTTAGATATTACACTAAAATCTTTGATGAACCTTCTATAAAAACCAGCATGTCCCAGGAATGATCTAACATCTTTAAGAGATTTTGGTGTTGGCAAGTTTGCAATTAACTCGATTTTAGATTTGTCAACCTCAATTCCTTTTGATGAAACAATGTGACCAAGTACAATGCCGTTTGTTACCATAAAATGACATTTTTCCCAATTCAGCACAAGATTCTTCTCTTCACACCTGGTCAAAACCTTTCCTAAGTTAGTCAAACAATCATCAAATGAATCGCCAAAAACAGAAAAATCATCCATGAAAATCTCAAGAAAATGTTCAACCATATCGCTAAATATACTAAGCATGCATCTTTGAAATGTGGCTGGTGCATTACATAATCCAAAAGGCATCCTTCGATATGCAAAAGTACCAAATGGACATGTGAAAGTAGTCTTTTCTTGATCTTCCAATGCAATTTCAATTTGGTTGTAACCCGAATAGCCATCTAGGAAACAATAAAATTCATGACCTGCAACTCTTTCTAGGATTTGATCCATGAAAGGTAAAGGAAAATGATCTTTTCTAGTCATTGAATTAAGTTTCTTATAGTCAATGCACATGCGCCAACCAGTAACAGTTCTAGTGGGAATTAACTCATTGTTCTCATTTGTTATCACAGTGACTCCAGACTTCTTAGGTACAACTTGGGTAGGACTTACCCATTTGTTGTTAGAAATAGGATAAATGATTTCATTATCTAGAAGTTTAATGACTTCATTTTGACTTCATTTTTCACTACTTCTTTCATATTAGGATTTAGCCTTCGTTGCATTTCTCTAGAGGGTTTAGCATTTTCCTCTAAATAAATTCTGTGTGTACAAATCAAAGAACTAATTCCTTTTATATCAGCTATGGTCCATCCTAATGCATTTTTGTGCATTTTCAGAGTTTGTAATAACTTACCTTCTTGATGTGCATTAAGTTTGGAAGAGATTATTACCGGAAAAGTTTCATTTTCTCCCAAAAATGAGTATTTGAGATTGGATGGCAATGGCTTCAAATCAGGTTTTGGTGGTTGAATACTTGAAGGTATGGACTTAATTGGTCGTGGTGGCAATTCCTCAATTTGTGGCCTCCAATTACTTGTCTTTGATTCTTCCTGAAAATAAATCATTTCCAAATCATCAGATTCATCAATCTCAATTTCACTAGAAGTGGTTGGAAATTGATCATGAATTAAATTTTCAGTAAAGTCCACTTCCTGTAAGTCATTATCATCTCTAGGTTGCTTGCAAATGTTGAAAATATTCATCTCTAATCTCATGTTTTCAAATGATAGCTTCATCAGTCCATTCCTACAATTAATCAATGCATTAGAAGTTGCAAGAAATGGACGTCCTAAAATAACAGGAAATGAATTACATACTTCAACAGGTTGTGTGTCCAAGACAATAAAATCCACAGGATAAATGAATTTATCGACTTGTACTAACACATCTTCAATTATTCCTCTAGGCACTTTTATAGATCTATCGGCAAGTAAAAGAGTTATAGAAGTTGGTTTTAACTCACCTAGATTGAGACTCTGAAAAACTGAATATGGAAGTAAATTCACACTAGCACCAAGATCAAGTAAGGCTCTTTCAATTTTATGCTCTCCAATAAAGCAAGAAATTGTAGGACAACCAGGGTCTTTATATTTCAAAGCATTATTGTTTTGAAGAATAACACTTACTTGTTCTGCTAGAAAGGCTTTCTTTTTCGCATTCAGTTTCCTCTTCACAGTACATAGATCTTTCAAAAATTTAGCATAGGAAGGAACCTGTTTAATAGCATCCAACAAAGGTATATTGATCCTTACCTGTTTGAAAGTTTCAAAGATTTCAGAGTTGTGATTAACTTTCCTTTGTTTGGTCATGGCTTGAGGAAATGGAAGTGCTAGCGGTGAATCAGTCGTTTCTTTACAATTTTCAGATTCATCCCCTTCCTTACCCTCAGAGATTGACTCATCATCTTTCTCATAAGGTTTAAGAGAGGGTTTTTCAATAACCTTACCGCTGCGCAGAGTAGTGACTGATTTGACTTGATCCATGTGTTGGCTTTCGGAACTACTTGCATTTGCATTGTATTGCCCTTTGGAATTTTGTTGTGTTTGAGATGGAAACTTACCTTTCTCTTGGAAACTAGGAGCAGATGTTAATTTAGCAAGAGTATCTTTAAAATCTGTCATATTTTGAACAAGTTGAGTATTAATTGTCTCTTGCTTTTCAATTAATGCATGCAATGTTTCCTCAAGATTTCTTCTAGAAGGTGGAGCATAAGAAGGTGCATATCCATGAGAATTTTGGAAATTATGGTGTGCTTGAAATGGTGGTTGTGAAGTTTGTGCATTGTTGTTCTCACTCTTCCAACTGAAATTTGGGTGATTCCTCCAACCAGAGTTGTATGTTTGGGAGTATGGGTTGTGGTTGACCCTTTGAAAACTGTTTAAAACATGGGCTTGTTCATGGAGACATTCTTTAAAAGAAGGCAAGGTGGGACAATCATTGGTTGAGTGTTTATTTGTTTCACAGATTTGACACATAATGTTTTCAACAGATTTTAATTGACCACTCTTTTTCAATTCTAGTGCCTCAACTTTTCTAGCTAAAGATGCAAATTTGGCATGAAGGTCATGATCTTCCCTAAGGTTGTACATACCTCCACTAGATGTATGAGGTTGAGTTTTACTCGGTGCCTCATATGTACCCGCAGTGTCCCAATTTTGAGCATTTTCAGCTAACAAGTCTAAGTACTCCATTGCTTCATCAGGGTCTTTATCTTCAAAAGTTCCATTGCACATCAATTCAACCATTTGCCTATCTTTAGGTGTTAACCCTTCATAGAAATGTGAAACCAATCTCCATGTTTCAAAACCATGATGGGGGCAAGTACTAAGCAAATCTCGATACCTATCCCAACATTTATAAAATGTTTCTCCTGGTTTTTGAGTGAAAGTGGTGATTTGTCTTTTGAAAGAGTTTGTTCTATGAGATGGGAAAAACTTCATTAAAAACTGTTGTTGCATTTCATCCCAAGCACGAATGGATCCTGGTCTCAAATTTTGTAGCCATGTTTTAGCTTTATCTTTTAATGAAAAAGGAAAAAGCTTTAATCTGATGGTGTTCATGCTACAATTTAAGTTATTATATGTGTTGCACACCTCCTCAAATTCCCTTAAATGCAAGTATGGATTTTCCAATTCTAAACCATGAAAAGAAGGTAAAAGTTGAATAATACCTGGTTTAAAATTAAAATGAGATGGATCCGGAGCAAAAACTATACATGATGGTGCACTTGTTCTTGTGGGATTCATGTGGTCTCTAAGTGTTCTAGCACGGTTATTCTCATTATTTTCATTATGAAGTGATTGATTATCTTCTTCAGCCATATTTTCTGAAAATAAATACTATAATTTATACAAGAACTTACCTCCCCGGCAACGGCGCCAAAAACTTAACACGACTAAAAGGTTGATGTCTTCTCCCAAGTGCAGGAGTGTCGAAGTAATAAATAACCCGGCAAGACCGGGGTCGAACCACAGGGAGGTTAATTGTATAAATTATAGACAACAATTATAAGCAACAATAATAGCAATAATAACAACAACAATGACAATAACAACAACAACTATAATAATAATAATAATAATAGTAGTAGTAGTAGTAGTAGTAGTAGTAGTAGTAGTAGTAGTAGTAGTAGTAGTAGTAATAGTAGTAATAATAATAATAATAATAATAAAGAAAGAGAAGAAGAAGAAGATGATGAAAACTTGGAGATGGAAAATTAATGTAAGGATTAAACAATAATAATAACAAAAGTCAAGGTTAGAGGTTCCACTAATGGTATATCAAACAAGTATAGTATAAACTCTTATTATTGAATTGGAAACCACACACAAAGGAGGTTCCAATCAGATTATATATTGTTAACATGATTACATTAGTCATCTTATTCAATTAATGCTAATACTTGTAAATTTCGTCAAGCATTCATGATTATAACTTATGTTAACAACAAATCAAGTTCCTTTCATAGCTCAGGTGTCGGTTATACCATACATTATGGGCTATGAAAGTGCCAAGCATTTGTTGTACCAAGTGTTATACAACATAAATCAAGATTAGTCATTTAACAAGCAAAGTATTAAAGAGTGAACAAGACAACAAATATAAAAGGAGGCATTTGCCATGCATTTAGGCATCTTGGTGTTGAGATCAAGATCATGCTCTTCCTTTCTCTCTTTGTATTTTTTGTAATGTTTATGCTTTACTTTCATTAATATCAAATTTATGCCTTTCATTTCCTTTCCTTTACTTAGTTAACTTTTATGTTCTTATTTTGTTTATTTGTTTTCCTTTCTTTCATTATGTCTAGCTAAGTTAATTATGTCAAGGTGAAAAGGTTACACTAATGGTGGAAGAATAAGTATAGTGTAAACTTAATATGGACTTTAATGTTTGATACTAACATGTTTTATATTTGTTGTCTTGTTCACTCTTTAATACTTTAAAACATGTTAGTATCAAACATTAAAGTCCATATTAAGTTTACATTATACTTATTCTTACACCATTAGTGTAACCTTTTCACCTTGACATAATTAACTTAGCTAGAGATAATGAATGAAAGAAAAATAGATAAACAAAATAAGAACATAAAAGCTAACTAAGTAAAGGAAAGGAAATGAAAAACATAAACTTAACATTAATGAAAGCAAAGCATAAACATTACAAAAAATACAAAAAGAGAAAGGAAGAGCATGATCTTGATCTGGAAACCAAGATGCCTAAATGCACGGCAAATGCTTCCTTTTATAGGCCAAAATTGGGAACTATTGATTTGATGACTAATTGATAAGTGGGTGGCCAACTTTTGACTTGGTGACAATCCTTATCTTCTCTTATCTGCCCAAAATGTCATTGATAACGTCAAAATTGGAGCCAGGTGAAAACATGAAAGTTCTAGGCAATTGTCTCATCTTTCTTGTGTAATAAATTCAACTCATTTGGACTTCTAGAACTCCAGATATGGCCAAAATACCGAATAGTGCTCGGGCTGGAAGACAGATTCGGGCTTCTTTGTTGTTGCTATAATTTGGACTTGCAAATGGCCTTTTTAGATCTTAGGCTCCATATGAAAGTTGTAGGCCTATGTCTTACCTTTCCATCCATATAAATTGGACCTAAATCTGAGATCTCTAGGTCCAGATATGACCCAATTACCGAACAGTGTTCCGATTTGGATTGCACCGACATCTCTTCTCTAAGTTTGACCATCTCTTTATCCTTGCAATTTAAGTTCTTCAAGTCATCAAGCAATCCTTTCATTTATATGATAGGCCTGCATTAAAAATAGACATTTACCACAAATTATAGGTATCTTATATTATTAGATACATTATTATAAAACATATTTTAGTTAAGGAGTTATTGATACTTCAAGTGCAAAATGATGATATAAAACCATGACAAAAATGCACTTTTAAGTACTAATCAATAAGATAGCTTTAATTTGTGGTAAATGTTCATTTTAAATGCAGGCCTATCACATAAATGAAAGGATTGATTGATGACTTTAAGAACTTAAATTGCAAGGATAAAGAGATGGCCAAACTTAGAAAAGAGATGTCGGTGCAATCCAAACTGGAACACTATTCGATAATTGGGTCATATCTAGAGCTATATATCTCATATTTAGGTCCAATTTATATGGATGGAAAGGTAAGACATAGGCCTACAACTTTCATATGGAGCCTAAGATCTAAAAAGGTGATTTTCAAGTCCAAATTGTAGCAACAACAAAGAAGCTCGAATTTGTCTTCCAGCCCGAGCACTGTTCAATATTTTGGCCATATTTGGAGTTCTAGAAGTCCAAATGAGTTGAATGTTTTACACAAGAAAGCTGAGACAATTGCCTACAACTTTCATGTTTTCAACTGGCTCTAATTTTGACGTTATTAATGACGTTTTGGGCAGACAAGAGAAGATAAGGATTGTCACCAAGTCAAGAGTTGGCCACCCACTCATCAATTAGTCATCATATCAATAGTTCCTAATTTTGGCCTATAAAAGGAGGCATTTGCCATGCATTTAGCTAAAATTATGAACTATGAAATGTCATTCTTTTCATTTTAAGTTATTAGTGATATTACCATCCATTTTCCTTTAAAATTCACATTGATGTAAATTGTAATAGCTAAAATTAATTATGTTTTATTTTTTTTTCAAATCAAATTACATGGTTGAAAACTCATCAACTGGTGCTTATTCTATGGCTTCAGCTCCAATATGATTAGATGATCCAGCATGGGCTTATAGACAAATGGTTGTTGGTGCAAAAAACTCAAGAATATGTGTTCATTGTAGCAAAAGGATCTATGGTGGTGGTATTACTCGTTTGAAGTATCACCTTGTTAGTATTAAGGACTAAGTTGAAGCTTGTAAAAAGGTCCCTCTATATGTGAAATGACAAATAAAGCAGTTGATAAAAGACTTGATAATGGAGAAAGAGAAAAGAAAAAGACTTAGAATTGATATTGAAAATTCTCAATCACTTTTCAATAATGAAGTCGAAGAGGGTGATAGTACGAATCCTACTTTAAGTGATATCGATTCACAAGAAAATAGGAGATTGACAATGCAACGCGTAAGTGCACATAGAAAAAAATAACTTCATTCTTTCCACCAAATACCCTAAATTCACAACCTAGCATTAAAAGTGCAATGACTTTTAAAGAGAAGGAACATAATACAAGGAAGGTCATAACAAGATGGTGGTATGATGTTAATGTACCATTTAATGGTGCTAAATCATACTACTATTAACCAATGATAGACGCAATAACATCAATAAGACTTGGTTTTAAAGGACCATCATATCATGATTTAAGGGGACCACTTTTGAAAGGTGTAGTTCATGATGTCAATGAATACCTCTTTGACATCAAGACTGATTGGAAACTTTATGGATGCTCTATTATGGTAGATGGCTGGTGAAATAGAAGGAATGTACCAATTATGATTTTTCTTGCTTATTCTCCAAGAGGTACCATATTCTTAAAGTCAGTTAACACTTGGGTCTTCAAAAAGATAAAGAGACATTGCTTGAAATGTTTGATGAAGTTGTCAAAGAAGTGGGGCAAAAAAATATTGTCTAATTTGTGAATGATAATGAGTCTACATTTAAGGTTGCTGGGAAGGCTTTACAACAAAAGTATGACACTTCTTTTGGTCTCTTTGTGTTGCCATTGTATTGATTTGATGTTAGAAAATATTTATGATCTAAGATATTTTTCGATGATTGATGAAACCATTAAGAAGGCAAGAAACATAACTAAATTTATATATAATCATTGACATGACTAACAGATTGATGTCTTCTCCCAAGTGTAGGAGCATTGAAGTAATAAATAACCTGACAAGACTGAGGTCGAACCACACGAAGGTTAATTGTATAAATTATAGATAACAATAACACAACAACAATAACAACAACAATAACAACAACAACAACAACAACAACAATAGTAGTAGTAGTAGTAGTGGTAATAATAATAAAGAAAAAGTTGATGAGAACTTTGAGATGAAAGATTAATGTAATGATTAAACAATAATAACAACAATTGTCAAGGTTAGAGGATCCACTAATAGTATGTCAAACAAGTATAGTATAATATCTTATTATTCAATTGAAAACTACATACAAAAAAGGTTCCAATCAGATTATAAATTGTTAATATAATTACATTAGTTATCTTATTCTATTAATGGTAATACTTGTAAATCTCGTCAGACATTCATGATTATAACTTATGTTAATAATAAATCAAGTTCCTTTCATAGCTTAGGAGTTGGTTATAACATACAGTATGAGCTACGAAAGTTGTAAGTATTTGTTGTATCAAGTGTTATACAATATAAATCTCGATTAGTCATTTAACAAGCAAAGTATTAAAAAGTGAACAAGATAACAAATATAAAACATGTTAGTATCAAATATTAAAGTTAATGTTAAGTTTACATTATACTTATTTTTATACCATTAGTATAACATTTTCACCTTAACATAATAAACTCAACTAAACATAATGAAATAAAAAAAAATAAAAAAAAAAGAACATAAATAAGATAAAAGCTAACTAAGTAAATGAAAGGAAATGAAAGGTATAAACAAGATATTAATGAAAATAAAACTTAAGTATTACAAAAATACAAAGAGAGAAAGTAAAAACATGATCTTGATCTGGAAACCAAGATGCCTAAATACATGGCAAATGCCTCTTTTTATAGGCTAAAATTAGAAACTATTGATTTGATGACTAATTGATGAGTGGGTGACCAACTCTTGACTTGGTGACAATCCTTATCTTTTTTTATCTGCCCAAAATATCATTGATAACGTCAGAAATGAAACCACTTGAAAACATAAAAGTTGTAGGAAATTACCTCAACTTTTCAGGAGAAAAAAATAGAGGTCATTTGGTCTTCTAAAACTCTAAATATGGGCCAAACACTGAACACTATTTGGGTTATAGGACAAATTTAGACTTCTTCATTGTTATTACAATTTGGACTTAAAAATGACCTTTTTAAATCTTGGGCTCCTTTGAAAATTATAGGCCTATGTCTTACCTTTTCATCCATATAAAGTAGACCTAAATATGAGATCTACAACTCTAGATATGACCCAATTACCGAACAGTGTTCCAATTTGGACTACACTACCATCTTTTTTCTAAGTTTGGCCATCTTTTTGTCCTTTCAATTTTAGTTCTTATACTCATCAATCAATCCTTTTATTTATATGATAGGCCTGCATTGAAAATGAACATTTACTATAAATTACAGATATCTCATATTATTAGATATGTTGTTATAAAAAATCCTTTAGTTAAGGAGTTATTGATACTTTAAGTGCAAAATAATAATATAAAATACACTTTTAAGTACTAATCAATCATGCATGAGTTTTAGCTTTGATAAGGAAAGACTTTACTAATGGAAATGATCTATGTCATCCTGACATTACAAGGTTTGTGAGACGACTAAAAGATTGATGTCTTCTTCCAAGTGTAGGAGTGTCAAAGTAATAAATAACCCGGCAAGACTGGGGTCGAATCACAAGGAGGTTAATTATACAAATTATAAATAACAATAGTAATAACAATAATAATAATAAAGAAAAAGAAGGAGAAGAAGAATAAGAAGAAGAAGAGAACTTTGAGATGGAATATTAATGTAAGGATTAAATAATGATAATAACAAATGTCAAGGTTAGAGGATCCACTAATGGTATATCAAACAAGTATAGTATAAACTCTTATTATTCAATTGGAAACCACACATAAAGGAGGTTCCAATCAGATTATAGATTGTTAACATGATTACATTAGTCGTCTTATTCAATTAATGCTAATACTTGTAAATTTCGTCAAGCATTCATGATTATAACTTATGTTAACAACAAATCAAGTTCCTTTCATAGCTGAAGTGTTGGTTATACCATACAGTATGGGCTATAAAAGTGCCAAATATTTGTTGTACCAAGTGTTATACAACATAAATCAAGATTAGTCATTTAATAAGCAAAGTATTAAAGAGTGAACAAGATAACAAATACAAAACATGTTAGTATGAAACATTAAAGTTCATATTAAGTTTACGCTATATTTATTCTTACACCATTAGTGTAACCTTTTCACCTTGACATAATTAATTTAGCTAGACATAATGAAAAAAAGAAAAATAGATAAACAAAATAAGAACATAAAAGTTAACTAAGTAAAGGAAAGGAAATGAAAGGCATAAACTTGATATTAATAAAAATAAAGCATAAACATTACAAAAAATAAAAAGAGAGAAAGCAAGAGCATCATCTTGATCCCTTCATTGTGGTTTTGAAACATGGAGATTGGCTTCACATTTCTATAAAGGTTTAACACCTAAAGATAGACAAATGGTTGAATTGATGTGCAATGGAACTTTTGAAGATAAAGACCCTGAGATTCTAGCTGGCCTACATATAAGTGGTATGATTGCGTTTTTAATTTCTCATCTATAATATCTTCTTTTCATTTTTACTCAACCCATACATTCAATACATATAGAAGTGTGTAGAAATGACAAATTCCTCAGGTCATCACATATGAAGTATTTGTGTTTTCGGAGGATCTAGTCTTGGGAAAGAAAAGGAGTTTTTAGAATCACCAAATCATTTTAGTCAGGTGCTAGCTGAGAGAAAGATTTATTTAGTATACGGGGGAGACAGTCTAGGGTTAATGGGAGATGTGTCAATAGCTGTATTTTTAGGAGGTAGTCAAGTTTTGGGGGTTGTCCCTGAAGCTTTAGCACAAGGGGACATCATTGGAAAAACAATTAGAGAGGAACTTCAGGTCTCCACAATGTCGGCTCGAATGAATGCAATGTTTAACCATGCTGATGCCTTCATTGCTTTACCAGGTGATCTAGGCATATTGGAAGAGATCTTTCATATTTCCTCTTGGGCTCAATTGTACATTCACCATAAACCCATAGGTTTGCTAAATGTTAATGGTTATTATGATAAGTTATTGTCTTTTCTTGATCATGCTATGGAACAGGAATTTCTAACATCTTCTACACGACAAATCATAATCTTTGTTGCTGATACTGATTAATTAACTAACCAACTACAATCTTTCATTCTTGTGATTGATCCCTCCATGAGTCGTATAAATTGGTCATCTAAGATTGATCTTTCATTCTTGTTAAAGTAGACTGGAGCCTTCATTTGTGAATCTTTGTGTCTTTCAGTTTTATTATTGTGTTTTGTTATTTCTTATTTTTGTTTTAATGTGTTTCAGGTTTGTCAATGTTCATTATTTCAGGTGATATCTTCTATACTTTATCTTTCTACCTTAGAACATTGAGGACAATGTCTCATTTTGGTTGGGGGGAGATGGTAGTAATTGATAAAAAAAAATATTTTCCATTTCATAAAGCATACGCAAAATCGTTGTTACTATGATGGGAGAGTAAAGGAGATCTTTTTATGACTCTTGAGATGCATCTTAGTAACCATTCTTAACAAGGTCTATCATAATACTTCTTGAAATATTCAAGTTTATAAACTCTCACATTGTTATCACTTCATTCTGCTCATATACTTATTTAACATGTATTCTTAAACTTTGATTTACAGAAACACACTTTAACGTATGATTGTGGGTTGCACATTAGATTATTACGTTATTTATGTTTGATTAGTACTTAAAAGTGCATTTTTATCATGGTTTTATATCATCATTTTGCACTTGAAGTATCAATAACTCCTTAACTAAAATATGTTTTATAATAATGTATCTAATAATATAAGATACCTATAATTTGTGGTAAATGTCTATTTTTAATGCAGGTCTATCACATAAATGAAAGGATTGATTGATGACTTGAAGAACTTAAATTGCATGGATAAAGAGATGGTCAAACTTAGAGAAGAGATGTCGGTGCAATCCAAACCGGAACACTGTTCGGTAATTGGGCCATATCTGGAGTTACAGATCTCAGATTTAGGTCCAATTTATATGGATGGAAAGGTAAGACATAGGCCTACAACTTTCATATGGAGCCCAAGATCTAAAAAGGCCATTATCAAGTCCAAATTGTAGCAACAATAAAGAAGCCCGAATCTGTCTTCCAGCCCGAGCACTGTTCGGTATTTTAGCCATATCTGGAGTTCTAGAAGTCCAAATGAGCTGAAGTTTTTACACAAGAAAGATGAGACAATTGCGTACAACTTTCATGTTTGAACCTGGCTCCAGTTTTGACGTTATCAATGACGTTTTGGGCAGACAAGAGAAGATAAGGATTGTCACCAAGTCAAAAGTTGGCCACCCACTTATCAATTAGTCATCAAATCAATAGTTCCCAATTTTGGCCTATAAAAGGAGGCATTTGCCATGCATTTAGGCATCTTGGTGTTCAGATCAAGATCATGCTCTTCCTTTCTCTCTTTGTATTTTTTGTAATGTTTATGCTTTACTTTCATTAATATCAAGTTTATGCCTTTCATTTCCTTTCCTTTACTTAGTTAACTTTTATGTTCTTATTTTGTTTATTTGTTTTCCTTTCTTTCATTATGTCTAGCTAAGTTAATTATGTCAAGGTGAAAAGGTTACACTAATGGTGGAAGAATAAGTATAGTGTAAACTTAATATGGACCTTAATGTTTGATACTAACATGTTTTATATTTGTTATCTTGTTCACTCTTTAATACTTTGCTTGTTAAATGACTAATCTTGATTTATGTTGTATAACACTTGGTACAACAAATGCTTGGCACTTTCATAGCCCATAATGTATGGTATAACCGACACCTGAGCTATGAAAGGAACTTGATTTGTTGTTAACATAAGTTATAATCATGAATGCTTGACGAGATTTACAAGTATTAGCATTAATTGAATAAGATGACTAATATAATCATGTTAACAATATATAATCTGATTGGAACCTCCTTTGTGTGTGGTTTCCAATTCAATAATAAGAGTTTATACTATACTTATTTGATATACCATTAGTGGAACCTCTAACCTTGACATTTGTTATTATTATTGCTTAATCCTTACATTAATATTTCATCTCTAAGTTCTCATCATCATCATCATCTTCTTCTTATTTTTCTTTATTATTATTATTATTATTATTAGTATTGTTGTTGTTGTTATTGTTGTTTTATAATTGTTGTTTATAATTTGTACAATTAACCTCCCTGTGGTTCGACCCCGGTCTTGCCGGGTTATTTATTACTTCGACACTCCTGCACTTGGGAGAAGACATCAATCTTTCAGTCGTGTCAATGTTCTTTTGTTAAAGGTAACAACTAAGGGAAAGGGGTAGTATATAATTTGAAAAAAACAAAAAAAAACCAAAAAAAGAGAAAAAAAAAAGAGAATGATGATAATAAAAATATAGATAAGTTTTGTCTCGTAGCCTCCCTAACCTAAGCAATCAAGCCCGAAGGGGTGTTTTAACACCTAATACCCTAAAGTGAACTGACTTGGGAGCTATTGGCCCAATGTTTGTTACATGGGTTGAGGAGAAAAGCTTAAGGGAATCAAACATTGCACTATCTACATATAGTATCTGCGACCCGAGTTACTAACCTCGTAGGGGTGTCTTAACACTTAATGCCCTAAGACCAAGTGGTTTGATTGTCATTAGCCAAAAGGTCATTACATGGGTTAAAGATGCATGGTGTTTTAAATTATATGTATATATTTAAAAAAAAGACAAAAATAATAATCTCAACCAAAGAAAGTTAACATTAAACATTAGAACAAAATTTTTATTTTCTTCCAAGAAAAGCACCATTACTGTGTGTTGATATATTGAGCATAAAAGAAAGGTTTATGAATATCTTGTTAAGAGGTATTGAGCAGGTATATAAATTTAATGAGAGTTTGTTTATCTAGATAGATTAATGAAAGTTAAATGATAACTACCTTACTTTGTGGAATTTGTAAAGTATTTTTTTATTTTAACGCTTTGATTACTAGGGACTAGTAATAAGATAGTTAAGGGGTGTGATTGCTACTTAAAAGTGTATTTTTATCAAGGTTTTATATCATCATTTTGCATTTCAAGTATCAATAACTTTTTAACTAAAACATGTTTTATAATAATATATCTAATAATATAAGATACCTTTAATTTATGGTAAATTCTCATTTTAAATACAGGCCTATCACATAAATGAAAGGATTGATTGATGAATTTAAGAACTAAAATTGGAAGGACAAAGAGATGACCAAACTTAGAAAAGAGATGTTGGTGCAATCCAAACTGGAAACACTGTTCGGTAATTGGGTCATATCTGAAGTTGTAGATCTCAGATTTAGGTCTACTTTATATGGATGGAAAGTTAAGACATAGGCCTACAACTTTCATATGGAGCAGAAGATCTAAAAAGGCCATTTTCAAGTCCAAATTGTAGCAACAACAAAGAAGTCCGAATATATCTTCCAACCCGAGCACTATTCAGTATTTGGCACATATCTGGAGTTCTAAAACTCTAAATGAGCTAAATTTTTTACACAAGAAATCTGAGACAATTTCTTACAAATTTTATGTTTTCAAGTGGCTTCAATTTTAACGTTATCAATGACATTTTGGGTAGACAAGAGAAGATAAGGATTGTCACCAAGTCAAGAGTTGGTCACCCACTCATCAATTAGTTATCAATTCAATAGTTTTCAATTTTGGCCTATAAAAGGAGGCATTTTCCATGCATTTAGACACCTATCCCACTAAGCAAGTCTCGATACCTATCCCAACATTGGTAAAATGTGTCTCTTGGTTTTTGAGTGAAAGTGGTGATTTGTCTTTTGAAAGAGTTTGTTCTGTGAGATGGGAAAAACTTCTTTAAGAACTGCTGTTGTATTTTATCCCAAGCACGAATGGATCCTGATTTTAAATTTTATAGCCATGTTTTAGCTTTATCCTTTAATGAAAAAGGAAAAAACTTTAATCTGATGGTGTTCATGCTACAATTTAAATTATTATATATGTTGCAGACCTCAAATTCTTTTAAATACAAGTATGGATTTTCTAATTCTAAGCCATGAAAAGAAGGTAAAAGTTAAATAATATCTGGTTTAAAATTAAAATGAGATGCATCGGGAGGAAAAACTATGCATAATGGTGCACTTGTTCTTGTAGGATTCATGTGGTCTCTAAGTGTTCTAGCACGGTTATTCTCATTATTCTCATTATGAAGTGATTGATTATCTTTTTTGGGTATATTTTTGAAAATGATGAGGATACCTGATTAGTACATAAAAGCACTTTTGCAAAGAAGCATCGTGCAAAACGACTGAAAGTCTGTCATCGATGTGTTAGATAGACTTGTAATACACAATGTCATTCTTTAGGAATGGTATTTATAAACCGTGAAGATAAAATACAATTTATTAAGGATGGCTTGAGTAAGGAGTCTTTAGATAATCTTCTATTGACTCTTGAGACGCATCCTAGTGGAGATGTGCATCGTGTAATTCATGATTTATGGCCACTATTTCATAAAGAACATGATCGACTTAGTCTTGGGAATCTGATTAAAAAGGACCCTGTTTGCCAGTTTTTAAGAAAACTAGATGGGAAGCCTATCCCTAACCCATAGAGGGTGTTTAAGCCGTTCTTGGACGTAAAACCAAGGGAAGATGTGAGCCACAATCACAACTACCTGTACATACACATTTTTTTTTCAAAAGTAAATAAATAAATAAATAAATAAATAAAGAGAGAGAGAGTGTGTGTGAGACTCCAGCTGGCCTACATATAGGTGTTATGATTGCCTTTCTAATTTCTCATCTATAAAACCCTCTTTTCCTTCCTTTCATTTCTACTCAACCCATACATTCAACAAATAGAGAAGTGTGTAGAAATGGCAAGTTCCTCAAGTCATCAAATAAGAAATATTTGTGTTTTCGGTGGATCTAGTCCTGGGAAAGAAAAGGAGTTTTTAGAATCAGCAAATCATCTTGGTCAGCTGCTAGCTGAGAGAAAGATTCATTTAGTGTATGGGAAAGGCAGTCTTGGGTTAATGGGAGGTGTGTCAATAGCTGCATTTTTAGGAGGTAGTCAAGTTTTAGGAATCGTCCTTGAAGTTTTGGCACAAGAGGACATCATTGGAAAAACAATTGGAGAGGAACTTCAGGTCTCCACAATGTCGGCTCGAATGAATGCAATGTTTAATCATGCTGATGCCTTCATTGCTTTACCAGGTGGTTTAGGCACATTGTGTCTTTTGGTTTTATTATTGTGTTTTGTTGTTTCTTATATTTGTTTCATTGTGTTTCAGGTTTGTTAGTATTCGTCATTTCAGGTTATATCTTCTATACTATATCTTTCTACCTTAGAATATTGAGGACAATGTCTCGTTTTGGTTGGAGGGAGAGGGTAGTAGTTGATATAAAAAAAAATTATTTTTCATTTCATAAAGCATGTGCATAATTGTTGTTACTAGGATGATAGAGTAAATGAGCTTTTTTGTTAAAGTGACTCTTGAGAAGCATTTTAGTAATCATTCTTAACAAGGTTTATTATAATACTTCTTGAAATATTCAGGTTTACAAACTCTCCCATTGTTATCACTTAATTCTGTTCATATACTTTTTTAACATGTATTCTTAAACCTTAATTTACACACGCACACTTTAACATATGATTGTGGGTTGCATATTGGATTATTACATTATTTATGTTCTTTTGTTAAAGGTAACAACTAAGGGAAAGAGATTGTATACAATTAAAAAAAAAAGAAAAAAATGATAATAATAAAAATGTAGATAAGTTTGGTTTTGTAGCCTCCCTAACCTAAGCAATTAAGTCTGAAGGGGTGTTTTAACACCTAATACCCTAAAGTGAACTGACTTGGGAGCTATTGGCCCAACGCTTATTACATGGGTTGAGGAGAAAAGCTTAAAGGAATCAAACATTACACTATCTGCATATCAGTATCTGCGACCCAAGTTACTAAGCTCGTAGGGGTGTCTTAACACCTAATGTCCTAAGACCAACTGGTCTAGGAGTCATTAGCTAAAAGCTCGTTACATGGGTTAAAGATGCATGATGTTTTTAAATTATATGTATATACATTTAAAGAAAAAAAAGAAGATAAAAATAGTAATCCCAACCCAAGGAAGTTAACCTTAAACATTAGAACAAAAATTTTGTTTTCTTCCAAGAAAAGTCCCATAATTATGTGTTAATACATTGAGCACAAAAGAAAGGTTTATTAATATCTTGTTAAGAGGTATTGAGAAGATATATAAATTTAATGAGAGTTTGTTTATCTGGATAGATTAATGGAAGTTAAATGATGAATACTTTACTTTGTGGAATTTGCAAATTGTTTTTCTATTTTAACACTTTGATTACTAGAGACTAGTAATAAGCTGGTTAGGGGGTGTGATTAGTACTTAAAAGTGTATTTTTATCAGGGTTTTATATCAACATTTTGCACTTGAAGTATAAATAACTCCTTAACTAAAACATGTTTTATAATAATATATCTAATAATATAAGATACCTTTAATTTGTGGTAAATGCAGGCCTATCACATAAATGAAAGGATTGATTGATGACTTTAAAAACTTAAATTGCAAGGGCAAAGAGATGACCAAAATTAGAAAAGAGATGTCGGTGCAATCCAAACTAGAACACTGTTCGGTACTTGGGTGATATCTGGAACTATAGACCTCAGATTTAGGTCTACTTCATGTGGATGGAAAGGTAAGACATAGACCTACAACTTTCGTATGGCGCCCAAGATCTAAAAAGACCATTTTCAAGTCCAAATTGTAGCAACAACAAAGAAGCTTGAATCTGTCCTCCAGCCCGAGCACTGTTCAGTATTTTAGCCATATCTGGAGTTCTAGAAGTCCACATGAGTTGAATGTTTTACACAAGAAAGCTGAGACAATTGTCTACAACGTTTATGTTTTTGAGTGGCTCTAATTTTGACGTTATCAATAACATTTTGGGCAGACAAAAGAAGATAAGGATTGTCACCAAGTCAAGATTTGGCCACCCACTCATCAATTAGTCATCATATCAATAGTTCCTAATTTTGGCCTATAAAAGGAGGCATTTGCCATGCATTTAGGCATCTTGGTTACCAGATCAAGATCATGCTCTTCCTTTCTCTCTTTGTATTTTTTGTAATGTTTATGCTTTGCTTTCATTAATATCAAGTTTATGCCTTTCATTTCCTTTCCTTTACTTAGTTAACTTTTATGTTCTTATTTTGTTTATCTATTTTTCTTTTTTTCATTATGTCTAGCTAAATTAATTATGTCAAGGTGAAAAGGTTACACTAATGGTGTTAGAATAAGTATAATGTAAACTTAATATGAACTTTCATGTTTGATACTAACATGTTTTATATTTGTTATCTTGTTCACTCTTTAATACTTTGCTTGTTAAATAACTAATCTTGATTTATGTTGTATAACACTTGGTACAACAAATGCTTGAACCTTTCATAGTTCATAATGTATGGTATAACCGACACCTGAGCTATGAAAGGAACTTGATTTGTTGTTAACATAAGTTATAATCATGAATGCTTGACGAGATTTACAAGTATTAGCATTAATCGAATAAGATGACTAATGTAATCATGTTAACAATGTATAATCTGATTGGAACCTCCTTTATGTGTGGTTTCCAATTGAATAATAAAAGTTTATATTATACTTGTTTGACATACCATTAGTGGAATCTTTAACCTTGACATTTGTTATTATCATTGATTAATCGTTACATTAATATTCATTCTCAAAGTTCTCATCTTCTTCTTCTTTATCTCCTTCTTCTCCTTTTTTTTCTTTATTATTATTATTATTATTATTACAATTATTGTTGTTGTTGTTGTTGTTATTTATAATTTGTACAATTAACCTCCATGTGATTCGACCTCGGTCTTGTCGGATTATTTATTACTTCGACACTCCTGCACTTGGGAGAAGACATCAATCTTTTAGTTGTGTCACCGAACATTAGTTTATTGTCATGATAGGTAGCTAAAATGAAACTCCAACACAATTAATTCTTTATCATATCTTTCAATTCTCTAAAATGTTTTTTGAAGGAAATGATTTAGACAATTGAATGTGTAAGGGCATGCATGAAATGTGTTTTTTGTTATTTTTGAAAAAAGGGACATGTAAACCAAGTTTTCACCAATATTATTTTATGTTCATAATAGGATTTAAATCTAGGATAATGATGAAGTTACAAAACTTTTTAGGTATAAATTGGGCTTTGAGCTTTGTATGATTTGTAATCCTAGATATGTGAGTTGGACTTATCTATGTACTTTAATATTTATAAACAAAATAAATCACTTATAAATGGATAGACATATAAGGAGTAATGCAATGGAAACTTGAGAAGTAAGTATAATGTGAGAGAAAAATGAGTCTTGCAATGTAAAACAAAATTTATAGAAATTTTGAGTAGAAATTTATGATATAACAAGTATGTTCTTTATCTACTTGTTAACCAAAGATATTTATTGATTTTGATTATATCAGCTCATATCAAACATAGAAAATAATATTTGGATTAATTGATGAAAATCTTAGTAATAAATAACTATTGATATGAAAAAGAGGCTTCTAAGTTGTATAGAACATGATGTGTGTTCATATTACAGTCATCAATGAAAAAAATATGGCGCTCAATTTACATAACAATTTGTACTTATAAAAAATTTATCTGTATAGAATAATTTATATATATATAGACGGTGCACAAACATCACATTATGACTCCTTGTAAATAATAATAAAAAAGTATATTGGTAAATGTTAGGAAAAAGAAAACAAAAAAGTGTGGGTTGCAATTCATTTGGGTCATGAAAATTATAAAGTTGTATTAATTATGAGATTCTTATTGCATTAAAATATTATTTCTAAATATTTTTGATCAATCTCATATTAAGATTGAACATTAATTAGAATGGTTAATACTAATACAAATCATATTATATTTTTTATGAAAGAAAACAATTGTTCTTATAAGTTAAGGTATAAGAGATACTAGTAATTAATATATAGTTGTTTGTTAGGTGACGTGTAGATTGAATTAACCTACATGAGAATTTTAAATGAAAAGATCATTTATGTCTACGAAAAAGCTCACATGATTATTATGTAATTGATCCTTAGACTTAAGATCACTAAGTTATCTTATATAAAGAATGTTATACTTTTGATACTAACTACATGTTATCTTAATCAAGAATAACAAATGAGCAAATATTTAGCAGAACTTAAATCATATAAAGTTATTTAAGTTAACAAGAGAAGATTCATCACTACAGGTGAGTAAGAGAAATTATTCCACATGCTCTAAAATAGTATTGATTGTAAATCACTGGATAAGGTGGAATGAGATTTGAAAAGAGTTTCAAATCTTATTCAAATAATCAATAACTATGATATTAAGAACAAACATGATTTGATAGAGTAAATACACTTTATGCTATAATATCTAAATCAAAAAAATATTGATGAATGAGTAATAATTACATTGAGAAACTAGTTACTAAAAGATTAAGTTAAACCATTTATGACTTTTATAATATTTAGGAGATTATGACATGTTGGTAGATGTTATACTTGATTTTTAAAAATAAATAAATAAATTATTTCATTGATAATAAATTAATTTATTTAATCCTATTTTATTTAGGATTGTGATTTATATTTGAGTCAACTTATTAGGAAACTTAATGGGTCATATGCATATGAATCATTAGTTAGAAATTAAACGAGTGACTTAATTATAAATAAATTTAAAAAATAGGGACTAGAATGTAATTAATATAGAGTATTATAATTCTAGATCAAGAAATAAAGAAGTTAGGATTTGATTGAATAACTTTTTAAAATTGTCCTTAAATAAGACATGTGATATTATTTAGAGGACAAATTAATATTTTTCTATTTATAGAATTTTTTGATTCTTTCATAAATAAAATGTTATACCTTTTATTTTTTGGACTGTACATAAGCATAGGAAAAAACTACATACAATATAGAACAATTAAAAAACACAAATGAAAAGAGTTAACACTCAAAAGCATATCAATCCCTTTCTTCTAAAATGATTTAAGAATTTTTGTTCACTGGTTGTTTATGTGGATTACCGTTAAAAGCTAAATATTTATATGACTTGTTATTTATGATAACTTAGCTTTAAAGAAATTATTTAAAACCAAAAAACATATGATCTTGAGATAATCTTCATATATACCCTAAATAAATTTTAGATTTGTTTAATATGATCCTTAAAATGCCTAAACAATTATAAATTTATCATTTCAATGTATATGTATTTTGAGAATCCTTTCACTTTAAGAATGTAATATAAAACCATCAAGTGAAATTCTAAATCTTACTCTCTTAAATGTTTTTCCAGGAACAAACAAATAGGTTTAGTTTTAACATCTGAACCACACAATTTTATTATTGGCATACATAATAAGTTTTATCATAAAGTTATATAGTTATAAATAAAATTGACATTATTTTTATGAGTCAAAAGAAGATTTTAGTTATTTGTTTTCAATAAAATCATAAAGCAACATATATATATATATACATTTTATTTTATTTTATTATGTTAGTATTCATATATTATTGTGCTTTTAATTTATATGTATACATGATATAATGTGATTAGAAAAACACTCTTAATGTATATGTATTTTGAGAATCCTTTCATTTTAAGAATGTAATATAAAACCATCAAGTGAAATTCTAAATCTTACTCTCTTAAATGTTTTTCTAGGAACAAACAAATAAGTTTAGTTTTAACATCTGAACCACATAATTTTATTATTGGCATACATAATAAGTTTTATCATAAAGTTATATAGTTATAAATAAAATTGACATTATTTTTATGAGTCAAAAGAAGATTTTAGTTATTTGTTTTCAATAAAATCATAAAGCAATATATATATATATATATATATATATATACACATTTTATTTTATTTTATTATGTTAGTATTCATATATTATTGTGCTTTTAATTTATATGTATACATGATATAATGTGATTAGAAAAACACTCTTAATGTACAATCTAACATACAATTAAAAAATTTTTTCCTTTATTTCTTGTTATTTTCATTTTCAACTTATTGTTTTATTACTCTTTTCCTTTTTTGTTCTTTTTCTTTGTTTCTTATTATTTTTAAATTCTTCACGCTACCAAAAACTTATCAAATAACAATGAAATTATCAAAAAAAAATTATTTATCAGTAATGTCCAATGACAAGAGTTATAAAAATATTCGTTAAACATTATTGTTGTAATTAGCGATGAATTTTTGTTATTACTAATTGTCGATTGAATTGCTGACATAATAGAAATAATTAAAAAAAATCAATAAATATTTTGTCAACAATTCCATAGGTAATATGACATGTCATTATTTTCAAAGTATGATTTGTATATTAGGGTTTGTTTGAGATTTTGAAAATATTTTGTTAATAAATTTAAAAAACTTATAATTGATAGTAACCTCATTCCTTTTTTTTTTCTTCCTCCTTTTTTATGTAATCATATTATTTAATAATTTCACCCACATCTACCTAATGTTTTGTCCATGTTTTATATGTAAAATGCCTTGATATTTTTTGTTTTATGTTTTGAAGGCACTTTTGGATGAAAGATGCAAAATGAAGTAAATTGAAAGTAATTGATAGATTTGATGTTTAATTAATGTTTTGTGCAAAGCGTGAGTTCTAGAGATCAAAATAAAGTGATTCCAGTGGAACTAAAAAGGAAAGATCATGGAAATCACATCCTTTAAAGTCAAATCTTGTATTCTGCCACTATTGACCTTTGTCCATTCAAAATTTAATATTTGGAGCTATAGACGTTCAATTGATGCAAACTCAATTTTGTTGGATTCCTGACTCAAAGATATATAAATGCAAATTTCATCCAAAAACTATGTCATGTGAAGGAGATATGATTTTTTCAACATGACAACTGAATTATGCCAGCAAACAAGTTTCGTGAAGAAAAGAGTCCAAATTACATTTTAAAGCTTCTAAACCAACACCCAAGTGTTTATATCAGCAATTTAGCTCCTCTAATTTAGAGCTTGAAGATTTCATGTAAAGCTATTTCTTCTTTTCAGGAAAAATAGTTATTGAAGTACTTAAATGTAAACTACCAACTTAAGGGAGGACTATTTTGTAAAATAGAGACTAGGGTTTCTTAGCATATTAAAAAAAAAAAAAAGAGAAAGGGCTAGTAACCAGCAGAAAAGAGGGAGAGCAGAAGGAGGCAACAACCAGTAAAGAAAAAACACAAATTCTCTCCTTTACAAACCTAAAAAATCATGCTCTCTTTATTTTTTAGGAGTAGTTGTTCAATAGTTATGTAAGGCTAAGTTCTTTTCTTGGTTGTAAGGACACAACAAACCTTCAGATTTCAAGAACCGTGAGATTATTCTTCCTTTTATTTTTAGTTTATATTATGAATGAGTATGTTTTTTTTTCTATGCATATTTTCTATGATTGTTATTGATAATTGCTAGAGCAGACTCTAAGTTATTATTGTGAACAATTTATTGCTAAGTTTGATATCAAAATCGGAGTTGTGATATATGAACTTGTGAAGCAACTAAGCTTGATAATTGTGGTGGAACTACATTATTAAACTTAGGGAGAACAATCAAATATCTAGTTCTTAGAGCTGCCATTGAACTAAATCATTAATGCGGACATTGTGATTGTTTGTTGGTTAGGGTTAGTTATATGGTGGATCCTTTAATTAACCAACATTAAGAAAAGATAAAAATTTAGAATATAAATTGTAGTTTCATTTCAATGATCGGTTCTAATTTCCATTGGTGGATGTGTGCTTGTGACTAAGGTTTGTTTTTTTGATAAATTTTGGTTTCAATTGATTTTGTTTGCTAGTTTATTTTCTTCTATAGTTTAGATCATCACAAATCAAAAACCCTCTAATTGTATAACGTATAGCATAAAAATCTAAACTAAATCTTCCTTGTGGGATCGACCCCTCGCTTGCTCTATACTATCTTGTGTGTTATGTTTGAAGCTAAGGTAATTAATTTGTGCGACCGCGACATCGCAATAATTTTTGACGCCGTTATCGAGAAAGTAATTTTAGTTGATTCTTGTGCTTGTATTGTTATTTTTAGTTGTTGTGATTGTTATTTATATTTCTGAAAAAATGTTTTTTGCTTGCAGTGGTACTATTTACTTGTGGCAGTGGTACTGTTTAAAACAAAATTGTTCGTGGAATTAGGTTTCAATCTTTTTTTCCTGAAGGGAAATGATGTTCTGAACAAGACTAGTGGTGGTCACTAGCCCCACTCTATCAAGGCCAAATTCCACTATTTTTTATGGTTTTTAGGCAGTTTTAGTTTCTATCGTAGGATTTTTGTACAATTTGCATTGTTTTTGTTCTCTTGTGTGGTTGGTTTCTTTTGAGTTTTCTTGATGATTTATGTCAGTAACCTATTCTATTAATCAAAGTCAAGTGTAGTTGGATCTTGAAATAAAAAAAACTTTACACATATTATGAAAGGAAGTTTACCTCAACATCATGGTTATTGCACGACAACAAACACTCAAGGAGCTTGTTACTTCTAACGTGGAAAATTAACCACTATGTATAAACATCGATAATAATGTAAACTTTGAGCTCAAATCTAGTTTTATATATTTGCTACTAATATTTAATGGTATTGCAGGAGAAGATCCTCATACTCATCTCAAGGAGTTCCATATGGTTTCTATTGGCATGAAACCAAACAGAGTTGATGAAGAATAGGTTAAATTGAAAGCTTTCCTTTCTCTTTAAAAGGGGCAGCAAAGACATGATTTTTCTCCATTCTTCCAATTCAATTGGAACTTGGAATGGCATGAAGAAGATCTTCTTTTAGAAGTATTTCCCAGCATCTCGAGTTGCCAATATAAGAAAAGAAATATATAGGATTCAACAATCTCATGGAGAAACTCTCTTCAAGTATTGTGAAAGATTTGAGTAACTAGGTATTCAATGCCCTCATCATTAAATAGTCGATCAACTACTCATTCAATATTTCTATGAAGGATTGATGCTACAAGTGGAGGTGCATTAGTGGATAAGACACCCGAGGCTGCACGCTAATTGATCTCAAACATGGTAGCCAACTCAAAACAATTTAGCACTCGTGGAGACTTCTCCAATAAACGAGTAAATGAGGTAAGTATTTCTAACCTTGAAAATGAAGTCAATGATCTTACTTCTCTTGTGTCTTTTTTGGTTTGTGGAAATGTACAGCAGGTGAAAGTTTGTAGCATATGCTCCTTATAAGGACATGCTTCAGATATGTGCCCAACAATACAAGAAGATTACATTGAACAAGCTAATACAGTTAATGGAGCATTCAATGGACAACCTCAGCGTAAATATGATCCTTTTTCGAACACGTACATTTTCGGATGTAGAGATCATCCCAACTTACGCTACGGCAACCCATCCCAACAAGGCAATCAAGGCCAGCAATTCCATCCCCATGGATTTCAGCCCCAATATAATTATCAAGCAAGACAACCCCCTCCTCCATTCACAAACTCCAATATTATAGGTCATCATCCAGTTATGATATTCGTGAGATGTTGAAAACTTTGGCTTCTAATACTGTTACCTTACAATAAAATATTATGTCTTTTCAACAAGAAACAAGGTCAAGTATTCATAACTTGGAAAAGCAAATAGGACAAGTAGCTTTAAGTGTAAGGAAATTAGAAGCATAAATGAATGGAAATTTGCCCTCCCAAGCATTAGATCCAAAAGAGAATGTTAGTGTAATCATGTTGCGAAGTGGAAAAGAACTTGAAGAGCAAAGGTCAAAACAAATTGAGATAGACAAAGAAAAAGAGATAGAAACCGAATTGAGTCTAAAAAAGATACATCATCCTTCTCCTTTCCAAACTAAAACAATGACCAACACTCCAAAGGTAACTCCTCACTCAATGAATTCTAGTTTTAAAACAATTCCACCTTTTCCTGTGAGTTTTTCTAGGTTAAAGAAAGAAGAAAAAAAAAGATCTTAGAGGTTTTCAAGAAAGTAGAACTGAACATTCCTTTGCTTGATGTTATCAAGCAAATTTCCAAGTACGCAAAATTCTTGAAGGAGTTGTGTACTATCAAGAGAGCTTTCAAACTGAAAGGTCATGAAACAGTAAGTATGGGTGAAGTTGTATCTGCCGTTGTTCAAAAAAATCTGCCTTTGAAATAAAAAGACCTAGGTGTGTTTACTATCCCATGTGTTATTGGTAATGCTAGTTTTAAAAGAGCTTTATGCAATTTAGGTGCATCCATTAATGTTATGCCTAAACATGTTTATGATTGTCTTAGTCTAGAGCCTTTGAATGAAACTAGTGTTGTAATACAACTTGTAGATCGTAGTTTTGTTTACCCACTTGGTGTGACAGAAGATGTCCTAGTCAAGATTGATAGTTTGGTTATTCCATATGACTTTTATATTCTTGATATGAAACATGATTCTTGTGATTCATCAACCAGCACTCCTATATTGTTTGGAAGACCATTCATGAAAATTGCTAACACAAAAATTGATTGTGGTAAGGATACTTTGTCTATGGAGGTAGAAGATGAAAAAATTTAATTTAATTTTCATGATGCAATTAAATATCCTTATCGCAATGTTTATTCTATCACATGCTATGACTAAATTGATAAGTGTGTGCAGCAAGTTTGTGATTTTGATTGTGAAGACTGATTAAGCATAGCTTTGAGCTATAGCTATGATTTCACCCAGATAGAAGAGAGGGAGAGGCACGTATGTGTTCCCCAAAATGTGCATGAATCAGTTTTGGCCTTACAAGCTTTACAAACTGTTCCCCATGGTAATGTCTTTGTTGATTTAGTAGTCTCATATAAAAAGCTTTTGCCATCTATTTTATAGGCCCCCGAGTTAGAATTAAAATCTTTGCCTGATAATTTAAAGTATGTATTTATTGGCGACAACAATACACTTCCTATTATAATCGTAAAAGGTTTGACAAATGCAAGAGGAAAAACTTATGAAGTTATTGTATGATCGCAAGACAACCATTGGATGGACTTTAGTTGACATTAATGGCATTAGTTCCTTAATATGTATACATCATGATTAGTACTTAAAAGTGCATTTTTATCATGGTTTTATATCATCATTTTGCACTTGAAGTATCAATAACTCCTTAACTAAAATATGTTTTATAATAATGTATCTAATAATATAAGATACCTATAATTTGTGGTAAATGTCTATTTTTAATGCAGGCCTATCAAATAAATGAAAGGATTGATTGATGACTTGAAGAACTTAAATTGCAAGGATAAAGAGATGGTCAAACTTAGAGAAGAGATGTCGGTGCAATCCAAACCGGAACACTGTTCGGTAATTGGGCCATATCTGGAGCTACAGATCTCAGATTTAGGTCCAATTTATATGGATGGAAAGGTAAGACATAGGCCTACAACTTTCATATGGAGCCCAAGATCTAAAAAGGCCATTATCAAGTCCAAATTGTAGCAACAACAAAGAAGCCCGAATCTGTCTTCCAGCCCGAGCACTGTTCGGTATTTTGGCCATATCTGGAGTTCTAGAAGTCCAAATGAGCTGAATGTTTTACACAAGAAAGCTGAGACAATTGCCTACAACTTTCATGTTTGCACCTGGCTCCAGTTTTGACGTTATCAATGACGTTTTGGGCAGACAAGAGAAGATAAGGATTGTCACCAAGTCAAAAGTTGGCCACCCACTTATCAATTAGTCATCAAATCAATAGTTCCCAATTTTGGCCTATAAAAGGAGGCATTTGCCATGCATTTAGGCATCTTGGTTTCCAGATCAAGATCATGCTCTTCCTTTCTCTCTTTGTATTTTTTATGCTTTGTTTTCATTAATATTAAGTTTATGCCTTTCATTTCCTTTCCTTTACTTAGTTAACTTTTATGTTCTTATTTTGTTTATCTATTTTTATTTCTTTCATTATGTCTAGCTAAGTTAATTATGTCAAGGTGAAAAGGTTACACTAATGGTGTAAGAATAAGTATAATGTAAACTTAATATGGACTTTAATGTTTGATACTAACATGTTTTATATTTGTTATCTTATTTACTCTTTAATACTTTGCTTGTTAAATGACTAATCTTGATTTATGTTGTATAACACTTGGTACAACAAATGCTTGGCACTTTCATAGCCCATAATGTATGGTATAACCGACACCTGAGCTATGGAAGGAACTTGATTTGTTGTTAACATAAGTTATAATCATGAATGCTTGACGAGATTTACAAGTATTAGCATTAATTAAATAAGATGACTAATGTAATCATGTTAACAATATATAATCTGATTGGAACCTCCTTTGTGTGTGGTTTCCAATTCAATAATAAGAGTTTATACTATACTTGTTTGATATACCATTAGTGGAACCTCTAACCTTGACATTTGTTATTATTATTGTTTAATCCTTACATTAATATTTCATCTCTAAGTTCTCATCATCATCATCTTCTTCTTCTTCTCTTTCTTTATTATTATTATTATTGTTATTGTTATTATTATTATTATTATTATTATTATTAGTACTACTATTATTATTATTATTATTATTATTATTATTATTATTATTATTATTGCTGTTGTTTATAATTGTTGTTTATAATTTGTACAATTAACCTCCCTGTGGTTCGACCCCGGTCTTGCCGGGTTATTTATTACTTCGACACTCCTGCACTTGGGAGAAGACATCAATCTTTTAGTCGTGTCAAGTTTTTGGCGCCGTTGCCGGGGAGGTAAGTTCTTGTATAAATTATAGTATTTATTTTATTTTCTCTTTTCACTTTTCTTGTATATAACTTTGTTTCTTTTCTTTTGTTTCTTTTTATTTTGTTTTCTTCCTCCTTCTTTTGCTTTCTTCTTCTTTCTATTTTATTTTATTTACTACACGTGCATGAGAGTGTGGTCACGTACATCAAGTGGTAGACTTTGTAGGGTATCCTCATCATTTTCAGAAAATATGGCCGAAGAAGATAATCAATCACTTCATAATGAAAATAATGAGAATAACCGTGCTAGAACACTTAGAGACCACATGAATCCCACAAGAACAAGTGCACCATCATGCATAGTTTTTCCTCCTGATGCATCTCATTTTAATTTTAAACCAGGCATTATTCAACTTTTACCTTCTTTTCATGGCTTAGAATTGGAAAATCCATACTTGCATTTAAGGGAATTTGAGGAGGTGTGCAACACATATAATAACTTAAATTGTAGCATGAACACCATCAGATTAAAGCTTTTTCCTTTTTCATTAAAAGATAAAGCTAAAACATGGCTACAAAATTTAAGACCTGGATCCATTCGTGCTTGGGATGAAATGCAACAACAGTTTTTAAAGAAGTTTTTCCCATCTCATAGAACAAACTCTTTCAAGAGACAAATCACCACTTTCACTCAAAAACCAGGAGAAACATTTTACAAATGTTGGGATAGGTATCGAGACTTGCTTAGTACTTGCCCTCATCATGGTTTTGAAACATGGAGATTGGTTTCACATTTCTATGAAGGGTTAACACCTAAAGATAGGCAAATGGTTGAATTGATGTGCAATGGAACTTTTGAAGATAAAGACCCTGATGAAGCAATGGAGTACTTAGACTTGTTAGCTGAAAATGCTCAAAATTGGGACACTGCGGGTACATATGAGGCACCGAGTAAAACTCAACCTCATACATCTAGTGGAGGTATGTACAACCTTAGGGAAGATCATGACCTCCAAGCCAAATTTGCATCTTTAGCTAGAAAAGTCGAGGCACTAGAATTGAAAAAGAGTGGTCAATTAAAATCTGTTGAAAACATTGTGTGTCAAATCTGTGAAACAAATGAACACTCAACCAACGATTGTCCAACCTTGCCTTCTTTTAAAGAATGTCTCCATGAACAAGCCCATGCTTTAAACAGTTTTCAAAGGGCCAACCACAACCCATACTCCCAAACATACAACCCTGGTTGGAGGAATCACCCAAATTTCAGTTGGAAGAGTGAGAATAACAATGCACAAACTTCACAACCACCGTTTCAAGCACACCATAATTTTCAAAATTCTCATGGATATGCACCTCCTTATGCTCCACCTCCTAGAAGAAATCTTGAGGAAACATTGCATGCATTCATTGAAAAGCAAGAGACAATCAATACTCAACTTGCTCAAAACATGACAGATTTTAAAGATACTCTTGCTAAATTAACATCTGCTCTCAGTTTCCAAGAGAAAGGTAAGTTTCCATCTCAAACACAACAAAATCCCAAAGGGCAATACAATGCAAATGCAAGTAGTTCCGGAAGCCAACACATGGATCAAGTCAAATCAGTCACTACTCTGCGCAGTGGTAAGGTTATTGAAAAACCCTCTCTTGAACCTTATGAGAAAGATGATGAATCAATCTCTGAGGGTAAGGAAGGGGATGAATCTGAAAATTGCAAAGAAACGACTGATTCACCGCCAGCACTTCCATTTCCTCAAGCCATGACCAAACAAAGGAAAGTCAATCACAATTCTGAAATTTATGAAATTTTCAAACAGGTAAGGATCAATATACCTTTGCTGGATGCAATTAAACAGGTTCCTTCCTATGCTAAATTTTTGAAAGATCTCTGCACTGTGAAGAGAAAACTGAATGTGAAAAAGAAAGCCTTTCTAGCCGAACAAGTAAGTGCTATTCTTCAAAACAATAATGCTTTGAAATATAAAGACCCTGGTTGTCCTACAATTTCTTGCTTTATTGGAGAGCATAAAATTGAAAGAGCCTTACTTGATCTTGGTGCTAGTGTGAATTTACTTCCATATTCAGTTTTTTAGAGTCTCAATCTAGGTGAGTTAAAACCAACTTCTATAACTCTTTTACTTGCCGATAGATCTATAAAAGTGCCTAGAGGAATAATTGAAGATGTGTTAGTACAAGTCGATAAATTCATTTATCCTGTGGATTTTATTGTCTTGGACACACAACCTGTTGAAGTATGTAATTCATTTCCTGTTATTTTAGGACGTCCATTTCTTGCAACTTCTAATGCATTGATTAATTGTAGGAATGGACTGATGAAGCTATCATTTGGAAACATGACATTGGAGATGAATATTTTCAACATTTGCAAGCAACCTAGAGATGATAATGATTTACAGGAAGTGGACTTTACTGAAAAATTAATTCATGATCAATTTCCAACCACTTCCAATGAAATTGAGATTGATGAATCTGATGATTTGGAAATGATTTATTTTCAGGAAGAATCAAGGACAAGTAATTGGAGGCCACAAATTGAGGAATTGCCACCACGACCAATTACGTCCATACCTTCAAGTGTTCAACCACCAAAACCTGATTTGAAGCCGTTGCCATCCAATCTCAAATACTCATTTTTGGAAGAAAATGAAACTTTTCCGGTAATAATCTCTTCCAAACTTAATGCACATCAAGAAGGTAAGTTATTACAAACTCTGAAAATGCACAAAAAAGCATTAGGATGGACCATAGCTGATATAAAAGGAATTAGTCCTTTGATTTGTACACACAGAATTTATTTAGAGGAAAATGCTAAACCCTCTAGAGAAATGCAACGAAGGCTAAATCCTAATATGAAAGAAGTAGTGAAAAATGAAGTCATTAAGCTTCTAGATAATGAAATTATTTATCCTATTTCTGACAGCAAATGGGTAAGTCCTACCTAAGTTGTACCTAAGAAGTCTGGAGTCACTGTGATAACAAATGAGAACAATGAGTTAATTCCCACTAGAACTGTTACTGGTTGGCGCATGTGCATTGACTATAGGAAACTTAATTCAATAACTAGAAAAGATCATTTTCCTTTACCTTTCATGGATCAAATCCTAGAAAGAGTTGCAGGTCATGAATTTTATTGTTTCCTAGATGGCTATTCGGGTTACAACCAAATTGAAATTGCATTGGAAGATCAAGAAAAAACTACTTTCACATGTCCATTTGGTACTTTTGCATATCGAAGGATGCCTTTTGGATTATGTAATGCACCAGCCACATTTCAAAGATGCATGCTTAGTATATTTAGCGATATGGTTGAACATTTTCTTGAGATTTTCATGGATGATTTTTCTGTTTTTGGTGATTCATTTGATGATTGTTTGACTAATTTAGGAAAGGTTTTAACCAGGTGTGAAGAGAAGAATCTTGTGCTGAATTGGGAAAAATGTCATTTTATGGTAACAAATGGCATTGTACTTGGTCACATTGTTTCATCAAAAGGAATTGAGGTTGACAAATCTAAAATTGAGTTAATTGCAAACTTGCCAACACCAAAATCTCTTAAAGATGTTAGATCATTCCTGGGACATGCTGGTTTTTATAGAAGGTTCATCAAAGATTTTAGTGTAATATCTAAGCCTTTAAGTAACCTTCTAACAAAGGATACTATTTTTGAATGGACTGAACATTGTGAAGAAGCCTTTGTTAAACTTAAAAATTTGCTTACTTGTGCTCCTATCATTCAACCTCCCGATTGGTCATTACCTTTTGAAATAATGTGTGATGCTAGTGATTATGCCGTAGGTGCTGTTTTGGGACAAAGAAAAGATAAGAAACCTTATGTAATTTACTATGCAAGTAAAACTTTAAATAGTGCTCAAATGAATTATACCACCACTGAAAAAGAATTACTTGCAGTAGTATTTGCATGTGAAAAATTCAGATCTTATCTTGTTGGCTCACCTGTTGTTGTTTTTAGTGATCATGCAGCATTGAAATATCTTCTTTCTAAGAAAGATTCCAAGGCTAGATTGGTGCGGTGGATTTTATTACTTCAAGAATTTGATATCAGAATCAAAGATAAGAAAGGCAGCGAAAATGTTGTCGCAGATCACTTGTCAAGATTGACAACAGATTCGAAAACTGACATCACACCAATCGATGACTACTTTCCTGATGAATCTTTACTTTCTGTCTCGACAATGCCTTGGTTTGCTAATATTGTCAATTTTCTTGTTTCAGGACAATTGCCAGCTCATTGGAATACCCAAGATAAAAGAAAGTTTTTGAACGAAGTGAAGAACTTTTATTGGGATGATCCTTATTTATTCAAATATTGTCCTGATCAAATATTTCGAAGATGCATTCCTGACAATGAGGTAAGTAGTGTCATTAAATTTTGTCATTCTGACGCATGTGGGGGCCATTTCTCATCAAGAAAGACAACTGCAAAAATCTTACAAAGTGGATTTTACTGGCCCACCATGTTCAAAGACTCACATGCATTCTGCAAGTCTTGTGAAAATTGTCAAAAGTTAGGATCTATTTCAAAACGTCACATGATGCCTTTAAACCCTATTATTGTCATTGAGATCTTTGATTGTTGGGGTATAGATTTCATGGGCCCATTCCCTCCATCATTTGGTTTCTTATACATATTAGTCGCAGTAGATTATGTTTCAAAATGGATAGAGGCAATTCCAAGTCGAAACAATGATCACAAAACAGTGATAAAGTTTTTGAAAGAAAATATTTTGAGTCGATTTGGAGTCCCTCGAGCCATAATAAGTGATGGTGGAACACATTTCTGCAACAAGCCATTTGAGTCTTTAATGAAGAAATATGGAATCACACACAAAGTTGCCACCCCTTATCACCCTCAAACAAGTGGACAAGTAGAGCTTGCTAATAGGGAGATCAAACATATTTTGGAGAAAACAGTGAACCCTAATAGGAAAGACTGGTCTTTAAGACTTAATGATGCACTTTGGGCTTATCGAACTGCTTATAAAACATCATTAGGTATGTCACCGTATAGACTAGTCTATGGAAAACCTTGTCACTTGCCTGTGGAACTTGAATATAAAGCTTATTGGGCTATTAAAGCTTTCAATTCAAATCTGGATGATGCTAGTCAACTGCGAAAATTACAAATAAATGAGCTTGAGGAAATAAGAAATGATGTATATGAAAATTCAAGAATTCATAAAGCAAGAATTAAAGAGTTTCATGACAAGAAAATACAGAGAAAAACCTTCAATGTTGGTCAAAAAGTCTTGCTTTATAATTCTCGACTGCATTTATTTCCTGGAAAATTAAGATCAAGATGGAGTGGTCCTTTTATTGTGAAATATGTGTATCCATATGGGGCCTATGACATCGAGAATCCAAAGAATGGCAATGTTTTCAAGGTAAATGGACATCGTCTGAAAGTTTACTTTGACAATTTTTTAGTTGAACATAACTCTATTGAATTGGGTGATCCTGTATATAAAGATTGATTTTATTTTATTTTTGTTTTTATTTTATTTTTGTTTCTTTTTGAGTGATTTTTGCGAGTTTCTTCACCCCGGTCAAATGGCGGATAACGGTACTCCGTGACTTAAGTCGGTTCTTTCAGTTTCCCATAATTACTGATATCTGTGTATATATTTGTGCAATTCTTTGAATCTCTCTTCCAATTCTCATTTGAAAATGGACACTAATCTTGAAAAATTGAAAAAGTATTTTCCCGCTCTGCCTCAAAATGCGATTACAAAAATTTACCGTGCTAGATGTGCAAGATTGAGATTATTAATGAATCATGGAATTCCTGAAGATATTCGTTGGTTGATTGAATCAAAGGTCCGATTATCAGGTGAGTCCTCTAACTTCTTCATTTCACACATGCCTGGAACAGGTAAAAGCACTTTTGCAAAGAAGCGTCGTGCAAAACGACTGGATGTCTGTCATCGATGTGCTAGATGGACTTGTAATACACAATGTCGTTCTTTAGGAATGGTATCTATAAACCGTGAAGATAAAATACAATTCATTAAGGATGGCCTGAGTAAGGAGTCTTTAGATAATCTTCTATTGACTCTTGAGACGCATCCTAGTGGAGATGTGCATCGTGCAATTCATGATTTATGGCCACTATTTCATAAAGAACATGATCGACTTAGTCTTGGGAATCTGACTAAAAAAGACCCTGTTTGCCAGTTTTTAAGAAAACTGGATGGGAAGCCTATCCCCGACCCATAGAGGGCGTTTAAGCCGTTCTTGGACGTAAAACCAAGGGAAGATGTGAGCCTCAATCACAACTACCTGTACATACACATGCTTTTTTAAAAGTAAATAAATAAATAAATAAAAAGAGAGAGAGAGAGTGTGAGACTCCAGCTGGCCTATATATAGGTGTTATGATTGCCTTTCTAATTTCTCATCTATAAAACCCTCTCTTCCTTGCTTTCATTTCTACTCAACCCATACATTCAACAAATACAGAAGTTTGTAGAAATGGCAAGTTCCTCAAGTCATCAAATAAGAAATATTTGTGTTTTCGGTGGATCTAGTCCTGGGAAAGAAAAGGAGTTTTTAGAATCAGCAAATCATCTTGGTCAGGTGCTAGCTGAGAGAAAGATTCATTTAGTGTATGGGGGAGGCAGTCTTGGGTTAATGGGAGGTGTGTCAATAGCTGCATTTTTAGGAGGTAGTCAAGTTTTAGGAGTCGTCCCTGAAGCTTTGGCACAAGGGGACATCATTGGAAAAACAATTGGCGAGGAACTTCAGGTCTCCACAATGTCGGCTCGAATGAATGCAATGTTTAACCATGCTGATGCTTTCATTGCTTTACCAGGTGGTCTAGGCACATTAGAAGAGATCTTTCATATTTCCTCTTGGGCTCAATTGCACATTCACCATAAACCCATAGGTTTGTTAAATGTTAATGGTTATTATGATAAGTTGTTGTCTTTTCTTGATCATGCTGTGGAACAGGAATTTCTAACATCTTCTGCACGACAAATCATAATCTCTGCTTCTACTGCTGAACAATTGATTGACCAACTACAATCTTTCATTCCTGTGATTGATCCTTCCATGAGTCGCATAAATTGGTCATCTAAGGAAAGCCGTAAAAAGCTTAGATTGGATTTGAGCCTTCATTTGTGAATTTTTGTGTCTTTTGGTTTTATTATGTTTTGTTATTTCTTATTTTTGTTTCAGTGTGTTTCAGGTTTTGTCAGTGTTCGTTATTTCAGGTGATATCTTTTATACTCTATCTTTCTACCTTAGAACATTGAGGACAATGTCTCGTTTTGGTTGGGGGGAGAGGGTAGTAGTTGATAAAAAAAAAAAAATTGTTTTTCATTTCATAAAGCATGTGCATAATTGTTGTTACTAGGATGGCAGAGTAAAAGAGTTCTTTTGTTAAAGTGACTCTTGAGACGCATCTTAGTAACCATTCTTAACAAGGTCTATTATAATACTTCCTGAAATATTCAGGTTTACAAACTCTCGTATTGTTACCACTTAATTCTGCTCATATACTTATTTAACATGTATTTTTAAACCTTAATTTACACACACACACTTTAACATATGATTGTGGGTTGCATATTGGATTATTACATTATTTATGTTCTTTTGTTAAAGGTAACAACTAAGGGAAAAGGATTGTATATAATTAAAAAAAAAACATGAAAAAAAAAAGAAAAAAGAAAAAATAAAAAATGATGATAATAAAAATGTAGATAAGTTTGATTTCGTAGCCTCCCTAACCTAAGCAATTAAGCCCGAAGGGGTGTTTTAACACCTAATACCCTAAAGTCAACTGACTTGGGAGCTATTGGCCCAACGCTTGTTACATGGGTTGAGGAGAAAAGCTTAAAGAAATCAAACATTGCACTATCTACATATCAGTATCTGCGACCCGAGTTACTAAGCTCGTAGGGGTGTCTTAACACCTAATGCCCTAAGACCAACTGGTCTGGGAGTCATTAGCTGAAAACTCGTTACATGGGTTAAAGATGCATGATGTTTTTAAAGTATATGTATATAGAGTAAAAAAAAAAAAAGACAAAAATAGTAATCCCAACCCAAGGAAGTTAACCTTAAACATTAGAACAAAAATTTTGTTTTCTTCCAAGAAAAGCCCCATAATTATGTGTTGATACATTGAGCACAAAAGAAAGGTTTATTAATATCTTGTTAAGTGGTATTGAGCAGATATATAAATTTAATGAGAGTTTGTTTATCTGGATAGATTAATGGAAGTTAAATGATGAATACCTTGCTTTGTGAAATTTGCAAATTGTTTTAACGCTTTAATTACTAGGGACTAGTAATAAGCTGGTTGAGGGGTGTGATTAGTACTTAAAAGTGCATTTTTATCATGGTTTTATATCATCATTTTGCACTTGAAGTATCAATAACTCCTTAACTAAAATATGTTTTATAATAATGTATCTAATAATATAAGATACCTATAATTTGTGGTAAATGTCTATTTTTAATGCAGGCCTATCAAATAAATGAAAGGATTGATTGATGACTTGAAGAACTTAAATTGCAAGGATAAAGAGATGGTCAAACTTAGAGAAGAGATGTCGGTGCAATCCAAACCGGAACACTGTTCGGTAATTGGGCCATATCTAGAGCTACAGATCTTAGATTTAGGTCCAATTTATATGGATGGAAAGGTAAGACATAGGCCTACAACTTTCATATGGAGCCCAAGATCTAAGAAGGCCATTATCAAGTCCAAATTGTAGCAACAACAAAGAAGCCCGAATCTGTCTTCCAGCCCGAGCACTGTTCGGTATTTTGGCCATATCTGGAGTTCTAGAAGTCCAAATGAGCTGAATTTTTTACACAAGAAAGCTGAGACAATTGCCTACAACTTTCATGTTTGCACCTGGCTCCAGTTTTGACGTTATCAATGACGTTTTGGGCAGACAAGAGAAGATAAGGATTGTCACCAAGTCAAAAGTTGGCCACCCACTTATCAATTAGTCATCAAATCAATAGTTCCCAATTTTGGCCTATAAAAGGAGGCATTTGCCATGCATTTAGGCATCTTGGTTTCCAGATCAAGATCATGCTCTTCCTTTCTCTCTTTGTATTTTTTATGCTTTGTTTTCATTAATATTAAGTTTATGCCTTTCATTTCCTTTCCTTTACTTAGTTAACTTTTATGTTCTTATTTTGTTTATCTATTTTTATTTCTTTCATTATGTCTAGCTAAGTTAATTATGTCAAGGTGAAAAGGTTACACTAATGGTGTAAGAATAAGTATAATGTAAACTTAATATGGACTTTAATGTTTGATACTAACATGTTTTATATTTGTTATCTTATTTACTCTTTAATACTTTGCTTGTTAAATGACTAATCTTGATTTATGTTGTATAACACTTGGTACAACAAATGCTTGGCACTTTCATAGCCCATAATGTATGGTATAACCGACACCTGAGCTATGGAAGGAACTTGATTTGTTGTTAACATAAGTTATAATCATGAATGCTTGACGAGATTTATAAGTATTAGCATTAATTAAATAAGATGACTAATGTAATCATGTTAACAATATATAATCTGATTGGAACCTCCTTTGTGTGTGGTTTCCAATTCAATAATAAGAGTTTATACTATACTTGTTTGATATACCATTAGTGGAACCTCTAACCTTGACATTTGTTATTATTATTGTTTAATCCTTACATTAATATTTCATCTCTAAGTTCTCATCATCATCATCTTCTTCTTCTTCTCTTTCTTTATTATTATTATTATTGTTATTGTTATTGTTATTATTATTATTATTATTAGTACTACTATTATTATTATTATTATTATTATTATTATTATTATTATTATTGCTGTTGTTTATAATTGTTGTTTATAATTTGTACAATTAACCTCCCTGTGGTTCGACCCCGGTCTTGCCGGGTTATTTATTACTTCGACACTCCTGCACTTGGGAGAAGACATCAATCTTTTAGTCGTGTCACATCACATACTATTGGAGAACAATGCGAAACCAACAAGAGAAATGCAAAGGAGGTTGAACCCGCCTATGATGGAGGTAGTGAAAGCTGAAATTTTAAAACTATTAGATGAAGGAATCATTTACCCCATCACTGATAGTAAATGGGTCACGCCAATCCATCTGGTGCCCAAAAAGACCAGAATCACGTTGATGAAAAACAAAAATGATGAGGTCATTCCTACTTGAATCTCGAGTAGATGGAGAATGTGTGTTGATTACAAAAAGCTCAATCTTTCTATGGACAAAGATCATTTCCCATTACCATTCATGGATCAAATGCTTGAACGCATATTAGGTAAGTCTTTTTATTACTTTCTTGATGGATATAGTAGATACAATTAAATTGTTATTAATCCTAAGTATTAATCCTACATTCACATATGCATTTGGTACATATGTATATAGTAGAATGCCTTTTGGTTTTCGTAATGCTCTTGCAACTTTTCAAAGATGCATGATAAGTATTTTTTCTGACTATGTTGAAAGAATAATCAAGGTTTTTATGGATGATTTCACGATGTATGGTGATTCTTTTGATAAATATCTAGAAAATTTATCTTTGATCCTAAAAAGGTGCATTGAAACTAATCTTGTCTTGAACTATGAAAAGTGTTATTTTATGGTAGAACAAGGAATAACTCTTAGGCATGTGGTGTCTTCACGTGGATTAGAGGTTGATAAAGCAAAAATAGATCTTATTTCATCATTGCCTTACCCCTCATGCGTGAGGGAAGTTCGTTCTTTTCTAGGTCATGCAGGTTTCTATCGATGCTTTATCAAAGATTTCTCGAAGATTACAGCACCCTTGTGCATACTATTAGCCAAAGTAATGGATTTTATGTTTGATCAAACATGTAAAGATGGCTATGATGAGCTTAAGAGATGTGTCACATTAGTCCCTATCATCTAACCACCAAATTGGGATGAACCTTTTGAGATAATGTGTGATGCAAGTGACTATGCGGTAGGAGCTGTGCTTGGTGATTAGTACTTAAAAGTGCATTTTAATCATGGTTTTATATCATTATTTTGCACTTGAAGTATAAATAACTCCTTAACTAAAGCATGTTTTATAATAATATATCTAATAATATAAGATACCTTTAATTTGTGGTAAATGTTCATTTTAAATGCAGGCCTATCACATAAATGAAAGGATTGATTGACGACTTTAAGAACTTAAATTGCAAGGGCAAAGAGATGACCAAAATTAGAAAAGAGATGTCGGTGCAATTCAAACCGGAATACTGTTCGGTAATTGGGTCATATCGAGAGCTATAGATCTTAGATTTAGGTCTACTTTATATGGATGGAAAGGTAATACATGGGCCTACAACTTTCATTTAGAACCAAAGATCTAAAAGGGCTAGTTTCAAGTCCAAATTATTACAACAACAAAAAAGCCCGAAGTTGTCCTCCAGCCCGAGTACTATTCAGTATTTTGGTCATATCTGGAGTTCTAGAAGTCTAAATGAGCTGAAGTTTTTACACAAGAAATCTGGGACAATTTACTACAACTTTCATTTTTTGAGTGACTCCACTTTTGACGTTATCAATGATGTTTTGGGTAGACAAGAGAAGATAAGGATTGTCAGCAAGTCAAGAGTTGGCCACCCACTCATCAATTAGTCATCAAATCAATAGTTCCCAATTTTGGCCTATAAAAGGAGGCATTTGCCATGCATTTAGGCATCTTGGTTTCCAGATCAAGATCATGCTCTTGCTTTCTCTATTTGAATTTTTTATAATGTTTATGCTTTGCTTTCATTAATATCAAGTTTATGCCTTTCAATTCCTTTCCTTTATTTAGCTAACTTTTATCTTATTTATCTTCTTATTTTGTTTATTTCTTTTTCTTTCTTTCATTATGTCTAGCTAAGTTTATTATGTCAAGGTGAAAAGGTTACACTAATGGTGTAAGAATAAGTATAGTGTAAACTCAATATGGACTTTAATGTTTGATACTAACATGTTTTATATTTATTATCTTGTTCACTCTTTAATACTTTTCTTGTTAAATAACTAATCTTGATTTATGTTGTGTAACACTTGGTCCAATAAATACTTGGCACTTTCATAGTTCATACTGTATGGTATAACCGACACCTGAGCTATGAAAGGAACTTGATTTGTTGTTAACATAAGTTATAATCATGAATGCATGATGAAATTTACAAGTATTAGTATTAATTGAATAAGATAACTAATATAATCATGTTAACAATCTATAATCTCATTGGAACCTCCTTTATGTATGGTTTCCAATTGAATAATAAGAGTTTATACTATACTTGTTTAAAATACCATTAGTGGATCCTCTAACCTTGACATTGTTTGTTATCGTTGTTAAATCTTTACGTTAATATTTCATCTTAAAGTTCTCTTCTTCTTCTTCTTCTTCTTCTTCTTCTTCTTCTTCTTCTTCTTCTTCTTCTTCTTCTTCTTCTTCTATTTCTTTTTCTTTTTCTTTATTATTATTATTATTGTTGTTGTTGTTGTTGTTATTGTTGTTGTTGTTATTACTATTATTATTGTTGTTGTTGTTATTGTTATTGTTGTTGTATTATTGTTATTTATAATTTGTACAATTAACCTCCCTATGGTTCGACCCCGGTCTTGCAGGGTTATTTATTACTTTGATACTCTTGCACTTGGGAGAAGACATCAATCTTTTAGTCGTGTCACTTGGGCAAAGAATTGGGAAGAATTTGCATGTTATCGCCTATGTTTCTTCCATGTTGGATGGAGCACAACGCAATTACCATACAACTGAAAAGGAACTTTTTGTAGTGTTGTTTACTCTTGAAAAATTTAGGTTATATCTACTTGGTACAAAAGTCATTGTTTTTACTGACTATGCAGCTCTTAGGTATCTTTTGAAGAAGAAGGAGTCCAAACCAAGACTGATTAGATGGATCGTATTTTTACAAAATTTGATCTTGAGATCAAAGATGAAAAAGGTGTCGAAAACCATGTGGCTGATTACTTGAGTCAACTGAGGACCGAGGATATACCAACTGAAACAATAAGAGAAACATTCCCTCGTGAATAGTTGTATGTGCTACATTCCTTTACAAGACCATGGTATACTGAATTGGTGAACTATTTAGTCACCAAAGAATTCCCTCCAGGTTTGTCTACATCCTAAAAGGACAAGTTACGAGTTGATGCTAAATATTATTTTTAGGATACTCCTTACTTGTGGAAATTTTGTATGGATCAAGTAGTAAGAAGATGTGTACCAGAAGATGAATTTCGTTCCATTCTCACTTTTTGTCATTCTCATTCTTATGGTGGATATTTTGGAGTAAAAAGAACGGGCCATAAGATACTTGAAATTGGTTTCTATTGGCTTTCCATTTTTAAAGATGCATATCACTTCTGCAAATCATGTGAAAAATACCAAAGAACAGGTAATATCACTCATAAGAATCAAATGCCTTTAATGAATATTCTTGTAAATGAAATTTGGTATTGACTTTATAAGTCCATTTCCTTCTTCTTTTGGAAATCTTTATATTTTTTTTGTTGTTGATTATGTGTCTAAATGGATTGAGGCAAAAGCCACACGAACTAATAATGCTAAGGTTGTTTTAGATTTTGTCAGGACTCATATATTTGACAGGTTTGGCATCCCTAAAGCTATCATTAGTGATCATGGCACTCCTTTTTGCAATCATTCCATGGAAGCATTGCTATGCAAATATCATGTGACTCATCAAACTTCCATAGCATATCATCCTCAAACGAATGGCAAAGCTGAAATTTCAAATTGAGAAATCAAGTCTATTTTGGAGAAAACAGTGCAACCTAACTGGCGAGATTGGAGTCTATATCTTGGAGATGTACTTTAGGCTTATTGGATTGCTTATAAATCACCTATAGGAATGTTACCTTATAGAATGATTTATGGGAAATCATGTCATCTACTGGTGGAGCTTGATCACAAAGCTTTTTGGGCCATTAAATAATGCAACATGGATTATGATGCACTGGGATTGAAAGAAAACTACAACTACAAGAGTTGGAAGAAATTCAAAATGATGCTTACGAGAATGAAAGGATTTACAAAGAAAAGACTAAGAATCTTCATGACCGAATGCTTACAAGAAAAGAGTTTCATGTTGGAGACAAAGTCCTTCTTTATAATTCATGTTCGAAACTTTTTCCTGGAAAATTATACTCTTGTTGGATTGGACCCTTTGTTGTTTCTAATATTTTTTTCTTATGGTGCAGTTGAAATTACAAGTTTAGAAACGAACAAAGTATTGAAGGTCAATGAACATCGTTTAAAACCTTTCTATGAAGGTTCGATGGCAGAACTCACCGCTTCTGTAAAGTTAGCTGAACCAATCTATGAAGAATAAACATGCCACATATCAAGCCAATGACATAAAACAAAAGCGTTTACTGAGAGGTAACCCAACACAAAAGAAAAAAAATTAGATTTGCTTTCTTTTTCCTTGTCTTTTATTTTTTTGCATTTTAATTTATTTTCTGTCATTCTCTTATGTTCCTTTGCTATTATTTCAACATTGAGGATAATTTTGTGTTTTAAGTGTGGGTGTATTGGGAGAATTTTGGTTTTCTTAATTTAGTTGTCTTTGTTGTTCTTTAACAAAAAAAAAATTATCTTTGATCTTTTTAACTCCCATTGGTTTTTGAGAATATAAGTATTATGTATGAGAATTAATTGAGATAGATGAACATATAAATCAAATGAAGGAGTATGCATGCAAATTTTAATGTGTAATTGGTTTAGGGATTAACTTTGAGAATATGCCATGTTCACTTTATATTGTTATACCAATGAAAGCTTTTAAGCCTTCAACATTATATTATTTGAGTGTGCATTCTTTCAATGATATGTATCTCTAGAACTTGTTTCATATATTATTAAGATTATATTCCATTACAAATATACATGAAGATGATAAAGACATTAGGAATTTTAATCACTTGAACTAAAAAGCCAACCTAAAGTATATTATCCTTAATGAGCCCCTTTTGAGCTTGTTTATCTTTTCTTTGCTTTATCCATGTATAAGCCTTAACTTTATATATGTTTTTCTTTTCCCCTAGCCAAGGATTTATGTTGAAAGAGCTTGAAATCAAAAGGAGTTAAGTATTGGTGATTAAAGATGAAACATTTAGAGCTTTGATGGAATATCTTGTTTGAAGTATCATTTTTCAGAATGCTCTACTTTCTTTGGTTTGAACCTTTCCTTTTACTTTCTTTTATCTCACCTTAACCTTAGCCCCATTACTATCGAAAAATAAGACATTTTGATCCATGTAGTACTTGTAATAAGTTGCTAATGTAGATGGGATTGAAAAGCAAGCTTATGGTAGAACATACTCTTTGATTGAATTTGAGAGATTTAAACACATAAACCCTAAACACATGAGTGTTGGAGTGTATATCAATGAGAGGACTTATAACTTTGGCATGCCATAGATTTCATTTAAATCCCAATGATTGATTGAGTATTGAAGTTTGCATGTAAACAAATTCATGAAAATTTAAGTTTTTTTATTATATTCATATTTATAATGCTTGTACTTTTGGACATTGATGGGAGATTAAAAGATTGATCATAGTTATCTTTAATTTAATTTTACTTATCCTTTCTTGAGGACAAGCAAGAGCTAAGTATAAGGGTATTTGATGTAATCATATTATTCGATAGTTTCACCCACATTTACCTAATATTTTGTCCATATTTTATATGTAAAATACCTTGATATTCTTTATTTTATGTTTTGAAGGTACTTTTGGATGAAAGATGCAAAAAGGAGTAAATTGGAGGTAATTGGCAGATTTGATGTGTAGTTGATGTTTTGTGCAGACCATAAGTTATAGAGATCGAAATGAAGTGATTCCAATGGCACTAAAAAGCTAACATTCATATCTTTCTAGAAATATAATGCAAGAAAAATAAAAAGGGAAAGATCATGGAAATCACATCCTTCATATTCAAATCTCATATTCTGCCATTATTGACCTTTGTCCATTCAAAATTTAATATCTGGAGTTATAGAAGTCCAATTGATGAAACTCAATTTTTTTTGGATTTTTGACTCAAAGATCTATAAACTACCAAATTACATCTAAAAACAATGTCATATGAGTGATATATGATTTTTCAAAAATGACAACTGAATTCTGCCAACAAATAGGTTTCGTAAAGAAAAGAGTCCAAATTACATTCTAAAGCTTTTAAACTGACATCTAAGTTTTTATATCAGTAATTTAGCTCCTTTAAGTTAGAAATTGAAGATTTCATGTAAGACTATTTATTTTTTCTAGGAAAAATAGTTATTGAAGTACTTAAATGTAAACTACCAACTTAAGGGAGGACTATTTTGTAAAATAGAGACTAGGGTTTCTTAGCATATAAAAAAAGAAGAGAGAAGGGGCTGAAAGCCAGTAGAAAAGAGGGAGAGCAGAAGGAAGCAACAGCCAGTAAAGAAAAAACACAAATTCTCTCCTCTACAAACCTAAAAAATCATGTTCTCTTCATTCTTTAGGAGTAGTTGTTCAATAGTTATGTAATGCTAAACTCTTTTCTTAGTTGCAAGGACACAACAAAACTTTGGATTTCAAAAACCATGAGATTTATTCTTCCTTTTATTTTCGATTTATATTATGAATGAGTATATTGATTTTTCTATGCGTATTTTCTATGTTTGTTGTTGATAATTGCTCAAGTATTTTCTCAAGTATTTATATTTATTTCAATAATCAAATTCGTAAAGATTCAAGTAAATTTTTGTTTTAGACAATCATTACACTAGATTAACAATTTTGTTATTAAATACCACAATATATAGTTTATCATTCACAAATAATTAAAACAATCAAAATTTTCAAATTATATAAACGATTTATCATTCATAAGTAACTGAAACAATCAAATTTCTCAAATTACATAAACATGAATTTCTCTTAAAATATTCTTTTGAAAATATAGAAGAATTTTTCAATTTCAGCTAAAACATTATTATGTTATAAAATTGACATTATAAATTAAGTCATTTTTTATTACTGTGATTATGGTTTTAATGAGTTAAATATGTTTGGTGGTGGTGGTGCTGTTATGTAATTAGGTTGGATGGGGGATTATAACAAATGGATGAGAAAAACATGTTGGCCATGCTGATGGAATTATTGACTAATGTCATTTTGTTCTCATTATTCGGCCCTCTCTGTATCTAATTAGGCAATGTTCTTTCTCTTTCAATTAGCGACACTCTCTCTCTCTACTACTGCATGTTTGATCTCTCTCCATCACTGTAAGTTCTATCTTATTAATTTAGAGAAAGAAGCATACAATTAAAAAGAAAGGAAAAAACTTTGATGAGGAAATAAAGGCAAGGATTGAAGATAAAAGGAAAAACAAAGGTCAATGTTGTTATTCAATTTGTGATCCAATTCCTGAAAATATTTCAGAAAAAAAAACAAAAAATAGCAAAAACAATTCAAAAGATATACTCTTAACGTATTTATTTTATTTTTTAGTGTTTTTTTTTTAAGAATTTAAAATAAATAGATATACTTTTGATGTGTTTTGTTGTTAACATGCTTATTGAGTCAATGTTTATTTTTTTAAATCAAAATATAAAAAAACAAAAAAAAACATAAATGGATAAAAAGATTAAAAGTGAAAAGAAAAAAGTTGAAAAAAGAAACTATTTTTTTTTAAGCATTTGGCCACCAAGTTTCCTTTGAAACTAAAGAATTAATAAACTTGTTTTGTTTTATGAATAAATGGTTGTACCACACATAAAAATAAAGGGAAAGTAAATTAAAAAGAAAATTTCATGGGAGAAAATTTAAAAAGATCATCAGAAAAAAACATTAGTTAAGAAAACAATTGCTCCTTACACCAAGAAAAATAAGCTGACTCGTCATCTCTCCCACTCCCTCTTGATCTTGTCAAATCAAAGAACCAACACCTATAACTATCTAGGTGGTGGCCAAGGGGTAAAAACTTGAGACCAAGGGGTTTGCTCCCTCTGTGGTCTCAAGTTTGAATCCTTGGTTGTTTATATGATGGCCATTAAAGATTTATATGGTTGTTAACTTCAGAACCTATGGGATTAGTCGTGGTGCATGGAAGCTAAACCAAACACCCACTTTAATTAAAAAAAAAAACCAACACCTATTTTCTTTTATATTCTTGAACCAAAAATCAGTCGCCACTTATACACCCAAATCAAAGCCCGTGACCACCAATTTCATTTTTCAATACTATCCAACTGACCCACCCTCTCCATAAAACATCAACAACTCTTGTCTCTCTTGGATTTTTTTAGTTGAAAGTCTTCTTCTTCTCTTGTCTCCATTACAGCTCAAGAGGAGCTGGCCATTCATCTCCATCTTTTTTTTCTTTACTAGAACTACACACATAATTACCATTTACGACCACCTAACAACTAAAGAACAACCATTAGTGCTACCATTATCACCATCAACCATATCCATTGCCTCTCTCGTGGCTCCTCCAAACTAAGCTTTTGAAGGTGAAGCAAACACACTCAAAACCAAAACACTTTGTAATAACCACCACAAACCCAAACCATGACTAAACTTGGTTCCAAAACAACCATGGCCCATAATAACCCTTGTTATCAATCCAACCTAAGCCTTCACCATTACAATCCTGCATGCAAATCAAAACAATAACCACAATTCTTTCTACACCTTTCTCTTCCTTTTTATTTGAGTACCACCAAATAACTGTAGTGAACAGACCCATAACCACTAAAGATGTTTGAGTATAGTAATTATTACTTGTCAAAATCTTTTTGTTCAAAAATATATAAAATAATATTTTTAAAAATTATTTTTAATATTAATATATAAAAATAATTTAAAAATATCAAAAATATTTTAATTTCAAATAAAAAAATAAAAAAAATTAATTTTTTTAAAATATAGAAATAAATAAGCACTAAAATTCTCATCACAAAACCCACGTATGCTTACACTTGCAACTCATGAGCATTAATCCCTAAAACTTGAGCCCTTCTTTAAATATTCACTGCCAAAAACTCGGTTTAATAACCTATATCTTCAAATCAACTTCTAATCAGCTCATCGTCCCTCACTAGTTTTCACCGACAGTAGCAACGCCATCAACAATAACAATCCCCCTCACGATATTCATAGTTCCTCTCCCATTCCCAACAATAACCACCCGAAAAAGAAGAAAAAATTAAAACTAAGAGCAAGAAAAATTAAATCTAAAAAAGGAAAATAAAAGTAAAAGCTATTTTTATTATGTGTTTCTTTTCTTTGTCTTGCAGGATGGGGTGACCTTCATCATGGGCACAAGAAGGAAGAAAAGGAGGAGATCTTCCAGATCCATTGATTTTCTAATTCCTAAGAGATGGTGCATGAAACTCACACATTGATAGTGATGATGGCACATGGATACATGTGCTGCCATTATTTCACTATTATTCCTCTAGCTCTAGAATTTTCTAGCAATATTCCTGAGTCGCAACAATTTTTCTAGATTATTTTTTACCTTCAGAAGGTCTATTTTATAATTTTTAGATGTTTAATGTGTATATTTAAATTATTATTAGAATTAGAATTTTTGATGTTTCGTAAACATGTGTAATTTTTAGATTTTTAAATAAAATATCATAAAAAAAAGAATGGCATTGAACTAAGAGAAAGTAAGGATTCGTTAGGAAAGTAATCATCGATTGGTGTGCTGTCAGATGTTGAATCTGTTGTCACTGTTGATAAAAGATTTGCATCAACATTTTCGGTGCTTGTTTCATTCGTGATTTCTTCATTAGAATAAATCATTTGCAAATCTTTAAATTTATCTAACTCATTTTTACTTAAAGTAGATTCAAGTTGATCATAAACTAATTCGTCAATATGATCTACTTCTTATAAATCATTATCATCTCCAGGTTGCTTGCAAATGTTGAAAATATTCATCTCCAATGTCATGTTTCCAAATGATAGCTTCATCAATCCATTCCTATAATTAATCAATGCGTTAGAGGTTGCAAGAAACGGACGTCCTAAAATAACAGGAAATGAATTACATGCTTCAACAGGTTCTGTGTCCAAGACAATAAAATCCACAGGATAAATGAATTTATCGACTTGTACTAACACATCTTTAATTATACCTCTAGGCACTTTTACAGATCTATCGACAAGTAAAAGAAATATAGAAGTTGATTTTAACTCACCTAGATTGAGACTCTGAAAAACTGAATATGGAAGTAAATTGTAGGATAACCAAGGTCTTTATATTTCAAAGCATTATTGTTCTGAAGAATAGCACTTACATGTTCGACTAGAAATGCTTTCTTTTTCACATTCAGTTTCCTCTTCACAGTGCATAGATCTTTCAAAAATTTAGCATACGAAGGAACCTGTTTAATAGTATCCAACAAAGGTATAGTGATCCTTACCTGTTTGAAAATTGTAAAAATTTTAGAGTTGGATTGCATCGACATCTCTTTTCTAAGTTTGACCATCTCTTTATCCTTGCAATTTAAATTCTTAAAGTCATCAATCAATCCTTTTATTTATGTCATAGGCCTGCATTTATAATAAACATTTACCACAAATTAAAGGTATCTTATATTATTAGATATATTATTATAAAACATGCTTTAGTTAAGGAGTTATTGATACTTCAAGTGCAAAATGATGATATAAAACCATGATAAAAATGCACTTTTAAGTACTAATCACACCCCCCAACCAGCTTATTACTAGTCTCTAGTAATCAAAGCGTTAAAATAGAAAAACAAATTTGCAAATTCCACAAAGCAAGGTATTCATCATTTAACTTCCATTAATCTATCCAGATAAACAAACTCTCATTAAATTTATATATCTACTCAATACCTCTTAACAAGATATTAATAAACCTTTCTTTTGTGCTCAATGTATCAACACATAATTATGGGGCTTTTCTTGGAAGAAAACAAAATTTTTGTTCTATTGTTTAAGGTTAACTTCCTTAGGTTAAGATTATTATTTTTTTCTACTTTTTTTTCTCTTTTTTTTTTAAAAAAAATATATACATATAATTTAAAAATATCATGCATCTTTAACCCATGTAACGAGTTTTTAGCTAATGACTCCTAGACCAATTGGTCTTAGGGCATTAGGTGTTCAGACACCCCTACGAGCTTAGTAACTCGGGTCGCAGATACTGATATGTAGATAGTGCAATGTTTGATTCCCTTAAGCTTTTCTCCTTAACCCATGTAATAAGCGTTGGGCCAATAACTCCCAAGTTAGTTGACTTTAGGGCATTAGGTATTAAAATACACCTTCGGGCTTAATTGCTTAGGTTAGGGAGGCTACGAAACCAAACTTATCTATATTTTTATTATCATCATTTTTTTTTCTTCTTTTTTTTTTCTAATTATATACAATCCCTTTCTCTTAGTTGTTACCTTTAACAAAAGAACATAAATAATGTAATAATCCAATATGCAACCCACAATCATATGTTAAAGTGTGTGTGTGTGTGTGTAAATTAAGGTTTAAAAATACATGTTAAATTAGTATATGAGCAGAATTAAGTGATAACAATGTGAGAGTTTGTAAACCTGAATATTTCAAGAAGCATTATAATAGATCTTGTTAAGAATGGTTACTAAAATGCGTCTCAAGAGTCACTTTAACGAAAGAGCTCATTTACTCTGCCATCCTAATAACAACAATTATGCACATGCTTTATGAAATGAAAAACAATTTTTTTTATCAACTACTACCCTCTCCCCCCAACCAAATCGAGACATTGTCCACAATGTTCTAAGGTAGAAAGATAAAGTATAGAAGATATTACCTGAAATAACAAACACTGACAAACCTGAAATACACTGAAACAAAAAAAAATAACAAAATACAATAATAAAACCAAAAGACATAAAAATTCACAAATGAAGGCTCAAATCCAATCTAAGCTTTTTACGGCTTTCCTTAGATGACTGATTTATGCGACTCATGGAAGGATCAATCACAGGAATGAAAGATTGTAGTTGGTCAATCAATTGTTCAGCAGTAGCAGCAGAGATTATGATTTGTCGTGCAGAAGATGTTAGAAATTCCTATTCCACAGCATGATCAAGAAAAGACAACAACTTATCATAATAACCATTAACATTTAACAAACCTATGGGTTTATGGTGAATGTGCAGTTGAGCCCAAGTGGAAATATGAAAGATCTCTTCCAATGTGCCTAGACCGCCTGGTAAAGCAATGAAGGCATCAACATGGTTAAACATTGCATTCATTCGAGTTGACATTGTGGAGACCTAAAGTTCCTCTCCAATTATTTTTCCAATGATGTCCCCTTGTGCTAAAACTTCGGGGACGACCCCCAAAACTTGACTACCTCCTAAAAATACAGCTATTGACACACCTCTCATTAACCCAAGACTCCTTCCCTCATACACTAAATGAATCTTTCTTTCAGCTAGCACTTGACCAAGATGATTTGCTGATTCTAAAAACTCTTTTTCTTTCCCAAGACTAGATCCACCGAAAACACAAATATTTCTTATATGATGACTTGAGGAACTTGCCATTTCTACACACTTCTATATTTGTTGAATGTATGGGTTGAGTAGAAATGAAAGGAAGGAAGAGAGGGTTTTATAGATGAGAAATTAGAAAGACAATCATAACACCTATATGTAGGCCAGTTGGAGTCTCACAATCTCTCTCTCTCTTTTTATTTATTTATTTATTTACTTTTGAAAAAGCATGTGTATGTACAGGTAGTTGTGATCGTGGCTCACATCTTCCCTTGGTTTTACATCCAAAAATGGCTTAAATGCTATTTATAGGTCGGGGATAGGCTTTCCATCCACTTTTCTTAAAAAGTGGCAAACAAGGTCTTTTTTAGTCAAATTCCCAAGACTAAGTTGATATGTTCTTTATGAAATAGTGGCTATAAATCATAAATTACACGATGCACATCTCCACAAAGATGCGTCTCAAGAGTTAATAGAAGATTATCTAAAGACTACTTACTTAGGCCATCCTTAATGAATTGTATTTTATCTTCACGGTTTATAGATACCATTCCTAGAGAATGATATTGTGTATTACAAGTCCATCTAGCATATCGATGACAGACTTTTAGTCGTTTTGCACGACGCTTCTTTACGAAAGTGCTTTTACCTGTTCCAGGCATGTGTGAAATGAAGGAGTTAGAGGACTCACCTCATAATCGAACCTTTGCTTCAATCAACCAGCGAATATCTTCAGGAATTCCATGATTCATTAACAATCTCAATCTTGCACATCTAGCACGGTAAATTTTTGTAATCGCATTCTGAGGCAGAGCGGGAAAATACTTTTTCAATTATTCAAGATTAGAGTCCATTTTAAAATGAGAATTGGAAGAGAAATTCAAAGAATTGCATAAATATATACACAGATATCAGTTATTGTGGGCAACTGAAAGAACCGACTTAAATCACGGAGTACCGTTGTCCGCCATTTGACCGGGGTGAGAGAAACTAGCAAAAATCACTCAAAAAGAAACACAAAAACAATGTGAGAAAAAAGTAATCAACCTTTATCTACAAGATCATTCAAACGAGTTGATTCATTTTCACTAGGAAAATTATCAAAGTGAGCTTTCAAACGATGTCCATTTTCCTTAAAATATCATTCATTCAATTCTCAATATCACAGGCCCCATAAGGATTGCTCCATCTTGGTCTTAGCTCTCTAGGAAATGTATAGAGTTGAGAATTATAAAACAAAACTTTTTGACTAGTATCAAATTTTTGATAATTTTCACAAGTTTTGCAGAATGCATGCGTGTCCGTGAACATGGTGGGCCAATAAAATCTATTTTGAAAGATTTTTACAACTGTCTTTTTTTATGAGAAATAACTTCCACATGCTTCAGAATGATAAATTTTAATGACACTACTTACCTCATTGTCGGGAATGAATCTTTGAAATATTTGATCAGGACAATATTTGAATAAGTTAGGGTCATCACAATAAAAACTCTTCACTTCGTTCAAAAACTTTTCTTTGTCTTGTGTACTCCAATCAGCTGGCAAATCTTCTAAAACAAGAAAATTGATATTTTTATCATACCAAGGCATTGAACTAAGAGAAAGTAAGGATTCGTTAGGAAAGTAATCATCGATTGGTATGGTGTCAGATGTCGAATCTGTTGTCACTGTTGATAAAAGATTCGCATCAACATTTTCAGTGTTTGTTTCATCCGTGATTTCTTTCTTAGAATAAATCATTTGTAAATCTTCAAATTCATCTAATTCATTTTTACTTAAAATAGATTCAAGTTGATCATAAACTAATTCGTCAATATGATCTACTTCTTGTAAATCATTATCATCTTTAGGTTGCTTGCAAATGTTGAAAATATTCATCTCCAAAGTCATGTTTCCAAATGATAGCTTCATCAGTCCATTCCTACAATTAATTAATGCGTTAGACGTTGCAAGAAATGGACGTCCTAAAATAACAGGAAATGAATTACATGCTTCAATAGGTTGTGTGTCTAAGACAATAAAATCCACAGGATAAATGAATTTATCAACTTGTACTAACACATCTTCAATTATTCCTCTTGGCACTTTTATAGATCTATCGGCAAGTAAAAGAGATATAGAAGTTCGTTTTAACTCACCTAGATTGAGACTATGAAAAACTGAATATGGAAATAAATTCACACTAGCACCAAGATCAAGTAAGGCTCTTTCAATTTTATGCTTTCCAATAAAGCAAGAAATGGTAGGACAACTAGGGTCTTTATATTTCAAAGCATTATTGTTTTGAAGAATGGCACTTACTTGTTTAGCTTGAAAAGCTTTCTTTTTCACATTCAGTTTCCTCTTCACAGTGCATAGATCTTTCTAAAATTTAGCATAGGAAGGAACCTGTTTAATAGTATCCAGCAAAGGTATATTGATTCTTACTTGTTTGAAAATTTCAAAAATTTCAGAGTTGTGATTGACTTTTCTTTATTTCATCATGGCATGAGGAAATGGAAGTGCTGAAGGAGAATCAATCGTTTCTTTGCAATTTTCAGATTCAACCCCTTTCTTACCCTCAGAGATTGACTCATCATGTTTCTCATAAGGTTCAAGAGAGGGTTTTTCAATAACTTTACCATTGCGTAGTGTAGTGACTGATTTGACTTGATCCATGTGTTGGCTTCTGAAACTACTTGCATTTGCATTGTATTGCCCCTTGGGATTTTGTTGTGGTTGAGATGAAAACTTACCTTTCTCTTGGAAACTGAGAGTAGATGTTAATTTTGCAAGAGTATCTTTAAAATCTGTCATGTTTTGAGCAAGTTGAGTATTGATTGTCTCTTGCTTTTCAATGAATGCATGCAATGTTTCCTCAAGATTTCTTCTAAAAGGTGGAGCATAAGGAGGTGCATATCCATGAGAATTTTGGAAATTATGGTGTGCTTGAAATGGTGGCTGTGAAGTTTGTGCATTGTAGTTCTCACTCTTCCAACTGAAATTTGGGTGATTTCTCCAACCAGGGTTGTATGTTTGGGAGTATGGGTTGTGGTTGGCCCTCTAGAAATTGTTTAAAGCTTGGGCTTGTTCATGGAGACATTCCTTAAAAGAAGGCAAGGTTGGACAATTGTTGGTTGAGTGTTCATTTGTTTCACAGATTTGACACACAACGTTTTCAACAGATTTTAATTGACCACTCTTTTTCATTTCTAGTGCCTCAACGTTTCTAGCTAAAGATGCAAATTTGGCTTGAAAGTCATGATCTTCCTTAAGGTTACACATACCTCCACTAGATGTATGAGGTTGAGTTTTACTCGGTGCCTCATAAGTACCCGCGGTGTCCCAATTTTGAGCATTTTCAACTAAGAAGTTTAAGTACTCCATTGCTTCATCAGGGTCTTTGACACGACTAAAAGGTTGATGTCTTCTCCCAAGTGCAGGAGTGTCGAAGTAATAAATAACCCGGCAAGACCGGGGTCGAACCACAGGGAGGTTAATTGTACAAATTATAAACAACAACTATAAATAACAACAATAGTAACAACAACAACAACAATAATAATAGTAGCAATAATAATAATAATAATAATAATAATAATAATAATAATAATAATAATAATAGTAGTAGTAGTAATAATAGTAGTAGTAGTAGTAGTAGTAGTAGTAGTAGTAGTAATAAAAAAGAAAGAGAAGGAGAAGAAGAAGATGATGAGAACTTCGAAATGGAATATTAATGTAAAGATTAAACAATGATAATAACAAATGTCAAGGTTAGAGGTTCCACTAATGGTATATCAAACAAGTATAGTATAAACTCTTATTATTGAATTGGAAACCACACACAAAGGAGGTTCCAATCAGATTATATATTGTTAACATGATTACATTAGTCATTTTATTCAATTAATGCTAATACTTGTAAATCTCGTCAAGCATTCATGATTATAACTTATGTTAACAACAAATCAAGTTCCTTTCATAGCTCAGGTGTCGGTTATACCATACATTATGGGCTATGAAAGTGCCAAGCATTTGTTGTACCAAGTGTTATACAACATAAATCAAGATTAGTCATTTAACAAGCAAAGTATTAAAGAGTGAACAAGATAACAAATATAAAACATGTTAGTATCAAACATTAAAGTCCATATTAAGTTTACATTATACTTATTCTTACACCATTAGTGTAACCTTTTCACCTTGACATAATTAACTTAGCTAGACATAATGAAAGAAATAAAAATAGATAAACAAAATAAGAACATAAAAGTTAACTAAGTAAAGGAAAGGAAATGAAAGGCATAAACTTAATATTAATGAAAACAAAGCATAAAAAATACAAAGAGAGAAAGGAAGAGCATGATCTTGATCTGGAAACCAAGATGCCTAAATGCATGGCAAATGCCTCCTTTTATAGGCCAAAATTGGGAACTATTGATTTGATGACTAATTGATAAGTGGGTGGCCAACTTTTGACTTGGTGACAATCCTTATCTTCTCATGTCTGCCCAAAACGTCATTGATAACGTCAAAATTGGAGCCAGGTGCAAACATGAAAGTTGTAGGTAATTGTCTCAGCTTTCTTGTGTAAAAACTTCAGCTCATTTGGACTTCTAGAACTCCAGATATGGCCAAAATACCGAACAGTGCTCGGGCTGGAAGACAGATTCGGGCTTCTTTGTTGTTGCTACAATTTGGACTTGATAATGGCCTTTCTAGATCTTGGGCTCCATATGAAAGTTGTAGGCCTATGTCTTACCTTTCCATCCATATAAATTGGACCTAAATCTGAGATCTGTAGCTCTAGATATGACCCAATTACCGAACAGTGTTCCGGTTTGGATTGCACTGACATCTCTTCTCTAAGTTTGACCATCTCTTTATCCATGCAATTTAAGTTCTTCAAGTCATCAATCAATCCTTTCATTTATGTGATAGACCTGCATTAAAAATAGACATTTACCACAAATTATAGGTATCTTATATTATTAGATACATTATTATAAAACATATTTTAGTTAAGGAGTTATTGATACTTCAAGTGCAAAATGATGATATAAAACCATGATAAAAATGCACTTTTAAGTACTAATCAGTCTTTATCTTCAAAAGTTCATTGCACATCAATTCAACCATTTGCCTATCTTTAGGTGTTAACCCTTCATAGAAATGTGAAACCAATCTCCATGTTTCAAAACCATGATTAGGGCAAGTACTAAGCAAGTCTCGATACCTATCCCAACATTGGTAAAATATTTCTCCTGGTTTTTGAGTGAAAGTGGTGATTTGTCTTTTGAAAGAGTTTGTTCTATGAGATGGGAAAAACTTCTTTAAAAATTGTTGTTGCATTTAATCCAAAACACGACTGGATCCTGGTCTTAAATTTTGTAGCCATGTTTTAGCTTTATCTTTTAATGAAAAAGGAAAAAGCTTTAATCTGATGGTGTTCATGCTACAATTTAAATTATTATATGTGTTGCACACCTCCTCAAATTCCCTTAAATGCAAGTATGGATTTTCCAATTCTACACCATGAAAAGAAGGTAAAAGTTGAATAATACCTGGTTTAAAATTAAAATAAGATGCATCGGGAGGAAAAACTATGCATGATGGTGCACTTGTTCTTGTGGGATTCATATGGTCTCTAAGTGTTCTAACACGGTTATTCTCATTATTTTCATTATGAAGTGATTGATTATTTTCTTCGGCCATATTTTCTAAAAATGATGACCATACCCTACAAATTCTACCACTTGATGTACGTGACCACACTTTCATGCACGTGTTGAAATAAAATAAAAGGAAGAAGAAAACAAAAGATGAAGAAACAAGAGAAAAGAAACAAAGTTATGTGCAAGGAAAGTGAAAAGAAAAAATAAAATAACTAGTATAATTTATACAAAACCTACCTCCCTGGCAACGGCTTAAAAAACTTGAAACGACGAAAAGATTGATGTCTTCTCCCAAGTGCAGGAGTGTCGAAGTAATAAATAACCCCGCAAGACCGGGGTCAAACCATAGGGAGGTTAATTGTACAAATTATAAACAACAACTATAAATAACAACAATAGTAACAATAACAACAACAATAATAATAGTAGCAATAATAATACTAATAATACTAATAATAATAGTAGTAGTAGTAGTAGTAGTAGTAGTAGTAGTACTAATAAAAAAAAATAAGGAGAAGAAGAAGAAGAAGATAAGAACTTTGAGAAGGAATATTAATGTAACGATTAAACAATAGATTTTAAGCCTTAGGTTTGCCCATATTGGGTCTGATTTGAATATCATGTTTGCTAGGTTTGGTTTTTGGGTTTCTTCATGTTCTTCCCAAGAACATTGTCTTAATTACATGATTTAGAAAAATATTGGTTCATCTGTTTGCCCAAAACGCTTCGTCGAATATAATTAACCAGTAATCTAGTGTTTATTTACATAAATAACATGTTTACAATAGATTTTAAGCCTTAGGTTTTGGTTTTGAATCGAAATCTATTTTGACAAAATCATAATTTTTTACTAAAAATCGAAGAGATTGGATGCCAGATTTTTGTTCCTTGCATGATTTTCAACATGTGTGTGTTTTTTATTTGACCAAATCTAGTCTAAATGTGAGCCCACATTATTATGTTCATTTGGGTTCATGCTTGGTGTTCTTCATGTTCTTTATTTTTTTTGTGTTTGTTTCATTTTGTTCTAGTTTTTTTAGTTTGTTTTTGGCACGTTTAATCTTTTTTTTTCTTTGGTTTTGTTTTCGATTTGTTTTTAGGTCAAATTAGAATTTTTTGTTCGGTTTATGGTCGAACCAAAGATTTTAGATCAACCTAATCCAAGTCAACACAATTGGATCAGGTAAAACAAAAGGAACTCATACCCTGTTTGGTTTTGCCACTTTTTTTTTTAAGGATCTTTTGGCCTAAGAGTGTGTTTACAAACACCTTTTATATTTATTTTGGTTAGTTCTATTACAATATTTTTTTTTACCAAACAAAACTTAATATATATATATATATTCTTTTTGACATATGGCCAAAAATCCTAAATTTATTTAGAGCATCTTTTTTAAAAAGAAAACTAAACACTTTTGGCATTTTTTTGAAAAATATATTGCATCGGATTTTATGATAAGTTTGTAAAATTCCAAATGATTTTGACCCATATTAAAAAAAATATTTTAAAAATATTTTTGGCAAGGAAATATTATTTACTTTTAATATAAAGATAAAAAAAAATCTAAAAGGGGTTAATATCCAAAATAATATTATGGATAATAATAATTATTTACTTTTAATAAAAGGATAAAAAAACATAAAAGGGGTAAATATTTAAAATATTATTAAGGATAATAATTTTATTATTCACTTTTATATAACAATAAGAAACTTGTATAATGTTAATATCCAAAATATTATTGTAAATAATATAACTCATTCATTTCTAATATAAGAACAAAATCCGGAAGGAATTCTATGTGAAATATTATTTGGAATGATGCGACAAAAAAAATTCTAGTTTTTCCCTGAAAGAAACCTCAACAATAATTGAGGATATTTCACCTTTTTAAACCGAGTTCTTGACGTAGAAAATTATGGTTTGTTTCATCATAGCATACCCTTTATAGTAAATCAATAGAGGTAGATGTCATCAAACTATATCAAACAAATAAAAAATAATACAGTTTACCTCAAGTAAGACATATTAGGGGTGTTAATACATTTCCTTTACATAACCAATCCTTTGTTAAGAATCTCTAAAAAACTGGTTTGTGTTCTTAGTAACCATATTAGTAAGTTATGACTTCTTAAGTAAACCAAAGATTGTTTTCAAAGATACCACCCAGGAAATGTCATCATGACTTCATGCCATTGGTAAGAGGGTACAATATGTGGAAACATATATATAACTAGGATAGAGAGAAATGAGTACAACAATTCTAAGATAATTGAACCAAAACATTTTTTGTAAGTAAACTTTGAAAGTTTTTTAATATTGTTTGGACAAATATTTATTTATCGACATCTTTGACTTTTTCTAGGAAACATATAGTGTTGAAATGGATGTAAAACACAAAGAAGACCCTCCAACCTATTCGTAATATAATATAGAGTTGTGGTTGGAGGCTAAAGCTATTAGTGGACTTAATAGGAATCGGTTTAATAGTATCTTTATGATTACAACCCGAGATATGAGGGCAATATATAATTTCTAGACAAAAAAAACCCTATAATCTGGCCCGAGGTAGCCATCATTGGTCATTCAAGAACAAGTTGTTGATGTAAAGTCAATCTGAGGGCTAAATTGGTTGCAAAATACGAAGAACAAAGTAGAAAGTAATAAGAGCATATAATGACATATCTATCGACTTATTATCCTCCCACTCATGGACCTCTAGAAAATTTTCATCCCCCTTCCACTCCACCTCTAGCTTTAGCTTCAACTTATCAGTAACTTTTATAATTAATTAAAATATTTGTAATTGATTTTATGATTAAATCTATAATAATAAAAATATTTTTTAATTCAATGCAGTTGTTTGATATTGTTTATGTAAATTTGTTTGATCCAAATAAGCATGTATTAAAAACGTTTGCTGAAATACTGATAAAATTATTGATGGATATAAAAGTTCTATTAGTGATCTTATTGGCTATACTGACTCAATTTTGTTAAGAAATTACAACGAGTTGTAAATGTTTTTAGTATTGTTTATGGAATCACCGACATAAATTGATCCATCGACAATACATAATTAATTGTTTATGGGTGGTTTGTTGTTGATCCATTGGTAATATATATTGATAGATTGGTTGATCAAAAAGTGATCGGTAAATATATTTTTTTGAGCTAATATTTCATTGATGTTTTTGCTGGTAATGTATTTTATCAGCTGAATTAGTAATATAGCTAAAATTTCTAATGAAAAACTCCTCAATAATAAGTTTTCATGAAAAACATTATCAGCAATTTATATGCCGATAGAAATATAGCTTAAACATGATGGAATATTTTGTTAGAGTTTATCAATTTTCTAGTATTTTCATGCCTGTCATCCATTTAGATTATCATTTTAACATTACTTGGCATATAGATATAGTCTTAATGGAATTATAATGGATGGATGGTATATAAAAAGATTAAATTAATGAGAGAAAAAGCAGGAACCTTTTTTAAAAAAAATTAAAAGTACGATAACCTTTTCTCTTTTATTTTTCTTACGTTATTAGGATCTTATAAATTTCAACTTAATAAAATATTAAAAGACGTAATAAGTAGTTATTCAATATAAATCCTATTTTGTTAACATACAAACAATAAAATGCCACCATAGCAATGGATACAAGAGGTACTAAAAATTAAAATTTAGACAACCATAATTTTCTTATATATATATATATATATATATATATATATATATATATATAATAAAAAAGATGGAGAGCTTTATAATATAGTAAAAAAACTTCTATTGGTCCTTTTATTTTTGATTTTTCACTAGTTTGCTTCTCTACTTTTATTTATATTAATGTCAACACATTATTTCCAAAATCATTTTTATGTGATCTTTATTTAACCACCGAATGTTTTTATTAACATACAAACAATAAAACATCAACATTGTCTTGGATATAAGAGGTGACAAACATAAAAGTTAGACAACCGAAATTCTCTTATATAAAAAACATTGGAGCATTTATAATTTAGTAAAATGCTTCTTTCTAATAATCCCTCTTATCTTAATTTTGTACTAATTGATGCCCTCTACTTTATTTGCACTAATTTCAACCTATTATTTCCAAAATTATATTTACTAGGTATTTATTTAACTATCATGTTATACAGAAGAACACCATTACACTTGTTCCAAACTCAATTTTATTTTGAAAGGTGCAAAGGTATAGTTGGATGTAATGTAATGATTTAAGGATAACCTCGATTTGTTTTTTTTTTAATAGTATAGTAAATTGATTAATACTTAAAAGTGCATTCTCATTAAGGATTTATGTCATCATATTGCACCTAAAGTATCATTAAATTCACTAACAAAAGCATGTTTTATATTAGCAAGTCTAAAAATATAATATACTTTTAATTCATGGTAAATGTTAATCCTAAATGCAGGTCTATCACATCAATAAAAGGATTGATTGATGAGTTTAAGAATTGAAATTGAAAGGATAAAAAAAAGGTCAAACTTAGCAAAGTGTTGCTGGTGCATTCCAAATTCGAACACCGTTCGGTAATTTGATCATATTTGGAGCTATAAATATTAGAGTTAGGCCCATTTTATATGGATGGAAAGGTAAGACATAGACCTACAACTTTTATCAAAGACTCATTTCTGCCGTTGTCAAGCTCAAATCTTAGCAACAACGAAGACGTCGGAAGCTGTCCTGCAGCTCAAATACTATTCGGTTTTTGGCTCATATCTTGAGTTCTAGAAGTCCAAATGAGCTCTGGTTTTTTTTGTTGGAAAGCTGAGACAATTGCCCACAACTTTTATAATTTAGTTGGCTATAATTTTGATGTGAACAATGACGTTTTGGTCAGCCATAATATAAAAAAAAAAAACAGCAGCCATTAATGTCAAAAACCAGCCACCAAATCAATGGATGTCCACCAATTCTTCAACCAATCAATAGTTCTGAAACTTAGCCTATAAAAGGAGGCATTGTCCATGTATTTAGTCGTATTAATTTTCAGATCAAAGTTATCTTCTTGCTTTCTCTCTATATCTTTGTAATGTTCAAGTTTTCTTTCATGCTATAGTAATCTCTTGTTTATGCTCTTTCATTTCCTTTCTTATACTTAGTTAGCTTATATTATGTTTATGTTCTTATATTGTTTATTTATGTTTTTCTCCTTCTTAATATTTAGCTAAGTTAATTATGTCAAGGTGAAAAGGTTTCTCTAATGGTGTTAGAATAGGTATAATATAAACTCAATATGGGCTTTAAATGTTTATATCCAAGAAAGATTGTTATTAACATGTTTTATCTTTCTATCTTACTAATTCTTAATACCTTGCTTATTAAATGGTTAATTTAGATTTTTGTTGTATAATATTTGGTACATCAAATGTTTGATCCTTCATAGTCTTCGGCCGACATCGTTATTATGATAGGAACTTGATTTGTTGTTAACATAAACTAGCAACATGAATGCTTGATGATATTTATAAGTATGGTATTAGTTAGATAAGATACTTAATATGATCATGTTAGTAATTTATAATGAGCTAATAACGAGAAATCATCCGATTAGAACCTCCTTTGTGTATGGTTTCTAGTTGAGTAATAAAAAGAGTTTATATTATATTTATTTGAAATACCATTAGTGAATCCTATAACCTTGACATATGTTTTGTTATTGTTTAATCCTTACATCAATATCACATCCCAAAACTTTCTTCAGCTCTTTTTCTGTTATTATTCTCTTCAAATCTTTTTCTTTATTTGTAATTTACATAATTCACCTCCCTGTGGTTTAACCCCGGTCTTTCCGGGTTATTTTACTTTGACACTCTTGCACTTAGGATAAGACATCAACTCTTTGATCATGTCATAAATGGATAAATATGGAAGAATAACATTGCTTTAAAAAAGATTTAGCAAAATAACATAGTTTAATTATGTTGCATTTTAAAGTAGCAATATTTAGTAAATGTTGTGTTTTTTAAGTGCGACATAGTTAAACTTTGATCTTCTAGCTTAACCGGTCAAACTAAATGAAGATTCATACCAAAATAGATTACATAGATAATTTAGTGGGACAAATTTAGGTCTAAGAAGAGATATGGTTGCGTCATAGCAAAATAACAACTCAAAAGGACTATAAGTATTGATATGACCATTTGATAGCGTTCAAATTTTACAAATGTTTCTAGAGTCCGTTTTTCCTATAATAGGGCCCCCAATTCTAGTAGTTTAGGAACCGGTCGACCATTTTCACTAACTATTATGAACCAGTCAATTGGTTGAGCTAGAAATAATATAGTTTGACCATGTCACACTTAATAATAACAAAATTTATTAAATATCACCATTCAAAAGTGCTAACTATGCTATTTTTTCAAAACATTTTGCTCTTATCCTAATTTGTTAATTTTTTTAAAATTTTATATGCTAATTTCTCAATTTATCCCTTAAATTTATGATAAAACTTAAAAATAAAAGGTTAATATTAATGAAAATAAAAATATAGATAGCAAACTAGTATAAAATTATTATTAAAGGATGTATTTATACTTCACTCCTTTAACATATTTGCTTAAAATGGGATATGTGAATCTCAGCCAACATTGTCATGCTATATCCAATGGTTACAGTAAGTAGGACTTGGTTTAACCTCTAGAAACCTGTTTGGTTATGTGGTAGCGTCCACATTTCCTGCGATAGTATTTTACAAGCTGTTTGGTTAACAGTTGCCCATGGTTTCAAGCACCTTAAGGCCCATATAAAGTTGTGTTCCAAACACAGGATAAGCAAAAGCAACTTTGTGTTGCGTTTGCCGCTGCTTTTTTGAGAAAACGCTACAGTAAACTTTCCTTTACCAAAAAAAAAAAATTAGTCATATCTATCCTTTGCCATCACTATCATCTTTCCTCCTCCATATTTGCCTCTAAGCAGCTGGGCTCTCCTCCTCCACAGCTTCCCTCTTCTCCAAAAATCTATCCTTTTCTTCCATATTTGCCTCCAAACAGCTGAGCTCTCCTCCTCCACAGCTCCCTTCATCTTAAAAAATCTACCCTTCTCCTTGTGTGTCGTCTGTCCTCCTTCATATTTGCCTCCAAGCATATGAGCTCTCCTTGTCCACAGCTTCCCTCATCTCCAAAAAACTATCCTCCTTCTTATGTTTTGCTATGTCAAACACACCCACACAAACTCTTCCATTCTTTTATAACGACCGAACCTAGTCACCAATGTTAGTCAAGTGTAGATCAAGCTCATCTGCCACTGATCTGCTACCATGATGAACTCTTTTCACGGTTGAAGAAGACATGCACTCCCAAGGTAATTTTCTTGGCATTATACCTAAAAAATGTATATATCATGCCTTATCTGCTAAAACAAATGGCTTTCTCTAACTATAATTTTCTCTTCACTATGTTTTCATTGCCAGAACTAAAGAGGGCATCGAAATCAATCTCCAGGAAAGCTCAAGCACAAGCATCTTCCCAATTTCTATCTCAGTTGCACAAGTAAATTCAAAGTTAGTTGCTCTTTTTTAGTTGTATAATTACTTTACTCTTTAATTTTTAGTTGTTGTGTGTTTTCTGAGTAGTAACATATCTGTAATTATTACATTTTATTATGTATGTTTTGGTTGAACATTTTTTTTGTTTAATTGAACATTTTCTGAGAATTTCCATGTTTTACAGTTGTGTTATTGTTAGATTTTTACTCTCTGTTTTGGTTCAACACTTACCATCAATGTTAGTTATTGTGCTTTACATGTGTTTAATTGTTAGTTTCATTATCTTAGTTGAAGTGGTATAAACTTAAAACATGAGTCAATAACAAGCTACTGAAAATGGGAATGAAGCCAATTATCTGCTTTATTATATTCAATTGAACATTTTGTTGTTTAGTTGAACATTTGCTGTGAATTTCCAGGTTTTAACAGTTGTGTTATTATTAGATTTTTAATCTTTTTTTCGGTTCAACAATCACCATCAATGTCAGTTGTTGTGCTTTACATATGTTTAATTGTTAGTTTTATTATCTTAGTTGAATGGGTATAAACATAAAACCTGTGTCAATATCAAGCAACTAAAATAAATTTTATTATCTGCTCTATACAATGTCTACTTATATAATTAATGGAAATAAATTTTATCTAAGAAATCTTAGCATCTAATGTAATATTACATAATTGGCAGTTTATGCTTAGGAAATGAAAACATTGGCTTGTAGAAACATTAATGGAAATAAACCTAGTAATATTACATAATTGGCAGTTTTACATTATTTTTTATGCATTTTTTTTCCTTGATTGTCCCTTGTTGTAGGAGATACGTGGAGCAAGAAAGTTTAGGCATGGTGGCATCGATCCAACATTGTGTTGTAAATATGATATCATGTTTACAAACACTATTGCTATCGGTCAGTATGTGTGGGCTCCATCACAAGGTCTGAATTCTGATGAAGATGGTGTAGGTCAAAGGCAAACTAACACAATTAATGAGGACCCTCATCTTGAGGAAGGTAGTGGAGATTCTGAAGACGATAGTGTACTAAATGTTATTGTCAATGTCAATAATATGGTTGTTGGTGTCACTTTTGCCAGTAGCACAAACAATCCCACTTGTAGTAGTGGGAAGAGAAAAGGTGTGCAACCAAGTTCCCAAAAAAATGAGAAAAAAAAAGGGTTCAAGGAGAGGATCGTAATTGTTTACGCAATTAGATAAGTTGGTTGATAGTGTGTCTACCAAGAATGAATGTGCATCAAGTCGTTTGGATAAAAAAGGATGTAGCATAGAAGAGGTGATGAAGGAGTTTCACTCCATTAAGGAAGTGGTGTTCAGCAATGAGCTATATTGTTTTGCAACTGAGTTTTTTATGGTTAGAAGTAGGAGGAAAATGTGGGCAGCAATTGGTGATATGGACCGAAAATTTCAGTGGTTGAAATTAATGTTCGATTAAAGGGAAAAACTACAGACCTTCATGTAAGTGTACATTTGATATAGTTAAGACTTATAGTTATGTATATTATTGTGTGTTATATGTTGTAGCGAGTAAATTTTGTTGTGTGTTATATGTTTTGGCAAGTATTGCATGCATTTCATATTTGAGTGTTTTTTAATGTTTAGCAAACTTATCATGTTTAGTTTTTATGTCAATGAGCCATTAACATATTGTATGGTTATGTGTTTTTCACAGTTTAAAGATTATAATAGGTGAGTTGCATGAGTTGTTGTTGCGACTGTGTTGTTGCTGACTAGTTGATGCAAACGGTTATGTCATTCCTATTTTTTTCAAGTTTCTTAATTTGTAATGTATGATATGTTGAGCACTTTTGTTGTATCTATAGATATAGGCTAATTGGTTATGTTTGAGATGTCTGTAACAGCTGTTGTTATACCTCTTACAAGCTGTAATTTTAGGTTTCATGTTGACTTCTTTAGCCTTGTTTGAATGGCTACAAAACTTTGTGTTTAGTTTGCTTTTTTAACCTTGAATTGGATATTGTATCTTCACGAATTTGATGGTTTTTTATGAGTTGAATGGCTATTGATTAGTTGAATGTTAGTTATTGCTATGCATGATTATTATTGACTTCAATGGCTGAAACTACTAACCATGCTTGTTGCTCACTTGAATGGTTGCTACTGCTGTGAATTATCGTTCCGTACTTGAATGGTTGATAATGATTTGAATGGGAGTTGCTGGGTTGAATGGTTGTTCATGGTACAACTTTTCGGGTTGTTGATAGGTATGGCAGTAAGTGGTTTGTCTTATGGGTGTGTTTCGCTTTTAAGCTGCATTCTCATTCCAAAACATTTTCATTGGCTGGCCACAAATATTGCAAGCATTCCCACGTGTATTGCAAGCTATTTTCAGAAGGTTTTGTTGTTGTTTTACGCTGCAACATTAAGTTCATTGACTTTAAAAGGTTAGTTGTTGATTTTAGGGCTGCTTTCGACTTAATAAAGCTTGATCTTTATGTTTTGTAAACAAATCTGATAGGGCTACTATTTGAAGTCAATAAAGCATGACCATTTATGTTTTTTTTTTCTATTTATAAGTTGAATGCTAAGTTTGCTTTAGTTTTTATACTTTTTTGAGTTGGACAACAAATAAGCTACTAGAAAAAATATGTGTATATAGCAGTCCATTCTCTTTAGTTTTTATTCTCATGAAACCTTAATTGGTTGCCACCTAATATTTGAAGCATTCCTACATGTATGAATAATGTTTTGAGGGTTGAAATTATGGTTGTGTTGTAAAATATTAAATGTGTTACTTATGAATAAAATATGTTTGATTTGTAGAGATTGCTTCAATTTAAATGTTTTTTGCTTAAGTTAATGTCGTCATTCATAAGTTCGATTAGTAGGGATTGATGTCATTCTTTGTATTTTTTGTAATGTTTATGCTTTGCTTTTATTAATATCAAGTTTATGCCTTTCATTTCCTTTCCTTTACTTAGTTAACTTTTATGTTCTTATTTTGTTTATCTATTTTTCTTTCTTTCATTATGTCTAGCTAAGTTAATTATGTCAAGGTGAAAAGGTTACACTAATGGTGTAAGAATAAGTATAATGTAAACTTAATATGGACTTTAATGTTTGATACTAACATGTTTTGTATTTATTATCTTGTTCACTCTTTAATACTTTGCTTGTTAAATGACTAATCTTGATTAATGTTGTATAATACTCGGTACAACAAATGTTTGACACTTTCATAGTTCATATTGTATGGTATAACTGACACCTGAGCTATGAAAGGAACTTGATTTGTTGTTAACATAAGTTATAATTATGAATACTTGATGAAATTTACAAGTATTAGCATTAATTGAATAAGATAACTAATGTAATCATGTTAACAATCTATAATCTGATTGGAACCTCCTTTATGTGTGGTTTCCAATTGAATAATAAAAGTTTATATTATACTTTTTTGACATACCATTAGTGGAATCTCTAACCTTGACATTTGTTATTATCATTGTTTAATTCTTACATTAATATTCCATCTCAAAGTTTTTATTTTCTTTGTTTTCTTCTCCTTCTCTTTCTTTATTATTATTAGTATTAGTAGTAGTACTAGTACTACTACTACTACTACTACTACTACTACTACTAGTATTATTATTATTATTATTATTATTATTATTATTATTATTATTATTATTGCTACTATTACTATTATTATTGTTGTTGTTACTATTGTTGTTGTTTATAATTTGTACAATCAACCTCCCTGTGGTTTGACTCCGGTCTTGGTGGGTTATTTATTACTTCGACACTCCTACACTTGGGAGAAGACATCAATCTTTTGGTCATGTCAAGTTTTTGGCGCCGTTGCTGGGGATCGAACCCGGGTCACCCGCGTGACAGGTGGGAATACTCACCACTATGCTACAACGACCTGGATCCATTCGTGTTTGGGATGAAATGCAACAATAATTTTTAAAGAAGTTTTTCCCATCTCACAAAACAAACTTTTTGAAAAGACAAATCACCACTTTCACTCAAAAACCAGGAGAAACATTTTACCAATGTTGGGATAGGTATCGAAACTTGCTTAGTACTTGCCCTCATCATGGTTTTGAAACATGGAGATTGGTTTCACATTTCTATGAAGGGTTAACACCTAAAGATAGGCAAATGGTTGAATTGATATGCAATGGAACTTTTAAAGATAAAGACCCTGATGAAGCAATGAAGTACTTAAACTTTTTAGCTGAAAATGCTCAAAATTGGGACACCCCGGGTACTTATGAGGCACTGAGTAAAACTCAACCTCATACATCTAGTGGAGGTATGTATAACCTTAGGGAAGATTATGACCTTCAAGCCAAGTTTGCATCTTTAGCTAGAAAAGTCGAGGCACTAGAATTGAAAAAGAATGGTCAATTAAAATCTATTGAAAACATTGTTTGTCAAATCTGTGAAACAAATGAACACTCAACCAACAATTGTCCAACCTTGGCTTCTTTTAAGGAATGTCTTCATGAACAAGCCCATACTTTAAATAGTTTCCAAAAAGCTAACCACAACCCATACTCACAAACATACAATCTGGTTGGATAAATCACCCAAATCAGTTGGAAAAGTGAGAACAACAATGCACAAACTTCACCACCACCATTTCAAGCATACAATAATTTCCAAAATTCTCATGGATATGTACCTCCTTATGCTTCAGCTCCTAGAAGAAATCTTGTGGAAACATTGCATGCATTCATTGAAAAGCAAGAGACAATCAACACTCAACTTGCTCAAAGCATAACAAATTTTAAAGATACTCTTGCAAAATTCACATCTGCTCTCAGTTTTCAAGAGAAAGATAAGTTTTCATCTCAACCACAACAAAATCCCAAGGAGCAATACAATTCAAATGCAAGTAATTCTGAAAGTCAACACATGGATCAAGTCAAATCAGTCATCACTCTTTGTAGTGGTAAGGTTATTCAAAAACCCACTCTTGAACCTTGTGAGACAAATGATCACTCAATCTCTAAGGGTAAGGAAGGGGTTGAATTTGAATATTGCAAGGAAAATACTGATTCCCTGCCAGCACTTCAATTTCCTCATGCCATGACCAATCAGGAAGAAATCGAGGATGAAAAAGGCATAAAAAATGTTGATGCGGATCTTTTATCAAAAGTGACAACAGATTCAACACCCGACGTCACACCAATCGATGATTACTTTCCTGATGAATCTCTACTTTCTCTTAGTTTAATGCCTTGGTTTGCTAAAAATATCAATTTTCTTGGTTCAGGAATTTTATCAGCTCACTAGAGTACCGAATACAAAAAAAAAACTTTTGAGCAACGTGCAAAATTTTTATTGGGATGACCCTTACATATTCAATTATTATCCTGATCAAATATTTCAAAAATGCATTCCTGACAATAAGGTAAGTAATGTCATTAAATTTTGTCTCTAAGACATGAAAGGATCATTTCTCATAAAAAAAAAAAAAGAACTGTAGAAATCTTACAAAGTGGATTTTACTAGCCCATCATATTCAAGGAATCACATGCATTCTGCTAAACCTGTGAAAATTGTCAAAAAGTGGGATTTATTTCAAAACACAGAGAGTCTTTAGATAATCCTCTATTGACTCTTAAGTCTCATCATAAACGAGATAAGCATCGTGCAATTCATGAATTATGAACCATTTTCATAAAGAACATGCTTGGCATTGTTTTGGGAATTTGACTAAAAAAAAGACCATGTTTGCCAGTTTTTAAGAAAACTAGATGGGAAGCCTATCCCTGACCCATAAAGGGCGTTTAAGTCATTCTTGGACGTAAAACCAAAGGAAGATGTGAGCCACAATCACAACTACAATTTGAATTTTCATTTGTAAAAACTTGTGTCTTTTGGTTTTATTAATAACATAATATTTGTGTTTTGTTATTTCTTATATTTGTTTAAGTGTGTTTCAGGTTTGTTAGTGTTCGTTATTTCAGGTGATATCTTCTATACTCTATCTTTCTACCTTAGAACATTGAGGACAATGTCTCGTTTTGGTTGGGGGGAGAGGGTTGTAGTTGATAAAAAAAAATTGTTTTTCATTTCATAAAGCATGTGCATAATTGTTGTTACTAGGATGACAGAGTAAAGGAGATCTTTTGTTAAAGTGACTCTTGAGATGCATCTTACTAACCATTCTTAACAAGGTCTATTATAATACTTCTAGAAATATTCAAGTTTACAAACTCTCGTATTGTTATCACTTAATTCTGCTCATATACTTATTTAACATGTATTCTTAAACCTTAATTTATACATACACACTTTAACATATGATTGTGGGTTGCATATTGGATTATTACATTATTTATGTTCTTTTGTTAAAGGTGACAACTAAAAGAAAGGGATTGTATATAAATAAAAAAAAGAAAAAAAATGATAATAATAAAAAAATAGATAAGTTTAGTTTCATAGCCTCCCTAACCTAAGCAATTAAACTCGAAGGGGTGTGTTAACACCTAATACCCTAAAGTCAACTGACTTGGGAGCTATTGGCCCAACGCTTGTTACATGGGTTGAAGAGAAAAGCTTAAGAGAATCAAACATTGCACTATCTATATATCAGTATCTGCGACCCGAGTTATTAAGCTCGTAGGGGTGTCTCAACACCTAATGCCCTAAGACCAACTGGTTTGGGAGTCATTAGTTGAAAGCTCGTTACATGGGTTAAAAATGCATGGTGTTTTAAGTTATATGTATATATATATATATAAAAGAAAAGAAAAGACAAAAAAAAAATAATCCCAATCTAAGGAAGTTAACCTTAAACATTAGATCAAAAATTTTGTTTTCTTCCAAGACAAGCCCCGTAATTACGTGTTGATACATTGAGCACAAAAGAAAGGTTTATTAATATTTGGTTAAGAGGTATTGAGCAAATATATAAATTTAATGAGAGTTTGTTTATCTAGATAAATTAATGGAAGTTAAATGATGAATACCTTACTTTATGGAATTTGTAAATTGTTTAACGCTTTGATTACTAGGGACTAGTAATAAGCTGGTTGGGGGGGTGTGATTAGTACTTAAAAGTGCATTTTTATTAAGATTTTGTATCATCATTTTGCACTTGAAGTATGAATAACTCCTTAACTAAAACATGTTTTATAATAATATATCTAATAATATAAGATACATTTAATTTATGGTAAATGTTCATTTTAAATGTAGACCTATCACATAAATGAAAGGATTGATTGATGACTTTAAGAACTTAAATTGCAAGGGCAAAGAGATGGCCAAACTTAGAAAAGGGATGTCGATGCAATCCAAACCGGAATACTGTTCGGTAATTGGGCCATATCTATAGCTATAGATCTCAGATTTAGGTCTACTTTATATGGATTGAAAGGTAAGACATAGGCCTACAACTTTCATATGGAGCCCAAGATCTAAAAAGGTCATTTCCAAGTCCAAATTGTAGTAACAACAAAGAAGCCCGAATCTCTCCTCCAGCCCAAGCACTGTTCAGTATTTTGGCCATATCTAGAGTTCTAGAAGTCCAAATAAGCTGAATATTTTACACAAGAAAGCTGAGACAATTGCCTACAACTTTCATGTTTTCGAGTGCTTTCAATTCTGACATTATCAATGATGTTTTGGGCAGACAAGAGAAGATAAAGATTGTCACCAAGTCAAGAGTTGCCACCCACTCATTAATTAGTCATCAAATCAATAGTTCTCAATTTTGGCCTATAAAAGGAGGCATTTGCTATGCATTTAGGTATCTTGGTTTCCAGATCAAGATCATACTCTTCCTTTCTCTCTTTGTATTTTTTGTAATGTTTATGCTTTGCTTTCATTAATATCAAGTTTATGCCTTTCATTTCCTTTCCTTTACTTAGTTAACTTTTATGTTCTTATTTTGTTTATCTATTTTTCTTTCTTTCATTATGTCTAGCTAAGTTAATTATGTCAAGGTGAAAAGGTTACACTAATGGTGTAAGAATAAGTATAATGTAAACTTAATATGGACTTTAATGTTTGATACTAACATGTTTTGTATTTATTATCTTGTTCACTCTTTAATACTTTGCTTGTTAAATGACTAATCTTGATTAATGTTGTATAATACTCGGTACAACAAATGTTTGACACTTTCATAGTTCATATTATATGGTATAACTGACACCTGAGCTATGAAAGGAACTTGATTTGTTGTTAACATAAGTTATAATCATGAATACTTGATGAAATTTACAAGTATTAGCATTAATTGAATAAGATAACTAATGTAATCATGTTAACAATCTATAATCTGATTGGAACCTCCTTTATGTGTGGTTTCCAATTGAATAATAAGAGTTTATATTATACTTTTTTGACATACCATTAGTGGAATATCTAACCTTGATATTTGTTATTATCATTGTTTAATTCTTACATTAATATTCCATCTCAAAGTTCTCATTTTCTTCTCCTTCTCTTTCTTTATTATTATTAGTATTAGTATTACTACTACTACTACTACTAGTATTATTATTATTATTATTATTATTATTATTATTATTATTATTATTATTATTATTATTACTATTACTATTATTGTTGTTGTTTATAATTTGTACAATCAACCTCCCTATGGTTCGACTCCGGTCTTGTCGGGTTATTTATTACTTTGACACTCCTACACTTGGGAGAAAACATTAATCTTTTGGTCGTGTCATTAACTGCTGATTTAATTAGATCAGTAGATCCAGAATTCACAACAACCCCATTAGAAATTGAAATGAATCCGAGATACATGCCATATTTCAAGGTAATCAGTACTTTGTACAAAGTAGTTAAATATTTCAAAAGGTTACAATGAATTATTTAAGTGCAATGAAATTGATTCGACAACAAATTGTTTGTTTTTGTAAAATTTCATTGGAGTGTTTGATGGAACACATGTACGTGCATGTGTTTCACAAGACAATCAAATACCATTTATTGGTCGAAAAGGTATACTGACGCAAAATATAATGGCAACATCTAGTTTTGACATACAATTTATATTTGTTTGGGCTGGGTGGGAAGGTAGTGCTAACGATACAAGAATATTTTATGAGGCGATTGGAAATATAAACATACAATTTCTGTGGCCATAAAAAGGTATTCACCTGTAAAAAAATATGGTTATTGTTCAGTTGGTCTAATTTTTTTTATGATATATTTTGTAAGTGTTAAACAATAATTAAATTTATGCAGGGAAGTATTATCTCGTTGATTCGGGATATCTGAATGGGTACGGTCACTTGGATCCATATAGAGAGGAGAGATATCATCTTCTAGAATTTCATCGACGAGGATAACCGCGAAGTTAGGAGGAACTATTCAACCGAGTCCATTTATCATTACGATGTGTAATCGAACATACATTTGAAGTTTGGAAGAAAAGATGGCAAATTTTGCAAACCATACCTGAGTTTCCTTAAAAATCACAGGTTAACATTGTTGTTGCATCAATGGCGTTGCACAACTACATTTGATGAAAATCAGGCCAAGATGTTACATTCAACAAGTTTGATAGTCATCCTCCTTTCATTCCTCCAGATATTTTTCCCGATGTCGTTCCACAATCACAAACAAGTGAGCACTAGAGGGCATTGCGTATGGATTATATTCTTGATGACATTGCAAATAGTTTGATGGGACAATAATGTTTATTTTGTAATAACAAATAACACTTTTATTATTTTGCTAGTATTTATGTGAACAAAATGTTTTATTTCCCCTTGACACAAAGAATTATTTTATTTATGTCCTTTTTAATCATTTTGAATAAAAAACAACCGCAACTATGCATTTAACCAAATGTATTTTTAATTATAATAAAATTAAATTATATTTTTAACTAAACACATAAAATATATACATAAATTACATAAAAAATTATTTTTTTTCTAATTGTAATTACAACAATTACAGCAAAAACAAACAGTTTATTGAGGTTAACTTCGCTTAGCTTAGCCTCTAGCTTAGCTGAGCACATAGCAGGATGCATATGGTGGCGGTCTCATCATTGTTATGCCACCAGCCTTTGGTGTCCGATGAGAGCTCCATGTTTCATTTCTTATACGGTTCTCATCTTCTTGATTTTCGGTTCTTTCAGGAACATGCAAAAGTCAAAATAACCAGGACTCCATCGCCTTTAATAAAGCAGTATGTGCCATATGAAATTAGAACGGAGAATTCAGTGCCTTAACTCACATCCTATTGGGCGAACCCATATTGTCTCTCTAATTTATTAACTAATGTGGGTAATGTTCCACGATGAGATACTGAGGGGAGAAAATAAAAATTATAAAGATAAAAATATATCTGATAGAAAAGATAAAAATAAACATATGAAAATAAGTTTATTTATAAAATAATTTTAGAATAAGTTTTTGTAATTTCAAAAGAAAAGGTACATATAAAAAAATATGCCTTTAGAAATAATATTTATATTTTTAATTCCTAAAATATCTATAAAAAAAATTCTAAATTTATCCAACTAAAATATACAAGCATAAAAAATTTATATTTTCATAATTTTAAACTATCAACCGCCACAAAGCTCAAGTCAATTCTATTTTTTTAAAAAAAATAAAAATAATATTATTTAAAAAAATCATAAAAAAGTTAAGATTTTTTGCTCAAGGTTTTGATTGGGTTTTTTTACTTAGGTTTTGAGTGGGTTGTGAATCAACCTAACTTTTTTATTGAGTTAGACTGAGTCAATTGTTTCTTTGTTTTTATTAAACTCAAAATGGACAAAGCTCTGACTTGGTGGGGTCCTAAATCAATTTATTGGGTCCATTCAAATTTTATAACTAAATTTATTATATTATTATTACTTTCAACACTAAGAAAAAACTAAAGTAAGATAATTAATATTTAAATTATATATAAGTTTAAGTGTAATGCATATTAATGGTGAAAAATACTCGTTTTCTGTTATATTTTTTTGTTTTTTTTGTCTTTAACACGGCTAAAAGATTAATGTTTTCTCCCAAGTACACGAGTATCGAAGTAATAAATAACCCGGCAAGACCGAGGTCGAACCACAGGGAGGTTAATTGTACAAATTATAAACAACAACAATAATAACAATAACAACAAAAATACCAATAGTAGCAATAATAATACTAATAATGCTAGTAGTAGTAGTAGTAGTAGTAACAATAATAATAATAATAATAATAATAACAATAATAAAGAAGAAGAAGAAAAATTAATGAGAACTTTGAGATGAAAAATTAAAGTAAGGATTAAACAACGATAACAAACAATGTCAAGGTTAGAGGATCTACTAATAGTATGTCAAACAAGTATAGTATAAACTCTTATTATTCAATTGAAAATCATACACAAAGAAGGTTACAATCATATTATAGATTGTTAACATGATTACATTAGTCATCTTATTCAATTAATGCTAATACTTGTAAATTTCATCAAGCATTCATGATTATAACTTATGTTAACAACAAATCAAGTTCGTTTTATAATTTAGGTGTTGGTTATACCATATAGTATGGGCTATGAAAGTGTCAAGTATTTGTTGTACCAAGTGTTATACAACATAAATCAAGATTAGACATTTAACAAGCAAAGTATTAAAGAGTGAATAAGATAACAAATAAAAAACATGTTAGTATCAAACATTAAAGTTAATATTAATCACTATACTTATTCTTACACCATTAGTGTAACCTTTTCACCTTGACATAATAAACTTAGCTAGACATAATGAAAGAAAGAAAAATAGATAAACAAAATAAGAACATAAATAAGATAAAAGTTAACTAAGTAAAAGAAAGGAAAGGAAAGGCATAAACTTCATATTAATGAAAATAAAGTATAAACATTACAAAAAATACAAAGAGAGAAAGTAAGAGCATGATCTTGATTTGGAGACCAAAATGCCTAAATGCATGGCAAATGTCTCCTTTTATAGGCCAAAATTGGAAACTATTGATTTGATGACTAATTGATGAGTAGGTGACCATCTCTTGACTTGGTGACAATCCTTATCTTCTCTTGTCTGCCCAAAACGTCATTGATAATGTTAAAATTGGAGCCACTTGAAAACATAAAAGTTTTAGGAAATTGTCTCAGCTTTTTTGTGTAAATAATTCAGCTCATTTGGACTTCTACAACTCCAAATATGGACCAAATACTAAACATTGCTTGGGCTGGAAGACAGATTCAGACTTCTTTGTTGTTGCTATAATTTGGACTTGAAAATGACCTTTTTAGATATATGAAAGTTATAGGTCTATGTTTTACGTTTCCATCCATATAAAGTAAACCTAAATATAAGATCTACAGCTCCAGATATGATTCAATTATCAAACAGTGTTCCGGTTTGGATTGCACCAGCATCTCTTTTCTAAGTTTGGTCATCTCTTTATCTTTTCAATTTCAGTTCTTAAATTCATCAATCAATTCTTTCATTTATGTGATAAGCCTGCATTTAAAATGAATATTTACCATAAATTAAAGGTATTTTATATTGTTAGATATATTATTATAAAACATGATTTAGTTAAGGAGTTATTGATACTTCAAGTGCAAAATGATGATATAAAACCTTGATAAAAATATACTTTTAAGTATCAATCAGTCTTCATCTTCATCTTTAATGTCCAATAAAAATATTCAGATTCTACATTATAATTTATTTATTTATTTTTAGATTTGAAGTGATTTGTTTTATAGGTAAGAGCAAAATAAAATGTTTGTATGATAATTATATATGTTGATTAGTAGTTTAAAAAATCTATTTTATTTTCTTTTGTTTGGGATATTATTCATCTTATAAAAAGGAATGATATGGAAAAAATAGGAATGTTCCCTTGATTATGAGTCATAAACAAGTTTTGATGTTTTTTATACCTTTTTTTTACTATATATGTAGGTTTGTCTATATAGTTTTTGTGTTTTATACACATTTATAATATTTATTGTTAAAGTTAGAGTTTTTATATATGATGAAATCCCTTACTAATAAGCTGTATTTGAAGCATTGTTTTTTTCATGTTGCTTATATCAGAATGTATATTAAGACTCATCTTGATGAACCTACTATTATTATATATCTTTATTCAAGTTGAGATTGAAGAAGAGGATGGGGCCTTTATGTTATTGTGTTATTTATCACTTATATAAACATCTTTGAGAAACTTTCTTCATTGGTAAAGATACCATTTTAGTTGAAGAAGTTAAGGTTGCTTTATTGTCTAAAAAGCAATCGATAAGTGCATTTGTAATGAGGTTAATGATGTTTCTAAAAAGGATTTGGTTGGGAGTAAGTGGCTATAAGTTTGGGTTACTTAAATATATGGTTTGTAATTATTGTTATATGAAAGGACATATTAAGAAACACGATAAAAAATTAAAAAATAAAATAAGAAAATACAAGAAAAGTCTACAAAGAACAATTTTACTACCAAAGCATTAATGCTTATGGTTTTTGTTTTGGTTAAATTAAAGGGGTCAATTGCTATACACAAGACCCGACATTAACTATATATGTGTGTGTGCATGTCCATAAACATTGGAGTTGTGCTTTTACTTTATTATATTTTTGTTCAAGCCACAACTTTTGTTAGCCTTTGGTTGCCACAGATACACCCTCTTTTATTATCACAATTTGGAAGTTGTAATGTGAAAGAGTTTGTTCTTGCGGGAGGTTTTTTCACACATATACCCTATTTTATTATCACGATTTAGAAGTCGTTTACACCAAAGAGTTTGATGCTACTTGCACGAGGGTTTATATATATATATTGGATTCCAGAGTTTCAAGTATTATTTTTATTGGCTTTGAACTTCATCTATTGACAATGAAGTCTTTGATCAATCTTCGTATTTAGAGTAGACAATTTGTCAATGCATGTAAATTTGTATGATATTTATCTTCATTCTCATTTTACTTTTTTATTTACACTTTATAAAAAATTATTTTAAGATCTTGAGATAATTCCTAATAAATTTAAATCAATTAGTTGGTTAATTAATTCATGGACAACAAATATTTATTCAAATTTATGATAAAGATAATTATTTGATCCATCACTAAACAAAAAATAATCATGATCGACTTTTTTAAAATCTAATAAACCGTAGTTGTTATATATATAAATTGTTTAGATAAAAACTATGATGACTAAACATATCATAGGCATGCAAGTTTATTAAGCAAAGAAATAACTTGTATATTTGAAATTGAATTAGAAATTATCCTTAATATACTTAAATACTAAGAATTACATGGTGGTATGGTAGTATTCAAAATAGTAATTCAAACAAAATAAAACCTAGCATGTATACGAATACATATAAAAATAAAATATATTAAACTAGAACCAACATAAAAATGAGATGCTTCATTGAAAACATGTTTATAAGAAATCGATGATGTTGTTGTCAAGAATTAAATCATTAATTTTTAAGACAATAGATGCAAATCATCTTTGTTGCAAGTAGTTTCGTAAGATTTCAATCATTTAACTTTGAAATGATACCATTCCTTTAAAATGTTAAGGAACCAAATATATAAATGAACTCAAGTTTTATGACAACAAAAAGGTAACTTAATTAGAAGCAAAACAAGCTAAGAAAATAATATATAAAGGAGAGTTGCAAATAAGTCATTCCAAAAGGTATAAAAACATCTCTCATTCAACTCATTTTTTTACACTTATTTTTTAAACAAAACTAATATGTAATTAATTCTAGTTATTATCATAATTAGTTTTCATTATTTTTTCTTAATGACCCATCATAGAAAGAATAAAAAATTGATTAATGTTTTCCTTACAAACCATACTTGTTCTCTTTGAAAATAAATAGCTTAAAAAGTCGTAGAAGATTGACCTTTTAGAGATTCCTTGTTAAAAGGATGACAAAAAAATAATTTTTCATGGGCTAAATAATTATTTATAATAAGTTCAAATTCAGGTTTAAAATAGAATAAAAGAAAAAAAACAAACTCAAACTAGCGAATAAGGATCGGGGTCTAAGGTTTATGGCCTAAGCCAAGTACACATCTATGAGTTCATCCCATACTATACTTAGACTTATTTATGACCCTTCAACTTTTCACTAAATAAATATACAAGAGGATCTTGAATCTTTTTTTAGTAGGGATAAGTTTAGAAGAATTAGGAGGCTTAACCTTTAGTTAGCCACTCATTTTGTATTTATATGTATAGATTAAGGTAGAGATTACAATACTAGGTTTTTATATGATGAATACTAATAGTCTGAAAGAACTAATATAACATATGATATTCACCACCCTAATTAGTTTAAACATATTTAATTTTATGTGAAAATTGACACTCTAGTGTTTAAAAATAATGAAAAATAGAAAACACATTAGATTTTGTGATAAGGGAGTAATACCATATATGTTTGGTATGTATATCAATAAAGATAACAAAGTAAAAAAAACCATCAGAAAAAAATATAGGAGCAAGAGCCTAAACATTACTAAATATTAAATCAAATGGTACAATACTTTTGTGACATGTAAGTTGCAACAACAAACACGATGACTTGCCTAGTGAATAGGTTTGACATTGAGTAAAAGAGCATTTAGAAGTACAAACTATTTTATTATTGGAAACTACTAAATTTAAAATACAAGAAATAAAATGACCTAAATAACGATGTCACATATCAACAATCGTGGAGATACAAGGAGATCAAAATGCTTAAGGGATTGTTGTGGAAAAATACTCGGATAAGACATAAAGACCATCATTACTCTAACTAAAAAGAACTTTCTTAGTGATGAGATCCTTTGACATAAAACATAAAAGCGTGAAATTTAAAATAAACATGATTATCATGATAAATTTTTAAACAGACAGTACTGATTTGGTAATATGAGGAACATAAAGAACATTAGATAATTTTAAAATATGTTTTGAAAAATGCAACATGGTATGTTTAATATATGATATGGAAAGACTCTTATAATCACTAACATGAAAATAATCATTATCAGGATAGGATATAAAATCGGTTAGAGTTGCAAGATTAGATATAATATGTTGGTTCACACTAGTGTCCAGAAACCAAGTAGTGGTAGAGATATTCCTAACAATAAAATAAGCAGAGGGTTGTTAAATACTATCATGAAACTAGATACAATGTAGAGCTGCGTGGCTAAAGGTTGATTGACACTTCACATTCTATTATCCAAACCATTTTTCAACTTCTATATTGTGCCTATTCTACTACTATTTGTTCTACCTCTAGATGACAGTAGCTAAGGACTTGATCTAATAATTATAATGGTTGCTTTTGGGACACTAGTTGCCACAAAAATACCCCATGTTACAACTAGAATTAGGGTTTTAATGAGATACCGCAAGATAAATAGAGTTGTGATGTCGGCAATGATGATGGCTACGTCAGCAAATGTAGTGACATTAAATGTGAAGAATTAAAAGGCTTAACCTTTAATTAACTATTTATTTTTTATTTATATATATAGAATAATATATAAAATTAAAGTAGTGCTTATAATATTTTTTATATATACATTTTATAATAGTATATAAGATTTTAAGTTCCACAAAAACATGTTAAACAAAGTTTTTTGATATTAATTTTTTATTTATTTATAATTTGTGTAGGAGAATAATTTTTGATAAAATTCTAATCCTAAAAGTAAATAAAATATTCCACTTTTAATTTGGCCTCAAATGTGCCCTTTTAAGTGTGTTTATTTTACACAAATTCTAACATACCGCTCAAAAAAGAATTAAGCAAAAATTAACAAATGCCTTAATTCAAATTGAGAAAGTATGGAATATCTGTAGAATTCAACCAGGTATTTCCTTGTATAAATGCCCCAACTGTAAACTGACTGGCCTCAGTTGAATTTGTGATGACCCTGTAACCAGGCCATGTCACCCTTGCACTTGTATTTGAACCTGGACCTCTGTTCATGTACTCCCCATAGTAAAGGGTACTCAATGCAAACGATGCATTCCATTCCAGCCATCCAGCAGGATCGACCAGATCATCAATATATGATCGAAGAAAAACTGTCCTTGAGTATTCTTTCCATGGCCGTCCTAAAAACGTTTGGAACGATGATTTAACTGGAATTAGATCAGCAGCAGCAGCAACCTTGCAGTTGAGGATTGATATTCCAGTGTTTTGGTTAGGGTCTTCTCTACCTTGGGCAGTGAATATGTTTCTTTGGTTTGAATTTGGTTTGCGAGCATACAAGTTACTGGTTTGAAATACCACAGCTGCATTACCAAAAATGAAGTCAATCGTGCCATATACGTCACACTCGCGATAAAATTGTCGAAGAGAATGGACATATAATGTGTCTTGGTAACCAACAAAGCTGCATTGATAAAATGCAGAGAGATCCGAGCCACTTCTTAAGGCCACTGCTTGGTGTTTACTGGGCCCCGCTGAGTTTTCAAAGGTTATGCCCTTGGCAATGAATCCGTCTCCTACCACCGCTGCGAGAGTAAGTAAACAAATTAAAAGGGGTGGGTTAGTTGATATAAATGTACGCATACAAATTGCGACAGCAATAAATATTATTTCAGAAAATCTACTGCAATGTATTCGTAAAGTATATGACTAAGCATGTGTTTGAATAAAATGACAAGAGTATTTATTTATTTAGATGGGAATAAAAAGGTGGTAGCAATTATCAGTGTATGGAGTATTTTTGCTCCATCCTTTGAACATATATGAGTGTGGATGGATCGAATGCTTATCTAAGAAAAAAAAAGTTTCAAGTTCTTTTTAATGCCTCATGCAAAAAGTTACATAATTGTAAGGGGTCTCACAAAGAGCTTTGGAAGTGTTGTTGTGTACTTCATCTTTTATGCATCATGCAATGGTAGAAGGAAAGAGAAAGAAAAAGCAGAAGAAAATCATCAAAGTTTTGACCCAAATTTTCAACTTCCCAAATGTCAAAAAGACAGCGCCCTTTTCCCGACAAAAATGAGTAGCTAAACGCGTTTCAATGGCCCCCAAGACACGCTAAACAGGAGATGCGAGCGGATCCTGTCACTGCGACACCCACTCTGAAGATCGCTAAAAACCTCATGCATCTTCTCGTTAGCGACAACAAGAAAATCTCATCTATCTAATTCGATCGATGGTGCTCTCCAGCCTCCCTCTCCATATAATTTATAAATAAAAAAGTGAATGATAGTCGCTGCCCTACAAGTAAAATCTCCTATTTTTTTATTTGAATAAGATAAGGGTATTTATCTTCTAATATCATGTGTACACGTGTTTCTAGAAAGCAAGTCTCCAATAGAAATCAATTACACTCTAAATAATACCGTGTTATGTGGACAAAACTTGTATAATACCAATGAAGTAATGATGGCTAAAAGACACCATAATAACAAAACAGGGTCTAAAAATGTGAACGCAATAAAAGTATCTAGTTCACTCTAATGACAATCATTGTTCAGACTGACTGAAGATAATGAGAGAGTAATCACTAATCAGTAAAGGTATCTTGTGATGCCGAGTCTGTTCTGCGTTTGTCCTCGTCGATAAACCAAGTTACAAGGTGTTTTCTCCATGGTGATTGCGGGCGTTTTACCAGATGGACTTAGCAAGACGTTGAATCTAATTCGCTTTTCTCAAGAAAGTTGCAATTAATTTCAATAATGCATTATGTACTTGGATTGATTTGAATGCATATTTGTACACTAATTAATGTAATGTACTTCATTACATTTCACGATCGGGAATCAGCATCTACCTACTTTTATCATGAGTCTTTTTTTTTTTCGGTGGGTGGGTATATCTTTTGATCTAAGCAAAGGTAATCGGGTCCCCCACCCAAGTTGGTACCAGTTTTTTCACCATTGGATCGATTCAGAGTAAGGAAAAAAAAGACAAGAAACTGTAGTTAAATATGAAGTTTCGAGAGCTCAACCATCATGAGCTGTCCCCTTCTAGACTGAGATTTCAGCTGCCCACGCCCAACAATTCAAGGAACGGGACCTGTACGATAACGAGACAGCCCTGCCACTTTTTCTGAACTGGGAAAACCCGGCTATTAAATTGAATCTAGCTCCTCACGGTAGAGAAGTGGATGCAACATGGCTCCTCGATATTAAAATAATCCACAAAATCTGCCCGCAGTGATTCGGCCACTACAGTGGTCTCATGAGTTATTGACCATTACTTTTATATCCCACATAGCGTTAATTGTAAACTTACTCCCTTTAGTTTATCAAAACTGACTAATTAGCCCTCATGGTTTCAAACTTGTATTTAATCCCTACGTCTTTAAATCCATTTATAATCTAATCATTTTCATCCATTTCATGTTTTTTAAAAATTAATTTGTTTTCCTACTTCAGAAAATATAAGAAACAGAAAAAATTATAAGTAGACAAGATGGAAAGATTAATGAAAACAGGAGGTTTTTAGAACAAAATATAACTAAATTTAAATTATCAACACTGGTCAAAGGATTTCTAATTGATTTTTTGGAACCAAAGGAGCTATTTAATTTCTTTTTCAAAATTAAGTAACTAAATTATAATTTACTGTCCCGCGTCTACATGGTTCCTCCAGTCATAGTGGTTGCCAGTCTCCGAATTTGACACTGATCACGATTCACGAGGAGATAATGAAAGAACCGAAACGGCGCAGCATGATGACCATTTACCTCTCCAATGACCATATGGAACGTAAAATGTTTTAAATACTGAAGAAAAAAGAAAGAAAATTTAGACTCACCGACGGTGGCTGACCGGAAAGTAGTCCATCCATCAACAACGCTCCTTTTGGCTTTGACCACAGTCTTTCCAATGCCATCCCCAATGAACACTAGCATCTTCTTCTTTCTCTCCACCTCCACGTTCTCAAAATATGCCCCGGCCTTTATATATATCACAAACCTACGCAACACATAACCAATGTCGTCTTAAATATATATGCTACCAATATTTATTTTCAGAGTTTTAGGAAAATGGTATAAAAAACAATGTGTACGTACCTTGTATCGCTTGAGTTGGGAGCTGCTCTCACGGCTTCGCTAATGGTAGTAAAGTTTCCTGTACCGTCTTTAGCTACTATTAAATCAAATTTGGTTGCATTGGCGGAAGCCTGCAAGAGCTTTCGATCTTTGGATGACAACCAAGATGGAAACCCATGTTTTACGTTGCCATACTCAGGGAAAACTTCGGACTTAAATGTGTTAACGCCAGGGATTTTCTTGAGCATGGCTAAGGAGTTACTTACATGGTGAGATATGTTATACAGGCCTTTCTTGATTGCTTTCCTAACTTTTCCTTTACTACGAGCAAACCCATCAAGGCACGTGTACTGGTTCGTCATGGCACCACTTAATAAAGTTTGCAAGTCGTGGTAATGCTTTGAGGTTGATTTTCTTGGGGCGAGGTCAGAGATGGCTGATTTGAGCTCGGCAATGGTGTCATCGAAGAGCTCGATACAGTCTTTGAGAGCTACCTTCTCAAGTGGTCCTAGCTTAATTTTGTTTCTGATGGCATTGCAGTTTGCAGAGGAGGCTCTAACCTCGTCCATTGTTTTGTTTAAGGTTGCAGAGATAAATTCAGGAAGGGACTTAGAGGCGAGATCTGGGAGAGATACAAGAGTTGAGACGCACAGTTCAGGGTATAGTGTGCCTTTACACGCTGAGTGGGCAATTTGGATGTGTTTGTGGATGTGTAATCGTGGGATTTCTATGGTTTTTGAGCTAAATTTAGCAGGTCTTTTAAAGGAGAGTAGAGTTACGACAAGGATTGAAATGGGCAAGAGAAAGAGCAAGGATTTAGTTCTTGCTCTGGTGGGATACATGGTGTCCAATGCTGAAAGAATGGATGCTAATTTTGGACTGGAAGGGGAAAGGATTAGAGAAGCGTCTTAAATTGAGGATGGCTGAAGCCTCTTACGCGGAGCATGATCTTTATTTTTGGACTTCACATGGACAGCATGAAAGGGTAGTATATTGCGTTTGGGCCTGGAGATGCTGGACCAAAAGTAAAATACTGGCTGAATTTTGATTTATCAGGGAGTAAAAATTAAGAGCCAAAACTAATTCTTTCTTTCATTTTTTTTTAATAAAAATGAATTGCTTTTATCAATGAAAGAAACTCACTAAGCCATCTCCAAAGAAAATGTTATTTAGAAAAACCAAATTGATAATATGGTTTTTTAAAGTTTTTTTTTTGTTTATATGTAACCCAATGGTAAACAATCTTTTAGAAAAACTAATTGTATTTTAATATATTTGATATATAATTATTTTAAAATTTTAATATGACTTAGTTGACTTGGAGGGTATAAAGATAACTTAGAAGATTTTTAATTAACTCAACATTAAAGAATTAAATTAAAAAAAAATCAATAAAAAAATAACAAAAAAATGATATAAGTCAATCCGAGTGAATACATGAAACTCATGACATGGTTCATGAGACCAAGAAAATTTTATTGAAAACAAACAGAAAAAACATAGATTTAAAAAAAATCAAAGAAAAAAACTTTTGAAAAAGAAAATATTATTGTAATGAATAGTGTTTTGCAAGATATGAAGGAATAATATTTTTGTAAAAAGAAATGGTATTTTGGTATTTTATTTAGTATTCCCCTCGAAACATATAAAACAAGTATTGAAAAGCCAAATTAATATTATTTTTTTATTTCAATTTAGTTGGAGATGCTTTAAGAGCTTAAAATTGCTACAAATTAGCAAAAGAAAAGGAAAAGGCAAAAGAAAAAATACAAGAAAAGAGAATAACAAAAAAACAAGTGACTGATCTACAAAATGAATTGGCACATGACATTAATAGTAGCCCTTTACAACAATCTATTATCACACATTATGTATGTATTTTTCAAGGTTCACCCATTAACTCAATGGTTGCATTGATGACTGACACGACTAAAAGGTTGATGTCTTCTCCCAAGTGCAGGAGTGTCGAAGTAATAAATAACCCGGCAAGACCGGGGTCGAACCACAGGGAGGTTAATTGTACAAATTATAAACAACAATTATAAAATAACAATAACAACAACAACAGTAGTAGTAGTAGTAGTAATAATAATAATAATAATAATAATAGTAGTAGTAGTAGTAGTAGTACTAATAATAATAATAATAATATTACAAATAATAATAATAATAATAATAATAATAATAGTAAAGAAAGAGAAGAAGAAGAAGAAGAAGATGATGATGATGAGAACTTAGAGATGAAATATTAATGTAAGGATTAAACAATAATAATAACAAATGTCAAGGTTAGAGGTTCCACTAATGGTATATCAAACAAGTATAGTATAAACTCTTATTATTGAATTGGAAACCACACACAAAGGAGGTTCCAATCAGATTATATATTGTTAACATGATTACATTAGTCATCTTATTCAATTAATGCTAATACTTGTAAATCTCGTCAAGCATTCATGATTATAACTTATGTTAACAACAAATCAAGTTCCTTTCATAGCTCAGGTGTCGGTTATACCATACATTATGGGCTATGAAAGTGCCAAGCATTTGTTGTACCAAGTGTTATACAACATAAATCAAGATTAATCATTTAACAAGCAAAGTATTAAAGAGTGAACAAGATAACAAATATAAAACATGTTAGTATCAAACATTAAGGTCCATATTAAGTTTACATTATACTTATTCTTCCACCATTAGTGTAACCTTTTCACCTTGACATAATTAACTTAGCTAGACATAATGAAAGAAAGGAAAACAAATAAACAAAATAAGAACATAAAAGTTAACTAAGTAAAGGAAAGGAAAGGAAATGAAAGGCATAAACTTGATATTAATGAAAGCAAATCATAAATATTACAAAAAATACAAAGAGAGAAAGGAAGAGCATGATCTTGATCTGGAAACCAAGATGCCTAAATGCATGGCAAATGCCTCTTTTTATAGGCCAAAATTGGGAACTATTGATTTGATGACTAATTGATAAGTGGGTGGCCAACTTTTGACTTGGTGACAATCCTTATCTTCTCTTGTCTGCCCAAAACGTCATTGATAACGTCAAAATTAGAGCCAGTTGCACATGAAAGTTGTAGGCAATTGTCTCAGCTTTCTTGTGTAAAAAATTCAGCTCATTTGGGCTTCTAGAACTCCAGATATGGCCAAAATACCGAACAGTGCTTGGGCTGGAAGACAGATTCGGGCTTCTTTGTTGTTGCTACAATTTGGGCTTCATAATGGCCTTTTTAGATCTTGGGCTCCATATGAAAGTTGTAGGCCTATATCTTACCTTTCCATCCATATAAATTAGACCTAAATCTGAGATATATAGCTCCAGATATGATCCAATTACCGAACAGTGTTCCGATTTGGATTGCACCGACATCTCTTTTCTAAGTTTGGCCATCTCTTTATCCTTGCAATTTAAGTTCTTCAAGTCATCAATCAATCCTTTCATTTATGGGATAGGCCTGCATTAAAAATAGACATTTACCACAAATTATAGGTATCTTATATTATTACATACATTATTATAAAACATATTTTAGTTAAGGAGTTATTGATACTTCAAGTGCAAAATGATGATATAAAACCATGATAAAAATGCACTTTTAAGTACTAATCACACCCCCCAACCAGCTTATTACTAGTCCCTAGTAATCAAAGCGTTAAAACAATTTGCAAATTTCACAAAGCAAGGTATTCATCATTTAACTTCCATTAATCTATCCAGATAAACAAACTCTCATTAAATTTATATATCTGCTCAATACCTCTTAACAAGATATTAATAAACCTTTCTTTTGTGCTCAATATATCAACACATAATTATGGGGCTTTTCTTGGAAGAAAACAAAATTTTTGTTCTAATGTTTAAGGTTAACTTCCTTGGGTTGGGATTACTATTTTTGTCTTTTTTTTTTTAACTCTATATACATATAATTTAAAAACATCATGCATCTTTAACCCATGTAACGAGCTTTCAGCTAATGACTCCCAGACCAGTTGGTCTTAGGGCATTAGGTGTTAAGACACCCCTACGAGCTTAGTAACTCGGGTCGCAGATACTGATATGTAGATAGTGCAATGTTTGATTCCCTTAAGCTTTTCTCCTCAACCCATGTAACAAGCGTTGGGCTAATAGCTCCCAAGTCAGTTGACTTTAGGGTATTAGGTGTTAAAACACCCCTTCGGGCTTAATTGCTTAGGTTAGGGAGGCTACGAAACCAAACTTATCTACATTTTTATTATCATCATTTTTTTTTCTTTTTCTTTTTTTTTTATTATATACAATCCCTTTCCCTTAGTTGTTACCTTTAATAAAAGAACATAAATAATGTAATAATCCAATATGCAACCCACAATCATATGTTAAAGTGTGTGTGTGTAAATTAAGGTTTAAGAATACATGTTAAATAAGTATATGAGCAGAATTAAGTGGTAACAATACAAGAGTTTGTAAACCTGAATATTTCATGAAGTATTATAATAGACCTTGTTAAGAATGGTTACTAAGATGCGTCTCAAGAATCACTTTAACAAAAGAACTCCTTTACTCTGCCATCCTAGTAACAACAATTATGCACATGCTTTATGAAATGAAAAACAATTTTTTTTTATCAACTACTACCCTCTCCCCCCAACCAAAACAAGACATTGTCCTCAATGTTCTAAGGTAGAAAGATAGAGTATAGAAGATATCACCTGAAATAACGAACACTGACAAAACCTGAAACACACGAAAACAAAAATAAGAAATAACAAAACACAATAATAAAACCAAAAGACACAAGTTTTTACAAACAAAAAAAATTCAAATCGCAGTTGTGAATGTGGCTCACATTTCCCTTGGTTTTACATCCAAGAACAGCTTAAACGCCCTCAATGGGTCGGGGATAGGCTTCCCATCCAGTTTTCTTAAAAACTGGCAAACAGGGTCTTTTTTAGTCAGATTCCCAAGACTAAGTCAAGTATGTTCTTTATGAAAATAGGTTCATAAGTCATGAATTACACGATGCTTATCTCGACTATGATGAGACTTAAGAGTCAATAGAAGATTATCTAAAGACTCTCTGTGTTTTGAAATAAATCCCACCTTCTGACAATTTTCACAGTTTTTGCGGAATGCATCTGACTCCTTGAATATGATGGGCCAGTAAAATTCACTTTGTAAGATTTCTACAATCCTTTTTTTTTATGAGAAATGATCCCCACATGCCTTAGAGTAACAAAATTTAATGAAATTACTTACCTCATTGTCGAGAATGCATTTTTGAAATATTTGATCAGGACAATAATTGAATAAGTAAGGGTCATCCCAATAAAAATTTTGCTTGTTGCTCAAAAATTTTCTTTTGTCTTCAATACTCCAATGAGTTGGCAAAAATCCTGAAGCAAGAAAATTGATATTTTTAGCAAACCAAGGCATTGAATTAAGAGAAAGTAGAGATTCATCAGGAAAGTAATCATCGATTGGTGTGATGTCGGGTGTCGAATCTGTTGTCACTTTTGATAAAAGATTCGCATCAACCTTTTCGATGCCTTTTTCATCCTCGATTTCTTCCTGATTGGTCATGGCATGAGAAAATGGAAGTGCTGGCGGAGAATCAGTCGTTTCTTTGCAATTTTCAGATTCAACCCTTTCCTTACCCTTAGAGATTGACTCATCATCTTTCTCACAAGGTTCAAGAATTGGTTTTTGAATAATCTTACCACTACAAAAAGTGATGACTGATTTGACTTGATCGATGTGTTGACTTCCATAACTACTTGCATTTGCATTGTATTGCTCCTTGAGATTTTGGTGTGGTTGAGATGGAAACTTACCTTGCTCTTGAAAATTGAGAGCAGATGTGAATTTTGCAAGAGTATCTTTAAAATCTATTATGCTTTGAGCTAGTTGAGTGTTGATTATCTTTTGATTTTCAATGAATGCATACAAAGTTTCCTCAAAATTTCTTGTAGAAGGTGGAGCATAAAAAGGTGCATATCCATGCGAATTTTGGAAATTATGATGTGCTTGAAATGATGGTTGTGAAGTTTGAGCATTGTTGTTTTCACTCTTCCAACTGAAATTTGAGTGATTTCTCCAACCAGGGTTGTGTGTTTGGGAGTATAGGTTGTGGTTCGCCCTTTGGAAACTGTTTAAAGCATGGGCTTGTTCATGGAGACATTCCTTAAAAGAAGGCAAGGTTGGACAGTTACTGGTTGAGTGTTCATTTGTTTCACAGATTTGACACACAATGTTTTCAACAGATTTTAATTGACCACTCCTTTTCAATTCTAGTGCCTCAACTTTTCTAGCTAAAAATGCAAATTTGGCTTGAAGGTCATGATCTTCCCTAAGGTTGTACATACCTCCACTAGATGTATGAGGTTGAGTTTTACTCGGTGCCTCATATGTACCTGCAGTGTCCCAATTTTGAGCATTTTCAGCTAAGAAGTCCAAGTACTCCATTGCTTCATCAGGGTCTTTATCTTCAAAAGTTCCATTGCACATCAATTTAACCATTTGCCTATCTTTAGGTGTTAACCCTTCATAGAAATGTGAAACCAATCTCCATGTTTCAAAACCATGATGAGGGCAAGTACTAAGCAACTCTCGATACCTATCCCAACATTTGTAAAATGTTTCTCCTGGTTTTTGAGTGAAAGTGGTGATTTGTCTCTTGAAAGAGTTTGTTCTATGAGATGGGAAAAACTTCTTTAAAAACTGTTGTTGCATTTCATCCCAAGCACGAATGGATCCTAGTCTTAAATTTTGTAGCCATGTTTTAGCTTTATCTTTTAATGAAAAAGGAAAAAGCTTTAATCTGATGGTGTTCATGCTACAATTTAAGTTATTATATGTGTTGCACACCTCCTCAAATTCCCTTAAATGCAAGTATGGATTTTCCAATTCCAAGCCATGAAAAGAAGGTAAAAGTTGAATAATATCTGGTTTAAAATTAAAATGAGATGCATTAGGAGGAAAAACTATGCATGATGGTGCACTTGTTCTTGTGGGATTCATGTGGTCTCTAAGTGTTCTAGCACGGTTATTCTCATTATTCTCATTTTGAAGTGATTGATTATCTTCTTCGGCCATATTTTCTGAAAATGATGAGGATACCCTACAAAGTCTACCACTTGATGTACGTGACCACACTCTCATGTACGTGTAGGAATAAAATAAAAAAAAAGAAGAAGAAGAAAGCAAAAGAAGGAGGAAGAAAACAAAATAAAAAAAAAAACAAAAGAAAAGAAACAGAGTTATATACAAGAAAAGTGAAAAGAGAAAATAAAATACATACTATAATTTATACAAGAACTTACCTCCCCGGCAACGGCGCCAAAAACTTGACACGACTAAAAGGTTGATGTCTTCTCCCAAGTGCAGGAGTGTCGAAGTAATAAATAACCCGGCAAGACCGGGGTCGAACCACAGGGAGGTTAATTGTACAAATTATAAACAACAATTATAAAACAACAATAATAACAACAACAATAGTAGTAGTAGTAGTAGTAATAATAATAATAATAATAATAATAATAATAATAATAATAATAGTAGTAGTAGTAGTAGTAGTAGTAGTAGTAGTACTAATAATAATAATAATAATATTACAAATAATAATAATAATAATAATAATAGTAGTAGTAGTAGTAGTAGTAGTAGTACTAATAATAATAATAATAATATTACAAATAATAATAATAATAATAATAATAGTAGTAGTAGTAGTAGTAGTAGTAGTAGTAGTACTAATAATAATAATAATAATATTACAAATAATAATAATAATAATAATAATAGTAAAGAAAGAGAACAAGAAGAAGAAGAAGAAGAAGATGATGATGAGAACTTAGAGATGAAATATTAATGTAAGGATTAAACAATAATAATAACAAATGTCAAGGTTAGAGGTTCCACTAATGGTATATCAAACAAGTATAGTATAAACTCTTATTATTGAATTGGAAACCACACACAAAGGAGGTTCCAATCAGATTATATATTGTTAACATGATTACATTAGTCATCTTATTCAATTAATGCTAATACTTGTAAATCTCGTCAAGCATTCATGATTATAACTTATGTTAACAACAAATCAAGTTCCTTTCATAGCTCAGGTGTCGGTTATACCATACATTATGGGCTATGAAAGTGCCAAGCATTTGTTGTACCAAGTGTTATACAACATAAATCAAGATTAATCATTTAACAAGCAAAGTATTAAAGAGTGAACAAGATAACAAATATAAAACATGTTAGTATCAAACATTAAGATCCATATTAAGTTTACATTATACTTATTCTTCCACCATTAGTGTAACCTTTTCACCTTGACATAATTAACTTAGCTAGACATAATGAAAGAAAGGAAAACAAATAAACAAAATAAGAACATAAAAGTTAACTAAGTAAAGGAAAGGAAAGGAAATGAAAAGCATAAACTTGATATTAATGAAAGCAAATCATAAATATTACAAAAAATACAAAGAGAGAAAGGAAGAGCATGATCTTGATCTGGAAACCAAGATGCCTAAATGCATGGCAAATGCCTCCTTTTATAGGCCAAAATTGGAAACTATTGATTTGATGACTAATTGATAAGTGGGTGGCCAACTTTTGACTTGGTGACAATCCTTATCTTCTCTTGTCTGCCCAAAACGTCATTGATAACGTCAAAATTGGAGCCAGTTGCAAACATGAAAGTTGTAGGAAATTGTCTCAGCTTTCTTGTGTAAAAACTTCAGCTCATTTGGGCTTCTAGAACTCCAGATATGGCCAAAATACCGAACAGTGCTTGGGCTGGAAGACAGATTCGGGCTTCTTTGTTGTTGCTACAATTTGGGCTTTATAATGGCCTTTTTAGATCTTGGGCTCCATATGAAAGTTGTAGGCCTATATCTTACCTTTCCATCCATATAAATTGGACCTAAATCTGAGATATATAGCTCCAGATATGATCCAATTACCGAACAGTATTCCGATTTGGATTGCACCGACATCTCTTTTCTAAGTTTGGCCATCTCTTTATCCTTGCAATTTAAGTTCTTCAAGTCATCAATCAATCCTTTCATTTACGGGATAGGCCTGCATTAAAAATAGACATTTACCACAAATTATAGGTATCTTATATTATTACATACATTATTATAAAACATATTTTAGTTAAGGAGTTATTGATACTTCAAGTGCAAAATGATGATATAAAACCATGATAAAAATGCACTTTTAAGTACTTAAAAGTGCATTTTTATCATGGTTTTATATCATCATTTTGCACTTGAAGTATCAATAACTCCTTAACTAAAATATGTTTTATAATAATGTATCTAATAATATAAGATACCTATAATTTGTGGTAAATGTCTATTTTTAATGCAGGTCTATCACATAAATGAAAGGATTGATTGATGACTTGAAGAACTTAAATTGCATGGATAAAGAGATGGTCAAACTTAGAGAAGAGATGTCGGTGCAATCCAAACCGTAACATTGTTTGGTAATTGGGCCATATCTGGAGCTACAGATCTCAGATTTAGGTCTAATTTATATGGATGGAAAGGTAAGACATAGGCCTACAACTTTCATATGGAGCCCAAGATCTAAAAAGGCCATTATCAAGTCCAAATTGTAGCAACAATAAAGAAGCCCGAATTTGTCTTCCAGCCCGAGCACTGTTTGGTATTTTGGCCATATCTGGAGTTCTAGAAGTCCAAATGAGCTAAATTGTTTACACAAGAAAGCTGAGACAATTGCCTACAACTTTCATGTTTGCACCTGGCTCCAGTTTGGACGTTATCAATGACGTTTTGGGCAGACAAGAGAAGATAAGGATTGTCACCAAGTCAAAAGTTGGCCACCCACTTATCAATTAGTCATCAAATCAATAGTTCCCAATTTTGGCCTATAAAAGGAGGCATTTGCCATGCATTTAGGCATCTTGGTTTCCAGATCAAGATCATTCTCTTCCTTTCTCTCTTTGTATTTTTTGTAATGTTTATGCTTTGCTTTCATTAATATTAAGTTTATGCTTTTCATTTCCTTTCCTTTACTTAGTTAGCTTTTATGTTCTTATTTTGTTTTTCTATTTTGCTTTCTTTCATTATGTCTAGCTAAGTTAATTATGTCAAGGTGAAAAGGTTACACTAATGGTGTGAGAATAAGTATCATGTAAACTTAATATGGACTTTAATGTTTGATACTAACATGTTTTATATTTGTTATCTTGTTCACTCTTTAATACTTTGCTTGTTAAATGACTAATCTTGATTTATGTTGTATAACACTTGGTACAACAAATGCTTGGCACTTTCATAGCCCATAATGTATGGTATAACCGACACCTGAGCTATGAAAGGAACTTGATTTGTTGTTAACATAAGTTATAATCATGAATGCTTGACGAGATTTACAAGTATTAGCATTAATTGAATAAGATGACTAATGTAATCATGTTAACAATATATAATCTGATTGGAACCTCCTTTGTGTGTGGTTTCCAATTCAATAATAAGAGTTTATACTATACTTGTTTGATATACCATTAGTGGAACCTCTAACCTTGACATTTGTTATTATTATTGTTTAATCCTTACATTAATTTTTCATCTTCAAGTTCTCATCATCTTCTTCTTCTTCTCTTTCTTTATTATTATTATTATTATTATTGTTATTATTACTACTACTACTACTACTAGTATTATTATTATTATTATTATTATTGTTATTATTGTTATCGTTATTACTATTATTGTTGTTTATAATTTGTACAATTAACCTCCCTGTGGTTCGACCCCGGTCTTGCCGGGTTATTTATTACTTCGACACTCCTGCACTTGGGAGAAGACATCAATCTTTCTGTCGTGTCAAGTTTTTGGCGCCGTTGCCGGGGAGGTAAGTTCTTGTATAAATTATAGTTTTTATTTTATTTTCTCTTTTCACTTTTCTTGTATATAACTTTGTTTCTTTTCTTTTGTTTCTTTTTATTTTTTTTTCCTCCTTCTTTTGCTTTTTTTTTCTTTTTTTATTTTTACACGTGCATGAGAGTGTGGTCACGTACATCAAGTGGTAGACTTTGTAGGGTATCCTCATCATTTTCAGAAAATATGGCCGAAGAAGATAATCAATCACTTCATAATGAAAATAATGAGAATAACCGTGCTAGAACACTTAGAGATCATATGAATCCCACAAGAACAAGTGCACCATCATGCATAGTTTTTCCTCCTGATGCATCTCATTTTAATTTTAAACCAGGTATTATTCAACTTTTACCATCTTTTCATGGTTTAGAATTGGAAAATCCATACTTGCATTTAAGGGAATTTGAAGAGGTCTGCAACACATATAATAACTTAAATTGTAGCATGAACACCATCAGATTAAAGCTTTTTCCTTTTTCATTAAAAGGTAAAGCTAAAACATGGCTACAAAATTTAAGACCAGGATCCATTCGTGCTTGGGATGAAATGCAACAACAATTTTTAAAGAAGTTTTTCCCATCTCATAGAACAAACTCTTTCAAGAGACAAATCACCACTTTCACTCAAAAACCAGGAGAAACATTTTACAAATGTTGGGATAGGTATCGAGACTTGCTTAGTACTTGCCCTCATCATGGTTTTGAAACATGGAGATTGATTTCACATTTCTATGAAGGATTAACACCTAAAGATAGGCAAATGGTTGAATTGATGTGCAATGGAACTTTTGAAGATAAAGACCCTAATGAAGCAATGGAGTACTTAGATTTGTTAGCTGAAAATGCTCAAAATTGGGACACTGCAGGTACATATGAGGCACCGAGTAAAACTCAACCTCATACATCTAGTGGAGGTATGTACAACCTTAGGGAAGATCATGACCTTCAAGCCAAATTTGCATCTTTAGCTAGAAAAGTCGAGGCACTAGAATTGAAAAAGAGTGGTCAATTAAAATCTGTTGAAAACATTGTGTGTCAAATCTGTGAAACAAATGAACATTCAACCAACGATTGTCCAACCTTGCCTTCTTTTAAGGAATGTCTCCATGAACAAGCCCATGCTTTAAACAGTTTCCAAAGGCCCAACCACAACCCATACTCCCAAACATACAACCCTGGTTGGAGAAATCACCCAAATTTCAATTGGAAGAGTGAGAACAACAATGCACAAACTTCACAACCACCGTTTCAAGCACACCATAATTTCCAAAATTCTCATGGATATGCACCTTCTTATGCTCCACCTTCTAGAAGAAATCTTGAGGAAACATTGCATGCATTCATTGAAAAGCAAGAGACAATTAATACTCAACTTGTTCAAAACATGACAGATTTTAAAGATACTCTTGCTAAATTAACATCTGCTCTTAGTTTCCAAGAGAAAGGTAAGTTTCCATCTCAAACACAACAAAATCCCAAAGGGCAATACAATGCAAATGCAAGTAGTTCCGGAAGCCAGCACATGGATCAAGTCAAATCAGTCACTACTCTGCGCAGTGGTAAGGTTATTGAAAAACCCTCTCTTGAACCTTATGAGAAAGATGATGAGTCAATCTCTGAGGGTAAGGAAGGGGATGAATCTGAAAATTGCAAAGAAACGACTGATTCACCGCCAGCACTTCCATTTCCTCAAGCCATGACCAAACAAAGGAAAGTCAATCACAATTCTGAAATTTATGAAATTTTCAAACAGGTAAGGATCAATATACCTTTGCTGGATGCAATTAAACAGGTTCCTTCCTATGCTAAATTTTTGAAAGATCTATGCACTGTGAAGAGGAAACTGAATGTGAAAAAGAAAGCCTTTCTAGCCGAACAAGTAAGTGCTATTCTTCAGAACAATAATGCTTTGAAATATAAAGACCCTGGTTGTCCTACAATTTCTTGCTTTATTGGAGAACATAAAATTGAAAAAGCCTTACTTGATCTTGGTGCTAGTGTGAATCTACTTCCATTTTCAGTTTTTCAAAGTCTCAATCTAGGTGAGTTAAAACCAACTTCTATATCTCTTTTACTTGCCGATAGATCTGTAAAAGTGCCTAGAGGAATAATTGAAGATGTGTTAGTACAAGTCGATAAATTCATTTATCCTGTGGATTTTATTGTCTTGGACACAGAACCTGTTGAAGCATGTAATTCATTTCCTGTTATTTTAGGACGTCCGTTTCTTGCAACCTCTAACGCATTGATTAATTGTAGGAATGGACTGATGAAGCTATCATTTGGAAACATGACATTGGAGATGAATATTTTCAACATTTGCAAGCAACCTGGAGATGATAATGATTTACAAGAAGTAGATCATATTGATGAATTAGTTTATGATCAACTTGAATCTACTTTAAGTAAAAATGAGTTAGATGAATCTGAAGATTTGCAAATGATTTATTCTAAGGAGGAAATCACGGATGAAACAAGCACCGAAAATGTTGATCCGAATCTTTTGTCAACAGTGACAGCAGATTCGACATTTGACATCACACCAATGGATGATTACTTTCCTAATGAATCCTTACTTTCTCTTAGTCCAATGCCTTGGTATGATAAAAATATCAATTTTCTTTCTTTAAGAGATTTGCCAGCTGATTGGAGTATTCAAGACAAAGAAAAGTTTTTGAACGAAGTGAAGAGCTTTTATTGTGATGACCCTAACTTATTCAAATATTCTCCTAATCAAATCTTTCAAAGATTCATTCCCGACAATGAGGTAAGTAGTGTCATTAAACTTTGTCATTCTGAAGCATGTGAGAGTTATTTTTCTTTAAAAAAGACAGCTGCAAAAATCTTTCAAAATGGATTTTATTGGCCCACCATGTTCAAGGACACGCATGCATTCTGCAAAACTTGTGAAAATTGTCAAAAGATTGATACTGGTCAAAAAGTTTTGTTTTATAATTCTCAACTCTATGCACTCCCTAGAGAGCTAAGAACAAGATGGAGCAATCCCTATGGGGCCTGTGATATTGAGAATTCAATGAATGACAATGATTTTAAGGAAAATGGACATCGTTTGAAAGCTTACTTTGATAATTTTCCTAGTGAAAATGAATCAACTGGTTTGAATGATCTTGTAGATAAAGGATGATTATTTTGTTTTTCTCACATTGTTTTTGTGTTTCTTTTTGAGTGATTTTTGCAAGTTTCTCTCACCCCGGTCAAATGGCGGACAACGGTACTCCGTGACTTAAGTCGGTTCTTTCAGTTTCCCACAATAACTGATATTTGTGTATATATTTGTGCAATTCTTTGAATCTCTCTTCTAATTCTCATTTGAAAATGGACACTAATCTTGAAAAATTGAAAAAGTATTTTCCCGCTCTGCCTCAGAATGCGATTACAAAAATTTATCGTGCTAGATGTGCAAGATTGAGATTGTTAAGGAATCATGGAATTCCTAAAGATATTCGCTGGTTGATTGAAGCAAAGGTCCGATTATCAGGTGAGTTCTCTAACTCCTTCATTTCACACATGCCTGGAACAGGTAAAAGCACTTTTGCAAAGAAACGTCGTGCAAAACGACTGGATGTCTGTCATCGATGTGCTAGATGGACTTGTAATACACAATGTCGTTCTTTAGGAATGGTATCTATAAACCGTGAAGATAAAATACAATTCATTAAGGATGGCCTGAGTAAGGAGTCATTAGATAATCTTCTATTGACTCTTGAGACGCATCCTAGTGGAGATGTGCATCGTGCAATTCATGATTTATGGCCCCTATTTCATAAAGAACATGATCGACTTAGTCTTGGGAATCTGACTAAAAAAGACCCTGTTTGCCAGTTTTTAAGAAAACTGGATGGGAAGCCTATCCCCGACCCATAGAGGGCGTTTAAGCCGTTCTTGGACGTAAAACCAAGGGAAGATGTGAGCCACAATCACAACTACCTGTGCATACACATGTGTTTTTCAAAAGTAAATAAATAAATAAATAAAAAGAGAGAGAGAGTGTGTGAGACTCCAGCTGGCCTACATATAGGTGTTATGATTGCCTTTCTCATTTCTCATCTATAAAACCCTCTCTTCCTTCCTTTCATTTCTACTCAACCCATACATTCAACAAATACAGAAGTGTGTAGAAATGGCAAGTTCCTCAGGTCATCAAATAAGAAATATTTGTGTTTTCGGTGGATCTAGTCCTGGGAAAGAAAAAGAGTTTTTAGAATCAGCAAATCATCTTGGTCAGGTGCTAGCTGAGAGAAAGATTCATTTAGTGTATGGGGGAGGCAGTCTTGGGTTAATGGGAGGTGTGTCAATAGCTGCATTTTTAGGAGGTAGTCAAGTTTTGGGGGTCGTCCCTGAAGCTTTGGCACAAGGGGACATCATTGGAAAAACAATTGGAGAGGAACTTCAGGTCTCCACAATGTCGGCTCGAATGAATGCAATGTTTAACCATGCTGATGCTTTTATTGCTTTACCAGGTGGTCTAGGCACATTGGAAGAGATCTTTCATATTTCCTCTTGGGCTCAACTGCACATTCACCATAAACCCATAGGTTTGTTAAATGTTAATGGTTATTATGATAAGTTGTTGTCTTTTCTTGATCATGCTGTGGAACAGGAATTTCTAACATCTTCTGCACGACAAATCATAATCTCTGCTTCTACTGCTGAACAATTGATTGACCAACTACAATCTTTCATTCCTGTGATTGATCCTTCCATGAGTCGCATAAATTGGTCATCTAAGGAAAGCCGTAAAAAGCTTAGATTGGATTTGAGCCTTCATTTGTGAATTTTTGTGTCTTTTGGTTTTATTATGTTTTGTTATTTCTTATTTTTGTTTCAGTGTGTTTCAGGTTTTGTCAGTGTTCGTTATTTCAGGTGATATCTTCTATACTCTTTCTTTCTACCTTAGAACATTGAGGACAATGTCTCGTTTTGGTTGGGGGGAGAGGGTAGTAGTTGATAAAAAAAAAATTGTTTTTCATTTCATAAAGCATGTGCATAATTGTTGTTACTAGGATGGCAGAGTAAAGGAGTTCTTTTGTTAAAGTGACTCTTGAGACGCATCTTAGTAACCATTCTTAACAAGGTCTATTATAATACTTCCTAAAATATTCAGGTTTACAAACTCTCGTATTGTTACCACTTAATTCTGCTCATATACTTATTTAACATGTATTTTTAAACCTTAATTTACACACACACACTTTAACATATGATTGTGGGTTGCATATTGGATTATTACATTATTTATGTTCTTTTGTTAAAGGTAACAACTAAGGGAAAGGGATTGTACATAATTAAAAAAAAAACATGAAAAAAATAAAAAATAAATAAAAATAAAAAATGATGATAATAAAAATGTAGATAAGTTTGATTTCGTAGCCTCCCTAACCTAAGCAATTAAGCCCGAAGGGGTGTTTTAACACCTAATACCCTAAAGTCAACTGACTTGGGAGCTATTGGCCCAACGCTTGTTACATGGGTTGAGGAGAAAAGCTTAAGGGAATCAAACATTGCACTATCTACATATCAGTATCTGCGACCCGAGTTACTAAGCTCGTAGGGGTGTCTTAACACCTAATGCCCTAAGACCAACTGGTCTGGGAGTCATTAGCTGAAAGCTCGTTACATGGGTTAAAGATGCATGATGTTTTTAAAGTATATGTATATAGAGTTAAAAAAAAAAAAAGACAAAAATAGTAATCCCAACCCAAGAAAGTTAACCTTAAACATTAGAACAAAAATTTTGTTTTCTTTCAAGAAAAGCCCCATAATTATGTGTTGATACATTGAGCACAAAAGAAAGGTTTATTAATATCTTGTTAAGTGGTATTGAGCAGATATATAAATTTAATGAGAGTTTGTTTATCTGGATAGATTAAAGGAAGTTAAATGATGAATACCTTGCTTTGTGAAATTTACAAATTGTTTTAACGCTTTAATTACTAGGGACTAGTAATAAGCTGGTTGAGGGGTGTGATTAGTACTTAAAAGTGCATTTTTATCATGGTTTTATATCATCATTTTGCACTTGAAGTATCAATAACTCCTTAACTAAAATATGTTTTATAATAATGTATCTAATAATATAAGATACCTATAATTTGTGGTAAATGTCTATTTTTAATGCAGGTCTATCACATAAATGAAAGGATTGATTGATGACTTGAAGAACTTAAATTGCATGGATAAAGAGATGGTCAAACTTAGAGAAGAGATGTCGGTGCAATCCAAACCGGAACACTGTTTGGTAATTGGGCCATATCTGGAGCTACAGATCTCAGATTTAGGTCTAATTTATATGGATGGAAAGGTAAGACATAGGCCTACAACTTTCATATGGAGCCCAAGATCTAAAAAGGCCATTATCAAGTCCAAATTGTAGCAACAATAAAGAAGCCCGAATTTGTCTTCCAGCCCGAGCACTGTTTGGTATTTTGGCCATATCTGGAGTTCTAGAAGTCCAAATGAGCTAAATTGTTTACACAAGAAAGCTGAGACAATTGCCTACAACTTTCATGTTTGCACCTGGCTCCAGTTTGGACGTTATCAATGACGTTTTGGGCAGACAAGAGAAGATAAGGATTGTCACCAAGTCAAAAGTTGGCCACCCACTTATCAATTAGTCATCAAATCAATAGTTCCCAATTTTGGCCTATAAAAGGAGGCATTTGCCATGCATTTAGGCATCTTGGTTTCCAGATCAAGATCATTCTCTTCCTTTCTCTCTTTGTATTTTTTGTAATGTTTATGCTTTGCTTTCATTAATATTAAGTTTATGCTTTTCATTTCCTTTCCTTTACTTAGTTAGCTTTTATGTTCTTATTTTGTTTTTCTATTTTGCTTTCTTTCATTATGTCTAGCTAAGTTAATTATGTCAAGGTGAAAAGGTTACACTAATGGTGTGAGAATAAGTATCATGTAAACTTAATATGGACTTTAATGTTTGATACTAACATGTTTTATATTTGTTATCTTGTTCACTCTTTAATACTTTGCTTGTTAAATGACTAATCTTGATTTATGTTGTATAACACTTGGTACAACAAATGCTTGGCACTTTCATAGCCCATAATGTATGGTATAACCGACACCTGAGCTATGAAAGGAACTTGATTTGTTGTTAACATAAGTTATAATCATGAATGCTTGACGAGATTTACAAGTATTAGCATTAATTGAATAAGATGACTAATGTAATCATGTTAACAATATATAATCTGATTGGAACCTCCTTTGTGTGTGGTTTCCAATTCAATAATAAGAGTTTATACTATACTTGTTTGATATACCATTAGTGGAACCTCTAACCTTGACATTTGTTATTATTATTGTTTAATCCTTACATTAATTTTTCATCTTCAAGTTCTCATCATCTTCTTCTTCTTCTCTTTCTTTATTATTATTATTATTATTATTGTTATTATTACTACTACTACTACTACTAGTATTATTATTATTATTATTATTATTGTTATTATTGTTATCGTTATTACTATTATTGTTGTTTATAATTTGTACAATTAACCTCCCTGTGGTTCGACCCCGGTCTTGCCGGGTTATTTATTACTTCGACACTCCTGCACTTGGGAGAAGACATCAATCTTTCTGTCGTGTCACTAATCAATGACTCAATGATCAAATTAATGAATCAAGTTAATAATTGATAAAGCTCATGAAAAATTGATTAGTACTTAAAAGTGCATTTTTATCAAGGTTTTATATCATCATTTTGCACTTGAAGTATCAATAACTCCTTAACTAAAGCATGTTTTATAATAACATATCTAATAATATAAGATACCTTTAATTGGTGGTAAATATTTATTTTAAATGCAAGTCTATCATATAAATGAAAGGATTAATTGATGAATTTAAGAACTGAAATTGAAAGGACAAAAAGATGGCCAAACTTAGAAAAGAGATGTTGGTGCAATTCAAACTGGAATACTGTTCGATAATTGGGTTATATCTGAAGTTGTAGATCTCAGATTTAGATTTACTTTATATGGATGGAAAGGTAAGACATAGGCCTACAACTTTCAACTGGAGCCCAAGATTTAAAAAAGTCATTTTCAAGTCCAAATTGTAGCAACACCAAAGAAGTCCGAATATATCCTACAACTTGCTCACTATTTAGTGTTTGGCCCATATCTAGAGTTTTAGAAGTCCAAATGACCTTTATTTTTTTTTAAAAAAAGCTGAGATAATTTCCTACAACTTTTATGTTAAGTGGTTTCAATTATGACGTTATCAATGATGCTTTAGACAGATAAGATAAAATAAGGATTGTCACCAAGTCAAGAGTTGGTCACTCACTCATCAATTACTCATCAAATCAATAGTTTTTAATTTTAGCATATAAAGAGAGGCATTTGTCATGCATTTAGACATCTTGGTTTTCAAATCAAGATCATGCTCTTATTTTCTCTTTTTGTATTTTTTGTATTGCTTATATTTTGCTTTCATTAATATCAAGTTTATACCTTTCATTTCCTTTTCTTTACTTAGTTAATTTTTATCTTATTTATGTTATCATTTTGTTTATTTTTTTTCTTTCATTATGTTTAGCTAAGTTTAATATATCAAGGTGAAAATGTTACACTAATAGTGTAAGAATAAGTATAATATAAACTCAATATGGACTTTAATATTTGATACTAACATGTTTTGTATTTATAATCTTGTTCACTATTTAATACTTTACTTGTTAAATAATTAATCTAGATTTATTTTGTATAACACTTGGTATACTAAATGATTGGTACTTGCATAGCCCTACTATATGGTATAACCGACACCTAAGCTAAGGAAAGAACTTGATTTGTTATTAACATAAGTTATAATCATCAATGCCTGATGAGATTTATAAGTATTAACATTAATTGAATAAGATAATTAATGTAATCATGTTAACAATATATAATCTGATTGGAACATCCTTTGTATGTGGTTTTCAATTGAATAATAAGAGTTTATATTATACTTATTTGACATACCATTAGTGGATTCTCTAACCTTGACATTTATTGTCATCATTGTTTAATCCTTATGTTAATCTTCCATCTTAAAATTCTCATTAACTTCTTCTTCTTCTTCTTCTTCTTCTTCTTCTTCTTTATTATTATTATTGGTATTGTTACTATTGTTATTGTTGTTGTTGTTGTTATATTATTGTTATCTATAATTTATATAATTAACCTCTCCGTGGTTCGACCCTAGTCTTGCCGGGTTATTTATTACTTCGACACTCTTGCACTTGAAAGAAGACATCAATTTTTAATCGTGTCAAAAACCCCATAAGATCAAGGTCTCTTCAAGGTATAAGTGACACGACTAAAAGGTTGATGTCTTCTCCCAAGTGCAGGAGTGTCGAAGTAATAAATAACCCGACAAGACCGGGGTCGAACCACAGGGAGGTTAATTGTATAAATTATAAACAACAATTATAAGCAACAATAATAGCAATAATAACAACAACAATAACAATAACAACAACTATAATAATAATAATAGTAGTAGTAGTAGTAGTAGTAGTAGTAGTAATAATAATAATAAAGAAAGAGAAGAAGAAGAAGATGATGATAACTTGGAGATGGAAAATTAATGTAAGGATTAAATAATAATAATAACAAATGTCAAGGTTAGAGGTTTCACTAATGGTATATCAAACAAGTATAGTATAAAATCTTATTATTGAATTGGAAACCATACACAAAGGAGGTTCCAATCAGATTATATATTGTTAACATGATTACATTAGTCATCTTATTCGATTAATGCTAATACTTGTAAATCTCGTCAAGCATTCATGATTATAACTTATGTTAACAACAAATCAAGTTCCTTTCATAGCTCAGGTGTCGGTTATACCATACATTATGGGCTATGAAAGTGCCAAGCATTTGTTGTACCAAGTGTTATACAACATAAATCAAGATTAATCATTTAACAAGCAAAGTATTAAAGAGTGAACAAGATAACAAATATAAAACATGTTAGTATCAAACATTAAGGTCCATATTAAGTTTACATTATACTTATTCTCACACCATTAGTGTAACCTTTTCACCTTGACATAATTAACTTAGCTAGACATAATAAAAGAAATCAAAATCGATAAACAAAATAAGAACATAAAAGCTAACTAAGTAAAGGATAGGAAATGAAAAGCATAAACTTAATATTAATGAAAGCAAAGCATAAACATTACAAAAAATACAAAGAGAGAAATGAAGAGCATGATCTTGATCTGAACACCAAGATGCCTAAATGCATGGAAAATGCCTCCTTTTATAGGCCAAAATTGAGAACTATTGATTTGATAACTAATTGATAAGTGGGTGGCCAACTTTTGACTTGGTGACAATCCTTATCTTCTCTTGTCTGCCCAAAACATCATTGATAACATCAAAACTGGAGCCATTTGTAAACATGAAAGTTGTAGGCAATTGTCTCAGCTTTCTTGTGTAAAAAATTCAGCTCATTTGGACTTCTAGAACTCCAGATATGGCCAAAATACCGAACAGTGCTCGGGCAGGAAGACACATTCAACCTTCTTTGTTGTTGCTACAATTTGGACTTGATAATGGCCTTTTTAGATCTTGGGCTCCATATGAAAGTTGTAGGCCTATGTCTTACCTTTCCATCCATATAAATTGGACCTAAATCTGAGATATATAGCTCTAGATATGACCCAATTACCGAACAGTGTTCCGGTTTGAATTGCACCGACATCTATTTTCTAAGTTTGGCCATCTCTTTATCCTTGCAATTTAAGTTCTTCAAGTCATCAATCAATCCTTTCATTTATGTGATAGGCCTGCATTAAAAATAGACATTTACCACAAATTAAAGGTATCTTATATTATTAGATATATTATTATAAAACATATTTTAGTTAAGGAGTTATTGATACTTCAAGTGCAAAATGATGATATAAAACCATGATAAAAATGCACTTTTAAGTACTAATCACACCCCTCAACCAGCTTATTACTAGTCCCTAGTAATTAAAGCGTTAAAACAATTTGCAAATTTCACAAAGCAAGGTATTCATCATTTAACTTCCATTAATCTATCCAGATAAACAAACTCTCATTAAATTTATATATCTGCTCAATACCACTTAACAAGATATTAATAAACCTTTCTTTTGTGCTCAATGTATCAACACATAATTATGGGGCTTTTCTTGGAAGAAAACAAAATTTTTGTTCTAATGTTTAAGGTTAACTTCCTTGGGTTGGGATTACTATTTTTGTCTTTTTTTTTTTTAACTCTATATACATATACTTTAAAAACATTATGCATCTTTAACCCATGTAACGAGCTTTCAGCTAATGACTCCCAGACCAGTTGGTCTTAGGGCATTAGGTGTTAAGACACCCCTACGAGCTTAGTAACTCGGGTCGCAGATACTGATATGTAGATAGTGCAATGTTTGATTGCCTTAAGCTTTTCTCCTCAACCCATGTAACAAGCGTTGGGCCAATAGCTCCCAAGTCAGTTGACTTTAGGGTATTAGGTGTTAAAACACCCCTTCGGGCTTAATTGCTTAGGTTAGGGAGGCTACGAAACCAAACTTATCTACATTTTTATTATCATCATTTTTTATTTTTTTTTCTTTTTTTTTTCATGTTTTTTTTTTAATTATATACAATCCCTTTCCCTTAGTTGTTACCTTTAACAAAAGAACATAAATAATGTAATAATCCAATATGCAACCCACAATCATATGTTAAAGTGTGTGTGTGTGTAAATTAAGGTTTAAAAATACATGTTAAATAAGTATATAAGCAGAATTAAGTGGTAACAATACGAGAGTTTGTAAACCTGAATATTTCAGGATGTATTATAATAGACCTTGTTAAGAATGGTTACTAAGATGCGTCTCAAGAGTCACTTTAACAAAAGAACTCCTTTACTCTGCCATCCTAGTAACAACAATTATGCACATGTTTTATGAAATGAAAAACAATTTTTTTTTTTATCAACTACTACCCTCTCCCCCCAACCAAAACGAGACATTGTCTTCAATGTTCTAAGGTAGAAAGATAGAGTATAGAAGATATCACCTGAAATAACGAATACTAACAAAACCTGAAACACACTGAAACAAAATAAGAAATAACAAAACACAATAATAAAACCAAGCATGTGTATGTACAGGTAGTTGTGATTGTGGCTCACATCTTCCCTTGGTTTTACATCCAAGAACGGCTTAAACGCCCTCTATGGGTCGGGGATAGGCTTCCCATCCAGTTTTCTTAAAAATTGGCAAACAGGGTCTTTTTTAGTCAGATTCCCAAGACTAAGTCGATCATGTTCTTTATGAAATAGTGGCCATAAATCATGAATTGCACGATGCACATCTCCACTAGAATGCGTCTCAAGAGTCAATAGAAGATTATCTAAAGACTCCTTACTCAGGCCATCCTTAATGAATTGTATTTTATCTTCACGGTTTATAGATACCATTCCTAAAGAACGACATTGTGTATTACAAGTCCATCTAGCACATCGATGACAAACTTCTAGTCGTTTTGCACGACGTTTCTTTGCAAAAGTGCTTTTACCTGTTCCAGGCATGTGTGAAATAAAGAAATTAGAGGACTCACCTGATAATCGGACCTTTGCTTCAATCAACCAGCGAATATCTTCAGGAATTCCATGATTCATTAACAATCTCAATCTTGCACATCTAGCACAGTAAATTTTTGTAATCGCATTCTGAAGCAGAGCGGGAAAATACTTTTTCAATTTTTCAAGATTAGTGTCCATTTTCAAATGAGAATTAGAAGAGAGATTCAAAGAATTGCACAAATATATACACAAATATCAGTAATTATGGGAAACTGAAAGAACCGACTTAAGTCATGGAGTACCGTTGTCCGCCATTTGACCGGGGTGAGAGAAACTAGCAAAAATCACTCAAAAAGAAACATAAAAAAAGAAAATGTGAGAAAAACAAAATAATCAACCTTTATCTACAAGATCATTCAAACCAGCTGATTCATTTTCACTAGGAAAATTATCAAAGTAAGCTTTCAAACGATGTCCATTTTCCTTAAAATCATTGTCATTCATTGAATTCTCAATATCACAGGCCCCATAAGGATTGGTCCATCTTAATCTTAGCTCTTTAGGGAGTGCATAGAGTTGAGAATCATAAAACAAAACTTTTTGACCAGTGTCAATTTTTTGACAATTTTCACAAGTTTTGCAGAATGCATGTGTGTCCTTGAACATGGTGGGCCAATAAAATCCATTTTGAAAGATTTTTGCAGCTGTCTTTTTTGACGAGAAATAACTTCCACATGCTTCAGAATGACAAAGTTTAATGACACTACTTACCACATTGTCGGGAATGAATCTTTGAAATATTTGATCAGGACAATATTTGAATAAGTTAGGGTCATCACAATAAAAGCTCTTCACTTCGTTCAAAAACTTTTCTTTGTCTTGGGCACTCCAATCAGGTAGCAAATCTCCTAAAGCAAGAAAATTAATATTTTTATCATACCAAGGCATTGAACTAAGAGAAAGTAAGGATTTGTTAGGAAAGTAATCATCGATTGGTGTGATATCAGATGTCGAATCTGTTGTCACTGTTGACAAAAGATTCGCATCAACATTTTCGGTGCTTGTTTCATTCGTGATTTCTTCCTCAGAATAAACCATTTGCACATCTTCAGTTTCATCCAATTCTTTTTTACTTAAAGTAGATTCAAGTTGATCATAAACTAATTCATCAATATGATCTACTTCTTGTAAATCATTATCATCTCCAGGTTGCTTGCAAATGTTGAAAATATTCATCTCCAATGTCATGTTTCCAAATGATAGCTTCATCAGTCCATTCCTACAATTAATCAATGCGTTAGAGGTTGCAAGAAACGGACGTCCTAAAATAACAGGAAATGAATTACATGCTTCAACAGGTTCTGTGTCCAAGACAATAAAATCCACAGGATAAATGAATTTATCGACTTGTACTAACACATCTTCAATTATTCCTCTAGGCACTTTTACAGATCTATCGGCAAGTAAAAGAGATATAGAAGTTGGTTTTAACTCACCTAGATTGAGACTCTGAAAAACTGAATATGGAAGTAAATTCACACTAGCACCAAGATCAAGTAAGGCTTTTTTAATTTTATGCTCTCCAATAAAGCAAGAAATTGTAGGACAACCAGGGTCTTTATATTTCAAAGCATTATTGTTTTGAAGAATAACACTTACTTGTTCGGCTAGAAAGGCTTTCTTTTTCACATTCAGTTTCCTCTTCACAGTGCATAGATCTTTCAAAAATTTAGCATAGGAAGGAACCTGTTTAATAGCATCCAGCAAAGGTATATTGATCCTTACCTGTTTGAAAATTTCATAAATTTCAGAGTTATGGTTGACTTTCCTTTGTTTGGTCATGGCTTGAGGAAATGGAAGTGCTGGTGGTGAATCAGTCGTTTCTTTGTAATTTTCAGATTCATCCCCTTCCTTACCCGTAGAGATTGACTCATCATCTTTCTCATAAGGTTCAAGAGAGGGTTTTTCAATAACCTTACCACTGCGCAGAGTAGTGACTGATTTGACTTGATCCATGTGTTGGCTTCCGGAACTACTTGCATTTGCATTGTATTGCCCCTTGGGATTTTGTTGCGGTTGAGATGGAAACTTACCTTTCTCTTGGAAACTGAGAGCAGATGTTAATTTAGCAAGAGTATCTTTAAAATCTGTCATGTTTTGAGCAAGTTGAGTATTGATTGTCTCTTGCTTTTCAATGAATGCATGCAATGTTTCCTCAAGATTTCTTCTAGGAGGTGGAGCATAAGGAGGTGCATATCCATGAGAATTTTGGAAATTATGGTGTGCTTGAAACTGTGGTTGTGAAGTTTGTGCATTATCACTCTTCCAACTGAAATTTGGGTGATTTCTCCAACCAGGGTTGTATGTTTGGGAGTATGGGTTGTGGTTGGCCCTTTGAAAACTGTTTAAAGCATGAGCTTGTTCATGGAGACATTCTTTAAAAGAAGGCAAGGTTGGACAATCGTTGGGTTCATTTGTTTCACACACAATATTTTCAACAGATTTTAATTGACCACTCTTTTTCAATTCTAGTGCCTCGACTTTTCTAGCTAAAGATGCAAACTTGGCTTGAAGGTCATGATCTTCCCTAAGGTTGTACATACCTCCATTAGATGTATGAGGTTGAGTTTTACTCGGTGCCTCATAAGTACCCGCGGTGTCCCAATTTTGAGCATTTTCAGCTAACAAGTCTAAGTACTCCATTGCTTCATCGGGGTCTTTATCTTCAAAAGTTCCATTGCACATCAATTCAACCATTTGCCTATCTTTAGGTGTTAACCCTTCATAGAAATGTGAAACCAATCTCCATGTTTCAAAACCATGATGAGGGCAAGTACTAAGCAAGTCTCGATACCTATCCCAATATTGGTAAAATGTTTCTCCTGGTTTTTGAGTGAAAGTGGCGATTTGTCTCTTGAAAGAGTTTGTTCTATGAGATGGGAAAAACTTCTTTCAAAACTGTTGTTGCATTTCATCCCAAGCACGAATGGATCCTGGTCTCAAATTTTGTAGCCATGTTTTAGCTTTATCTTTTAATGAAAAAGGAAAAAGCTTTAATCTGATGGTGTTCATGCTACAATTTAAGTTATTATATGTGTTGCACACCTCCTCAAATTCCCTTAAATGCAAGTATGGATTTTCCAATTCTAAGCCATGAAAAGAAGGTAAAAGTTGAATAATGCCTGGTTTAAAATTAAAATGAGATGCATCAGGAGGAAAAACTATGCATGATGGTGCACTTGTTCTTGTGGGATTCATGTGGTCTCTAAGTGTTCTCGCACGGTTATTCTCATTATTCTCATTTTGAAGTGATTGATTATCTTCTTCGGCCATATTTTCTGAAAATGATGAGGATACCCTACAAAGTCTACCACTTGATGTACGTGACCACACTCTCATGCACGTGTAGGAATAAAATAAAAAGAAGAAGAAGAAAGCAAAAGAAGGAGGAAGAAAAGAAACAAAGTTATATACAAGAAAAGTGAAAAGAGAAAATAAAATAAATACTATAATTTATACAAGAACTTACCTCCCCGGCAACGGCGCCAAAAACTTGACACGACTAAAAGGTTGATGTCTTCTCCCAAGTGCAGGAGTGTCGAAGTAATAAATAACCCGGCAAGACCGGGGTCGAACCACAAGGAGGTTAATTGTACAAATTATAGACAACAATTATAAGTAACAATAATAGCAATAATAACAACAACAATAACAGCAACTATAATAATAATAATAATAATAATAATAATAATAATAATAATAATAATAGTACTAATAATAATAATAGTAATAGTAATAGTACTAGTAATAATAATAATAATGAAAAAGAAGAAGAAGAAGAAGATGAGAACTTTGAGATGGAATATTAATGTAACGATTAAACAATGATAATAACAAATGTCAAGGTTAGAGATTCCACTAATGGTATGTCAAACAAGTATAATATAAACTCTTATTATTCAATTGGAAACCACACATAAAGGAGGTTCCAATGAGATTATAAATTGTTAACATAATTACATTAGTCATCTTATTCGATTAATGCTAATACTTGTAAATCTCGTCAAGCATTCATGATTATAACTTATGTTAACAACAAATCAAGTTCCTTTCATAGCTCAGGTGTCGGTTATACCATACATTATGGGCTATGAAAGTGCGAAGCATTTGTTGTACCAAGTGTTATACAACATAAATCAAGATTAGTCATTTAACAAGCAAAGTATTAAAGAGTGAACAAGATAACAAATATAAAACATGTTAGTATCAAACATTAAAGTCCATATTAAGTTTACATTATACTTATTCTTACACCATTAGTGTAACCTTTTCACCTTGACATAATTAACTTAGCTAAACATAATGAAAGAAAGAAAAATAGATAAACAAAATAAGAACATAAAAGCTAACTAAGTAAAGGAAAGGAAATGAAAAGCATAAACTTAATATTAATGAAAGCAAAGCATAAACATTACAAAAAATACAAAGAGAGAAATGAAGAGCATGATCTTGATCTGAACACCAAGATGCCTAAATGCATGGAAAATGCCTCCTTTTATAGGCCAAAATTGAGAACTATTGATTTGATGACTAATTGATAAGTGGGTGGCCAACTTTTGACTTGGTGACAATCCTTATCTTCTCTTGTCTGCCCAAAACGTCATTGATAACATCAAAACTGGAGCCATTTGTAAACATGAAAGTTGTAGGCAATTGTCTCAGCTTTCTTGTGTAAACAATTCAGCTCATTTTGACTTCTAGAACTCCAGATATGGCCAAAATACCGAACAGTGCTCGGGCTGGAAGACAGATTCGGCCTTCTTTGTTGTTGCTACAATTTGGACTTGATAATGGCCTTTTTAGATCTTGGGCTCCATATGAAAGTTGTAGGCCTATGTCTTACCTTTCCATCCATATAAATTGGACCTAAATCTGAGATATATAGCTCTAGATATGACCCAATTACCGAACAGTGTTCCGGTTTGAATTGCACCGACATCTATTTTCTAAGTTTGGCCATCTCTTTATCCTTGCAATTTAAGTTCTTCAAGTCATCAATCAATCCTTTCATTTATGTGATAGGCCTGCATTAAAAATAGACATTTACCACAAATTAAAGGTATCTTATATTATTAGATATATTATTATAAAACATATTTTAGTTAAGGAGTTATTGATACTTCAAGTGCAAAATGATGATATAAAACCATGATAAAAATGCACTTTTAAGTACTAATCAACCCACAATCATATGTTAAAGTGTGTGTGTGTAAATTAAGGTTTAAGAATACATGTTAAATAAGTATATGAGCAGAATTAAGTGGTAACAATACAAGAGTTTGTAAACCTGAATATTTCAGGAAGTATTATAATAGACCTTGTTAAGAATGGTTACTAAGATGCGTCTCAAGAATCACTTTAACAAAAGAACTCCTTTACTCTGCCATCCTAGTAACAACAATTATGCACATGCTTTATGAAATGAAAAACAATTTTCTTTTTTATCAACTACTACCCTCTCCCCCCAACCAAAACGAGACATTGTCCTCAATGTTCTAAGGTAGAAAGATAGAGTATAGAAGATATCTCCTGAAATAACGAACACTAACAAAACCTGAAACACTCTGAAACAAAAATAAGAAATAACAAAAGACAATAATAAAACCAAAAGACACAAAAATTCACAAATGAAGGCTCAAATCCAATCTAAGCTTTTTACGGCTTCCCGTAGATGAGCAATTTATACGACTCATGGAAGGATCAATCACAGGAATGAAAGATTGTAGTTGGTTAATCAATTGTTCAGCAGTAGTAGCAGAGATTATGATTTGTCGTGCAGAAGATGTTAGAAATTCCTGTTCCACAGCATGATCAAGAAAAGACAACAACTTATCATAATAACCATTAACATTTAACAAACCTATGGGTTTATGGTGAATGTGCAATTGAGCCCAAGAGGAAATATGAAAGATCTCTTCCAATGTGCCTAGACCACCTGGTAAAGCAATGAAGGCATCAGCATGGTTAAACATTGCATTCATTCGAGCCGACATTGTGGAGACCTGAAGTTCCTCTCCAATTGTTTTTCCAATGATGTCCCCTTGTGCCAAAGCTTCAGGGACGACCCCCAAAACTTGACTACCTCCTAAAAATGCAGTTATTGACACACCTCCCATTAACCCAAGACTGCCTCCCCCATACACTAAATGAATCTTTCTCTCAGCTAGCACCTGACCAAGATGATTTGCTGATTCTAAAAACTCCTTTTCTTTCCCAGGACTAGATCCACCGAAAACACAAATATTTCTTATTTGATGACTTGAGGAACTTGCCATTTCTACACACTTCTGTAATTTTTGAATGTATGGGTTGAGTAGAAATGAAAGGAAGGAAAAGAGGATTTTATAGATGAGAAATTAGAAAGACAATCATAACACCTATATGTAGGCCAGCTGGAGTCTCACACTCTCTTTCTCTCTTTTTATTTATTTATTTATTTATTTACTTTTGAAAAAAGCATGTGTATGTACAAGTAGTTGTGAATGTGGCTCACATCTTCCCTTGGTTTTACGTCCAAGAACGGTTTAAACGCCCTCTATGGGTCGGGGATAGGCTTCCCATCCACTTTTCTTAAAAACTGGCAAACAAGGTCTTTTTTAGTTAGATTCTCAAGACTAAGTCGATCATGTTCTTTATGAAATAGTGGTCATAAATCATGAATTGCACGATGCACATCTCCACTAGGATGCGTCTCAAGAGTCAATAAAAGATTATCTAAAGACTCCTTACTCAGACCATCCTTAATGAATTGTATTTTATCTTCACGGTTTATAGATACCATTCCTAAAGAACGACATTGTGTATTACAAGTCCATCTAGCACATCGATGACAGACTTCTAGTCGTTTTGCACGACGCTTCTTTGCAAAAGTGCTTTTACCTGTTCCAAGCATGTGTGAAATAAAGAAATTAGAGGACTCACCTGATAATCGGACCTTTGCTTCAATTAATCAGCGAATATCTTCAGGAATTCCATGATTCATTAACAATTTCAATGTTGCACGGTAAATTTTTGTAATTGCATTCTAAGGCAGAGCGGGAAAATACTTTTTTCAATTTTTCAAGATTAGTGTCCATTTTCAAATGAGAATTCAAAGAGAGATTCAAAGAATTGCACAGATATATACACAGATATCAGTTATTGTGGGAAACTAAAAGAACCGACTTAAGTCACGGAGTACCGTTGTCCGCCATTTGACCGGGGTGAGAGAAACTTGCAAAAATCACTCAAAAAGAAACACAAAAACAATGTGAGAAAAAAATAATAATCAACCTTTATCTACAAAATCATTCCAACCAGTTGATTCATTTTCACTAGGAAAATTATCAAAGTAAGTTTTCAAACGATGTCCATTTTCCTTAAAATCATTATCATTCATTGAATTCTCAATATCACAGGCCCCATAAGGATTGCTCCATCTTGGTCTTAGCTCTCTAGGGAATGCATAGAGTTGAGAATTATAAAACAAAACTTTTTGACCAGTATCAATCTTTTGACAATTTTCACAAGTTTTGCAGAATGCATGTGTTTCCTTGAACATGGTGGGCCAATAAAATCCATTTTGAAAGATTTTTGCACTTGTCTTTTTTGACGAGAAATAACTTCCACATGCTTCAGAATGACAAAGTTTAATGACACTACTTACCTCCTTGTCAGGAATGAATCTTTGAAATATTTGATCAAGACAATATTTGAATAAGTTAGGATCATCACAATAAAAGCTCTTCACTTCGTTCAAAAACTTTTTTTTATCTTGAGTACTCCAATTAGTTGGCAAATCTCCTAAAGCAAGACAATTGATATTTTTATCATACCAAGGCATTGGACTAAGAGAAAGTAAGGATTCGTTAGGAAAGTAATCATCGATTGGTGTGATGTCAGATGTCGAATCTGTTATCACTATTGACAAAAGATTCGCATCAACATTTTCTGTGCGTTTTTCATCCGTGATTTCTTCCTTAGAATAAATCATTTGCAAATCTTCAGTTTCATCCAATTCATTTTTACTTAAAGTAGATTCAAGTTGATCATAAACTAATTCATCAATATGATCATCTACTTCTTGTAAATCATTATCATCTCCAGGTTGCTTACAAATGTTCAAAATATTCATCTCCAATGTCATGTTTCCAAATGATAGCTTCATCAGTCCATTCCTACAATTAATCAATTTCAGAGTTGTGATTGACTTTCCTTTATTTCGTCATGGCATGAGGAAATGGAAGTGCTGAAGGAGAATCAATCGTTTCTTTGCAATTTTCAGATTCAACCCCTTCCTTACCCTCAGAGATTGACTCATCATCTTTCTCATAAGGTTCAAGAGAGGGTTTTTCAATAACCTTACCACTGCGCAGAGTAGTGACTGATTTGACTTGATCCATGTGTTGGCTTCCGGAACTACGTGCATTTGTATTGTATTGCCCCTTGGGATTTTATTGTGGTTGAGATGGAAACTTACCTTTCTCTTGGAAACTGAGAGCAGATGTTAATTTTGCAAGAGTATCTTTAAAATCTGTCATGTTTTGAGCAAGTTGAGTATTGATTGTCTCTTGCTTTTCAATGAATGCATACAATGTTTCCTCAAGATTTCTTCTAGGAGGTGGAGCATAAGGAGGTGCATATCCATGAGAATTTTGGAAATTATGGTGTGCTTGAAATGGTGGTTGTGAAGTTTGTGCATTGTTGTTCTCACTCTTCCAATTGAAATTTGGGTGATTTCTCCAACCAGTGTTATATGTTTGGGAGTATGGGTTGTGGTTGGGCCTTTGGAAACTGTTTAAAGCATGGGCTTGTTCATGGAGACATTCTTTAAAAGAAGGCAAGGTTGGACAATCGTTGGTTGAGTGTTCATTTGTTTCACAGATTTGACACACAATGTTTTCAACAGATTTTAATTGACCACTCTTTTTCAATTCTAGTGCCTCGACTTTTCTAGCTGAAGATGCAAACTTGGCTTGAAGGTCATGATCTTCCCTAAGATTGTACATACCTCCACTAGATGTATGAGGTTGAGTTTTACTCGGTGCCTCATAAGTACCCGCGGTGTCCCAATTTTGAGCATTTTCAGCTAACAAGTCTAAGTACTCCATTGCTTCATCGGGGTCTTTATCTTCAAAAGTTCCATTGCACATCAATTCAACCATTTGCCTATCTTTAGGTGTTAACCCTTCATAGAAATGTGAAACCAATCTCCATGTTTCAAAACCATGGTAAGGGCAAGTACTAAGCAAGTCTCGATACCTATCCCAATATTGGTAAAATGTTTCTCCTGGTTTTTGAGTGAAAGTGGCGATTTGTCTCTTGAAAGAGTTTGTTCTATGAGATGGGAAAAACTTCTTTCAAAACTGTTGTTGCATTTCATCCCAAGCACGAATGGATCCTGGTCTTAAATTTTGTAGCCATGTTTTAGCTTTATCTTTTAATAGTAGTAGTAGTAGTAGGAGTAGTAGTAGTAATAGTAGTAGTAATAAAGAAAGAGAAGAAGAAGATGATGATGATAACTTGGAGATGGAAAATTAATGTAAGGATTAAACAATAATAATAACAAATGTCAAGGTTAGAGGTTTCACTAATGGTATATCAAACAAGTATAGTATAAAATCTTATTATTGAATTGGAAACCATACACAAAGGAGGTTCCAATCAGATTATATATTGTTAACATGATTACATTAGTCATCTTATTCAATTAATGCTAATACTTGTAAATCTCGTCAAGCATTCATGATTATAACTTATGTTAACAACAAATCAAGTTCCTTTCATAGCTTAGGTGTCGGTTATACCATACATTATGGGCTATGAAAGTGCCAAGCATTTGTTGTACCAAGTGTTATACAACATAAATCAAGATTACTCATTTAACAAGCAAAGTATTAAAGAGTGAACAAGATAACAAATATAAAACATGTTAGTATCAAACATTAAAGTCCATATTAAGTTTACATTATACTTATTCTTACACCATTAGTGTAACCTTTTCACCTTGACATAATTAACTTAGCTAGACATAATGAAAGAAAGCAAAATAGATAAATAAAATAAGAACATAAAAGCTAACTAAGTAAAGGAAAGGAAATGAAAAGCATAAACTTGATATTAATGAAAGCAAAGCATAAACATTACAAAGAATACAAAGAGAGAAAGGAAGAGCATGATCTTGATCTGGAAACCAAGATGCCTAAATGCATGGCAAATGCCTCCTTTTATAGGCCAAAATTGGGAACTATTGATTTGATGACTAATTGATAAGTGGGTGGCCAACTTTTGACTTGGTGACAATCCTTATCTTCTCTTGTCTGCCCAAAACGTCATTGATAACGTTAAAATTGGAGCCAGTTGCAAACATGAAAGTTGTAGGCAATTGTCTCAGATTTCTTTTGTAAACAATTCAGCGCATTTGGACTTCTAGAACTCCAGATATGGCCAAAATACCGAACAGTGCTCGGGCTGGAAGACAGATTCAGGCTTCTTTGTTGTTGCTATAATTTGGACTTGATAATGGCCTTTTTAGATCTTGGGCTCCATATGAAAGTTGTAGGCCTATGTATTACCTTTCCATCCATATAAATTGGACCTAAATCTGAGATATATAGCTCTAGATATGACCCAATTACCGAACAGTATTCCTGTTTGGATCGCACCGACATCTCTTTTCTAAGTTTGACCATCTCTTTGCCTTTGTAATTTAAGTTCTTAAAGTCATCAATCAATATTTTCAGTTATGTAATATGCCTGCATTTAAAATGAACATTTACCATAAATTAAAGGTATCTCATATTATTAGATATATTATTATAAAACATGCTTTAGTTAAGGAGTTATTGATACTTCAAGTGCAAAATGATGATATAAAACCATGATAAAAATGCACTTTTAAGTACTAATCAATAAGGGTTATGAGATTGAAATTGCTAGACTTGGATTTCACGAATACCTATAAAATAAGACTTTAGTTGGGTTTAAAGAACCAGCTAGTGTATAAGTTAGCAAAATTATAAGAAAAATAAAGTATTAGAGGTTGTCTTGTGCATGTTTAAAAATAAGGTATAAGGAAAAAGATGCTTAAATGTTGACGATGAAGAAAAAATGAGCTCTAAGTTTGGAGTTGTTTGTTTGATAGCTTATAGACATTTATATAACTATGAGTCGTACCAACTTACAATTTGATTAGGGTAGAGAGGGGAAACACCTTTTCACCTATCTTAGAGATCTTCATTTAGGGTATTAACCCATAATGCTTAGTAGTTTATAGTGCAATAAAAAACATGAAATCGTGACAATCATCCACTAAATATAAATATGTTATAATGCTAGTTTATGGACCAACTTATGGAAAGGGTATGTGTGATTCTTTAGTGTTTAGTATTAACTATACAAAAGGTACAAGGAGTAGTTCAGATGCTACCTAATGATGGTGTATTCTAGTGTGACAATTGGATTCAAGAGTTTAAGCATATTTAAGGGTATAACCTCTATCCAAAAATAGGCATGACTAGTCCTCAATGAAAGGATGTAAGGTCAATTTAAGGAAACACATTATTGGTTTATTAAGGAAAGGGACATATGGTTGGTCTAGAAGGGTCTAGGAGAATTATCTTATTGATTTGTAGACATCATATATCCAATTTAGTGCTTTTTCCAAAGATTTCAAATCTGGAAAATTTCCAAACGAACAATTTCAGCCAAATCTTTCAATTTCTTATTTTACTATATTATGCTCTAGCGCGATGCCTATTATTTTTTTTTTGATTCCCTACTTGTAGATTCACTCTCTCCCGCTCTAGAAAATTTAGGAGAAGTAGCAAGATTTTGATTCCTTTAGAGGTGAAGACAACCGTTCTAACAGTTTTAGTGCTTACCAACCCTTATCCCAATTCTTCTCTAGCTCCAATAGCAGCCTTTATCAGCTGTTATAGTTCCCTTCCTCAATGCGATGTCACCCATTATTAGTTTCCTTTCTTTGTTAAAGTCAGGTTTAATTAGTTTAAGACTACATAATTTTCTTATATGATATAATTTGAGTAAACTAGGGATTTGAAGATGCAATTTATCAAGTTGAAACCATTTAGCCATGTTGTTTGATGAGGTAAGGTGCTTCTTAAATTGTTAAGGAGATATCCAGGATGACTTCAAAATCTTATTGTAAAACCCTTTTATATTAAATGGTGTGGTTCCTTTATACTTAATGATGGAGTTACCATATAGTCGTGGATAAGTTTTATCTTTACACATCATAATGAGGTCGTGAAAAAACCTTTATTAAAATGTAGTTATTTTAGGATAAAATAGAATGTTAGTCATGTAATGACTATGCACGATTAAGTTCTATTAAAAAAGGGGTGCATCCAAGTCTCTTTAAAAATGGATATGTGGCTTAATCATGTTAAAGAGGAGACATGGGATAAGAGGGTCGCATAACTATAAATAAGACTTTGTTAAATATAAAGGCTAGACAAGGTTGTTTGCCATGACTAAAGGGAGATTGTTTTCAATCTTAGGAAAAATAGGTGCTTTTATAGGTGGTTGCTTTTACCCGAAGAGGATTTAAACCTTTAAACTTGGGCAAGGTGGGTTCCTGGACTAGAGGAAGAATTCCTTTATATTTAAGGTAAAGTTTTGCCTTGCTCCCAAGTTAGAAAATATCTTTTTACTTAAGCAAAGTTATGAATTTGTACTCAGATTAGAGAATGTTCTTATAACATAGCAAAATTGTTTCTTTTATCTAGAATGGAGAATGTTTTTGTATTGATTTTTTTCCTTGTATCTAGGTTACATAATTTCTTATTTGAATAACTAATTAAGAGCCATATAAAGGGAATTTCATAAAGAGAATAAAATGAAGATGGTCTTATGGAGAATAATGTATAAGGAATTTATCATGGTGAACATAATTAAAGAAATTTTTATAAATAATATATGTAGAGAAAAACTAATAAGGAATCATACATAAGGATAATCTTATTAAGGTAATGTTATTGTTTCTTCTACTGATATATAGTTTTCATGATTTGTTTTGCTTTCATGAGGATCTTTTAAAGACAAGTGTACAACTCTCTTTATAAAGTCAGGCTATGGATCCTATTTATCATAGCTTCAGTGGAAAATAGTTCTAGAAGGCCCTTTACCTTCAACATCTCTTTATTGAATCTCTTTTAGTAGACCTTAATTTCCTTACTCCACATAAGTGATGATAAAAACTAAATTAGGGTATTCTTGGTCAAGCTACTTGTGCTAAATTAAGCTATTGTTTTTATATAAGGATCATTAAAACCAATAATTGATCCTGGATTGAAGTTATGATATCATATCCAGACTAACCCTTAAACCATGGTAGGAAAAATATTGCACATGAAGTGTGTATCTTGCACGATGAACTCTAGAATGTTATGCACATTCTATATATGCTCTTTTAAGTTTATAAGTACATTATAATTATCCAGGTTCATCACTGTAGAGATAAAACCTCTCAAAAAACATATGTTCAAGACATGTTTGGCTAATACGAGATCAAGACACTTATAGGTAATCCCCAAGAGTGACATATGGTTAGTCTAAAATGATGCGTGGTCAGTCCCCTAATAAAGGATTGAATGTTGGTTCAAATGAAAATGCAGTCAGTCTAATAGTAGTCTTGTTAGACTCTATATACATCATAAGCTAATTCAATGATTTCTATAATTGATCCTAAACTTTATCCCTCATCAATAACTAGATAAGTTTTTAATTTAAACATCGTGTAACATAATATAACCAGCTAAATGGAAAATAACCACCATGTCTTTTGATATCATTATTATGGTGCCATAATTAATTAGTTAAAGAAAACCAACTACAATTATTAAACTCGACTTAGCCTGATAGGTAAACTTGAGCCTAACTGACCCTAGTCCCTTGTCCCGAGTCAAGTGTAAAAAACATCAACCTAAAGTTGCCTCGGTTGAACTCGATCAAAATTATATTTGACTGTTTTACAAAATGATATTGTTTTGAATTAAAAAAAAACTAAAATGATATTGTTTTAAATAAATTAGGTCAACATGAGTTCATTATCCAACTCATGACTCAAGTGCAGGGTTGATTTTAATAACTTTAAAATTAATGGTGCTCTACCCCGTAGTATATTTGCAAATGGATATATGATTGGGCAAAAGTATATTGTAGTTTTTTTTCAAAATAAAAAAAATAAAATTTGAATTCATAAAAGAAATAGGGTTGCAGCCCAATACAAAGAGGCTAAAAAGCCTTCTTGAAGTCTTAGCCTAAACTAACAGATAATGTAAATTTTGAATATGCCCATCACAAACCTAATTTAAATTAATACGAGTATTGGTGTTTTTTAATTGGACCATGATCGTTCAACTAGTTAATCACAAGTAAAAATGCTATTAAGTCCTTTGGGGGTTAATTAGACAAAGAGTCTATTAGCTCTTGCTAGCTTATTTGTAGCCTGATTTACATCTTTTTAGGTAGATAAATCTCAATATTTTAGTAATGTGGGAGCAAATGTCAATTATCACATGGCTCGATTATAACCAAATTGAGCTAGATATTATATTGAAATTATCAATATTAATATATGATCCGGTCAAATCTTAAATAAAATTTTGTTTTATTTACATAAAATACTTTTACAACTTCATATCTTTTACAAAATATGCTATTAGTTAGCTATTTATTACTGAAGCTCCAACAAATTAACAATGTAATTTTTAATTTACATACATAATTAATGTGTGATACATGAGTATTACACTAAAGTTGTTCAAGGAGTTTTAAGAAAAAAAAATGTTCCTTATTAAGATTAACGCACACATATATGAACTGTAAAAACTAATCAGATTAAGTAACATAAACTATTTTGATCCTAGTTATGTATAGCTTTTGAACATTATTATTATGTTGTTTTTATTTAATTTTTATTAGATTAACTTGTATGAAAAAAGTTCAAAAAACCTTAATTATATATACTTCACATATCACCAACAATTTAAAAATAAATTACTAATAGTTGATTGGAGTTTTTAAAGATTAATTTAATATAAAGTGATTTAACAAAGTTATCTAAATATGTTTTAGCATATAAATGAAAATTCATAGAATAACTTTATAAGTTTAAAGATTAAAACTATAATTTTGTAGACAGATCATGTATGAAATAATTATATATAAAATATCTTGAACATAATATTAAATACACATGTTAAAGCACTTAGATTATATAAAGGATGTATATCATGTTCCTACCAAGGATTATATCATTTATCCTTCAAGTTTTATTACTAATTACTGGATGCAAATAGATTGAATGCAATCAACTTTATAGAATTTCAATAACACTACTTTGATTAGTTGCAATATAAATTAAGGTTCACAAGCTTAAAAGAACATACTAATATGAAAAAAACTTGATGTTGCAAACAAGGAGGGTAAAAACCTTTAAACCCATAAACAAGATAGAAATCCCGAGAAAGTTAAAATGAAATTGAAAAGAACTCCATCCAATTATTACATGAACTAAGGAATCAAAGTTATTGGATAAAAACCCTTAGCCCTTTGATTATATTGAATAAAAAACAAGAAGTATAAGGAAGAATGCCATAAAAATAGTTAATCTTTGATAAATCTTAAAGATTTTAATAAAGAATCAAGAGTACGAGAAACCTCACCACACATAAAAATATTATTATGAAATAATCTAAGTTTGTTTAACAAAAAAAAACCTAAATACATGCTCAATAACCATGTTTATACTAGGTAAAATGTTTTAAATAGTATTTAAAAAATGACAAAATATTTCTAAAAATAGGAAAAATAATCTTAGACCATTTAGGAAAACAATGAAATTTATGTATATTAGCTTATGAATTTTATCGCAAAGTCGTCTTGATATCCAATTGTTATGAAATTTTAACTATATATAAAAAAACCTTTAGAAATGTCTTGCAAAGTCTTACTTGATCCAATGATTGAATTGAAAGCTATACTTATTTGTATAAAACTACACATTAAAATATAAGCCCAATATGGTCTCTAATGTCTTTGAATAACAGTGATTGTTGTTGCATAAGAAATCCTTAAAATAAAAAAAAAGTATTGTTGCCTAATCGATCTTCTTAGGAAGCCTATAATCCTTTTAAAGTAAGGATTCTACATGTAATTTAATCCTTGCCTTACAAGAATCCACAAATCATATGGAAAATATTTATTTTCTATCTTTTCTTATTTTATGAAATATTTCAAGTATAACTTTAAACATATCATTATTTATTTGGGATGAGTTATTGAGTCTATCATGTATGGATAGAAAGCTTGAGATGAATAGTTTTTAACCAAACTTGAATAATAACAAACTTTCACTTATAGCTTAAATATGACATAAAAAATACATAATGATCCAATTTAGCATATCTCATAACTTTTTAACCCAAACATCTTAAATTAACTCATTAAATTTCTCTTTGATATTCTTAATTTTAGACCTTGTAATTAGTTTAATTGGTACCTCTAATAGATTATTTGATAATGCTTGTTGAATCTCATCACTCAAACTTAAGCTCTAGAATAACTAAAGATAAATTAAAAAAAATATTGGAAAAACATATGAGAAGAAAATAAAAATATACATTACTTGGTGTATATAACATCGCCTTTAAACCTCCTTTTTATACTGATATCTAAAACCAAAACTAATACAAAATTAATTATAGTAGTTATCAAAATTAATTTATATCATTTTTTCTTAATAACCCATCATAAAAAAATAAAAATTGAATATTAGTCCATCTAAAAATAAATTGTTCAAGTAAAGGAAGGTTACTAGTTAGATAATCTAATAATGCGATTGCAAAAAATAATTTTTAGGCCAAAAAATTACTTTCTAGTAAACTTTAGTCTGGGCCCTATACCAGGCCTAAAAGCTCAGTAGTGTTGAGCCGAGTAACCATGTGTGGCTAAATCTTAAAGCCCATTTAGCCTAGATCCTCTTCACTCTAAAATCATTAGTTATCTATAGGCCTAATTTTAAGGGTGAGTTTTTTTTGTTCAACTTGGTTTTTAATTAAAAAATAACCACAGGAATGAAACTGAACTAAAACTGGTTCAAACAGATAATTTTTTATTCGGTGTAGTTTGCTTAATTATTGTTAAAAACCGGAAAAACTTGATTCTTTTTTTTTTAGGGTTTTTTAAGATTTTTTAGACGCTTTTCAAGTTTGTAAATGCTATTAATTAATGTAAAAAATATTTTAATTACCTAATTTTCACCTTTACCTATACCTAAGAAACCTTAAATTTATATTTCTATGAATTTGGTCAAAGGGTTGTCAAGTAAAAGAAAGGCAGGGATTTAATTTTTCTAATTAATAGGTTTTCTAATATGACTCATTTTATATCTTGTAATAAAATGATGATGCAACAAACATAAATATATTTTTTTCTACATGATGTTTCTAAAAGCATTGTGTCAAATCAAGATGTTAAATTTTTTAATTACTTTTTTAAAAAGTATTTTTTACTACTTGGGGAAAATTAGTACTAAGTTGTGATTTTCTACTACTTGTTATTCACAGACTGATAAATAAATTGAAGTAGTGAATAAGACTTTAATTCAATTGTTAACATCTATTATCCAAACGAACTTGAATCAGGAAGATTTCCTACCATTTATTGGATTTGCATATAATTATAGTGTGCATTCTATTATTAATTTTTCACCATTTGATATTATTTATATTTTTAATCTTTTGTCACCATTATATTTGATTCATTTACCTATTGATGAAAGTATTTGTCTTGATGGTAATAGAAAAACACATGTAGTGAAAGATTTGATTGCTAAGACATAACAACATATAGAGAAAAAAAAATAAACAATATATATACAAAACCAATAAATGAAGGAAATTGGTGAGATTTGAACCAATAAATTAGGTTTTGGTGTATATGCGAAAAAATACATTTCTTAAGAAAAAAATATCTAAGTTGATGCTAAAAGCAGATGGTCTTTTTCAGATCATTGAGAAAATCAATGATAATGCTTATAAAGTGAATTTTTCAATTAAGTATAGAGCTAATGCTATTTTTAATATATTTGATCTCTCTTTGTTTGATGTAAGTGATAATTCGAGGTTGAATCCTCTTGAGGATAAAGGGGATGATGTGACCCAATCCACACTAAAGAATCCATTAGTAGTTTTAGTAGGTGCAATTACAAGAGCTAGATTATATAAGTTTAAGGAAGCTTTTAATGGGTTTTTGCAAGACACATGGGCTAAAATGGACCGAAAAAAACAACTCAAGAAGAACAAGCCTTAATAAACTTGATTCATATTCAAGATGGGCTTGAGGACTATAGGTTTCAGCCAATAGAGTAATTTCGACATCGTTGAGCTTGTTTTGTCAAGTATTTTATATTTTATAATCCAACAAGAAAATCATGAATTATTTGGGAAAAAAAAAGTCTAATATAACAAGGAGTCTAACCTATTAAGGAGATTTAATGGGAAAAAAAATCTTACTCTACCGTGGACACTAAAGTTAGCGGCAAACTAAGATTATTGGGATAAGAAAATTTCTTATTCTATTTTAAAAAGAGAAGTGGCCTAATGGAGGGATTTTACATCCAAAAAATTATTTCTCTTATTTTTTTAGGTATTATTAGAGGTACTATAGGATATAAATTTCAAAATATTTATTTTATTATTTTCAAGTTAATTAGTTAGTTTTGGGTTATTTTGGGTTTAATTTCAAATTGAGTCAACTAAGGTCATTAAGTTATCTTAGGGGTTTATCTCTAAGAATATAAATGCTCTTTCATAAGACTTAATTTTTAAATTTATTTTATATAAAGTTGTCATATATTGTAGCATAGAAAATAAGGATTTTCTTGCTTGGTTCTTGATTGAACTACTCTTTAAAGAATTGACCACTCTTTGATGTGATTTTATACTGTTTATGCTCGTCTCCAAGTGAGGACATTGTGTAAGAGTAGTTATTATAGTCTTAATACCTTAGAGCAGATCATCCATTATGATAAGCTCAATTATCAATCTCAAGCCTAAATTTAGAAGATCTTGGATTCATAGATTCAATTAAAATTTCCACTAGGGTTCAAATCACTTTCTATCTTTTTCTGACCTTCATCTTCTTAGTAGGCTCATTCTTTATTTTTCATTGGAATCTAGTGTTATAGGTTCGCTCTAAAAGAGGACCTATATTCTAGACTTTCAAATAAAAATCATGCAAGTTTGCAAAGCAAATAAATATAAAATGTTTGTGGTAAAATAAAATTGAATATATGTTCACCATTTAAGGGTGACAATGATTATCATTTATAAATTTAGGAACCTGATATCATTATTACATTGACAAAGGAAATCCATATTCATCTCAGTCAATTTATAATAATTCGGACTCTTATAGAATCTATACGTTGACCATTTGCCACCTAAAATTCTTGAAATTCAATATACTACATGGTAGGTTTTCCTTGAAACAATTTACAAATAACATATATATTTTAAGGATATAGTCTAATCATTAGGTGAGTGTGGGTAGGTTTTCTACCTAGTTTAAAAAAGATCTCAAATTTGCCCAATAAAGATTTTTATAAAGGTAGTATAAGGGTGTTATAAGAAATAATTAAGATAAGAATGTCCACCATTACTAAGTAGACACTTAAATATAATTTGGATGTTTTAAGAACTTGAATCTTAACCAATAATTATATGATATATCAATAATCTTTCATGTAATTTAGAAGCTTACATATACTTTAAAAAATTAAAGCATGTGATATATAAGGTGTTATTCTATATGTAATATACAAATGCATGAGCAACATGTACAAAGATTTAAAGCATATAAAAATGGACGTTCTAAAAAAAAACATGAGCCAATAAATCAAAGCGAAACAAATAGACAAACAACAAAACTTAGTTCACAAAAAACTCCCTAGTGAAGTTGTCATTTCATAGCATATGCACGATGTCGTAACAATCATCCTTCTAGATCAGGATTTGGTGGTATGGAAAGAATAAAGAATTCTTATCCTTTCATGATTTAAAAATGTTTAGAGTCTTTACCTAATATTTTAGTTATTAGGAATTCTAACTAGTCTTCAAAGTCTGGATAAGAGAACTTATTGTGTATAAAAAAAACAATATCACCAATAACACACCTTATCTAAGATAAAAAAATATATTATATGTTTGTCTTATTATTATTAAGACACTGTTGTATTTTTCAAAAGTGTTTTGTTATTCCATCACACGTATACGATATTGCGACGATCATCTTTCTAGATTAGGATTTGGTTGTATGGTTGAAAATGTTTGGAGTCTTTACCTAATATTTTGGTTATTATGAATCATAACTAGTCTTCAAAGTTTGGATAAGAGGACTTATTGTGTATAAAAAGGACAATATTACCTATAATACACCCTGTCTAAGATAAAATATATTATTTATTTGTTTAATTATTATTAAGATATTGTTGTGTTTTTCTATTCATTGATCTATCTATTGGTTAAAATAAATAAATCCTAGTATAGTGAATCATGACTTTATGAGTCTAACCTAATCATTTTAAAACTATAATAATGTTTTTGTATTTTTATTTTTTTTACTATTAGAAATACTCGTACGTACAAGTTTATAATTCTAGATATTAAAAATAAATGAAAAGAAAAGAGAAAGGAGGGGGTTATATATTTTTTTATAATATTAAAAATATGTTTTATGTACATCTTTATTAATTCAAACATTAAAAAATAAAAAACTTATTTTTCTAATTTTTTTAAAATTTAAACCAAGTCTCTATGAATTTAATAAAACAAATTTTAAATCCAAGATGTGTGCAAAATATAAAAACTAAGTTTTTGATATTTTTAAAATATGCTAAATCATGCAAAATAATTATAAGTCATGGCAATATTTTTTTTCATATATTTTTTTGTATTATATATTTTGCTTAAAAATACAAACATATTTTTTTAAAAAAATGGTTTTCCATAAAAATAAATAGAAAAAAAATATTTTTTTGTTATGCTTTTGTTATTATTTCTTTTTTAAAGTTGTCTATATTTGAAGTTTCCATGAAACAAATTGGAGTCCAAACCCATTAAGAACCGCCCAAAAACATAAGGGAAAAGCAGCCCAAAATAGTAAAAGGAGACAGACCAAGGCCTCCGAGCTGGTTTACTATTCTGTCCCTTTAATAAGAAAAAGGCTGTAGGAAGTGGTGTCTTGAAAACTGAAGACAGTTCAAAATCTTATAAAAGTAACGGGCTGAACCTGATATTTTTTTCTTGACAACTTGGCATGGCCGCGAAGCTGATGGCGCATGCGCAATATTTACAATCGCATAAAATTTGGAAAACAGACAACTTTCTTTCTTTTCCCTTATTTTCCGGTCACTTTTTCTGTTTACTAAATCCAATGGTTAAAAAGCAAAACAAATAAAATGTAGGACTAAAATGTCAAAACTTTAATAAAAAAGGATTACAAATGATAAACATAAAAATTATGGGACCAAACCTTTTAAAAATATGCCTCACGAATAATATATATAAAAAATTTTGCGTTTTTGTTTCAATATCAAATTTAGTCCCTAAAGTTTAAATTTGTTCCTAGAAATATAATTTAATTCTATCTTAATTACCAAATTAAACATTAATTTAATGTTAGGACTTTTTTTTTTCACAATAAAAAGCTAATTAAAACAATTTATAAAACTTAAATTTCCGTCAGTGCAATAATTATATAAGAACAAGACTAAAAAAAATAGTTAAGCAACCCAAAAAAAATGCTTCAAGAACAAAAAAAATTAAAAATTAAAAACCATTACCAATCCATATTCCATAGAGTTTCTATTTTGTGCTACAATATTTTTGCTAGGCCATTTTTTTTATATAATTTGTAATTGTAACTATTAGTTAAACTTCGTTATATAGTTGTGAAACAATTTTGAATTTTTAAGCTTTGGGTATTTACACAAGCTTTAAGGATTTATTTTAATTTTTATGTTATCAAGAAGGAGTCATCCACTAAAATTAATCAGAGAAGTCATGGAGTTTAAGCTAGAAGAAAAGAAGTGGAAATTTGATTGTGGATTGGATTTAACACTTGTGCAAGGAGCTGATTACCTTAGGCAAGTAAGGTGTTGGAATTAGACAATTTCAGGCGTACACCTTTGAAATAAAGAAGGTGCGTGGTTAACAGACAGTTGCTCATGATATTTTCCATGTAAACTAGGGTTTGAGGAAGTTGGACACGTAAAACTTGTTTATCGATAGGCTTGTAATCCTGTAGGCCGATACTTCGTAGGTAGATAGTTTATAGATGTTGATAACTCATATGAAAATAGACTTGTCCGTAATAAATGAAGACAATTCAGACAGTTCCATGAACCTGAAAACAATTCGACAGGATCATGAAAAGGACCTAACTGCTCCATTTAGTTGTTTTATTCCAAACTCCCCCTTCGGGCGGCTATGGCCTCCCATGCCTTCCTTCAATATCTCTTACATCTATTCCTAAATTTCAACAAATGGTTTCAATTCCATGGATTTCTAACCGAAATTGTGATTTATGCAAGTCATCGAAATCGGTGGTTTATGGGCTTAAACTAACGGGAATGTGACTTGGGACCGTGTAGTAATGGAACATCGCCAGCCTGTATTTCTAAACTCCATGCATGGACCGGCAACTAAGTGCCCTACATTTTGTTTGAATTCGGACTTTCAGTCACCCATAGCTGAGACTCGATCTTTGACTTTGAAGCACATCGTAAGATACATTTTGAACACCTGTTTTTCCACCTCGATAATATAAAACCATTATTATATTCTCAACTAGCACTTCAAGTGTTCGAATTTATTTTTTCATTCTTTTTAGATAATATTAAATCGTATTTGATCAGGAGATTATAGGCACCAATACTCTTTTATCTCTCTTGAAATTAAATAAAATTAACTATGAGTATAAAAAAGTTATAATTAGAAACTTTCACCTTAGAAAGTGTATATATGAAGTAATTTAATATCAAGTTATTCTGGAGACTCATTTAATAATTTCATAAGGCAATTTAGGTTTGAGCTACAAAATGAAATATATGAAGAGCTTTCCTCCAGGTATTTTTTAATCTTCTTCTAATGAGTTTTCTTCGGTTATCTTAATAATATTATGAAGATCTTTCTTGATGTATTTCTTTATATTGTTATCAACAACCATATTGATTGTTATCTTAATATGGTTTATTAATTTTTCAACACATAGCAAGAAATTCTAAACACTTTTAAGTATTTAATCATGAGTTTTTTGTTATTCCATAATTCATACAAAATGAGTTTTATTTCAATTTTAAATATAACATGGTTCAAAATATATACAACAATATTTACAATTTTCTTTAAAAATATAATGTGATTTTCTTCCTATTCATCCTTCAAATCATTTCTTGTATAATTCTATTTTTTTTTAACTATATTATTATGTTGAGTAGTGATATACTCTGTTCATCATAAAAAGATGAAAAATTAATATTTTTAAATTCTTTATAATAGTCATTATAAATTCTAAAGATGGATTTTTTTTGTTTGTTGTCTTCTAAATAGTTTTCTCGTAGGATAAAAGGATTCAAACTTTTCTTTTAATAGAATAACCCAAATATATCTTGAATAATCATCCATAATAACCATGATAAACCTTTTTTCACCTACACTCTCGGTTTGAGTCGGAACTATTATTTTTATGTGTGACAATTGAAGAGGTCTTGAATTTAGAATGTCAATAATTTTCATGTATTATGCTTTGGTTTACTTTTCTTCTTAACATGCTCAACACACTGTTTTTTTTATCGTTCACAAAATTGATAGATCACATATTGCTTTTCTTTTAAAAATCTTTTATTGGTCTCAAAAATTGATATGCATAAAACGTTGATATCAATAATATATCATCTAGTGTTACCTTATGACAATCCAAAATAATCAAGGTTAAAACTATATAATAATTATCTAAGATTTTGGTACCTTTCACGATCTATTTACTATTATGATTGTAGATTTTATATTTAGTTTTAAAAAACTACACACTATAATTATTATCACAAAATTGACTTAAGCTTAGTAGGTTAATTTTAAAACAATTTAAAATCAAAGCATTATAAAAAATAGGTAAAGTAGGAATACCAATACTTCTTTTACCTTTTAAAGTAATTGTGCTTTTATCTTCAAAGGTCATTGATCATCCATTTAAGAATTAATTTTTTTAAATTGACCAATATATGTTTAAAACAACCACTATCTAAGTACCATAAATTGTTATTTATTATTTTTAGTATTGTATGTGCTATTAGATATATTGTCTTTTTCTAAACTACTCACTAATTTTACATTTATATTTTATTAAAATTCTCAAACTCTTGAAATTTCTCATAACCTACTATCCCTATTATCTTATCAAGTTTCATTTTTTTAGTACATAATTGATTTAATGCTAGCTCAATTTTATGCTCTAGATCTTGATTTTTATTAATAAATATATTTTGTAGATTGAAATAATTTATTTTTGCATGTCTATGTCCTATAATTCCACATTGCTTAAAAGTAGAAATAAACTTACTTTTTAACTTACATGTTTGGACTTTGTTTGACTCGTCTATAGACATGACAATCTCTTCTAATTTACATTTTACAAAGGTAATTTCTTTGAAAAAGGAGGCTATCAATATATTATTGATTAACTCTCCATGCGTTATGTATTTTAAACATGTACGATCAATGTTGATCCTTTGAACTTTCAACAATCCATCAAAGTCTATATTGATGATTGTTTCTTTGTCTAATTGCATATTGTTAGTTCTTTCGTAAGTGTTTTGAGCTTAGTGAGAGATCTGAATATCTTTACTTTTTATAGTTTTAGAGTTTCATCCAGATTTTTCTTCTTATTCTCTATTATTGTCAACTTGTTAAACAACTTTTTATTCAATTTCTTGACTTCCATAACTTCTTCACTTGAGTCATCATAAGCTTCCTATAAATTTAATTTATGATCAGCAATAAAAATATATTTGAATTACGAAAATAACTAATAATTTGACTTGTATCAATACTATTTAATTTTTTAACACTTTGAAATTTGTTAGAATCACTTAATATATTGACAGTTTAGTACATATCAATATATCCATCAACAAGACCAAAAAGAGCGACAAAAGCAAGTTTCTTATTAAATAATTAATTAGAATTTTTAGATTAGATTTATTACTTAATATAACATTAAAGGATTTTTTCTTTATTTCTTTTTAACTTAAGACATTCATTTCTTATGGTCATATCTTGAGCCTTCTAGATTCTTAACTCTTTCCTCATATTTAATTTTACATTTACTTCTATTTTTTTTACTCATTCTTTTTGGAAAAATATTTGCCTTTTTTTTGTGTTTACCATTCTTTTTTCTAAACTTGAATTTTCTTAATTTCCTAGCTACAAGAGCATTATTTTTACTATTAAGATCATAATAAAAAAAATAATCATGTTCTTTTTTAACATATTTAATTGCAATGAACTTACCTTTCTTTTGATGAGACAATGTAGATTCACAAGTTTGTAAGGAACCTACCAACTTTTCAACCTGTATAGTATCTATATCCTTGCTTTCTTTTATAATTGTTACTTATGGTGTAAATCTTTTAGGAAGGGATCTTCCTTACAATTCACAAGTCCTTTATTTTTTCTCTTAGATTAAACGTAGAATTTATAATTTCATTAAGTTTTATATAAAACTCATTAAAAGATTCATCTTTCATCATTCTTATCTCTTAAAATCTTAAGGTTAGTATTTGTAATTTAAAAATTCTCACCATCTTGGTTCCCTTATGAGTAACTTCAAGAATTATCCAAGCTTCATTTGCTATCTCACACATGAAGATTCTTTTAAATTCATCAAAAGACATTACTATAAATATAGCATCCATGCCTTTTATTAGTCCAATTACAATCAATGGTTTCGTCTTTGGTCTAGTCGTTGAAATGAGTTTCAAGCTTAGTCCATCCATGCTCCATTGAGTAACTTTAAAATTCTCACCATCTTGGTCCTCTCATGAGTAACTTCAAAAATTATCTAAGCTTCATTTGCTATCTCACACATGAAGATTCTTTTAAGTAATCAAAAGACATTACTATGAATATAGCATCCATACCTTTTATTATTCCAATTACAATCAATGGGTTCGTCTCTGGTCTAGTCATTGAAATGAGTTTCAAGCTTAGCCCATCTATGCTCCATTGAGTGCCAGACTTTCTTGTCAAGTGATTTGAGGAAAGCTTTCATCCTTACCTTCTAGTGAGTATAATTCTCACCATTAAAATATGGTGGTGAAGTCAGTGTTGACATGTTTAATAAGAAAAATAGACCTCACTGTTAGAATGAGTGAACTAGCTCTAATATCACTTAATAGTCCTTTTTTTTGGTTCCTTGTATGTTAAGAAGCAATTTATTGACATTTTACAAACATTGATCAGTAACTAAATAAATATAAATGCTGAAAAATTAAATGAGTAAGTTAAAAAAACCTTTTGAAGAACTTTTTAAAAAAATTAAAAAAAAACCCTTTAGGATAACCAAACCTAGACAACTTTCACTAATTTAGAAAATTACAAGAGGAGCATTTTTTTTCTATAAATTCTTTATATCTATACTATCTTACTTGCTAAGACAAACACTTTGTTTTGTCTTTTAACACAATAGCTTGCTAGAACATTTAATTGTCATTAAATTGTTGTCGTCCTAACTAGAATATCTAGTTGCTAACAATTAACACATGAACTCCCCTTAAAAGTCTGCAGGCTCTCTAACTTTTCAGCAAAGAATTCTCCTTAAGAATTTTCTTCACACTCCACTCGTGTATCAAGAATATATACAACAAAACTTTATGTAATTCCTTAGTTGGTTGGGTACTCTTGATCTGCTACTAGCGCTACTCTACAAAATACTTCTAATTGTCCTTTCTTATGTACTTATCCATGTGATAAGAATAAGAACATTTGATAAATATTATTTTTAAACTTTCTAGTATATTACTTTCTTAACAGGCTACTAATATGTTTCACAAAAAAACACTTCTTTGATAGTTATCCTTAGATAACTCATAATTACCTTCTTTTATATATATATATATATAAAACTCATTTGAACTTCCTATATGATTTATCCAAAAAAAAAAAAAGATAATAACATAAATAATCACATTATATCATATAAGATAAACTGAACTAATTCTTTAGATAATTTGAACAAATTAACAATTTAAAGAAATTCATTTTTATCAACACAAATAATCTTTCACAAAACAAAGCCAATTAATTTGACATTACACAACTAATTTCTTTGATAATTTTATAATCAATTAATAGTTATTAAACCGATATCTACTATAATAATTTTGATTTCGTCTTTGGTCATCAATCCTAACATGAAGGAAGTATTTGCTCATTCATTTAAAGCATTGTAATGGATATATGTTCCCTATCATAACTATAGGATAGGTTGAGGAGTATTTTTAGACTCTAGCATAGCAAAAAAAAGTTAATAAAATAACACAATCCAATAAATATTTAATATGACATCTAAGATTCATGAGTCGATGCGACTCTTTCAAATTACAAAATGGTTAGACATGAGATTTAATAGAGAGAAGAGAGAGAAAGAAAAAAAGAGATTTTAAAAACATATCAAAACTTTGATGATAAAGCCATTAATATTGTTAAAAAGATATCAACAAAATGAATCCAACAACACAAGAAAGGTCATTGAATGTGCCACATGAGCCTCCAAAAAGCAAGTATGTTCGATATCTTTAAACAACTTGTATAGTATGTTTTATTCACTGTTATATTGTTGAATTTATCTTATAGATATCTTTAAAATGATACTTGGAATTTTGGTGTACTTTTGAGGTATGTTTCTTTTGCTTCTTTTTTTTTCTCTTTATTGAATCTTATATTTATTTATAATTTTAATAAGTTATATATGATACTTGAAACTTGCAAATTATAAATATCATCTGTAATTTTTAAAATTATTATATGTTTTAAAATGTGTTATTTTTTTATCCGTAATGTGCTGAAAATACTCGCAATTTGGTTGTATGAAAGTTGACGAATTATTGGGCGAAGCTGTATTTCTTTGGGCGCACATGGTGGTGACTCAAATCCCAAGCTTTCGTGATACCAATTTGTTATATGTAGCATTCCAGAAATATTCGGGAACGTATCGAGTTAGGTTTAATTATAGCTACCGTGTGTTTTGGAAGTATAAGATTTTGCTGAAAAAGTAGTTAAATGAAGAAACTTTAACGCGTTTGAACCTTGTTTTCAGTCAGTCAAATATCTTTGTCCATGCTGTTAGCATTAGGAAATAGAATGGTATGCCCAATTTGCACACCACCATTGAATGTATAGTCCAACTGTGTAAATAATATGAGGGAAATCATGCGTCTTTAATGTTAATATCCGAGCAAAAGTTTGGACTTATACTGATCAACCTCCATCGCATGGCTGGCATATGGCTAGATTAATAAAATGCTGGTCAGCGTGGATTCTTACTTCATTATCAAGGAGCCCACAGGTATTGAAACTACTGCACAATTCGTCAACGTGGAAAGGGCAGTGAGGTTTTTTTGTCGTTCTTTTTTCTAGATAATTAATTAAAAATCTTCTTTCAATCACCGACGGCTGGCATATAGGCCGCTGCTCGGAAACGGAGTTCCGATCTTTATTCCGGCGTTCTCTGTTTGTCAAACAACTAAACATTTTTAAATTGCCTTCAAATTATTGGTTCATATGAATTTCCAGTTTGGTCGTGTTGGTTACATCCTATGCCAAATCTAATCTGAAATCTATGAACTGGATGCATAATACAAGCAGTCAGTCATCTTCCAGCCCCCAGTTCGTCAGCGTGGAAAGTTAAGTGAAGTTTATTTGACGTTCTTCTTTAAAGACAATTAATTACTTGACAGTGACGGACTAGACTAGATTGTTTTATTATTTATTTCTACTGGAAAAGAAAAAAAAATATTGTATAGCCTGTGCATTGAAAAACATTTCAACGATTCATAAAGAACTCCTTTAATTTTCCGACTCATGCTCATTCGACAGCGGATTATTTTAAATTCACCGCCGGCTGACACATTTGCTTCTATATATAATATAATCGAGGAATAACGCTGATGAAGCTACAAAAATCCCAGATCGGAGTCGGTCTTTCCGTGTTCACGTCTTAAACTGAGATGTTCAGGCTTATTTCATGGTTAGAAAATTAATTAATATAAATAAAAATATCAAATGAGAAATTTCTGTCCGTATATTGTAATAACTTTTACTGATAATTTTTTTTTATCTATGTATCATTCTGTGAATACTAATTAAAAAATTCTATTAGTATATCTCAAGAGAATAACAATAGATATTATAATGAAATTAAAAAAATAAATTTTATAATAACATAATATTTTTATCAATAAAATAATTAATCGAGTTATTAACAAATTATGGAGTTACTAACAAATTAATTTTGTCAATAATACTATTAATAATATTTAATTTATAAATTGACGATTAACCTTTTTCTCCCCCTTTGTCATTTATCTTTTTTATAAGTATTTTTTTTTTGACAAACATACAACCCCTCCCTCCAATCTCATCACAATTCAACATCCCAAAAAAAATTTAGTCATTATAGTACTTAGTTTATCTAACATTTTTATTTTGATTTAAATTTTATTTGAGGATTTTGTATTTTAAATAAGCAAATCTACCCTTTTTTTATTTGAACTAAATTTTCAAATGTTGATTTTTTTATTGCATATTTTTTGTAGTATATATATTTTATGTAGGTCCTTACTTGTTTTATAGTTTTTTCTCATATAAATTAGTTGTATGAATTTATGATTTGTACATATTATGGTTTGTTTTAGATTTTGTAAAATTATAGTTATTTGTAAATTGATGAAGCTTATTTCAAATTTTTGACTTAGGTGTTTTGTGATGAAATAAATAATGTTTTATTTAATAGGTTCATTTTATATTTTATCAATTTTATTGTTAAGTTGAAATTTTCAGTAAATATATATAAATTTGAATTTATGTAGTTAATTTATATTGAATTGAAAGTACTATGAAAATAGATTGAATAAGTTTGAGCTAAATCAATATTTTTGCAATTTATTTAGTAAACATAGTTAATTAATACATATTATTATCATTAATTTATATAGGTTTGATATAAGTAATGGATGATTGTTCCTAGATGTATAGAGATTCACAACAAGGGTTACAAATGATTAATTATTATAATGAAATTCAAAATTTTATTAATTATGCACTATCTAATCCAAGAAATATTAGTGAAGGGGTATTATATGTCTATGCAAAAGGTGTAAAAAAAATAAAATTTATCTAGATATTGTAATAATGCATCTTTTATAAAAAGAGTTCATGGAGAAATATTTGTGTTGATATGTACATAGAAAACCATATGTTCCTTACGATACCATGATAGAAAGGATATTTAGGTCAAATTTTAGTTCTAGCAATGTGCATAAAGTTGTAGATGACGATAGTAATTCTTATATGAATATGATTATAAATGCTACGAGAATGAATAAGGATCATGTCGGTCAATGTTCAATTATACATGAAAAACTTAATGCAGATGCGACCAAGTTTTTTAATCTTTTGAAAGATTATGAGGAACCATTATGGAATGATTGCATAAATTACAGTAAATTATTAGCCAATGCATAAATGTTCAACACTAAGTCAAATCATGGGTTCAGTAAGCTACTTATGACAAAATTATCGAATGGACAAGAAGCATTTTACTTGAAGGGAATATACTAAAAAAGAACTTCTATGCTGCAAGTTCACAATGAAATCCCTTAGTCTAGGGTACTAGAAAATTCATATGTGTCCAAATTTATGCATGTTGTATTACCTTAAAAATACAGAGTTGATTGAGTGCAAAACATATGGGTATTCTTGTTATAAACTCATGATTGGTAGGGGAAGGACTTTTGTCATACATAGAAAACTCATATGCTTCTCATTAACATCTAAACTGCAAATTATTTATGTCACCAAAGATTGTTGAATACATGATATGACACCAATCGTATGATGCAATAGATGAAGTGATGGTACACCCTTTCAATGGTGGAGCCTGGAAACACTTTAGCAGTGTGCATCTATTTTCATTGAAGATAAAGAACGTGTGATTAGTACTTAAAAGTGCATTTTTATCATGGTTTTATATCATCATTTTGCACTTGAAGTATCAATAACTCCTTAACTAAAGCATGTTTTATAATAATATATCTAATAATATAAGATACCTTTAATTTATGGTAAATGTTCATTTTAAATGCAGGCCTATCAAATAAATGAAAATATTGATTGATAACTTTAAGAACTTAAATTGCAAAGGCAAAGAGATGGTCAAACTTAGAAAAGAGATGTCGGTGCAATCCAAACCGGAACACTGTTCGGTAATTGGGCCATATCTAGAGCTACAGATCTCAGATTTAGGTCCAATTTATATGGATGGAAAGGTAAGACATAGGCCTACAACTTTCATATGGAGCCCAAGATCTAAAAAGGCCATTATCAAGTCCAAATTGTAGCAACAACAAAGAAGCCCGAATCTGTCTTCCAGCCCGAGCACTGTTCGGTATTTTGGCCATATCGGGAGTTCTAGAAGTCCAAATGATCTGAATTGTTTACACAAGAAAGCTGACATAATTGCCTACAACTTTCATGTTTGCAACTGGCTCCAATTTTCACGTTATCAATGACTTTTTAGGCAGACAAGAGAAGATAAGGATTGTCACCAAGTCAAAAGTTGGCCACCCACTTATCAATTAGTCATCAAATCAATAGTTCCCAATTTTGGCTTATAAAAGGAGGCATTTGCCATGCATTTAGGCATCTTGGTGTTCAGATCAAGATCATGCTCTTCCTTTCTCTCTTTGTATTTTTTGTAATGTTTATGCTTTGCTTTCATTAATATTAAGTTTATGCCTTTCATTTCCTTTCCTTTACTTAGTTAACTTTTATGTTCTTATTTTGTTTAGCTATTTTGCTTTCTTTCATTATGTCTAGCTAAGTTGGTTATGTCAAGGTGAAAAGGTTACACTAATGGTGGAAGAATAAGTATAGTGTAAACTTACTATGGACCTTAATGTTTGATACTAACATGTTTTATATTTGTTATCTTGTTCACTCTTTAATACTTTGCTTGTTAAATGACTAATCTTGATTTATGTTGTATAACACTTGGTACAACAAATGCTTGGCACTTTCATAGCCCATAATGTATGGTATAACCGACACCTGAGCTATGAAAGGAACTTGATTTGTTGTTAACATAAGTTATAATCATGAATGCTTGACGAGATTTACAAGTATTAGCATTAATTGAATAAGATGACTAATGTAATCATGTTAACAATATATAATCTGATTGGAACCTCCTTTGTGTGTGGTTTCCAATTCAATAATAAGAGTTTATACTATACTTGTTTGATATACCATTAGTGGAACCTCTAACCTTGACATTTGTTATTATTATTGTTTAATCCTTACATTAATATTTCATCTCTAAGTTCTCATCATCATCATCTTCTTCTTCTTCTCTTTCTTTATTATTATTATTATTATTACTATTATTATTATTATTATTATTATTATTAGTACTACTACTACTACTACTACTATTATTATTATTATTATTATTATTATTACTATTATTGTTGTTGTTATTGTTGTTTTATAATTGTTGTTTATAATTTGTACAATTAACCTCCCTATGGTTCGACCCCGGTCTTGCCGGGTTATTTATTACTTCGACACTCCTGCACTTGGGAGAAGACATCAATCTTTTCGTCGTGTCAAGTTTTTGGCGCCGTTGCGGGGGAGGTAAGTTCTTGTATAAATTATAGTATTTATTTTATTTTCTCTTTTCACTTTTCTTGTATATAACTTTGTTTCTTTTCTTTTGTTTCTTTTTATTTTGTTTTCTTCCTCCTTCTTTTGCTTTCTTCTTCTTTTTTTATTTTATTTTATTCCTACACGTGCATGAGAGTGTGGTCACGTACATCAAGTGGTAGACTTTGTAGGGTATCCTCATCATTTTCAGAAAATATGGCTGAAGATGATAATCAATCACTTCATAATGAAAATAATGAGAATAACCGTGCTAGAACACTTAGAGACCACATGAATCCCACAAGAACAAGTGCACCATCATGTATAGTTTTTCCTCCTGATGCATCTCATTTTAATTTTAAACTAGGTATTATTCAACTTTTACCATCTTTTCATGGTTTGGAATTGGAAAATCCATACTTGCATTTAAGGGAATTTGAGGAGGTGTGCAACACATATAATAATTTAAATTGTAGCATGAACACCATCAGATTAAAGCTTTTTCCTTTTTCATTAAAAGATAAAGCTAAAACATGGCTACAAAATTTGAGACCAGGATCCATTCGTGCTTGGGATGAAATGCAACAACAATTTTTAAAGAAGTTTTTCCCATCTCATAGAACAAACTCTTTCAAGAGACAAATCACCACTTTCACTAAAAAACCAGGAGAAACATTTTACAAATGTTGGGATAGGTATCGAGACTTTCTTAGTACTTGCCCTCATCATGGTTTTGAAACATGGAGATTGGTTTCACATTTCTATGAAGGGTTAACACCTAAAGATAGGCAAATGGTTGAATTGATGTGCAATGGAACTTTTGAAGATAAAGATCCTGATGAAGCAATGGAGTACTTAGACTTGTTAGCTGAAAATGCTCAAAATTGGGACACTGCGGGTACATATGAGGCACCGAGTAAAACTCAACTTCATACATCTAGTGGAGGTATGTACAACCTTAGGGAAGATCATGACCTCCAAGCCAAATTTGCATCTTTAGCTAGAAAAGTCGAGGCACTAGAATTGAAAAAGAGTGGTCAATTAAAATCTGTTGAAAATATTGTGTGTCAAATCTGTGAAACAAATGAACACTCAACCAACGATTGTCCAACCTTGCCTTCTTTTAAAGAATGTCTCCATGAACAAGCTCATGCTTTAAACAGTTTTCAAAGGGCCAACCACAACCCATACTCCCAAACATACAACCCTGGTTGGAGGAATCACCTAAATTTCAGTTGGAAGAGTGAGAACAACAATGCACAAACTTCACAACCACCGTTTCAAGCACACCATAATTTCCAAAATTCTCATGGATATGCACCTTCTTATGCTCCACCTTCTAGAAGAAATCTTGAGGAAACATTGCATGCATTCATTGAAAAGCAAGAGACAATCAATACTCAACTTGCTCAAAATATGACAAATTTTAAAGATACTCTTGCTAAATTAACATCTGCTCTCAGTTTCCAAGAGAAAGGTAAGTTTCCATCTCAAACACAACAAAATCCCAAAGGGCAATACAATGCAAATGCAAGTAGTTCCGGAAGCCAACACATGGATCAAGTCAAATCAGTCACTACTCTGCGCAGTGGTAAGGTTATTGAAAAACCCTCTCTTGAACCTTATGAGAAAGATGATGAATCAATCTCTGAGGGTAAGGAAGGGGATGAATCTGAAAATTGCAAAGAAACGACTAATTCACCGCCAACACTTCCATTTCCTCAAGCCATGACCAAACAAAGGAAAGTCAATCACAATTCTGAAATTTATGAAATTTTCAAACAGGTAAGGATCAATATACCTTTGTTGGATGCAATTAAACAGGTTCCTTCCTATGCTAAATTTTTGAAAGATCTCTGCACTGTGAAGAGGAAACTGAATGTGAAAAAGAAAGCCTTTCTAGCCGAACAAGTAAGTGCTATTCTTCAAAACAATAATGCTTTGAAATATAAAGACCCTGGTTGTCCTACAATTTCTTGCTTTATTGGAGAGCATAAAATTGAAAGAGCCTTACTTGATCTTGGTGCTAGTGTGAATTTACTTCCATATTCAGTTTTTCAGAGTCTCAATCTAGGTGAGTTAAAACCAACTTCTATAACTCTTTTACTTGCCGATAGATCTATAAAAGTGCCTAGAGGAATAATTGAAGATGTGTTAGTACAAGTCGATAAATTCATTTATCCTGTGGATTTTATTGTCTTGGACACACAACCTGTTGAAGTATGTAATTCATTTCCTGTTATTTTAGGACGTCCATTTCTTGCAACTTCTAATGCATTGATTAATTGTAGGAATGGACTGATGAAGCTATCATTTGGAAACATGACATTGGAGATGAATATTTTCAACATTTGCAAGCAACCTAGAGATGATAATGATTTACAGGAAGTGGACTTTATTGAAAAATTAATTCATGATCAATTTCCAACCACTTCCAATGAAATTGAGATTGATGAATCTGATGATTTGGAAATGATTTATTTTCAGGAAGAATCAAAGACAAGTAATTGGAGGCCACAAATTGAGGAATTGCCACCACGACCAATTAAGTCCATACCTTCAAGTGTTCAACCACCAAAACCTGATTTGAAGCCGTTGCCATCCAATCTCAAATACTCATTTTTGGGAGAAAATGAAACTTTTCCAGTAATAATCTCTTCCAAACTTAATGCACATCAAGAAGGTAAGTTATTACAAACTCTGAAAATGCACAAAACAGCATTAGGATGGACCATAGCTGATATAAAAGGAATTAGTTCTTTGATTTGTACACACAGAATTTATTTAGAGGAAAATGCTAAACCCTCTAGAGAAATGCAACGAAGGCTAAATCCTAATATGAAAGAAGTAGTGAAAAATGAAGTCATTAAGCTTCTAGATAATGAAATCATTTATCCTATTTCTGACAGCAAATGGGTAAGTCCTACCCAAGTTGTACCTAAGAAGTCTGGAGTCACTGTGATAACAAATGAGAACAATGAGTTAATTCCCACTAGAACTGTTACTGGTTGGCGCATGTGCATTGACTATAGGAAACTTAATTCAATGACTAGAAAAGATCATTTTCCTTTACCTTTCATGGATCAAATCCTAGAAAGAGTTGCAGGTCATGAATTTTATTGTTTCCTAGATGGCTATTCGGGTTACAACCAAATTGAAATTGCATTGGAAGATCAAGAAAAGACTACTTTCACATGTCCATTTGGTACTTTTGCATATCGAAGGATGCCTTTTGGATTATGTAATGCACCAGCCACATTTCAAAGATGCATGCTTAGTATATTTAGCGATATGGTTGAACATTTTCTTGAGATTTTCATGGATGATTTTTCTGTTTTTGGTGATTCATTTGATGATTGTTTGACTAATTTAGGAAAGGTTTTAACCAGGTGTGAAGAGAAGAATCTTGTGCTGAATTGGGAAAAATGTCATTTTATGGTAACAAATGGCATTGTACTTGGTCACATTGTTTCATCAAAAGGAATTGAGGTTGACAAATCTAAAATTGAGTTAATTGCAAACTTGCCAACACCAAAATCTCTTAAAGATGTTAGATCATTCCTGGGACATGCTGGTTTTTATAGAAGGTTCATCAAAGATTTTAGTGTAATATCTAAGCCTTTAAGTAACCTTCTAACAAAGGATACTATTTTTGAATGGACTGAACATTGTGAAGAAGCCTTTGTTAAACTTAAAAACTTGCTTACTTGTGCTCCTATCATTCAACCTCCCGATTGGTCCTTACCTTTTGAAATAATGTGTGATACTAGTGATTATGCCGTAGGTGCTGTTTTGGGACAAAGAAAAGATAAGAAACCTTATGTAATTTACTATGCAAGTAAAACTTTAAATAGTGCTCAAATGAATTATACCACCACTGAAAAAGAATTACTTGCAGTAGTATTTGCATGTGAAAAATTCAGATCTTATCTTGTTGGCTCACCTATTGTTGTTTTTAGTGATCATGCAGCATTGAAATATCTTCTTTCTAAGAAAGATTCCAAGGCTAGATTGGTGCGGTGGATTTTATTACTTCAAGAATTTGTTATCACAATCAAAGATAAGAAAGGCAGCGAAAATGTTGTCGCAGATCACTTGTCAAGATTGACAACAGATTCGAAAACTGACATCACACCAATCGATGACTACTTTCCTGATGAATCTTTACTTTCTGTCTCTACAATGCCTTGGTTTGCTAATATTGTCAATTTTCTTGTTTCAGGACAATTGCCAGCTCATTGGAATACCCAAGATAAAAGAAAGTTTTTGAATGAAGTGAAGAACTTTTATTGGGATGATCCTTATTTATTCAAATATTGTCCTAATCAAATATTTCGAAGATGCATTCCTGACAATGAGGTAAGTAGTGTCATTAAATTTTGTCATTCTGAGGCATGTGGGGGCCATTTCTCATCAAGAAAGATAACTGCAAAAATCTTACAAAGTGGATTTTACTGGCCCACCATGTTCAAAGACTCACATGCATTCTGCAAGTCTTGTGAAAATTGTCAAAAGTTGGGATCTATTTCAAAACGTCACATGATGCCTTTAAACCCTATTATTGTCATTGAGATCTTTGATTGTTGGGGTATAGATTTCATGGGCCCATTCCCTCCATCATTTGGTTTCTTATACATATTAGTCGCAGTAGATTATGTTTCAAAATGGATAGAGGCAATTCCAAGTCGAAACAATGATCACAAAACAGTGATAAAGTTTTTGAAAGAAAATATTTTGAGTCGATTTGGAGTCCCTCGAGCCATAATAAGTGATGGTGGAACACATTTCTGCAACAAGCCATTTGAGTTTTTAATGAAGAAATATGGAATCACACACAAAGTTGCCACCCCTTATCACCCTCAAACAAGTGGACAAGTAGAGCTTGCTAATAGGGAGATCAAACATATTTTGGAGAAAACAGTGAACCCTAATAGGAAAGACTGGTCTTTAAGACTTAATGATGCACTTTGGGCTTATCGAACTGCTTATAAAACATCATTAGGTATGTCACCGTATAGACTAGTCTATGGAAAACCTTGTCACTTGCCTGTGGAACTTGAACATAAAGCTTATTGGGCTATTAAAGCTTTCAATTCAAATCTGGATGATGCTAGTCAACTGCGAAAATTACAAATAAATGAGCTTGAGGAAATAAGAAATGATGTATATGAAAATTGAAGAATTCATAAAGCAAGAATTAAAGAGTTTCATGACAAGAAAATACAGAGAAAAACCTTCAATGTTGGTCAAAAAGTCTTGCTTTATAATTCTCGACTGCATTTATTTCTTGAAAAATTAAGATCAAGATGGAGTGGTCCTTTTATTGTGAAACATGTGTATCCATATGGGGCCTATGACATCGAGAATCCAAAGAATGGCAATGTTTTCAAGGTAAATGGACATCGTCTGAAAGTTTACTTTGACAATTTTTCAGTTGAACATAACTCTATTGAATTGGGTGATCCTGTATATAAAGATTGATTTTATTTTATTTTATTTTATTTTACTTTTGTTTCTTATATAAATATTGATTTTATTTTATTTTATTTTTGTTTCTTTTTGAGTGATTTTTGCAAGTTTCTTCACCCCGGTCAAATGGCGGATAACGGTACTCCGTGACTTAAGTCGGTTCTTTCAGTTTCCCACAATTACTGATATCTGTGTATATATCTGTGCAATTCTTTGAATCTCTCTTCCAATTCTCATTTGAAAATGGACACTAATCTTGAAAAATTGAAAAAGTATTTTCCCGCTCTGCCTCAGAATGCAATTACAAAAATTTACCGTGCTAGATGTGCAAGATTGAGATTGTTAATGAATCATGGAATTCCTGAAGATATTCGCTGGTTGATTGAAGCAAAGGTCCGTTTATCAGGTGAGTCCTCTAATTCCTTTATTTCACACATGCCTGGAACAGGTAAAAGCACTTTTGCAAAGAAACGTCGTGCAAAACGACTCAAAGTTTGTCATCGATGTGCTAGATGGACTTGTAATACACAATGTCGTTCTTTAGGAATGGTATCTATAAACCGTGAAGATAAAATACAATTCATTAAGGATGGCCTGAGTAAGGAGTCTTTGGATAATCTTCTATTGACTCTTGAGACGCATCCTAGTGGAGATGTGCATCGTGTAATTCATGATTTATGGCCACTATTTCATAAAGAACATAATCGACTTAGTCTTGGGAATCTGACTAAAAAAGACCCTGTTTGCCAGTTTTTAAGAAAACTGGATGGGAAGCCTATCCCCGACCCATAGAGGGCGTTTAAGCTGTTCTTGGATGTAAAACCAAGGGAAGATGTGAGCCACAATCACAACTACTTGTACATACACATGCTTTTTTCAAAAGTAAATAAATAAATAAATAAAAAGAGAGAGAGTGAGTGTGAGACTCCAGCTGGCCTACATATAGATGTTATGATTGCCTTTCTCATTTCTCATCTATAAAACCCTCTCTTCTTTCCTTTCATTTCTACTCAACCCATACATTCAACAAATACAGAAGTGTGTAGAAATGGCAAGTTCCTCATGTCATCAAATAAGAAATATTTGTGTTTTCGGTGGATCTAGTCCTGGGAAAGAAAAGGAGTTTTTAGAATCAGCAAATCATCTTGGTCAGGTGCTAGCTGAGAGAAAGATTCATTTAGTGTATGGGGGAGGCAGTCTTGGGTTAATGGGAGGTGTGTCAATAGCTGCATTTTTAGGAGGTAGTCAAGTTTTAGGAGTCGTCCCTGAAGCTTTGGCACAAGGGGACATCATTGGAAAAACAATTGGAGAGGAACTTTAGGTCTCCACAATATCGGCTCGAATGAATGCAATGTTTAACCATGCTGATGCTTTCATTGCTTTACCAGGTGGTCTAGGCACATTGGAAGAGATCTTTCATATTTCCTCTTGGGCTCAATTGCACATTCACCATAAACCCATAGGTTTGTTAAATGTTAATGGTTATTATGATAAGTTGTTGTCTTTTCTTGATCATGCTGTGGAACAGGAATTTCTAACATCTTCTGCACGACAAATCATAATCTCTGCTACTACTGCTGAACAATTGATTGACCAACTACAATCTTTCATTCCTGTGATTGATCCTTCCATGAGTCGCATAAATTGGTCATCTACGGGAAGCCGTAAAAAGCTTAGATTGGATTTGAGCCTTCATTTATGAATTTTTATGTCTTTTGGTTTTATTATTGTGTTTTGTTATTTCTTATTTTGTTTCAGTGTGTTTCAGGTTTTGTCAGTGTTTGTTATTTCAGGTGATATCTTCTATACTCTATCTCTCTACTTTAGAACATTGAGGACAATGTCTCGTTTTGGTTGGGGGGAGAGGGTAGTAGTTGATAAAAAAAAAAATTGTTTTTCATTTCATAAAGCATGTGCATAATTGTTGTTACTAGGATGGCAGAGTAAAGGAGTTTTTTTGTTAAAGCGACTCTTGAGACGCATCTTAGTAACCATTCTTAACAAGGTCTATTATAATACTTCCTGAAATATTCAGATTTACAAACTCTCGCATTGTTATCACTTAATTCTGCTCACATACTTATTTAACATGTATTCTTAAACCTTAATTTACACACACACACTTTAACATATGATTGTGGGTTGCATATTGGATTATTACATTATTTATGTTCTTTTGTTAAAGGTAACAACTAAGGGAAAGGGATTGTATATAATTAAAAAAAAACATAAAAAAAAGGAAAAAAAAGAAAAAGAAAAGAAAACGAAAAAAAATGATGATAATAAAAATGTAGATAAGTTTGGTTTCGTAGCCTCCCTAACCTAAGCAATTAAGCCCGAAGGGGTGTTTTAACACCTAATACCCTAAAGTCAACTTACTTGGGAGCTATTGGCCCAACGCTTGTTACATGGGTTGAGGAGAAAAGCTTAAGGAAATCAAATATTGCACTATCTACATATCAGTATCTGCGACCCGAGTTACTAAGCTTGTAGGGGTGTCTTAACACCTAATGCCCTAAGACCAACTGGTTTGGGAGTCATTAGCTGAAAGCTCGTTACATGGGTTAAAGATGCATGATGTTTTTAAATTATATGTATATAGATTTTTTTAAAAATAATAATAAAAAAAAAATGGAAAAAAAGATAAAAAAAAAAGACAAATAATAATCCCAACCCAAGGAAGTTAACCTTAAACATTAGAAAAAAATATTTTGTTCTCTTCCAAGAAAAGCCCCATAATTATGTGTTGATACATTGAGCACAAAAGAAAGGTTTATTAATATCTTGTTAAGAGGTATTGAGCAGATATATAAATTTAATGCGAGTTTGTTTATCTGGATAGATTAATGGAAGTTAAATGATGAATACCTTGCTTTGTGAAATTTGTAAATTGTTTTAACGCTTTGATTACTAGGGACTAGTAATAAGCTGGTTGAGGGGTGTGATTAGTACTTAAAAGTGCATTTTTATCATGGTTTTATATCATCATTTTGCACTTGAAGTATCAATAACTCCTTAACTAAAGCATGTTTTATAATAATATATCTAATAATATAAGATACCTTTAATTTGTGGTAAATGTTTATTATAAATGCAGGCCTATGACATAAATAAAAGGATTGATTGATGACTTTAAGAACTTAAATTGCAAAGGCAAAGAGATGGTCAAACTTAGAAAAGAGATATCGGTGCAATCCAAACCGGAACACTGTTCGGTAATTGGGCCATATCTAGAGCTACAGATCTCAGATTTAGGTCCAATTTATATGGATGGAAAGGTAAGACATAGGCCTATAACTTTCATATGGAGCCCAAGATCTAAAAAGGCCATTATCAAGTCCAAATTGTAGCAACAACAAAGAAGCCCGAATCTGTCTTCCAGCCCGAGCACTGTTCGGTATTTTGGCCATATCGGGAGTTCTAGAAGTCCAAATGATCTGAATGTTTTACACAAGAAAGCTGACATAATTGCCTACAACTTTCATGTTTGCAACTGGCTCCAATTTTCACGTTATCAATGACGTTGTGGGCAGACAAGAGAAGATAAGGATTGTCACCAAGTCAAAAGTTGGCCACCCACTTATCAATTAGTCATCAAATCAATAGTTCCCAATTTTGGCCTATAAAAGGAGGCATTTGCCATGCATTTAGGCATCTTGGTGTTCAGATCAAGATCATGCTCTTCCTTTCACTCTTTGTATTTTTTGTAATGTTTATACTTTACTTTCATTAATATTAAGTTTATGCCTTTCATTTCCTTTCCTTTACTTAGTTAACTTTTATGTTCTTATTTTGTTTATCTATTTTGCTTTCTTTCATTATGTCTAGCTAAGTTAATTATGTCAAGGTGAAAAGGTTACACTAATGGTGGAAGAATAAGTATAGTGTAAACTTACTATGGACCTTAATGTTTGATACTAACATGTTTTATATTTGTTATCTTGTTCACTCTTTAATACTTTGCTTGTTAAATGACTAATCTTGATTTATGTTGTATAACACTTGGTACAACAAATGCTTGGCACTTTCATAGCCCATAATGTATGGTATAACCGACACCTGAGCTATGAAAGGAACTTGATTTGTTGTTAACATAAGTTATAATCATGAATGCTTGACGAGATTTACAAGTATTAGTATTAATTGAATAAGATGACTAATGTAATCATGTTAACAATATATAATCTGATTGGAACCTTCTTTGTGTGTGGTTTCCAATTCAATAATAAGAGTTTATACTATACTTGTTTGATATACCATTAGTGGAACCTCTAACCTTGACATTTGTTATTATTATTGTTTAATCCTTACATTAATATTTCATCTCTAAGTTCTCATCATCATCATCTTCTTCTTCTTCTCTTTCTTTATTATTATTATTATTATTACTATTATTATTATTATTATTATTATTAGTACTACTACTACTACTACTATTATTATTATTATTATTATTATTATTATTATTATTATTACTATTATTGTTGTTGTTATTGTTGTTTTATAATTGTTGTTTATAATTTGTACAATTAACCTCCCTATGGTTCGACCCCGGTCTTGCCGGGTTATTTATTACTTCGACACTCCTGCACTTGGGAGAAGACATCAATCTTTTCGTCGTGTCAACGTGCGTCTTGGGTTATGTTCAAACGGATTCAATCCATTTGGGTAATTTGTTGCTTCTAATTCTTGTTAGCCAGTGATACTCATGGTTATAGTTACCACTAGAGATGTGTATGAGTTTGGAGTTTATATTTTTATCTACGGCCATACATTATTCTAATAGTCCAGGTCAAAATATAGATATTTTTCTTCGATCGTTGATTGATGAATTAAAGTAGTTATGGTCATCTGGGGCTTTGACTTATGATGTATCAAGAAAATAAAATTTTCTGATGAAGGTAGCTTTGATGTGGACTATTAATATTTTCCAGCTTATAGAATGATTTCTAGTTAAAACAAGCATGAAAAATTAGCATGTTCATACTATATAAAAAATAAAAAGACATTCACATTAAAAAATGATGGTAAAACATTTTTTTTCACTGTCATTGGTAGTTCTTACCAACAAATCATAAATTTAGAAAGAATATAAATGACTTATTTGTTAGCAGAGTTGAAAGGGATGTTTCATTACTACTTTTAGGTGGAGAATTGTATAACATGAAGTTAAAGTATGATGACATTGTGTTTAGTTTTCAATCTGATAAACAAAAGTTTCCTGGTTTTAGTTTGACCTATAATTGGATAAAATAAAGTATTTTTGAGAACTTTCTTATTAGAAGACCAATCTCTTCCATTATATCCTTGATGTCATGTATATAGAAAAGAACATGTTTGAGAACATTTTTAACATAGTCATGGACATGAAGGAGAAGATAAAGACAACATCAAAGCAATAATGGATATAACTTTGTTTTATCATTGTAAAAATATAAAATTCATTTATGTTAGGTTACAGGTTGCATATCCTAAAGTCAACTATATTTTAAACAAGAATGCACAGTAACTTGTGCACCAATGGCTTAAAAGTCTGAGTTTTTATAATGGATATGGCTTAAATATATCAAGATTGGTGAATTTAAAGGATAACAAATTGTATGGAATGAAGAGCCACGACTTCCACGTATTTATACAAATACTCATTCCATTAGCTTATTGGGATTTATGGTCAAAGGGTATATAGAATGCACATAAAAGATCAATCACTTCTCTAAAATTTAAAATGACTTCCATGTGTTTATGCAAATACTCATTTTATTAGCTTACTGGGATATATGCTCCAACAAGTTATATAGACAAGACATGAAATTTCTTGAAAAGAATATCGTCTAGATAATATGCAAATTTGAAATGATATTCTCGATGGAGTATCTACTAATACATTTATCATTTGAAGTAAAAGTTGGAGGCCCAATCCAATATAAATGGATGTATCCATTTGAGAGATTAGTGTTTACATATGCATTGTAAATAAAATTTTATTGTCTTTCTTTGCATATTTTAAAACATTCATTTAATTCTATGTATGTACTTGTTCAATCTTAAGAGAAAAGTAAAAAATAAGGCATATGTTAAGGTTTTGATTTGCAAGACCTATATTGTAGAAAAAATCTTAATATTTATCTTGTATTATTTCGAGCCTTAATTAAGAACAAGAATCAATCGTATTTCAAGGCATAATGATGATGAGTAAGTGCCTTTAAGTGAGAACTTATCAATATTCTCCTATCCTAGACCACCCGTACCAAAAAAATGCTATAAGAAAACGATATTTGTTAGAAATTGAATTAAGGGAAACATATAAATAACATGTTATTTAGTTGTATATGTCATTATTTTCTAATAATTTATCTCTTATAATATTATAACCAATACATTGTTGAATTTCTTGCAAGTAACAACGTTAATATTTACTGTTGCAAAACTCACAGCTAACTATATCTCAAATCTTTCGATTAAATTTTTCACGTGATTTAGAATACATGTACGTATTGTTTATTTATTCTTATCTCTCAGGATATTTAATTTCATTACATATTTCTCATTGACTGTTCATTGTTGTACTTTATATACCAGGATTATCAATTGGGAGAGAATGCTAGTGTTACTTTATCTTTACTAAGTTTGGGTCCTAAAAGAAAGGTAAAGTGCTACAATGGATATTTCATCAATAGACATATGTTTTATACCAAATAATATGGGTTTGGAAGAAAGAAATATAATAATGAGATTTATCTTAAGGGATCGACTTCTAATAAGTTTGAACTTGATTACTATTGGAAGTTAAAAAAGGTTATTAAATTACAATATCATAGTGAGCAGAATAAAGTATTTTTATTAAAATATTATTGGTATGACACCATTAACAGAGGAATAAGAGTAGATCTTTATCATGGTTTGGTCAAAATTAATTCAAAAGCTAGACTTTATAACATCAATGATGTCTTTATTTTTGCCAAGCAATGTCAATAAGTTTATTACACATACAATTCTTTTTTTAGAAAAGATTGTTCAAGAGCTAATTGATTCTCTATAGTGAAAACCAAATCCAAGGGTTATGTCAAGGTTTTTCAAAATGACAATGATGAATTAACCATGTGAGATGATATCTTTTAATTTCGTGAGTTAGTTGATCCATATTAAGTTGCTCCAACTAATAACTTAAAAAAATTAAAATTTTGCATTACCAAGAATATTTTTATTGATGGTAATGTTGAGAAGTTAAATGATATTTTGAGTTTCAGCCGATATACACAAGTTGATGAAGATAATAGTAATGCAATAAACATATATGATTGCAATGGAGATAAGGATGAGTTAATTGACGAAGAAGAAGAGAATTCTAATTAATTTTCATAACATGAATGTGTATTGCCATAAACTATAATGTAATATTTATACATGATACAATAATATCATTTATCAATGAGGTTTCTAGAACAATAACATCAACCTTTAAATTGTAGATGAAAATTTTATTATTTCAATACAGTTATGTTTCCAAATATCTTGAATGGAAATCATAGGTTGATGAATGGTTTTCAAGGATTAAGGTTATTATTAACTTTAATATTTTTTTATATTAATTTTGATAGTTTATTGAAATTATTATAATTTTTCTTATATAAATTTTTAATTCAAGGGAAAATTTGAATGAGAGAAAGCTAATGATAATGTTGCGATGAGGGTTTGAGAGAATCATGCAGCAATTAGGTAAGACCAAATTCAAGGTAATTTTTTTTTATTTCAAATATTAAAATTTTATTTTTCATTTACTTATGATTTTTGGTTTGAGGTGCAAAAGAAAATAAAAAATTATGCGAAAGAAAATGAGCTTCCTTGCTAAAATGACATGATAGTTTTGAAAGATTTCAAACTATCGTACATCTTAGAGGTTGTATGGATGGAATACATTCAACATGTGATGTCTGCATATTTCAGTTGACGATAACAGTTTGGTATGAATAGCTAGAACTAGCATATTCATTATTCTGTTACCACGCATACTAATGACTTTATTATGTTCGTTTTGCATGTGAAGTGAATGGAAGGATTTTATTTATTGCATCCATTTTTTTACTAGTTGTTTTTTATAAATATATTTAACTGACAATATTTTTCTTTTGCAGGCTATGGTTCTTGGACGTGAGTCAAGCCCAATAGAGTTTTTTTGTTGAAACGTATATGTGAAGTAATAACTACCACAATGGGCCACAATAGTTTGTTGATAATTGAGCTCAACACTTTGTGGTATGATAGTTTTAATCAATTTTTTTCTTAAGTTATTATTTTCTTGAATTTGATGAATTTATTTTTTTCTTTATAGGATAAATATAATAGCTGGTTGAAAAAGAGATAAAGGGATGATCATTCGACTTATCCAGATATTAATTCACATTTATGGTTGGAGGCAGGATCATTTAGTGAACCCGATTGAAATAGGATGTGTAGACTCTTTAACACTACAACTGAGAACTTGCTGATGACCTGTAATACTTCAATAATTGGATGCTCTTAATTGATTCTAAGCACTCAAACTTCAAAGGGCGTGGCAATATTAAACCAATGGGTACAGGATTAGACGACTCATTTTAATGATAAATATAAACAACTTACTGTTGATTATAAAAAATTACCTAGCCCAGTTTTAAATTAAATCATGTGAAAGTTATCTCGAGGTAACTCAATTGACTTGATTAATCAAAAAACAATCTAGAAAACTAGTAAAAATATGGTTTGATTTTTAAAAATTTCAAGATAATATCTTTTTATTTTTTTTAATATTAAGATAACATCATATTAAATCAATTTAAACTTTGTGACTTAATTTGTCAAACCCACAACTTGGATCATGGATTCTATTGAGTTTCAGAACGTTGTTTTCTTAAACTATTTTTTACTTAATGATATGATAACAAAAATATAAACTCACAAAATTATAAACTAACCAAATACTAAAATGTTTATTTGAGTCTAAAATAACCTCATAGAAAGAAAATCAAAATAAATTATAAATATTAATTCAAAATGTACAAAATATTGAAGGATATAATTGATTAAAAAACTAAAAAGAATTCAATTGAATGAAAAAAATGAAAGATGAAATTTAAAAAATAAAACTATTTGTCATTGGTATTAAACCTAATCTTATGGGCCAATCTTGACACCTTTTAACCTTTCTTCTTATTTGGTCAATGTTTAAAATTAACCTATATGGGGTTGATTCTAGGTGACCCAATTGATATCATGGGTTTAAAGGTAAGCTGGATAACTGATAAAAAAATATCTTGGCTTAAAAAATAAAAATAAAAATAATATTTTTTAACATTAAAACAATAACATATTAGATTAACTTGGGGCTTGCAGCTTAACTCACAAAAATAGATATTTTTAAAAATTAAGCATTAACTAAATGTTGAGATATTTGTTAAGATTATGATAACATCTTAGAAAACAAATAAATATAAATTATATGAATTTAAAATAAAAACTATTAAAGAATAAAAAAATAGAAAGTAAAATCAAAAAATTTAAAAAAACTTTGATAAAAAAACTTTAATTATTCATTATTCACTTTCATATATAAATAGTAAAGTATTATATATATATATATATATATATGCACACATACTTTAAGATGTGGTTGTGATTGTAGTTATTTTTTAAAATATTTTTTATGCTAAATTATATTAAAATAATATTTTTTTATTTTAAAAAATTATTTTTGAGATCAGCATTAACACGATCCAAAACACACAAAACAAATTTAAAAAAATAAAATTTTTTAATTATGCCAGATATATATATATATAGAGAGAGAGATATATATAGAGAGAGAGAGAGAGTTGTCTCTATATTAAGATTTTTTTCTATGATTACATCTTAAATAAATCATCCACATTTTAAATATACTTTTTTTTTTATTATCTCCCGTTAGATTTGAAGACCTTACAGCTTAATGTGCATTTAAGTTTGCATAATCTAACTAGAAGCAATCGGACCGTCATTAACTGGAGTTTTCTGGGCCCAGCTCTCCTAAAAATCTAGTAGCCTTCTCGCTGCAACCAGCTTTGTTATCGTAACTATACGACAGACTAGACCAATGATTTGACTATAAGGAGAAAGAGAACAAATCAATTCTTGGACAATTTACTCTCCCTTAACTTTTGGTTACAATTTGATTGCTGCCTTCCTCGAATGAAGAGTACTTGGACACTCGGAATATTCTTCTCATTATATCTACGGTAACTCATTCTAGTAGCAGCTCGTTTATGTGAACGAGATAATAATAAAAATTAATTCCCGCTGATTAGAGTAAGAAAGTGAGATAGACTTGCACCATGTAGAAAACCGTTGAAGAACGACTAGCACCGAATTGCAAGTGGAATGAGGCATAGACTACGTTTACTCAGAATACTCCTATATAGTAACCTGCATGGATAACAACATAATGTTCGTGGAAAAATTAAAAAATATTCATCAAATATCCTTAGGCAGCATCGGAGACCTACGCGTTTTTCAGAAAGTCATGAAAATTGACTTAGTTAAATACAAGATTGTCTGCATACCAGACAAATATCACTAACAGTCATGGTGTAATATGAATCCAGTCATAAACCACTTAATTTCCAATCCTCTATAAATAAAGCGAACCCATTTACACAATTTCCTCAAACTAGCTACTTATAGTTCTCCTTTGTCCGAAAAATAATGGCTTCTAAGCTCATCTCTCTACTAGTAATAGCTGCTGTTCTTCCTTTTTTTTCCTCTCCATCTTTAGCAAATGTCTCTCCAAGAAGTCCTGTCAGCCCTGGAACCCTTTGCAACGACACCCCAGACCCTTCCTATTGCAAATCTGTTCTCCCTAAGCAGTCTACCAATGTCTATGACTCTGCCCGACTTTGCGTTCGCAAGTCTCTATCACAATCCCGTAAATTTTTGAACCTAGTTGATAAATATCTCTTACGCCGCTCCAGTTTGTCTATTACTGCAACTCGGGCTCTTGAGGATTGCCGGTTTCTAGCTAATTTAAACATAGAGTTTTTGTTGAACTCCTTTCAAACTGTCAATGCTACTAGTAAAACTTTGCCCGCTTTGCGAGCTGATGATGTGCAAACTTTGCTAAGTGCCATTCTAACAAATCAGGAAACCTGTTTAGATGGCCTGCAGGCCACATCTTCTGCCTGGAGTGTTAGGAACGGTCTCTCAGTCCCTTTGTCTGATGACGCAAAACTTTATAGTGTTTCTCTAGCTTTTTTCACCAAAGGTTGGGTTCCTAAAATGAAGAAAAGGATCACATGGCAGCCTAAAAGCAAGCAGCTTGCATTCAGACATGGACGATTGCCGTTCAAAATGTCTGCCAGGAACCAAGCAATTTACGAATCAGTCAGTAGGAGAAAGCTTCTCCAGGCAGAGAATAACGATGTAAAGGTTAGTGATATAGTGACGGTGCGTCAGGACGGACAAGGGAATTTCACAACAATCAATGATGCTATTGCAGCAGCTCCAAATAATACAAACGGCAGAAATGGCTACTTCATGATTTATGTCACCGCTGGCATTTATGAAGAGTATGTGTCCATTGCAAAGAACAAGAAATATTTGATGATGGTAGGAGATGGCATAAATCAGACGGTGATTACTGGGAATCGTAGTGTTGTTGATGGGTGGACTACTTTCAATTCTGCAACATTTGGTAAGAGCTTGATATACACCTTTGACGTGGTCTTATAATAGACTAGCAAATTTTATAATATTTATTTACCAAACAATTATATGGACTTAATTCTAGCTAATTAATCAGATTTGTGATCCATGTTGCAGCTGTAGTGGGACACAACTTTGTTGCAGTGAACATAACATTCCGGAACACAGCTGGGGCAGTCAAGCATCAGGCTGTAGCTCTTCGAAGTGGAGCTGATTTGTCCGCGTTTTATAGTTGCAGTTTTGAAGGGTACCAGGATACCTTATACACCCATTCTCTGAGACAATTCTACAGGGATTGTGATATCTATGGTACTGTTGATTTTATATTTGGCAATGCTGCTGTTGTTTTCCAGAACTGCAACTTGTATCCGCGGCTACCTATGAGTGGCCAATTCAATGCCATCACTGCCCAAGGTAGAAAAGACCCGAACCAAAACACAGGCACTTCTATACACAATTGTATTATTACAGCTGCTGAAGATTTGGCTTCAAGCAATAGGACGGTCCAAACATATCTTGGGAGGCCATGGAAGGAATATTCAAGAACTGTTTACATGCAAAGTTTCATGGATACATCGATAAATCCTTCTGGTTGGCAAATATGGAATGGAGATTTCGCACTCAATACATCATATTATGCAGAGTATAATAACACTGGACCGGGATCTGATACTACAAACAGGGTAACATGGCCAGGTTTCCACGTTATTAACGCCACTGATGCTGCTAATTTCACTGTTTCTGGCTTCTTGCTGGGGAATGATTGGCTTCCTCAAACAGCAGTTCCTTTCTCTAGCGGTCTGATATGAGCGGCTTCTATGACAAATTGTTACTGGTTCTTTATTCTTTTCTTTTCTCTTGTCTTTTTCTTGTAGGATATTTAAAGGTTGTAATTGTTTGGTTTAAATTGTATTCAATTTTATAAGCACTTAAACTTGCGTTGGAACAAGAATAAAATCCTATTATACATATTAAACATATAATAGAATATTCAAAATGAATCAACCAACATGCTAGCATATATCATAACAAGTGCTAAAAAATTTATTATACTTAAATAAAATTAATGCAGATATAAAATGCTAGTTGAACATATTTGAAGGACGAAATGAAAATGTTGTTGTCAATAATTAAACCTTTTATTTTTAAGACTAAAATTGTCACTTAGTGCAAATGATTTTCTTGCAATTAATCTTTCAAGATTTCAGTAACTTAACTTTTAAAAGATCTTAATCACAAAAAAAATAAATAATGATAATAATTTTAAAAGATCCACTTTCTTTAAAAGTCTACAAATCAAATAAATCAAAGAGAGAAAAGGGCAAAAGACGAAGCAAAACTAGAGGCAATAAAAGCTAAAAAAATATAATGAAAAAGGCAAAAAAGCTACTGCAAGTTATGCAAACCCCCTTCAATCTTTTTTATATTGATTTTTAAAACCAAAATTAAAGCAAAGTTCTTGCTATTTTACTTTAATTATCCACCATAAAAGATAAAATGTTAGTTTTTGCCTTAAAAACTACATGATTTCACATAAAAAAATAAAATTATTTAAACTTTTCATTCATGGATTAGCCAAACAAAAATGGGTGGCAAAAACAATTATGGATTGAAAAATTATTTTACTTCAAACTCAAACTCAACCGTAAGATCATGTCCAAATCTTGGCTCAAGACTTGAGACTTGAGATGTTGGAATTGTCTTGTGCCAAGCGGGGCCAGTAAGCATGTAAGGTTTAAGCTTAAAGCACACTTCACTGAAGGCCTATCTCCTTTAAATGCTTTGGTGCCATACATGCTCATTTTCATTTTTTTTTTTAACTTCCTATTATATCAGCTACCAAAAAAAAAAATCCTCTTTTTACGTGGAATAAAAAGTTTTATGAGAATTTTTTTATCTATAATTTATTTTAATTATATTAATGTTTTATATTAAAACAGGGGAATAATTTCTAATATAATTTTAACTCTAAAAATGAGTAAACTTCATTTTTAATTTGATGTTGAATGTATCTCTTAACTATGTTAAAAAATTTTTTTTAACAATTTTCCATATGAATGTTCTTAATGAAATACTATTAAAGTTACTCAACTAATTAATGACACAATATCTTGAACTATTTAACTTATTATGTAAATTCATATATTAGTATTCACAAAGTTATTTATCTTGATATTTTTTACGGTTTGCATAATTGTTTTTTTTCTTCAAAACAATTTCTGAATACATAAATGTTTTAGAGAATTTATATTTTTCAAAATTCTCAAGGAAGTAACCATATTTTTTTTCACTCATATTGGTTATCTTTTATTAGGAATATTCTATTAAACTCCATTCAATATATCTAAATATGAATATATCTAAGAGCACTAAAGGAACACATTTTTTCATGATATTAATAAGCAAAAAAATATTTTTTTTTGAGAATGTCATATCACTTAATTTTTTATTTGAATCTAGATCTTAGGATTTTTATTCACTAAGGTAGGATTACTATCATTACACTCCGTATTTGATAGATTTAATCTCATTTTCTTCAATGAATTATATTCAAGCTCTCTCTTCAAACCTTTAATTAGCGAATTTGTAATATATATCTATGACTTTACATAGATAATAAAAATTATCTTATTAGATAGCAAATGTTTAAAAATATTATGCCTAAATGTTTATGTCTAGAGTTACCTTTATACTTGCTACTGTATGCCTTTATATTGCTAACTAAGTGTTGCAATTGACACATTATTTTTAGCACTAGTAATAACTAATATGGAATATCCTTTAAAAATTTTCAAAACCATTTCCTTTCTAGCTTTATTATGATTAAGAAAATTTGTTTTCAACGTGGGTTTTGTGATGCAAATTTTCTTAGAGCATTTTATGACACAAGTGTTCCACCGAGTGTGAAGATATATTAACTAGTGGCTTTTAGATCCTAAATATTGGATATTCAATTTGCATCACTATACCCTTCAAATATTATTAGGTATTCAATGTCTGAGTACATCTTATATTATGAGTATGCATTATTATGGTTCATAACATATATCAAACTCCAAATTATTCAAGAATATTATATTTGATTTATTACTATATTTTAAGTTTTGAATAGATGTGCACCTATATCCATTGGTGTATTGATATTGCTTTTTTCACCTTTAAAAAATTTGCCAAAATTTTTCTCAATATAATGAGATTAGAACAATACTAAACAATTAGATATCCTAGTAATTGTTATTCCTACTATGACATATATTGTTGTTACCTTTTTTTATACAAAAACAAAAAAACCAGAAAAAAAAGAAGAAAAATACAAATATAAAAAATATACAATGAAATATGCATGCAAAAGGCCTACAAAGCCCCACCCCGCCCCCCTCCCCCCCAAATATGTTGATGACAGACCAAAAATCCAAGTAAAAGTTGATAAACCAAAATTTTCAAGATTGACAAATTAGCAACCAAAATTTTGATTAACAAAAGAGCCCATTAGTGAAAATGCTTTTTTTTTAGGTTTTTAAATACTTAATTAGATTTTTGACAGGTTTAATTAAATTTATTAAGGACTTAATCACAAGACAAATCAGTTTTTGGAGTCAATTTGGATGTTAATTGAAGTAAATTAAAGTTTCAAGACTAAAATTGGACTTTAGAAAGTTTAATTAATCAAATCAGGAGCTTAATTACATAAAATTCAAAGTCTAGTAAGTAGTTAAGGACTTAATTGAATAATTCATGAACCAAAGACCAACTTGCAAATGCATGTAACTTTGGAGACTGAAATCAAGAGTCAAATCAAAGAAAATTAAAAGTTTGATGGTCATTTAAGATCCAATTAAACAAATTAAAAACCATGGACCAACTTGTAAAAGGCACTCAAATTTAAGGCTGGCAATTGAATCTAACATGGTTGCAATTGCATGAAATTAGGAGTTTAGGGGAAAATTATAGGTATAATTAAACAAAATTGAAAGAATAGGGATCAAATTGAAAATTACTAGATCCTAAGTATATATAAAAAAACCTAATTTGTATGGTTTAGCTAAAATGTCACCATTTAAGATACCCTGCATCTTCTTTTTTATTTTTTGGCTAATTAGGTAGACACTTTCAAATGAGTGAACATGGTATTTTTGGCCACTTTAAAGGCCGCAACCACCATAATTCAATTAAGAAACACCTTTTCTACAACCCTATATCCTTGAAATCAAATGTTTACACCCCATATTCCCCGTTGATATTTGCAACATCTTATTCTTAATCAATTATCACTACAATTTTAGTTGTTTGGTTGATTAAGTAGATACTTTCAAATAGTTGAATGTGGGGCTACAAACCTCTAATTTTTTTTTTAAAAAATGGATATGATAGAAAAGTATGCACCCCCTCTACTAAGTTCAGGTGGTCTTAGGCAGCATTGATATTAGAGTTGCTCCAGCAAAGTCGTGAAAGGTACCAACTCAGCCAGTCTTGACTAAGACTTTGCTCTAGCAAAGTTACGAAAGGTACCAACCCAGTCAGCCTTGACTAAGACACTTATTTATAGAAAATCATCTAAGTCTTTCACGTGTTCATGCTTAAAAACTCTTAAAGGGTTTTTATAAAAGGTTTTAAACCATTCTTTTAATATCAAAAGGTCAAAAATACTTCACCTTAGCTTCCAAGTTTATCACAAATCTAGCCTATGCTAAAACCATTAATCTAGAGTTGAAACCAGCCTAGTTTTAGTTTGTTATAACCCAAACAAACCCATTTAAAAGCTTTGAATTCGCCTATAAAAATAGGAGTAACCTAAAGTAGAAAAGAGAAAAGAGGTGGGAGGAGGAGCAATTCTTCTATAGTTAAGTCTTATAAGGCTCTCATAAATATTTCTTTATAAGTCTCAAAGGACTCCAATAAATATTTTTTTTTTATTTTTATATGAATAAGTCTTAAAGGAATCTTGATTTCTCTTTTATGTTCGAGTTTCAAAGAACTCTCACAAATCATTCTTTATATTTGAGTCTTAAAGGACCTTTTCCAAGTTAAGCAAAACCTTCCCAACAAGAGACTTTTATGTTTGAGTCTCAAAGGACTCTCATATGATCACTTTAAGTTTATCACTTTATAAAATAACAGGTTAAAAATCACTTTAATTTCATCACTCTCTAAAATAACTATTTTAACATTTACTTTGTGTTCATCACTTTATAAAATAAAAAATCAAAAAGCAATTTATTGTCCATTTATAAAATGATAGCTTATAAACCGCCATGATTTTATCACTCTATAAAATGACAAGTTGAAAAGTATTTTAAGTTCATCACTATACAAAGTGAATGGTTGAAAAACAATTTGAGTTCATCACTCTATAAAATAACAAGTTGAAAGATATTTTGAGTTTGACACTCTATAAAATGACTGGTCAAAAAGCAATTTGAGTTCCTCACTTAATAAAATGATAGGGTGAAAATCACTTCAATCTCCTTATTATATAAAATAACTATTTTGAAAATCAATATAAGTTCATCACTTTATAAATTCATAGATTGAATCTAATATGAATTGAGTCTTAAAGGGATTTTATAAATTTTTATTTACTTTTAAGTCTTACAGGACTCTCACAGGTTTTTCTTTACTTTTGAGTTTTAGAGGAATCCTACAAACTGTTCATTATTTTGTAGTATTAGATAACTCTTGCAAACTTAAGTCAAAAGCATCACATCTATGAATTTGAATCTTATATGATTCTTTCAAGTTTCAATTCTTGAGGCAAGTCACCTCTTGATTTGATCTCCTTTCAAATTTTTTAAATGTTCACTATTATTTTCTTTACAAGCTTACTAAACAAAGCCTAAAAAATTATATTTTTCATAGACTTTATTTTGTAAGCATTGTCAATGAAGGGCAGTTATAGTAACCTAATTTTGGCACCCCATTTTGATCATATTTTTTTATTTTTTAAATACAAAATTTATCAAAAATGTGTTTTCTATGCAATTTGGTTAATTATGGCCATGTTATAATTTTGATCTTTTCTCTTATTGTTTTCATATCGATGAGTTCTTGATACAAAATAAAAAAATATATATATTAAAAGAAAAATAAAATCAAAGAAAAAGAAACAGCTATAAAAAAAATAGTGGCTAGAACAATAATAAAGTAAGGAGATAGGCACCAAAATTATCAATTTTTTTAATCCCTTATCCAAGTAGCTAGAGAATAGAGGATAAGAAAGATTTAAGGGATAAAAAAGAATAAGGAATGAAAAATAAGAATATTCTTACATGGGGTAGTATAAGAGATGAGTGAATGGTTGAGAAAAATAGGGGGAAAAAAGAGGAAAGATAGGGGGAGGAGAAAGGTGTAAGAGGAAAGAAAAACATAGAGTGAAAGAGGATGAAGAGAAAATCAAGAGATAAATTTTATTAGAGAAAACTAGGGAGAAACAATTTTGTGCATGGAGAAATTTTAAAAATATATGTGTTTGTGAAATAAAGGGAAAAAATTTAGAATGGGAGAGAAAAAAAGGTGAAAAGTTTCAAGGGAGATAGAGAAAAAAAGCAAAAAGAAGCATAAAAAAATGTAAAGAATCACAAAGAAAGAAAAAAGAAGAAAATCAAACTAAAGAAAGAAAAAAGAAGACATTAGCCACCCTCATTACATTAATCCCTCCAACGCTGATGATAGGCCATCAAAGCAAAAACTACTTAACCGATGACAGCCTTCACATAGCTATTGTCAATATTGGCAATAATGTCATATCACCTTGCTTTTTTATCCTACATTGCAGTAGCTCCTCCTTCGCCATCATTTTTTATGAATTAGTCACCATAAGCCTAACCACTATAATCATTTCTCATCAGACAAAAACCAAATAGCCACTACATTTATTTTCATGCCATAGCCACTTGAAGAAATAAGAGAAAAGAGAAAAGAAGATAAAAGGTTGATAAAATATGTAGAGAGAAATGAAAAAATAACTAAAAGTTGAAATGGTTTGATCTTACACCTTAGGAGTTATTATGCCACACCACTAGCATAGAAAGAAAGAGGAAGAGGAGACACTCATTATCTGCCAAGAAATACACCTATTAGTGGTGGCACATTAACCTACATGTCAGCACTACCAAACCTACCACCACTTATAGCCTTACTCTAGTAGCTTTCGGGTGATCCTAACAACTCCTAAAAGTCAATTTCAAACATTAAGAGAATTTTTGAAATATTTTAACATGTTATTGAAAATTGTTATTGATCATTAATTTATTATGGATGTTTGTTATGAAATATTTAAAGTGTTGGGACTGATACCATTGAATGACAACCCCAGAGTTATGATGTTGCCCAGGGTTTATTTTCAAAGTGGAATAAAGTCAAATTTTATTTTCTAAGATGCAATGATTTGGTCTTATAATAAAACTATATATGTATTGATGTTGTTGTTGACTTGTTCTTGCATTTAAAATTTTATTTCTTAAAAAATGAATAAAAATAATGTCGATGAGTTTTTTTTCAAGCTTGTTTCATATCATGATTTAAACTTGAATTTTTAACAATTAGGTTAATGTGTCTCTTTGTTTTAGGAACCGATGTAAGCGTAGCATGACATTTTTTTACCTCAAAATGAGTTCCTTAATGAGTTGAGTAGTTTTTTTCGAGTTAGCATTGGGATTTAAGCTTGATTTTTTAATGGTTAGGTTGATGAATCTTTCGGTTTTAGAGACCAATATAAGTTTAGTATCATATTTTTAACCTTAAATTGGGCTCTAAAGTACATCGATGAGTTTTCATTAAGATTTTGTCAAGTTGGCAATGTTTCGAACATAGTTTGGATTTTAACATCTAGGTCAATGAGTCTTATAATCTAAAGGACCAATATAAGTGACACGACCAAAAGATTGATATCTTCTTTCAAGTGCAGGAGTGTCGAAGTAATAAATAATCAGGCAAGACTAGGGTAAAACCATAGGGAGGTTAATTATATAAATTATAAACAATAACAACAACAACAACAATAATAATAAGTTAAACAGGACTTTAAGATGTAAGATTAATGTGAGGATTACACAATTATAAAAAACAAATGTTAAGATTAGAGGATCCACTAATGGTATTTCAAACATGTATAGTATAACTTTTTTTTTTTACTTAACTAAAAACCACACACAAAGAAGGTTCCAATCGGATTATAAATTGTTAACATGATTACATTAGTTATCTTATTCAAATAATGCTAATACTTGTAAATGTTGTCAGTTATTCATGATTATAATTTATGTTAACAATAAATCAAGTTCTTTTTATAGAACAGATATCGGTTATTGATTAGTACTTAAAAGTGCATTTTTATCATGGTTTTATATCATCATTTTGCACTTGAAGTATCAATAACTCCTTAACTAAAATATGTTTTATAATAATGTATGTAATAATATAAGATACCTATAATTTGTGGTAAATATCTATTTTTAATGCAGGCCTATCCCATAAATGAAAGGATTGATTGATGACTTGAAGAACTTAAATTGCAAGGATAAAGAGATGGCCAAACTTAGAAAAGAGATGTCGGTGCAATCCAAATCGGAACACTGTTCGGTAATTGGGTCATATCTGGAGCTACAGATCTCAGATTTAGGTCCAATTTATATGGATGGAAAGGTAAGACATAGGCCTACAACTTTCATATGGAGCCCAAGAGCTAAAAAGGCCATTATGAAGCCCAAATTGTAGCAACAACAAAGAAGCCCGAATCTGTCTTCCAGCCCGAGCACTATTCGGTATTTTGGCCATATCTGGAGTTCTAAAAGTCCAAATGAGCTGAAGTTTTTACACAAGAAAGCTGAGACAATTGCCTACAACTTTCATGTTTACAACTGGCTCTAATTTTGACGTTATCAATGACGTTTTGGGCAGACAAGAGAAGATAAGGATTGTCACCAAGTCAAAAGTTGGCCACCCACTTATCAATTAGTCATCAAATCAATAGTTCCCAATTTTGGCCTATAAAAGGAGGCATTTGCCATTCATTTAGGCATCTTGGTTTCCAGATCAAGATCATGCTCTTCCTTTCTCTCTTTGTATTTTTTGTAATGTTTATGCTTTGCTTTCATTAATATCAAGTTTATGCCTTTCATTTCATTTCCTTTACTTAGTTAACTTTTATGTTCTTATTTTGTTTATTTGTTTTCCTTTCTTTCATTATGTCTAGCTAAGTTAATTATGTCAAGGTGAAAAGGTTACACTAATGGTGGAAGAATAAGTATAGTGTAAACTTAATATGGACCTTAATATTTGATACTAACATGTTTTATATTTGTTATCTTGTTCACTCTTTAATACTTTGCTTGTTAAATGACTAATCTTGATTTATGTTGTATAACACTTGGTACAACAAATGCTTGGCTCTTTCATAGCCCATAATGTATGGTATAACCGACACCTGAGCTATGAAAGGAACTTGATTTGTTGTTAACATAAGTTATAATCATGAATGCTTGACGAGATTTACAAGTATTAGCATTAATTGAATAAGATGACTAATGTAATCATGTTAAAAATATATAATCTGATTGGAACCTCCTTTGTGTGTGGTTTCCAATTCAATAATAAGAGTTTATACTATACTTGTTTGATATACCATTAGTGGAACCTCTAACCTTGACATTTGTTATTATTATTGTTTAATTCTTACATTAATATTTCATCTCCAAGTTCTCATCATCTTCTTCTTCTTCTTTTTCTTTATTATTATTATTATTGTTACTACTAGTAGTAGTAGTAGTAGTACTACTACTACTACTACTACTACTACTACTATTATTATTAATATTATTGTTGTTGTTGTTGTTGTTGTTGTTGTTGTTATTGTTATTGTTGTTGTTGTTGTATTATTGTTATTTATAATTTGTATAATTAACCTCCCTGTGGTTCGACCCCGGTCTTGCCGGGTTATTTATTACTTCGACTCTCCTGCACTTGGGAGAAGACATCAACCTTTTAGTCGTGTCAGTTATACCATACGGTTAGGCTATGAAAGTGCAAAGTATTTGTTATACCAAAGGTTATACAACATAAATCTAGATTAACCATTTAACAAGTAAAGTATTAAGAGTGAATAAGATAACAAAAATAAAACATGTTAGTATCAAACATTAAGGTCCATGTTGAGTTTATACTATACTTATTCTTATATTATTAGAGTAACATTTACACCTTAACATAATATACTTAACTAAATATAATGAAAAAGAGAAACATAAATAAAGAAGATAAAAACATAAATATGATATAAGTTAACTAAGTAAAGAAAATGAAATGGAAGATATAAATAAGAGATTAATGAAAGCAAAACTTAAGCTTTTCAAAAATATAAAGAAAGAGAGCAAGAACATAATTATGATCTAAAAATCAAGATGTCAAATGCATGATAAATGCCTTCTTTTATAGGCTAAAATTTAAAACTATTTATTTATTGACTAATTGTTGAGTGGGTGGCCACATCTTGACTTGGTGACAATCCTTACCTTCTTATGTGAATCAAACGTCATTGATAACATCAGAATTTGAATAGATTATCTTCAAGAAAATTCTAGAAAATTGTCTTAGATTTCCAACAAAAAAAGAAAGTTCATTTGGACTTCTAGAACTTGAGATATAGGTTAAACACTGAACACTGTATAGGCTGCAAGATAGATTTGAACTTCTCTGTTGTTGCTATAAGTTGAACTTGAAAACGAGCTTTTTGAATCTTGGACTCTTATGAAAGTTTTAGACTTATGTCTTATCTTTCCATCCATATAAAGCAGACCTAAATTTAAGTTTTACAACTCTAGTTATGATCTAATAATCGAATGGTGTTCTAATTTGGACTAAACCAACATCTCTTTTATAATCTTAGCCCTCCTTTTGTTTTCTCAATTTTAGTACTTAAACTCATCAATCAATTCCTTGATTTATGTGATAGGCCTACATTTAAGATAAACATTTACCATAAATTAAAGGTATCTTATATTATTAAACATGTTATTATAAAACATGCTCTAACTAAATAGTTATTGATAATTCAAATGTAAAATGATGATATAAAACCTTAATAAAAATATACTTTTAAGTACTAATGATACCCTCCTAACCAGCTTATTACTAGTTTTTAGTAATCAAAACGTTAAAATAGAAAAAAAATTACAAGTTCCATAAAATAAGGCATTCATCATTCAACTTCCATTAATCTATCTAAATAAACAAACTCTCATTAATTTTTTATATTTGTTTAATACCTTTTTACCAAGATATTAATAAACCTTTTTTTTTATGTGCTCAATGTACAAAAATATAGATGATAGGGCTTTTATTGGAAGAAAACAATATTCTGTTTTAATGTTTAAGGTTAACTTCATTGGATTGAGATTATTATCCTTTTATTTTTATTGAATTATTATTTCTTTTTTTTTCATTTTTTAAATATATATACGGATAAGTGACATGACAAAAAGGTTGATCTCTTCTCCCAAGTGTAGGAGTGTCGAAGTAATAAATAACCCGGCAAGACCGGGGTCGAACCACAGGGAGGTTAATTGTACAAATTATAGACAACAATTATAAACAACAATAATAGCAATAACAACAACAACAATAGCAACAACTATAATAATAATAAAGAAAGAGAAGAAGAAGATGATGATGATGACGAGAACTTTGAGATGAAAAATTAATGTAAGGATTAAACAATAATAATAACAAATATCAAGGTTAGAGGTTCCACTAATGGTATATCAAACAAGTATAGTATAAACTCTTATTATTGAATTGGAAACCACACACAAAGGAGGTTCCAATCAGATTATATATTGTTAACATGATTACATTAGTCATCTTATTCAATTCATGCTAATACTTGTAAATCTCGTCAAGCATTCATGATTATAACTTATGTTAACAACAAATCAAGTTCCTTTCATAGCTCAGGTGTCGGTTATACCATACATTATGGGCTATGAAAGTGCCAAGCATTTGTTGTACCAAGTGTTATACAACATAAATCAAGATTAGTCATTTAACAAGCAAAGTATTAAAGGGTGAACAAGATAACAAATATAAAACATGTTAGTATCAAACATTAAAGTCCATATTAAGTTTACATTATACTTATACTCATACCATTAGTGTAACCTTTTCACCTTGACATAACTAACTTAGCTAGACATAATGAAAGAAAGCAAAATAGATAAACAAAATAAGAACATAAAAGTTAACTAAGTAAAGGAAAGGAAAGGAAATGAAAGGCATAGACTTAATATTAATGAAAGCAAAGCATAAACATTACAAAAAATACAAAGAGAGAAAGGAAGAGCATGATCTTGATCTGGAAACCAAGATGCCTAAATGCATGGCAAATGCCTCCTTTTATAGGCCAAAATTGGGAACTATTGATTTGATGACTAATTGATAAGTGGGTGGCCAACTTTTGACTTGGTGACAATCCTTATCTTCTCTTGTCTGCCCAAAACGTCATTGATAACATCAAAATTGGAGCTAGTTGCAACATGAAAGTTATAGGCAATTGTCTCAGCTTTCTTGTGTAAAAACTACAGCTCATGTGGACTTCTAGAACTCCAGATATGGCCAAAATACCAAACAGTGCTCGGGCTGGAAGACAGATTCGGGCTTCTTTGTTGTTGCTATAATTTGGACTTGATAATGGCCTTTTTAGATCTTGGGCTCCGTATGAAAGTTGTAGGCCTATGTCTTACCTTTCCATCCATATAAATTGGACCTAAATCTGAGATCAGTAGCTCCAGATATGACCCAATTACCGAACAGTGTTTCGGTTTGGATTGCACCGACATCTCTTTTCTAAGTTCGACCATCTCTTTGCCCTTGCAATTTAAGTTCTTAAAGTCATCAATCAATCCTTTCATTTATGTGATAGGCCTGCATTTAAAATGAACATTTACTACAAATTAAAGGTATCTTATATTATTAGATATATTATTATAAAACATGCTTTAGTTAAGAAGTTATTGATACTTCAAGTGCAAAATGATGATATAAAACCATGAAAAAATGCACTTTTAAATACTAATCAATAAGACAATGTATTTTTAACCCATGTAATTAGCTTTTAGCTAATGACTCCTAGATTAGTTAATTTTAGGGCATTAGGTATCGAGACACCCTTACGAGCTTAGTAACTCGAGTTGCAAACACTAATATGTAGATAGTGCAATGTTTGATTCCCTTAAGCTTTTTGCTTTAACCCATCTTACAAGCATTAGGCCAATAGCTCATAAGTCAGTTGACTTTAGGGTATTAGGTGTTAAAATACTCATTCGGGCTTAATTGCTTAGGTTAAGGAGGCTATGAAACCAAACTTATCTACGTTTTTATTATCATTTTTTTTTTGAAAATGATATACTATCCCTTTTTCTTAGTTGTTACCTTTAATTAAAAAAACATAAATAATGTAATAATCCAATATGCAACCCACAATCATATATTAAAGTGTGTGTGTGAAAATGAAGTTTTAAGAAAGCTTGTTAAATAAGTATATGAGTAGAATCAATTTATGATAATGCGAGAGTTTGTAAACCTTAATATTTCAAGAAGTATTCTAATAGATCTTGTTAAGAATATTTAATAAGATGCATCTCAAGAGTCACTTTAACAAAAGAACTAATTTATTCTACCATCCTAGTAATAACAGTTTTGCAAATGGTTTATGACATAAAAAATATAGTTAGTTTTTTTTTAATATCAACTACTACCCTTTTCCTCCAATTAAAACGAGACAGTATCCTCAATGTTCTAAGGTAGAAAGATAGAGTATAGAAGACATCACCTGAAACAACGAATATAGACAAACCTAAAACACACTTAAACAAATATAAGAAATAACAAAACAAAATAATATGTTATTAATAAAACTAAAAAACATAAGTTCTTACAACTTAAGGCTTAAATTGTAATTGTGATTATGACTCACATCTTCCCTTTATTTTATGTCCAAGAATGGCTTAAATGCCCTCTATGGATCAGGGGTAATCTTCCCATCCAGTTTTCTTAAAACCTAACAAACAAGATTTTTTTAGTCGGATTCTCAATACTAAGTCGATCATATTCTTTATGAAAATGAGACCATAAATCATGAAGTGCACGATGCACATCTCTACTAGGATATGTCTCAAAAGTTAATAGAAGATTATCTAAAGACTCGTTACTCAAGCCATCATTACTGAATTGTATCTTATATTTACGGTTTATAGATACCATTTCTAAATAATGATATTGTGCATTACAAATTCATTTAGCACATCGGTGATAAACTTTCAGTCGTTTGACATAACATTTCTATACAAAAATGCTTTTACCTATCCTAGACATGTATGAAATAAAAGAATTGGAAGACTCATTTGATAATCGGACCTTTGTTTTAATTAGCTATCAAATATCTTCAGGAATTTCATGGTTCATTAGCAATGTCAAACTTACACACCTAGCTCGGTTAATTTTTATAATCTTATTTTGAGGTAAAGCGGGAAAATACTTTTTCAATTTTTTAAGAGTAGTGTTCATTTTTTAGATAAGAAGTGGAAAAGAGATGCAAAGGAAAGAGAATGAACAAGGAATTGAACAAATATATACACAAATATTAGTTATCATAGTAAACTAAAAGAACCAACTTAAGAGTCACGAAGTACCGTTATCCATCATTTGACCGGGGTTGAAGAAAGAATTGAAAACATTGTCATTCTTTAGATTCTCGATATCATAGGCCTCATATGGATACACAATACAAAGACCGCTACATTTTAATCTTAGTTTTCTAGGAAATAAATGGAGTTGAGAATTATAAAGCAAGACTTCTTGACCTAGATCAAATTTTTAATAATTTTCACAAGTTTTATAGAATGCAAGTGAGTCCTTAAATATGGTAGGCCAATAAAATCCACTTTGTAAGATTTTTACAATTGTCTTTCTTGATGAGAAATGATCCCCACATGTCTCAAAATGACACCACTTACCTTATTATCAAGAATGCATCTTTAAAATATTTGATTAGGATAATATTTAAATAAATAATGGTCATCCTAATAAAAGTTCTTCACTTCGTTCAAGAACTTTCCTTTATCTTGGGTACTCCAATGAATTGACAAATATCATAAGCAAGAAAATTGATTAAATTAGCAAACTAAGATATTGATCTAAGAGAAAGTAAGGATTAGTCAAGAAAGTAATCATCAATTGGTGTGATGTCGAATCTATTGTCACTATTGATAAAAGATCTACATTAACATTTTTGGTGCCTTTCTTATTTATGATTTCTTCCTGAGAATAAATCATTTGTAAATCTTCAGATTCATCAAACTCAATTTTACTCAAAGTAGATTCAAGTTAATAATAAACTAATTCTTCAATAAGATCTAGTTCTTGTAAATTATTATCATCTCCAGGTTACTTGTAAATGTTAAAAATATTCATCTCCAATGTCATGTTTCTAAATGATAGCTTCATCAGTTCATTCCTACAATTAATCAATGTATTAGAAGTTGTAAGAAACAGACTTTCTAAAATAATAGGAAATGAATTACATGCTTTAACAAGTTGTATATCCAAGACAATAAAATCCATAGGATAAATGAATTTATTGACTTGTACTAACACATCTTCAACTATTCCTTTAGTCACCTTTATAGATCTATCAGTAAGTAAAAGAGTTACAGAAGTTGGTTTTTAACTCACTTGGATTGAGACTTTGAAAAACTGAATATGGAAGTAAATTCACACTAGCTTTAAGATCAAGTAAACCTTTTTCAATTTTATGTTTCCCAATAAAGCAAGAAATTATAAAAAAACCAGGGTCTTTATATTTCAAAGCATTATTGTTTTGAAGAATGACACTTACTTGTTTGGCTAAAAAAACTTTCTTTTTCATATTCAGTTTTCTCTTCACAGTGTATAGATCTTTCAAAAAATTAATATAAGAAGGTACCTATTTAATAGTATCCAATAAAGGTATATTGATCATTACTTGTTTGAAAGTTTCAAAGATTTTAGAGTTGTGATTGACTTTCACTTATTTGGTTATAGCATAAGGAAATGGAAGTGCTGGCGGAGAATCAGTCTTTTCTTTACAATATTCAGATTCAACCCCTTTCTTACCCTTAGAGATTAACTCATCATCTTTCTCACAAGGTTCAAGAATGAGTTTTTCAATATCCTTACCACTATAGAGAGTAATGACTTATTTGATTTGATCCATATGTTGGTTTCCAGAACTAATTGCATTTGCATTGTATTACCCCTTGGAATTTTGCTATGGTTGAGATGGAAACTTACCTTTCTCTTGAAAAATAAAAATAAATGTGAATTTTGCAAGAGTATCTTTAAAATCTGTCATGCTTTGAGCAAGTTAAGTGTTGATTGTCTCTTGCTTTTTCAATGAATGCATGCAATGTTTCTTCAAGATTTTTTATAGTAGGTAGAGCATAAAAAGGTGCATATCTATGAAAATTTTAAAAATTATATTGTGCTTGAAACGGTGGCTGTAAAGTTTATGCATCACTTTTTCAACTGAAATTTGGGTGATTTCTCTAACTAGAGTTATATGTTTACGAGTATGGGTCATGATTGAGCTTATGAAAATTATTTAAAGCATAGTTTTGTTCATGGAGGCATTCTTTAAAAAAAGACAAAGTTAAATAGTTATTGGTTGAGTGTTCATTAATTTCATAGATTTGGCACATAATGGCTTGAACAGATTTGAATTAACCATTCTTTTTTAATTCTAGTGTCTCGATTTTTCTAGCTAAAGATGCAAATTTAGCTTGGAAGTCATGATCTTCCCTAAGGTTTGTACATACTTCCACTAGATGAATGAGGTTGAGTTTTACTTGGTGTCTCATAAGCATTTTCAACTAGAAAGTCTAGGTACTCCATTGCTTCATTAAGGTTTTTATCTTTAAAAGTTTCATTGCACATCAATTCCACTATTTGTCTATCTTTAGGTGTTAGCCCTTCATAAAAATATGAAACCAATCTCCATGTTTCAGAACCATGATGAGGGCAAGTATTAAGCAAGTTTCGATATTTATCCCAATATTGGTAAAATGTTTTTCCTAATTTTTAAGTGAAAGTGATGATTTGTTTTTTAAAAGAGTTTGTATTGTAAGATGAAAAAACTTTTTTAAAAATTATTATTATATTTCATCCCAAGCACGAATGGATTATCTCAAATTTTATAGCCATGTTTTAGCTTTATCTTTTAATAAAAAAGAAAAAAAACTTTAATCTGAAGGTGTTCATGCTACAATTTAAATCATTATGAATTTTCTAAATTTAAGCCATGAAAAGAAGATAAAAGTCGAATAATGTTTGACATGAGGGTGCACTTGTTCTTGTGGGATTTATATGATCTCTAAGTATTCTAATTTGATTATTATCATTATAAAGTGATTGGTTATCTTCTTTGGCCATATTTTCTGAAAATGATGAGAATACCCTACAAGGTCTACCACTTAATGCATGTGACCAAACTTTCATGCACATGTAGGAAGATAATAAAAGGAAAAAAACAAAATAAAATAAATAAAAGTTAGATAAAAGAAAAGTGAAAAGAGAAAATAAAATAAATTTATAATTTATACAATAATTTACCTCCCCAACAATGGCGCCAAAAACTTGACACAACCAAAAGATTGATGTCTTTTTCTAAGTGCAGGAATGTCGAAGTAATAAATAATCCAGCATGACTAAGGTCGAATCACAGGGAGGTTAACTATATAAATTATAAACAACAACAATAAATTAAAAAGGACTTTGAGATATAAGATTATTGTGAGGATTAAATAATGATAAAAATAATTGTCAAGGTTACAAGATCTACTAATGGTATTTCAAATAAGAATAGTATAAACTCTTTTTATTACTCAATTGGAAAACATATATAAAGGAAGTTCCAATCGGATTATAAATTATTAATATGATTACATTAGTTATCTTATTCGAATAATGCTAGTATTTGTAAATGTTGTCAAGTATTTATGATTATAACTTATATTAACAACAAATCAAGTTGCTTTTTTAGGTGTCAATTATACCATAAGGTTGGGTTATGAAAATGCCAAGTATTTGATATATCAAGAGTTATACAACATAAATCTAAATTAATCATTTAACAAGTAAAGTATTAAGAGTGAATAAGATAACAAATACAAAATATGTTAGTATCAAACATTAAAATCCACGTTGAGTTTATACTATACTTATTCTTATACCATTAGTTACCCCTTTCACCTTGACATAATAAACTTAACTAAAGACAATGAAAGAGAGAAACATAAATAAACAAGATAAAAATATAAATAAGATATAAGTTAACTAAGAAAAGGAAAGGAAATGAAAGCCATAAATAAGAGATATAAAAGCAAAAATTAAATATTATAAAAATATAAAGAAAGAGAGTAAGAACATGATATTGATCTAAAAACCAAGGTGTCTAAATATATGGCAAATACCTCATTTTATAGGCTAAAATTTGAAACTATTGATTTGTTGTCTAATTGTTGAGTGGGTGGCCACATCTTGACTTGGTGACAATCCTTATCTTTTAGTCTAAACAAAATGTCATTCTTAACATTTGAATTTGGATAGATTGTCCCCATGAAAGTTATAGGAAATTGTCTTAGCTTTCCAACTAAAAAAATGATCAATATATTCAGACTTTTTTATTATTGTTACAATTTGAACTTGAAAATGATCTTTTTGAATCCTGAACTCATGAAAATTTTAAACCTATATCTTAGCTTTTCATCCATATAAAACAGATCTAAATCCAAGTTCTATAGCTCTAGTTATGATCCAATAACCGAATGGTGTTCTAGTTTGGACTGAACCAACATCTCTTTTCTAATCTTAGCCCTTTCTTTGTCTTTTTAATTTAAGTAGTTAAACTTATCAATCAATTCTTTGATTTATGTCATAAGTGATTAGTGCTTTAAAGTGCATTTTTATCAAGGTTTTATATCATCATTTTGCACTTGAAGTATTAATAACTCTTTAACTAGAGCATGTTTTATAATAACAAGTCTGATAATATAAGATACCTTTAATTTATGGTAAATGCTCATTTTAAATACAGGTATTCTCATAATTCAAAGGATTGATTGTTATTATTAACTATTAGAAGTGAGAGGACAAAGAAAAGGCTAAGCTTAAGAAGGGGATGCCGATTCACTTCAAATTCAAATACTATTCAGTCATCAGATCATATTTAGAGCTATAGATCCTGGATTTCATGTTAATTTATATGGCTGAAAAGATAAGAAATAGGCATAAAACTTTCATGTTATGGAAAGATCCAAATTTTCCATTTTCAAATTCGAAGTTTGGCCATAAAAGAGAAGTTCAAATCTGTCTTGCAATCTAGCCTGAACATTGCTCAGAGTTTTATTCATAATTAGAGTTTTAGAAGTCTAAATGATTTGAAATTTAATGGGTGGAAGGAAAAGATAATTTTCAACAACTTTGATGAAGAACACTTTGTCAAATTCAGATTGCATAAATATCAATTCAGCCAACCAAAGTGCTTGAGTGATGCTGTCCACCAAGTCTACTAATCAATAGTTGGTCACTACATCAATTATCAATTACCAAATGAATAGTTCTGAATTTTAGCTTATAAAAAAAGGTATTTGCCATTCATTTAGGCATCTTGTTTTCCATGTCATGATCATGTTCTTGGTCTCGCTCTTTATATTTTGTAATACTTAAGTTTTACTTTAATTAATCTCTTATTCATGTTTTTCATTTTATTTACTATACTTAGTTAACTTATATCATTTTATGTTTTTATATTGTTTCTTTAAGTTTTTCTCTTTCATAATGTCTAGCTAATTTAATTATATCAAAGTGAAAAGGTTTCACTAATGATGTTAAGATAAGTATAATATAAACTCAATTTAGACTTCAATGCTTATATCCTAAACAACTTGCTATTAACATGTCTTATCATTTTTATCTTATTAATTCTTAATACCTTGTTAAATAGTTAATCTAGATTTGTGTTGTATAACACTTGGTACATCAAATACTTGATCCTTCATAGTCTTCAGCCGACATCGTTATTATGAGAGGAACTTGATTTGTTGTCAATATAAGTTAGCATCATGAGTACTTGATAGAATTTATAAGTATCGTGTTATGTAAATAAGATGATTGAAACGTCATTGCTCGCATGGACAATGCCTCCTTTTATAGGCTAAGTTTCAGAACTATTGATTCATTAAAGAATTGGTGGGCATCCATTGATTTGGTGGCTGGTTTTTGACATTAATGGTTGTTGGTTTTTTGATATTATGGGCTGATTTTTGATATTGTTGGCTGGCCAAAATGTCATTGCTCACATCAGAATTATAGCCAACTAAATTATGGAAGTTGTGGGCAATTGTCTCAGCTTTCCAACAATAAAAACCAGACCTCATTTGGATTTCTAGAACTCAAGATATGAGCAAAAAACTGAATAGTGTTTGAGTTGCAGGACAACTTCCAACGTCTTTGTTGTTGCTAAGATTTGAGCTTGAAAACAGCAGAACTGAGTCTTTGAGTCCATATAAAAGTTGTAGGTCTATGACTTACCTTTCCATTGATATAAAATGGACCTAAATTTGATATCTACAGCTCCAGATATGATCAAATTACCGAACGGTGTTCGAGTTTGGAATGCACCAGCAACACTTTGCTAAGTTTGGCCTTCTTTTATCCTTTCAATTTCAATCCTTAAACTCATCAATCAATTCTTTTATTTATGTGATAAACCTGCATTTAGGATGAACATTTACCATGAATTAAAGGTATATTATATTTTTAGACTTGCTAATATAAAACATGCTTTTGTTAGGGAATTTAATGATACTTTAGGTGCAATATGATGACATAAATCCTTAATGAAAATGCACTTTTAAGTACTAATCACACCCCCCCAACCAGCTTATTACTAGTCCCTAGCAATCAAAGCATTAAAATAGAAAAATAATTTGTAAATACCACAAAGCAAGGCATTCATCATTTAACTTCTATTAATCTATCCAGATAAACAAACTATCAATAAATTTATATATCTGCTTAATACCTCTTAAACAAGATATTAGTAAACCTTCTTTTGGTGCTCAATAATTCAAACCATTCCTAAAGAACGACATTGTGTATTACAAGTCCATCTAGCACATCGATGACAGACTTTCAGTCGTTTTGCACGACGCTTCTTTGCAAAAGTGCTTTTACCTGTTCCAGGTATGTGTGAAATGAAGGAGTTAGAGGACTTACCTGATAATCGGATCTTTGCTTCAATTATCCAGCGAATATCTTCAGGAATTCCATGGTTCATTAACAACCTCAATCTTTCACACCTAGCACGGTAAATTTTTGTAATCGCATTCTGAGGCAGAGTAGGAAAATACTTTTTCAATTTTTCAAGAGTGGTGTCCATTTTTGTTTTGTTTTGTTTTTAAAGAGAAGTGAAAACGAGATGTAAAGAAAAGAGAAGGAACAAGGAATTGAAGAAATATATACAAAGATATCAATTTTCATGGGAAACTGAAAGAACTGACTTAAGAGTCATGGAGTACTGATTAGTACTTAAAAGTGCATTTTTATCATGGTTTTATATCATCATTTTGTACTTGAAGTATCAATAACTCCTTAACTAAAGCATGTTTTATAATAATATATCTAATAATATAAGATACCTTTAATTTATGGTAAATGTTCATTTTAAATGCAGGCCTATCACATAAATAAAAATATTGATTGATGACTTTAAGAACTTAAATTGCAAAGGCAAAGAGATGGTCAAACGTAGAAAAGAGATGTCGGTGCAATCCAAACCGGAACACTATTCTGTAATTGGGTCATATCTGGAGCTATATATCTCAGATTTAGGTCCAATTTATATGGATGGAAAGGTAAGACATAGGGCTACAACTTTCATATGGAGCCCAAGATCTAAAAAGGTCATTTGCAAATTCAAATTGTAGCAACAACAAAGAAGCCCGAATCTGTCTTCCAGCCCGAGCACTGTTCGGTATTTTGGCCATATCTGGAGTTCTAGAAGTCCAAATGAGCTGCAGTTTTTACACAAGAAAGCTGAGACAATTGCCTACAACTTTCATGTTTTCACCTGGCTTCAATTTTGACGTTATCAATGATGTTTTGGGCAGACAAGAGAAGATAAGGATTGTCACCAAGTCAAAAGTTGGCCACCCACTTATCAATTAGTCATCAAATCAATAGTTCCCAATTTTGGCCTATAAAAGGAGGCATTTGCCATGCATTTAGGCATCTTGGTTTCCAGATCAAGATCATGCTCTTCCTTTCTCTCTTTGTATTCTTTGTAATATTTATGCTTTGCTTTCATTATATCAAGTTTATGCCTTTCATTTCCTTTCCTTTACTTAGTTAGCTTTTATGTTCTTATTTTGTTTATCTATTTTTTGCTTTCTTTCATTATGTCTAGCTAAGTTAATTATGTCAAGGTGAAAAGGTTACACTAATGGTGTGAGAATAAGTATAATGTAAACTTAATATGGACTTTAATGTTTGATACTAACATGTTTTATATTTGTTATCTTGTTCACTCTTTAATACTTTGCTTGTTAAATGACTAATCTTGATTTATGTTGTATAAAACTTGGTACAACAAATGCCTGGCACTTTCATAGCCCATAATGTATGGTATAACCGACACCTGAGCTATGAAAGGAACTTGATTTGTTGTTAACATAAGTTATAATCATGAATGCTTGACGAGATTTACAAGTATTAGCATTAATTGAATAAGATGACTAATGTAATCATGTTAATAATATATAATCTGATTGGAACCTCCTTTGTGTGTGGTTTCCAATTCAATAATAAGAGTTTATACTATACTTGTTTGATATACCATTAGTGGAACCTCTAACCTTGACATTTGTTATTATTATTGTTTAATCCTCACATTAATTTTCCATCTCCAAGTTCTCATCATCTTCTTCTTCTTCTCTTTCTTTATTATTACTACTACTACTACTACTACTACTACTACTACTACTAGTATTATTATTATTATTATTATTATTATTATTATTATTATAGTGGTTGTTGTTATTAGTATTGTTGTTGTTATTATTGCTATTATTGTTGCTTATAATTGTTGACTATAATTTGTACAATTAACCTCCCTGTGGTTCGACCCCGGTCTTGCCGGGTTATTTATTACTTCGACACTCCTGCACTTGGGAGAAGACATCAACCTTTTAGTCGTGTCAAGTTTTTGGCGCCGTTGCCGCGGAGGTAAGTTTTGTATAAATTATAATATTGATTTTATTTTTTCTTTTCACTTTTCTTGTATATAACTTTGTTTCTTTTCTTTTGTTTCTTTTTATTTTGTTTTCTTCCTCCTTCTTTTGCTTTCTTCTTCTTTTTTATTTTATTCCAACATGTGCATGAGAGTGTGGTCACGTACATCAAGTGGTAGACTTTGTAGGATATCCTCATCATTTTCAGAAAATATGGCCGAAGAAGATAATCAATCACTTCATAATGAGAATAACCGTGCTAGAACACTTAGAGACCACATGAATCCCACAAGAACAAGTGCACCATCATGCATAGTTTTTCCTCCCGATGCATCTCATTTTAATTTTAAAGCAGGTATTATTCAACTTTTACCTTCTTTTCATGGTTTAGAATTGGAAAATCCATACTTGCATTTAAAGGAATTTGAGGAGGTGTGCAACACATATAATAATTTAAATTGTAGCATGAACAACATCAGATTAAAGCTTTTTACTTTTTCATTAAAAGACAAAGCTAAAACATGGCTACAAAATTTGAGACCAGGATCCATTCGTGCTTGGGATGAAATGCAACAACAGTTTTTAAAGAAGTTTTTCCTATCTCATAGAACAAACTCTTTCAAGAGACAAATCACCACTTTCACTCAAAAACCAGGAGAAACATTTTACCAATGTTGGGATAGGTATTGAGACTTGCTTAGTACTTGCCCACATCATGGTTTTGAAACATGGAGATTGGTTTCACATTTCTATGAAGGGTTAACACTTAAAGATAGGCAAATGGTTGAATTGATGTGCAATGGAACTTTTGAAGATAAAGACCCTGATGAAGCAATGGAGTACTTAGACTTGTTAGCTGAAAATGCTCAAAATTGGGACACCGCGGGTACTTATGAGGCACCGAGTAAAACTCAACCTCATACATCTAGTGAAGGTATGTACAACCTTAGGGAAGATCATGACCTTCAAGCCAAATTTGCATCTTTAGCTAGAAAAGTTGAGGCACTAGAATTGAAAAAGAGTAGTCAATTAAAATTTGTTGAAAACATTGTGTGTCAAATCTGTGAAACAAATGAACACTCAACCAATGATTGTCCAACCTTGCCTTCTTTTAAAGAATGTCTCCATGAACAAGCCCATGCTTTAAACAAATTTCAAAGGGCCAACCACAACCCATACTCCCAAACATACAACCCTGGTTGGAGGAATCACCCAAATTTCAGTTGGAAGAGTGAGAACAACAATGCACAAACTTCACAACCACCATTTCAAGCACACCATAATTTCCAAAATTCTCATGGATATGCACCTTCTTATGCTCCACCTTCTAGAAGAAATCTTGAGGAAACATTGCATGCATTCATTGAAAAGCAAGAGACAATTAATACTCAACTTGCTCAAAACATGACAGATTTTAAAGATACTATTGCTAAATTAACATCTACTCTTAGTTTCCAAGAGAAAGGTAAGTTTCCATCTCAACCACAACAAAATCCCAAGGGGCAATACAATACAAATGCAAGTAGTTCCGGAAGCCAACACATGGATCAAGTCAAATTAGTCACTACTCTACGCAGTGGTAAGGTTATTGAAAAACCCTTTCTTGAACCTTATGAGAAAGATAATGAGTCAATCTCTGAGGGTAAGGAAGGGGTTGAATCTGAAAATTGCAATGAAATGACTGATTCACCGCCAACACTTCCATTTCCTCAAGCCATGACCAAACAAAGGAAAGTTAATCACAACTCTGAAATCTTTGAAACTTTCAAACAGGTAAGGATCAATATACCTTTGCTGGATGCTATTAAACAGGTTCCTTCCTATGCTAAATTTTTGAAAGATCTCTGCTTTGAAATATAAAGACCCTGGTTGTCCTACAATTTCTTGCTTTATTGGAGAGCATAAAATTGAAAGAGCCTTACTTGATCTTGGTGCTAGTGTGAATTTACTTCCATATTCAGTTTTTCAGAGTCTCAATCTAGGTGAGTTAAAACCAACTTCTATAACTCTTTTACTTGCCGATAGATCTATAAAAGTGCCTAGAGGAATAATTGAAGATGTGTTAGTACAAGTCAATAAATTCATTTATCCTGTGGATTTTATTGTCTTGGACACACAACCTGTTGAAGTATGTAATTCATTTCCTGTTATTTTAGGACGTCCATTTCTTGCAACTTCTAATGCATTGATTAATTGTAGGAATGGACTGATGAAGCTATCATTTGGAAACATGACATTGAAAATGAATATTTTCAACATTTACAAGCAACCTAGAGATGATAATGATTTACAGGAAGTGGACTTTACTGAAAAATTAATTCATGATCAATTTCCAACCACTTCCAGTGAAATTGAGATTGATGAATTTGATGATTTGGAAATGATTTATTTTCAGGAAGAATCAAAGACAAGTAATTGGAGGCCACAAATTGAGGAATTGCCACCACGACTGATTAGTACTTAAAAGTGCATTTTTATCATGGTTTTATATCATCATTTTGCACTTGAAATATCAATAACTCCTTAACTAAAATATGTTTTATAATAATGTAGCTAATAATATAAGATACCTATAATTTGTGGTAAATGTCTATTTTTAATGCAGCCCTATCAAATAAATGAAAGGATTGATTGATGACTTGAAGAACTTAAATTGCAAGGATAAAGAGATGGTCAAACTTAGAGAAGAGATGTCGGTGCAATCCAAATCCGAACACTGTTCGGTAATTGGGTCATATCTGGAGCTACAGATCTCATATTTAGGTCCAATTTATATGGATGGAAAGGTAAGACATAGGGCTACAACTTTCATATGGAGCCCAAGATCTAAAAAGGCCATTATCAAGTCCAAATTGTAGCAACAACAAAGAAGCCCGAATCTGTCTTCCAGCCCGAGCACTGTTTGGTATTTTGGCCATATCTGGAGTTCTAGAAGTCCAAATGAGCTGACTTTTTTACACAAGAAAGCTGAGACAATTGCCTACAACTTTCATGTTTACAAATGGCTCCAATTTTGACGTTATCAATGACGTTTTGGGCAGACAAGAGAAGATAAGGATTGTCACCAAGTCAAAAGTTGGCCACCCACTTATCAATTAGTCATCAAATCAATAGTTCCCAATTTTGGCCTATAAAAGGAGGCATTTGCCATGCATTTAGGCATCTTGGTTTCCAGATCAAGATCATGCTCTTCCTTTCTCTCTTTGTATTTTTTGTAATGTTTATGCTTTGCTTTCATTAATATTAAGTTTATGCCTTTCATTTCCTTTCCTTTACTTAGTTAACTTTTATGTTCTTATTTTGTTTATCTATTTTTCTTTCTTTCATTATGTCTAGCTAAGTTAATTATGTCAAGGTGAAAAGGTTACACTAATGGTGTGAGAATAAGTATAATGTAAACTTAATATGGACTTTAATGTTTGATACTAACATGTTTTATATTTGTTATCTTGTTCACTCTTTAATACTTTGCTTGTTAAATGACTAATCTTGATTTATGTTGTATAACAAATGCTTGGCACAACAAATGCTTGGCACTTTCATAGCCCATAATGTATGGTATAACCGACACCTGAGCTATGAAAAGAACTTGATTTGTTGTTAACATAAGTTATAATCTTGAATGCTTGACGAGATTTACAAGTATTAGCATTAATCGAATAAGATGACTAATGTAATCATGTTGACAATCTATAATCTGATTGGAACCTCCTTTATGTGTGGTTTCCAATTGAATAATAAGAGTTTATATTATACTTGTTTGACATACCATTAGTGGAATCTCTAACCTTGACATTTGTTATTATCATTGTTTAATTAATATTTCATCTCAAAGTTCTCATCATCATCATCATCTTCTTCTTCTCTTTCATTATTATTATTATTACTACTACTACTACTACTACTACTAATACTATTATTATTATTGTTGTTGTTGTTGTTGTTGTTGTTGTTGTTATTGTTGTTGTTGTTGTTTATAATTGTTGTTTATAATTTGTACAATTAACCTCCCTATGGTTCGACCCCGGTCTTGCCGGGTTATTTATTACTTCGACACTCCTGCACTTGGGAGAAGACATCAATCTTTTAGTCGTGTCAACGACCAATTAAGTCCATACCTTCAAGTGTTCAACCACCAAAACCTGATTTGAAGCCATTGCCATCCAATCTCAAATACTCATTTTTGGGAGAAAATGAAACTTTTCCGGTAATAATCTCTTCCAAACTTAATGCACATCAAGAAGGTAAGTTATTACAAACTTTGAAAATGCACAAAAATGCATTAGGATGGACCATAGCTGATATAAAAGGAATTAGTCCTTTGATTTGTACACACAGAATTTATTTAGAGGAAAATGCTAAACCCTCTAGAGAAATACAACGAAGGCTAAATCCTAATATGAAAGAAGTAGTGAAAAATGAAGTCATTAAGCTTCTAGATAATGAAATCATTTATCCTATTTCTGACAGCAAATGGGTAAGTCCTACCCAAGTTGTACCTAAGAAGTCTGGAGTCACTATGATAACAAATGAGAACAATGAGTTAATTCCCACTAGAACTGTTACTGGTTGGCGCATGTGCATTGACTATAGGAAACTTAATTCAATAACTAGAAAAGATCATTTTCCTTTACCTTTCATGGATCAAATCCTAGAAAGAGTTGCAGGTCATGAATTTTATTGTTTCCTAGATGGCTATTCGGGTTACAACCAAATTGAAATTGCATTGGAAGATCAAGAAAAGACTACTTTCACATGTCCATTTGGTACTTTTGCATATCGAAGGATGCCTTTTGGATTATGTAATGCACCAGCCACATTTCAAAGATGCATGCTTAGTATATTTAGCGATATGGTTGAACATTTTCTTGAGATTTTCATGGATGATTTTTCTGTTTTTGGCGATTCATTTGATGATTGTTTGACTAACTTAGGAAAGGTTTTGACCAGGTGTGAAGAGAAGAATCTTGTGCTGAATTGGAAAAAATGTCATTTTATGGTAACAAACGGCATTGTACTTGGTCACATTGTTTCATCAAAAGGAATTGAGGTTGACAAATCTAAAATCGAGTTAATTGCAAACTTGCCAACACCAAAATCTCTTAAAGATGTTAGATCATTCCAAGAACATGCTGGTTTTTATAGAAGGTTTATCAAAGATTTTAGTGTAATATCTAAGCCTTTAAGTAACCTTCTAACAAAGGATACTATTTTTGAATGGACTGAACATTGTGAAGAAGCCGTTGTTAAACTTAAAAACTTGCTTACTTGTGCTCCTATCATTCAACCTCCCGATTGGTCATTACCTTTTGAAATAATGTGTGATGCTAGTGATTATGCCGTAAGTGCTGTTTTGGGACAAAGAAAAGATAAGAAACCGTATGTAATTTACTATGCAAGTAAAACTTTAAATAGTGCTCAAATGAATTATACCACCACTGAAAAAGAATTACTTGCAGTAGTATTTGCATGTGAAAAATTCAAATCTTATCTTGTTGGCTCACCTATTGTTGTTTTTAGTGATCATGTAGCATTGAAATATCTTTTTTCTAAGAAAGATTCTAAGGCTAGATTGGTGCGGTGGATTTTATTACTTCAAGAATTTGACATCATAATCAAAGATAAGAAAGGCAGCGAAAATGTTATCGCAGATCACTTGCCAAGATTGACAACAGATTCAAAAACTAACATCACACCAATCGATGACTACTTTCCCGATGAATCTTTCCTTTCTGTCTCTACAATGCCTTGATTTGCTAATATTGTTAATTTTCTTGTTTTAGGACAATTGTCAGCTCATTAGAGTACCCAAGATAAAAGAAAGTTCTTGAACGACGTGAAGAACTTTTATTGGGATAATCCTTATTTATTCAAATATTGTCCTGATCAAATATTTCGAAGATGCATTCCTGACAATGAGGTAAGTAGTGTCATTAAATTTTGTCATTCTAAGGCATGTGGGGGCCATTTCTCATCAAGAAAGACCACTGCAAAAATCTTACAAAGTGGATTTTACTAGCCCACCATGTTCAAAGACTCACATGCATTCTGCAAGTCTTGTGAAAATTATCAAAAGTTAGGATCTATTTCAAAACGTCACATGATGCCTTTAAACCCTATTATTGTCATTGAGATCTTTGACTGTTGGGGTATAGATTTCATGGGCCCATTCCCTCCATCATTTGGTTTCTTATACATATTAGTCGCAGTAGATTATGTTTCAAAATGGATAGAGGCAATTCCAAGTCGAAACAATGATCACAAAACAGTGATAAAGTTTTTGAAAGAAAATATTTTAAGTCGATTTGGAGTCCCTCGAGCCATAATAAGTGATGGTGGAACACATTTCTACAACAAGCCATTTGAGTCTTTAATGAAGAAATATGGAATCACACACAAAGTTGCCACCCCTTATCACCCTCAAACAAGTGGACAAGTAGAGCTTGCTAATAGGGAGATCAAACATATTTTGGAGAAAACAGTGAACCCTAATAGGAAAGATTGGTCTTTAAGACTTAATGATGCACTTTAGGCTTATCGAACTGCTTATAAAACATCATTAGGTATGTCACCTTATAGACTAGTCTATGGAAAACCTTGTCACTTGCCTGTGGAACTTGAACATAAAGCTTATTGGGCTACTAAAGCTTTCAATTCAAATCTGGATGATGCTAGTCAACTGCGAAAATTACAAATAAATAAGCTTGAGGAAATAAGAAATGATGCATATGAAAATTCAAGAATTCATAAAGCAAGAATTAAAGAGTTTCATGACAAGAAAATACAGAGAAAAACCTTCAATGTTGGTCAAAAAGTCTTGCTTTATAATTCTTGACTGCATTTATTTCCTAGAAAATTAAGATCAAGATGGAGCGGTCCTTTTATTGTGAAACATGTGTATCCATATGGGGCCTATGACATCGAGATCCAAAGAATGACAATGTTTTCAAGGTAAATGGACATCGTCTGAAAGTTTACTTTGACAATTTTTCAGTTGAACATAACTCTATTGACACGACTAAAAGGTTAATGTCTTCTCCCAAGTGCAGGAGTGTCGAAGTAATAAATAACCCGGCAAGACCGGGGTCGAACCACAGGGAGGTTAATTGTACAAATTATAGACAACAATTATAAGCAATAATAATAACAATAATAACAACAACAATAACAATAACAACAACAACTATAATAATAATAATAATAATAATAATAATAATAATAATAATAGTACTAGTAATAGTAGTAGTAGTAATAGTAGTAATAAAGAAAGAGAAGAAGAATAAGATGATGAGAACTTGGAGATGGAAAATTAATGTAAGGATTAAACAATAATAATAACAAATGTCAAGGTTAGAGGTTCCACTAATGGTATATCAAACAAGTATAGTATAAACTCTTATTATTGAATTGGAAACCACACACAAAGGAGGTTCCAATCAGATTATATATTGTTAACATGATTACATTAGTCATCTTATTCAATTAATGCTAATACTTGTAAATCTCGTCAAGCATTCATGATTATAACTTATGTTAACAACAAATCAAGTTCCTTTCATAGCTCAGGTGTCGGTTATACCATACATTATGGGCTATGAAAGTGCCAAGCATTTGTTGTACCAAGTGTTATACAACATAAATCAAGATTAGTCATTTAACAAGCAAAGTATTAAAGAGTGAACAAGACAACAAATATAAAACATGTTAGTATCAAACATTAAAGTCCATATTAAGTTTACATTATACTTATTCTTACACCATTAGTGTAACCTTTTCACCTTGACATAATTAACTTAGCTAGACATAATGAAAGAAAGAAAAATAGATAAACAAAATAAGAACATAAAAGCTAACTAAGTAAAGGAAAGGAAATGAAAAATATAAACTTAACATTAATGAAAGCAAAGCATAAACATTACAAAAAATACAAAGAGAGAAAGGAAGAGCATGATCTTGATCTGGAAAACAAGATGCCTAAATGCATGGAAAATGCCTCCTTTTATAGGCCAAAATTGGGAACTATTGATTTGATGACTAATTGATAAGTGGGTGGCCAACTTTTGACTTGGTGACAATCCTTATCTTCTCTTGTCTGCCCAAAACGTCATTGATAACGTTAAAATTGGAGCCAGCTGAAAACATGAAAGTTGTAGGCAATTGTCTCAGCTTTCTTGTGTAAAACATTCAGCTCATTTGGACTTCTAGAACTCCAGATATGGACAAAATACCGAACAGTGCTCGGGCTGGAAGACAGATTCAGGCTTCTTTGTTGTTGCTACAATTTGGACTTGCAAATGGCCTTTTTAGATCTTGGGCTCCATATGAAAGTTGTAGGCCTATGTCTTACCTTTCCATCCATATAAATTGGACCTAAATCTGAGATCCGTAGCTCCAGATATGACCCAATTACCGAACAGTGTTCCGGTTTGGATTGCACCGACATCTCTTCTCTAAGTTTGACCATCTCTTTATCCTTGCAATTTAAGTTCTTCAAGTCATCAATCAATCCTTTCATTTATTTGATAGACCTGCATTAAAAATAGACATTTACCATAAATTATAGGTATCTTATATTATTAGATACATTATTATAAAACATATTTTAGTTAAGGAGTTATTGATACTTCAAGTGCAAAATGATGATATAAAACCATGATAAAAATGCACTTTTAAGTACTAATCACACCCCTCAACCAGCTTATTACTAGTCCCTAGTAATCAAAGCGTTAACACAATTTGCAAATTTCACAAAGCAAGGTATTCATCATTTAACTTCCATTAATCTATCCAGATAAACAAACTCTCATTAAATTTAGATATCTGCTCAATACCTCTTAACAAGATATTAATAAACCTTTCTTTTGTGTTCAATGTATCAACACATAATTATGGGGCTTTTCTTGGAAGAAAACAAAATTTTTGTTCTAATGTTTAAGGTTAACTTCCTTAGGATGAGATTATTATTTTTGTCTTCTTTTTTTTTTTTACTTCTTTTTTTTTCTTTTTTTTAAATGTATATACATATAATTTAAAAACATCATGCATCTTTAACCCATGTAACGAGCTTTCAGCTAATGACTCCCAGACCAGTTGGTCTTAGGGCATTAGGTGTTGAGACACCCCTACGAGCTTAGTAACTCGGGTCGCAGATACTGATATGTAGATTGTGCAATGTTTGATTCCCTTAAGCTTTTCTCCTCAACCCATGTAACAAGCGTTGGGCCAATAGCTCCCAAGTCAGTTGACTTTAGGGTATTAGGTGTTAAAACACCCCTTCGGGCTTAATTGCTTAGGTTAGGGAGGCTACGAAACCAAACTTATCTATATTTTTATTATCATCATTTTTTTTCTTTTTTTTTCTCTTTTTTTTATGTTTTTCTTTTTTTTTAATTATATACAATTCCTTTTCCTTAGTTGTTACCTTTAACAAAAGAACATAAATAATGTAATAATCCAATATGCAACCCACAATCATATGTTAAAGTGTGTGTGTGTAAATTAAGGTTTAAGAATACATGTTAAATAAGTATATGAGTAGAATTAAGTGGTAACAATACGAGAGTTTGTAAACCTGAATATTTCAGGAAGTATTATAATAGACCTTGTTAAGAATGGTTACTAAGATGCGTCTCAAGAGTCACTTTAACAAAAGAACTTCTTTACTCTGCCATCCTAGTAACAACAATTATGCACATGCTTTATGAAATGAAAAAAAAAAATTTTTTTATCAACTACTACCCTCTCCCCCCAACCAAAACAAGACATTGTCCTCAATGTTCTAAGGTAGAAAGATAGAGTATAGAAGATATCACCTGAAATAACGAACACTGACAAAACCTGAAACACACTGAAACAAAAATAAGAAATAACAAAACACAATAATAAAACCAAAATACACAAAAATTCACAAATGAAGGCTCAAATCCAATCTAAGCTTTTTACGGCTTCCCGTAGATGACCAATTTATGCGACTCATGGAAGGATCAATCACAGGAATGAAAGATTGTAGTTGGTCAATCAATTGTTCAGCAGTAGTAGCAGAGATTATGATTTGTCGTGCAGAAGATGTTAAAAATTCCTGTTCCACAGCATGATCAAGAAAAGACAACAACTTATCATAATAACCATTAACATTTAACAAACCTATGGGTTTATGGTGAATGTGCAGTTGAGCCCAAGAGGAAATATGAAAGATCTCTTCCAATGTGCCTAGACCACCTGGTAAAGCAATGAAAGCATCAGCATGGTTAAACATTGCATTCATTCGAGCCGACATTGTGGAGACCTGAAGTTCCTCTCCAATTGTTTTTCCAATGATGTCCCCTTGTGCCAAAGCTTAGGGACGACTCCTAAAACTTGACTACCTCCTAAAAATGCAGCTATTGACACACCTCCCATTAACCCAAGACTGCCTCCTCCATACACTAAATGAATCTTTCTCTCAGCTAGCACTTGACCAAGATGATTTGCTGATTCTAAAAACTCTTTTTCTTTTCCAGGACTAGATCCACCAAAAACACAAATATTTCTTATTTGATGACTTGAGGAACTTACTATTTCTACACACTTCTGTATTTGTTGAATGTATGGGTTGAGTAGAAATGAAAGGAAGGAAAAGAGGGTTTTATAGATGAGAAATTAGAAAGGCAATCATAACATCTATATGTAGGCCAGCTAGATTCTCACACTCTCTCTCTCTCTCTCTCTCTTTATTTATTTATTTATTTACTTTTGAAAAAAAACATGTGTATGTACAGGTAGTTGTGATTGTGGCTCACATCTTCCCTTGGTTTTACGTCCAAGAACGACTTGAACGCCCTCTATGGGTCGGGGATAGGCTTCTCATCCAGTTTTCTTAAAAATTGGCAAACAGGGTCTTTTTTAGTCAGATTCCCAAGACTAAGTCGATCATGTTCTTTATGAAATAGTGGCCATAAATCATGAATTGCACGATGCACATCTCCACTAGGATGCGTCTCAAGAGTCAATAGAAGATTATCTAAAGACTCCTTACTCAGGCCATCCTTAATGAATTGTATTTTATCTTCACGGTTTATAGATACCATTCCTAAAGAACGATATTGTGTATTATAAGTCCATCTAGCACATCGATGATAGACATCCAGTCGTTTTGCACGACGCTTCTTTGCAAAAGTGATTTTACCTGTTCCAGGCATGTGTGAAATGAAGTTAGAGGACTAACCTGATAATCGGACCTTTGCTTCAATCAACCAGCGAATATCTTCAGGAATTCTATGATTCATTAATAATCTCAATCTTGCACATCTATCATGGTAAATTTTGGTAATCGCATTACAGATATCAGTAATTGTGGGAAACTGAAAGAACCGACTTAAGTCACGGAGTACCGTTATCCGCCATTTGACCGGGGTGAGAGAAACTTGAAAAAATCACTCAAAAAGAACACACAAAAACAATGTGAGAAAAAAAATAAAATATTCAACCTTTATCTACAAGATAATTCCAACCAGTTGATTCATTTTCACTAGGAAAATTATCAAAGTAAGCTTTCAAACGATGTCCATTTTCCTTAAAATCATTGTCATTCATTGAATTCTCAATATCACAGGCCCCATAAGGATTGCTCCATCTTGATCTTAGCTCTCTAGGTAATGAATAGAGTTGAGAATTATAAAACAAACCTTTTTGACCAGTATCAACTTTTTGACAATTTTCCCAAGTTTTGCAGAATGCATGCGTGTTCTTAAACATAGTGGGCCAATAAAATCCATTTTGAAAGATTTTTACAGCTGTCTTTTTTGACGAGAAATAGCTTCCACATGCTTCAGAATGACAAAGTTTAATGACATTACTTACCTCATTGTCGGGAATGAATCTTTGAAATATTTGATCAGGACAATATTTCAATAAGTTAGGGTCATCACAATAAAAGCTCTTCACTTCGTTCAAAAACTTTTCTTTGTCTTGGGTACTTCAATCAGCTGGCAAATCTCCTAAAGCAAGAAAATTAATATTTTTATCATACCAAGGCATTGAACTAAGAGAAAGTAAGGATTTGTTAGGAAAGTAATCATCGATTGGTGTGATGTCAGATGTCGAATCTGTTGTCACTGTTGACAAAAGATTCACATCAACATTTTCGGTGCTTGTTTCATTCGTGATTTCTTCCTCAGAATAAACCATTTACAAATCTTCAGTTTCATCCAATTCATTTTTACTTAAAGTAGATTTAAGTTGATCATAAACTAATTCATCAATATGATCTACTTCTTGTAAATCATTATCATCTCCAGGTTGCTTGCAAATGTTGAAAATATTCATCTCCAATGTCATGTTTCTAAATGATAGCTTCATCAGTCCATTCCTACAATTAATCAATGCATTAGAAGTTGCAAGAAATGGACATCCTAAAATAACAGGAAATGAATTACATGCTTCAACAGGTTCTGTGTCCAAGACAATAAAATCCACAGGATAAATGAATTTATCGACTTGTACTAACACATCTTAAATTATTCCTCTAGGCACTTTTACAGATCTATCGGCAAGTAAAAGAGATATAGAAGTTGGTTTTAACTCACCTAGATTGAGACTCTGAAAAACTGAATATGGAAGTAATTTCACACTAGCACCAAGATCAAGTAAGGCTCTTTCAATTTTATGCTCTCCAATAAAGCAAGAAATTGTAGGACAACCAGGGTCTTTATATTTCAAAGCATTATTGTTTTGAAGAATAGCACTTACTTGTTCGGCTAGAAAGGCTTTCTTTTTCACATTCAGTTTCCTCTTCACAGTGCATAGATCTTTTAAAATTTTAGCATAGGAAGGAACCTGTTTAATAGCATCCAGCAAAGGTATATTGATCCTTACCTGTTTGAAAGTTTCAAAGATTTCAGAGTTGTGATTAACTTTCCTTTGTTTGGTCATGGCTTGAGGAAATGGAAGTGCTGGCGGTGAATCAGTCGTTTCTTTGCAATTTTCAGATTCAACCCCTTCCTTACCCTCAGAGATTGACTCATTATCTTTCTCATAAGGTTCAAGAGAGGGTTTTTCAATAACCTTACCACTGCGCAGAGTAGTGACTGATATGACTTGATCCATGTGTTGGCTTTCGGAACTACTTGCATTTGCATTGTATTGCCCCTTGGGATTTTGTTGCTGTTGAGATGGAAACTTACCTTTCTCTTGGAAACTAAGAGCAGATGTTAATTTAGCAAGAGTATCTTTAAAATCTGTCATGTTTTGAACAAGTTGAGTATTAATTGTCTCTTGCTTTTCAATGAATGCATGCAATGTTTCCTCAAGATTTCTTCTAGAAGGTGGAGCATAAGAAGGTGCATATCCATGAGAATTTTGGAAATTATGGTGTGCTTGAAACGGTGGTTGTGAAGTTTGTGCATTGTTGTTCTCACTCTTCCAACTGAAATTTGGGTGATTCCTCCAACCAGGTTGTATGTTTGGGAGTATGGGTTGTGGTTGGCCCTTTGAAAACTGTTTAAAGCATGGGCTTGTTCATGAAGACATTCCTTAAAAGAAGGCAAGGTTGGACAATCATTGGTTGAGTGTTCATTTGTTTCACAGATTTGACACACAATGTTTTCAACAGATTTTAATTGACCACTCTTTTTCAATTCTAGTGCCTCGACTTTTCTAGCTAAAGATGCAAACTTGGCCTGAAGGTCATGATCTTCCCTAAGGTTGTACATACCTCCATTAGATGTATGAGGTTGAGTTTTACTCGGTGCCTCATAAGTACCCGCGGTGTCCTAATTTTGAGCATTTTCAGCTAACAAGTCTAAGTACTCCATTGCTTCATCAGGGTCTTTATCTTCAAAAGCTCCATTGCACATCAATTTAACCATTTGCCTATCTTTAGGTGTTAACCCTTCATAGAAATGTGAAACCAATCTCCATGTTTCAAAACCATGATGAGGGCAAGTACTAAGCAAGTCTCGATACCTATCCCAACATTTGTAAAATGTTTCTCCTGGTTTTTGAGTGAAAGTGGTGATTTGTCTCTTGAAAGAGTTTGTTCTATGAGATGGGAAAAACTTCTTTAAAAATTGTTGTTGCATTTCATCCCAAGCATGAATGGATCCTGGTCTTAAATTTTATAGCCATGTTTTAGCTTTATCTTTTAATGAAAAAGGAAAAAGCTTTAATCTGATGGTGTTCATGCTACAATTTAAGTTATTATATGTGTTGCACACCTCCTCAAATTCCCTTAAATGCAAGTATGGATTTTCCAATTCTAAACCATGAAAAGAAGGTAAAAGTTGAATAATACCTGGTTTAAAATTAAAATGAGATGCATCAGGAGGAAAAACTATGCATGATGGTGCACTTGTTCTTGTGGGATTCATGTGGTCTCTAAGTGTTCTAGCACGGTTATTCTCATTATTCTCATTTTGAAGTGATTGATTATCTTCTTCGGCTATATTTTTTTGAAAATGATGAGGATATCCTACAAAGTCTACCACTTGATGTACGTGACCACACTCTCATGCACGTGTAGGAATAAAATAAAAAAGAAGAAGAAAGCAAGAGAAGGAGGAAGAAAACAAAATAAAAAGAAACAAAAGAAAAGAAACAAAGTTATATACAAGAAAGGTGAAAAGAGAAAATAAAATAAATACTATAATTTATACAAGAACTTACCTCCCCGGCAACGGCGCCAAAAACTTGACAAGACTAAAAGGTTGATGTCTTCTCCCAAGTGCAGGAGTGTCGAAGTAATAAATAACCCGGCAAGACCGGGGTCGAACCACAGGGAGGTTAATTGTACAAATTATAAACAACAATTATAAAACAACAATAACAACAACAACAATAGTAATAATAATAATAATAATAATAATAATAATAATAATAATAATAATAGTACTAGTAGTAGTAGTAGTAGTAGTAGTAATAATAATAATAATAATAATAATAATAATAATAATAATAATAATAATAATAGTACTAGTAGTAGTAGTAGTAGTAGTAATAATAATAATAATAATAATAATAAAGAAAAAGAAGAAGAAGAAGATGATGATGATGAGAACTTAGAGATGAAATATTAATGTAAGGATTAAACAATAATAATAACAAATGTCAAGGTTAGAGGTTCCAGTAATGGTATATCAAACAAGTATAGTATAAACTCTCATTATTGAATTGGAAACCACACACAAAGGAGGTTCCAATCAGATTATATATTGTTAACATGATTACATTAGTCATCTTATTCAATTAATGCTAATACTTGTAAATCTCGTCAAGCATTCATGATTATAACTTATGTTAACATCAAATCAAGTTTCTTTCATAGCTCAGGTGTCGGTTATACCATGCATTATGGGCTATAAAAGTGCCAAGCATTTGTTGTACCAAGTGTTATACAACATAAATCAAGATTAGTCATTTAACAAGCAAAGTATTAAAGAGTGAACAAGATAACAAATATAAAACATGTTAGTATCAAACATTAAAGTCCATATTAAGTTTACATTATACTTATTCTCACACCATTAGTGTAACCTTTTCACCTTGACATAATTAACTTAGCTAGACATAATGAAAGAAAGAAAAATAGATAAACAAAATAAGAACATAAAAGTTAACTAAGTAAAGGAAAGGAAATGAAAGGCATAAACTTACTATTAATGAAAGCAAAGCATAAACATTACAAAAAATACAAAGAGAGAAAGGAAGAGCATGATCTTGATCTGGAAACCAAGATGCCTAAATGCATGGCAAATGCCTCCTTTTATAGGCCAAAATTGGGAACTATTGATTTGATGACTAATTGATAAGTGGGTGGCCAACTTTTGACTTGGTGACAATCCTTATCTTCTCTTATCTGCCCAAAACGTCATTGATAACGTCAAAATTGGAGCCAGGTAAAAACATGAAAGTTCTAGGCAATTGTCTCAGCTTTCTTGTGTAAAACATTCAGCTCATTTGGACTTCTAGAACTCCAGATATGGACAAAATACCGAACAGTGCTCGGGCTGGAAGACAGATTCGGGCTTCTTTGTTGTTGCTACAATTTGGACTTGCAAATGGCCTTTTTAGATCTTGGGCTCCATATGAAAGTTGTAGGCCTATGTCTTACCTTTCCATCCATATAAATTGGACCTAAATCTGAGATCTTTAGCTCCAGATATGACCCAATTACCGAATAGTATTCCGGTTTGGATTGCACCGACATCTATTCTCTAAGTTTGACCATCTCTTTATCCTTGCAATTTAAGTTCTTCAAGTCATCAATCAATCCTTTCATTTATTTGATAGACCTGCATTAAAAATAGACATTTACCACAAATTATAGGTATCTTATATTATTAGATACATTATTATAAAACATATTTTAGTTAAGGAGTTATTGATACTTCAAGTGCAAAATGATGATATAAAACCATGATAAAAATGCACTTTTAAGTACTATTCATTAAGAAAACTGGATGGGAAGCCTATCCCCGACCTATAGAGGGCGTTTAAGCTGTTCTTGGATGTAAAACCAAGGGAAGATGTGAGCCACAATCACAACTACCTGTACATACACATGCTTTTTTCAAAAGTAAATAATAAATAAATAAAAAGGGAGACAGTGTGTGTGAGACTCCAGCTGGCCTACATATAGGTGTTATGATTGCCTTTCTAATTTCTCATCTATAAAACCCTCTTTTCCTTCCTTTCATTTCTACTCAATCCATACATTCAACAAATACAGAAGTGTGTAGAAATGGCAAGTTGCTCAAGTCATCAAATAAGAAATATTTGTGTTTTCGGTGGATCTAGCCCTGGGAAAGAAAAGGAGTTTTTAGAATCAGCAAATCATCTTGGTCAAGTGCTAGCTGAGAGAAAGATTCATTTAGTGTATGGGGGAGGCAGTCTTGGGTTAATGGGAGGTGTGTCAATAGCTGTATTTTTAGGAGGTAGTCAAGTTTTAGGAGTCGTCCCTAAAGCTTTGGCACAAGGGGACATCATTGGAAAAACAATTGGAGAGGAACTTCAGGTCTCCACAATGTCGGCTCGAATGAATGCAATGTTTAACCATGTTGATGCCTTCATTGCTTTACCAAGTGGTCTAGGCACATTGGAAGAGATCTTTCATATTTCCTCTTGGGCTCAATTGCACATTCACCATAAACCCATAGGTTTGTTAAATATTAATGGTTATTATGATAAGTTGTTGTCTTTTCTTGATCATGCTGTGGAACAGGAATTTCTAACATCTTCTACACGACAAATCATAATCTCTACTGCTATTGCTGAACAATTGATTGACCAACTACAATCTTTCATTCCTGTGATTGATCCTTCCATGAGTCGCATAAACTGGTCATCTACGGGAAGCCGTAAAAAGCTTAGATTGGATTTGAGCCTTCATTTGTGAATTTTTGTGTCTTTTGGTTTTATTATTGTGTTTTGTTATTTTTTATTTTTGTTTTAGTGTGTTTCAGGTTTTGTCAGTGTTCGTTATTTCAGGTGATATCTTCTATACTCTATCTTTCTACCTTAGAACATTGAGGACAATGTCTCGTTTTGGTTGGGGAGAGAGGGTAGTAGTTGATAAAAAAAAAATTGTTTTTCATTTCATAAAGCATCTGCATAATTGTTGTTACTAGGATGGCAGAGTAAAGGAGTTCTTTTGTTAAAGTGACTCTTGAGACGCATCTTAGTAATCATTCTTAACAAGGTCTATTATAATACTTCCTGAAATATTCAGGTTTACAAACTCTCGTATTGTTACCACTTAATTCTGCTCATATACTTATTTAACATGTATTCTTAAACCTTAATTTACACACACACACTTTAACATATGATTGTGGGTTGCATATTGGATTATTACATTACTTATGTTCTTTTGTTAAAGGTAACAACTAAGGGAAAAGGATTGTATATAATTAAAAAAGAAAAGAAAAAGAAAAAAAAACGATGATAATAAAAATGTAGATAAGTTTGGTTTCGTAGCCTCTTTAACCTAAACAATTAAGCCCGAAGAGGTGTTTTAACACCTAATACCCTAAAGTCAACTGACATGGGAGCTATTGGCCCAACGCTTGTTACATGGGTTGAGGAGAAAAGTTTAAGGGAATCAAACATTACACTATCTACATATTAGTATCTGCAACCCGAGTTACTAAGCTCGTAGGGGTGTTTTAACACCTAATGCCCTAAGATCAACTGGTCTGGGAGTCATTAGCTGAAAGCTCGTTACATGGGTTAAAGATGCATGATGTTTTTAAATTATATGTATATAGAGTTTAAAAAAAAAGACAAAAAAAAAGACAAAAATAGTAATCCCAACCCAAGGAAGTTAACCTTAAACATTAGAACAAAAATTTTGTTTTCTTCCAAGAAAAGCCCCATAATTATGTGTTGATACATTGAGCACAAAAGAAAGGTTTATTAATATCTTGTTAAGTGGTATTGATCAGATATATAAATTTAATGAGAGTTTGTTTATCTGAATAGATTAATGAAAGTTAAATGATGAATACCTTGCTTTGTGAAATTTGCAAATTGTTTTAACACTTTGATTATTAGGGACTAGTAATAAGCTGGTTGAGGGGTGTGATTAGTACTTAAAAGTGTATTTTTATCATGGTTTTGTATCATCCTTTTGCACTTGAAGTATCAATAACTCCTTAACTAAAGCATGTTTTATAATAATATATCTAATAATATAAGATACCTTTAATTTATGGTACATGTTCATTTTAAATGTAGGTCTATCACATAACTAAAAATATTGATTGATGACTTTAAGAACTTAAATTGCAAAGGCAAAGAGATGGCCAAACTTAGAAAAGAGATGTTGGTGCGATCCAAACCGGAACACTGTTCGGTAATTCGGTCATATCTGGAGCTATATATCTCAGATTTAGGTCCAATTTATATGGATGGAAAGGTAAGACATAGGCCTACAACTTTCATATGGAGCCCAAGATCTAAAAAGGCCATTATCAAGTCCACATTGTAGCTACAACAAAGAATCCCGAATCTGTCTTCCAGCCCGAGCATTGTTCGGTGTTTTGGCCATATCTGGAGTTCTAGAAGTCCAAATAAGCTGCAGTTTTTACACAAGAAAGCTGAGACAATTGCCTACAACTTTCATGTGCAACTAGCTCCAATTTTGATGTTATCAATGACGTTTTGGGCGGACAAGAGAAGATAAGGATTGTCACCAAGTCAAAAGTTGGCCACCCACTTATCAATTAGTCATCAAATCAATAGTTTCCAATTTTGGCCTATAAAAGGAGGCATTTGCCATACATTTAGGCATCTTGGTTTCCAGATAAAGATCATGCTCTTCCTTTCTCTCTTTGTATTCTTTGTAATATTTATGCTTTGCTTTCATTAATATCAAGTTTATGCCTTTCATTTCCTTTCCTTTACTTAGTTAGCTTTTATGTTCTTATTTTGTTTATCTATTTTTTGCTTTCTTTCATTATATCTAGCTAAGTTAATTATGTCAAGGTGAAAAGGTTACACTAATGGTGTGAGAATAAGTATAATGTAAACTTAATATGGACTTTAATGTTTGATACTAACATGTTTTATATTTGTTATCTTGTTCACTCTTTAATACTTTGCTTGTTAAATGACTAATCTTGATTTATGTTGTATAAAACTTGGTACAACAAATGCTTGTCACTTTCATAGCCCATAATGTATGGTATAACCGACACCTGAGCTATGAAAGGAACTTGATTTGTTGTTAACATAAGTTATAATCTTGAATGCTTGATGAGATTTACAAGTATTAGCATTAATTGAATAAGATGACTAATGTAATCATGTTAACAATATATAATCTGATTGGAACCTCCTTTGTGTGTGGTTTCCAATTCAATAATAAGAGTTTATACTATACTTGTTTGATATACCATTAGTGGAACCTCTAACCTTAACATTTGTTATTATTATTGTTTAATCCTCACATTAATTTTCCATCTCCAAGTTCTCATCATCTTCTTCTTCTTCTCTTTCTTTATTACTACTACTACTACTACTACTACTACTACTAGTATTATTATTATTATTATTATTATTATTATTATTATTATTATTATTATTATTATAGTTGTTGTTGTTGTTGTTGTTGTTATTGTTGTTGTTGTTGTTATTATTGTTATTATTGTTGCTTATTATTGTTATTTATAATTTGTACAATTAACCTCCCTGTGGTTCGATCCCGGTCTTGCCGGGTTATTTATTACTTCGACACTCCTGCATTTGGGAGAAGACATCAATCTTTTGGTCGTGTTAAGTTTTTGGCGCCGTTGTCGGGGAGGTAAGTCCTTGTATAAATTATAATATTTATTTTATTTTCTCTTTTCACTTTTCTTGTATATAACTTTATTTGTTTTCTCTTGTTTCTTCTTCTTTTTATTCTATTCCTACATGTGCATGAGAGTGTGGTCAAGTACATCAAGTGGTAGACTTTGTAGGGTATCCTCATTATTTTCAGAAACTATGCATGATGGTGCACTTGTTCTTGTGGGATTCATGTGGTCTCTAAGTGTTCTAGCACGATTATTCTCATTATTTTCATTATGAAATGATTGATTAGTACTTAAAAGTGTATTATTATCATGGTTTTATATCATTATTTTGCACTTGAAGTATCAATAACTCCTTAACTAAAACATGTTTTATAATAATATATCTAATAATATAAGATACCTTGTTTTATAATAATATATCTAATAATATAATAACTACTACTACTACTAGTATTATTATTATTATTATTATTATTATTATTATTATAGTTGTTGTTGTTATTGTTATTGTTGTTGTTATTATTGCTATTATTGTTGCTTATAATTGTTGTCTATAATTTGTACAATTAACCTCCTTGTGGTTCGACCCCGGTCTTGCCGGGTTATTTATTACTTCGACACTCCTGCACTTGGGAGAAGATATCAACCTTTTAGTCATGTCAAGTACCGTTATCCGCCATTTGACCGGGGTTGGAGAAAGACTAGCAAAACAAAAGTCACACCAAAAAGAAACACAAAAAAATATGAGAAAAACAAAATAATCAACCTTTATATACAGGATCATTCAAACCAATGGATTCATTTTCACTAGGAAAATTATCAAAGTAAGCTTTCAAACGATGTTCATTGACCTTGAAAACATTATCATTCTTTGGATTCTCAATATCAAAGGCCCCATAAGGATATACATGTTTCACAACAAATGGACCGCTCCATCTTGATCTTGAAATAAATGGAGTCGAGAATTATAAAGCAAAACTTTTTGACCAACATCAAATGTTTTTCTCAAGATTCTTTTATCATGAAAGTCTTTGATTCTTGCTTTATGAATTTTTGAATTCTCATATGCATCATTTCTTATTTCTTCAAGCTCATTTATTTGTAACTTACGCAGCTGACTCGCATCATCCAGGTTTGAATTGAAAGCTTTAATAGCCCAATAAGCTTTGTATTCAAGTTCCACAAGCAAATGACAAGGTTTTCCATAAACCAACCAATAAAGTGACATACCTAATGATGTTTTAAAAGCAGTTCGATAGGCCCAAAGTGCATCATTAAGTATTAAAGACCAGTCCTTTCGATTAGGGTTCACTGTTTTTTCCAAGATTTGTTTGATCTCCCTATTAGCAAGTTCTACTTGTCTATTTATCTGGGGGTGATAAAGGGTGGCAACTTTGTGTGTGATTCCATATTTCTTCATTAAAGACTCAAATGGCTTGTTACATAAATGTGTTCCACCATCACTTATCATGGCCCGAGGGATTCCAAATCGACTCAAAATGTTTTCTTTCAAAAACTTAATGACTGTTTTATGATCGTTGTTATGACTTAGAATTGCTTCTATCCATTTTGAAACATAGTCTACTGCGACTAATATGTACACAAAACCAAATGATGAAGGAAATGGACCCATAAAATCTATACCCCAACAGTCAAAGATTTCAATAACAAGAATAGTACTTAAACGCATCATGTGATGTTTTGAAAGAGATCCTAACTTTTGACAATTTTCACAAGATTTGCAGAATGCATGCATGTCTTTAAACATGGTGGGCCAATAAAATCCACATTGTAAGATTTTTTCAGCTGTTTTTTTACGAAAAATGACCCCCACATGCCTTAGAATGATAAAATTTAATGACATTACTTACCTCATTGACGGGAATGCATCTTCGAAATATTTGATTAGGACAATATTTGAATAAATAAGGGTCATCCCAATAAAAGTTATTTACTTCGTTCAAGAACTTTCTTTTGTCTTGGGTGCCCCAATGCGCTGGCAAATGTCCTGAAACAAGAAAATTAACAATATTAGCAAACCAAGGCATTGTAGTGATAGAAAGTAAAGATTCATCAGGAAAGTAGTCATCGATTGGTGTGATGTCGGATTTCGAATCAGTTGCCAATCTTGACAAATGATCCTCGACAACATTTTCGGTGCCTTTCTTATCCTTGATTGTGATATCAAATTCTTGAAGTAATAAAATCCACCGCACCAATCTAGTTTTAGAATCCTTCTTAGAAAGAAGATATTTCAATGTTGCATGATCACTAAAAACAATAACAAGTGAGCCAACAAGATAAGATCTGAATTTTTCACATGCAAATACTACAGCAAGTAATTCCTTTTCAGTGGTTGTGTAATTTATTTGAGCACTAGTTAAAGTTTTACTTGCATAGTAAATCACATAGGGTTTCTTATCTTTTCTTTGTCCTAAAACAGCACCTACGACATAATCACTAGCATCACATATTATTTCAAAAGGTAATGACCAATCAGGAGGTTGAATGACAGGAGCAGATGTAAGCAGGTTTTTAAGTTTAACAAAGGCTTCTTCACAATATTCAGTCCATTCAAAAACATTATCCTTTGTAAGAAGGTTACACAATGACTTAGATATTATACTAAAATCTTTGATAAACCTTCTATAAAAACCAGCATGTCCTAAAAATGATCTAACATTTTTAACAGATTTTGGTGTTGGCAAGTTGACAATTAACTCAATTTTAGATTTATCAACCTCAATTCCTATTGATGAAACAATGTGACCAAGTACAATCCCGTTTGTTACCATAAAATGACATTTTTCCCAATTCAACACAAGATTCTTCTCTTCACACCTGTTCAAAACCTTTTCCAAATTAGTTAAATAATTATCAAATGAATCACCAAAAATAGAAAAATCATCCATAAAAATCTCAAGAAAACATTCAACCATATCACTGAATATGCTAAGCATGCGTCTTTGAAACGTGGTTGGTGCATTACAAAATCCAAAAGGCATCCTTCGGTAAGCAAATGTATCAAATGGGCATGTGAAAGTAGTTTTCTCTTGATCTTCAAATGCAATTTCAATTTGGTTGTAACCTGAATAACCATCTAGAAAATAATAAAATTCATGACCTGCAACTCTTTCTAGAATTTGATCCATGAAAGGTAAAGGAAAGTGATCTTTTCTAGTCATTGAATTAAGTTTCCTATAGTCAATGCACATGCGCCAACCAGTAATAGTCCTCGTTGGAATTAACTCATTTTTCTCATTTGTTATCACAGTAACTCCAGACTTTTTAGGTACAACTTGGGTAGGACTTACCCATTTGCTATCAGAAATAGGATAAATGATTCCATTATCTAGAAGTTTAATGGCTTCATTCCTCACTACTTCTTTCATATTAGGATTAAGCCTTCGTTGCATTTCTCTAGAGGGTTTAGCATTTTCCTCCAAATAAATCTTGTGTGTGCAAATCAAAGGACTAATTCCTTTTATGTCAGCTATGGTCCATCCTAATGCATTTTTGTGCATTTTCAGAGTTTGTAATAACTTACCTTCTTGATGAACATTAAGTTTGGAAAAATTATTACCGGAAAAGTTTCATTTTCTCCCAAAAATGAGTATTTGAGATTACATGGCAATGGCTTCAAATCGGGTTTTGGTGGTTGAACACTTGAAGGTATGGACCCAATTGATCGTGGTGGCAATTCCTCAATTTTTGGTCTCCAAATATTTGCCTTTGATTCTTCCTGAAACAAACCATTTGTAAATCTTCAGATTCATTAAACTCAGTTTCATTGGAAGAATTTTCAAATTGATCGTAAATTATTTTTTTAATAAAATCTACTTCCTGTAAATCATTATCATCTCCAGGTTGCTTGTAAATGTTAAAAAAATTCATTTTTAATGTCATGTTTTCAAAAGATAACTTCATCACTCCATTCCTACAATTAATCAATGCATTAGAAGTTCCAAGAAATGGATGTCCTAAAATAACAGGAATTGAATTGCATGCTTCAACAGGTTGTGTATCCAAGACAATAAAATCCACAAGAAAGATGAATTTATCAACTTGTACTAACACATCTTCAACTATTCCTCTAGGCGTTTTATAGATCTATCAGCAAGTAAAAGAGTAATAGAAGTAGGTTTTAACTCACCTAGATTGAGACTTTGAAAAAATGAATATGGAAGTAAATTCACACTAGCTCCAAGATCAAGTAAAGCTCTATCGATTTTATGTTCTCCAATAAAGCAAGAAATTGTAGGACAACCAGGGTCTTTATATTTCAAAGCATTATTATTCTGAAGAATGGCACTTACTTGTTCGGCTAAGAAGGCTTTCTTTTTCACATTCAATTTTCTCTTTACAGTGCATAGATCTTTCAAAAATTTAGCATAAGATGGTACCTGTTTAATAGCATCTAACAAAGGTATATTAATCCTTACCTGTTTGAAAGTTTCAAAGATTTTATAATTGTGATTGATTTTCCTTTGTTTGGTCATGGCATGAGGAAATGGAAGTGCTGGTAGGGAATCAGTCTCTTCTTTACAATGATCAGGTTCAACCATTTCCTTACCCTTGGATACTAACTCACCTTCTTTCTCACAAGGTTCAAGAATGAGTTTTTTAATAACCTTACCACTGCGGAGAGTAGTGACTGATTTGACTTGATCCAGATGTTGGCTTCCGGAATTGCTTGTACTTGAATTGTATTGCCCCTTGGGATTTTGCTGGAGTTGAGATGGAAACTTACCTTTCTCCTGAAAACTGAGAGCAGATGTGAACTTTGCAAGAGTATCTTTCAAATCAGCCATGGTTTGAGCATTTTGAGTGTTGATTGTCTCTTGCTTTTCAATGAATGCATGTAATGTTTCCTCAAGATTTCTTCTAGGAGGGGGAATATAAGGAGGTGCATATCCATGAGAATTTTGAAAATTATGTTGTGTTTGAAATGGTGGCTGTGAAGTTTGTGCATTATTGTTACCACTCTTCCAACTGAAATTTGGGTTATTTCTCCAACCAGGGTTGTACGTTTGTGAGTACGAGTTATGACTTGGTCTTTGGAAACTATTTAAAGCATTGGCTTGTTCATGGAGACATTCCTTAAAAGAAGGCAACGTGGGACAATCATTGGTTAAGTGTTCATTAGTTTCACAAATTTGACACACAATTTCTTGAACAGATTTTAATTTACCACTCTTTTTTAATTCTAGTGCCTCAAATTTTCTAGCTAAAGATGCAAATTTGGCTTGGAGGTCATGATCTTCCCTAAGGCTATACATGCCTCCATTAGATATATGAGATTGAGTTTTACCTGGTGCCTCACAAGTACTTGTGGTGTCCTAATTTTGAGCATTTTCAGCTAGCAAGTCTAGGTACTCCATTGCTTCATCAGGGTCTTTATTTTCAAAAGTTCCATTGCACATCAATTCTACCATTTGCCTATCTTTAGGTGTTAACCCTTCATAAAATTGTGAAACCAATCTCCATGTTTCAAAACCATGATGAGGATAGGTATTAAGCAAGTCTTTATATCTATCCCAATATTTGTAAAATGTTTCTCTTGGTTTTTGAGTAAAAGTGGTGATTTGTCTTTTGAAAGAGTTTGTTCTATGAGAAGGGAAAAATTTCTTTAAAAACTGTTGTTGCATTTCATCCCAAGCATGAATGGATCCTGACCTAATATTTTGTAGCCATGTTTCAGCTTTATCTTTTAACGAAAAAGGAAAAAGCTTTAATCTGATGGTGTTTATGCTACAATTTAAGTCATTATAAGTGTTACAAACTTCTTCAAATTCTCTTAAGTGCAAGTATGGATTTTCTAATTCTAAGCCATGAAAAGTAGGTAAAAGTTGAATAATACCTGACTTAAAATTAAAATGAGATGCATCAGGAGGAAAAACAATACATGATGGTGCACTTGTTCTTGTTGGATTCATATGATCTCTAAGTGTTCTAACACGATTATTCTCATTATTCTCATTATAAATTGATTGGTTATCTTCTTCGGCCATGTTTTCTGAAGAAAATGAGGATTTTCTAGAAAGTCTACCACTTAATGTACGTGTCCAAACTCTCATGCAAATACAAAAGAAAAGAAAAGAAAAAAGAAAAAGAAACAACAATTAGAAAAACAAATAAAAGTGAAAATAAAATAAAATAAAATATTTAATTTATACAATAACTTACCTCCCCGGCAACGGCGCCAAAAATTTGACATGATCAAAGAGTTTATGTCTTATCCCAAGTGCAGGAGTGTCAAAGTAAAATAACCCGGCAAGACCAGGGTCGAACCACAAGGAGGTGAATTATATAAATTACAAATAAAGAAAAAGATTTGAAGAGAATAATAACAGAAAAAGAGTTGAAGAAAGTTTTGAGATGTGATATTGATGTAAAGATTAAATAATAACAAAACATATGTCAAGGTTATAGGATTCACTAATGGTATTTCAAATAAATATAATATAAACTCTTTTTATTACTCAATTAGAAACCACACACAAAGGAGGTTCTAATTGGATGATTTCTCGTTATTAGCTCATTATAAATTACTAACATGATCATATTAATTATCTTATCTAAGTAATACCATACTTATAAATATCATCAAGCATTCATGTTGCTAGTTTATGTTAACAACAAATCAAGTTCCTATCATAATAACGATGTCGGCCGAAAACTATGAAGGATCAAGCATTTGATATACCAAATATTATACAACACAAATCTAAATTAACCATTTAATAAGCAAGGTATTAATAATTAGTAAGATAAAAAGATAAAACAAGTTAATAACAATCTTTCTTGGATATAAACATTTAAAGCTCATGTTGAGTTTATATTATACCTATTCTAACACCATTAGAGAAACCTTTTCACCTTGACATAATTAACTTAGCTAAACATTAAGAAGGAGAAAAACATAAATAAGCAATATAAGAACATAAACATAATATAAGCTAACTAAGAATAGGAAAGGAAATGAAAGAGCATGAACAAGAGATTACTATAGCATAAAAGAAAACTTGAACATTACAAAAATGTAGAGAGAAAGCAAGAAGATAACTTTGATTTGAAAATTAATATGACTAAATACATGGACAATGCCTCCTTTTATAGGCTAAGTTTCAGAACTATTGATTGATTGAAGAATTGGTGGGGATCCATTGATTTGGTGGTTGGTTTTTGGCATTAATGGCTGCTGGTTTTTTGATATTATGGGCTGATTTTTGATATTGTTGGCTGGCCAAAACATCATTGCTCACATCAGAATTATAGCCAACTAAATTGTGGAAGTTGTGGACAATTGTCTCAGTTTTCCAACAAAAAAAACCAGACCTCATTTGGACTTATAGAACTCAAGATATGAGCCAAAAACCGAATAGTGTTTGAGCGGTAGGACAGCTTTCGACGTCTTCGTTGTTGCTAAGATTTGAGCTTGAAAACAGCATAACTGAGTCTTTGAGTCCATATAAAAGTTGTAGGTCTATGTCTTACCTTTTCATCGATATAAAATGGACTTAAATCTGATATCTACAGCTCCAGATATGATCAAATTACCGAATGGTGTTCGAGTTTGGAATGCACCAGCAACACTTTGCTAAGTTTGGCCTTCTTTTTATCCTTTCAATTTCAATCCTTAAACTCATCAATCAATCTTTTTATTTATGTGATAGACCTGCATTTAGGATGAACATTTACCAAGAATTAAAGGTATATTATATTTTTAGACTTGCTAATATAAAACATGCTTTTGTTAGGGAATTTAATGATACTTTAGGTGCAATATGATGACATAAATCCTTAATGAGAATGCAATTTTAAGTACTAATCAGGTGGCCAACTCTTGACTTGGTGACAATCCTTATCTTCTCTTGTCTCCCAAAATATCATTAATAACGTCACAATTGGAGTCACTCGAAAACATGAAAGTTGTAGGCAATTATCTCAGCTTTCTTGTGTAAAAACTTCAGCTCATTTCGACGTCTAGAACTCCAGATATGGCCAAAATACTGAACAGTGCTTGGGCTAGAGGACAGATTCGGGCTTTTTTGTTGTTGCTACAATTTGGACTTCAAAATGGCCTTTTTAGATCTTGGGCTCCGAAAGTTGTAGGCCTATGTCTTACCTTTCCATCCATATAAAGTAGACCTAAATCTGAGATCTATAGCTCTAGATATGACCCAATTACCGAATAGTGTTCCCGTTTGGATTGCAGCGACATCTCTTTTCTAAGTTTGGCCATCTCTTTATCCTTTCAATTTCAGTTCTTAAATTCATCAATCAATCCTTTCATTTATGTGATAGGCCTGCATTTAAAATGAACATTTACCACAAATTAAAGGTATCTTATATTATTAGATATATTATTATAAAACATGATTTAGTTAAGGAGTTATTGATACTTCAAGTGCAAAATGATGATATTAAACCTTGATAAAAATGCACTTTTAGGTACTAATCATTCGACCCCGATCTTGCTGGGTTATTTATTACTTTGACACTCCTGCACTTGGGATAAGATATCAACACTTTGATCGTGTTAATCAACCTATATTTAAGATAAATATTTACTATAAATTAAATGTATCTTATATTATTAGATATGTTATTATAAAACATACTCTAGCTAAAGAGTTGTTCATACTTCAAGTGCAAAATGATGATATAAAACCTTGATAAAAATATATTTTTAAGTACTAATCAATAAGCTTAGCATAATGTTTTTTTATTGAAAACTTAAAATTAAAAAAAAAGGAAAACAAAAAAAAATCAAGTTATGAGACTACTCTTGATTTAGGGTTAGCCTAACGATAACTTCGACGAACGTTGATCAATATTACATTACTTATGAAAAAGCTCAGAAAATATTTAGATAACTAATAACATGTATAAAAATATATTTAAGAGAACAAACATAGATAAGGTAGTCTTTCTTCAGAAAGGATGCACAAATGGTGATTTTATTTTCCTTTAAGTATAACCAACCTTTTACTCAAATCTCTAGAACCAAAGCATATTTTAGCATTTTTAATTTTCTTAAAAATTAGGTGGTGACTCTATTTTTTCTTTTAATTTTAGGGGCCCTATTTTTATATTGAGTGGCGACAAAAAATGCCATGGTGATATCTCCACTTCTCCAAACGTATCTCTATAAAAAATCTCAACAATAAGATCTTTATTTCTTCATTAAATATTTATGTCTCAATATCTCCATAAAGGATCATAGATCCTATTTCAGGTCCCCATGACCAATTTATCTCAAAATGGATCAGGAATCCTTCTCTAAGTCTATGCAATAATCCTTCTCCTAATTGCTTATAGGATATTTCCCTCTAAAATGTGTTTCTAAACTTACAGACAAATCATATTACTTATATTTATACTTGTTTTTTAATTGCTTTTTTTGTCACAAATAAAATAACTAAAATCTTCTCTTTCTTGCAGAAATGTTAGCAAAATAACAAGAACTCTCATACAAACGCATCCATATAAAAGTAACATTATCAAAATCATGACAACTCTTAGCATATGCATTTATATAAAAAGATATATTAGGAAAATTATAGGAATTCTTGTGCAACTGTAGAAAATACAACTTCCAAATAAAAAAAAAGTAAGTTTTCTTCTTGCATTTTTGTTAGTTAAGTTTTTCAAACATATTTGTTTAAAAGATTAAGAAGGTAAATGATTGTGCATGTTTTATTTAAAAAAAAATTAATCTAGTTGCTTGAGAGGTAAATGATTGTGCATGTTTTATTTTTTAAAAAAAATTAATCTAGTTGTTTGAGCCTAGGACCAAACTACTAAACTTGCCTCATCTAAAGTCTCTCATACTCCCAAATTTTTTCCTCTCCTCCTCCCTATACAAGCTATAAAATTTGTTCTCGAACACACTCAACATGTTTTCAAGTTATGAGAAAGAACAATGCACCGCTCACCATCCACTCACACAAAGTTCTACATGCTTTACTAACAAATTCTATACAAGTCAATACTTTTATGCAAGGTTAGCACCACGCTTCTACCCATAGCATAATGAAAACACCATCATATTTCCTATACCACCCAACATGACATTAATAATCATCCAATTCTCCATTACTAATAGAGGAGGTGTTATAACCAATGGTGGGCACCAATATTGTCATCAATCAATTATCGTATAATTTTCCATATCTCTAGATGATATGAATTAAGATAATGTGATTCAAACTACATCAAATGATTCATTACATGTGTCAATTGGATCTATTATGAGGTTAAGAACTAAGAAGGTTAAAGAGGTATTTAATGGGTTATTTAATATATTTAGGCATTATTTCCTACTAGATTTGCGGATTTAACTTATTTTCTTATTTACACGCTGATTGAGTTTATTTTTTTATAATGTATAATTTTATACTAACAAACATAATTTTTAATTCAACAGTTGAATTAAGCTGAAATTTTAGCAAAAGTTCATTGAGATCTTCTTTAATATTATGTTAAATTTTTAGCTTGATCAAACATCGACAAGGCCTTTTAATAAGATCTACAAGATAGTGTAGATTTTTGTTTTATTTAAAACTCTTTTGTTACTTTTCAGACTTTTTAGGAAGTTTTATTTGACATAAATAATATTATTTAGCTTGTACTTAGATTTGAAATTAATAAAAAATGGATTGATTATTTAGAAATAAAAGTTGTGTGAGAGAGTTTTCTTTTATTCTTAGTCTCTTATAAAACTACTATAATTTATCAAATAATTAATTAAGATTTGTAGCATTTTCTACACTTCTCGTTTTCATCTTAATTATAGGCATCGGATAGGGGCTCGGTTACTTATAGTCTTGGTTTCTTAATATAGTGTTAAGTTCAAATCAAGCTTAGATTTAGTTTTCTTGGAAAGAGTTTATCTGACTTGGATTTCTTAATCTTTATATCTATAGGAATTGCATTAGAAGATCTACAAATATATTAGGTATAACAAGTTCCTACACTCAATATTTTTTATTATACAATAACGAACTATTACATATGTTTTTTCTCTCATCATATACATTAGCTAGTCCTCCTTCCACGAGGAGTTTGTTTTTTCAGGTGAACATCCAGCCACTGGTCAAGCCAAATAACCAGGTCTAGTTACAAAGTCTACGTTTCAAGTCTAGAACTAGGGTCGCATCCCATAAAAAATATAATTTATATATGATGTTTTTTCACCACTTCATCACCCTGTATTATTAACAACGTTTATTTCATTAACTATTTTTACCAAATGTTTCTTGACCATTGCTATAACTAAAGCTACAATCATAAAATTGTAGTCATAAAATTGTACTCCAAAAAGAAACTTATCTGGCAACATTGGCTTTAAACGTGGGAAAGCGTGTCTTTAGCTTTCTGTTGATAAGCAATTGTCTCAACTGACTGTTAAGGTATGAGGTAAGCTTGTTGTATTAATAGGATATGATTGAAATAAAATCTTTGATTATTAGGGTAGTTTTGCATTTAAATTATTTTTTATATCAATTTTATTTTCAAATCATTATGATTTCTCAGTTATGACTTATGTTATTTTACTTAACAAAAAATCATTACATTCTCTGTAAAATGACATTGTTTCTTTAAAAAACATTTGATGAAAATATGGATGAAATATCTTTGAAATAGATGAAAGTCTTTAATTGAAAGTTTCTGAAAATTTAAGTATAAAATTGTTACTAAAAATTATTTGATGATTAAATTGAGATTGCCTATATAGTTGAAGACTAGTTTTTTTTTTTTTTGCGTGATTGGGTCCATTCTAAAAGCATATTTTAATTTAATTTTGAGGCTATTAAAATAAATACTTTTAAAATTCAAATAATTAAAATTCTAGAATAAAAACTATACTTCTTTAGCCAGTACCAGAAATTCACATAAAACCAACAGAATTATCTTGTCGATAATTTGCGATGATAATTGTCAGCAATCCAAAATTACCAATCAAATTACCGACGGACAGTGCAAATTTCAAAGGGCTGGCATTAACGTATCTCTAACCACGTGCCGTTGTCGATGGAATTCCATACGGACTGCAAAAAATATAGAGGGTAATTAAAAATTCTGGTATAAAATTCAAAATTTACTGATAGATTTTCAAAACAGCACTGACAAAATAATTAAAAATAATATTATTTAAAATGGTCATCAACAATTCCATCGGCTATGCTATAAATCTCACTCCTTTCAGCTCATTTCTTCATCTCTTTCTTTCACATCTCTCATTTTTGTTTTTTTCCATCTCATTTCCTTCAAATCTCTTGTTTTTTGCTTGTAATCTCTAGCTATATCTTCAACAAATTAAAAAGGTATGTATTTCCTCTACTTCATTTGTTTTAATATTTTTTTATTATTTATTCTTTGCTTTAGCTATTGTTATTTTTGTTATGTTTTTTTTTTTATTTTGGTGTATTTTTATAATGTAGATCAAAGTCTTGAAATAAACATATTATTAAGGTAAACATTTTTCATTCCTAAAGTCTATAGTTTTTTTTTAATTTCTCCAATATATTTTGTTGTTTGTATTGCCATAATAATTGAACATCTTGTTGAATTTTAATTGTTATTGTTGAATTTACCATGTAATTAGTAATTGAATATATAGGAATAAATTTAATTATTTTATATTAATTTTTCTCTATTATTGCATGATATTTGTTTAAGTGTTTATATTAATTTTAATTGTTATTTGTATAGATGTTAGGTTATATACAAGATTTTTGAATGGGGTCAATTGGTTGTGGTTATTGTCAATATTTGTATGTTTGAAAATTTTGGATAGTCTCTAGTTTTGGAGAGGTGCTGCCGAATTTGTTTTAACAATCAAATGTAATTATATAATTATTCATATAAAATTGTGTAGTTCCATCAAATAAAATCAACAGTGCATCACTAACATAAGGTCACAGCTAGTTCTTTTAGCAGCAAAGATAACATGTCCTTAAGTGCCTATCAAGAAGAGGCACCTGTGTCGTCTATCGACATTGCCTCTTCCAGCATGGTTTCACAGCATAGAGGCGATGTGTCTTCACAACGATATCAATTCATCTGCAAGTACGACGCACAGTAGAAGGATGACTTTTCAATATAAGTTTGTTTCGATTTTAGTTTTTTTTATATAATTATAACATAATTTATAAAAAACTAATCAATATCTCATTAATTTATTTTATTTTTAGGTTCACAAACATTGAGGCCACCTAAGTAATATCATCGGCATTTAAATTATCGATAGAGATTCTATTATTTCAAAAGAGTCAGGTATCCAAACATCCTAAATGGATATTGAATATCGATGATATGAAAAATTTGAGGTTGGTGTCAATTTCTAATTTCTAGTTTATTTTTAATGAATTATTAATATAATTATAAATAAATTATTATTTTTATTTTAAATAAATTCTTTATACATGGCACAATTTTGAGTGGGATAACGCCATTGACAAACTTGTAAGGAGGGTGTGGGAAAATCATGCGGCAACTAGGTACAATAAAAAACAATACGATATTGTTTTTTTTTTAAATTATGTTTTAAAATCTAATTTCTCACTATGGAAGTGGGTTGCACAATTTTTTGTAAAAGCACATAAAAATGAAGAAATAAAAGCGAGAGATAATGGTCTCCAATACTAGAATGATGTGATGGTTTGAAAGATTTCAAACCGCTATACATCTCGGTAAATATATAGCCACAAATATTGAACACATGACATCTGAGTGGTTTATACAATGCTCACAGTCCAATGCTAGCAACCAAAATCACCAAATTCATGGTTCAGTGACAATGCACACCGGAGGCTCCATTCTATTTGCTGCACATACAAAATAGATAGTAAAATTAATTTAAATGAAATATATTGTTAAATAATTTGTTATTACTTAATTATTTTTTTTCCTCACAGGTTACATCTTTTAGACGTGAGTTGAGTTTAATGGAGCTGTTTGTAGAGACAGACGTTCGAAGTTAAGACTACCAAAAGAGGGTGCAATGGTTCTTTGACAACCATGCTCAACACTTTGTGATATATTCATTCAACCATTTTATTTTGTAAGTTATTATTTTTATCAAGGTTTTATGTCATTATTTTTGCACTTGAAGTATCAATAACTCCTTAACTAAAGCATGTTTTATAATAACATATCTAATAATATAAGATTGCTTTAATTTGTGGTAAATGTTCATTTTAAATGCAGGTCTATCACACAAATAAAAAGATTGATTAATGAGTTTAAGAACTGAAATTGAAAGGATAAAGAGATGGTCAAACTAAGAAAAGAGATGCTAGTACAGTCCAAACAGGAACACTGTTCGGTAATTGGGTCATATCTGGAGCTGTAGATCTAGGATTTAGGTCTACTTTATATGGATGGAAAGGTAAGACATAGGGCTACAACTTTCATGGGAGCCCAAGATTTAAAAAGGCCATTTTCAAGTCTAAATTGTAGCAACAACAAAGAAGCCCGAATCTGTCTTCCAGCCCGAGCACTGTTCGGTATTTTGGCCATATTTGGAGTTCTAGAAGTCCAAATGAGTTGAATTGTTTACACAAGAAAGCTGAGACAATTGCCTACAACTTTCATGTTTGCAACTGGCTCCAATTTTGACGCTATCAATGACATTTTGGGCAGACAAGAGAAGATAAGGATTGTCACCAAGTCAAAAGTTGGCCACCCACTTATCAATTAGTCATCAAATCAATAGTTCCCAATTTTGGCCTATAAAAGGAGGCATTTGCCATGCATTTAGGCATCTTGGTGTTCAGATCAAGATCATGCTCTTCCTTTCTCTCTTTGTATTTTTTGTATTGCTTATGTTTTGCTTTCATTAATATCAAGTTTATGCCTTTCATTTCCTTTCCTTTACTTAGTTAACTTTTATCTTATTTATGTTCTTATTTTCTTTATTTATTTTTCTTTCTTTCATTATGTTTAGCTAAGTTTATTATGTCAAGGTGAAAAGATTACACTAATGGTATAAGAATAAGTATAATATAAACTCAATATGGAATTTAATGTTTGATACTAATATATTTTGTATTCGTTATCTTGTTCACTCTTTAGATAACTAATCTAGATTTATGTTGTATAACACTTGGTATAACAAATCCTTGGCACTTTCATAACTCATACTGTATGGTATAACCAACACCTGAGTTATGAAAGGAACTTGATTTGTTGTTAACATAAGTTATAATCATGAATACCTGACGAGATTTACATGTATTATGACACGACTAAAAGATTGATGTCTTCTCTCAATTGCAAGAGTGTCGAAGTAATAAATAACCCGGCAAGACCGGGGTCGAACCATAGGGAGGTTAATTGTACAAATTATAAACAACAATTATAAAACAACAACAATAACAACAACAACAACAACAACAACAATAATAATAATAATAATAATAATAATAATAATAATACTAGTAGTAGTAGTAGTAGTAGTAGTAGTAGTAGTAGTAGTAGTACTAATAATAATAATAATAATAATAATAATAATAATAATAAAGAAAGAGAAGAAGAAGAAGATGATGATGATGAGAACTTAGAGATGAAATATTAATGTAAGGATTAAACAATAATAATAACAAATGTTAAGGTTAGAGGTTCCACTAATGGTTTATCAAACAAGTATAGTATAAACTCTTATTATTGAGTTCGAAACCACACATAAAGGAGGTTCCAATCAGATTATATATTGTTAACATGATTACATTAGTCATCTTATTCAATTAATGCTAATACTTATAAATCTCGTCAAGCATTCATGATTATAACTTATGTTAACAACAAATCAAGTTCCTTTCATAGCTCAGGTGTCGGTTATACCATACATTATGGGCTATAAAAGTGCCAGGCATTTGTTGTACCAAGTGTTATACAACATAAATCAAGATTAGTCATTTAACAAGCAAAGTATTAAAGAGTGAACAAGAAAACAAATATAAAACATGTTAGTATCAAACATTAAAGTCCATATTAAGTTTACATTATACTTATTCTTACACCATTAGTGTAACCTTTTCACCTTGACATAACTAACTTAGCTAGACATAATGAAAGAAAGCAAAATAGATAAACAAAATAAGAACATAAAAGTTAACTAAGTAAAGGAAAGGAAATGAAAGGCATAGACTTAATATTAATGAAAGCAAAGCATAAACATTACAAAAAATACAAAGAGAGAAAGGAAGAGCATGATCTTGATCTGGAAACCAAGATGCCTAAATACATGGCAAATGCCTCCTTTTATAGGCCAAAATTGGGAACTATTGATTTGATGACTAATTGATAAGTGGGTGGCCAACCACTTCCAGTGAAATTGAGATTGATGAATCTGATGATTTGGAAATGATTTATTTTCAGGAAGAATCAAAGACAAGTAATTGGAGGCCACAAATTGAGGAATTGCCACCACGATCAATTAAGTCCATACCTTCAAGTGTTCAACCACCAAAACCTGATTTGAAGCCGTTGCCATCCAATCTCAAATACTTATTTTTGGGAGAAAATGAAACTTTTCCGGTAATAATCTCTTCCAAACTTAATGCACATCAAGAAGGTAAGTTATTACAAACTCTGAAAATGCACAAAAATGCATTAGGATGGACCATAGCTGATATAAAAGGAATTAGTCCTTTGATTTGTACACACAGAATTTATTTAGAGGAAAATGCTAAACCCTCTAGAGAAATGCAACGAAGGCTAAATCCTAATATGAAAGAAGTAGTGAAAAATGAAGTCATTAAGCTTCTAGATAATGAAATCATTTATCCTATTTCTGACAGCAAATGGGTAAGTCCTACCCAAGTTGTACCTAAGAAGTCTGGAGTCACTGTGATAACAAATGAGAACAATGAGTTAATTCCCACTAGAACTGTTACTGGTTGGCGCATGTGCATTGACTATAAGAAACTTAATTCAATGACTAGAAAAGATCATTTTCCTTTACCTTTCATGGATCAAATCCTAGAAAGAGTTGCAGGTCATGAATTTTATTGTTTCTTAGATGGCTATTCGGGTTACAACCAAATTGAAATTGCATTGGAAGATCAAGAAAAGACTACTTTCACATGTCCATTTGGTACTTTTGCATATCGAAGGATGCCTTTTGGATTATGTAATGCACCAGCCACATTTCAAAGATGCATGCTTAGTATATTTAGCGATATGGTTGAACATTTTCTTGAGATTTTCATGGATGATTTTTCTGTTTTTGGCGATTCATTTGATGATTGTTTGACTAATTTAGGAAAGGTTTTAACCAGTTGTGAAGAGAAGAATCTTGTGCTGAATTGGAAAAAATGTCATTTTATGGTAACAAACGACATTGTACTTGGTCACATTGTTTCATCAAAAGGAATTGAGGTTGACAAATCTAAAATCGAGTTAATTGCAAACTTGCCAACACCAAAATCTCTTAAAGATGTTAGATCATTCCTGGGACATGCTGGTTTTTATAGAAGGTTCATCAAAGATTTTAGTGTAATATCTAAGCCTTTAAGTAACCTTTTAACAAAGGATACTATTTTTGAATGGACTGAACATTGTGAAAAAGCCCTTGTTAAGTTTAAAAACTTGCTTACTTGTGCACCTATCATTCAACCTCCCGATTGGTCATTACCTTTTGAAATAATGTGTAATGCTAGTGATTATGTCGTAGGTGCTGTTTTGGGACAAAGAAAAGATAAGAAACCGTATGTAATTTACTATGCAAGTAAAACTTTAAATAGTGCTTAAATGAATTATACCACCACTGAAAAAGAATTACTTGCAGTAGTATTTGCATGTGAAAAATTCAGATCTTATCTTGTTGGCTCACCTGTTGTTGTTTTTAGTGATCATGCAGCATTGAAATATCTTCTTTCTAAGAAAGATTCTAAGGCTAGATTGGTGTGGTGGATTTTATTACTTCAAGAATTTGATATCACAATCAAAGATAAGAAAGGCAGCGAAAATGTTGTCGCAGATCACTTATCAAGATTGACAACAGATTCGAAAACTGACATCACACCAATCGATGACTACTTTCCCGATGAATCTTTACTTTCTGTCTCTACAATGCCTTGGTTTGCTAATATTGTTAATTTTCTTGTTTCAGGACAATTGCCACCTCATTGGAGTACCCAAGATAAAAGAAAGTTCTTGAACGAAGTGAAGAACTTTTATTGGGATGATCCTTATTTATTCAAATATTGTCCTGATCAAATATTTCGAAGATGCATTCCTGACAATGAGGTAAGTAGTGTCATTAAATTTTATCATTCTGAGGCATGTGGGGGTCATTTCTCATCAAGAAAGACAACTGCAAAAATCTTACAAAGTGGATTTTACTGGCCCACCATGTTCAAAGACTCACATACATTCTGCAAGTCTTGTGAAAATTGTCAAAAGTTGGGATCTATTTCAAAACGTCACATGATGCCTTTAAACCCTATTATTGTCATTGAGATCTTTGACTGTTGGGGTATAGATTTCATGGGCCCATTCCCTCCATCATTTGGTTTCTTATACATATTAGTCGCAGTAGATTATGTTTCAAAATGGATAGAGGCAATTCCAAGTCGAAACAATGATCACAAAACAGTGATAAAATTTTTGAAAGAAAATATTTTGAGTCGATTTGGAGTCCCTCGAGCCATAATAAGTGATGGTGGAACACATTTCTGCAACAAGCCATTTGAGTCTTTAATAAAGAAATATGGAATCACACACAAAGTTGCCACCCCTTATCACCCTCAAACAAGTGGACAAGTAGAGCTTGCTAATAGGGAGATCAAACATATTTTGGAGAAAACAGTGAACCCTAATAGGAAAGACTGGTCTTTAAGACTTAATGATGCACTTTGGGCTTTTCGAACTGCTTATAAAACATCATTAGGTATGTCACCTTATAGACTAGTCTATGAAAAACCTTGTCACTTGCCTGTGGAACTTGAACATAAAGCTTATTGGGCTATTAAAGCTTTCAATTCAAATCTGGATGATGCTAGTCAACTACGAAAATTACAAATAAATAAGCTTGAGGAAATAAGAAATGATGCATATGAAAATTCAAGAATTCATAAAGCAAGAATTAAAGAGTTTCATGACAAGAAAATACAGAGAAAAACCTTCAATGTTGGTCAAAAAGTCTTGCTTTATAATTCTCGACTGCATTTATTTCCTGGAAAATTAAGATCAAGATGGAGCGGTCCTTTTATTGTGAAACATGTGTATCCATATGGGGCTTATGACATCGAGAATCCAAAGAATGACAATGTTTTCAAGGTAAATGGACATCATCTAAAAGTTTACTTTGATAATTTTTCAGTTGAACATAACTCTATTGAATTGGGTGATCCTGTATATAAAGATTGATTTTATTTTATTTTATTTTATTTTATTTTATTTTATTTTATTTTTGAGTGATTTTTGCAAGTTTCTTTCACCCCGGTCAAATGGCGGATAACGGTACTCCGTGATTTAAGTCGGTTCTTTCAGTTTCCCACAATTACTGATATCTGTGTATATATCTGTGCAATTCTTTGAATCTCTCTTCCAATTCTCATTTGAAAATAGACACTAATCTTGAAAAATTGAAAAAGTATTTTCCCGCTCTGCCTCAGAATGCGATTACAAAAATTTACCATGCTAGATGCGTAAGATTGAGATTGTTAATGAATCATGGAATTCCTGAAGATATTCGCTGGTTGATTGAAGCAAAGGTCCAATTATCAGGTGAGTCCTCTAATTTTTTTATTTCACGCATGCCTAGAACAGGTAAAAGCACTTTTGCAAAGAAGTGTCGTGCAAAACGACTAGAAGTCTGTCATCGATGTGCTAGATGGACTTGTAATACACAATGTCGTTCTTTAAGAATGGTATCTATAAACCGTGAAGATAAAATACAATTCATTAAGGATGGCCTGAGTAAGGAGTCTTTAGATAATCTTCTATTGACTCTTGAGACGCATCCTAGTGGAGATGTGCATCGTGCAATTCATGATTTATGACCACTATTTCATAAAGAACATGATCGACTTAGTCTTGGGAATCTGACTAAAAAAGACCCTGTTTGCCAGTTTTTAAGAAAACTGGATGGGAAGCCTATCCCCGACCCATAAAGGGTGTTTAATCCGTTCTTGGACGTAAAACCAAGGGAAAATGTGAGCCACAATCACAACTACCTGTACATACACATGCTTTTTTCAAAAGTAAATAAATAAAAAGAGAGAGAGAGAGTGTGAGACTCCAGCTGGCCTACATATAGGTGTTATGATTGCCTTTCTAATTTCTCATCTATAAAACCCTCTTTTCCTTCCTTTCATTTCTACTCAACCCATACATTCAACAAATACAGAAGTGTGTAGAAATGGCAAGTTCCTCAAGTCATCAAATAAGAAATATTTGTGTTTTCGGTGGATCTAGTCCTGGGAAAGAAAAGGAGTTTTTAGAATCAGCAAATCATCTTGGTCAGGTGCTAGCTGAGAGAAAGATTCATTTAGTGTATGGGGGAGGCAGTCTTGGGTTAATGGGAGGTGTGTCAATAGCTGCATTTTTAGGAGGTAGTCACGTTTTAGGAGTCGTCCCTGAAGCTTTGGCATAAGGGGACATCATTGGAAAAACAATTGGAGAGGAACTTCAGGTCTCCACAATGTCGGCTCGAATGAATGCAATGTTTAACCATGCTGATGCCTTCATTACTTTACCAGGTGGTCTAGGCACATTGGAAGAGATCTTTCATATTTCCTCTTGGGCTCAATTGCACATTCACCATAAACCCATAGGTTTGTTAAATGTTAATGGTTATTATGATAAGTTGTTGTCTTTTCTTGATCATGCTGTGGAACAGGAATTTCTATCATCTTATGCACGACAAATCATAATCTCTGCTACTACTGCTGAACAATTGATTGACCAACTACAATCTTTCATTCCTAAGATTGATCCTTCCATGAGTCGCATAAATTGGTCATCTACGGGAAGCCGTAAAAAGCTTAGATTGGATTTGAGCCTTCATTTGTGAATTTTTGTGTCTTTTGGTTTTATTATTGTGTTTTGTTATTTCTTATTTTTGTTTCAGTATGTTTCAGGTTTTGTTAGTGTTCGTTATTTCAGGTGATATCTTCTATACTCTATCTTTTTACCTTAGAACATTGAGGACAATGTCTCGTTTTGGTTAGGGGGAGAGGGTAGTAGTTGATAAAAAAAAAATTATTTTTCATTTCATAAAGCATGTGCATAATTGTTGTTACTAAGATGTCAGAGTAAAGGAGTTCTTTTGTTAAAGTGACTCTTGAGATGCATCTTAGTAATCATTCTTAACAAGGTCTATTATAATACTTCCTGGAATATTCAGGTTTACAAACTCTCGTATTGTGACCATTTAATTCTGCTCATATACTTATTTAACATGTATTCTTAAACCTTAATTTACACACACACACACACTTTAACATATGATTGTGGGTTGCATATTGGATTATTACATTATTTATGTTCTTTTGTTAAAGGTAACAACTAAGGGAAAGGGATTGTATATAATTAAAAAACAAAAATAAGAAAAAAAAAAAAGAAAAAAATGATGATAATAAAAATATAGATAAGTTTGGTTTCGTAACCTCCTTAACCTAAGCAATTAAGCCCGAATGGGTGTTTTAACACCTAATACCCTAAAGTCAACTGACTTGGGAGCTATTGGCCCAATGCTTGTTACATAGGTTGAGGAGAAAAGCTTAAGGGAATCAAACATTGCACTATCTACATATCAGTATCTGCGACCCGAGTTACTAAGCTCGTAGGGGTGTCTTAACACCTAATGCCCTAAGACCAACTGGTCTGGGAGTCATTAGCTGAAAGCTCGTTACATGGGTTAAAGATGCATGATGTTTTTAAATTATATGTATATAGAGTTAAAAAAAAAGACAAAAAAAAGACAAAAATAGTAATCCCAACCCAAGGAAGTTAACCTTAAACATTAGAACAAAAATTTTGTTTTCTTCCAAGAAAAGCCCCATAATTATGTGTTGATACATTGAGCACAAAAGAAAGGTTTATTAATATCTTGTTAAGAGGTATTGATCAGATATATAAATTTAATGAGAGTTTGTTTATCTGGATGGATTAATGGAAGTTAAATGATGAATACCTTGCTTTGTGAAATTTACAAATTTGTTTTCTATTTTAACGCTTTGATTACTAGGGACTAGTAATAAGCTGGTTGGGGGGTGTGATTAGTACTTAAAAGTGCATTTTTATCATGGTTTTATATCATCATTTTGCACTTGAAGTATCAATAACTCCCTAACTAAAATATGTTTTATAATAATGTATCTAATAATATAAGATACCTATAATTTGTGGTAAATATCTATTTTTAATGCAGGCCTATCACATAAATGAAAGGATTGATTGATGACTTGAAGAACTTAAATTGCAAGGATAAAGAGATGGCCAAACTTAGAAAAGAGATATCGGTGCAATCCAAACCGGAACACTGTTCGGTAATGGGGTCATATCTAGAGCTATATATCTCAGCTTTAGGTCCAATTTATATGGATGGAAAGGTAAGACATAGGCCTACAACTTTCATATGGAGCCCAAGATCTAAAAAGGCCATTATCAAGTCCAAATTGTAGCAACAACAAAGAAGCCCGAATCTGTCTTCCAACCCGAGCACTGTTCGGTATTTTGGCCATATCTAGAGTTCTAGAAGTCTAAATAAGCTGAATTGTTTACACAAGAAATCTGAGACAATTGCCTACAACTTTCATGTTTGCAACTGGCTCCAATTTTGACGTTATCAATGACGTTTTGGGCAGACAAGAGAAGATAAGGATTGTCACCAAGTCAAAAGTTGGTCACCCATTTATCAATTAGTCATCAAATCAATAGTTCCCAATTTTAGCCTATAAAAGGAGGCATTTGCCATGCATTTAGGCATCTTGGTGTTCAGATCAAGATCATGCTCTTCCTTTCTCTCTTTGTTTTCTTTGTAATGTTTATGCTTTGCTTTCATTAATATCAAGTTTATGCCTTTCATTTCCTTTTCTTTACTTAGTTAACTTTTATGTTCTTATTTTGTTTATCTATTTTGCTTTCTTTCATTATGTCTAGCTAAGTTAATTATGTCAAGGTGAAAAGGTTACACTAATGGTGTGAGAATAAGTATAATGTAAACTTAATATGGACTTTAATGTTTGATACTAACATGTTTTATATTTGTTATCTTGTTCACTTTTTAATACTTTGCTTGTTAAATGACTAATCTTGATTTATGTTGTATAACACTTGGTACAACAAATGCTTGGCACTTTCATAGCCCATAATGTATGGTATAACCGACACCTGAGCTATGAAAGGAACTTGATTTGTTGTTAATATAAGTTATAATCATGAATGCTTGACTAGATTTACAAGTATTAGCATTAATTGAATAAGATGACTAATGTAATCATGTTAACAATATATAATCTGATTGGAACCTCCTTTGTGTGTGGTTTCCAATTCAATAATAAGACTTTATACTATACTTGTTTGATATACCATTAGTGGAACCTCTAACCTTGACATTTGTTATTATTATTGTTTAATCCTTACATTAATTTTCCATCTCCAAGTTATCATCATCTTCTTCTTCTTCTCTTTCTTTATTATTATTATTATTATTATTATTATTATTATTATTATTATTATTATTATTATTATTATTATAGTTGTTGTTGTTGTTGTTATTGTTGTTGTTATTATTGTTATTATTGTTGCTTATAATTGTTGTCTATAATTTGTACAATTAACCTCCCTGTGGTTTGACCCCGGTCTTACCGGGTTATTTATTACTTCGACACTCCTGCACTTGGGAGAAGACATCAACCTTTTAGTCGTGTCAAAACATGTAGATTGTTTTCATATTTTTATGAAGGGTTAACACCTATAGATAGGCAAATGGTTGAATTGATGTGCAATAAAATCTTTGAAGATAAAAACTCTAATGAAGCAATGGAATACCTAGACTTGCTAGCTGAAAATGCTCAAACTTGGGACACTACTGGCACATATGAGACTCCATGTAAATCCAACCTCATACATCTAATGGAGTTATATACAACCTTAGGAAAGATCATGACATTCAAGCTAAGTTTACATCTTTAGCTAGAAAAGTCGAGGCACTAGAATTGAAAAAGAGTGGTCAATTAAAATCTATTCGAGATATTATATGTCAAATCTATGAAACAAATAAACACTCAACCAATGACTGTCCAACCTAGCCTTCTTTTAAGGAAAGTCTCCATGAATAAACTCATGCTTTAAACAATTTTCAAATGCCTAATTATAACCCATACTCGCAAACATACAACCCTGGTTGGAGAAATCACCCAAATTTCAGTTGGAAGAGTGACAATGTACAAACTTCACAACCATAGTTTTAAGCACACCATAATTTTCAAAATTCTTAGGGATATGCACTTCCTTATACTCCACTTCCTAGAAGAAATTTTGAGGAAACTTTGTATGTATTTATTGAAAAGCAAGAGACAATCAACATTCAACTTGCTCAAAGTATAACAATTTTTAAAGATACTTTTGCAAAATTCACATCTACTCTCAGAGAAAGGTAAGTTTCCATCTCAACCACAGAAAAATCCCAAGGGGCAATACAATGTAAATGCTAGTAGTTTTGGAAGTCAACACATGGATCAAGTCAAATCAATCATCATTCTTCGTAGTAGTAAGGTTATTTAAAAACCAATTCTTAAACCTTGTGAGAAAGATGATGAGTCAATCTTTGAGGTTAAGGAAGGGATTGAATATAAACATTACAAAGAAAAGACTGATTCCCCATCAGCACTTTCTTTTTCTCATACCATGACCAATCAGGAAGAAATCGAGGATGAAAAAGGCACCAAAAATATTGAAGCCTTGCTTCAGGAGTTTTGCCAACTCACTAGAGCATAAAGGACAAACGAAAATTTTTTAGCGACATGCAAAATTTTTATTCTGATGACCCTAACATATTCAAATATTATCCTGATCAAATATTTTAAAGATTCATTCTGGACAATGAGGCAAGTAGTGTTATTAAACTTTATCATTCTAAAATATGTGGAAATCATTTCTTGTCAAAAAAGATAGCTGCAAATTTTTTTTTAAATGGATTTTATTGGCCCACCATGTTCAAGGACATATATGCATTTTGCAAAACTTGTGAAAATTGTCAAAAAGTTGATACTAGTTAAAAGGTTTTGTTTTATAATTCTCGACTCCATTTATTCCCTAGAGAGCTAAGATGAAGATGGAGCAGTCCATTTATTGAGAAACATTTGTATCCTTATGGGGCCTTTGATATTGAGAATCCAAATAATGTTTTTAATGGACATCGTTTGAAAGCTTACTTTGATAATTTTCCTAGTGCAAATGAATCCACTAGTTTAAATGACCCTATAGGTAAAGGTTGATTATTTTGTTTTTCTCACATTTTTTTTGTGTTTTTTTTTATGACTCTTAGTTTGCTAGTCTCTCTCACCTCGGTTAAATGGCAGATAATGGTACTCCATGACTCTTAAGTCGGTTCTTTCAGTTTCTCATGATAACTGATATCTGTGTATATATTTGTTCAATTCCTTGTTCCTTCTCTTCTCTTTGCATCTCTTTTCCATTTCTCATCTTAAAAAATGGACATCATTCTTGAAAAATTAAAAAAGTATTTTCCTGTTTTGCCTCAAAATACGATTATAAAAATTTACCGAGTTAGGTGTGCAAGATTGAGGTTATTAATGAACCATGGAATTCCTGAAGAGATTCACTAGCTAATTAAAACAAAGGTCCGATTATCAGGTAAGTCTTCTGATTTTTTCATTTCACACATGTTTGGAACAGGTAAAAGCACTTTTGCAAAGAAATGTTGTGCAAAACAATTGAAAGTCTGTCATCGATGTGCCAGATGGACTTACAATGCATAATGTCATTCTTTAGGAATGATATTTGTAAATCGTGAAGATAAAATACTATTCATTAAGGATGGCCTAAGTAAGAGGTCTTTAAATAATCTTCTATTTACTCTTGAGACGCATTCTAATAGAGATGTGCATCGTGTAATTCATGATTTATGGCCACTATTCTATAAAGAACATGTTTGACAAAGTCTTGGGAATTTGACTAAAAAAGACCATGTTTGCTAGTTTTTAAGAAAACTGGATGGGAAGCCTATCCTCGACCCATATAGGGCGTTTAAGCCGTTCTTGGACGTAAAATAAAGAGAAGATGTGAGCCACAATCACAACTTTGATTTGAGTTTTAGTTTGTAAAAACTTGTGTCGTTTGGTTTTATTAATAACATAATATTTGTGTTTTGTTATTTCTTATATTTGTTTAACTGTGCTTCAAGTTTGTCAGTGTACGATGTTTCAAGTGATGTCTTCTATACTCTATCTTTCTACCTTAGAACATTAAGGACAATGTCTCATTTTGGTTGGGGGGGAGAGGGTAGTTGTTGATATTAAAAAAAAATTAACTAATTGTGTTTTCCATTTCATAAAGAATGTGCAAAATTGTTGTTATTAGGATGGTAGAGTATAAGAGCTCTTTTGTTAAAGTGACTCTTGAGACGCATCTTAGTAACTATTCTTAACAAGGTCTATCATAATACTTCTTAAAATATTCAGGTTTACAAACTCTTACATTGTTATCAATTAATTCTACTCATATGCTCATTTAACATGTATTCTTAAACCTAAATTTTCACACACACACTCTTTAATATATGATTGTGGGTTGCACATTGGATTATTACATTATTTATGTTCTTTTGTTAAAGGTAACAACTAAGAGAAAGAGATAGTATATAATTTAAAAAAAAAGAGTAAAAAAAATAAAATGATGATAATAAAAATATAAATAAAGTTAGTTTCGTAGCCTCCCTAATCTAAGCAATTAGGCCTGAAATGGTGTTTTAACACTTAATACCCTAGAGTCAACTGACTTGGGAGCTATTGGCCCAACATTTGTTACATGGGTTGAGGAGAAAAGTTTAAAAAAATTAAACATTGCACTATCTACGTATCAGTATTGGCAACCTGAGTTACTAAGCTCGTAGGGGTGTCTCAACACCTAATGCCCTAAGACCAACTAGTCTAGGAGTCATTAGCCAAAAGCTCGTTACATGGGTTGAAGATGTATGGTATTTTAAGTTATATGAATATATATTAAAAAAATAAGAAAAAAAATAATAATCCCAACCCAAGGAAGTTAACCTTAAACATTAGAACAAAAATTTTATTTTCTTCCAAAAAAAGCCCCATAACTATGTGTTGATATATTGAGTACAAAAGAAAGGTTTATTAATATCTTATTTAAGAGGTATTGAGCATATATATAAATTTAATGAGAGTTTGTTTATCTGGATAGATTAATGGAAGTTGAATGATGAATACCTTGCTTTGTGGAATTTACAAATTATTTTTCTATTTTAACGTTTTGATTACTAGGTACTAGTAATAAGCTGGTTGGGGGGTGTGATTAGTACTTAAAAGTGCATTTTTATCAAGGTTTTATATCATCATTTTGCACTTGAAGTATCAATAACTCCTTAACTAAAACATGTCTTATAATAATATATCTAATAATATAAGATACCTTTAATTTATGGTAAATGTTTATTTTACATGCAGGTCTATCACATAAACAAAAGGATTGATTGATGAGTTTAACAACTAAAATTGAAAGGACAAAGAGATGGCCAAACTTAGAAAAGAGATGTCGGTGCAATCCAAACCGGAACACTATTCGATGTTATCAATGACGTTTAGACAGACAAGAGAAGATAAGGATTGTCACTAAGTCAAGAGTTGGCCACCCACTCATCAATTAGTTATCAAATCAATAGTTTCTAAATTTTGGCCTATAAAAGGAGGTATTTGCCATGCATTTATGCATCTTGGTTTCCAGATCAAGATCATACTCTTGCTTTCTCTCTTTGTATTTTTTGTATTGCTTATGTTTTGCTTTCATTAATATCAAGTTTATGCCTTTCATTTTCTTTCCTTTACTTAGTTAACTTTTATCTTATTTATGTTCTTTTTTTTTCCTTTATTTCATTATGTTTAGCTAAGTTTATTATGTCACGGTGAAAAGGTTACACTAATAGTATACAAATAAGTATAATGTAAACTCAATATGGAATTTAATGTTTGATACTAATATATTTTGTATTTGTTATCTTGTTCACTCTTTAATACTTTGCTTGTTAAATAACTAATCTAGATTTATATTATATAACACTTGGTATAATAAATGCTTGACACTTCCATAGCTCATATTGTATGGTATAACAGACACCTGAACTATGAAAGGAACTTGATTTATTGTTAATATAAATTATAATCATGAATGCCTGATGAGATTTACAAGTAATAGCATTAATCAAATAAGATAATTAATATAATCATGTTAATAATTTATAATCTCATTGGAACCTCCTTTGTGTGTGGTTTCCAATTGAATAATAAGAGTTTATATTATACTTGTTTGACATACCATTAGTGGATCCTCTAACCTTGATATTTGTTGTTATCATTGTCTAATCCTTACATTGATCTTCCATCTCAAAGTTCTCATCAACTTCTTCTTCTTTATTATTATTACTATTGCTGCTGCTACTACTACTACTACTACTACTACTACTACTATTGTTATTATTATTATTATTATTGTTGTTACTATTGTTGTTATTTATAATTGTTGCTTATAATTTGTACAATTAACCTCCCTGTGGTTCGACCCCGGTCTTGCCAGGTTATTTATTACTTCGACACTCCTGCACTTAGGAAAAGACATCAATCTTTTGGTTATGTCAATAATCCTTTGGCCCATCCAGATTTCGATCTGGATTTGTGGATGAAGGTAGGATTGTATGGTGGACCTAATAAAAATCAGGTGTATGAGCTCTCCAACATTATAGCACAGAACTTGCAGGCAACTCATTGTGTCTCAAACATTGGGAGCTCTCAATCAATATCAAGGACCTAATCTAAGGAGTTCGTGGCTTCCTAGCAATACATGACTTATCTTACCGAAAAATATGAGCAACTATTGACGAATTATGAACAAAACATTGCTCATAAGACTTATTTCACTAAGTAATATGAGCAACTCTCAACAAATTATGACAACTTTGCCAAATGGTCATCAACATGGCATCACAAAGTGGTGATACATGTGCAACTCCTTTTTGACCGTATGGTCCTGAAAGCAACCAGCCTCCTCCTCCTCCAGCTCCACTATTATGATAATTTAATATTTTTTTGGAAACACATTAAATTTATAATGAATATTATTTAACTTTTTTTAATTTTTGATGTTTAATAAAAATTTATTTGCATAATTGGTTTTTTTACTATTAATTTATATAATTTTATATTATTTATTCTAAATAATTTTATTTTTTAAAAAAATAAAAATACTCTCCAACGAATTTACAGATGGAATATATTCGTCGACATTTCACAGAGAGTTGAAAACTATCTACTGGAAATACCAGAATCATCAACGTCTTCACAAACGGTTAGAGTCCGTTGTTATTTTATTGAGAATTGAAAAATATTTACTGGATATGCCACTATTACTGACGGAATACAACCATCAATATATTTTCAGCGAGAATTTTTTTAATGCACATTTGTCATCTGTAAAACAATCGACAATATTTTTTTTTACCAACAGAGTTTGCGACGAAATGTAGGATTGCCGATGAAAGGGATGCCGATGAACACTTTCCATTAGTGATTTAGTCTGTAAAACATTTACCAACAGAGTCAGAATCTCACACAAATGGAAAGTATTTGTCGGTAGAAATGTGAAATCTTGTAGTAAGCTAAATTCTTATTTTTTTTTATAGAGGTATTTTTTATTTTAATGTAAAATATTTTTTGTTAACAACATGGTTATTTAAATAAAAACATAAAAAATCCAAATAATAATCATAAGAATTCAAATTGTTTAAATTCAATTGAAAAAAATGTGTTTTTTTAGTCAGAATCCCCTTTTGTTATTCATCATTTCTTTTTTCTTTTTTCTTTTTTTTATATGTAAGCTTGTCTTTTCATCTAGCGCATGGTTTTTCAAATCAAAACTTCACATGATCTATAAAGCAGAAGAAAAAAAAATGTTTTGATTGTTTTCATGTGATTGTATGAAAATTAAAAGTACAATTAATTTGAGAAAATTATATAAATAGATGAGTTAGGATCCTTGTAGTCACAAAACAACCCGAAACTGCATATCACTTGTGTGTCCACACAAATTACAGGAGAGTAAAAAATGCATTTAGATTGATATGATGATGATCCTTTACCCAGTAAGGTTTTTGGCAAGGTACAAGAACGATTTCTCAAAACTGTAATTGCTCTTCTTAGATGAAATTTCATAGTATAGCAAGTTCTTCCTCTCGTGAAAAGTAGGTTTTTTTTTCCTTCACCCGTCTGTTCTTTACTTCCATCTTGTTTTTGTAGGCAACAAATGGTGGTTAAAACACATAAACCACCTTCAAGAACAATCAATCACAAACAACATCACGAAATAAAACATAAGATTATTTAACAATAACAAACAAAATATATTATAACTTATGCTCATATTTCTTCTTAAACTCTCCGATAAAATGCATTTAAACGCCATAGTTTTCCTCACAATTTACAACCACCTAGCTAGAAGCTAAAAACCAAAACCCATGTTCTACAATTCATAAAGAGGCTTCTACAATTCATAAAGAGGCTCGATTTTTTTCTAACTCAATATTTGAACTAAATGAGGTGGAAGAAACCTAGATTGAGACTTTACAAGAAGAAGCTGGATTTGAAAGATAGGAATTGCGATTGATTGTTGAAGAAAACTCTAATTTCTTTGGGACATGACATTGAGTAGGATTTCTAGGTATCACGGCAAGCACTTGCAAACATTAAAGAGAATGCATGTTTTTTGTTAGAAAAATCATTGGCTAACGGATAGAGAAGGAATAGCTTCCTTTTTAGCAAATATGGAGGACGGAAAAAAAAAAGATTTTGAAGAATCATTGATCTTTCCTTTTAGGAGGGGGGAAAAAGCATTTTAACAATTATTTAATATGGCCTTTCATTCGGCTCTCTCATTGAAGATGGTATCATCACCTAGAGAGTTGGTGACATTTATATCTTGTGGGCCACAAATCTTAAATGTATCTTGATAGAAATATTTAGGTTGCGGTTGTTTTCGTGCTTTTAAATTGTTTTGATATATTAATATTAAAATTAAATTTTTAATAATAAAAAAATATTATTTTAATATATTTAAAATAAAAAATAAAAAAATAATTTTATCTCAAATTCGCTATTTAAAAATACTGTTTTTGAATGAACAAATATACAATTGTTCAGTAACCAAAGCTTGATTGATGATGTCACCAAACTATTTGGATTATAGCAGAATGACACTGATTGGCTGCCATCTGTTGGTTTCATCGACGATAACTCGGCGCCGTGGCTTTGATGGGATGGTGGTTGGTAGATAAAGAATTCAAATTAGTATTGTATAATTTTATAATTATTCAACATTTTTTATTTTTAATTGTGTTTATTATATAATGATATTTTTTATTTTGAAACTTTTTTTGAGTTATATAAAAATATAATTTAATGTATCAATTATTTTTAAAATATAATTTTTTTAATTTATTGTATAATTATTTTTAAAATGTATCATTCTTGTATTTTTACTTCCCTAGATTCATTAATATAAACACTAAAAGAGATGTTGTTTTTATCATTCACCACTTAATAAAATACTATTCATTCTAATAGTATAATACTTTGTTTTTTAAATTTATTTTTTATTTTAAATTTATTTTTTATTTTAAATTTATCTTTTAATATTTAATTTATTAAAAATTAAACTTTATTATTTATTTTGATTTATTTTCTATAAAATTATTTTAGCCTAATGATCGGGTCGCATGTTGGTTAATTAACAAAGTACTAAAACAGGTGGTGTTTTCACTATTTATTATGTAATACCCCACCCCACTAGTAATATATTATTCATTTTGGCTTACGAGGTTTTATGGATTTGTTCTTGGAGTCACGCATCGCTCCAAAACACATCTTACTAGTCAAGGTAAACATACTCATATAAGACCCTCTCTTAGGTCCTTACCCACCAATATAGGATATTACAATCCACCCCTTTAAGGAGCCTGATTACCCTATTGACATCATCAGACAACCAATGAGCTGGGCTCTGATATCAAATATAACACCCCACCTCACTAATAAGATATTGTCTGCTTTGGCCCACGAGGCCTCACAGATTTATTCTTGACAGCCACATATGGCTCCAAAACACGTCTTCCTAGTTAAGGTGAGCATGCTTATATAAGACTCTTCCCCAGGTCCTCACTCGTCAATGTATAAAGCTCTATTTGTTTCAATAGTATAGAGTTTTGTTTTTATTTTTAATTTTATCATTTAATATTTGATTTATTGTGGATCAGATTTCATGATTTGCTTTAATTTACTTTTTATAGGTTATCTCATCTTCATAATCTGGGTCGTGGATTTGACTAGTTAATTAACAAAACACTTGAAAAGACACACAAAGCACTAACATTTCAATAGTACAATGCTTTGTGTTTTTAATTGATTTTTTTAAGCTTTAAATTCATCTTTCAACATCTGATTTGTAAGGAATTTGACTTCATGATTTGTTTTGATTTACTTTCCATGGGTTATCCTAGTCTTATTGTCCAAGTTATGGATTTCACAAGTTAACCCTTTTTTTTTCAATTTTAATTTTATCTTTCAACATTTGATTTATTGAAAATTGACTTATTTGTCTTAATGGGCTTTCTATAGGGTTATCTAAGCTTTATGAATAAGGTCATGAGTTTAGTACAATAACTTGGTTGAATGATTTTTTTTCTGTTTTGAATCGATTTTTTTCTAGTTTTATTTTTCAATATTTTATTGATTGAGAATTAGACTTTCTAATTTATTTTGATTTGTTTTACATGTAGTTATCTCAATTTTATGACCCCGGACCATGAGTTTGGTGGGTTAACTCATTATTTTTTTTAATTTATTTTTTAATTTTATCATTCAACGTTGGATTGATAGAAATATATGCTTTATAATTTATTTTGATTTGCTTTTCATAGAATTATTTTAGGATCATAACTTAGGTTATGGATTCGGTAGATTAACTAAAGTTGATATTGTGTCATTTTTCAATATACTTTTTATAAAGTTATCTTAATTATATAACCCGTGTGTGTGGGTTTGATGGGCTGGCTCAATTTTTTTTCAATTTTTAGTTTATTTTTTTATAATTTTATCTTTTAATATTAAGTTAATTGAAAATTATTTTTTATTTAATTTTTATAAGGTTTTCTAAATTTCATGATTAGGATATCATCTTGAATTTTTTAATTAAATTTTGTTTTTACCAGTCATCTAAATGTTTTTTAGATTCTTTAAGTCAATCAGGTTATATCAGGTTAATATTTATATAGTTTAAAATTTTTTTATGCTAGAAAAAAATGTTAACAACTTCTAGATACTTTTTATATTAAAAAAGATTTAACCTAACTCGTAGTTTATTGCAGATAAATGATCTAATTATGGCTTGTTTAATGTCCTGCTTAGAAGAAAAGGAAAAGGGGATAGTTGCATTGAGCCATTTATAGCTTGATTTTTTTATTTATTTTTGGTTTTTATCTTTTTATTTTGTAAAATTACATTTTACATCCTCGGTCAAACTTAAATTTCAAACCATGTGAAACGAAGCTAATACCCTCATAAATAATACTTCACAAACTAAAGAAAATAACAGAAGACTCACTCTCATATCTCTCTCTCTCTCTCTCGCGTATCATTCTTTCTTCATAAAAGTGAAAGAAAAACTCAAATAATAAACATTAATAAGCAAATGTTATTCAATTCAAAAAACAAAAAACCAGGAAATAACCTACTATCAATTATGCATTCAAAAAACAAAATCCAATAACAGAAATGCCTTTTCTATACAATTATTTACTCCTTCCTCAACCAAATCACGACAGCTATAGTATATTTCCTTTTCTCAGGATTTTCAAGCAAATGGGCATATCCAGTGGTTGAGATGTGAGTTTTTGTATCCAACCTAATGAGAGGGCCCCTCTAGCATAGATTTTTATCTCTTTTTTACATGTAATATTTAAAAAGACGATTTAAAGTTACAAGATGAAGAATCAACGGAGGAAATAATTGATGGGGTTTTCCAGGCTGGTGCAAGGGCACTTAGATATCATGGACTTAGATTTGGGTTTGAATCTGAAGAAACAAATCTATTAAAAATACTAGGATTTGATTTTGATTTTGATTTGAATTTGGATTTAGATATGAGGAGAAAAATTTTCAAAGAGAGAGAACAAAAAATGGTTGAAGAGATGACCTTTCACAGTAGGAAATATGATGACCTTCTAGAGCAGTCATTTTACATGGCTGGCAGTATTAGTAATAATATCCATCACATGTTTGGTAAATATTTTATTTATCAGAGTTTTTTAAATGATAAAAAAATTATAATAGTCAATGTATAAGAGCTTTTTAATCATTAAATTAAAAATAATGTTAAATATACAAATATTGTGATATTTTTATTGATTTTTTTTAATGCCAAACCTAAAGAATATAACTTGTTATAAAATGAAGAAGTAAAATATAATTTTTTAAAATAAAAAGGTAAAACAAAAAAAAAACCATCAAGCTATAAGAATTTGAATGTAATTATCCCAAAAAAATAAAAATGTCAACTACTAATATAGCCTGATTAGAATCCATTTGTTTACAATGTTGCGACTGTATTTTAATTAAATTGTAAATTTAAATTGTTTGATAAAAACAAAAACAAAATTTATTGTTGATGATCCAACATTATTTTTGCATACCAGGAAACAAAAGCAAAGAATTTGTGATTTTCACGCACTAGTATTAGCATGAACAGTATAACATGCTATATTATTTCAATCAGACTAGTTCAATATGTATTAAACTGAATCCGAACCAATAAAATAAAAAATAAAAAATAAAAAAATCTTTTTTATTTTTTAATTATGTTTTATTTAAAAAACTAATGTTTAATATTATTTAATAACACTATGTAAATTAGACAAAGATCGCTTGATAACGTAGCATTTACAGAATTTGATCGCAATTTTAATTTTGTTTCTAATTATATTTTATTTAATGTTGTCGTGCATTTAAAAAAAAAAAAAACTATAATCCTTATCGGATATATTTCATACGTGATGGAATTATAGATAATTTAATAGAACAATAAAAAATATTTTATATAAAATATTATTTATTTTATGATATAATAACAATAATTAATTCTATAATATTTAAATTAAAAATTATTTTATAACCTCAATTTCAAAAGTATTATTAATCAAACATTTTAAATTATTTTTTATTTCATCTTAATTTTAACCATAATTTTAACTAAATATACATAAATATTAAATCAATCTTAATAAAAAAATATTTTTTATTAAATAATTTTCTTCGAATTACTACCACAGACAAAACACACATTCCTTCCGTCGACTTGTAAAGCAAATAATGTTTCATTATCCTTCTGTCGACATATAACACAAGACCGACGTACGAATGGACAAGATTGAGCACAGAACGGTGGCCACAAATGGCATAAATATGCACATAGCATCAACGGGAACAGGCCCTGTAATCTTGTTCCTGCACGGTTTCCCTGAACTATGGTATTCGTGGCGGCACCAACTCCTCTCTCTTTCCTCCGTCGGTTACCGTTGCATAGCTCCAGATCTTCGTGGCTACGGAGATACCGACGCTCCCAGATCAGTGAGTGAGTACACCGGGTTACACCTCGTGGGCGACTTGATTGGACTTCTTGACTCACTGGGGATTGATATGGTTTTTTTGGTGGGCCATGACTGGGGGGCCATGATTGCTTGGTATTTTTGCACTTTTAGACCTGACAGAGTGAAGGCTTTGGTCAACACTAGCGTCCCGTTCTTGCCCAGGAATCCGCAAGGAAATCTTTTGCAGTGGTTTAGAGCTCTGTTTGGAGACGATTACTATTTCCTCAGGTTTCAGGTTCTTTTCTGTTCTTTTTTAATTGGAAAATATTGTGTTTCTATTATTAATGTTCATGAGACAGTCATTACAATATTGTTCATTCTCTATTTCATCTCGGTGCTTTTAGTAGATTTCATCTAAGAAATATGATAGGAAAAGGAGAGGAGGGCGGTGGGAGTCATCTTATTTTGTTTCCATCCTGCATATTTTCCTTCGGCAGTCGTCTAACCCCCCTTTTTGTATGATCTAGGAGTAGCGACCAGTTAGCAATCTGTTCAAGATCCAATATGTTTGGGGAAGAAAATTATATCTTGATCTTCTTTCTCATTTATGAACACTTAAATTTGTTTGCAGATTTATTGAGACATTAGGCTTTCAGAAACAGGGATCGAAACACGAGTTAAAGGATCATTTGCAGATGCTATATTGGAATCAGTACTCATCCAGAAAGAATTCTTAAAACTTACACTCGCACAATATTAGATCGGTGCTTTTGCTATCTTGTTTCCATTCACTTGCTCTTAAACCAAATGAAGAATTCCCTTCTGTAGTTTTTTTACGAGTAATTCTAATGGAAGCATACTTTCTATCAATGCAAAAGATAGAGATGTGTTAAGAGAATTATTGTTGATTATGTGTTTTTGTAACGTTCACACCCTTTAAATTATTGTTTGCCCGCTACTCGACTTAAAACAAATATAATTTCAAGACTAAAATACAGACAGTTTGATAGCAATATAAGATACACTCTATTTCTTAAAATAATAACAAAAATAAAGATAAAGAATTTGGTTAGATTTTATTAAAAACTAAGTGAGAGAAAATCTTGTTTTAAAATAACCAAATGACTTATATATTTATAGTGTTCAACAGCCAACAACTAATATTCAGTTATGTGTCCAAAGAAATTCAATGAATTCATCAAAGTGCGTGATTTCCAGACCCAAAAAAAAAAAAAGAACTCTGGAACAGAACATACACTGTAAAAACAAAAGCTTCTAAACAGGATGTCTGAATAATGACATAAACTAGGTGTCACAATATGCCTTATATAGGTCAATTAGATATTTTACAAAGACAAATCTCTAAATTCTTTCTTTACAATTAGGTCTTCAACATCTTAGAACTCTTCCTAGTTCGATCCTTAAGTCTTTTAGTATTATAATCTAACCCTTTGAGTTTAACATTCCCCGCATGGTTTATGATATTAAAATGATGTCTTTTGAACTAAACCTTCAACTAAGTTAATGTAATATAAGCTTTAACCATTGATTTGTTAACGTTCAAATCGGAAAAGATACACCCATTTATCTAATTTGTTCTTTGAGAATGCACCAAATTTGAGCACTATATTGTTGGTCTTGTGCTTATTCCTGGTTTTCTTGATTAATATATACAAAATTCATCCACATTTTTGTGCTTATATAGGTGAAGTTCATGTTTTACTATAATCTTAACCCAGTACCATGTTTATTATGGAACATTTGAACTTCATTAAGAAAATCAGATTCAGTGTGTGTGTGAACTTAAGATGGTTACATGTACCTTATAATTTATATTTAAACAAGAACGTAACTTTCAATCATACGTACATATTTCTAATATACATGATGATGATGATATAAAAACCAAAATAAAATATAGACAATCACTTTAACATGAACAATAAATCATAGACATCATCAAGCTTTTGACATAATAAAAATATATTTCTTTAAATTTAAATATTTCTTTCTACTTCTTAACTGTGTATCTTACACCATGTATTGTTTAAAGCTTTAGGTCCGTCTTAAAACTCCATTGAAAATGTGCTGAATCAAACCTTCATGTTTTTCATCTATTTACTCATGTAATAAACACCATCTTTTTTTGTTTATTGAATCATTCCCTAATTTGTAATTTCTTGGTTTAGTTGTCTAACAACATGCACTAGTACTCAATTTTCTCATTCAATGTGATGGTTTTTGTTGTAAAATGTTTATGTTTTTTTTTTTAAAAAAATTGACCATCCATACACTATTTGCTTACACGATGTAGGAACCTGGCGAAGCTGAAGATGACTTTGCGCAAGTTGATACTAAAAGGCTGATGATTAAATTTTTTACGAATTTCGGTCCAAATCCACCACTTTTGCCTAAAGGAATTGGAGTCAAGGCGTTCCCAGATCCTCCAAGTTTACCCTCTTGGCTGTCAGAAGAAGATATCAATTATTATGCTGAGAAATTTAACCTTACTGGTTTCACTGGAGGACTGAATTATTATCGAGCCACCGCCATGTATGCCTTATTCAACTTATTAATTAATTTTACCTGAAATATGGCTAGTGTGAGGACTTTGAACACCATTTCATTTCTTTTTTTCTTTGTTTCCTCTTGCAGTACCTGGGAGCTAATGGCGCCTTGGACAGGGTCACCAATCACAGTTCCAGCTAAGTTTATTGTTGGCGATCTGGACCTTCTCTACAATATTCCTGGTCTCAAGGACTTTATACACAATGGTGGCTTCAAAAAAGATGTACCCCTTTTGGAAGAGGTGGTTGTAATGGAAGGAGTAGCTCATTTTCTCCAACAAGAAAAGCCAGAGGAGGTCAGCAAACACATTTATGACTTCGTTAAGAAGTTCTGATTCCGTATCTATTTTGATGGAAATAAACAGTGTTGTCTGCTTCAGCTGACTTGCTTTTGTAAGGAATTGTGCTCTGCCGAATATGTTTCTTGTTCTAGTTTCCTTGTAATAAATGAATAAATAAAAAACAATGAGTCAAATTGGTTGAACCATTTATGGTCAATTATTTATGATATTAAAAACAAGAAACATCGTTAAAAAAATATTTGATAAACTAGTACACTTAAATAATTCATAGATATGGGTCATTTGCGAATTATTTTGAATTAAAAACTGATATTTTCTTTCTTTCTTTTCTTTCCTCCACTTCTCCTCTCTCACTACTGGTCGAGATCTTTCTCTTTACCACTAAAAACACTCCTAAGAGTCCTAAAACACTCCTCTCTCTCTAAAACACTCATCTTTCTCTCTCTCTAGCAAAACTTCCGGTATCCAAGATTTCTCTATCTACCAGCTGTGAGTGTTCGATTTTTCGACCAAACTAGCTACTAACAGTCACCTTCATGACTAACATTTCACTCCTAAAGGTATATTAAACACTTTTTTTTATTTAATTTGGTGTAATTTATGTTCAATTAGTGTTAATTTGATTTTATTAAATGTTAGGGTTTGATTTAGAAATTAGATTAATTAGATGTAATTGAAGTTGTAAATTAGTTATTGAACATAAATTATGTGTTTGAAATATTAATGTTGATTGAGGTTAAATTATGAATTATATTAATTAGATATATTTTAGGTTGATAGTTTGATTATTTTGTTAATTAATCAATGTTTATTTTGTTATTGTTGAATGTGAATTAAAAAGATTATGTAATTAGATAGTTAGTGTTAATTTAGGTTAAATTATGAATTATATCAAATTTTGTATAAATTAATAATACAAGCAATGAAATACTTGAATTCGTTTAATAAGTTTGTTATTGTATTGGAATTTAATGAATATAGATGTTCATCGATTAATTTTATGAATATAAGTGTTCGCCGATCAATTTATGTTTTGTTGATAATTGATACATTTTATTTAATCCCAAAATATTAATAAAATATAATTGTATTTGGTTGTGTTGTTTGACAAAATATCTGATAATTTAGCAATATTATGCTTTAATGATGGTATAATTGTCAGTAGTGACAATGATATCACTTATAATAGAGGAAGTCTACATGGATATTACAGAATCGACCTCTAGTTAGACGATATTGAGGGATTATTAGATATAATTAATATTATTATATGTTATGATAATTATGGATAGATGTATAGTTAGTTTATTTTTTAATAAAATGTTATGTTGTTTTAAATGTCGAAGTACATTTATTATTTGTGAATTAATATATTATGTGTTATTTATGTAAATTGTATTTTAATGGTAAAAAACTGATTATTTATGATTATAGGAATTGCTATTTTTTTTCTTCAAGGAGTTGATGGTAGAATAAACTATCCTTGGACATCTCTATTAGATGAGTCAAAGAATCCATCAACAAAATACGAGATGCAAAATGGTATCAACAACAATAAGTAACATATTATATAATATAGTAAAAGGGATCAGTGCCCATGTTATAGTTTACCTAGATATAAAGCATTATGGATTGAAGTAGTGTAATAGTAGACCAACCCTTGCCATAGAGAGTTGTAAAGGAAATAGAGGAGGTATAGGGTTATCTTTTTGTTTGGATGCATTTGGCATTGAAATGATGGTTGGGGAGAAAATGGTCAACTCAAGTTTTGGTAGGGCTAAGGGGATGCAAACACCTAGTGTTAGGGTTGCGGGTGGCTTGCCTTGAGCGTGAGCAACACTCATACCCCACGTAGGGATACATGGCGCTTGGGCTACCTTGCTTATGCACAAGTCATACCTACATGCACAAATGGTGCTAGGGCTGGCTTGCCTTAGGCATTGACCAAACCTATGCTCCACGTGGTGTTGGGTCTACCCAAGGCTCATAGGTCTAGTGTTAGAACCTAGTTTTCTTAGGTCCTACATCTGAACCTAGTACTTTTGGGTCCTGTAACAAGACTAAAGGCTTTTGGACTCGGCATCAGGACCTCCATCTAATAGGTGATTGTGCATCAAAAGTATCATTAAGTCTCTTATTTTACATATGTATTTATTGTTTTTATTTGATTGTTTTTATAATAATTGATGTGCTTTTTAGTAATGAAGTTTGTTTTAATGTTTCGATAAGTTTTTGGAGTTTAAATGAATTAATTCAGAAAATTCAATGTCGGAATTCAGAACAAAGAATTGAAGAGACATTTAGTTGAAGATTGAAACAAATCTTGGTTCAAATAAGTGCTCCAAATTTGTCCCAAAAATCAATTCTATTCCAATTCTAGAAAAGAATATCATATGATCTATTTCAAGCCCAAACTTGCCTTATGTTGTGTGCAAACTTCAACCATTAAACACTCAAGGTTTCAATGTCAATCTTATCCCAAATAATAAGTACATTTGTATACTTGATGCTTAAATTCAGTCCAAATTCAACCCCAAATCAACCTTCAAATCAGTCCAAATACAATCCATGATCTTACATGTCCACACAACAAATAACAATTGATTTATTTTGGGTAATCCATTGATCTAAGAAGGCAAGCACATGGATGGAAAGCTGGAGGGGATATTTTTACATTATTTTGGGTAAAAAAAAAGAAGGATACAACTCATGAATGAGGAAGAAAAACGTGCACCAAAGTGGTTGCAAAGCTGTCCTGATTTGATTTTTTAGAACACCTTTCGGTGTTTTGCCCATAACTTTTGACTCAGGTGTTCAAATAAGCTTTTCTTTAATGATATAGAAAGGTGATAGAAGTTCCTATAAATATGTTTCTAATAGACATCTCAAAAAAAAAAAGCTTCTAAGAGGGTCTAAATTGTTGTCCAAAGGTAGCATCTGATTTGTGTCTGAATTTTTACTGAAATTGTGTTGTGTTTTTCTTTATAGATTTCGGTTCTTTAGCTTGTAAAATTTATTATTTCAGTTTGATTCAAGTTATTTCATGTTTATTGAAGTGTTTTTATATATAATCATGGTTGGTTAATCTCTTTCTTGGATCCAAATCAAGGATGATGGTGGTTGGGGTGAGTTCTTTAAGATATGAATGAATCTTAACGTTTATCTTCTCATTTTCTTCATGAATGATTTATTATTGTAAAGAAATTTTAGAAACCATTTAGGTAATGTTATAATCTTGAATTTTTATGCACAAACTTTAGTTTTGGTATAGAGATTGCTTGATTCAATGTCTTACTTAATATGAAAGTTACTTAATATGAAAGTACTTGTTCATTCTTAAGCAATAATCAATCTTCATTCTTTTAAACTTTATTGTAATATCTTCCAATCTAATATCACCATCGTTGATATTAGGTTGAGTTATTTTATATATCTTGAAGGAATCACCAATACATTACCATTAAAATTGATTTGGACCAAGATTTACTTTTTCTTATCATTTAAAATCTATTTACACGTTTTCATCTTTGAATACAAATCCATTAATTATTTTCAACCAAGTTATTATTAATTTAATTTCTCTTGAGTTTTTTTTGTTACCTACCTTATTTTTTAGATCTAGCTCTCTATGGATATGACCTCGATCTTACCGAGTTAATTGCTACATCACACACTCGTGCACTTGCGAGTTAAAACAAGTCGATCATAAAAAATGGTCAAGCAATAGGTCCTGCATTAGGATCTAGACCCAACCATTTTGGGAGCGACCATGAACCTAACTCCCTTGGTTCCAGACATCGACCCACACCCCAACCCTCTTGAAAGCAGACATGGGGGCAAGCCTCAAACGTTTTAGGTTCGAACACCGAAAGACCCACACCCCAACCTTAACCCTTTTGGATCCAGATATGGACCCAACCTCTAATCCCCATTAAGTTCGGACACTGACAGACCCAACCCCATTGGGTCCAAAAGTGGAAGGACCTAAACCTTAAACCACTTAGGTCTGACCATCGATGGTCCCAATCCACAACTTCTTTGAGTTTAGACCTAGACTTAAACCTCTTGGATCAGGACACGAACCTAACCCCTTTAGGTTTGGACATGGACCTATCCTGGAACCCATATTAGATTCAAACGCAAAAGGACCCAAACCCCTTGGGTATGGCCACTAAAAGACCTAAAACCCAACCTCATTGGGTCCGATCATTGAAGGACCTAAACCCCAACATTGTTGGGTCTAGACATGGACCCATCCCCCAACCCTCTTTGGGTCCAGAAACGGACACATCCCTAAATCCCTCCTAGGTTCCAACATGGAAGTGCCCACACCCCAAACTTTTTGGGTTCGACCACTAAACCCTTAGGTCTAGACACGGACCCATCCCCCAACCTTCTTTAGGTTTGGACATGATTAGTACTTAAAAGTATATTTTTATCAAGGTTTTATATCAATAGTTTGCGCTTGAAGTATTAATAACTCCTTAACTAAAGCATATTTTATAATAACAAATCTGATACTATAAGATACTTTTAATTTATGGTAAATATTCATCTTAAATATAGGCCTATCATATAAATCAAAAGATTGATTGATGAGTTCAATTATTGAAATTGAGAAGAAAAAGAGAGGTGAAGCTTTGAAAAAAGATGTTGGTTCAGTCCAAATTGGAATACTATTTGATTAGTACTTAAAAATGTATTTTTATCAATGTTCTATATCATCATTTTACACTTGAAGTATCAATAACTCCTTAACTAAAGCATGTTTTATAAAAATATATGTAATAATATAAGATACCTTTAATTTGTGGTAAATATTGATTTTAAATGCAGGTCTATTACATAAATGAAAGGATTGATTGATGAATTTAAGAACTAAAATTGAAAGGATAAAGAGATAACCAAACTTAGAAAAGAGATGTCGGTGCAATCCAAACCAGAACACTGTTCAGTAATTGGGTCATATCTGGAGCTATAGATCTCAGATTTAGGCCTATAACTTTCATATGGAGCCCAAAATATAAAAAGACCATTTTCAAGTCCAAATTGTAGCAACAACAAAGAAGCCCGAATCTATCCTCCAACCCAAGCACTGTTCAGTATTTTGGCCATATCTGGAGTTCTAGAAGTAAAAATGAGCTGAATTGTTTACACAAGAAAGCTGAGACAATTGTCTATAACTTTCATGTTTGCAAGTGGCACCAATTTTGACATTATCAATGATGTTTTGGCCAAACAAAAGAAGATAAAGATTGTCACCAAGTCAAGAGTTGGTCACCCACTCATCAATTAGTCACCAAATCAATAGTTCTCAATTTTGGCCTATAAAAGGAGGTATTTGCCATGCATTTAGGCATCTTGGTCTCCAGATCAAGATCATGCTTTTGCTTTCTCTATTTGTATTTTTTGTAATGTTTACGTTTTGCTTTTATTAATATCAAGTTTATGCCTTTCATTTACTTAGTTAACTTTTATCTTATTTTGTTTATTTATTTTTCTTTCTTTCATAATGTCTAGTTAAGTTTATTATGTCAAGGTAAAAAGGTTACACTAATGGTGTAAGAATAATGTTTGATACTAACATGTTTTGTATTTGTTATCTTGTTCACTCTTTAATACTTTGCTTGTTAAATGACTAATCTTGATTTATGTTGTATAACACTTGGTACAACAAATTCTTGGCACTTTCATAGCCCATATTGTATGGTATAACCGACACCTGAGCTATGAAAGGAACTTGATTTGTTGTTAACATAAGTTATAATCATGAATGCTTGACGAGATTTACAAGTATTAGCATTAATCGAATAAGATGATTAATGTAATCATGTTAACAATCTATAATCTGATTGAAACCTCTTTTGTGTGTGGTTTCCAATTGAATAATTAGAGTTTATATTATACTTGTTTGACATACCATTAGTGGAATCTCTAATCTTAATATTTGTTATTATCATTGTTTAATCCTTACATTAATATTCCATCTGAAAGTTCTCATCATCTTCTTTTTCTTCATTTTTTTCTTTATTATTATTATTATTATTACTATTACTACTACTACTACTTCTACAATTATAAACAACAACAACAACAACAACAACAATAATATTAGTAGTAGTAGTAGTAGTAGTAGTAGTAGTACTAATAATAATAATAATAATAATAATAATAATAATAAAGAAAGAGAAGAAGAAGAAGATGATGATGATGAGAACTTAGAGATGAAATATTAATGTAAGGATTAAACAATAATAATAACAAATGTCAAGGTTAGAGGTTCCACTAATGGTATATCAAACAAGTATAGTATAAACTCTTATTATTGAATTGGAAACCACACACAAAGGAGGTTCCAATCAGATTATATATTGTTAACATGATTACATTAGTCATCTTATTCAATTAATACTAATACTTGTAAATCTCGTCAAGCATTCATGATTATAACTTATGTTAACAACAAATCAAGTTCCTTTCATAGCTCAGGTGTCGGTTATACCATACATTATGGGCTATGAAAGTGCCAAGCATTTGTTGTACCAAGTGTTATACAACATAAATCAAGATTAGTCATTTAACAAGCAAAGTATTAAAGAGTGAACAAGATAACAAATATAAAACATGTTAGTATCAAACATTAAAGTCCATATTAAGTTTACATTATACTTATTCTCACACCATTAGTGTAACCTTTTCACCTTGACATAATTAACTTAGCTAGACATAATGAAAGAAAGCAAAATAGATAAACAAAATAAGAACATAAAAGTTAACTAAATAAAAGAAAGGAAATGAAAGGCATAAACTTAATATTAATGAAAGCAAAGCATAAACATTACAAAAAATACAAAGAGAGAAAGGAAGAGCATGATCTTGATCTGGAAACCAAGATGCCTAAATGCATGGAAAATGCCTCCTTTTATAGGCTAAAATTAGGAACTATTGATTTGATGACTAATTGATAAGTGGGTGGCCAACTTTTGACTTAGTGACAATCCTTATCTTCTCTTGTCTGCCCAAAACGTCATTGATAACATCAAAATTGGAGCCAGTTGTAACATGAAAGTTGTAGACAATTGTCTCAGCTTTCTTATGTAAAAAATTCAGCTCATTTGGACTTCTAGAACTCCAGATATGGCCAAAATACCGAACAGTGCTCGGGCTGGAAGACAGATTCGGGCTTCTTTGTTGTTGCTACAATTTGGACTTGATAATGGCCTTTTTAGATCTTGGGCGCCATATGAAAGTTGTAGGCCTATGTCTTACCTTTCCATCCATATAAATTAGACCTAAATCTGAGATCTGTAGCTCCAGATATGACCCAATTACCGAACAGTGTTCCGGTTTGGATTGCACCGACATCTCTTTTCTAAGTTTGGCCATCTCTTTATCCTTGCAATTTAAGTTCTTCAAGTCATCAATCAATCCTTTCATTTATGGGATAGGCCTGAATTAAAAATAGATATTTACCACAAATTATAGGTATCTTATATTATTACATACATTATTATAAAACATATTTTAGTTAAGGAGTTATTGATACTTCAAGTGCAAAATGATGATATAAAACCATGATAAAAATACACTTTTAAGTACTAATCACACCCCCCAACCAGCTTATTACTAGTCCCTAGTAATCAAAGCGTTAAAACAATTTGCAATTTTCACAAAGCAAGGTATTCATCATTTAACTTCCATTAATCTATCCAGATAAACAAACTCTCATTAAATTTATATATCTGCTCAATACCACTTAACAAGATATTAATAAACCTTTCTTTTGTGCTCAATGTATCAACACATAATTATAGGGCTTTTCTTGGAAGAAAACAAAATTTTTGTTCTAATGTTTAAGGTTAACTTCCTTGGGTTGGGATTACTATTTTTGTCTTCTTCTTTTTTTTATTTTTTATTTTTAAATCTATATACATATAATTTAAAAACATCATGCATCTTTAACCCATGTAACGAGCTTTCAGCTAATGACTCCCAGACTAGTTGGTCTCAGGGCATTAGGTGTTAAGACACCCCTACGAGCTTAGTAACTCGGGTCGCAGATACTGATATGTAGATAGTGCAATGTTTGATTCCCTTAAGCTTTTCTCCTCAACCCATGTAACAAGCGTTGGGCTAATAGCTCCCAAGTCAGTTGACTTTAGGGTATTAGGTGTTAAAACACCCATTCGGGCTTAATTGCTTAGGTTAGGGAGGCTACGAAACCAAACTTATCTACATTTTTATTATCATCATTTTTTTTCTTTTTTTTTTTCTTTTTTTTCATCTTTTTCTTCTTTTTTTTTAATTATATACAATCCCTTTCCCTTAGTTGTTACCTTTAACAAAAGAACATAAATAATGTAATAATCCAATATGCAACCCACAATCATATGTTAAAGTGTGTGTGTGTAAATTAAGGTTTAAGAATACATGTTAAATAAGTATATGAGCAGAATTAAGTGGTAACAATATGAGAGTTTGTAAACCTGAATATTTCAGGAAGTATTATAATAGACCTTGTTAAGAATGGTTACTAAGATGCGTCTCAAGAGTCACTTTAACAAAAGAGCTCCTTTACTCTACCATCCTAGTAACAATAATTATGCATATGCTTTATGAAATGAAAAACAAATGTTTTTTTTTTATCAACTACTACCCTCTCCCTCCAACCAAAACGAGACATTGTTCTCAATGTTTTAAGGTAGAAAGATAGAGTATAGAAGATATCACCTGAAATAATGAACACTAACAAACCTGAAACACACTGAAACAAAAATAAGAAATAACAAAACACAATAATAAAACCAAAAGACACAAGTTTTTACAAACAAAAAAAATTCAAATCGCAGTTGTGATTGTGGCTCACATCTTCCCTTGGTTTTACGTCCAAGAACAGCTTAAACGCCCTCAATGGGTCGGGGATAGGCTTCCCATCCAGTTTTCTTAAAAACTGGCAAACATGATCTTTTTAGTCAGATTTCCAAGACTATGCCAAGTATGTTCTTTATGAAAATGGGTTCATAAGTCATGAATTACACGATGCTTATCTCGACTATGATGAGACTTAAGAGTCAATAGAAGATTATCTAAAGACTCTCTGTGTGTTGAAATAAATCCCACCTTCTGACAATTTTCACAGTTTTTGCGGAATGCATCTGACTCCTTGAATATGATGGGCCAGTAAAATTCACTTTGTAAGATTTCTACAATCCTCTTTTTTGATGAGAAATGATCCCCACATGCCTTAGAGTAACAAAATTTAATGAAATTACTTACCTCATTGTCGAGAATGCATTTTTGAAATATTTGATCAGGACAATAATTGAATAAGTAAGGGCCATCCCAATAAAAATTTTGCTTGTTGCTCAAAAAATTTCTTTTGTCTTCAATACTCCAATGAGTTGGCAAAAATCCTGAAGCAAGAAAATTGATATTTTTAGCAAACCAAGGCATTGAACTAAGAGAAAGTAGAGATTTATCAGGAAAGTAATCATCGATTGGTGTGATGTCGGGTATCGAATCTGTTGTCACTTTTGATAAAAGATTCGCATCAACCTTTTCGATGCCTTTTTCATCCTCGATTTCTTCCTGATTGGTCATGGCACGAGAAAATGGAAGTGCTGGCGGAGAATCAGTCGTTTCTTTGTAATTTTCAGATTCAACCCCTTCCTTTCGCTTAGAAATTGACTCATCATCTTTCTCAAAAGGTTCAAGAATTGGTTTTTGAATAACCTTACCACTACACAAAGTGATGACTAATTTGACTTGATCCATTTGATGACTTCCATAACTATTTGCATTTGCATTGTATTGCTCCTTGAGATTTTATTGTGGTTCAGATGGAAACTTACCTTGCTCTTGAAAATTAAGAGCAGATGTGAATTTTGCAAGACTATCTATAAAATCTGTTATGTTTTGAGCAAGTTGAGTGTTGATTATCTCTTGCTTTTCAATGAATGCATACAAAGTTTCCTCAAAATTTCTTGTAGGAGGTGGAGCATAAGGAGGTGCATATCCATGATAATTTTGGAAATTATGGTGTGCTTGAAACGGTGGTTGTGAAGTTTGTGCATTGTTGTTCTCACTCTTCCAACTGAAATTTAGGTGATTTCTCCAACCAGGATTGTATGTTTGTGAATATGGGTTGTGATTGGACGTTTCGAAACTGTTTAAAGCATGGGCTTGTTCATGGAGACATTCCTTAAAAGAAGGCAAGGTTGGACAATCGTTGGTTGAGTGTTCATTTGTTTCACAGATTTGACACACAATGTTTTCAACAGATTTTAATTGACCACTCTTTTTCAATTCTAGTGCCTCGACTTTTCTAGCTAAAGATGCAAACTTGGCTTGAAGGTCATGATCTTCCCTAAGGTTGTACATACCTCCACTAGATGTATAAGGTTGAGTTTTACTCGGTGCCTCATAAGTACCCGCGGTGTCCCAATTTTGAGCATTTTCAGCTAACAAGTCTAAGTACTCCATTGCTTCATCAGGGTCTTTATCTTCAAAAGTTCCATTGCACATCAATTCAACCATTTGCTTATCTTTAGGTGTTAACCCTTCATAGAAATGTGAAACCAATCTTCATATTTCAAAACCATGATGAGTGCTTGACCGCTTTTTATGATCGGCTTGTTTTAACTCGCAAGTGCACGAGTGTGCGATGTAGCAATTAACTCGGTAAGATCGAGGTCATATCCACAGAGAGCTAGATCTAGAAATTAAGCTAAGTAACAAAAAAAAACTCAAGAGAAATTAAATTAACAATAACTTGGTTGAAAATAATTGATGGATTTGTTTTCAAAGATAAAAAAAAAAATGTAGATAGATTTTAAATGACAAGAAAAGTAAGTCTTGGTCCAAATCAATTTTAATGGTGATGTATTGGTGATTTCTTCAACATATATAAGATAACTCAACCTAATCTCAATGATGGTGATATTAGATCGGAAGATATTACAATGAAGATTAGAAAGATGAAGATTGATTATTGCTTAAGAATGAACAAGTATTTTCATATTAAGTAAGACATTGAATCAAGCAATCTCTATACCAAAACTAAAGTTTGTGCATAAAAATTCAAGATTATAACATTACCTAAATGATTTCTAAAATTTCTTTACAATAATAAATCATTCATGAAGAAAATAAGAAGATAAACATTAAGATTCATTCATATCCTAAAGAACTCACCTCAATCACCATTATCCTTGATTTGGATCCAAGAAAGAGTTTAGCCAACCATGATTATATATAAGAACACTTCAATAAACATGAAAGAACTTGAATCCAACTGAAAAAATAAGTTTTACAAACTAAAGAACCGAAATCTATAAAGAAGAACACAATACAATTTCAGAAAAAATTCGGACACAAATCTGACTCTAATTTTGGACAGCAATTCGACCCTCTTAGAAGCTTTTTTTGGAGAAGTCTATTAGAGACATATTTAAAGCCAATTTTGTTACCTTTCCAGATCATTAAAGAACAGCTCATTTGGACACCTGAGTCAAAAGTTATGGGTAAAACACCGAAAGGTGTTCTGAAAAATCAAATCAAGACAGCTTTACAACTACTTTGATGCACGTTTTTCTTCCTCATTTATGAGGTGTCTCCTTCTTCTTTTTGACCCAAAATAATGTTAAAATATCCCCTCCAGCTTTCCATCCATGTGCTTGCCTTCTTGGATCAATGGATTACCCAAAATAAATCAATTGTTATTTGTTGTGTGGACATGTAAGATCATGGATTGTGTTCGGGTTGATTTGAAGGTTGATTTGGGGTTGATTTAGGGCTGATTTGGGGCTGATTTTTGGGCTGAATTTGAGCATCAAATAAGTATACAAATGTACTTATTATTTGGGCTAAGATTGACATTGAAACCTTGAGTGTTTAATGGTTGAAGTTTGCACACAACATAAGGCAAGTTTGGGCTTGAAATAAATCATATGATATTCTTTTCTAGAATTGGAATAGAATTGATTTTTGGGACAAATTTGGAGCACTTATTTGAACCAAGATTTGCTTCAATCTTCAACTAAATGTCTCTTCAATTCTTTATTCTGAATTCCGACGTTGAATTTTCTGAATTAATTCATTTAAGCTCCAAAAACCTATCGAAACATTAAAACAAACTTCATTACTAACAAACACATCAATTATTATAAAAACAACCAAATAAAAACAATAAATACATATGTAAAACAAGAGACTTAATGACACTTTTGATGCACAATCAATGAGGGTAAGTACTAAGCAAGTCTCGATACCTATCCCAACATTTATAAAATGTTTCTCCTGGTTTTTGAGTGAAAGTGGTGATTTGTCTCTTGAAAGAGTTTGTTCTATGAGATGGGAAAAACTTCTTTAAAAATTGTTGTTGCATTTCATCCCAAGCATGAATGGATCCTGGTCTCAAATTTTATAGTCATGTTTTAGCTTTATCTTTTAATGAAAAAGAAAAAAGCTTTAATCTGATGGTGTTCATGCTACAATTTAAATTATTATATGTGTTGCACACCTCCTCAAATTCCCTTAAATGCAAGTATGGATTTTCTAATTCCAAACCATGAAAAGAAGGTAAAAGTTGAATAATACCTGGTTTAAAATTAAAATGAGATGCATCGGGAGGAAAAACTATGCATGATGGTGCACTTGTTCTTGTGGGATTCATGTGGTCTCTAAGTGTTCTAGCACGGTTATTCTCATTATTTTCATTATGAAGTGATTGATTATCTTCTTCAGCCATATTTTCTGAAAATGATGAGGATACCCTACAAAGTCTACCACTTGATGTACGTGACCACACTCTCATGCACGTGTAGGAATAAAATAAAAAAGAAGAAGAAAGCAAAAGAAGGAGGAAGAAAACAAAATAAAAAGAAACAAAAGAAAAGAAACAAAGTTATATACAAGAAAAGTGAAAAGAGAAAATAAAATAAATACTATAATTTATACAAGAACTTACCTCCCCGGCAACGGCGCCAAAAACTTGACACGACGAAAAGATTGATGTCTTCTCCCAAGTGCAGGAGTGTCGAAGTAATAAATAACCCGGCAAGACCGGGGTCGAACCACAGGGAGGTTAATTGTACAAATTATAAACAACAATTATAAAACAGCAATAACAACAACAACAATAGTAATAGTAATAATAATAATAATAATAATAGTAGTAGTAGTAGTAGTAGTAGTAGTAGTAGTAGTAGTACTAATAATAATAATAATAATAATAATAATAATAATAAAGAAAGAGAAGAAGAAGAAGATGATGATGATGAGAACTTAGAGATGAAATATTAATGTAAGGATTAAACAATAATAATAACAAATGTCAAGGTTAGAGGTTCCACTAATGGTATATCAAACAAGTATAGTATAAACTCTTATTATTGAATTGGAAACCACACACAAAGGAGGTTCCAATCAGATTATATATTGTTAACATGATTACATTAGTCATCTTATTCAATTAATACTAATACTTGTAAATCTCGTCAAGCATTCATGATTATAACTTATGTTAACAACAAATCAAGTTCCTTTCATAGCTCAGGTGTCGGTTATACCATACATTATGGGCTATGAAAGTGCCAAGTATTTGTTGTACCAAGTGTTATACAACATAAATCAAGATTAGTCATTTAACAAGCAAAGTATTAAAGAGTGAACAAGATAACAAATATAAAACATGTTAGTATCAAACATTAAAGTCCATATTAAGTTTACATTATACTTATTCTCACACCATTAGTGTAACCTTTTCACCTTGACATAATTAACTTAGCTAGACATAATGAAAGAAAGCAAAATAGATAAACAAAATAAGAACATAAAAGTTAACTAAGTAAAAGAAAGGAAATGAAAGGCATAAACTTAATATTAATGAAAGCAAAGCATAAACATTACAAAAAATACAAAGAGAGAAAGGAAGAGCATGATCTTGATCTGGAAACCAAGATGCCTAAATGCATGGAAAATGCCTCCTTTTATAGGCCAAAATTGAGAACTATTGATTTGATGACTAATTGATAAGTGGGTGGCCAACTTTTGACTTGGTGACAATCCTTATCTTCTCTTGTCTGCCCAAAACGTCATTGATAACATCAAAATTGGAGCCAGTTGTAAACATGAAAGTTGTAGGAAATTGTCTCAGCTTTCTTATTGGGACTTCTAGAACTCCAGATATGGCCAAAATACCGAACAGTGCTCGGGCTGGAAGACAGATTCGGGCTTCTTTGTTGTTGCTACAATTTGGACTTGATAATGGCCTTTTTAGATCTTGGGCGCCATATGAAAGTTGTAGGCCTATGTCTTACCTTTCCATCCATATAAATTAGACCTAAATCTGAGATCTGTAGCTCCAGATATGACCCAATTACCGAACAGTGTTCCGGTTTGGATTGCACCGACATCTCTTTTCTAAGTTTGGCCATCTCTTTATCCTTGCAATTTAAGTTCTTCAAGTCATCAATCAATCCTTTCATTTATGGGATAGGCCTGAATTAAAAATAGACATTTACCACAAATTATAGGTATCTTATATTATTACATACATTATTATAAAACATATTTTAGTTAAGGAGTTATTGATACTTCAAGTGCAAAATGATGATATAAAACCATGATAAAAATACACTTTTAAGTACTAATCACTTGGGATGAAATGCAACAACAATTTTTAAAGAAGTTTTTCCCATCTCATAAAACAAACTCTTTCAAAAGACATATCACTACTTTCACTCAAAAACCAGGAGAAACATTTTACCAATGTTGGGATAGATATCGAGACTTGCTTAGTAGTTGCCCTCATCATGATTTTGAAACATGGAGATTGGTTTCACATTTTTATAAAGGGTTAACACGTAGAGATAGGCAAATGGTTGAATTAATGTACAATGGAACTTTTGAAGATAAAGATCCTGATGAAAAAATAGAGTACTTAGACTTGTTAGCTGAAAATGCTCAAAATTGGGACACTGCAGGTACTTATGAGGCACTAAGTAAAACTCAACCTCAAACATCTAGTTGAGGTATGTATAACCTTAGGGAAGATCATGACCTTTAAACCAAGTTTGCATCTTTAGCTAGAAAAGTTGAGGCACTAGAATTGAAAAAGAGTGGTCAATTAAAATTTGTTGAAAACATTGTGTGTCAAATATGTAAAACAAATGAACACTCAACTAATAATTATCCAACCTTGCCTTCTTTTAAGGAATATCTCCATGAACAAGTCCATGCTTTAAACAATTTCCAAAGGGCCAACCACAACCCATACTCACAAACATATAACCCTGGTTGGATAAATCATCAAAATTTCAATTGGAAGAGTGACAATGCACAAACTTTACCACCACAGTTTCAAGCACACTATAATTTTCAAAATTGTTATGGATATGCACCTCTTTATGCTCCACCTCCTATAAGAAATTTTGAGGAAACTTTGTATGCATTTATTGAAAAGCAAGAGACAATTAACACTCAACTTGCTCAAAGCATAATAGATTTTAAACTTACTCTTGCAAAATTCACATCTCCTCTCAGTTTTCAAGAGAAAGATAAGTTTCCATCTCAACCACAATAAAATCCCAAGGAGCAATACAATGCAAATGCAAGTAGTTATGGAAGTCAACACATGAATCAAGTCAAATTAGTCATCACTCTTCGTAGTGGTAAGGTTATTAAAAAACCCATTCTTGAACCTTGTGAGAAAGATGATGAGTCAATCTCTGAGGGTAAGGAAATGGTTGAATCTGAATATTACAATGAAAATATTGATTCCCTACCAGCACTTCCATTTTCTCATGCCATGACCAATCAAGAAGAAATCGAGGATGAAAAAGGCATCAAAAATGTTGATGCGGATCTTTTATCAAAAGTGACAATAGATTCAACACCCGACATCACACCAATCGATGATTACTTTACTGATGAATCTTTACTTTCTCTTAGTTCAATGCCTTGGTTTTCTAAAATATCAATTTTCTTGCTTTAGGATTTTTGCCAGCTCACTAGAGTATCGAAGATAAAAGAAAATTTTTGAGCGACGTGCAAAAAATTTATTAGGATGACCCTTACTTATGCAATTATTGTCCTGATCAAATATTTTAAAGATGCATTCCTAACAATGAGGTAAGTGATGTTATTAAATTTTGTCACTTTAAGGCATGTGGGGATCATTTCTCATCAAAAAAGAGGATTGTAGAAATCTTATAGAGTGGATTTTACTAGCCCACCATATTCAAGGAGTCACATGCATTCCATAAAAACTGTGAAAATTGTCAAAAGGTGGGATTTATTTCAAAACACAGAGAGTCATTAGATAATCTTCTATTGACTCTTACGTCTCATCATAGTCGAGATAAGCATTGTGTAATTCATGACTTATAAACTCATTTTCATAAAGAACATGCTTGGCATAGTCTTGGGAATTTAACTAAAAAAGACCGTGTTTGCTAGTTTTTAAGAAAACTGGATGGGAAGCCTATCCCCAACCCATAGAGGGCGTTTAAGCTGTTCTTGGACGTAAAACCAAGGGAAGATGTGAGCCACAATCATAACTACGATTTGAATTTTAGTTTGTAAAAACTTATGTCTTTTGGTTTTATTAATATCATAATATTTGTGTTTTGTTGTTTCTTATATTTGTTTAAGTGTGTTTTAGATTTGATAGTGTTCGTGATTTTAGGTGATATCTTCTATACTCTATCTTTCTACCTTAGAACATTGAGGACAATGTCTTGTTTTAGTTGGGGGGAGAGGGTAGTAGCTAAAAAAAAAACTATGTTTTCTATTTCATAAATTTAATAAGAGTTTGTTTATCTAGATAGATTAATGGAAGTTAAATGATGAATACCTTGCTTTGTGGAATTTGTAAATTATTTTTCTATTTTAACGCTTTGATTACTAGGGACTAGTAATAAGCTAGTTAGGGGGTGACACGACTAAAAGGTTGATGTTTTCTCCCAAGTGCAGGAGTATCAAAGTAATAAATAACCCGGCAAGACCGGGATCGAACCATAGGGAGGTAATTGTATAAATTCTAAATAACAATAATACAACAACAATAACAATAACAATAACAACAACAACAATAACAACAATAATAATAATAAAGAAAAAGAAGGAGAAGAACATATAGTATGGGTTATGAAAGTGCCAAGCATTTGTTGTACCAAGTGTTATACAACATAAATCAAGATTAGTCATTTAACAAGCAAAGTATTAAAAAGTGAACAAGATAACAAATGCAAAACATCTTAATATCAAACATTAAAGTTCATATTAAGTTTACATTATACTTATTCTTACACCATTAGTGTAACCTTTTCACCTTGACATAATTAACTTAGCTAGACATAATGAAAGAAAGAAAAATAAAAAAACAAAATAAGAACATAAATAAGATTAAAGTTAACCAAGTAAATGCAAGGAAATGAAAGGCATAAACTTGATATTAATGAAAGCAAAGCATAAAAATTTAAAAAAATACAAAGGGAGAAAGGAAGAACATAATCTTGATCTAGAAACCAAGATGCCTAAATGCATGGCAAATGCCTCCATTTATAGGCTAAAATTGAGAACTATTGATTTGATGACTAATTGATAAGTGGGTGGCCAACTCTTGACTTGGTGACAATCTTTATCTTTTTTTGTCTGCGAAAAACATCATTGATAATGTCAAAATTGGAGCCACTTACATGAAAGTTGTAGGCAATTATCTCATCTATCTTGTGTAAAAACGTCAATCATTTGGACTTGTAGAACTCCAGATATGGCCAAAACACTGAACAGTGCTCGGGCTGGAGGATAGATTCAGGCTTCTTTGTTGTTGCTACAATTTGGACTTGAAAATGGCCTTTTTAGATCTTGGGCTCCATATGAAAGTTGTAGGCCTATTTCTTACCTTTCCATCAATATAAAGTGGACCTAAATTTGAGATCTATAGCTCCAAATATGACCCAATTACCGCAGAATGTTTCGGTTTGGATTGCACCGACATCTCTTTTCTAAGTTTGGCCATCTCTTTATCCTTGCAATTTAAGTTCTTAAAGTCATCAATCAATCCTTTCATTTATGTGATAGGCCTACATTTAAAATGAACATTTATCACAAATTAAAGGTAACTTATATTATTAGATATATTATTATAAAACATGCTTTAGTTAAGGAGTTATTGATACTTCAAGTGCAAAATGATGATATAAAACCATGTTAAAAAACACTTTTAAGTACTAATCACACCCCCTGATTAGTACTTAAAAGTGCATTTTTAAGTCATATCTGGACTTATATATCTCAGATTTATGTGTACTTTATATGGATGGAAAGGTAAGATATAGGAGCCCAAGATCTAAAAAGACCATTTTCAAGTTCAAATTATAGCAACAACAAAGAAGCCCGAATCTGTCCTCCAACCCGAGCACTGTTCAGTATTTTGGCCATATATGGAGTTCTAGTAGTCGAAATGAGCTGAATTGTAACAAGAAAGTTGAGACAATTGTCTACAATGTTCTTGTTTTCAAGTGACTCCAATTTTGACATTATCAATGACGTTTTGAGCAGACAAGAGAAGATAAGGATTGTCACCAAGTCAAGAGTTGGTCACTCTCTCGTCAATCAGTCATCAAATCAATACTTCTCAATTTTGGCCTATAAAAGGAGGCATTTGCCATGCATTTAAGCATCTTGATCTCTAGATCAAGATCATACTTTTGCTTTCTCTCTTTGTATTTTTTGTAATGTTTATGTTTTGCTTTTATTAATATCAAGTTTATGCCTTTCATTTCCTTTCATTTACTTAGTTAACTTTTATCTTATTTATGTTCTTATTTTGTTTATTTATTTTTCTTTCTTCCATAATGTCTAGTTAAGTTTATTATGTCAAGGTAAAAAGGTTACACTAATGGTGTAAGAATAAGTATAGTGTAAACTTAATATGGACTTTAATGTTTGATACTAACATGTTTTGTATTTGTTATCTTGTTCACTCTTTAATACTTTGCTTGTTAAATGACTAATCTTGATTTATATTGTATAACACTTGGTACAACAAATGCTTGGCACTTTCATAGCCCATATTGCATGGTATAACCGACACCTGAGCTATGAAAGGAACTTGATTTGTTGTTAACATAAGTTATAATCATGAATGCTTGACGAGATTTACAAGTATTAACATTAATCGAATAAGATGATTAATGTAATCATGTTAACAATCTATAATCTGATTGGAACCTTCTTTGTGTGTTGTTTCCAATTGAATAATAAGAGTTTATATTATACTTGTTTGACATACCATTAGTGGAAGCTCTAACCTTGACATTTGTTATTATCATTATTTAATCCTTACATTAACATTCCATCTAAAAGTTTTTATCATCTTCGTTTTCTTCTTCTTCTCCTTCTTTTTCTTTATTACTACTACTACTACTACTACTATTACTATTATTATTACTATTATTATTATTATTACTACTACTACTACTAATATTATTGTTGTTGTTGTTTTTTATAATTGTTGTTTATAATTTGTGCAATTAACCTCCTTATGGTTCGACCCCGGTCTTGTCGGGTTATTTATTACTTCGACACTCTTGCACTTGGGAGAAGACATCAATCTTTCAGTCGTGTCACTATTCGATCATTGGGTCATATCTGAAGTTGTAGAATTTAGATTTAGGTCTACTCTACATGGATGGAAAGCTAAGAAATAGACCTAAAACTTTGATGATTACCCAAAACTCAACTCTAATGTTTGGAAGTTCAAATCTTAGCATAAAAAATAAAGTCTGAATCTATCCTGGAGTCTAGATACTATTTAGTGTTCAACCCATATGTTGCATTTTAGAAGTCCAAATGACATCAATTTTTTTTTGTTGGAAAGCTGAGATAATTTTCTAGAATTTTTATAATTTAAGTCTATTCAAATTTTAACATTAACAATAACATTTTTGGTAGACAAGAAGATAAGGATTGTCAACTAGTCAAGAGTTAGTCACCCACTCAACAATTAGTCATCAAATCAATAGTTTCAATTTTGGCCTATAAAAGGAGGCATTTGCCATGCATTTAGGCATCTTAATTTTTAGATTAAGATCATGCTCTTGTTTTCTTTCTTTATATTTGGACTTTAATGTTTGATACTAACATGTTTTATATTTTTTATCTTGTTCACTTTTAATATTTTGCTTATTAAATAGTTAATCTAGATTTATATTGTATAACTCCTAGTATAACATATATTTGGCACTTTCATAGCCCATACCATATGGTATAATCAACATCTGTGGTATGAAAGGAACTTGATTTGTTATTAACATAAGTTATAATCATGAATGTCTAACAATATTTATAAATATTAGCATTATTTAAATAAGATAATTACTGTAATCATGTTAACAATTTTTAATCCGATTGGAACCTCCTTTATGTGCAGTTTTCAATTAAATAATAAAATTTTATACTATACTTGTTTGAAATACCATTAGTAAATCCTCTAATCTTGATAAAAAATTTTTATCATTGTTTAATCATTATATCAATATCACATCTAAAAGTTCTCTTTGTTATTATTGTTGTTGTTGTTGTTGTTATATTATTATTTATAATTTATATAGTTAACCTCCGTGTGATTCGACCCTGGTCTTGCCGGGTTATTTATTACTTCAACACTCCTGCACTTGGAAGGAAATATCAGTCATTTAGTTGTGTCAGGACACGGACCTAAACCCCTTACATCTAGACTTTAAAGGAACTAAACCCCAACCCCCCTTGGGTCCAAATACAGATCCAAATCCCAATCCCTTTTAGGTCCAAATACGAATAGACCCAACCTTTTTTGTTTCAAATCTGGAAAGACCCAAACCCTTTGTGTTCATACCTGGAAGGGCCTAACCCACAACCTTTTTAGGTCCGAAGATGGACCCACCCACCAACCTCTTGAGTCCGGACTTGAACCCACCCTCATCCCTCTTGGGTCAGGACATAGACCCAGGCCCTACCCCTTTTGATCCGGACTCGAACCCAAACCCTAACTTGATTGGGTCTGGACAGGAACCCAACCATCCCCTAATCCCTTTAGAGTTAAACCTTGTATCATGTAGTAAAAATGTTAAATATTATTTTCAAATCAACAAAATCTATTACATACTTCAATCTTAGAATATGTTGTTTTATGTTTTTAACTGTTTGGTTAGGGGCTTTTTTTTTCTTTTTTAAAAAAATAAAAAAGGTGCAAAGACTTTCTTACTATTTGGAAAAAAAATATTGATTTGATTTCAATCATAAAATTACAAACTATAAAAGCTTAGAAAAAAATAAATTTGTATCCATGCTATTTTAAACATAAATATTTTTTTAATACCATTTTAAAAAAATTATTATTATTTATTTTTTAAAATATTTATAACACAAATAATAATATTAATAATAATTTTAATTGTAACCTTCAAATCAACTATATGGTTTTTTTGGTGATAATAATATTTGAGTTTAAATTTATTAATAATAATAATAATAAAATAATAATTTATATTTTGACCCTTCTAATGGACCCTACATCAAACCTAATGGTAAAAGGTTCTACGCAGCTTGTGCATAACCCACGTCTAATGGTTCATGTGTCGGATTTAATAGTAATAAGTTCTGCTCAGGACCTAGGTTCAATGGGTTCCATGCAAGTCTTAGATACCCAGGTCTAATGGGTCTTGTGATGGACATGATAATAGGTCCTGCACATGACCCAATTCGTGTGGGTCTTGTCTTAAGATCAAATTTTTCTTATAATTTAATGTGTTCATATTTAAAATATTATTATTTATGTTATAATTATTTTTTGGGTTTTTAATATAATTATTTGTGTTATAAATATTATTATTTTTATTATAATTAGAAATATTATAATAAAAACATTATTATTTGTATTATTAATATTATTATTTTTATTATAATTAATATTATTAATAAAATAATTAATAAATTTGAAAAAAGTATTATTATTAATATTGAAAAAATACTTTTTTTATTATAAACTTATATAATATTTTTAATGAAAATAAAAAATAGTAATATTTGCAACTTGTGTGCCATAGATATCATTTGTAACTTTTTTAACTATGTTAAATTCATAATTATTTTCCTGTTAATGTTACTTTTCAAATTAATTTGTTTTAAATGTACCTAAACACCGTATAAAAAAACAATTCATAGTGTAAGTTATGAAAAATTAGTTTTGAATTTTATGAAGATGGAAGTGACGGGGACATTAATTAAATTGATTTTCAAGGTTGATTGCATAATAATTTAAGAAATTTATTGGGTGTTAATGAAAAAGAATCACGACTCCCAAGCTTATAATACTCAAAAACCATCGCACCCATCGAATATGGTGTCGTGGCAAGGCCAATGGATTGATTTTCTATTAATAACTTGTACATAATATATATTTATATTCCATGCTTCCGTTTTGATTTTTATTTTACATTTTAAGTTTTTTTTTTTGTTTAGTTTTAGGACTGAATGGCAGTGGGGCTGTCAGACTAAAGAGATATCTTGGGCGACAACTTCATTTTGATGGGAACTAGGTCAACATTCACATGGTACAGTGGTGATGAACTCACCAGCTTAATTAAAAACACTTCTAGTTGCATTTTAGTAATTGAATTAGTAGTGGAAGGGATTTATTTTTTTTATTATATCTGAGTTTGAGCGCTGATTTAATCACTTCACGTAAATAAAAAAATTTTTAATTTTAAATATTTATAATATTATTATTAAAAAAACTAATAATAATAGTGATGATATTGGAGATAAAGGACTGTAAAAGGGACTCTGCTGTCTGATTTGTCCTATAAATTCACCCAACATGACCAGACTAAAGTAAGAAGTTATCTTGACGAGTATACAAGGCTCTGAGCAGGTATCTTCACATCAAGTTTAATGGGACACATTGTTTTCTATCTATATATGCAACACAACTCCAGTTTTTTGTGGGGACCACCAAGTGGCTGTGTTTCATTCACATGTTTTGGTAAAAAATTGTGAGCTTCGTTCACTTTCGTTTAGACGTGTTGAACCAAGAACAAGTCTTCTTTTGCTCCACCAGAAGTCTTCAAAATCATAGACCTAAGCTATATACATTGTTTTCATGCTGGAAAATCATAGTCCATCACAGTACTTTCAACTTCAAACTGCTTCAAATATTGCATCTTTTTCCCTAATTAAGGAGACCATTCTTCCACCTATGGAAACAGTTAGATGAACCCATAGCTCCTTAAAGTCTTAATTCCAGGTTCAAGGACACGGGAATTGGATGCCCACTCTCTCACTGGCTCTAATACAGACAGCTTCGTGAGACAATTCATGTTGGGGTATCAAGACTTTAAGGCTTAAAAACTTCAGAAAGCAAGACGTCATTCTATTATAGATGGGACTTGGAAGTTGGATCTGCACCAAGCACAGCTTTGATGTTGCCATAATTTCCAAAACCCCATTAATGGGATGAAAAAAGTCATGCGGGCCTAGCACATGCATGGAATTATTGTTATTTGGAAAAAAATATGGAGCCTGTTCAATATATCTTTCAAACCTCAGACAGACATCCTCTCTCTATCCAACCATGAAATTCACAATGCCCTAACTTTTCTTCTACTCCACCATGTCAATGGCATTATCCTCTCCCACTAAGAAATCCATTCAACCACAGAACAACCCTCTTTATAGGCTGTCAAAAATCCTTGAGAGCATGCATGACACACTATCGAAGGTCATGACTTTGGCTGTCAAAAAACCTATGAGTTGGTTTGATCATTTAACACAACATAAAAGTTAGAGGGTACTTCACTCACATCTTGGACCCCATAGAGCCTTGCATGAGATTCAAATTTCTCGCCTGGTTCTGTCTACTCTATCTCCTTTGGAACCCCATTAATTCAAATGAATGAAATCAACATGATATATAAATCTCCAATGATAAGCCACTTTTGCATTATTCTGCCCCTTCTGTCGGGGACATGCAATGATTTAGGGACAAAAAGATGGACCAACAAAACAGAATATCATTTTTCATGGAGGGTTTGATGGTAGATACTTCGCATACCGTGTGGGAACAGCTCATGGGTTTATTTTTATTTTTTTGTATAGTTTGCTCTCCTATTTGTTACAGCAAATTTAAGAATTTATTTATGAGAAGGAAAACGTATTATTTTGACTGAGAAAGTGAAATCCCCTGAACATGACAAGAAGCCTGGTATAAGGGCTTGCTGCATGCCTATTTGCCTTTCTTTCTTCACTGTATAGGATGAGACTAGATACGTAGCTTGCCCCCCACCACAAGTTAAATATTTTTATTTTTTATGAAAAAATAAATATACAATTTTTTCAAAGTATTTTCATAGTTAAAAAAATATAATAAAAAAAATTATGCATATATATAATCAAATAAACTAAGAGTTATATGCGCTAATATATACATATAATCATTAATAACACCTAAAAACAAAACTTGAAAATCTAATAAATAAATATAGATCAAGATATTTAATCTTGAAAAATAAAACATTAAGTTGATTGAATAAAATAAAAAGAAAAAAATAATAATATGTTAGGCTACATATATTAAAATATCATCTAAAAATAAATATTTTTTATTTAAAAAAACATTGTTTATCTATATGAAAGATAAATGATGTTCTTATTAGAACAAGGAATAACATGCTAGATCTAGTTGCTTTGGGTCTGACAACCATATAAGCAATAGACGAAGCATCACCCGGTAAGACAGATGATATGTCACCTATTTTGCCTAGACTCTAACAACTGTGGTTGCTGAAAAATTAGGGTCTATGCTCTTTTAACCCAAAAACCTATTTCGCAACCTATTTTTGACCCGAAACACTCTACAAACCATGACAAATCCATTCATGACCTAAAAAACCCAAAAACTACCCTAAAAACTGAACTTAACCCAAAACCAAAAATCAACCCAAGCTCATATTTTTTTTTCACAAACTTTTAAAGTAAAAAAAAAACACCTAATATGAACTCTTTGTATCGAATGAAATAATTTAACACAAAAATCTTTCATTTCGGTGGCCTAAATTGGTGTCAACGACAAGTTTCTTTCTCTACTACTGGAATTTGACAACCCCTCTCTCTCTTCTCTCTCAACTAGGGACCAAAATATAATAAAAATAAACCTCTGTACCAAAATAAAATTGGAACAATTTTAAGGGACCGTAATTGCATAATATATGTGATTGTTTAAGTTTGAGGACCAAAGTGAACGTTGGTGAAATTTATGATACGTCACCTATGTTTATCTTGTTTTTCATTTCGGTCTTCCTTCTTCCAATGACACCCTTTCATAAGAATTTGAAATCAATTACTCCTTAAATAAGACTTGTTCGCCCAAAAAAGAAAGTCTGAGGACCAAACTGAAAAAAAATTACATAGTAACAAATGTACAGTGAAAATACCACGTATTTTAGTATACAAGTAATAAATAAGGGACATAGAGGGCAGGATTCACAATATTTGCTGTAATTGTGAAAGTGCATTTTTTTTATACAATGTGGACCTAGAGACTTTGTATTATAAACAATACTGAAACTTGAATTTACAGGGTAGTTGATTGGCACAAAGAAATGGTGATTTTAAGTTTTCATAGACCTATCCTACTAGTCTATAAATACATCTATTAGGTCATTTAAGAATTTGTTTGGTGCAGATCCCCTTTTAGTTATAGCAAACCTATAACTTACTGTTTAGAATCATCCATTATCTTAGACTCGATAATATCATGTACACATAGATGACTAAGATATAGCTCTTAAGCTTTGTCTCATCAAAACCATTTTGAAATGCAAGTTTTATTCACCTAAAAGTCTCCGGCCTATTATTCATGCCATGCATTTTATTTAACATTGAAACAGCTAATGCATTTAATTCATCTCTTATTTCATATTATCAATATTGCTTACTGATTAGTACTTAAAAGTGCATTTTTATCAAGGTTTTACATCATCATTTTGCACTTGAAGTATCAATAACTCCTTAACTAAAGCATGTTTTATAATAACATATCTAATAATATAAGATCCTTTAATTTGTAGTAAATGTTAATTTAAATGCAGGTCTATCACATAAATAAAAGGATTGATTGATGAGTGACACGACTAAAAGATTGATGTCTTCTCTCAAGTGCAGGAGTGTCGAAGTAATAAATAACCCGGTAAGACCGGGGTCGAACCACAGGGATTTTAATTGTACAAATTATAAACGACAATAGTACAACAACAACAATAATAATAACAACAACAATAATAATAGTAATAACAATAATAACAACAATGACAATAACAACAACAACAACAACAACAACAACAACAACAACAACAACAATAATAATAGTAGTAGTAGTAGTAGTAGTAGTAGTAGTAGTAGTAGTAGTAGTAGTAATAATAATAATAATAATAATAATAATAATAAAGAAAGAGAAGAAGAAGAAGATGATGAGAACTTGGAGATGGAAAATTAATGTAAGGATTAAATAATAATAATAACAAATGTCAAGGTTAGAGGTTCCACTAATGGTATGTCAAACAAGTATAGTATAAACTCTTATTATTCAATTGGAAACCACACACAAAGGAGATTCCAATCAGATTATAGATTGTTAACATGATTACATTAGTCATCTTATTCGATTAATGCTAGTACTTGTAAATCTCATCAAGCATTCATGATTATAACTTATGTTAACAACAAATCAAGTTCCTTTCATAGCTTAGGTGTCGGTTATACCATACAGTATGGGCTATGAAAGTGCCAAGCATTTGTTGTACCAAGTGTTATACAACATAAATCAAGATTAGTCATTTAATAAGCAAAGTATTAAAGAGTGAACAAGATAACAAATACAAAACATGTTAGTATCAAACATTAAAGTCCATATTAAGTTTACACTATACTTATTCTTACACCTGATGTAACCATATTATTCGATTGTTTCACCCACATTTACCTAATGTTTTGTCCATGTTTTATATGTAAAATGCCTTGATATTCTTTGTTTTATGTTTTGAAGGCACTTTTGGATGAAAAATGCAAAAAGGAGTAAATTGGAGATAATTGGCAGATTTGATGTTCAGTCGATGTTTTGTGCAGAGCGTGATTTCTAGAGATCAAAATGAAGTGATTCCAGTGGCTCTAAAAAGCTAACATCCATACCTTTCTGGAAATGTAATGCAAGAAAAATACAAAGAGGAAGATCATGGAAATCACATCCTTCAAAGTCAAATATCATATTCTGCCACTGTTGACCTTTGTCCATTAAAAATTCCATATCTGGAGCTATAGAAGTCCAATTGATGCAAACTCAATTTTTTTGGATTCCTAACTCAAATGTCTAGAAACGCTCCAATTTTCAGCCAAAAACGATGTCATATGAGGGCGATATGATTTTTCAAAGATGACAACTGAATTCTGCCAGCAATCAGGTTTCGTGAAGAAATGAGTCCAAATTATGTTTCGAAGCTTCTAAACTATCATCCAAGTTATAATTTCAGCAATTTAGCCCCTCTAGTAAATCAATCTAGAAGGTCAAGAAAAGTAGCCACCAACCTCAATCCACCAACCTCAAATCACCAACCACAAACCAGCTGCAAGTTGGAATGCTGCCATTGTCAAAGAAGGAGGCTACAATGGTGGGTTGTTTGTGGTGACTACTAATGTCAAAGTTTGGCATATTTGGCAGCCACCATTATTGATAAAGAAGCAAGAGGAGCTGCCATTGAAGCCTATATATAGACACCAAGAGAGCCAAGAAAGAAGAAGAGGGAGTGCAATAGAATCAAAGAAAGGTGGTAGCAACTAGAAGTGAAGAAACACAAACTCTCCTCTCTACATACTAGAAATAATGCTTTCTTTTATCTTTAGGAGTAGTTGTTCAATAGATATGCAAGGCTAAGCTCTTTTCTTGGTTGCAAGGACGCAGAAACTTTCAGATTTCAAGAACTGTGAGATTTATTCTTCATTTATTTTCAGTTTGTATTATGAATGAGTATGATTGTTTTCCTATGCATGTTTTCTATGATTGTTGTTGATAATTGCTAGAGCGGACTCTAAGTTATTATTGTGAACAATCTATTGCTAAGTTTGATATCAAAACCGGAGTTAGGGTATATAAACTTGTGAAGCAACTAAGCTTGATAATTGTGGTGGAACTACGTTATTAAACTTAGGGAAAACATTCGATCAAAGCAACACAAGCAGACAACTTGGTTGTTAAGATTAATGAATTTATCTAGATCTTAAGGCTGCCATTAGATTAAATCATTAGTGCAGACACTGTGATTATTTGTTGGTTAGGGCTAGTTATACGGCGGATCCGTTAATTAACCAAAGTTAAGAAAAGATAAAAATTCAGAATATAAACTGGAGTTTCATTTTAAGGATCAGTTCTGATTTCTGTAGGTGGATGTGTGCTTGTGACCAAGGTTGTTTTCTTGATAAATTTCAGTTTTAATTGATCGTGTTCACTAGTTTAATTTCTTCCATATTTTAGATTATCACAAATCAAAACCCCCCAATTGCATAACATATAGCATAAAAATCTGAACTAAATCTTCCTCGTGGGATCGATCCCTTGCTTGCTCTATACTATCTATTGTGATTTAAGCTAGGGTAATTAATTTATGCGACCGCGACATCGCAACAACACCATTAGTGTAACCTTTTCACCTTGACATAATAAACTTAGCTAGACATAATGAAAGAAAGAAAAATAAATAAACAAAAGAAGAACATAAACAAGATAAAAGTTAACTAAGTAAAGGAAAGGAAATGAAAAGCATAAACTTGATATTAATGAAAGCAAAGCATAAGCATTACAAAAAATACAAAGAGTGAAAGGAAGAGCATGATCTTGGTCTGGAAACCAAGATGCCTAAATGCATGGCAAATACCTTCTTTTATAGGCCAAAATTGGGAACTATTGATTTGATGACTAATTGATGAGTGGGTGGCCAACTCTTGACTTGGTGACAATCTTTATCTTCTCTTGTCTGCCCAAAACGTCATTGATAACGTCAAAATTAAAGCCACTCAAAACATGAAAGTTGTAGGAAATTATCTCAGCTTTCTTGTGTAAAAACTTCAGCTCATTTGGACTTCTAGAACTCCAGATATGGCCAAAATACTGAACAGTGCTCGGGCTGGAGGATAGATTCGGGCTTCTTTGTTGTTGCAACAATTTGGACTTGAAAATGGCCTTTTTAGATCTTTGGCTCCATATGAAAGTTGTAGGCCTATGTCTTACCTTTCCATCCATATAAAGTAGACCTAAATCTGAGATCTATAGCTCCAGATATGACCCAATTACCGAACAGTGTTCCGGTTTGGATTGCACCAACATCTCTTTTCTAATTTTGGTCATCTTTTTGCCCTTGCAATTTAAGTTCTTAAAATCATCAATCAATCCTTTCATTTATGTGACAGGCCTGCATTTAAAATGAATATTTACCACAAATTAAAGGTATCTTATATTATTAGATATATTATTATAAAACATGCTTTAGTTAAGGAGTTATTGATACTTCAAGTGCAAGATGATGATATAAAACCATGATAAAAATGCACTTTTAAGTACTAATCAATGAGTTTATTAAGAAATGAAATTGAAAGGACAAAGCGATGGCCAAACTTAGAAAAGAGATGCAGGTGTAATCCAAAGCGGAACACTGCTCGGTAATTGGATCGTATCTGGAGCTATAAATTTCAAATTTGGGTCTATTTTATACAGATGAAAAGGTAAGACATAAGCCTACAACTTTCATAGGAGCTCAAGATTTAAAAAGGTGATTTTTAAGTCCAAATCATAGCAACAACGAAGGTCCGAATTTGTCCTACAGCCCGAACACTATTCAGTGTTTGGTCCATCTCTAGAGTTCTAGAAGTCCAAATGACCTCAATTTTGTTTTCTGAAAAGTTAAGATGATTTCCTACAACTTTCATGTTTTCAAGTGGTTCCAATTCTAACGTTATCAATAACGTTTTGGGCAAACAACAAAAAATAAGAATTGTCACCAAGTCAAGAGTTGGTCACCCACTCATCAATTAGTCATCAAATCAATAGTTTCCAATTTTGGCCTATAAAAGGAGGCATTTGCCATGCATTTAGGCATCTTGATTTCCAGATTAAGATCATGCTCTTGCTTTCTCTCTTTGTATTTTTTGTAATATTTATGCTTTGCTTTCATTGATATCAAGTTTATGCCTTTCATTTTCTTTCATTTACTTAGCTAACTTTTATCTTATTTATGTTCTTATTTTGTTTATTTATTTTCTTTTCTTTTATTATGTTTAGCTAAGTTTATTATGTCAAGGTGAAAAGGTTATACTAATGGTGTAAGAATAAGTATAGTGTAAACTTAATATGGACTTTAATGTTTGATACTAACATGTTTTCTATTTGTTATCTTGTTCACTCTTTAATACTTTGCTTGTTAAATGACTAATCTTGATTTATGTTGTATAACACTTGGTACAACAAATGCTTGGCACTTTCATAGTTCATACTGTATGGTATAACCGATACTTGAGCTATGAAAGGAACTTGATTTGTTGTTAACATAAGTTATAATCATGAATGCTTAACGAGATTTACAAGTATTAACATTAATCGAATAAGATGACTAATGTAATCATGTTAACAATCTATAATCTGATTGGAACCTCCTTTGTGTGTGGTTTCCAATTGAATAATAAGAGTTTATACTATACTTGTTTGACATACCATTAGTGGAACCTCTAACCTTGACATTTGTTATTATTATTATTTAATCCTTACATTAATTTTCCATCTCCAAGTTCTCATCATCTTCTTCTTCTTCTCTTTCTTTATTATTATTATTATTATTATTATTATTATTATTATTATTCAAGTATAGTATAAACTCTTATTATTCAATTGAAAATCACATACAAAGGAGGTTCCAATCAGATTATAAATTGTTAACATGATTACATTAGTTATATTATTTGAATAATGTTAATACTTGTAAATATTATTAGGCATTCATGATTATAACTTATGTTAACAATATATTAAGTTCCTTTCATAGCTCAGATGTTGGTTATACCATATAATATGCGCTATGAAAGTGCAAAGTATTTATTGTACTAAGTGTTATACAATATAAATCTAGATTAACCATTTAACAAGCAAAGTATTAAAAGTGAAGAATATAACAAATACAAGACATGTTAGTATCAAATATTAAGGTTCATGTTGAGTTTACACTATACTTATTCTTATACCATTAGTGAAACCTTTTCACCTTGACATAATAAACTTAACTAAAAATTATGAAAGGGAGAAACATAAATAAACAAGATAAGAACATAAATAAGATAAAATTTAACTAAGTAAAGGAAAGGAAATGAAAGGCATAAACAAGATATTAATGAAAGCAAAACTTAAACAATATAAAAATATAAAGAGAGAAAGCAAGAGTATGATCTTGATCTGGAAACGAAGATGCCTAAATGCATGGCAAATGCCTCCTTTTATACATCAAAATTAGAAACTATTGATTTGATGACTAATTGATGAGTGGGTGACCAACTCTTGACTTGGTGACAATCTTTATCTTCTCTTGTCTACCCAAAACATCATTGATAACATTAGAATTGGAACCACTTGAAAATATTAAAGTTCTAAAAAATTTTCTCAGCTTTCCAGGAAAAAAATTGAGGTCCTCTAGACTTCTAAAACTCCAGATATAGGCCAAATACTGAATAGTGTTCAGGCTGCAGGAGAAATTTGAACTTTTTCATTATTGCTACAATTAAGACTTGAAAATGGCCTTTCTAAAACTAGACCTCCACATGAAAGTTATAAGCCTATGTCTTACCTTTCCATCCATATAAAGTAGACCTAAATTTGAGATTTACAACTTCAGATATGACCCAATTACCAAACAGTGTTCTAGTTTGGACTATACCAGCATCTCTTCTTGAAGTTTGGCTATCTCTTTGTCCTTTCAATTTCAGTTCTTAAACTCATCAACCAATCCTTTCATTTATGTGATAGGCCTGGATTTAAAATGAACATTTACCATAAATTAAAGGTATCTTATATTATTAGATATGTTATTATAAAACATGTTTTAGTTAAGGAGTTATTGATACTTCAAGTGCAAAATAATGATATAAAACCTTGATAAAAATACACTTTTAAGTACTAATTACAACATAATAGTAGGGTTGATGATTAGTAGTTAAAAGTGCATTTTTATCCAGGTTTTATAACATCATTTTGCACTTGAAGTATCAATAACTCCTTAACTAAAGCATGTATTATAATAACATATCTAATAATATAAGATACCTTTAATTTGTGGTAAATGTTCATTTTAAATGCAGGTCTATCACATAAATAAAAGGATTGATTGATGAATTTAAGAACTGAAATTAAAAGGACAAAGAGATGGCCAAATTTAGAAAAGAGATGTCGGTGCAGTCTATACCGGAACACTATTTGGTAATTGGATCATATTTAGAGTTATAGATCTCAGATTTAGGTCCACTTTATATGATGGAAAGGTAAGACATAGGCCTACAACTTTCATATGGAGCCCAAGATCTAAAAAGGTCATTTTCAAGTCCAAATTATAGCAACAACAAAGAAGCCCAAATCTGTCTTCCAGCCCAAGCATTGTTCAATGTTTGGCCCATATCTGGAGTTCTAGAAGTTCAAATGAGCTTAATTTTTTACACAAGAAATATGAGATAATTTCCTACAACTTTCATGTTTTCAAGTGGCTCCAATTTGGACGTTATTAATGATATTTTGGGCAGACAAGAGAAGATAAGGATTGTCACCAAGTCAAGAGTTGGTCACCCACTCATCAATTAGTCATCAAATCAATAGTTCCCAATTTTGGCCTATAAATAGAGGCATTTGCCATGCATTTAGGCATCTTGGTTTCTAGATCAAGATCATGCTCTTTCTTTCTCTCTTTGTATTTTTTGTAATATTTATGCTTTGCTTTCATTGATATCAAGTTTATGCCTTTCATTTTCTTTCATTTACTTAGCTAACTTTTATCTTATTTATGTTCTTATTTTGTTTATTTATTTTCTTTTCTTTTATTATGTTTAGCTAAGTTTATTATGTCAAGGTGAAAAGGTTATACTAATGGTGTAAGAATAAGTATAGTGTAAACTTAATATGGACTTTAATGTTTGATACTAACATGTTTTCTATTTGTTATCTTGTTCACTCTTTAATACTTTGCTTGTTAAATGACTAATCTTGATTTATGTTGTATAACACTTGGTACAACAAATGCTTGGCACTTTCATAGTTCATACTGTATGGTATAACCGATACTTGAGCTATGAAAGGAACTTGATTTGTTGTTAACATAAGTTATAATCATGAATGCTTAACGAGATTTACAAGTATTAGCATTAATCGAATAAGATGACTAATGTAGTCATGTTAACAATCTATAATTTGATTGGAACCTCCTTTGTGTGTGGTTTCCAATTGAATAATAAGAGTTTATACTATACTTGTTTGACATACAATTAGTGGAACCTCTAACCTTGACATTTGTTATTATCATTGTTTAATCCTTACATTAATATTTCATTTCAAAGTTATTATCATCTTCTTCTTCTTCTCCTTCTTTTTCTTTATTATTATTATTACTACTACTACTACTACTACTACTACTACTAGTGTTATTATTATTATTGTTGTTGTTGTTGTTGTTGTTGTTGTTGTTGTTGTTATTGTTATTGTATTATTGTTATTTATAATTTATATAATTAACCTCCTTGTGGTTCAACCCCGGTCTTGCCGGGTTATTTATTACTTTGACACTCCTGCACTTGGGAGAAGATATCAATCTTTTCATCGTGTCTAGTTATAACACTATATAGAGGTAAAAGACATGGTTCATATGGCTATGAAAGTGGATAAACAACTTAAAAGGAAAGGACATGTTCAGTCAGCATTCAATTTGAGTTCTTCATCAGCTTAGAAGCTAAATTTGAGGGGGAAAAGGTTGCCCAACCAAAACCTTTTATCCTTACCAAATCAGAACTACCTAAAGCTAAGGTTGAAACATTTACAAGTTTCAAAGGTAAATATGACACTCAACCTAAATATACTCGTGATTTTAAATGTTTTATGTGTTAGGGGCTTGGGCATTATACTTTAAAGTGTCCAAACAAGAAAATAATAGTGACAAGAGGCAATGGTGATGTGGAATTTGAATGTGACAAATTAGATTGTAAATACATGCTACCATTGAAGAATTGTACTAAGGATGAATTGGCATTACATGTTGAGGTGTCCTTGGTTATAAGGTGCACACTTTAGGTTCAAGTCAAGGAAAATGACAATGATCAGCAAAAGGAAAACATCTTTCATATGAAATATTATATACAAAACAAAGTGTGTAGTTTCATTATAGATAATGAAAGTTGTATTAATATGGCTAGTGACACGACTAAAAGATTGATGTCTTCTTCCAAGTGCAGGAGTGTCGAAGTAAAAAATAACCCGGCAGGACCGGGGTCGAACCATAAGGAGGTTAATTGTACAAATTATAAATAACAATAATACAACAATAATAACAATAACAACAACAACAATAATAATAGTAATAACAGCAATTTTGAGCATTTTTAGCTAACAAGTCTAAGTACTCCATTGCTTCATCAGGGTCTTTATCTTCAAAGGTTCCATTGCACATCAATTCAACCATTTGCCTATCTCTAGGTGTTAACCCTTCATAAAAATGTGAAACCAATCTCCATGTTTCAAAACCATGATGAGGGCAAGTACTAAGCAAGTCTCGATACCTATCCCAACATTGGTAAAATGTTTCTCCTAGTTTTTGAGTGAAATTAGTGATTTGTCTTTTGAAAGAGTTTGTTCTATGAGATGGGAAAAACTTCTTCAAAAACTGTTGTTGCATTTCATCCCAAGCACGAATGGATCCTCATCTTAAATTTTGTAGCCATGTTTTAGCTTTATCTTTTAATGAAAAAGAAAAAAGCTTTAATTTGATGGTGTTCATGCTAAAATTTAAATTATTATATGTGTTGCAGACCTCCTAAAATTCCCTTAAATGCAAGTATGGATTTTCCAATTCTAAGCCATGAAAAGAAGGTAAAAGTTGATTAATGTCTTGTTTAAAATTAAAATGAGATGCATCGGGAGGAAAAACTATACATGATGGTGCACTTGTTCTTGTGGGATTCATGTGGTCTCTAAGTGTTCTAGCACGGTTATTCTCATTATTCTCATTATGAAGTGATTGATTATCTTCTTCGGCCATATTTTCTAAAAATGATGAGGATACCCTACAAAGTCTACCACTTGATGTACGTGACCACACTCTCATGCACGTGTAGGAATAGAATAAAAGGAAAAAGAAAACAAAAGAAGAAGAAACAAGAGACAAGAAACAAAGTTATATACAAGAAAAGTGAAAAGAGAAAATAAAATAAATATTATAATTTATACAAGAACTTACCTCACCGGCAATGGCGCCAAAAACTTGACACGACTAAAAGATTGATGTCTTATCCCAAGTGCAGGAATGTCGAAGTAATAAATAACCCGACAAGACCGAGGTCGAACCACAAGGAGGTTAATTGTATAAATTATAAATAACAATAATACAACAACAATAACAACAACAACAACAACAACAACAACAACAATAATAATAATAATAATAATAATAATAATAATAATAATAATAATAATAATAATAATAATAATAATAATAATAATACTAATAATAATAATAATAATAAAGAAACAGAAGAAGAAGATGAGAACTTTGAGATGGAATATTAACGTAAAGATTTAACAACGATAACAATAAATGTCAAGGTTAGAGGATCCACTAATGGTATGTCAAACAAGTATAGTATAAACTCTTATTAGTCAATTAGAAACCACACACAAAGGAGGTTCTAATCAAATTATAGATTGTTAACATGATTACATTAGTCATCTTATTCAATTAATACTAATACTTGTAAATGTCGTCAAGCATTCATGATTATAACTTATGTTAACAACAAATCAAGTTCTTTTCATAGCTCAGGTGTTGGTTATATCATACAGTATGGGCTATGAAAGTGCCAAGCATTTATTGTACCAAGTGTTATACAACATAAATCAAGATTAGTCATTTAACAAGCAAAGTATTAAAGAGTGAACAAGATAACAAATACAAAACATGTTAGTATCAAATATTAAAGTCCATATTAAGTTTACACTTGACACGACGAAAAGATTGATGTCTTCTCCCAAATGCAGGAGTGTCGAAGTAATAAATAACCCGGCAAGACCGGGGTCGAACCACAGGGAGGTTAATTGTACAAATTATAAACAACAATTATAAAACAACAATAACAACAACAACAATAGTAATAATAATAATAATAATAACAATAACAATAATAAAGAAAGAGAAGAAGAAGAAGATGATGATGATGAGAACTTAGAAATGAAATATTAATGTAAGGATTAAGCAATAATAATAACAAATGTCAAGGTTAGAGGTTCCACTAATGGTATATCAAACAAGTATAGTATAAACTCTTATTATTGAATTGGAAACCACACACAAAGGAAGTTCCAATCAGATTATATATTGTTAATATGATTACATTAGTCATCTTATTCAATTAATGCTAATACTTGTAAATCTCGTCAAGCATTCATGATTATAACTTATGTTAACAATAAATCAAGTTCCTTTCATAGCTCAGGTGTCGGTTATACCATACATTATGGGCTATGAAAGTGCCAAGCATTTGTTGTACCAAGTGTTATACAACATAAATCAAGATTAGTCATTTAACAAGCAAAGTATTAATGAGTGAACAAGATAACAAATATAAAACATGTTAGTATCAAACATTAAAGTCCATATTAAGTTTACACTATACTTATTCTTACACCATTAGTGTAACCTTTTCACCTTGACATAATTAACTTAGCTAGACATAATGAAAGAAAGCAAAATAGATAAACAAAATAAGAACATAAACTTGATATTAATGAAAGCAAAGTATAAACATTACAAAAAATACAAAGAGAGAAAGGAAGAGCATGATCTTGATCTGGAAACCAGGATGCCTAAATTCTTGGCAAATGCCTCCTTTTATAGGCCAAAATTGGGAACTATTGATTTGATGACTAATTGATAAGTGGGTGGCCAACTTTTGACTTGGTGACAATCCTTATCTTCTCTTGTCTGCCCAAAACGTTATTGATAACGTCAAAATTGGATCCATTTGTAACATGAAAGTTGTAGGCAATTGTCTCAGCTTTCTTGTGTAACAAATTCAGCTCATTTGGACTTCTAGAACTCCAGATATGGCTAACATACCGAACAGTGCTCGGGCTGGAAGACAGATTCAGGCTTCTTTGTTGTTGCTACAATTTGGACTTGCAAATGGCATTTTTAGATCTTGGGCTCCATATGAAAGTTGTAGGCCTATGTCTTACCTTTCCATCCATATAAATTGGACCTAAATCTGAGATCTGTAGCTCCAGATATGACTCAATTACCGAACAGTGTTCCGATTTGGATTGCACCGACATCTCTTCTCTAAGTTTGACCATCTCTTTATCCTTGCAATTTAAGTTCTTCAAGTCATCAATCAATCCTTTCATTTATTTGATAGGCCTGCATTAAAAATAGACATTTACCACAAATTATAGGTATCTTATATTATTAGATACATTATTATAAAACATATTTTAGTTAAGGAGTTATTGATACTTCAAGTGCAAAATGATGATATAAAAGCATGATAAAAATGCACTTTTAAGTACTAATCAACACTATACTTATTCTTACACCATTAGTGTAACCTTTTCACCTTGACATAATAAACTTAGTTAGACATAATGAAAGAAAGAAAAATAAAAAAAAATAAGAATATAAATAAGATAAAAGTTAGCTAATTAAATGAAAAGAAATGAAAGG